>CM057459.1:179176785-180530357 GCA_016271365.2 Neoceratodus forsteri
CACCTCTTTCAGGAATCTGTTCCAGGACTCTGCCGCCTCTCCATGAAGTAACACTCCTTCACATTGCCCCTAAACCTTCCTCCTTCTAATCTTAGACTATGAACCTCTATATTTAGCACTTACTTTCTTGTAAATAAGCTCCCACCCTCATCTTATTAATCCCTTCATGTACTTATATGTTGCAATCATGTCCCCGCTCCCTTCTAGTCTGCAGCAGGTACAGATCCAATTCCTCCTCCTCCCTCTCCTCATAGGGTTTCTTATGCATACCGTGCATCATTTTGTTGCCCTCTTCTGAACCCTTCAATTTCATCTATGTCCTTGCTTAGGCGAGGTCTCCAGAACTGAATCCTGTACTCCAGGTGAGGCCTCACCATGGATTTATAAAGGGGCGTCAGCACCTCCCTCCTTCTGCTTGTTATACCCCTCCCTTTGCACGCCAACATTCCATTTGCTTTGTCCACTGCCTTGCTGCATTGGTTTCCCACCTTAAGGTTATCTGAAATTATAATCCCCAGATTCCTCTCCTGCTCAGTTGCCTTGACCCCCTCCAAAGAAAACCTACTAAGAACCTGTTCTTTAAAGCTCTACATAAAAGCAATAACTTATGTATATAGTCTCAAAATGCCATTGTCCACAGCGTAGTAGAGTCAAGCTATATACGGTTATTTACTACAAACAGTATACAGGGAGTCAAACTAAATTTGCATGTACTGGGCTCATATAACAATAGAGTCTCAGTTGTGGGATCTCACTGCATACCTTCTGCTCTCACAGCATATACGGAGCAGCACTCAAAGAGAGGCGGACCTGGTGATAAAGTCTTTCAACCACCACCTCCCTGTTACTACATGGGGGCTGCTGTTATAGTACCTTCCTCTGGAATACTTTAGTTAATGGCATAACTCTCACCAGGCTTCCATACACCCTCCTTCAGGTCTAGCTAACTGTGGAGCACACTTTGTTGAGCATCCCGGGTATGGACACACATATGTGATGGGCAACGCTCGGCACATAAAAACATAGACTTTAATGGCAGATAAGGACCGCTTGGCCCACCTAGTCTGCCCATTTTCTCCCTACTGGATAAGCTGCAGATCCTAGTTAATCAACAGCCTATTTCTTCCTACCCCCACAAGAATTGCCTTATGTCTGTCCCATGCATTCTTGAATTCTCCTGATTTTAGACCCACAACCTCTTCAGGAAGAGCAGTTCCCTGCATCCACGCCCTCTCTGTGAAAAAATACTTCTCCATTGTCCTTGAGCTGCCCCCTCTATCTTCAGATTGTGCCCCTTGTTCTTGCACATTTCTTTTTCTGAAAGATGCTGCCCCTCTTGGATTTTGTTGATTCCACTGAGGTACTTAAAAGTTTCTATCATGTTCCCCTCTCCCTCCATTCCTCAAGGGTATACATATTAAGCTCCTTTAGTCTCTCTAGTATAGCTTCTGTTGCAGACCCTGCACCATGTTAGTGCCCTCCTCTGGACTGCCTCCATCCTGTCTATGTCCTTGTGGAGATGGGGTCTCCCAGAACTGGGCCAGTACTTCAGATGGGGCATCCAACTGTCTGTACAGAGGGATAACAACTTCATGTTTTCTGCTGGTGATGCCTTTCTATACATCCCAGTATCCCCTCAGCCCTCCTACTGCCTTCTCACATTGCTTGCCAACCTTAAGGTCATCTGATATGATTACCCCAGGTCCTTTCCATTTTTGTTGTTGTTACTACCTCCCCTATTGTGTACTCTTCCCTGAGTTTTGCTTCCCAGGTGCATTATTTTGCACTTCTTTGCATTGAATCCAAGCTGCCATACTTCTAACCATTCCTCCAACCTTGCCAAGTCCCTTCTCATCCTTTCCACGCCCCTTGTGTATCAACCCTGTTGTAGATCTTTGTGTCTTCTGCAAAGAGGCATACTTTTCCTTCCATTCCTCTTCAATGTCACTTATAAAGACATTAAAAGGACTGTACTCAGTACTGAACCCTGCAGTACCCCACTAGTAACTCCTCTTCTTCAGAATGGACTCTGTTTACTATTACCTTTTGTTTCCTGTTGTCCAACCAATGTTTCTAGGGACATGGATATGTTGTTCATCCACACTTTCTGGCAGGCATCCTTGCCGCTTTAATTCTTGCCGGAAGGTCTTCAGCTGGCTTCTCCCACCCACCCGGTGGTAAACTCTTGGCTCTGCCCCATGATGCCAGATCTTCCTTACCGCTTGGAAGCTCAGGTTCCCTCCTTAGCGCTCTGCGTTTTAGGCTGGATCCTAACTCTTCGGTTCGTCCGAAATTGTTTTAAAGTTTTCTAAACTTGGTCTTCATCTTCCTCATGGCTGTGATGGACAAATCTGTTCCAGGCTTTCGAGGTGTCCTTGCGGGCAGAAGATGTCCAGGACGGATCTGCACTCCACATCACGTCTACTGCCTTGGCCTAGATCATAACCCACAGGCCCTGCGGTTGTGCCGCTCTTTCTCGGCCAATGTTCTGACGATCGCACTGCCCAATTGAGCTCGGGCGCCCGAGAAATGTTTCCAGCCGTAAAATCTAAAGAGGTCTCATGTGTCCGCGGCAGCTGGCTAGGCTGAGCAGTTCGAGCAGTTGATCGCCCTCTAGGAGGAGGCGGCCCAGGCTGCATCTTCCTCCTCCTGCGCGGCATTTATCCCGCTCTCTCCAAGTTCCTGGTATACGGCTTTGTTCAAGGAGCTTTGTCAGTCTCTTTCCACGAAGGGAGAGGGGCTTCAGGACATTTTTCTTGGCCAAAGAAAAAGAGTCAAGGTAAGTCCCACCATCAGGCGTTAGGTAGGAGCAGGAGAGGTCCCTTCCCGGAAGCCGACCGTCGACTTCGGGTCGAGGTTGCGGCTGAGGCTGCTGGCTTCATCGTGCCCTGGCCAGGCCAGCCTGCCGAGACTCCCATCAACTAAGTCGAGATTTTTCTCGATCCATTAGATGGGCTGTCGACTGGAGAAGCCGACAACCCTCCTTCACGGTTCCCGGTGGAGCCGAGAGATCTGCCTGCACCTTCTGGGCGCGAGTCCCCAGTTAAAGTGCCGAGCCGAGGAAGGCGGGTGTCCCCGCCCTTCCCAGATCCACCTCGGTCCCCAAGGGTCCCGTTCTCAGTCTCGGACCTTTTCAGTCCAGCCCGTTCCTGCCGACATCGGCGGTCTCAGTCTCGTTACGGTATGCAGCGCACCGTTCTTCCTCGTCCTCCTCCTCGGGTGAGGAGGCTGCGGGCAAGTTGCGCTGGTGCTACGAGGACCTTATGTGGCAGCAGTTGCTGTTGTCCAGGCCTAAAGCCTACCCCGGCCAAGACCCCGCGTTCAAGTGGCTGTCACCTGAGTGACTGAAGCAACCACTCATTCCAGTCGAGTTGCCGCTCAGGAGCTAGTTATGAGCGAAACCAGCTGCTCCACCAATTTTGGTGGAACCTCCGCCTCCACAACTGAAATCGGGGCACCAACCAAGAATTCTCAGTCGGGTCATGGCCTGCCCCACAGGTTGTCGGTTACCTCACTCCCGACCGTCCTCGGCAGGTGGAAGGTGGCTCAGGGCTGAGGCAGCTCTTGCAGACTCTTCAGAATCTGATGGCGATTCCTCCCTGTTCTCCAGGTAGTTCGATCTGGAGTCCTCTGGGGCCAGTCAGTGGACAATAGCCCATCCTCCTTCTTGGGTCTGCTTGACTCATCTCCGGAGTCACCGGGATGCAGCTCGAGCCCATGTCCAAACGGGCCAGTATTCCTGGACGGAGATTCTGGACTGAGGATTCTCCCAGGAGGCCTTTCTGGTGGCTGAAGCCATTGTCAGCCCAGCCTTGGAGCTTTGGCTCGGCCTGCTTCCTGTATCCTGCGCCCGGCCGGATGGCCAGGAAGTTCACCGGTCCTGACTCTTTGCCGCAGTTCTCGGAACACTCCTCTGCTGAGGGAGTTGGTCACCGACAGCGTTTTCGGCGTTCGGTAATGCTCGGGCGTGGACAAGCCCCCGACAAAGGTCCAAAGCTGGACTTTGCGGGCGCAAAGGTATCGCTTCGTCCTCCCTCAGCCTCCGACAGGCCAGCTCGGCGTGCTGATGGCACCTTCTCCCTGCCCTCATGGGCTCCCTGGATAGAGTTGTTCCTCATCTCCCGCCCTGACCTGCAGACCACGGTCCACCAGGTGCGGGACCAGGGTAGGGCGGTGGCAAGCAGCAGTTCCAGACTGCTCTGGACATAGGTGATTCCTGTGCCAGGTCAGTAGCGCCGCGTGGCCATGCGTCGTAGGTTGTGGCTGGAGGATATCCACTTCATGGTGGATACCCAGCACAAGTTGGCAGACATCCCTTCTTTGGGACTGACCTCTTGGCCCTGGAATGGAGGGACACCTCCAGCGGATCGAGAAGTCCAATGCCACTCTGGACTCGGTCACCTCCGCCCAGAGGGACAAAGGCCGCCGTCAGCAGCAGAAGTCCTTTCGTCCTTGGCCCCTGCTTCTCGACCGCCCAGCAGCACCAGCAACAGGGCTAGCAGGTTCGCGTCGGCATCCCAAACCCAAGCGGCAGCTTCCTCCAACAGGAATCAAGGAGGTAAAGGCCGGGGTCCCTCAGCGGTTCTTCCTCCAAGTCTGCCCAGTGACGGGTTGAGGTGCCGCTCAACCTCGTCACTCCCCGGGTTCCCCCGTGGGGGCGGCTCCGCCACTTCCTTTCCGCCTGAATGCGCTATCACCGCGGACCGCTGGGTGTTGGAGGTGGCAGGGAAAAGGCCTGCCTCTGGAGTTCGGACAGGCTCCACCTTTCGTGCGTCGCCCCCGGGGCCGCGGGTCTGCAGCCTCGCTGTCAGCCCGCCGGGCCAATATTGCCCTGCTCCTCGAAAAAGAGGTAATCAGGAAGGTGGCGGATCCTCCTCCAGACCCGGGGTTTGTGTCCAGGTACTTCCTGGTCCTGGACCTCCAGGATGCATTCTTCACGTCCCAATCCGTCTGTTCCATCAGAGATTCCTCCACTTCAGAGTGGAGGGATCCTTATATGAGTTCCTGGCCATGCCCTTGCCTCTCCCTAGCTCCCAGGGTCTTCACCAACTGCATGGCAGTGGTGACAGCATCCCTGCGGCACCGAGGGTCCGGGTGTACCCTTACCTGGACGATTGGCTGATAGCCCCCCTCAGACTAGAGGTGGAGCGGTCCAGAGATCTGGCCCTCCAGGTTTGCTTTCAGGTTGGCCTCCTCATCAACAAGGCCAAGTCGAACTCGTGCCAAAGCAGGTGATTCTGTTCATCGGGGCAGAGCTCGACTCTCTGCGAGCCAGAGCATGACTCCTGGCGGACAGGGCCGAGGTTCTTTCCTCCTTTGCCCAATCATTTCTGGTTGGGCAATTGCGTCTGCCGGGACTTCCTCGCCTCCTGGGCCTCATCAGGCCTGCACCAGCGTGGTCCATTGAGCCCGTTGGTATGCGTCCCCTTCGATGGGGACTGGCCAGCCAGTGGTCTCACGCCGTGATCCATTGGACCAGCCCGTGACAGTGACCCAGGAGATGTGGGCACGCTCTCCAATGGTGGATTGTTCCAGCACATCTGCAGGAGGGTATCCCATTCGTCCGCCGAACCGCAGTCTCTATCTCGACTGATGCATCTCTGATGGGTTGGGGTGCGCATCTGAGGGAACACTGAGCACCACGGCCTCTGGTCCCTCGGAGTCCCGATGCCATATCATCCTGCTGGAGCTCGAGCGGTCCATCTAGCTCTCACTACCTTGCTCCGTTTCTACGGGTCAAGTGGTTCAGGTCCAGACAGACAACACCACGACCATGTACTATCTGAACCGCCAGGGGGGGACGCGCTCCCATGCTGTTATGCACGGAAGCTCTCCACATTTGGTCCCTAGTGCACAGCCTGGAGGCAGATCTCCTAGCCATTCACGTGGCAGGAGCCTCCAACACCCTGACTGATGCCCTAAGCCGGATAGGGGCTGTGTCTCATGAGTGGTCTCTCCTGCCGGAGGTAGTACAAGATATCTTCTCCCACTGGGGCACACCTCAGGTGGACCTGTTTGCCTCCAGGGAGAACACGAGTTGAGTCTGTTCCATGCCCGCCCCCTCAGCAGGGCTCACTGCAGGGGATGCCTTCTCGAGGCCGTGGACCCCGGCCTCTTCTCGCCTTTCCCCATTTCCCTTGATCCACAAGGTGCTTCTCAAAGCGAGGAGGGACAAGTGCAGGTGATTCTGGTAGCCCCAGACTGGCCCCGCCAGTTCTGTATCCAGATCTCCTCAGCCTCAGCTCCAGGCTCAGAGGCGACTTCCAGCCCGCCCGGACCTGATCTCAGTCAATCATGGGAAGGTGTTCCATCCAGATCTTCAATCCCTGCACCTGGCCCGCCTGGTTGCTGGCTGCTAGAGTTCCAGGCCTTGGGTCTTCCGACGAGGTCCTCAACGTCGTTGAGGCGTCCCATAAGGAGTCGACCAGGAAATGCTATGCCTTCAAATGGAAGAGGTTTTCCATTTGGTGTCAGGAAGGGCTTGGACCTTCCGACTGCCCTTGGCAAGCATTCTGGACTACCTGTGGTCCCTTTCTCAGCAAGGCTTGGTCGACGACCCTTAAGGTGCACCTGGTAGCCATCTCTGCCCAGAGCGCGGGCCGGCAGGCAGTCGGTGGTGCAGGAAAGGTGGTCAGGCGCTTTTTCAAGGCCTTGACCACATTTCCCCTCGGTGCAGAACCTCCACCTCCGTGGGATCTACTGCTGGTATTGGCCAAGCTCATGGGCAAGCCATTCGAACCAATGCACAGGTGCGATATTTCACACCTGTTGTGGAAGACCACCTTCTTGGTGGCTATCACATCAGCCAGAAGGATGGGAGAGCTCCAGGCTTTCCATCGAGTCTCCCTACCTGGTCTTCCACAGGGACAAGGTTGTCCTGTGCCCCACCGAAATTCCTTCCGAAGGTGGTGTCGTGGTTTCACTTTAACCAGGTGTTGACTCTGCGGTGTTCTACCCCAATCACACCTCGGAGGCCAAGTATAGGCTCCATACCTTGGACCCTAGGGCGGCGCAGCTTACTATAGAGAGCAACGACTAAGTTCGGGAGAGGTTCGCCAGCTGTTTGTCACCTACACTGAAGCTGCACCTGGCAGACCTGCAGCAAGCGGATGATAGGCAGGTGGATCACCTCCTGCATAGAGCTCTGCTACATGTTGGCGGGCATGGAGCCTCCAGAGGATAAGAGCTCATTCTACCCGCCATACCGCTGCATCGGTAGCTGCTTCCAAGGACGTCCCTAATCCAGGATATCTGCAGGGCTGCTACCTGGAAGTCGGCACATACCTTTATTACCCACTACCACATCGACCTCGAGTCACACCAGGATGCTGGTTTTGGGGCCCTGAGTTCTCCAGTCTCTCTTTCCCAAGTAAGTATCGAAGTGCGCCTTGCAGCACTCCTCCCAGGAAGAACTGCTAGGAATCTGCTAGAAAGTGTGGATGAACAACATATCCATGTCCCTAGAAATACAGGTTACTCACTTGTAACGGAAGTTCTAGGAATGGTATATATTGTTCATCCACACGATCCCCCGACCTCCCCAGCTCGACGCACAACCTGAGCTTTCAGCGGGCGAGATCAGGCGCCATGGGGGCAGAGCCGAGAGTTTTACCACCGGGTGGGTGGGAGGAGCCAGCTTGAAGACCTTCCGCAAGAATTAAAGCAGCAAGAATACCTGCCAGAAAGTGTGGATGAATAACATACAGTATACCATTCCTAGAACTCCTTTACAGGTGAGTAACCTGTATTTTTCCCAGACTACCCCGGGACCCACTCCCAGGCTGGTTTATTTGTTTATTAATCAGTTCTGTGGGACTGTGTCAAATGCCTTGCTGAAGTCTAGGTAGGCCATGTCCACAGCACCTCCCTGGTCTACTGCTTTGGTCACCCAATCAAAGAAATTGATTAGATTCATCTGACATGACCTTCCCGCTGTGAATCCATGCTGCCTTGGGTCTTGTGCCCCACTTTCCTGTAGGTACTCAACAATTCTTTCCTTCAGTAGTGGTTCCATTATTTTCCCTACCACACATGAGTGACCCCTGAAATTGGCATGATCTCAGTGATTACTCTGGGAGGATTTCCTGGATTTCTTCTTGACTCTCCCATGGCTCCACATTATGACCCAAGATACCTTTCTCTGCCACCATGAAACCTGAAGGGTGTCTTTGCAACCCTTTTAGACTCCTGAGAGGAGCTTACACCTCTCCAGATATAGCTGTCTCTGTATTTGAGACTGTGGGGCCTCCAAACTAATTTATCCCTACATTTGTTCTCCCTGTTTCTCCTCCAACCTTTAAAGTCTCTTTTGGCTTGGTCTCTGTATTTCTCTCTTTCTTTCTCTATTCTCTCTGTTCTTGGTCCTCTTCTCATTTTCATACTTGAGATCTTTTCTTATATTCCAGTTGCCTTGCTGCCTCTGGCCAAAACACACCTCCCCCTCCCTACAGGGAGAGGAAGCAACTACTAGACCCTTTGCTCTTTCTCTTTCTTCAGGCCTAAATTTGTACTCATCTGAGTTGTACAAGCTAGAACTACCCTAGTCCAGTGCAGGTTGCTCCTTTTTATTGGGGGAGAGCATGTGTGATGCAACAGGCTTTCAAACCTGAGCATCGGGGTAGGGACTGGGACAGCAGACAGAACATCATCAGGTACGGAAGCAGTGTGTCCCAGACCCCAAGACAGGCAGTGGGGTTGGGGAACAATCAGGAAATGTGATGGCTGTGCATGCATGGCCGAGCACTTAAAAGGACAGTTGTGCTTATTGCAACAGTAAGTAATGTTCTTATATACAGAAAGGGAATTAACACCACCAAATAATCCATACTTAAAGCAGTGTTCCTGTGTAAGGTACTAGGTTTCATCGTCAATACCTTATGCCAGCGTTAGCTGATTACAAGTAAAATTAAACTTTTAACTTAGTCCATTTAGTTTGTGATGGGATCATACCTACCTCCAAAGCCTCAGGCAGTCGATCCCTTCCAACCTCCAGGTTTGTGTGCTCCATGTTTCAGCAGGGAAAGCGCAGGGGGTGCCATTACAAGTCTATAGGGGCAGTTTTGCAATGCCGTTTTTTGTAGCTTTAGCCGATATTAGAGAATGAAGCTGCCGATCAACTTATAGGACCCTTTAGATGTTCAGTGGCTGCTTTCATTTCCTCTAATATTGGTTGAAGTTATGAAAACAGCATTGTGACACTCTGCCACCTGCTTATTATTATATTTATAAATTGTGATATAAATATATGGTATGTGATTGTCTGCCTAGGACACACCAGCCAGTGTAAAGAGGCTTGATCTTTAACCTCAAAGGTGTCAGTGTGACTGAGTCAGCAGGCTGTCTAAAACTGGCCAGGAAAACTAATTAAAGACTTCCTTCCAAAATGCCAGGTGATAAAACATTATAAAATATTCCTTTGAAATTGGTTCCATGTATGCATTTTATGACATAGCAGGAAGGGAAGTCATTTGGCTGATTCCTCTTGGTTTTCTCACCTAGAAGGAGCTGGTGGCAGGAGGTGGGTTTATGAAAAGATCAAAGGAACCTGCTTGCAAAGACTGTTGCATCTTTTTTTTATCGGTAACTGCTGATTCCAGCCAGCAGAAAAATAATATCCTTTTGGATATCCATGCTCAGATTACAGATTTATCACAGGACTAACAGTGACCTCGTGTGTTGTGACATTACAAGGAGATGGAGAAAACTGACTATTGAATATTGCTTGCTTGTGAAAGAATAGTGCAGAAGCCTCTCTGAAATTCAAGGACACACTTCCTTTGGTGGACTGAAAACAAGGCACTTTTGTAAAACATAGGTATACAGCTAGAACTTTAAGTATACAAGCATTTGGTTCTGTAACTTCAATTTATTTTAGGGCTGTAAGTACAGAATATCTGTTCTATGTATGTTTTGTATTTTATCTATTGTTTTAATCTTAGTAAACCTTTTTTGTTGTTCTCTTAAATCCTTTTGAGTCTTTCTTTTGCTTATGCAGGCTGGAATTGTATTGGATCATTCTGAAACTGTTAAATGCTCAAAAGGGGTGTGTTACTATCTTGCTAAAGGTAAGAATATACCTAGATCCCATACTGAGTCATAAGGGTACACTTGGGAACCTGGCTGGGTGCATTGAGTGAAGGACTGTATTGCATTTCCCCAAAAAGAATACATATCTGAGCCAGTTAATTGGGCGTGAAGCGAAAAAGGTTCACATTTGACTCCCAGGACTGGAGGCTAGTAGGTGATTCGGACCCAAAACAGACAGGATGGTTACCCTGTTTGTCTCTATGTTCACATATTGTGCTTCGAGGTTTGGCACTTTGGGAGCAGAGGGCTTGACCTGCAGAGTACGCTTGTGAGAGATTTGGTTAGCAATGGTGCAATTTAAAAGTATTTGTTAAAATGAGCATTAACAGTTCAGGTGTCAGATTAATACTGTACAGCTCACATTCAAAATTAGGCAGTGATTTTTAAAGTAAATAGAACTGTACTATTGTGCTTACAGTCTAAGCTCCTTACCTGTTTTATTTTGTTTTCAGGTGCAAGTTAGGGTAGCCATAGTTAGGGAAGAAGATGGTTTCCAACTACAGCGAATACACTGCAGACTACCTGAAGCAGTTGTGCCAAGAGAGAGAGTCCAGCATGAGGGCTGAGCCAAAATGCAGCACCTCGTGGAGGCTCTTTCTGCAGCTGATGCACAAGACCTCGAGTCACAGTCTGTGACTGGGAAGGACCAAACCTTGGGCATGGAGGTGCCAGGGGCCAGTGCAGTGTCCAGATCCAGTGATGAGGACAGCAGGACCAGTGCAAGCCAAGGGCCACAGCAGCAGAGGAAGGTCACCAGCATTCTGGAGCCAGAAGGCTCAGGCTGCAGATGGAGTTATGGAAAATGGAGCTGGAGTTTGAGCAGAAAAGGTTCAAGCCCAGCAGCAAAGGGAGCTTGAACAGAAAGCCGGAGACGGAAAGAGAGAAGAAGCGAGAGCAGCTTCGGAGAGAGGCTGAGGAAAAAGCCGACTGCTTGCAGCAAGAGGCCGAGAGGAAGAGCGTGAGCGCCAGAGGCACCATGAACTGGAGAAGCTACAACTCCAAACACCAGCACCAGAGCAGGTAAGTGGCCTGGGGTTTACTGGGACTCCAGGATTGGGTTACAAATTAAATTCTAAATTGATAGTTGAATTTAAAGAGGGGAGGATGGATGCCTTTTAAATTACTTTGAAAAGTATGTATTCAGGCAAATATTCCTAGAGAGTCCTGGAGCTTCCACATCCCCCTACTTACCGGAAAGCTCCGGATGGATTGGGTCAAATGGACAATGAGGACAGTAATGACTACAGTAAACTTAAAGCTGCCTGGTCTAAAAGTATGAAGAGTCCTACAGAGTTAAATTCCATAAGCTCAGGAGAAGCCCTGACATAAGCTATGAAGAGCTAGCCATGAAACAACATCAGTTTTAAAATGTCGTGGGAAGGATTGAAGCAGACTCTAGAGAAAATTGAAAGTGTTGTACTTTTGGAGCAGTTTTGGTGTGCCCAGCAGAGCTGAAAACCTAACTAGAGGACTGAGATCTGAAAACAGTGCAGAGGCTGCTGAACTCTCGGACCACTATGCCAGGAGCAGACCTGCTCTGAGAGGGAGTGGGTGGGTATGGCAGTGAAGAAAGGGAAAGTGCACCTTCAGGCAGCTAAAACCCTCCTGCCTCCACTGAAACCAGGCTGCCCTAGGTTACAGAGAAAAGATTTACCTGAGAAAAGAAATGAATATTGGGTTTGCAAATAACCTGATCATCTTGCCAGGCTGTGTCCTAAAAGGGCAGAGAGTACACAGAGTGGTGCTAGGAAAGAAGTGGGTTGTTTATGTGTCCCTGAAAGCATGCCAGTAAACATGAGGGAACACATACACCCAGTCACTGTGAACAGGATACAGACACATGAGTTAATGGACACAGGGGTGTCCCTGACTTTACTAAAGGCGGATTTGGTAGAGCCTGATCAGCTTATATTCAATCAATTCTGTGACTGTACGGGATTCACTGGGGAGGAGAAAACCTTGCCACCGCTCAGTGTCCTCCTAGACTGGGGTGAGACTGGGGAGATTGTGCAAAAGGTTGCTGTAGCAAAGAACCTTGTTGTAGATGTAATTATTAGAAACAATCTCCAAACATGATGGTGTGTGTGAGTTACCCGCAGTCAAGCAGCAAAGGTAAATTGTTGTTCCCTGAACCCCATAGCAGCCCTGTGGAAAGCATTAGGAGGCTGGTCCCCAGCCTGTGTCTCCTGATATGGAGAATAATGAAAGGGTTAGAAATTCCCAGGTAGCAGTTAACAGACCAGCTATGGAGGGTTACTCCGAGGAGGAAGGTATGACCTATTGTCAGAGGGTTAGGGAGGGCAGTGATCCTGAATGTCCTGACACTAGCACTAGGGACCCTAGTCTAGAAACTGAAGGGACCTGTCCATGCCTGGGGAAGGTGTAAGGAGTTTGCAGCTACTCAGAAAAGTGACCCTAGTTTAGAGAAGCTGAGGGCTTGGGCAGACTCTGATGGAGCACAGGGACGTGATGGGAAACAGAGAGTTTACTGGGAGAATGGACTACTGTATACTAGGATGCAAAGACAGAGGGAGGTGATGGGCAGGCAGCTTGTCATTCCCCAGGGGTATGGTGAGCAGTTGCTCAAGACTGCACGATGTTCCATGTCTGATCATCTGGGAATTGATGTGCATTACAAAGGGATTGGCCCAGAATTCTCAATTGGGCCCAACATCACCCAGCAGATGAAGGAGTATTACAGGTCTTGTACATCGATGCCAAGACATTGGGAAGGTGGGTAAAAACCCAAGCCACCCTAATTCCTTTGCCCATAGTGGAGAGCCTTTCCAGAGGGTGGGAATGGATATTGTGGGGCCCTAAAACCTGAGCTCCTCCGGTAAGAGGTTTATACTGACTGTGGTGGATTATGCCACCGTACCCAGAGAGCAGTCACCCTATCCTCACTAAGGACAGACAAAGTGGCAGATGCCTTGTTAGGGATTTTCTCCCATGTTGAGTTCCCACAGGAGGTCATCACCGATCGAGGGGTTCCTTCACATGGACCTGATGAAATGTTTGTGGGAGAAGTGTGGGGTGGTGCAGAGATGCACAACTCCTTATCACCCGCAAGCCAATGGGCTTGTGGAAGGATCAATAGTACCTTTAAGTCAATGCTGCAAGCATTTGCTGAACAAGCATGGAAGGACTGGGAGAAATCCTTCCCCACCTGTTGCTTACATACAAGGAGGTGCCCCAAGAGTCAACAGGGTTTTTCCCTTTGAGCCCTTATTGGAAGCAGGGTACGTGGGCCCCTAGACTTGATCCAGGAGAACTGAGAAGGCAAGCACGCCACCCAGGGAACTCCCATAGTGGATTATGTCCTTAGGTTTAGGGAAGGCTGGAAGGGAGCTTATGGGGACAGCCCAGAGCAACCTGTAGCTGCCTCCAAAAAAAAAAAACAAAGGTGTGGTACAACCGCAGAGCCAGAGCTCACTTCGTACACTGTGGGTCAGGAAGTCATGGTCCTAATCCGGTCCAGAAGGACAAGCTGCAAATTGAATGGGAGGACCATACAAAGTAGTCAGATAGGTAAATGATGTGAACTACATTATAGAGCTATCTGACAGAGAGATGTACAAAGAATGTACCATGTCAACATGATGAAGCCTATGCTAATAGGGCTGACATGGTGTTGGCAGTGTGTATCCTGGGGAGGGGACAGATGAAGGATACCCCCTTCTGGACTTGCTGGAAGAAAGCAGAGTGGGTCCTCTGTGGAGGCAATTAAAATGTTGCCCCAGCTGACCCCAGACCAGATCCAGGAAGTAAGGGAGGTTTAGCAGACTTTGCCCACTTTTTTAGCGTAAGCCTGGACTAACCCCTTAGCGCACAATGTGGAGACAGGGACCATACAATGGGTGAGCGTATATGGGGTGTCAGAGGCGCCAAAAAGGACATTAGGAGGAGGTGGAGGAAATGCTGGATTTAGAGATATTCAGAAATCCCACAGCCCCATGCTCTCACCCAGAAGTCCTTGTTCCCAAGCCAGATGGCTCTACTTGTTTTTTGTGGACTATCATGAACTCAATGCAGTCACAAGTCAGATGCCTACCCAATGCCACGGATGGACGAACTCCTGGACAAGTTGGGAGGGGTGACATACCTTACCACTATTGACCTGACGGGAGTATTGGCAGGTAGAGTTAACTGCCAGAGCTAAGGAGAGGTCAGCCTTCATCACTCCTATAGGGTTATTTGAATTTAGAGGATGCCTTTTGGGATGAAGAAGCCCCTGATGCCTTCCAAAGGTTGGTGAACCAGGTGTTAAATGGCGTTGAGGAGTATGCCGTGGCATACCTGCATGACATTGCCATCTTTAGTGCCAGCTGGGAGGAACACCTGTCCCACCTTAGGGAAGTGCTTGGCAGGATACAGAGGGCTGGACTCCTGTCAAAGCCGGAAAGTGCCAGGTGGCCATGGGAGAAGTGGTATACCTCAGGCATGTGGTAGGCCGGGGACAGCTCCATCCTAAACAAATAAAGATAGAGGTAATCCAGGCATGGCTCTGACCAGAAACACAGAAGCAGGTTCGGAGTTTTCTAGGGACAACAGGGTACTATAAGAAATTTGTGTGCAAATTACAGTGCCTGGCTGCTCCCCTATCTGGCCTGTTAAAGAGAAAGGATGCCTAAGAAAGTTACCTGGGAACCAGCCTGTGAGCAAGTCTTTTATAAGCCTAAAGGAGGCACTGTGCGGTGCTCCTCTATTGACAAGTCAAGACTATGGTAGACCTTTGTAGTCCAGACTGACACCTCAGATGTGGGTATTGGGGCAGTGCTGAGTCAGACATCCAACCAAGGGAAAGATCACCCTATAGTGTACCTCAGTAAGAAGTTGCTTCTAGGGAGCAATCTTTACTTTACAGTAGAAACAGAATGTCTTGCCCTGGTGTGGGCATTAAAGAAGTTAGAGCCATACCTATATGGGCAGCATTTTGAGGTACAAACCAACCACAACCCCTGGTTTGGCTGGCATAAATGGGCAAAACAAATGGTAGGCTGTTAAGATGGAGCCTTGCCTTGCAAGGGTATGACATGACTGTCTCACACAGGCAGGCAGCAAATGAACATGCAGATGTAACTTCGTGTCAGTCTGAGTAATGAACTGACTTTGGGAACTCATCTCATGCTGAAATGGAGCCCCAAATTCAGTTTAGAGAGGAAGACTGTGACGCTTACCACCTGCTTATTATATTTATAAATTGTGATATAAACATATGGTATGTGATTGTCTGCCTAGGACACACCAGCCAGTGTAAAGAGGCTTGACCTTTAACCTCAAAGGTGTCAAGGTGACTGAGTCAGCAGGCTGTCATAAACCTGGCCAGGGAAAACTAATTAAAGACTTCTTTCCAAAATGCCAGGTGATAAGACATCAGTAAAATATTCCTTTTGAAGTTGGTTCCCATGTATGCATTTTATGACATAACAGGAAGGAAGTCATTTGACTGATTCCTCTTGGTTTTCTCACCTGAAGGAGCTGGTGACAGGAGGTGGGTTTGTAGAGAAGATCAAAGGAACCTGCTTGCAAAGACTGTCACATCTATTTTTTTATCGGTAACTGCTGATTCCAGCTAGCAGAAAATAATATCCTTTTGGATATCCATGCTCAGATTACAGATTTAGCACAGGACTCAATAGTGACCGTGGTGTTGTGACATCACAAGGAGATGGAGAAAACTGACATTGAATATTGCTTGCATGTGAGAGAATAGTGCAGAAGCCCTCTCTGAAATTTAAGGACACACTTCCTTTGGTGGACTGAAAACAAGGCACTTTTGTAAAACATAGGTATACAGCTAGAACTTTAAGTAAACAAGCATTTGGTTCTGTAACTTAAATTTATTTAGAACTGTAAGTACAGGATATCTGTTCTATGTATGTTTTGTATTTTATCTATATTTTTAATCTTAGTAAAGCTTTTTTTTTGTTTCTCTTAAATCTTGTTGGAGTCTTTCTTTGCATGTGCAGGCTGGAACTGTATTGGATCATTCTGAAGCTGTCAAATGCTCAAAAGGGTGTATTACTATCTTGTTAAAGGTAAGTATATACCTAGGTCTCATATTGAGTCGTAAAGGTACTTTTGGGAACCTGGCTGGGTGCCACTAGTGAAGGATTGTGTGCATTTCCCCAAAAGAGAATACATATCTAAGCCTGTTAACTGGGTGTGCTAGCAAAAGGTTCATATTTGACCCCAGGACTCGAGGCTAATAGATGATTCGGACCAGAACAGACAGGAGGGTTACCCTGTTTGTCTTCTATTCACACTATTGCCTTCGAGGTTTGGCACTCTGGGAGCAGAGGGCCTGACCTGGAGGCGCATTTGTGACAAGCATTGCAAAACTGCCCCCATAGACTTGTATGGGGCACCCCCACACTCACCCTGCTGAAACATCACAAAGATTCTGAGAACGGGGTGGAGTACACAAACCTGGAAGTTGAAAGGGATCAACTGCCTGGGCTTCAGAGGCAGGTATGATCCCATCACAAACTAAATAGATTAAATTAAAAGTTTAATTTTACTTGTAATCAGCTATCACATGAAGGTATTGAGCCATGAAGCCCAATACCTTATGACAGTAGGTTGGAAACATCACTTTAACTGAACCTGAATTAACACTGATGGGAAAAAATGTGTTTTGAATTATTTTGTTTTCATGACTACAACTCGTACAGGTTTCTTCATTCGGGGAACCAGTAATTTGGAGCTTTTACCATGTCATGGTTTGTATATGAATTCTAATCATAGTTGTTAACCTATGAGAACCATGCTCAAAGTCTTGATTTCTCTGTGGCAATGTGGGTCTAAGTTCTAGGGCAAGTCTCCTTTGTTGCCACAGAAGTTCTGCTTCATTTGTTTCCATTTCTGTGGAAGTTCTGCAGTGGCAGTTGGGGTCCTTGGCAGCAGACCCCTGCACTACCATGTAGGAGGAAAATGTTTGTTTTAGGGCTGGAACCCATGAACCAGGGTAGGTTGTCCATTGACTCTTTACATATACTGTATTAGAAAAAATCACCCCATTTGTCTCATCTCAATTACCTCCCCACCCTCGGACCTGGAGAGCTCCCATGTCAATATATTTAAAGTAGTAATATTTATATCAGGTCCCACACTACTAAGCAAGCCTCATCCATCTAGTATAACCACCTGACAAGAATGTCAGTTTCCCATTATTAGTGCTTTGTGCAGCTGTCCGCAAAAGCACTTCTGGGACTGAAATGAGAATTCAGGTCTGGCAGGAAGTTAGAAGGATGAGGATCGCTCACAGAATGTATGGAACCTGTTAAAATATTACTACTACAAATAAGGTAACTCTGGAGGTTCTCAATGCAGGATGGGGAGGGTGGTTGGAGAAGCTGGGTGGGTTTTATTTGTTTTGTTTAGAAAGGTTAGCATGTGGCTGCCCAGTGGCCCAGCAGTAGCATCTACACACTTCTGCACCAATGACCAGGGTTAGGGAACAAACCCTGTGTTTAGTTGGGCAGTTAGGGGCTGGGGTGGTGCAACCGTGTGTCAGGACTTCAGACGGGGAAGGAGGCACTGTTGGTTCCACCTCCATAGCCATCCTTGTGGTGGTCCAAGGGAGTTTATCTTCCTCCACGTGCATCACTACGTGAGTGCATAGGCTTGCTAGAGAGCTGTTGCTGGGCATCTGGGGAGGAGGGAGGAAACCTGGAAGAAGCCCCCCATGGCAAGATGACTCCTGTCTGTCACAGACCCTGAACCACTGACTGGGAAGGATTCACAAATCTGGATGTCAACTCGGGGTGGGTGACTCTCCCCTTCTGGCCCTGCCTAGGAGAGCAATCCACGGAGACTTGTTGGAACTGGCAGATCCCTAAGAAAGTGGGCAGGAGTGCTGGGTAACCAGAGAGGAGGGGTCAGCAAACAGCCTTGATAAAAAAAGGTAAAGCATGAACAGACAAACTAATGGTAGGGGCTGTTCCAAAATACATTTCAAAACTTTTTAAATTCTCAGAATTCTGAAAAGCATTCTGTGGAATTTATTACAGCCCTCAGAATAGTGTTCCATGGTATATATGATTCATGGAACAGTTTTCCTCAGTTTACACTATAGAAACATAGAAACATAGACTTTGATGGCAGATAAGGACCGCTTGTCCCATCTAGTCTGCCCATTTCCTACCTACAGGATAGGCCGCAGATCTAGTTAACCAACAGCCTATTTCTTTCTACCCCACAAGAATTGCCTTATGTCTGTCCCATGCATTCTTGAATTCTCCCACAGTTTTAGACCCAGCAACCTCCCTCAGGAAGGCTGTTCCATGCATCCACTACCCTCTCTGTGAAATAATACTCCTCACATTGCCCCTGAACCGCCTCCTTCTATCTTTAAATTGTGTCCCCTTGTTCTTGCATGTCTCTTTTCTGAAAGATGCTACCCTCTTGGACTTTGTTGATTCCACTGAGGTACTTAAAAGTTTCTATCATGTCCCCCTCTCCTTCTTTCCTCAAGGGTATACATATTAAGCTCCTTTAGTCTCTCCTCATACGGCTTCTCTTGCAGACCCTGCACCATTTTAGTTGCCCTCCTCTGGACTACCTCTATCCTGTCTATGTCCTTGCGGAGATGGGGTCTCCAGAACTGGACACAGTACTCCAGATGGGGTCTCACCAACTGTCTGTACAGAGGGATAACAACTTCCTGTTTTCTACTGCTGATGCCTCTCCCTATACATCACAGTATACCCCAGCCCTCCCTACTGCCTTCTCACATTGCTTGCTAACCTTAAGGTCATCTGATATGATTACCTCCAGGTCCCTTTCCTTTTTGTTGTTGTTACTACCTCCCCACCCATTGTGTATTCTTCCCTGGTTCTTGTTTCCCAGGTGCATTATTTTGCACTTCTTTGCATTGAATCTTAGCTGCCATACTTGACCATTCCTCCAACCTTGTCAAGTCCCTTTTCATCCTTTCCACGCCTCCTTGTGTATCAACCCTGTTGCAGATCTTTGTGTCATCTGCAAAAGGCATACTTTTCCTTCAGTCCCTCTGCAATGTCACTGATGAAGGCATTAAAAGGACTGGACCCAATACTGAACCTGCAGTACACCACTAGTAATCCCTCTTTCTTCAGAGTGGACTCTATTTACAATTACTCTCTGGAGTGGGGAATAGTTTTTCTAACATGCTAGTAATCTTCCACAGGACCTATAAGGGGCCAGTTTCAAGATCTTAGTTATAATTAATTTTGGATCTGTTTTCTGGGCTGCATGATAGCTCTTATGTTTCGTTATTAACTTTTACAACATGATTATAGATACCCCTTGTGGAGAAGTTGTGGGATAACAGATAGACCAGACACCAAACTTCAGGTAGTTTGCAACAACAGACTACAAATGTCCTTTCTCTGCACTTAGCTAGCATATACTGATCTCTGATCCAATTCATAGAGTCAATATAACATCTAGAATAGTTTTTTACAGTTTATATTGACTCTTCTATATAAACTGCAGTAAATATTCCTCAGTTCATGTAAACTGCGGAAAACAATTCCGCAGTTTGTGTAAACTGTGGAAGACTGTTCCGCAGTTTACAGTAAGTTCCGAGGCAATTTCTGTGGCTGCAGAATTATGAACATTTGGGGCCTTGACAATGCTCAGAGATCTGTACACAAACCGTGACATACAGAAGTTAAAACTCCAGATCACTTGTTCCATGAAGAGAACTGTAATAAAATGCTGCCAGTAAAAACAAATATAGATTGAGGGGCGCTTCTGGCCAATTAGAGCACTCCTTTCCTCTGTGCGTAAGACACTCTTATTCTGTGAAGAGTGTCTCAGATGCTGCTTTCATGTAAACAGGCACATTCGGGCAAGTTTTTTAAATTTTAACATCTTATTGATCAATCTCGATCAATAGTGTATTAATACTGCCACTGAGGCCCCCTCTTACAGTTGTAAGAGTTGTCTCACATCCTTAGGGTATGAGAACTGCTCACCTTTGTTCATAGTTCTCATACCCTAAGAACATTACGAGGTCACTCTAAACTGTAAGAGTGGTCTCAGCGTGCACTGTTAACATATAAACAATGCAAAAACAGTTGTAGAATGGATGGTTGCACTCACCCCTCTTAAAGGAGGCACCTGAAGGCAGTTTCTTAAAGAATTAAGTGTTTTATTGAACTACAGCATCGCCATGCAAACAGAACAGGAAGCAGTATAGCGCGGTGGTCTAAGGCTCTGAGCTGCAAATTTGGTGACATCCAGCAGACCAGACCTGGGTTTGAATCCCACAGTTTCCACTTGCATACTGTGTGACCCTGAGCAAGTCACTTAACCTCCTTGTGCTCCCAGGTCGCTCCTGTAAAAAGCTTTCAGCTTAGTGTGCTATACCTGGTTAAACAACGAAATAAAAAAAGAACAGCTTGCAAAAGTGTGGTGATGGCGCACTCACCCCCATCCTTATGTTTTGCCCTCACCACTGGGCTCTTCATTAGAGGATAGAACAATGTGTCATTGGTAACAATTTTAAATAACTTTCAACCAGTAGTGTGTCTTACATTTTGCATGTCACAATTAATAATGTGAAAATAACCAAGGAAACACTCAGCAGTGAAAAACATTCCCATATCAAAATATAGTCCCAGTGAACAATTCAGTGTCTCTATTTCTTAGATTATCAACATTTTTCAAATGGTTTCAAATTCATCCACACTTTCTAGAGTAGTGACTGTGTAAGAGAAAACAAGACATATCAACAAATGCAAAGCAAGGAAATGATGTTATAAGCTGTGTAAAGTAAAAGAATATTCTACTTTCCAGTAACTCCTTAGGGATCAGGGTGGGTGGTCCTGGCTTCCAGGGCATTCAATGGAGCCAGGACTGAAGATCGGAGTGCCATTGGGTGCAAACAAGATCTTTCCCTGCTCCAGAGTATGCAGTAGGGCTGTATACTGAAACAAGCAGGAGGGCATGCATCCAACAGCCCAGAGTGACTCCAAGGCTGCCTCTTTTAGAACCCATCCCCCAGCTCGAAAACAGACTAATCTTCAAGCGCTTTCTGGCCCCAACACAGGCAACGGTGTACAGGAAAGATAAAAGCAGCCTCAGGGGCTAATACTAAAGCAACAAGGGGCTGCACAAACTAGAGACACTGTATGCTAACAAACATGGCACTAGTTATGCAGTTGAACAGCTCTCCAAGCCTGCAAGGACTTTTGGAAGCAGTCGAGGCTACCAGCACTTCTACCCATGAATTTCAGCCAGTAGGGATCCTGCATTGATTCAATAACTACATGCATCCAGTTCTGGAGTCCTCGCCTCCAGAAGGATAGGGATAGGTTGGAGATGGTGCAGTACCAGGTAACACAAATCATCCAGGGCCAGCAGAGCAGGTCCTATGAAGAGACACCTCAAAGTGCTTAACATGTACTCACTGGAAACCAGACAGGAGAAGGGTGACATTATAGAGACCATCAAATTCCTAAAAAGAATTAATAGGGTGAACTGTGGGGAATTATTTAATTTTAATACTGGCTTGCAGTCACATAGTCTTGAATGAAAACTAACAGGAAGAAGCTCAGGAGGGATGTGAGAAAGTATTATTTTACAGAAAGGGTGGTGGAGTTGTGGAACAGGCTACTAGCCAAGGTGGTGGGTGCGAAACCATTAGAGGTTTTAAGCACAACTGGGACAGAAGGAAGGGTATTGTGGTAGCTTGGGGTGTCAGAAATTGGAAGGAGAATGGGGTGAGGATTAGAGGGCTAGTACCCTGGAGAATCAGTAGGTCCCAAGGCAAAATAGGGAACTCAGGCAGACTAGATGGACCTTCAGACTTTTTCTGCTGTCATTGTCTGTTTCTGTGTAAGCCCTGCATGGCCAGGATGGCATTCCAAAGCCCAGTAAGTCTGGGAAAAGACTGACCAATGAGCTGTCAAGTTCAGTACAGTATATAAGGGACTGTAACCAAGGATCTGGGCTTTGTGTGTCTGTGAGCCTGAGATCCACTGGCTGCCAGGAACTGCAATTCTGGTGGGCCACCTGAAGATTGTGCACACATCTGATATTAATTACAAAAGCAGCTTTTGGGGCGCTGTTGAGCACGCCTGCTGAACAGATGTGGTTTCCATCTGCTCTGCATCAGACACAAGTTTAGTTGATTTTTCACCAGGGTTGTGCGATTTGGAGCAAAAGACTCTGCAAATTTGGATTTCTGGTATTGTCCTGCACATTTTGATACCAGAAGTGAGTATGGAGTGAACGAATAAAAGCAGTCCCAGCGGAGCAAAATCCCAGGTTCCATCAGAGCAACAGGTCAATCTAGCATGCAACCTAGTAGCATCGGAGAAACACCCTGGAAGGCATTGCAGGCCACCATAGAAGCTATTGATGGGAAAGTGGAATCAGTGCTGCAATGCCTGGGCGAACAAGATGTAAAAATTGAAGCGCCACAAAACGCTACTTCTGCCGAGAACCAAGCTGTTAAAGCCCTATCGACTGCTGCAAAGCGGTGCAGGAAAATGGTCAGCTTTGCTACCATCTGAGGTGCTTGAAAATGCCAATCCGGTGCGAATGTAAGACTGGTCGGGCTACTGGAAGAGTCAGAGAACCTGAATTCCTTACTTTCCTGAAGACCTGACTACCTATTGCACTGCATCTAACTCCAGATCTGGTGCATAATTTGTTAAGGTGTACCGCATTTCCCAAGATCTGCACAAAGAGACTTACCTCAAACTGTTCTTCTGGTAACTATGGGAGCAGCTATGAAAACAGCAAATTCTTAAAGCGGCAAGAAATGCGGACCAGCTAATTACAAGGGTCATTACTCTGCATTGCTTTCCCAATCTCTTGTATGCCACGAGCTCACTGCAAAAGATTGATGGTGTTGAGCCACTCTCAAGAGTCTGGGAGTGGCCCATTCATTATTAATGCCTGCGTGACCGTGGATCTTCTATGGGGTCATACATTTCAGTTTACCGACCCAGGTGAAGAAGGCAAACAGGTACAATGGATCCAATGGGAGTTCAAGACATCAAGTTCTGGGACTCATCGAGAAGCAGAATTCAGATGTGGAGGACACTTGAAAGGGTAACGATCTGTGCCTTTACTATAAAATCAAGAAGAAATGCTTTAGTTTGGCTAGCAACATCACAAGATAGATGGATGTTAGACTTAAATCATTACAGTTTGAACTTTATTCTAGATACTCAGGAGACTGTCTTAGTTTTGAACACTTAGTTTGAACTGTATATAAAGGGAGGGCGTCTTCCTTTATCACCAGGTTGGATTGTTCTTAAAACCATTTTGTTGCTCACTATAATGTTGCTCCATTTTCTGGTATTCTTCTCCAGTTCCACAGCATGGAATTAATATAATATGTTGGCTATACTTGATGTCGGAGTATTTGGGGCACACTAACATTATAGATTTTCCCTCATATTTGGTACAGGGTCTAATCAATACTGGCTGTTGAATTTTCCCATATTGTTGGATTAACATGGACTTGAAGTGACCATCTTTCATGCAGAGATGCAGCTATCCGTGCTCTTATTACGATGTTTAATAATTATTAAAATGGAATACCCCATTTCCATAACCAGTATGTTTAGATTAACACATTCTATACCATGACTCCTGTATATTTGATGTGTGGCATTTGTGAAATGTAACTATGTGTTAGTATGAGAAATCGATAAACATTAAGTTAAAAAAAAAGAAAGAAAGCAGCTTTTATCAGCACTGAGGGGAGAAGGCTGGAGGGTTTCCTGCCTCATCAGTGACTTTTCTTTATATGGGATCTAACTCTGCAGAGAATCTATGGACCAACTGAGGCCACTGCTTGTAGGGTCCCTGGACCCCTGCAACAGTAACTGAATGCTACTGTTCAAGGGAGGCCAGAGAAGACCGTGAGAGAAACCAGACATCCCTTGAGAAGCTTACCCTCCAGCCAGGACTACATCCAGCATCTCACCTGCTTATCTGTCGGGAAGCTAGAGGAATCTGAGAATTAACCAAACTGTGAGCAACCACTAGGGCTTTGACCATGCAACTGGGGTTATTTCCATGTGTTATTGCAACCCATACCCAAACCAAGAGCAGCATCTGGCAACCAAGACCCCCTAACTTGTACACAGGCAAGTCAACAGACCACAAGTTGGCATAACAACAGGCATCACCCCTAGCTAGGGCAAATACCTGGCTCGGCAGTCTAAAGGGGTTGGGGGTTAGGTACAAAATAATAGTTATATTTACTCCAAGTTCTGGGAGAGAGGTGCCAGGGCTACGTTAGATCTAACTTGAGGGGCCTCATAATAATTCACACTCTGGAAATGCAGATGTAATGTAATGTCCACTACTGAAGATGGAATTGTAAGATATGGCCTTATTTACACAAGTTGGTAAAAATGGAGAAAGGGTGGTCCCCATGTTTGTCACTGTACACACAGGAGCAAGAAACTTTCT
Source organism: Neoceratodus forsteri (assembly GCA_016271365.2). Classification (NCBI taxonomy): domain Eukaryota; kingdom Metazoa; phylum Chordata; order Ceratodontiformes; family Ceratodontidae; genus Neoceratodus; species Neoceratodus forsteri. The sequence continues at coordinate 179,201,296 of CM057459.1, forward strand.
TTTCAAGAACAAAAACTGGGCATTTTAGAACATACTTTTACACACACACACACACACACACACATTTGAACTCTCCTTCCTCTGTACTAGGAATCTCTGGACATTTACTTCCCAATAAGTATATATTTTCTGGGAGTTGCACACACTTTAAAAACACATTTCACAAATTCCCCGATGCAGTCAACTTTGTTAACATGCCCAGGGTAACCTGGTGCCCATACATGAGCCAGTTAGCCCAGACTGAGGATTAAATAGGGTGATGCCCAATCTGGCACCAACCAGTCTCTGCCATTCGTTCTGGGTTACGCCAAATGAGTCTTCATTTCCCACAAAATGCTAGACTCCCAAACATTAACACATTTTTGTGGTGATTCGGGGCCCTGACAGGTGCACTCTAGCCTTATCTCTGGGCACATACACCTCAGACCTACCCCCAAGAACAGTCCCATGAACCTGTACTCACGGTTGTGTTTGTCTCTGTGATACAGACAGGAAACAAGAGGAAAACATCTTCCTTTACTGGTAACTTGTTATAGCTTCAAGGGCACTCTTTCTTTCTGGGCAGCTGATACTCTTCAGGGATTGCCTTGGATCCACAGAAACACAGTCCAAACTACATTTTCTGTGGAAATGACCCACTGGGGTCCTGCAGACAAATGGTCTCCACCACTTCTTCTGGTACTGCTGGGTCTCACACACTCGGTGAGAAACTGCGGAGGTCCTTCACTCAGCCTCAAAGGAGACGGGCAGGCACCTCCACACTTTGAGCACTGCTGCTCACTCAGAGTGCCACTTCACACTACTGCTGACTCTGAACTGACTGACTCCCATCTGAACATTCTAAACTGCCCCTAGCAGCTGATTCCAAAGTGGCTTATGCTGCTGCAAGAATTCTAAATGACACGATCCATTCTCTGCTCAGCCTAGCTCAGTAAACAATGATGTCATCTGTAAAGAGTTCCAAGAAAGCCCCTTACCAGCTGCCCACTACTTTCCTATGGCTAACCTGATGGGATTCTAGTAACCCCAGTGGACTGGGTGGTTGTATTATGGATAGAGGAAAAGCCCTAGGTAGATTATGCAACAACTGCTAGGTCCAGCCAGAAAGCCGGAGGAGGAGGGGCATCCAGCCTGCAATTAATGGATTAGAAATAGGAGTCCCTTTTTCTGCAAAGTGAAAGTTAATTACTTTAACATAATTTGATTTCTACAACAGTTTGCCAGCAATAGTTTTAAAGCACACCACCGAGCCATCTGCTCTGCTAGTGGCAACTGTGTTCTCCACTGAGGCACCCACTGCAACTAAGAGATCTCTCACCCATAGCCATTGGGGCAGTTAGTCGGTGCACCCACTTTGAATATCTGTGGGACTGCCAGAGGGTGGGCAGGTTGTGTAGAGCTGTTGTTGAAGAATAGGATAAGAACTGACTTGCTACCCCACTGCTTCAACTTTCTCTACTGTTTCTTTGTTCTTTCCTTACCCTCTTCATTTAATAAATTATCTGTTTGAATTGTATTTCTTTGTGTAGAGGATTGTTATTGTCATACAATGTTTCATGTTTGGGGATGGACTGTGTTGGTAGAAGTAATTACTGTATATTGTTCCTTGGGAGTGATAACACTGCACAGTATTCAGGTACCCCTGTTTCTACCCCAGGTGGAGCACCTTGTCACTGTTGGACCCAACTGCCCTGTGTAACCCCTTGCAAATGGGGGTTCCTAGAAATGCCAGTTGGGTTTACCTTAGCCCAGTTTGTTCTGTCCTTCTCCGCTGTCTGTCAAGCTTCTCCTGACTTGGCCTCTAATTTTTCTGGCTTCCAGGTACTGTTTGCCCTCGTGTGTGCCCCAGCTTGCAATCAAATGAAAATCCAGCCCCTGGGGCTTAAACTGCTGACTGCGGGCTCCTCTGCAAAAGTGCTACTCCAGGGCAGCGGGAGTCACATTGGTGCGCAAAGCTCTTTGATGTGGAGCCCTTGTTTTTTTTTACGGTCGCCTTGGGGACTGTGCCATGGGTCCCGGATCCCTTCCACCTATTTGGGACTCGTGACCATGGACAGCCTGCTGGGGACCGCCAGATGGGAATTAAAGGAGTTCTAACTGGGCTCATTTGAGTATGCCTGTGCAGGGCCGGTCATCTGAATAATGCATAACAGTGTGTCTGGCTGCCTCGGGTAGCTATGTTCAGCTCAGCCGAAAAGTAAAGAATTAAAATGTTTTAAATAATGGAACTGTTGCTGCTTGTTGGGAATATACTGTGCATGTGGAGAAAAGTGCTTAAAGTTAAAGTGAGTACTGTTTCCTGGCAATTTCAGTATCTGGGACTCTGTGTGTCAGCCTGTCAGCTGCTGCAAAGGGAGCTTGCATAAGTGCAGTAGCAACAGGAAAAATAAAAGAGCTATGTTTTCATCTGTGCAGCGACTGTAAGTATAGCCTTTAAGCTACAGAACTATGGGGTATGTGGGGCAATAATTACTTCTTTTGGCTGCACCAGGACATTATTCAGGACTGTATCTAAGCTTCTATAAGGGACAGTGGGTTAAGCAGCCATTGCAAGCAGTACAGCCAATTGGAATTGCAGCAATAGAAAGCCAGGACTTGTGGGACATTCACTGCATCTTATGAGTAAGCACCCAAGTGCTTATGGGGACTTACAGGGACATTATTTTAGGTGCAATTCCACAACCCAATTGTGCCTCGACTGTTCTGATTGACAGGTCCTTCAGCAACTTGGAGACATGTCACCCCATCCTGCTACCAATCAGGAGTTGAGTTAGAGCTCTATAAAGAGACAATGTTGCCAGTTTGTCTGGAGATTCAGAGATGCAGAGCTGAGATTTGGAGAGAGAGCAGCAGAACAGGCTCCAGCCTGCTTAGAGCCCCCATGGGGAGGGGCTCAGGCTTCAGCCATGCCATCAGGCCTGGGCCACTTAATTCAATCCTTTCAGTCTTCAGAGGGCATTTGTTATTTTCTTCAGTTAACAGTTAACTAGTTACAGTAATTGTGCTTTCTGCAACAGCTAGTCTGGAGGTTGCCAGTACTGTCCTGCAGAGGCTAGCCTTCCCTCCCACGCGGGGAAAGATGTGGACCGAAGAATCAGATGTCCAGCAATGGTGAGGCGCTGACCAGACCAGATGACATCATGAAGTGGTGCGAGCGCTGACCAAGTACCTCAGCAGTGAGAGAGCTGAAGAAGTCTTCAGGATGCCTTTGATTGCGGATGAGACCCGTGGAGGACCTGAGGAGTAGCTCATTCCATCACCGGTGCAAGTAATCTTGTGGGCTCCATGCCCCATTAAGAAATGTGTGCTGTTATGTGAAGTATTGAAGTCATCAGTCTGGGCTACTAACCCCATAAGAGACTGCCTAGTTCAAGTAATGGATGCATCTTCTCTGTGGCCCTAATGGCTAAATTGCAGATGCAGCAAGATGCTGGGCTTAGTGAATCATATAAATGCGTAGCTATGGGTTAGAGTCCTGCCATCGTGGAGCTGTCTGCCAAGACGTGCTTGCCACTTCATGAGACAGGAGACCCTAGAGCATATTAATGTCTAAGATACCTTGAGGAGAATGTACCTGTGTCCACACAGAATTTTGTATGAGAGCACTTGGTATAAGTGTTCAATGGCTAGACGTGCTGGATAGGACTCCACTTGTGGATAATGTTCTTGGTATATAGAATGTACTGGATGTGACTGCCTGTGACTAAAGTATGGGATGCTTGATAAAAGTGTCGTGTGCCAACTTACTCTGGATGGATGTCTTTTGGTATATAAAGTACTGGATGTGACCGTGATTTTAATTGCATATAGGATGCTTGACAAAGTATCACCCTTATTGCTTTGGATGGGACTTTCAAATATTGTGCTGAATGTTCTGGATGTAAGATCTACATAGTTTGGTCTGAATGTTCAGAAGTCCTGGCGAGTGCAGGGCAATCCCTGCTTTGTCTGCAAGTGCAGGGCAATCCCTGCTTTGTCTTCTAAAGTGCAGGGCAATCCCTGCTGTGGTTATAAACAGTAGTCTGTAACTTGTTAAGGCTCCATCTCCAAGTTGCCCCCACCCTCAAATTAATAGCTGGCCACCTCGACCAGCTGCAACTCCGCCAGGCCTGCAACATCTTGGACTGTGGTATCTGTTTAACCAGTATGGTATGAGATTGCGGGTTTCTGCTGTATCTGGGCCTGGTACCAGTGTGGTTATTACTAATAATTATTTTTAACATCTGATTTATCAGCAGGTAGATAGCCAGGCTCTGGATGTCTTAAGTCGAATGGTAAAATGTGATTTATGTCTGCCTGTTACTATGTAGCCACCCAGCTGGAGGGTTCACCAGCAAAATCCAAAATGATCTCTGTGCATGTGTAAATACGGTAAGATATCCTCTACTCCTCCTGTTTCCTTTCCTAGCTCCTTTATTCCTCCGAAATAAATATCTTATTTGTTGTTTGAAATTCTGTGAGCATATTATTAGAGAGAGCCTTTAATTCAAAATGTTGAAGGGTGGGAGCTGTATCTTGGGGCATGTCTGGGGAGGGTAACTGGTCACCGTGGGTGGTGTAGCAGCTCAGGGCTACACCCAGCACCATCTCACCCACGTAAAGCACCCTGAGTGGAGGCACTGCACAAAGGTTTTAAAAATGTTATTAGCTATGAACCCAAACCCCTTAGCCTATGTCCAGGGTAGTAGGCAGGGTGTAACACTTGGGTGGCACCGCCCCAGGTTACACCTGTGTAGTACAACTTCTATAACCCAGGCTGGCCCCCTGAGAGACTGTTGAGGTGGACTCCCAAGGGCCTGAGGCAGTCGCTACATAGAAATCCCAGCTTGATGGGCTTATTCATTCAGTTCTTTCCCAACTTTGATTAAAAAAAATGCAGGTGCAGGGCAAGCCCTGAGTTTACCCATGGTTCTCCCACATCAGGGAGCTCCCTTAATGCACAGGGGTGATGGCATTATTGCTGTGAGTCCCTCTCCAGCTGGTTTCACTCTCTCACCGTCCTCTGTGAAGGCATCCAGTGTTGGCTGGCAGATGGCTGCTTTCCTGGTCCACGTCAGGCCTCTCCTGACCTCTCCACTGATTCAGCAGATAATCCTCCTATGCACACAGGAAGCTTAGCCTGTGAAAACTCCATACTGCCTGCCTACTCAACACACCAAATTATTCTATCCAGACCCAGGTGTGGGGATAACCAGTTCTGGGCTGTGGAACTGGCTGGTGGCCTTCCAGACTAACTGAGGTCATGGCTGAGCTGTCCTTGTTGCAAAACAACAAATGTCTCTATTTAATTGCTGCAACTTTCATCTTCAATTTCATGCTGAGCTAGCAGGTGATTACCTCCTTTTATCACAGTGGTAGTTCTGCTTCTCACTTCTCTTTCTGATTCCGACAGATGTGCAGCCTGTCTTTAACAGCTTTCTTCTTACAGTGAGGGATGGTAATTGTCCCCTATATGTGTCCAGAGGGGAGTGGTGCAATGGGATCATTCTTTGTGGGAGTAGCTTGGTTATAGGAGTTATAGACAGTATAAAGATAAGTTGCTTTTGAGGTGCCCATTAGTGTGTTAAAAGACAATTACAGCTTGGGAGGAACTTAGAAGCCCTGCAGGTGCCTTTGCCTGGCTGGAAGTGCTGGAGCACAGGTGAGGGACTGCTATGGCACTCTGGGCAGGGGTGCCAACTGACGGAGCACTGGGTTACAGCCAGCAGTGTTGCTAATGCCTCATGCATCTCCAGTGTGCCTAGGAGGAGTGGGTACTTATACCAGTCTTCACAAACTGATAGGCTATTGGATCTTGGGCCAGGGCGACAGAAGGCACCCAAGGCAGCTCCCACCTGGAGGCATGGCAGACATTAAGTGCCAGATGCTCTTAGGGCTGAAAGAGGCACAAGGTGTTGGACACCCATGGCTGCGAGGGCATCATGATGTCTATGAGTGGGGACCCTGGGGCTACCCAGGAGGGACCCCAGGCACCTGTGACAGATCCTGAGCAGCTGGGGTATGGATCAGACATTACCATAGAAGGAATATGATGGCATCTCCTGTAGGGTTTGGGAACCACAGGGGTATCCCCATTAAGGATGCTTCCAGATGGCTTTGGGCCTGTGGTGGGTTCTCCACGAAGATCACTGTGGGATATCCTTGTGAGGAACAACCCGAGACAGGGCCATGCTGAGACAGAGACGGGTGAAAACAGGTAAGAAATGTAATGGCTCTGCAGTAAGGTAGGAGACTCATCTCCAGTGTAACTGGAGAACGAAGGCCCAGATGATGCTCATGACCTGACTTTACTGTTGAGAACACTCCTGGATGGTGTGCAGAAGGTTCTCCTGGCATGCACTCAGGAAAGGTATGAGCCATGCCATGCAAGACCAGACTGCATCCTTCATTACAGGAGTGTTGAAAGGTTTGGAATGGGAAATGCCAGCCCGATGGTGTCTAATGATAATGGCACTCAGCACACATTATAGGATGCCTCGTCAGTGTGCCTCCTATGAAGAGAACATTTACACCACTGTAAAGCAGCACACTCCTTCATGATAAAGGGCCTGAAGTTAAGCTTGGTTAGGAACCAGTGCAGAGGATAGGGAATTTGAGGGCAGATACTTGCCCTAGAAGCACAGAGAGAGGCCATCCACAGGGTACATTGTCATGCAAGGAAAATTTATTTATTTATTTATTTATTTATTTTTGTTAACCGGTGAAGTGCACTAGCCAGCAAGTGACTGTTTTCATGCACGACCCGGGAGGTAAAATTACAGAACATAACGATACAGTAAGGATAACGAAAATACATGATGCACAGAAATACAGGAAGATACATATGGCAGGATACAATGCATGACAAAGGAAAATACAAGGCAAAATACATTTCAAGGACATTTTCCATTGAGCGATACGTAAAGTGCATTGAAGGACCTAGGAAAGGGAGAGGATAGGTGTAGGTAAGCCAGAAACAAGATGGAAAATGACAAAGGGGAAGGTGAGGAGATGAGGAAACGATGAGGGTAGGATAGAGGGCAGGGCCAAAACCGGGGGCTAAAGAAATGACTAAGAATATAAGGACAGAGAGGCGATGGCAGGAATAGGGAGGTAGGAGGGAGTAGAGGAGGGATGGCCGGGAGAGGGGAGGGAGAGTGAGGGTTAAAGAAAGCCGGCCAACTACGGCAGCGGCGATAAGAGTTCCAACCTGGCCGAGTCGGTGGAGCCGGAAGACGGCAAGCGGAGAAAGGGTGACGGGGTTACAGCAAAAGACGGCAACAGCGCAAAAGGTAGCAGAATGCGGTTGGGCTGGTGGAACCATGATGCAGTAGGGCAAGGGGATGATGCTGTCAAGGAGGAGAAGGAAGAGTTACGCAGTAGCGGAAAAGGTAACAACGCCAAGCCGAGCCAGTGGAACCGAGAGACGGCAGGGCAGGGAAGAAGAGGTCGGTAGGAGGAGGAAGTTTACGGCAAGGAGGTAATAGGAACAATGCTCAGCTGGGAGGGTGGGACGAGATGACTGGGCAGGGTGACTCAGGAGGAGGTAAAGGCGAGGCAAGCAAGCAGAGAAAGGAAGGGGAGGCAGAGGGAGGGGGGAAAGGAGAGTGCAGGAGATGTGGTCGGGGAAGAGAGGAGCAGGGAGTTGAGTGAAGGAAGGCTGAGAGGTGAGGGAGAAGAGAACAGGGATCAAGGGAAGCCAAGTGGTGGCAGGAAGTAAACAACAACTTGTAAATGGCAAAAGCTAATATCTGGCATACAGTCAAACAGATTCAAGCAGCAATTATAGTAAAACACCACATAAAACAACCATTGGGAAAGGCACAAGTGCTAGCAATAAGGAAGTGGGGAAAACAGGTTAAGAGCAAGGGGATCAGGTAGGATCAAAGCAAACACATTTGTCCAAAGCAGTAAGAAAAGTCCTGAGTTTGCCCTAAAAGTTGCATGAGTAGGGACATCCTTAGTTCCTGAGGCAGCAGGTTCCACAGGTGAGGAGCAGCATAATGGAAGGAGCCCATGCCTTTTTGTCCGACAGAGGGGATGGATAATAAGGTCTGATCTGCAGATCTAAGGTTCCGTGGGAATAGCTGGTCTAAGGAGTTCTGATAGGAGATAGCAGGTTTGGATGTCCTTATGATGGTATCTGATAGATTGTACAGGTAGTATTGTCTGGTAGAGGAGGGAGAGAGCCAGCCAAGGTCTTGATATAGTTGGCAGTGATGCTGCAGTCGAGGTGCTTTGGTTGCATACCTGCATACATTATTGAAAGTAGTGTCCCACAGATGCAGTGCAGATTTATTGGCCAAAAGACAGAATGGGACAACCATATGTAAGGGTTGGCAACAGTATACCTCTAGCTACTGCCAGTTTAGCAGCAGGGGTAAGGAGGTAGTTGGTTCTGTAGGCAGCCCCTAACTTGCAATTGACTGACTTGCAAGTATCCTGGATGTGTTTTTAGGTCCAAGGTTTGGCCGAGGTGGATGCCCAGGTAACGGAAAGAAGGACAGGTTCTAGTGGGTTCCCATCAATGTCAGGAACAGAGATAGTCGAAGGACATGATCTGAGCTTGTGAGTGGGGCCAAATAGCATGACTTTGGTTTTGTTTGTGTTTTAAAACAAGGCGTTGAGAGTTCAGCCAGTGTTGTACGAGTGAAAATCAGCAGTGAGGGCAGCATTCAGTTCCAGAACGCTGTCAGAGTGAGCATAAACGACCAGGTCATCCGCATACAGCAGTGAGTGACCAGTGGTTACCATCTCTGGGAGATTATTTACTAATAATGAAAATAGAAGAGGGCCAAGTATGGACCCCTGAGGGACACCAATGTTGATGACAGCACTGTCTGAAATCGCTGAATTAAACTTCACAGCCTGGGTTCTGTTGGTGAGGTAGCTTTTAAACCAGGTAGTTGCTGAAAGGAGAAGCCCAAGGTACTGAGGTGAGAGTAGTAATGATGATCAACCAGGTGAAAGCTTTGGTAAGTCAATGAAGACTGCCCTGTTAACTTCCCTCTATCCATGTTTGTGACAATGTCAGAAGAGAATTTTACAAGTGCAGTCATGGTGCTGTGATGCTTTCTAAAGCCATGTTGGGCTGGACTGAGCAGATTGAAGTTCTCAATGTATTCTGTGATTTGTGTTGATACTATTTTTCCAGGATTTTGTTCAGGACAGACAAAATAGCAATAGGCGGTAGTTAGATGTGTCATTTTGCTACCTTTCTTAAATACTGGAGTGATTCTGGCTGCTTTCCAGACTTCAGCGACAGCGCCATTGGAGGAGAGAGGGTGAATATTCTTGCTAGGGGCCAGAGATGTAGTGAGAAGCCATTTTAGTAGCCTTGGTTCCAAGCCATGGAGCCAGTGCTGGTGTTGTCAGAGAGGGCTCTGAGCAGCTTGAGAACTTGATGCCTAGACACTGCCCTGAAGTAGAAGGGGTTAGGTGGTAGATGGTTCGCCAGGTGCTGAGAAGTTAGGTTGTGAGGCAGGAGATTGTGATTGAAGGAAGCTGTGTAGGCAGATAAGTCTGAAAACTGTTGATTAAATGTATTAGCAATTGTGGTAGAGTCATTGCAGTGTACGCCATGTAGAACCATATCAGAGGGAGTGACATCTTTAGCAGATCCTAAGAAGGACTTAATGTGACCCCAAAACTTACGAGGGTCATGGGAGGAATTAACCAGCAGGTTTTGGCAGTATTTACTTTTGGCCTGCCTGATGCACCTTTTGCAGTCATTTCTGTATTGCTTATACAGAATGAGATCAGGCTGAAGTCCAGTCTGTTTGTATCTCCTCCATTGCTTGTCTCTGACTTTTAACTTGTGCAGAAGGTCTTTTTCAGCCATCTAGAGTGCTGGCCTCTAACTCTTCTTTTGGCTTTTGGGAGGTGCTTCTTTTGAACATTACCAAACTTGGTTAGAAATGAGTTGGGGCAGTATCAACATTGGTAGTGGTGAAAATGTCAGTCCAGTCAATACAGGAGATATCCAATAGGAAGGCTTGTTTATCCAGGGCAGCATAGTTCAGCATATGACAGAGTGTCATATGTCACAGCAAGAATAAGGAACTACTGGGGGCTTGATAGCATTAACATGTGCTGCAGCAGAGGGCTACAGTGTGGCTGGCATGCCATATAGCCTGGACCATGTGTACTTCTGATGTTACCTGTAAATACCTGTATGACATTTGGGAAGACAAGTACCCATGAAAACCTGTGTACAGAAACAAACTGAACTGATGAATAGGGGTCCTCAGAGGACTGCTGAGATTACTGTGTGGCAAAAGAACTTTGAACAATTCCACAAGCAATAGTCAACTGCATAAACTATGGGAGTCAGTGTGATTTACTGTTACTAGCAGCCCCTAAGGAACCCAGAAAATACCTCCAATACAGTAACAACAGGAAAGTCACCCCAAAAACTGAGTGCAAGGGCTCCTGGTGAGCAAAGCTATACCCTAGACACAGGTGATCCCAGGAGCATACCAGCTCCATCCCTAGCACAGATGTGTGTGGATCACCATACCACCAGAATTGGGGGGTGCATGTCTCTGCAGTAACAGCAGAAAACTGCCTCTCTCAACAGCACACAAATACCTCTCACTTTCAAGATCTAAGGCAGATCTGACTTGGTTATAGAACAGCCCTTGCTGTTCACTGGAGAGTGGCAGTTCCATATTTGTTTTCCTAGCCGACAGTCAATAGTAGCACACCTGGTCTGTCATGCAACAGGCAGTTTGATGCTGCAAAGACACCTGAATGAAGTCCAAGTCCATGAGCCCTCTCTAAGAACCTGATTGGTCCCTCATTCACCCTCTGAGCTGGTCACCATGCCATCTAGGGTCAGAGAGGTATGAAGATGGCAATGATTTGTAGTCAAAAGGCTGCGTTTCCCAAATGTTCTTATTTATGCAACATTCTGCGGTTAAACACTAGAGCAAGCCATAGTTCTGTGTGGGTAAGATACACATTGAGTTTGGTCCGACAGCAATTTTGAATGCTCGGCTCAGTTAGGAGCACCAAGTCATCAGCTGCTTTGGCAGTGGTGCCATTGATAGGGGAGTGCAAGGAGCCTTAAAAGTAAAGCCCCATGGAGGTTACACTTGTACATTTATATTTCCTCCTGGGTCACACTGGAAAGTAACCTTGGTTCGGTGCATCTTTCTGACCACAAATATGTAAATAAAATAAATGTTTTGAGATACTTTTCTCAGCTTCCCAACCTGAAAGCAGAAGCAGCCATGGACCAGCAGACAAATTTCTGCAAAACAAAATTATGCCCTTCAGTGTTCTTAAATAGATACTAGATTGTGCTTTTGTGCACTTAACAGCACATAGGTCTCATAAAGCAGCAGCTATGGTGTGCAGACAAAGATCTTGAGAAAATAGCAAAAAATCTAAATCTGCACTTTTACGTGAACAAAATCACCAGTGAAAATGTTTTTATAGAATATGTCTCCACTGGGCTCAGCATGAAAGCAAGCCACAGCAGAAACAGATAGCACAAATATCTAACTAAAACAACAGTGGCACAAATGTAGCTCTTAGCCCAGGCGCTGTGTGCCAGTGGGCTACCCCTCCCCCGCCAACTGTCTCTTGATACCCGGCAAGGGCTGGGTCTTGCTGTGGTGACAATTGGGGGTTCATTCCCAGAAATATTGAAAATAGCTGTGCTCCACCCAGAGTAAAGTATCAGTTGGCCAGATATCTGCTTGGCACAGCCCCTGGGATGCTGTGCCTCCCCACCTCCCCAACCAACCACTCTGCACACTGTGTCCCAATACCTTTGTTCCACCATAAACCATATAACTCAACAATAAGCATATGTAACTGTAACACCCCCGCCCGTCTAGGGGCATACTTTTTACTTGCAGATCTTCCAGGCAGGAAGAAGAGGGCATTCAAAGATAAACATACAAGACCTTGTTTCACATTTGAACAGCAGGGAAACAGTTGTCGCCTACCTGCTGAAGTCTTCATAGCTGTGCATGCTACCTTCTCTCACTCTCTCAACTTCTGATCTCCTCCCGAGCCCTCCACTGGACCGAGACCACCCCAACTCTCACAGAGGTCTAGGAGCTCCTGCAGCCCGGATAGGCTGGATCCTACTCCTGGAATACAACTTGTGGCAAAATTAATTAGACTACAAATATAAGGATACAGAGAATTTCATTTACCTTCTCCTACAGTCAAATAATGCACAAACCACTGTTTCTCCCTCAACTGGCTTTTAGTTTGCTCCTGCATGGCAAATTATTTCAGCAATAGGGGCCACCATACTTCATTTAAAATAAACAAACAGCTCCATGGGACTTTAACCTTTGTACAATTCTGGCTGGACAGGATAAACAACAGAACCCTGGACTTAGTAGAACACAGCAAGGATTCTTCTGCTAATGCATTTACCCTCAGGTGCTCTACCCAAGGTTAACTGGAACACAGATCCCTGCAATCTCTTGGCTTCTAATGGATCTGGTAAGCCACCCTGATTTTTGTTCTTTCCTTCCTGGTCCCTTCCACACTGGCAGTGGTCATCCCCTTTACCTGGCGCAGGAAAGCGAGTGGCCTTCCCCACCTGGACCCTGGGCATTGGCCCAGTCCCAGGGTAATCCAGGATTTTTCCCAATGACCCAGGCCCTGACCCACCTTCAAATGGCTGGCACTAACAGTGCTAAGGTCACACCTGCCATGGCCACTTCGGTCTGCCTTAGCCCTCCATGACCCCAGTTCACTCCAGGATACTGCTGTTATGTATTTCCTACGGGAGATCCCTGCCAGGTCCACATCCCTGCTTTTACTCCTGGGCTTGCATTAAGCACCTTCATGGGAACCACCCTCCAAGGTCTGTCATTTCTTGGTCTGCAGCATCCTCCGGAGCTTAATGTACGGTGCCCCAGGACCTGTCCTCCAAACAGGCCCCTTTTAGGTGAAAGGCTCCCTGTTCCCTCAACCCTCAGTCCACTCTGCCACACCGGTGTGAGGGAACCACTGCCACCAGTCCCCATCCTGAGAGGGCCCTGCCACAGCCCTCCCAACCCTGGCAACCTGGGAATACACCAACGGCTTCCTAAGGGCTCCTAATTCTCTAGGTTTACTAAAGCCTCTCAACACCCTAGCCCCCCATGATGCAGCACCTGGATACTTGGATCCCCACAGAGCTCCATACCCCCTCCTCATCGGCCACGGCACATGAAATCATCCTGACTGCACTCTTTGGGGGTCTCCCACTGGCCCTCCTGGGCTGCCAAGCTCCCTCACTTGCCCACCTTCTCTGTTCCTGCTGCTACTCTTCCAGTCCCCTCCAGCCCCAGGCCTAATGCCCAGGCTGGAAAGGCACGATACTTCTTGTCAGTCCCTTTTATACCCTTCCAACTACTTCTGCTGTCACCCGGAGGTATCCAGAGCAATACCCCCAGAGCACTAAACCCATTTCCTAGCTCTGGGGGTGGGTAGGAGTCGAAAGGATGCCTAACAGTGGGAATATAAGCCCCACATCTGCAGGGGCTTACACTCTCCCCACCCAGGAAATCATTCCTTCTGGGAATCATGGCAAGGGCCCAGTGATGGTCCTCTCCCATCAGACTGAGTATCGACTCCCCAGCCTTCTGGTGATGGACACTCCATATCTGGCCACCAAGCACCACCCATCCTACCTACCTAACCCAAAACTATATCCTAATAGCTCATTCCTAAACCCTACCTGTGTCAGGAGATAAATCTAAAGTGCTAGTCACAACCATCATTATTTCTTTAAACAGCAACTGCAATCACTTTTCATAATAATTAAACATTTCAAGAGATTTTCTTAAGCTTTTACTAAACATTAATAATGAGGCAGAAATTGTTTAGATATTCACACAAATACCTCCCACCAAAACTTTAAAAAGTTTCTCTTGTACAAACCCTGGACCACCTCACACATGCACGCATACATTGTCTCACCAATCTCTGTAAACTTATTCTACCATGATCTTAAAACATTAACAGTATAAAACTTTTCCTTTTTCAAATTTATGCTTGATTTGAATAAACTGAGTTAAAGTCACCATATCAGCTCCAGGGAGCAATTGTCCTGGCGCAGTCCACAAATTTTAGTCCCAAGAGGCCTAGGTTGCAGGCCCCCACCTGGAAGGAAATAATACGCTGGATCTGGCTTAGTGGTCACTTCTCCAAAGTAATACCGGTTCAAAATGTAGTACTTGGTCCGAGTCCCAGTTAAGTCCTGAACCATAGCAAAATGCTAGAAGATAGCATGTCCAGACCAAGCCCTTGTGTAGCACATTGACCATGCCTGCTGGAACTTGTGTTGAGATGGGGCACTTCCTCCTCCTGGACAGTTCTTCAACCTCTCCAACTGCTCCTTGAAAATCCAGTCCTCCCAATCTCCTCAATAATGTCCCAAATTCGTTCTGGCACATAGGGATAGTTCAAGTTTGGATATTCCCACCTGCAGCCTCCTTTGAAGCCACCTTTCAGCCTGAATCCACTTGGGCAGGTCCCTCACGCTGGTTCTCCTGGCTTGTACCATTGGTAGCCATATCCCCTATTGATATCTCAGGTTGAACAGGTCATTTGAGTTTAACTCTTCCATCCGGGTCCAGAGGGTCTCAGCCCAGACCAGAAGGTGTGGGGTGGTATGTCCAAAAGTGATAACTGGGTGATGGTAGGGCCTAGGGATTGCCCTGACCACCATATGGTCCTGAAATTGACTGCCAACATAGCTTTTCCCTCATCCAGCTCCCTTAGATCTTGCTGGTCACCAGCCTCCCTCTGGCTGATACTGGGGCAGGCTCAGACTCAGGGGCCACCTTCTATGGATTTAATTTTGTCCTTGGCTCCTGAGACAGGCTCCAATTTACTGGATAAAGCCTGTGGGCTACCGTGGACATGAGCCATGGTGAGGGTCCTCCAGGCCCTGGAGGATCCCCAACCGGTTGTCTTAAGGCCCCGCCCTTCCCTCTGCCAATGGAACAGCCAGTAGTTGGTGGTAGAGAGCTGGGCAGATGGCTGCGCTCCGTCACCTTTGTCCCTTTCTGGTGCACCTGCCCTGTCCTCTTCAACAGCCTCCACTATCACATCCAGGATTCACTTCAGGCCTCATCTACCTGGACATGGGTGCTTTCTCCCACGGACAGTCTCTCAAACCCTCTGAATCTCCGCTGGCTGGTGACCATGGAATGAACAAGCTGGTGGTGGAACTGGTAGCATACATCCCCTGCATGGTACTGGCAGACTGCCTATGCAATATGGGCATACTGGCAATCTAGTTACTGCCTCGACCATAAATCCACACTTCATGCAGCGTTCACGTCCTTTGCATTTGCCCCAGCTTTCCAGATCCAGGAAAGAAATGAGGCAGAAACTGTAGACAGGGGTTCCTCCTGAGGGTCGCTTTAGGTTACTGTGTATCTCCCCTGCTACTACTTGCTGCCAATGCATGGAGGATGCCTGTTCTTGCTTTTCCCCTCCCCCAGTCCCACATTCAAGCAGGAATCCAAAGTTATTTTGCTCCAAGTATGTGCAGTACAGCTCACGTGCCCACTCTGATAATGCACTCTGAAAACAGTCTCTTATGCTCTGCTCTCGTTCTCATTATTTCCCTCTAGCGTTATGTTACTGCTGGTCTCCTCCCTCAGCTCCACTCGTACTGATTTCCCCAAGACAACACTTCTTCGTGCAGCTGTTATGGCCTCTTCACCCATCTTCCAATCAGGACCCTGCCTGAGAACCTCATGACCAGCAAGTCATGCATACACATCTTACCAGCAGGCTGGGCCTAATGCCTGCTCCAGGTCTACCCCACAGCAATTTGTGCGCTACGCCACAGGGCCCAACCAGGCCGAAGCCTGACACTACCACGGACCGGCAAGGCTCAAGGCCAAGCAGCATTTTGGGATTTGGGTGTATCCCAGGCTGAGTAGCCCCCTCAGTGTAACTGGTAAGCCACCTTGTTTTTTGTTCTTTCTTTCTGGGTCCCTTCCACACTGGCACTGGTCATCCCCCTTTCACTGGCATGGAAAAGCAAGCGGCCTTCCCACCTGGACTTCTGGGCATTGGCCCAGTCCCAGGGGCATCCAGGATTTTTCCCAATGATGACCCAGGCCCCAACCCACCTTCAAATAACTGTCACTAACAGTGCTAAGGCCACACTGCCACGGTCACTTGCTATGCCTCAGTCCTCCATGACCTCAATTCACTCCAGGGGTACTGCTGGTACATACTTCCTACGGGAGATCCCGCCAAGCCCACATTCCTGCTTCTGCTCCTGGGCTCACATTAAGCACCTGCACGGGGACCACCCTCCAAGGTCTGCCATTTCTTGAGCTGCAACCAGTCCAAACCTTAATGTGCAGCGCCCATGACCTGTCCCTCCCAACGGCCACTTTTTTTTGGGTGAAAGGCTCCCAGCTCCTCAACCCCCAAGGCCATCCTGCCACACTGGGTGTGAGGGGAACCACTGCCACCAGTCCCTCTCCTGAGAGGGGCCTTGCCACAGCCCTCCCAGCCTAAGCGACCTGGGGAATCGCCCAGTGGACTTCCCGTAAGGGCTCCCTGCTTTTCTGGGCTTGCTAAAGCCTCCTAATGCCCTAGCCCACCGCGATGCAGGACCTGGCTACTTGGGTCCCCACAGAGCTCCATACCCCCTCCTCATCGGCCAGGGCAAATGAAACCATCTTGACTGCACTCTTTTGGGGGTTTCCCACTGGCCCTTCTGGACTGCCGAGCTCCCTTACTTGCCCACCTTCTCTGTTTCTGTTGCAGCTCTTCCTGCTTCCCCCTCCAGCCCCTCCTCGATCCCTCCTCTTATGTGCCTGACCAGTGGCTCGGCCTTCACCTAATTGACTGGTTTATACATTGCCCTATACAACCTATGCACTTACTGTCCTGTTCACTTCTGCTATCTCCT
This sequence comes from Neoceratodus forsteri, assembly GCA_016271365.2. Classification (NCBI taxonomy): domain Eukaryota; kingdom Metazoa; phylum Chordata; order Ceratodontiformes; family Ceratodontidae; genus Neoceratodus; species Neoceratodus forsteri. The sequence continues at coordinate 179,218,175 of CM057459.1, forward strand.
TCTTATTCCCTAACCCTTATCTACCCCAGTGTTTGCTATACAGTCCTGTCACCTCTCCCTGGCCCCAGTCTCAGACTTCCATTTCTCTCTGCCAACTTGGTGCATCATGCTTCAATTCAATCTCTGTTACAGGCACTTATGTAATTCACGTATAGTTCTAGATGTGTAATCAAATATGTATGCCACCTCCTTGTGGCACATGTATGTGCTGTCTCCTCATGTAATAAGTTTGTAATTAACCACACTCAACTATGTAACAATTGTTTGTATTGCTCTACTCCAAGTTCAACCTATTGATTGTTGTATGTATACCCTCCTCCCTTGTACCCCACCCCTGGTCGCACCGTGAGGCGAGCATCTTTTTGCTCAGTGTGCCTTTCCTGGTGAAACATTTCCAATAAATAATAAAATAATGCCCGGGCTGAAAAGGCCCTGATACTTCCTGTCGATCCTTTTATACCCTTCCAGCTAGTCTCTGCTGCCACCTGGAGGTGTCCAGAGTAATATCCCCAGAACACTAAACCCATTAGGGGTTGGAAGGGGAAAGGGATGCCTAACTGTGGGAATATAAGCCCGCATCTGCAGGGGCTTACACAATGAAGTTCACTAACTCAGCAAATTCAAACAACAAGTTAATTGTTTAATTAATATTTCGAAACACCTTTGAGCGTGAGCTCTTTCACAAAGGTTCCACGTCAAGGTGGACAATAAGACAATACACATATTCAGTGGTTACAGAAGTTCATAGCATTATTCAAGGGGTTAGGACTAGGAAGGATACGGGACATAGGGTAGCTGTGAAGGCAAGAAGAACATTAGTGGAAATATGCAGTTTCAGCATATGGGCCGCAGGCCAAGTCCTCCTCCACTGGTACCAGTGTCCCTATACTGTCCCTAAGGGTACCCACTAGGTGCAGGCCTGATCAGAGCTGCGGGTTGGCCAACTACTGGGGCCCTGAAATTGAAGAAACATGGGTTTTGAAAACAGAACAAATTCCCTTTCCACTTCCAGGAACCAGGTCCTGGGTACTCACGGTTTGATGATCTCAGCAGCGGGAAAATGGAGCTCCTTGAGTTAGCGCTGCAATAAACACAGGGTGACCAGGATCCTCTGTCTTGATGGAACTTGCTCGAGGATCGTGCAGCTGGTCACCTTGATTGTAGTTCTGGCTGCTTGTCACCTTCAGCCACTTGTGGCCCGTTGCAGAACACTATGGCAGGACAACACCAACCCCAGGAGGCCCAGACCTGGGAGTAGCCCCACAGCCCAGCTCCCAACGAAGGGTCACAGATGCCCTATTACCTGCAGCGCCGATGACCTCCTGAGACAGTGAGTCCCACTTGGAAGGGTTAACAAGTTCCCTCCTGACTCTGAGTGAGGACTCCCAAACAGTGGGGTCCCCTACAGTCCCTGCACTGGCGCTTAGAAGAGAAAGTTCTTAGGCAGTTTCCCCACTAAAGTCCAGTGCCAATTAGCAGAGGTGCTAGCCTCAGGTTCAGTGATCACAAGTGCAATTCAGCAAGGGCTCAGGAATAACAACCCCTGACACCAGTCCGTGCTTTCCCAGTTAAACAGTGCACACCTTTTCTTTGACTGCAGCTGGTACTCAGCTCTCAGTCACTTTAACCAGTTCACACAGGACACACTCAGCTTCTGCTAGCACCCGGCGACCAGAGATGCTTTGCCCCTTCAGAATTCAAACTGCAGTCTCAAACACAGGCAAAATGGCTTATCAGTCCTGGCTGTGACACTGTGCCAATCCATGCGCCCTTTCAGCAATTTAATCTTTTCAGTGCAGGGTTTCTGCAGCATTCAGTCTCTCTCATTAACCACAAGCAACTTCTCTATATCTGGGGATTCACAGTCCAGTTTCTTTCTCTTTTCCTCTTTCTCCTTCTCAATCAGTCCAACAGCAAGTACCTGGGGAACCAGAAACTCAGCACAGTCCTTCTTCCTGCTGTCCCTTTCAATCCACTTCTGCTGACCAACAGCTCTCGAAATGGGGGCCTGAGGAAGCCCCTGAAGTGCAATGTCCACTCTCAGTACAGTCCTGACTCATACAGAGTCCAACCACAGACTGAAGACTTCCCAGAAAGTCCACACTGTATCAGTCGAAAAACCCAGCATTCTGATTGGCTGTTGAAGCCTTTCAAAAATCAATAACCACAGTGATCAATATTTCTTGATAGTTTATTGGGGCATTATCTTGGCTGGCAGTATAGCCTAGAGGTTAAAGGAATGAGGTGTGAATGAGCTTGATACATCTAGCAGACCAGACCTGAGTTTGATTCTCACAACCTCCACTTGCATACTGTGTGACTCTGGGCAAGTCACTTAACTGCCCAGTGCTCCCAGGTCACCCCTGAAAACAGGCACTTGTGCCTAGTGGGCCTTACCCAGTTACCAAAGACTAAAATAAATCTAGGTGCCATAATTAGTCCACTCCTTTTCTCAGGAGTCCCTTTGTGTCCAATTTGGGCACCTAGATCACTGATTGGCTGCAACTATGGAGTCAAATGTCATAAACATGTCAGCTCCCATACAGTTCCCTGAGTCCATTACAGCTGCATGCAGTCTGTCTTCCCTTTCTCAGTCTGGTATAGCCGAATAGAATCCCTGTTTTAGCCAGGCACCCCACCCAATAGTAGCCCCAACAGCCCTCTATTAAATGAGCCACTTTCAGGCTGTAGCCCACCAGTTTAGCTGTCACTGCTGCCATAACTCTGTCCCCCCAGGTAGCAGGCAGCATCCTCATTCATATGCATGGGGCCGCTCATTAATATTTACAAGCCTCCGAGCAGCCCAGCTGTGCGAACTCCCCTTGTGCTGCAGGTATGGGCTTCTGCCCAACTATTTTCCAGTCCCTGGTCCCCAAGGACATCAGTAGGGGCACAGGGACCATGGACAAACTCCCAGTCATTGGACCGCAATGGCGGTTGGCTCATCAACACGCCCTGTGCCCATGCGAAAGTGTCGGCCAAATTTACTTGCTGCATCTTGCAGTCAATGGATTACACACTAAGGGCAGAAAACAACTTGCTGGTGAGGAAAACAGACCTGAGAGACCAGGAAAGTCAGCAAATCAGGGACAAAATGGGGGCAATTCTGGTAAGCCCCCAGAGGTTGCACTCTTGTGCAGTGTGAGTGCACATTTTTCTGAAAAAAAAAAGATTTAGCAGCAAATTGGGGCTCCAGTTGGCAGACTGCACACAATATGACTGTCTGCTTTGTCTCTCTGCTAGAACAAGTGGCAGGATAACAGTGACTTCTACACCTGGCCTCTAACTGATCAGGAAGCCCTGCACAACTGCAAAACCTCGCAGAGTACCCGAATACTGCTGAATAGTAGAGCCGTGCACAGGACTCATTTTTGATATTTGTATTGCCTCCTGGTATTTGTATCTGTACTTGTTTGCATATCATTGTTTGCAAAATATTTTATTTCACATTTCAGGATTGTTTCTGTTTACAAATGACGCAAGACCAAGGCTTTGACAAGTTTCAATAAAATATGCAGCATTACCAGGAAAATATGCATTCCTGTAATGAGCAGTACTAGTCAAAGATGTTTCACATCAGCCCAAACTGAGGTCTAATGGTATGCTATGTGGTCTGACACAAATATCTGTATTGGTAAAAGTGTGGCATTCGTGTGTGTTTTCCTGAATAGTATTTGTTTTGCACAGCTGTACTGAATAGCAAACCTATGCTGTATTCAGTCCCGAGTACTGGAGATCCTATTATTTGTGATATTTGGGAATTAATAACTGGGGCGAGCACACTTTTGTATACACAGGAAAGAACCTGAACAACAGAGTATATACCCCAAAGGGGCAGACTGGCCCCAGGTGCTAAGGATGCTAATTGCATCCTGGCTTGTCCCACAATCGGCCTGTGCTCATACTGTCACACTTTTTTCTGTTGCCTGCCTATGCCTGCTTGAGGTGGTGTGACTTAGATTCATAGACATGTGATGGCAGAATAGGGCCTTCCTATCGAGTCTGACCATTCCCTCCCTCTACCTGTCACCCCACCCAAGATTCCCTCATCCTCCCTTGACAACCCTCTGTGTTTGTCCCAGGCCCTCTTGAATCCCTCCACTGTACTGGCACTCAGCACCTCCTCTGGCAGTCTATTCCAGGGCTCAACCACTCTCTCTGTGAAGGAATACTTCCAACATTTCCCCAAAACCATCCCTCCCTCTACCTTCAGTCCATGCCCCCTAGTTCTTGTATCTGCCTTCCTGTAAATAAGCTCTCCCCACTTTATTGATCCTCTCACATACTTGAATGTTTCATCATGTCCCCTTTCCTTCATATCTCCAGAGGATACAAATCCAGTTCCCTCAGCCTCTCCTCATATGCCATCCCTCTTGGCCCTTAGACTTGGTGGTGGTATCTGAGGGTCTGCCACTGACTAAGCTGTGTCTGCTTGACCCTCTGTGACCTGGTCCCCAACTGATTTGTTTTTAAGTTAATGTCCTCGCAGACCGAGCAGCTGAGCGTTCCTGTATCCAACCTAGTGAGCAGAGTTCAACCGCCACACATAACAGCACATCACGAGTCAAGGGCTGCTATTGCTGCTGCTAGCACCAGTTACCATTTTGTGGCAGTGGCACCAGCTCAGTGGGCTGTGTCAGTCAGTGTGGTCAGTCTTGACTGATGCATGGACCAAAGGATGGTATAGGAGGAGGAGGAGGAAAACAAACTATGCCTACATGAAGTTTGGCCAATCTGTGTCCAGCTGCACCACGGCATGCAGTAGATTTTAGACTGGGAGTGGGACTAAGGCTGGGCTCTGAGGCCTGCCAAGACCACTGGAGCAATAAGTGGCCATCCCCATATGACCACAGGCCACCCTTTGGGTACATGGTCAGGAGGGAGGGGCTGAGTTATCCAGAGTGGCGCTGGTCATGGTTGACCTGAGGAAGCCAGTGAGCTAGGGCCAGCTGCCAGGCCAGAGAGAGAAGAGTGGGGGTTGGAACTTTGGAAATAGAAGAACTCTGTACACCCAGGGTGCGAGGAGAGGGAATGCAATGGTCTTTTGCTTTCCTCTTAGTCGAGCTTCTTAGACAGCTGCTGAATTTTATACTGCCCAGTCAGTGCCCCCCAACTCTTATGTGCATGTACATGAACTGTTCTCAAAATGGAGATACAGGGACTGCTGCATGTAATGAAAAATAGAATGTAATGTGCTGCTGCACTCTGTACCTATGTACTGTGTTACATTTGCATAAAAACTTGCATTTTCTTTTCAAATTTCTAATTTAAAAGTAAAATGCAGTGAGGGAGCGAAACACAGGTAATATTAGTTTGGTCACAAGCAAAACATAGCTGTCCCATGTGGCTGTGATGGTGTGATGGGTTTCCTGGTGTATCAGGCTCTGAATTGCACTAGCCAACTACTAGCCAAGAGAAAGAGGGTTCACAAGTTGTATTCGAGCTTCAGAATCCCCTACCGGGATCAGGCTGCTGGGCTGAGCATGTAGTAGGGGATTGGACATGCAGTGCATCCCACAGTCAGGGAAGGCACAGACCACCCAGCATAGAGCAGCCTCTGCACAGGGTGGCCAGAAGCAGCAGTGGCTAAGAAGGCACTAATTATTGTACTGTTTCTAAATATGTTTTGTCTGTATTATTGTATCTTTCAACCTGGAGCCTTTGTAAATGAGTCTGTGACTCAAAGGTATGAACCCTAATCTCAAATAAGTAAAAAACTATAGGCAGCCAGGTGCCCATCCTCCTGGTTAAATGATGGGTGCTGCTATGGTAGCCGCACTGATGTTTGAGAGTCTGTGAGGTGTGCAGGTGCACTGAAAGCAAAGTGTTGTAGATCAGTACTGTTTGTAGTATTAGTACAGGAATGGACTTGCTTTGCTAGGTGATGTGCACAATGTTACACAATGGCAAGAGATTGAACCCTGTCATTACAACTACAAGTGTGCCACCATCTGGTAAATTAGTGCTTACAGTGACGCGCACTTTTTAATTTGCTCTGCAGGGATCACGCTTGAAATTGTTTTTGTAGGCAAGTTGCTTCAAAAATCATAATGTTTGTGGTCTTTATTGTAAATTGCCATAAGGTTCATCAAGTTGTGATGTTAGCATCGATATACAGTATATGTCAGTAGCATAACAACTATGGTCAGTACAAGAATCATTTGTTATGTTACACGTAGGCGCGCTGGGTGGCTCAGGCCCTGGACTGTCCTCTTCAAGAAGCACCCTGGCCTGTGACCCAGCCAGTTCATCCGTGATACCTCGTGTTCAGTGGACACAGCTACAGCATAAATGAGTGTACCCAACATTCTGTCAGAAAAATGTCATGCTGTAACTCAGTAAAATGCACAAAACAGATGCCACATCGCAGGAGAAAATGTTTTACACAGCAGTTTCACTGCATAACATGAACTGCTTTCCCGCCACTGCAGTAAAACTGGCTTCACCATCCAGCACTAAAATTAGAGTGAACTGTAAACCATTTCCCCAGTTAGTGCTCGAGTTACCTTGCTCGCTTTGCTGGAGCTTCTAATTATAGCTACATTATGCGTGCTTGGGAGACTACTTCAGGGAGGTCAGAAGGGCTTGTGAATGGAATTGAACTGAACATAATCCTTCACAGCAATTTAAGGTCTGTAAAACTAATCTCATTTAAACTTGGCAAATGTCTGAAAGGGATTATTCAATCATGGGTGTGAAACAGTATCTATTATTTTCTAGAAAATTAGACAGGCCCCACCCCACCTTGACTTGGTCTCTAGTGTAACTCAGACACAGGCCTTTGTTCTCTCCACCTAATTACTGTAATGTAGTTTTAATTGGTCTCCGAGTGCCAATTTGCAAATCAGTCTGTACTGTACCCTAAGTGAAAAGACATAACTGCAACCCCCTTCAGCCTGCCAGTTGATCCTGCAAATGCCCTGATGGGTGGGCTTAACCCAAGGTGGTTCTAACCCCATGTGTACTTCCCATAGTCATAACTTTCTGCAGTTAGCCTGCTGAGTAGAACTGCCCGGAGAATGGAACTGTATGCTAATGATGGAATCATTGGTATATGACAATGATTCAAACTGCTGCCCTCATCTGCTGCGCATTCTATCAACGTCTCAGATTTCTTGCTCCGCCTTACAAGTCTAGATGCCCAGGAGAATCCCTCAGGTCATTGTTGGCTTACTGTGAAGTATAATTTATTAATTATACATAATTTTCTTTCTGCTGCCTTCATTTATTGTTTAATTTTACGCTAATGTCTAGTTTAGTTAGATTTAGCGTTTATTTCTCGTTCCTCACAGTTCAGTATAACCATCGAGGAACCGAGTAGTTAATTATTAGTTGCGGACTTTTCCGCTTTATTTTCTCTATTTTCGTTTAAAATCTTTACTGTTCAAAGTTATATGTGTTTCTGTTGAAACCGCTAATCTGTTTCTTTTTAACCGCTAACCCGATTACTGTGAACCGTTATATCGGTTCCGAGAACCGCTGACCCGGTTCTGAATTCACTAAATTTATCGGTTCTTTTGGGGCCTAATCGGTTCCTGAACCGTATGAAAGAAAAAAAAGAATATCTTTTTGCGGTTGAGGTTTTTTTCTGAAAATGGAGCACTCTGAAAACCTAAGAAAAGACTGGCCCCTAGGTTTTAAAACTGTGTGAATTGTGGGGAGTGTTTGCCAGGGCAGACAATCATGACAGTTGTGTGTTTTGCCTGGAACTGACCATTTGAATTCTGACTGAGATTTAGAATCTTTCCCACAGAAACTGTGGAAAAGGATGGAGAGGTTGAATAAAAGTTAGAGGTGCTTCAGGCTCTAACCAGCCAACACCTTCCAAATCAGCGGGTGAAACCACAGCTTCTTCTTTACCACCCTGACAAGTGTGAATCAACCTCTTTAAAGAGACTGAGTGGGCCGGCTGACTCTCTAGTCCCCTCCAAAAGTCAAAGAAGACCAAGCACATCGAACCCCAGGCTAAATCTACAGGGATTCTTCTGTGCCTCACAGTCTGCCTACTGCTGAGGAAATTGCCAGGGCTATTAAAGTCAATGAGGCAATTCGGGAGTTATACTTTCTCCAACCTCCTCCTCCAAGGGTTCAGGAGATTACTTCCGCTCGGACCCCAGTCTCAAGAGATGGATACTGGGGAGTATCTTTACCAGAGCAAGATGAAGGTGAGCCCATTGAACTGGAAATCTCACATGAGCAGGAATTTGGCTCTCCTCCTAGGCCTGAGGATTTGTCCTCTCACTTTTCCTTTGTGTGGAAAATAGTAGATGCCCTTGACCTGGCCACCACCAAGGTCATAGAGAATGAGGAGGAGGCAGAATACATGGAAATGATGGGGTTAACAACCACTGAAAAGATTTTCTGCCTAGCAATAAATTCTTCAAGAAGGATTTGTTCACAGTCCTGCAGAACTCAAGCTCTGTCACGCCTCTGGATAAGAAGTCTGACATGAAGTACCAACTGGACAGGAAAGGGGCTGAATTCTCTATTCTCACCCTGATCATCAGGGTACAGTCTAGCAGACAGCCTGTGAGAAGGTGAGGGTTCCTTTATCCTCTCACCCATCTGAGAAGGAGTCAAGGAAAATGGACAGTATGTCAATGAAAGGGTATTTAGCTATCTCTCTGGGGCTCAGACAAGCTAATTACCAGGTTTACGCTGCACAGTATCAAAAGACACTGTGACAATCTGTTTTGGCCGTGTCAGAGAAGGCTTCTCTCCTATCTCTGATGACCTAGCAGAAACAGGCAGATTTGGACTGGAAGCATCCAAATACCAGTTCCAGATGGCAGCAGATGCCAATGATAATGCTGCTAGAATTATGGCTCTGACTGTAGCCCTGAGGAGGTCTGCTTGGCTAAGGGCTACAAATCTAACACAGGACACCCAGGCTAAGGCCATGGACTTTCTTGTTCAGGATCATTCTCTTTGGCAAACAGACTAAGAGTATATGAAAAGATGGATGAATACAAACTACATATAAGAGTAATTCATCCAAGGACAGGCCTTCTACATCTTATAGGCCTTATGGAAGGGAGGTAGAGGAAGGTCCTATGGTAGGCCCTTCTATCAGCCTCAAGCTGTTTCACAGCTGCAGCCATACCCACAGCAGACTGGGTATTATAGGGCCATAGGCAGGAGGGGTTCTAATCCGCCCAGGCTCAGGCCCCACCAAACAAAATCCCTGACTCTTCCATAATACCAGTAGGGGGCAGACTTGCTCACTTCTTCCAGGCCTGGCAGGCCATAACCACAGACAAGTGAGTACTGGAATTAGTGAGCCAGGCACTCTCCCTGAGTTTCAAGTCCTTCCCTCTTCTGAAGTCAAGGCTATTCAAACCAGCCTCCCTTCTCAAAGACCAGCTCCTGGAAAAGGAGGTTCAAACCCTGCTCAGCATAAAGGCAGCAGTGCAGGTGCAATTCCTTCACAGGGCAGAGGGTTTTACTTCGGTATTTTCTTACCAAGAAGAAAAATGATGACTGGCGGCCTATTCTGGACCTAAGGCATCTGAACAAATATCTGGCAAAGCCAAAATTCAGAATGGTGACCCTACCCTTAATTTTACCTGTTATTCAGCAGGGAAATTGGCTGGCATCTCTAGACTTAAAAGATGCCTATTTCCACATCCCCATAATGGAGTCTCACAAAAATATCTCAGATTCAGACTCTTTCAGGTCATTACCAGTTCTCAGCTCTGCCCTTGGTCTAACCTCAGCACCAAGGGTATTCACAAAATGCCTGGCAGTGGTAGTGGCATTCCTACAAAATTAGAATTACAGTTTTCCCTATCTCGACAACTGGCTTATAGTGGAAAGTCATTCCAGCAGGTGCAGACACACCTGGAAATAACAAAGATTTGTTACAGTCTCTGGGCTTCCTGCTAAACCAGTAAAAATCCATTCTCACACGGTTGAAGTCCTGCATTTCATAGGAGCAGAACTGAATACCTTAAAGGAAGAGCTTTTCTTCCAGAGGACAGAGTTCAGTCTATACTGCAACTGATTGCCTCATTCGAATTGGGAAAGCTATGTCCCTAGAGAAGATACTTGCAAATACTGGGACACATGGCTGCAGCAAAAGAGTGGTCTTGGGAGCAAGACTTCAATGAGAAACATACAGTTTCATCTACAGACACATCAGTGCCAAAGAAAGGACCATATGTCAAAACTGATCCCTGTAATGAAGTCAGTGATCCAGTCCCTGCAGTGATGGACAGATATCCACGATCTAAGGGCAGGAGTTCCTTTCCAGAGGGAAAATCCTCAGTCATCCTTACAACAGATGCTTCACTGTTAGGATGGTGTGCTCATATAGGAGAGCACACTACCCATGGCACTTGGTCAAGCATGAAGTCTCTCCTCCACATAAATCTGCTAGAGCTCAGAGCAGTGTTTTTGGCTCTGAAAAGTTTTTCCAGTTAATATAAGGCAAGGTGGCGAGGTCAGAACAGACAACACCACTACAATATTTTACATAAACAAGCAAGGGGAACAAGGTCGGATCCCTGTGCACAGAGGCCATAAAAGTTTAGGAACTTGCTTACTCTCTAAAAGCTTCCTTGCACGCATTCATGTACCAGGCAAGGACAATACCTTGGCAGATGCTTTAAGCATGATCAACCAGGCACATCACAAATGGTCTCTGAACAGACAGGTACTGGACTCAGTGTCCAGATGATGGGGCACTCCAGAGATAGACCTCTTTGCCTCTTAAGAAAATCACATGTTGCCCCTATTCTGTTGCAGGCCACCAGTCAGGGCACAATTCCCTGGATGCTCTGGCCTTGGACTGATCAGGAAAGCATCTATGCCTTCCTCCCTCTCTCTCTCATCTTCAGAGTGTTACTCAAACTCAGGTCACAGCTTGCATCCATGATTCTGATAGCACCAGACTGGGCCAGACAGCCATGGTATCCCTCCTGCTGTCAGTGTCAGTGTCCACACCAATCCTCCCACCCAGGAGGCACAACGTATTCACTTCCCACCAAGGAAGATCCTGTATCCAAACCTCAGGTCTCTCAGACTCAAGGTCTGGCTCTTAATGATTTAGAGTTTGCAAATTTGCAGCTTTCCCAGACTGTTTTGGATATCCTAAAAGGATATAGAAAACCTTCTACTAAGAAAACCTATAATGCAAAATGGAAAAGGTTTTCTGTCTGGAGTGATACCAAGCATGGTTCTCCTTCTCTGGCAGAGATTCCACTATTATTGTAATATCATGCTGAACTGCACTCTCAAGGCCTCAAACATACATCCCTGAAGGTGCACTTGGCATCAATTTCAGATTTTATCTCAGCAGGAAAACTGTTTCCTTGCATCTAATCCTATTTTCAAAAATTCTTTAACGGATTAGCCCACTTAACATCCTCCTACTAAAGAAACAGCACCAGTATGGGATCTGAATATTTGCATTGCTCAGCTTATGAAACCTCCATTTGAACCAATGTCATCAGCACATTTGCAATATGCTATATGGAAAATCATGCTTGGTAGCAATCACTCTGCTAGAAATAAGTGAGTTGCAAGCATTGTATGTGGAAAAGGATTATTGATCTTTTCATAATGATAAAGTAGTACTTTGTACTAACAGAAGGTTCTCCTAAGGAGGTTTCTGATTTCCACTTGAATCAGTCCATGACACTGCTAGTCTTTTTCACAGAATATGCCAGTTCAGGAGAGCACAGGCTCCACAGTATGGATGTTAAAGAGCATTGAGTTATTATCTAACTCACACCAAAGATCACAGAACTGATAAACAGCAACATTTTCTCACTTATTGGGATGTGGAAAGAGCACTCCAGTCTCTGAGATGGTTTCTCGCTGGATAGTTCAGTACATTCAGTTTTGTTGCACAAAATCTGGAAAACAGGCCTCAGGACCCTCTCTGCTAGGGGCACAGCTGCTTCTGTAGCAGCTTCTAGAGATATCCCTTACTGGAGATCTGTAAAGCAGCTACATGGAGGTCAGTTCACACCTTTACTAAACATTATAGTTTGGACTTGCAGTCCAGAAGTGATGCCAGGTTTGGCACAGCAGTCCTGCAGAGTCTCTTTCCTAAGTAGGTTCTCTGCCCACCTCCAAAGGTACTGCTTTGAAGTCTGCAGAGAGTTATGAATATGAGAAGAATACATGGGGTTAGAAGAAAAATTACTTACCTTAGTAATCTTGTTTCTTCCAATGTATTCTTCCATTTTCATAACTCTCCTCCCTACCTTCCCTTCCAGAACCAAAGCCTCTGAATGGTCTTCTTATTTGACAGTCGTAGACACAGGCACACTTATTTTAATCCTGTTGGGTTGTGTTTTTACTTACCTTTCTTTTTCCCAGGTGATTCTGGGTGTTTCAGGTAGGTCTGATACCTCAATCATTAGTATCAGTGGTAGGGGCAGTGATAGTACATAGTTGTCTGTATCAAACAGTTTTTAGCTCAAGATGATCGGATCAAGAGAAACCTGTTGAATGGAGTAGCCTGAGTGCGTCATGGAGTCATGCTTCACTACCAGGACATAATGAGGCGGAGAAGACACTGGAGGGTCTTATGTTTCCATGCCTGAACCGGGGAATATAGCCTTAATTAGAGAGGTTTAACCTCCCAGAGGATACCTACAGACCTAGGAGCTGTCACAGAGAGGATACCCACTACATATAAAAGCCCGTTAGTAACTTGGGCGGCTCTCACTCTAGCTTCCGACCTGCATTGTTCAGGAAAGTGGACCTGACAGCCGCTCCCAGGGTTGTTTTTTTTTTTTTTCTTTGACGGCAAAATCTGTTGGAAACTAAGTTAGGCCTAATTTCCTTGCACTCTTGTGGATTACCCATGTGATCATTCTTTGTGTGTACATGGGTCAATGCAGGAATAAGGACCTGATTGGGGAAATAGGATTTTAGTATTTTAACTTAGCACGAGTGTGTTTAGATTGACCCCATCAGTAAGAAGATGGGCGGGATAGGGACTAAGGGGAGGAAGGAGGTATCAAAATAGATTAATAAATGATTCCCAACATTTACTGGATTCTAGCCGGGACTCAGGGTGAGCTGGAAGTCACAGCACCTGCTGTCCTGGACTGCGATCCCGAGCCATCAGAGGCTTACTTTAGATTCTATCTGTCCCATACTCGACCCCTAATGTTAGGTAAGCTGACTGGGAAGGAATGAGGCATCCAGCGCTGGATGGGGTAACAACTCCGGAAGGTGTTGGGCCCTGGTTCGGAGAAGCTGAGCCTCACAATACTATGTAGGGGAGGCTGAAATGATGGACCCACCCAACATCGGATGGACTCCTGCATAGCTTTAATAGGACTTCTGGGATGACGCCTGAGCAGTAGAAGACTACTAAAACCCCTTACAGCCCGCGGAAGTCAATAGCTTTCATTAATTAACTGCTGCCTCTCAGATATATTTGTCCTCGGAGGAGCGATAGCTCGTGACTAGAGTCACCAACCCCAATTACCCTTTATCCCTTAGATACCTAAGGCCCTCAAATAATAGAGGGTCGAACAGTTAGGACCTTTGGCTCTTACTAGTGATCAGGGCATTGCCTAGATCTGTGGAAGTGCTAACTGTTCTATGTTTGACTCAATGGTCACATTGGCTAATAGTCCTAGTTTTGACTTAATGTTGTATGTTCATAATAAAGGTTGTAGTGTTCTATTATTATGTCTGTTAACGGTCATCGAACTTAACCTGGTCATTGCGATTGCAAAATATATGGGTTTTAGGACATCCCGGGGGGCAGGGTGCCAGAACACCAACATCTCAGACACTAGTCATGATGCACTCACCAAAGTTAAAATTGCTCTCTTTAAACATAAATGGGTTGGCTTCTCCGATAAAACGGTCCAAAACGCTGGCATACCTCTGGAGAGCTAAGGCAGATATAACCTTTCTACAGGAAACACATATGAATCCAGTGGAGCATTCCAAACTCGCTAAATTAAGCCATGGACAGGTTTTTATGCCTCATATAGGGAGGTAGAAGAGGGTGGCTATATTAGTTCCGTCTCATACTCCATATCGGCCGGAACAGACTTGGTCAGACTCGGAGGCTGACTAGTCCTTACCAGAGGGAAGCTCAATAATGAGGAGATTACCCTAGCCAATATATACTCCCTCCAGGTATTACTGTTCCTCAGTTGCGACCCTTGCTGGATAAGGTGGTGAATTTTACTAGGGTACCCTTTGATGTCCGGGGATTTTAACCTTATGGTTGACCCAAACATCGACTCCACAAGAGGAGACCACAGAAGCTGTCTGCAACTCAGAAATTCTTTAAAAAGTTTATCTTGGAAATGGGGTGGTGTGATATATGGCGGAACTTACATCCACACGTGAGAAATTATTCATACTATTCTTCGTGCACCGCACATACTCCTGAATAGACTATGCTTTCACCCAAGTGGAAAAACTGTATACTGTATGTAATGCAGCTCGGGATATATCCATTTCAGACCACGCACCCATGATCACGTATTGGGACCTTGGTTTTCAACCTAAAACAACACAATGGAGACTAAATCCATTTTATTTACGGTCTAAGGAATTCAAAGAATTCATTTCAGACATGATCTCTGAGATCATGGTTGACAACCCAGTCTCAGACACTACTCCTTCGGTCTACTGGGACACAATAAAAGCAGTTTTAAGGGGACATATAATTAGATATGCATCACAGAAGAAAAGACACAGCGGGAGTACAGAGCTAAGCTTGAGGAAACCCTTCATTTCCACAACAACACACAAGCAGGGAGACGATACCCTCCTCCCCAGATACAACAAACCAAACAAGAATTGGATAAACTTACGCTACAACAAACCGAAATAGCCCTAGCATTCTTGAAACAAAGATACTATGAGGTAGCCCATGAGCTACGTCTGCTCGCATACCAAATCCGCGAGACAACGGAAGGCAGCAACGAGTAGTGACCATTAGGCACCCAGTTGAGGACAACCCCTATCTAAGACACATGAGATTGCAGAGGCATTTAAGGCATACTACAGTAATTTGTATAACCCGAATCTGTCACCTCCTGGATTGCCTGTCGGCATACATGGAGACATCTTTCCTGCCTTCCCTAGCAGAAGAACACAGAGATTCACTTATGCAACCTATAACAGGCCCTGAGATAGCAGGGACCATAACCAATTCAAGTCTCAGAAAGCCCGGGTCCCGATGGATACGGAACAGAATTTTACAAGGCCGCAAGATCTCAGATTCAGCCCACTCCTCCGTGTCTTTAATTCTATATTACAGGGTGACTCACCCCAAAATCCTGGTCTTATGCAACTATATCGATGATCCCCAAACCAGGGAAAAAACCCCAGGAATGCGCATCATACAGACCAATTTCAGTACTAAACCAAGATTATAAATTGTTTATGAGTATTGTGGCCCACCGTATGGATCGAGTCCTTCCGCTTCTAATACACAAGGACCAAACGGGTTTCGTGAGGACACGTACCACTCACGGATAACATCAAACGCCTCTATCTCATAGACCGAATGAACGTTACAGATTCCCCAGCGGCACTAATCAGTCTCGATGCGGAGAAGGCCTTTGACAGGTTGTGTGGCCTTTTCTGTACTCCGTCCTGCACAAGCTTGGCTTCCTTCTGGCCTCATACAGGTCTTACAAAACATATATTATGCTCCTCAGGCCTGCATAAGAGTAAATGGACATCACTCTTCCTACTTCCCACTTAAAAGAGGAACCTGCCAGGGTTGCCCATTATCTCCGTTACTATTTGCAACAATTATAGAACCCCTAGCACAACAAATCCGAGATTCACCTGACATAGGAGGAGTCTCCTTTGGGAACACGGAACATCGAATTGCCTTATATGCAGATGACATACTTTTGTACCTCCAAAATCCAGAACAATTCATACCAGCGGTCCGCCAAATTCTAGACGCATATAGTTTGATGTCAAGCTATAGATTAAACTTAACTAAAACTGAAATACTCACATTCAATTATACACCCACGCAGGGGATAGTAGATACCTCCCTGGTAGGTGGAATCTGGCAAACTAAAATACCTGGGCATATATATTTCCTGTGATCCTATAAACTATTATAAGCATAACTACTCTCCTTTTTGGCACAATTAAAGCAGGACCTACAGTCTTGAGCTGTTTTGCCACTGAACCTAACTAGGCGGATAGAACTAGTTAGAATGATTACTCTTCCGAGGCGTTATACTTATTTCAAAACGTTCCCTATTTGTTCCCTTAAGGACTTTAAAGAAATCAACCGCCTCATACGACACTTTGTGTGGGCAGGAAGGAAAGCACGAGTGCGCTTAGGGGTATTATCCTACGGAAGGATGGTGGCTTGGCTCTTCCGGACCTAAAGTACTACCAACAAGCAGTAACCATGGTACATGTAATGGCAAGACAGAATAAAATACCCACCCACATTGGATGGAAATGGAGCAAATACTGATGAATGATACGACATACTTTCGAGCAATTTATCGACCAGCGGTGGGAAGGAAGGCCTACCCAGCAACTAATCCTTGGCTGGCAGCTCAGTTCCAAAATTGGCATATGCTAAAACAGTCACACAGATTATCCCCTACTTACCACTCCTAAGTCCTATACAGGCGCTGCCGGACTTTCCACCCAACACTCTGGATTCTGGGTTTAATACATGGGACAGCCTAGGGCTGAGGTATTTACCACAAATCATGTCACAGGGTATAATCTGGTCTTTACAGAAGTACAAGCAAAGTTTTGTCTGCCACGTAGTGACTTCTCACCGATATCTACAGCTTAGACATTATGTAGAAAACTTATCCCGCTCACGCAAACCTAGACAACTATGCAGCACCAATTCGATGTCAGATCTCCTGAACAATACAGGGAAGCAAGACCACTTGATTTCCTTATATTATCAATCCTTGAACTCTCAGGGTGAGGTCCTCACTGAAAACATTAGTACACAATAGCATGAGGAGACGGGTTACTAGCTATCTTTTCAGATTGGCGATTGGCGTGCGGTTACTCCTCCAGAGTCACGAGCCTGGGTCAATGGCGAGAATATGCCTGGAAGGTTTTGTTACGATATTTTAGATCACCTACAGTCACTAAGCATTACTTATTAAATAAATTGCAGGAATGCTGGAGGAGGTGCGGCGAGCGGGAGGCCAACCTGACTCACATTATGTGGGCATGCCCAGTACTCTCCAACTTTTAGAGCAGCTTGAACGCAAGAGCTTTTCAACCCACAGTTTCAGTTGACACTGGAGATGTACTTGTTTCTTATCCTGCCTAAGTCCTACAGAGGGACAAACACAAGATACTTGCTTTTACTACTTCTCACAGCTGCTAAAAGGTAATAACTAGACAACGGTTAACAATGAACGCACCAACAATCCGAGACTGGTGGAAATCACCGCAAATTTATAACATGGAAAAATGACATATAATATAAATGAGCGTGGGGAGGTTTTCACGAAAGATGGACACGTGACAGATATATTATATGATGGTAGATCCACTTTTGTACCCTATGCAGCTGCCCCTGAGGCTATGATCCTGCGGTGACATCTCGCCTCTGGGGTTTGGTTTTGCTTACCCCATCCCCTTCTCCCTCCACCCCCATCCATGGATTAGGCCGGAACCACCAGTATAACTGAGGTGGATGGTTCACCCATTCGTGGAGTGAGCAGTGCGTGAATCCTGTAAGGGAAAGTTCGATGAACGGAGAATGACCATCCCTTACATATATGCATACTAAAAACCCTAAGGAGTTTTTTTTTCCCCAACTAGGGCATGACTAGATTGTAACCCTATTGGGAGTAATAAACTGCTTGGAACAAACATTGAATTTTATGTAGAAGCATTATATGAACCTTAAATAATGAATGTACTTTTTGACCAGTTGTAAATGCAATGTATAAAATCATAAATGTGGCCCTGTATGTATATAAGTTAAAATCTAACTAATAAAAGAATAATTAAA
Organism: Neoceratodus forsteri; assembly: GCA_016271365.2. NCBI lineage: Eukaryota > Metazoa > Chordata > Ceratodontiformes > Ceratodontidae > Neoceratodus > Neoceratodus forsteri. Next base: position 179,236,137 of record CM057459.1, read on the forward strand.
AAAAAAAAAAAAAGTTGTTATTTATTTATTTAGTTAGTTAGTTAGTTAGTTAAACATCAGTTTAGAAACCTTTGGCCAGAGGCTCATTTACAAAAGTACCTCGTCACAAAGAGGACATCAGAACAGTAGTACAAGGGACACAGTACTTACAAACAAAAAGTTACAGTTCAATTACAATTTTGTTACAATAGAGTACAATCTCCAACGAGCAAAAGATAACAAAAGGTGCAAAACTTATGGTCGGGGAGAGCTGGTGGGGGTAGAAGGGAGGAGATAGGGGAGGAGGAATAAGTAGGAAAGGAAGGGGCAGCTCAGTGAGCATTGTCAAACAGAGTATATATATATATATATATATATATATATATATATATATTTTTTTTTTACACTAGGCTAGCGGCAGTCACTTAGGTTGCCTTGTGGGCTTCCTAGAAATCTGAGAGGTTGATAGAACGTGCAGCAGATGAGGGAGGCAGTTTGAATACTGTCACATGCCAATGATTCCATCATTAGCATATAGTTCCATTCTCCAGGCAGTTCTACTGAGTAGGCTAACTGCAGAGAGTTATCAATATGGAAGAATACATTGGAAGAAACAAGATTACTAAGGTGAGTAATTTTTCTTCCTGTAGCTAAGGGTATAAAAGGTGTTTTGGCCAATAAATTGAGGCACAACTGTCAATCATTCACACACTTTAGCGGAGACAAAATTGGGACACCTTTTATTATTTTATTTTTTACCAGGAGAGACACACTAAGCTGGAAGCTTGTTTACAGAGTGCGACTTGGAGCACAAGGAAGTTAATGACTTGCTCAGGGTCACACAGTATGCAAGTGGGGCTGTGAGATTCAAACCTAGGTCTCCAGGTTTGCAGCTCATAGCCTTAAACCACCAGCTATACTGCCTCCTTGACCTTGGTGTAGCAGTACCCAACACCTGGAGTGGTGTTCATATGCACTCCTTTATTGGGAGATTTATTCACAGCAGTTCACGGAAGCAGCAGTTCATCTTTGTGGTTGAGGCACAGATCAGGAAGCACTGGAAAATTAGGAGCAGATGTAAAATTCACAGGTAACCTTTATTGTGCCAACAATAGTAAAATAAAAATAACAAATTGTTTAGTATACCTATTTACAAAGGCAGTATAAACAAAGAAAACAAAGTCCTTCATATGAGGGTATCTCTAATTCCAAGTTTCAGTCTCTGTCTCTCACTCTCTCTAGGAAAAGCATTGCTGCTCTTTTTATAAGTCTTTGCCTTGGAACACGTTAAGAGATAGCCTGTTTTTCTCAAAATGTTCTTGTCAGTTTTCTTGCAGAGCAGGCTTACAAATAGAACAATGTCCCAAGCTGGCCCCCTGCTGACAGCTTTGCAAAAGAGTTTGCAAACAAGCCTGAGAGGAGCCATATGGCATCTCAGGTTAACCCCTAAATTTCAAATAGCTTTTTGCAATAATTTCAACAGTATAACTATATACATTTCAAACCAAGGGATCACAGGTTCACTTACAGTTTCACCCATAGATTCACATTTATTTTATAACTGCAGATATGCAAGGGGAAGAAAAGACAGAAACAGCAAGTGAAGTAGAGAGATAGCAAGAGGCAGAGAATGCGAGACTGTCAGAGTGATGAGTTGCTAGGTCTCATGAGAACATTTGGTTGCACAACCAGACAGACAAGATACAGAGCAAAAGGATAGACCAGATCCTTGCTTTAACTCTTTCTGCATAACAAATGGGGGCAGGGCCTTATTCAACCCTGTCACAGTCTTAAAATGCAGAGTACTCAAACTCTGACATTTTATGGCATATCAGTAGTGATCATTGATTTTTATTGTATTTATTTTATTTGTATTTACATTATGACACCTTTGAGCCGGGCTCTTTACAAAAGTTCACGCCAAGGCAATAAGGACAATAAGGTACAAACATAACATAATCAGTACAATGGAACTTACAAAAAAAAAAGACAAGTAAAGTTACAGTAATAGCCAAAGGCACTGTCAAGGAATTGTGTTGCGAGTTAGTTATACAGTAAGGTCATGGGCAGCTCAGTGAAGCTTTGTTAGGAGTGGGTTAGTGGGAAGAGAAAGAAGAATGGTGGCAAGGGGTGGTATGGGAAAGAGAGAGAGGAGGAGGGAGAAATAGGGAGGGCATTGCGTTGAGTATGTGGTAGATGGGAATAGCAAGGAGGAGGAATGGGAGATGAAAAGGAAGGAGAGACAGATTCATCCTATACCCAGTAACCCAGTAATGGGGGTAGGAAAGGAGGAGGAGCTGAGGCAGTGAGGAGGGATTCTTAAGGGTAGTGTGCCTGGAGGGATTATAAGAAGCAATCACAGAAGGCACTAGCTTTGAGGTGTTGACATACAGTAGCTTACACTAAAAGCACCAATCGTGGCATTGTTGGAGATTTCTGTAGGTAGCAAGTTGAACCAGGTGGGGCTCTGACAAGGTAAGAATGCTGAGCTTGAGAGTCCGTCAGCGAAGTATTGTAAAGGTTAGACTGTAGATTGAAGTTTGTATCTGCAGTCACCTTTGGGCTCTTGACATCTCACGCATATTCCTGAACTCTCTTGTCCCTATTACCTGAAGCATGGCTTAACAGCGAGTACAGGGCTCTTCCTTATCCCTCTGTTTGACACTTTACAGACTGAGCATGAGCTTCTCTGCAGATAGCTGTACGTATAGCACCAGGAATATTGTGAGACTCATAACAGCTTCACTAAACTTTTAGCTTCAGCAGATTGGATTTTATTCCACCAGCTCTGGCACCCTGGGATCATTCCCCAATCTGTTGTGTGAGCACTGCCACCAGACCTACTAGGCGATGAGCAGTAGCTCACAAGCCTGCCCACTGGGATCTCTCACATGGCTGAATGGTGCAGCCAGCCTGCCCCAGACATTCAGAACTGTGTACTCTACTCTGCTGCCATCTTTGGATATCCAGTTTTCAGAGAATACTTCTGAGTCTGATAGCCATTGTTGCACACTCTTTGAAGGGTGCCCACTTGGGAAACTACTTTGCTCCCATGTTCCCTAATATCTAGATTACCCAGGGTGTGAGTACCTTTGCCCCTGTCAGACAACCTTGTGGGTGGCATAAGGGTTAGGACCTTGTAGAATGGAGGACCATACCAACTGGGCCCCTGGCATCAACTGCTGTATTGACAGTGCCTGCCCCAGGAATCCACTGCTCACTTCCCTCCTCCAGGAGGTACTGAATTGACTTGGCCTAACACAGGGCAAAGCAACTGGACCCCTTCACCAGCACCCTTGCAGACATCCCAACACAAAGTTCCTAGCAACCCCTTCTGATTTTACAGTGAGATGGGGGCTGGAGGTTCCTGTGCCCTCCAGACCAGGGACCTTGCCACCACCTGAGGCCTTGCAGGCCCCCGAGCCACCATTGATGGACCACATCACGAACTTTGATGCTTCCTAACTAAAGACTAGCTGTAATTGTATCTGGCTTGCTCCTATTCAAACTTCCTTATATATTCACAACCCTATTCTCCTCTGTACCTACTAAGGATAGAGTGACAGTGCCAAGGCACCCAGTGCTCTGATGGGCACAGCTAGTAACAACACTGCCTCCTTTAGTCGGAAGGAATGGGTACATTCTCCCAAAAACAAACAAATGAGTCGCACTCAAGCCAGTAAAATGGTAATGTTTAATTACCTACAAAGTGAGCATTGGAACCGAAATGTAATGATATGCCATTATAGGGCAACACATTGATGTCACCGACTCGTAGCGCTGGCATTAGAGTGCCTGTGATCTTGCTGAATGGGATGCTGGAGCACTGTGTTTTAGGGCTGCATCTGCACAGCAGAGTGTGCTGGAGTGCATTTGTCAACTGGGATGCTGGAGCAACGGCTGACTGTGCTGCAGGGGTTGTTCCACAAGTGGGGGCTGGTCTCTGAACAATGTTTTTCAAGGTTTCTGGAGGAGTGACTGCAGCTCTTGTTCCACAGGTGCAGGCTGATCTCTGTTCTCAAGGGTTTTACAGGGTTTCAGGAGGGTGGGCAGGTGCTGTTAATTGTCTCCCAAGATGTGTGCTTTAAAGTCTCAATTCTGTAGTAGGGTTACAAGCACTGTGTCACTGCATTGAAATACACTGCTTAGTGTCCATACATTCCAGTGGCTCCCACTGGATGTGGCACTGGAGGATGTTATATTTCATGCGGAGGGTGTGGTGGGCAGAGCCCCCCATAAACATTTCTTATTGCAAATGTACATGTTTTGTTCTGTATGTTGCAGCCATCCTTCGGCTCCTGTGTGTGTCGGAGTATGCTACAGCACTGTGTGTGCTGTTGGAATTTTTGAGGTGCTCTAATTGCAGTCGGTGTTTTGGTGTTGCAAGAAAGTGATGGAATCAATGTAACAGAGATTTTACACTCCCAACCCCCATAAATATTACTACCCTGGGAAACAGTGAGAAGGGGGCCAATGGAATGGATCCCACTTTGATGCACAATGGAGCCGATCAGACCACCCTTTGCCAGACATCCATGATTACTTGCAACACAGCTACTCTGCGGGACAGATCCTTCTACACAAATAGAAAACCCTAAAATAACCCCACTACACTTGCACTACCAGGAACACAGACCCCTACATGTGGCTTACCTCACCTATCACAGGCTATAGAGCCACAGGTACTCATTCACATACATGCACTGTCCAGTCACTCAGATTGGACACACCCGAGGCTGCAGTACTCCTTCCATCCCTACTGACTTGGTATAGAGTCCTGACCAACCCACCCACTTAACTATGTTAAGCACAGAACCAGAACTGCCTGTGACAGGGTTGAATAAGTCCCTGTCCCACTTGTTACGCAGAATCAGTTAAAAGCAAGGATCTGTTCTATCCTCTCCTTTTATGTCTCTTGTCTGCCTGATTGCAACCCAATGTTCTCGTGAGACCTAGGAACTGATCACTCTGACTGTCTTGCGACTCTCTGCCTCCCACTATCTCCCTGCCTTCATTTGCTGCTTCTATATTTTCTTCCCATTGCATATCTATGGTTATATGTGAATATGTATGTGAAACTGGGATTCCTTTGTTTGCCAATGTATGTAGTTATATTGTTGAAATGATTGTAAAAACTATTTGGAACCGGGGTTAACCAACTAATTTTATTGTTGGAAATAATAAAACACTACTTGCGAATTTTATAACTGCTCCTGGTTTCCTATGCTTCCTGACTTGTGCCTCGATGTCATCGCCACTGCTCCCACAGCATCTCAACCAACACCATGCTCTTCATCCCAAAGGGTAGAGTAACACGTCCCAACCTTCCAACCAGGAGGAATTCTGTTCTGTTTTTTTATTATATTTTATTAATTTTGCATCTGTAATAAAAAGTACATAACCAGCAAGTAGATACATATAAAACATTTCAACCAGCATTCTCACTCACAGGCAAGCGTCACGTCCTTGACCTTGTTACTTCACTGGGGTAAACATTATACTGAGATCCTTTAAAGTGTTCCTAAAGAGCTAATACACCTCCATGAGCAGGGGTTGCACTAGCTCAGTAAATACACTACATTGGGTGCCTTCTTTAAACAGGTTAGTAGACTCTAAGACTGAAAATAGGCTTTTCTCTGCTAAGGTGCAAACAGGCAGATGGAACACTACTACATAGTTTTGGGATTGTCCCAAGGTGGTCCTGTTATGGGCCTGCATCAACAAAAGGTGGACCCATAGCTTGGGTTAGAAGATGTATTTACTCCAAAAATGTGTCTCTTAGGAGATTTTACAGAGGTTGGTGTCCTCATCATAAATTCCACATGGCTCTTATATCCATGTCAGTTAAAAACTTGTACTAAAACACTGGAAGGATGCTGATATCGCTCAGCTTACACGAATGGTTTCATGACTTTTAGCCAACCTCAGAATAGAAAAGATGATTGCTAGCCTCAACAATCAATTACCCAGGTTTGAAAAATGTGGGGTCCCTTTATACTCTTTACTCCATGTAACTGATTTTGGTACTGGCAATTATCACAAATGTTCTCATGCTCTGTTGAACCTTTGCCGTGCACAAGGTGCAATGGGTGGTGGGACTGGGGATGGGACAATGGTTGGGTCTGATTTGGGAGGAGAGTTTTAGGATGGGAGGTGGGGAGGAAAATCCTCCGTTTTACGGTCATATGTATATTTACTAATGGTATGGATCTGTCTTTGTTATGTAAAACCTTTAATAAACTTTAATTTGAAAAAATGAAAATAGGCTTTTATCAGTAGAACAGGTGCATTTCAGAGAGAACTAGAAGCACAAGTAATATAGGCAGGCTTGTCCAATATTCCGTGCCATGCATTAGTCATCTTGCTTTAAAAAAACATATTAAACAAAACAACTTGTCTTTTACATTTCAGTAAAACAGTTCAACTGTAGAAAACTGTATAAGGATGAACATTATCAACAAATCATACCTGAGCATTTATAAACAACTTGAATGGGATTATTTAGGACACTATGGACCCAACCTGCAATTAAATAGTGTTCAGTGTGTGGCTGCCAGTTATGTAAGTGCTTGTGCAACGTTACTTTAAGTGTTATTTTGGCTTGTCTCTTTCCTCTAGTCTGGACATCCACCCTCAGTAGAGGTGCCAGGAGAAGTTTCTGAAGGCTAAAGAGAAATTGGTAGCTAAAGAAGCCACACCAGAGGCAGGCGCCAGAAAGGAGGAGGATCAGGAGGTGGTTGTGAAAACATTAGGCAGAGGAGGTGTGTGGCTTATATAGGGCAGAGGGCTGGAATTTGTCAGCCACCCATAGAACCCCAGCTGAAACCTTTCAGTTCAATGCACAGCTGCCAGTTGTGTAAAGCGTGTGCAACATTTAATTTGAGTGTTACTTTGGCTTGTCGCTTTCCTCTGGATTTCCACCCTCAGTAGAGTGCCAGGAGATGTTTCTAAAGACTAAAGGAAATCAGTAGCTAAAACAGCCAAAGGACCAAAGTGTGACATAACAGAACCCACCTTCTCCAACTCACGTAATAGACCCAATAACAAAGAGAGGACCCCACCCATTAGAAAACCACTAAGGAAACCAAGGTTAATACATTCGCCTTCCCTTCAGGCTTCTAAAATTGTGAGGCTAGATGTTGGTAAGTTGGAGGAGTTTAATTATGGCTGTCTAGAGTTCAAGCAGGATGATATGAGTGAACAGTGATCTTGATGATGTGAGATGGTATGTTCTCCTGAAGCAGAGATGGCTTTGCAATCAAGAATAACTTGCTGGAAAATAGGTGAGGTCTCAAGATTCAGACAAGATAGCAATACTCACATGAAGGACGACCCAGGAAGTAGTCATGATGTAATAGTTTTCGGTACACAGTAGAGGATTAGTAGAATAAAGATGCTAGTCCATAGCTTGCAGTTGGTAGAGGACTTGAATAGAACAGCAAGATGTATTACTTCTGTCAGTTATTGATCTTGGTAAGTGATTTCCTGATGCTTTCTTGAGGCTGTTCTTTGTTAGGGGAATTGTAGGATTGAAGACAGAAGAACAGGTAAATTCTCCAGGTCTTAGGAGTCCAAGGAATGTAAAAATCTTGGTTGTTTCAACTCCATATCTTAAGAGGCCCATCAGTGAAGAATATAGGTTGTAATCCATAGGTTTCCTTGAGGGATGTTGTGGAGTAGCTTCTCTTGCCAAAGCCTTGATTGCTAAGATAAGTAAGAGCATGCTGTATCAGAATGGATGGACAAAAGGTGAACTATGTGCCTGAGATATATTGTTTGATTGTTGTGGCTTTCAAGCTAAATGTTTGAGCATGAAAGATACAAGAACATAAAGCAGAGGGTCTGTTTTGAAGGGTGCAGAAGGTGGTGTATTTCTTCCATGCTACTCTGAAGGCAGACTTGTTGATGCAGCTAAAGATAAGGGGCGCTGTTGAGCACACCTACTGAGCAGTGCTCAGTCTGCAATCCAATTCAGCCCCAATGGGTCTGCTCGCCCACCAATCCTAACCAATGAAGACAGTAACCAGGAGTTTGAAGAAATAATAGCCAGATGGTCTGCTTCAGATATCAACCCATGGACCCTCTGTTGAACATAACAAATGGGGCCTGATTCCAGTCGTACAGTGCAACTCGCAGGCTATACGAGTTGCACCTTCTAGTCTTCGTTGGGGACCCTGTGCCCTATTCAGGACAGGAAGGGTCCCTGGCACCTACAACCCGTGACTTGTGGCAGCTGCAGGCTGCGCCACAGGAATGGCATAGCGGACCTGGGTGCCGCAAGTTGCAGCCGCATGTAACTGCCCCAGGAGCCCCCCGCCCCAGAACACTCCCCGCAGTCCTGGGGTGTTGGGGTAGGCTGGGTGGCAGAGGCAAAGAGGGGGCATGGCACTACACCGACCTGGATGGCATCCCAGACTCGGGAGTGGGGAGCATCACTGTGTTGTGGGAGTGTGTGGGGCATGGGAATGTGTGTACCACAGCGCTGCAGGGGGCATCTGTCATTTTGCCAGGATGGATGCCCTTAGATCACCTCCATGCTGGTCTAACCCCGCAGTGCCATGTCAGACTTGGAATTGCATAAGTGGGTTATGGCGGCTGCCCTTTCGCAATAGGTGCAGATGCTGCCGTAACCCACCCTTGCATCATGCCACAGTGGGATGCAAGCATAGTGGGTGGCATAGCCCACCTTTGGTGCAACCGCACATGGCATGGCGCAAACCACTTTTTGTAATTCCAACCTGCATAATGCATGGCAGAAGGTGCGATTTGTGCCATAGGGTTTGGTGTAAATTGCCTTGCGCCATGCATAAAGGCAACTTGGAATTGGGCCCATGAATTCTAAGCAATGTCAAATAAAATTATGTTTATATGGTGTGTCTGAAATAGCACTTTCACTGCAATGAACTAACAAGCAGATTTAAGCATTAGTACTTTGTAGCTGGGGCCTCAGCCTCTCCTGTCTAAACATATAAATACAGTTATGCTTGATACTTAGGTATGTGTTCTTAATAGTCAACCACGTACAGTTACACTTAATCTAATGCTTACTGACAGGATTACTGATTTGTATTTGTATTCACTATTTATTAACATGACTATTGAGTATGGACTTTCTTACTTTGAAATATTAAATGTCTTAAACCTTTACAGTAGGAGATTGTATGCTAAGCTATTTTAGATGCTTTTCACAAGCTAGATATATTTAAATGTCTTTCTGGTAAAGGCTCAACCATGAAGTGTGAAAGACTTAACCATGAAGTGTGAAAGACTTAACCACGAAGCCACCAAATGTCAAATATAATTTTTTATTGCAATAAATTAGCAAGCAGACTGAAACATTAATATCCTGTTATCTAGGCATTTTGGGTACATGTTTTTCACTTACAGTTATGCTCATTTATAGATTATATTTGATACCTACTGGCCTACTTATTAATTTGTATTTATACTTATTACTGAGTGTGGATTCTTTGGCTTGATAGGTATTACATGCTTTAAACATTTACAGTAAGAATTGTATGCAAGATATTTTAAATGTTCTCCTTGTAAATCACGTTAGGTATTTTTAAAATGTCTCTTTGGTAAAATGCTCAACCATGAGGCAACAAGGAGTCTTTATGAGCATCCACATTTGTTGACTTACTATGAAAAAATAGCTCCACTACCGTAGATGTTGGGTACTGTCTGCAGAAATAAAACTATTTTTGTATACTCCCGGTCATATTAGAGGCAAGCAATCACTGTCACAGTCTCTAGAAATAAAATAATTTTGTATACTCACTGATCATATTAGACATGAGCAACCACAGACAGTGTGCAGAAATAAAATTATTTTGTAAACTTCCAATCATATCAGACCATTATGGCGTATAATGTACCATGCGATTAAAATTGGTAAGTAGCTTATCTAGTTCACTAAAATCCCCCCTTTTTATACCTCCACACCCAACCGGCCACTCCGTCAGGCGCCAGTGCCTTCCTGCCTATCTCTGACCTCCTGCCACTTACTCCCAGCCCCAACTGCAGCCTACCTTGGGTAGCCAGCGTATCCCTATGCCGGAAGGGTCACTCTGTTCTGGGGGAATGGCCTTATAGCTGACTTTGCATCCCAGGTGCTGCGGGGCTGGATCTGGGCTGGCTCCGGGGCTTTGGGTGGCAGGGGCCAGGAGTGCTACGTCATCCGGTTGGAACAGGCGTAATTTCCATTTTCTGTGCCCAGGCCACCACAGTTCTTGGCCTTGCGTAACCAGGGGTATTCCTGGTGGGGGCGTGCCATAGGCGTGTTGAGGCACCATGTCCCAGGCTCGCCACAATCCACCTACAGGTCCCCAGGCAAATTCCCAGGGCGGCGGTAATGGGCGTATAGAACCCTCCTTTCCAGTCTCCACTCCTGGTACCCAGGCTCGGGCGCGAACCTGGGTCGCCAGCGTGTCGAGCGAACCCCTTCGCTCACATGAGCCAGACCCCTTTTTTAATCAAATGCTTTAAATTACTGATAGCCTTCCAAACATAGTTACTTAAAGCTACTCTACAAGCTGCAGAACTGCAAAACTACCAGCTCAGTCAGCTGCCTTAACAGACTGTATAAATCTGCAGACATCTCAGTCAGGGTAAGGGCAAGAGAGGATGAGGCAGAGACCAGCCCTTGCTCTAGGACCTCATCTTGGCAACTTGGTTGTCTGATGCGGTGAGTTGTACCTATCAACTCTGGCACTTTTGGAACAGAGAGGATTTTTGCCTGGCATAATTTTTATGTTTGCTTACGCATGTGCAAGAAACATAATGCCATCATCGAGTTTTCTAGAGGTGTGTCAGCCTCTTCCAATTCAGTCAGTGTGTTTGCAGGCGGTCGCAGTGCACCAATCACTGCTGCAGCTGTCTATGACAGCAGGAAAATGCAGTGGTATACAGTTGAAGGGAGAGCTCGCTTCAGTAAGCAGAGCTCCCCCACCACACACACACACACAAGCCACGCATTTGCGTGCTGATCGCTCCCCCACGCACACTGTGTGGCGGCGAGGTGCTCAGTCCCCATCGGCTCCACGCCTCCCCAACAACAGCTGTCCAGGTACCATGCTGGGAGCCCACCCAGCGTGGCAAGAACTGTCATAGCCAGCAGGGGTGCCCAATCCCCATCGGCTCCATGCTGCACGCCCCCAAAAAAGCTTCATGTGCCGCACTGGGAGAACACCCAGTGTGGCAGCATGTTATGGTCGACGGGGTGCCTAACTTCGTGGCTCCAGCCCCCAAACAGTTTTTCTAGCTGCCATGCTGGGAGCCCACCCCAGCATGGCAAACGTCCCGCGTCGCTCTAAAACCTGTAAAGAAGAAACCCTTCCTCACAGTCTCCCGCTCCCCCACAACCCGCACCCACCCACGCACCTGCCTCCCCCATACTTACCTCCGGAGCTTGGCGCGACGATCATCGGGACCGGGAACACGTCTGCACTCTTCAAAGCCAACTGCGAACTGAGGAAATGCGGTAAGCTGTATAATGGAATAAATAGGTTTTTTCAACTTTGTTGCATATCGCAAGCATTTTGGGAATTTTGGGCCCAATTTTCAACATGTTTTTGGGCCCTCCTCATGAATTCTTGCACTGTCATGGCGTTAATCGGGCCGAAGGGTGATTTCGCAGTCACTGCACAAAATCACCTTCGGGACCCATTAACTAAACAACACTGCCAGTTTTCATAAGGTGGGTTTCAAAAGCCTTGTTGAAATGTGGTGAAAAATTCCTAAAATGACTTTTACGAGCATGCTAGCGCAGTTCCTATGTACGTCAGAAGTTTATGAATTTTAAATATTTTCACTCCAGATTTTCAACATTGCCATTCTACCACCTCCTTATGAGCAGTAAGCTGTCATTTTTCACATCTCACCCAAAGCGTGTTTCCGCCCATGCAGCGCTACAATGATGCAGTCGGTGTTTGAAATCAATGTACAGGACAAATTAAGAAAATCACAGTGACACTGTTCATGAGTAGAGGTCTTAAAATGGCTATATTGAAAATTTGGTGAAAAAATTCCTAAAATGACTGTTTGGCGTGTGTTGCGCAGTTACTACATACGCTTTCGTAAGTTCGCGAACTTTCAATATTTTACTCCAGATTTTCAACATTGCCATTTTACCACACCTCCTTATGACCAGTATAGCTGTCATTTTCATCTCACCCAAAGCGTGTTTCCGCCCATGTAGTGCACAGTGGCGCGGTCAGTGCGTGAAATCAGTGTACGGGACATTAAGAAAATCACTGTGACACTGTTCATGAGCAGAGGTCTTAAAATGGTTATGTTGAAAATTTGGTGAAAAAATTCCTAAAAATGACTGTTTTACGAAGCGTGCGTTGCAGAGTTCATGCGCTGCGTAGGTTTGCAAATTTTCAATATTTTCACTCCAGATTTTCAACATTGCCATTTTACCACACCTCCTTATGAGCAGTACAGCTGTCATTTTCACACTCGCCCATAACGTGTTTCCGCCCCTGTGGCGCACAATGGGCGCGTCGAGTGTCTGAAATCAATGTATGGGACACATTAAGAAAATCACAGTGACACTGGTCATGAGCAGAGATGTTAAAATGGCTATGTTGAAAATTTGGTGAAAAAATTCCCAAAAAGACTGTTTTAGGAGGCGCCGTTGCGCGGTTCTCACTGCGCTGGCAAGATTGCGAATTTGTAATATTTGCACACCAGATTTTCAACAGTGCCATTTTACCGCACTTTCTTATGAGCAGTACAGCTACCATTTTTCACATCTCGCTCTAAATGTGTTTCCGCAGATGTAGCGCACAATGGTACATTCAGCATGCGAAAACAGTGTTTGGGACTGATTAAGAAAATCAAAGTGACACTGTTCATGAGCAGAGGTCTTAAAATGGCTATGTTGAAATGTGGTGACAAAACTCCATAAACTGACTGTGTTACAAGTGAGCATTGCGCATTTCCATGCACCCTCGTAAGTTCATGAATTTGTAATATTTTCAGTCCAGATTTTCATCAGTGGCATTTACACATCCTTAGGAACAGTACAGCTGTCATTTTCCACAACATGGCCAATGTGTTTTCACACTTTCAACGCAGAAATGCGTGGTCGCTGTGGAAATCATTGTTCGGGACAGATAAAGAAAATCACACTGACACTGCTCATGATTGGAGGTCCCAAAATGCCTGTGTTAACAATCAGCTGTAAAAAATCCCAAACTAGTTACATTACAGGTGTGTGTGCACATTTCTCATACACTCTTGACTTCACCAGTTTTTAAGATTTTCACAGCAGATTTTCAACATTGCCATTTTTACACCTCCCCATGAACAGTACGCTGTCATTTTTCACATCCTGTTCGAATGTGTTTTTACCTGTGGTGCCAAATGCCGTAGTCGCTGTGCAAAAGCAGTTTTCGCTAACAAACTGATATTGCACGGTTCATGAGGTGGGGTCACAAAAACCGTGTTGAAAATTTGGAGTGAAAATACCAATGAATGCCTGGCGTTAGGGTTTCTGACCATAACGCCCCACCCTGTAGAGAATGACAGGCATCAGGGTGTGACTTGCGATTCTTGCCTGTAATGCTCATACCATTCCACCCCACCCACACCCAGCAGCCAGTGAGGGCATCAAGGTGTGCCTCGGACTCTTCGGCCCAAACTTCACCCCATTCTCCTATACCGCACTCCATCTCACTGAATTTCCTGATGGAATGGGGTGTGCATAAGAGCCAAAGACCCCAAGGCACAGTGACACTTGTTAGTGTCTGCAGGGTAGGGTGTGGTGAAATGGCATGGTCGTTATGCCTGGCGGCCAAAGGCACACCAATGCTTGTCACTCTCTGCAGGGTGGTGGTGGGGTTGGCTTCAGTTCAGTACTTCGCTGCCATTCCTATTATGCAGCTCTGTAACTTCTACACTACCAATGGCAATGCCAGCAAGCAAACATTCGGCATTGACAAATGCTTGTTATTCCTGTTTTATTCTATTATTGCGACTATATTGATTTTGACGGAAAAATTAAATAAGTTTTGTTTGTACTACTGTTCAGATTATCTTGTGAAATTTGAAAAGATATGAAGCAAAAATACTTTTAAAACATCGATAGTGACTATTTTGGTGGTGTTTCTCATGTGAGTTTAATGCAGGTAAGGGCTTTCGATTTATAACGTGCAAAGTTAAAGACCAAACCTGAATCTGACTATTGCTTCATCGGCCATATGGGTACAATAAAAATCATTTCCTGGTTATATTCATATAATTAATTGTACAGATTTAGGCTGTCCAGAATTTATACATAAGGTCTTGGGATGGTGCCACATAGACCCCGATAGGAAAAACAACTACAGAATAATGAATTGCCGAGACACAAAGACATGGGAGATTTCAGAATACAAGTAAGAATATTAAAACAATTAGGACAGACCCATTGTCCTGGGATGGCCACTCATGGCCATAGTAGCAATCTGGACTGCAACGAACAAACTGTGTTTGTCCATCAAAATCAAACAGTCCTGGTCAGTCAAGTAAATGACAATGTAGTGGTGGCAGGAGGGTTAACCGATCAGGAACAGATTTCCTGTTGCCTACGCTTATGTTGCCACTCCAGCTAGGCTGTACCCTAACTTATCCGAACTCATGAAAGATTTGAAAGGGTTGTCGGTCTCACACGGTCAAAGTGAAAGCCTTGTACATGAGACTGGCCCAGACAGCAGTGCCAGGGGTTGGAAAATGGCCCTGGCATATCAGCAGATGTGCCCTCCTACAGCTCTGCATCTGCTAGGTGATTTTGATATATTTACTTGAAAAAGTCTGAATTGAGCCGAATTTCATAAGCTTTTGATTCCTTATCTCGAGCTGAACAGACTGGTGCTAAACATTGTCATGGGGCATGCAGATAAAGGAGGTCCCAGTGGGTCAAAGTCTCAGCCGTCAGCAGAGCAGCAGGCATCTACCTCAACACCGGCAGTGAACACCGTGGAGCCACTATGGAAGGTGGTACAGCTATCCATGCAAGCGATTGATGCAAAGGTAGAGGCGAGTTTACAGTGCCCTGGTGAGCAAGAGATTAAAATTGAACTGGATACTAAAACTGCCACGTCTGCCTGAAAACCAAGCCACCAAGGCATCTGCTACAGTGAAGCTGATGCAAGAGAATAGTCAGCTGCGTTATCATCTGGAGGCTTTGGAGAATGCTAGGCATGCCCTAGTGATCTACTGGTTGGATTGCCAGAGGTGTAGGAGGAGCCAGATCTCCTATCTTTTCTGGAAAATTGGATACCTGATGCATTGCATCTGGAGTCTGGATTTGAACTGCATTTTCTGAGAGCCTACTGGATCTCCCAAGATTAGTGGGCACAGCAGGGACCTTCCTCGAATGGTCCTCCTGGTCCAAAACAAACTGTGTTATGGCCAAAGAGCAACTACTACAGGCAGTCCACAACACAAATCAGCTGAATTATGAGGGGCACACCAGCCATCTCTTTCTGTATCTCTCCTAGTGTATGCAACTAGGGCCCAGCGCAAGAAGTTTGATGGGGTCCGGGCCAAGTTTGGGGTGGTGCGCTCTGCTGATGCTGGCCCACTTTGCATATATTATGGTGGGCACACGTTTCAATTTATTGACCTGGTGGAAGCTGGCAAGTGAGTGGAGCAGATCCAAAGATAATTTGAAGCTTTCAAGGCTGGTTCTATGGTGGCCCAGAGTTCCGAGGATGAGGACACTTGAACACGGTAAGCTGTGGGACCTGGTAGCCGTGCATAGGCTCTATGATCCCAAGTGGTATTGCCAATGACTTTTAGTGGACTCTAATTTCACACTGCTGACTTTCATTTGGATGACTGTACCTTTGGAATGTTGCTTGGCTGAGAGGGGATGGGAGACCTATTTCTAACACCTGCCAATTTTAAATTTTAGTCATTTAATTTGTTGTATTACATCGTTACACTGGAAACTGTGGGCTTGGTTTATGGACCCCACTACATGCTGTCTGTGAAAGGGACTTGTTTATTTCTTATGGACAGTCACCTTACTTTTGTTTTATTTGTTATGCTGTTACTGTTATTTACATTCTTTTATTTATTTATTTTATTTATTTGAATCTTGGTAATGAGGTAGGCCTACTAAGACAGTACTGTCCCTTTTTCAGGGCAACCCAGGACTGGGTACATACAGTACATAATACAACATGTCACACATGCCCTTCCTCCCACTAACTCATCATTGCCACATATCCCTCCCATCCTCCTCCCCACTCTAGATCGGCCTCACCAGACTCCATTACCAAGGTCATCTCCTCTGTCTCCACCCTCGCATCCAATGGAGAGCTTCTGCTCTTAGGCGACTTCAGTATCAACTGGCTCTTCTCATGTGCCAAGCCTACCACCCTAATAATTGAAGCCCTCAACCTCTCTCAACTCATCCAGGAACCTCACCGATCCAAACCGTCAGTCCCAAAACCACTCCTTCTAGACTGGATTTTATCCCCCACCCATACCGCATCACTGCCTGTGGCATCCTCTCCAGTGCCCTCAGTGATCACTGTATTACGTTTGCATCCATAAGATCTGCACCCCTCCACTACCTTCCTAAATTCATATGGACTTGCCTCCTCCATTCCTCAACAAAACCGCCTTGCTGCACAACCTCTCAAATGCTGACTGGCAACCAGTCCTCTCAGCCCCAGATGTTGACCTTGCCTCATCCACTTCTATAACATCTTTAATCGCATCTAGGGCTTAAACGCACCCCTCAGGAAAGCAAGGGTGAAGCGCCACCACCACCTCTGGATCATGTCTGATCTCATCATCATGTGCCACTTCAGTGTCAAGGCTTGGAGATGCTACAAAGCTTCCACACCCAATGTGACCTCCTATCTTAGAAGAAACTTAGAAACAAGTGCGCCAAGGCCATCCGCCAGGCTAAGGCTTCTTATTTTAAATCTGAACTGGATCTGAGCCAAACTCCCCAGCTTCCTTCTGGAAGGTGATCCACTCCTTCCTAGACCCCCAAAACCAGGCTGTCCAGTCCTTAAAACTGACGACTGCCCTGTCTCTGACCCTGTAGCCGATGTTTTTAGCTCATGTGCCCTGCCCGACTCCTCCCAGGCTCACCTCCACTTCCTCCCGAATCCCCCACCCGACCACCGGCTTCCTGCTTCCTCCTTCTCTCTTCTTGAAGTTTACTCCACACTCATCTGTCTCTACCATTCCAAATCTAGCCTGGACGGCCTCCACCCTAGACTGCTCCACATCACCGCCTCCACATAGTCACCCCTTAACATACATACTAAACCTCTTTCTATCCACTGCCTCTGTTCCTGTGCCTGAAATCTGCCAAAATCCTCCCATTGCACAAGGGGTGACCCATCTTCCTTTGGCAATTATTGGCCCAATTATTGGCCCATCTCGCTCCTCCTCCCTTGCAAAGTCCAGGAATCCCTAATTCTGGCTAAACTCTCCAACTTCCTCTACTCAGATAACTCCCTTTCACCTGTGCAATCTGGTTTTCAGAAACAACATTCAGCTAGCACCTCCCTGCTGCATGTCACTGACTCCATATTCACCTATGGACCAAAGCTACATCACTGCTGTGATCTTCATCAACTTAGCTAAAGCTTTTGACTCCGTATCTCACCCTTTCCTTCTTCATAAACTTACTTCATTTGGCCTTGCTAAATCTGCTGTCGACTGATTTCGTTCTTACCTCCGGAATCGACAACAATCTGTCTAAATTGGAGATGCACTCTCTACCCCTCTCACAAACCTCTCCATGGTTCCCCAAGGTTCTATCCTTGGCCCCATCCTCTTCTCTCTTTTATAAATGATCTTCCCTCAGTTTGTCATTCCTCAAATATACACATATGCGTGGATGACACAGTCATCTATGCATCTGGCTCTTCCTATGACAGTAGCCTCCCCAATCTCAAAATGATTTCAGCAGAGTACAGTGCTGGTTCCATTCAAACCAGCTTAAACTTAATGCCAAAAAGACAGTTACAATGTCTTTTGGTTCCAGACAAGCTAGTGTCCCTCCGCCCCCAGCAATCACCACCCTGGATGGCTCTCCACTTGAGTTAGTCCCGCCTTCAAATACCTGGGTGTCTGGCTGGACAGTCACTCGATTTCTCATCTCACATTGATGCCATCTGTGCCAAACTCCAGCCTAAACTCGTCATTCTCTACCACCACAAAGCCACCCTCCCCTCTCTACTTGGTGAGAACTGGCTCTCAAAACAATGTTGCCAGTCCTGGACTGCCCCAGCCTCTTCCCTCTCTAAACTTGACACCCTACTCAGTTCCTTCTGCCGATTTGCCAGCGCCTCTCCTCCCTTACCCATCACTGTCTCTTCTGTGATCCACTCTCCCTTGCCTCGCTTTCCCACAGGAGATTGATCCATGGTGTCTCTCTCATGCCATACACTGGTTTGGCTCCCTACCCTCCTACTTATCATCCCGCCTCACGTCTGCCATACCCACAACCTACTCTTTACATCACAGGGACTTGCATGCCTTCTCCATTCTTCATCCCCACTCCACTGCTGGCCAGTCTGCCTTTTCATACTGGCTCCTCTACTCTGGAACAATCTTCCCTCTGACCTTCACCTTGCCTTCCCTCTCTTGTCCTCAAAAAAACTCTTTGGGGGCTTGGCCCGTGGCGCTGAGGTTGAGGCACTGGGCCGCCACACCTTGCACCACGCCGGCTACCTGGGTTCGGTGATAGATTCATGTCACTGGGGGTCAGCTGGGGGAGAAGGACTGAGAGCCCAACAGCTTGCTCTCCTTCTCCAGGGAGGGGTGAGTTGCTTGCCCTGCTGCTATACCGCCACCACCTGGGTGACCACGGGTGGTGCTTGTGTGACAGGGAAGCATACAAGCAGGGAGGGGCTGACATCAGCAGAGGACCGGAGCAAATGCATGTCTCAGCATGCATCCATCTCATTGGTCCTCCTCATGCACGAAGTCGTAGGAGGTGGAAAGAAAGAAGGAAAAACCCATGTCTGATCAAGGTGAAGGGTCCCCGCACCAAGACAACCATGGAGGAACCAGGAGAAGCTTCAGTTGCACACTCCTCTGAGGTATCGGAAGAAGTAGGGGACTCCTCCACCCCATCTGGGGTCAGCCGGGTCTCTAGAATGTACAGGAGCAGGGGCACTTATAGGAGCATCCTCTCGATCCTCCTAGCACAGCTGAGGGTGCATTGGGATGCCTGGAGAGAGAGATTGGCAGCGTGACGGGGGTGAAAAGAAATAGTAAAAAAATAGTCTCTGAGACTCCTCCCTCTCCCCATGCCCCAATGCTCCTAAACACCCATCCCCTCTAATTTCCCCTGTTTTCTTCCTCTTCAAGCCCCTGATCTGGGTTCCAGGTCTTCTGGGCCTGAGATGACTATCCTCCTGTTTCTTAAGCATCCTGTTTTCAAGTTCATTCAGCTGCTACCTCAGGTCCCCTGCTGGAAGCCTCCATGTGTCAACTTTT
Source organism: Neoceratodus forsteri (assembly GCA_016271365.2). NCBI lineage: Eukaryota > Metazoa > Chordata > Ceratodontiformes > Ceratodontidae > Neoceratodus > Neoceratodus forsteri. The sequence continues at coordinate 179,255,580 of CM057459.1, forward strand.
AATCCACCTGTCAGTATTGTTTCCTTGCCTGTCATATTAGAGTCTTACCGTTATATCAATTTGTACCTAAACCTTATGTACCTAGTATAACTCTTTTTATTGATTGTTTTGTAGCCATTGCACCAGACCATAATTTAACACTTATGAGCAGCTCATGTATGATTTGTGCTGTAATATTTACTCCTGTGTACCTTGTACCGGGTAGCACCTGAAAGCGAGCCTTGGCTCAGTGTGCCTTTCAGGTCACCAATTTTAAATAAATAAATAAAGTAAATACATAATTCATATGTTAAAAAGTGTGAGCAGTAAAATGTACAGCAGGCAATACAGTTAACATGAGGCAGAAGGCAAAATATACACAGTATAAATACAAATTGTGCATGTGGCAAGGTGAACAGTGCAGCAAGTAAAAAACAAGCAGAGTGTCATGGAGTAGCAAGATAATACTGTAGTTTTTAGCCAGAGCACCAAGTCATGAACACATTCAAACCCACAATCAAAAGCCATGGGTGGGCCATGAATCTAGGCAAGGTAGACCCCATGATTCAGAGTTAGTGAGACAGAAGCAGAGTGAGAGAGGAGAAAGATTACACAGGCAGATGCCCTTAGGATTCAGCATTCTACATAGCAGCTTGGCCAAAGCAGGTGCAGGGCTTAGGCTGCAATAGATAAGCAGAGAGGAGCTCTTGAACATAACAAAGAGGAGAGGAACAGTGAAGATAAGGGAGTGATGGCTAATATTATCTAAATCTCAGAGGGCGCTCGTTTCTTGTGCCCCAGCTCAGTGGAGCTGCTGAATTTGACTTCATTTTGGGGCTAAAGCGAGGAAAACCGAGAGCCACGGGAGCTGTTGTGCTGATCTAGCTACCTACAAGGACTGTGCCAGTTGGGGCACTGCTCTCGACTAGTGTTGATTTTAACTGTTTCCTCAATCTCCTTTGCTGGAAGAAAAAAGGCGCCAAGTTCCTCCAGCCAAGCTCATCTGACTTGGCTACTTAAAGGCTGCCTTTCTTGCCCTCCATGCAGCAGAGTTCATCGGAACTCTCAGAGGGCGTCGCTTGTTTCTTGTGCCCCAGCTCAGTGGAGCTGCTGAATTTTGACATAATTTCAGGGCTAAACGCGTAAAACCGAGTCACAGAGCTGTTGTGCTGATCTAGCTACCTATAAGGACTGTGCCAGTCAGGGCTTTGCTCTCCGGCTAGTGTTGATTTTTCACCCTCCACCCAGCTCCCTCCTGGGCACATATTATATAGACCTATGTCCTGCCCCCTGGGGTTGTACTTGTTATGTGTCCGAAATGCTACTGGTCCTGCATGCGAGACCAGGACTTTTCTGTCCTATGATAGTTACCTGTTGTAGCCTGCTGTCTACCACACAGTTTGTTTTGACTGTTACCATTCCTTTACTTCTTCCTGTATTGCTAGGGTCTCTGGCCGTGTGACCACACCTCAATAAGGGTTTAGCCTACAGGGACTTGCCAGCTCAGCTTTCCTGCTGTTATACTAGTGGAGGTAGTGAGGTGTAAATGGTCCATCATTGTGGTCTTACTATGATTATTATTTGTCCCCATTCCTGAGAGACTAACTTTATTTTGCATCTAACCTTAGCCAACTCCAGGGAGTGCTGTGGGCTGAATATTTGGTCTGGTACCACATCTAAAATCCCAGGTCCTGCTGACATACCCTTGATTCAGCATTTCTAATCATGCCATCATATGGCCTGCTGGCCCCTGCCAGCCTCCTACTCTCGTGGCCACTCTGGACTGGAGCCTCTCCCTCTGCCCTGGTCCTGACTATAGTAAACTAAATGAGTGCAGGCCTCTATCCGTCTCCTTCTGCTCAGTTGACACCTATCCTCCCTGGTTGCTTACACTACTAGGGCTTAGGGCTATAGGGAACTACTACAAGCTCGTTTTTTACCTCATGGATGCACCGGGATGGCCCAAATGGCCTTCTCCCTACCTGCTCTGGTACCTATGTAAGCTTGTCCTCCACCTGGCAGGAGATATTGAAATGAATCCTGGGCCTCTCAGTTGCAGAATCTCCTCCCCTCTGACCCAATGTGGAACCTGACCAAAGGGTTGAAGATAGTTCAAATGAACATCTGCAGTCTAAGACCCAAATTGCATGAGCTCGAGGCCTGGGTTGATCTTTACTCCCTGATATCATTGGAGTCACAGAAACATGGCTCAAACCCTACATACTCACTCATGAGATAGACATTGCTGGATACATTGTTTTCTGGAAAGACAAAATAGACAGAAAAGGAGGAGGTAGTTATTTATGTACGGAACTCCCTCAATGCCCTTAATATCGGTCCAACTTGGTTGGATAGTAGGGATTCGGTGTCTTCTCATTAAGCTCACCCTGGGTGGAACCAAATCCATAACCATTGGGTGCACCTACAACCCACCCAAGGTGGCTAAATATGAACTGGAGTTCCTCACTAGGCACCTGGCCAGCAACCCTGTGGGAACTTATTCTCATGGGTGACTTCAACTTAAACTGGCTAAGCAATGCATTTATCAAATCCTCGCTATCTGATGTGTCCCTTACTGGGTTATTAGTGAACCTACGAGGCAGAACACCAAGACTGGAAACCATACCCTTCTAGACCGGATACTGGTTAACCGTCCAGACAGATGCAGAGCAGATGGCCTGATGCGGACTCTCTCAGTGACCATGCTACTGTCTTGTGCATCTGAAGGAACAACTTGCCAAATGTTCCCCGAGGATCATGCTAGCCGGGAACTGTCAAGATTTGTTCCCAGTGACTTTCTTGGAATCTGAGAGGGATACACTGGGGACATTAAAAATCTCAATAACATTGATGTTGCTCTTGATTACTTTGCCCACAACTTCCTAAGTGTACTTAATAAGCATGCCCCATTTAAACAAAGGAGAGTCAGTGGCAAATGTGCTTACTAGCTGGATCAGGATAGGAGAAAACAAATGAAGCTCAGAGATAAGGCATGGGGCACTACAAATGCTCAGGAGTTCACGCAGATTGGCAATTATACAGAACTCTGGAACAGCTGTAAGAAAGAGCTTAAACATGCTAAAAGTGCTTACAATAGACGACTCTAAACATCTAACCTGCAAACCAAAAAGTTCTGGTCTCAAATAAATTGCCTCCTGAAGGCGCTCCAGCTTAAGCACCCAGAGCATCTCAGTTGATGGCAACCTAATGTCTGACATGGTGGAGTTAGCCAATGCTTTATATAATTTCTTCACAGACCTTAATAGATATACCGATCCCTCACTAGCAACACCAACTTCTCTCACTTTTCCCACCCACTATCTCCAACTTTCACTTCCGCCTGGTTAAGCGGAAGGACATCCTCTCCCTACTACCGGATGCCTCTCGATAATCTGGAGCCTAAATTTCTGAAAATAGCTGCCCTGATTATTGCAGCTCCACTAAAGGACCTGTTTAACAAATCCCTTCTCCTTGGGCAATTCCCACCAAATGGAAAATGGCCACCGTTATCCCCATTCACAAAGGTGGAGATAAAGGCCAAATGGAAAACAACCTTCCCATATCAATCCTCAGTGGGCTTGTGAAAATGCTAGAAAAACTGGTGCACAGACAGATTCTTGATTACCTTGAAACTCACAATCTGCTCACAGAGGTGCAACATGGTTTCAGGAAAAACCATGGCACTGACACTGCCCTAGTCAAGTTTACCTCAGATGTACTTGGGGCTATGGATCAAGGGCTAGCCACTGGTGCCCTATTCCTGGATCTAACGAAAGCCTTGATTTGGTGAACCATGATCTCCTTGTTTCCTGTCTTCAGCACCTTGGACTTGATCCACTTGCCTCCTCCTGGTTTCATCATTACTTCTGTGGAAGGCAGCAGCTGGTAAAATGGAAGGGCTCACCTTCTACAATTAAGCCAGTGCCAGGGAGTCCCCAAGGTTCCATCATTGGACCCCTGCTATTTACTATTTTATCAACAGCATGCCAAAGCATTGTGGTGGGGCCAACATTCAACTGTATGCAGACGATGCCATTATCTATAGGAGTTCGAAGGACTTATGTCAACTAGGCCAGAACCTCAATAAGGACTTCAGAGGGAGGAAAAGTGTAGTGGACATGAAACTAGTCCTTAACCTCAAGAAATCTAAGGCCATGCTTTTCGGTTCCAAGCGGTTGGAGCTAATAAATCTAACCTCCTACAGATCTCCTCTGCCAGCGAGGATTCCACTTGAGGTTTGCACATCACAAAATATCTCAGAATGCACCTGGATCAGGAGCTAACCCTGAGCCCGCACATTGAGGCTACCACCAAAAATCCTTCATCAAAAATTGGCCTCTTATATAGACTTGGGGATTCCTCTCCAGGAAGCCCGTATGGTTATCACCACTGGTACCATTCTCCCTCTACTTCTCTATGGTGCTCCTGTACTTCAACCTCTTATGGCTCGGATCTCAACAAGCTCAAGTCCTCTACCATAAAATCGCCCGCTTTGTAGTCTCTGCCCATCCCAGTGATCACCACTGCAATGTCCTCATCTCTTTAAACTGGCCATCACTTGAGGCAAGCTTACATTCCCTACACTCTGCCTGACCTTCAAAACAGCCAAGCTCCTGGCTCCCCGAGTCTAAATGGACTTCTCTATATAAATCAGCTAAGCGTGACCTGAGGTCTTCTGCCCATCCTGTCCTGAAGTCCCCAGGACACGAACCAGAGCTGGTGACAGGTCCTTTGTCGTTTCTGCCCGTCACTCTGGAACAATTTACCTGCAGCTGTGGCTAACTGCCCTATTCTGTACACATTTAAAGCGCCCTTAAATCTCACTTAATGGTTGTTAATCAGTGCTGTTGCACTTGAATTGCTGGTGCCCTTACTCTACTTAGTCTTGACCAGTTTTGTCCTGTATCTAATACTACCTGTTCACTGTGTTGTTCCATATTACTACCTATGTATGTACCTAAGCAATTTAACTGTACTGTTTTTGTCTATTGTATGCTTTTGTGTCTTTTATCTGTAATTAATTCCGTGTCGCCCCTGAAAAGGGACTTTGCTGTCTCAGTGGGCCTACCCGGTCAACAATTTCAATAAATAAATAAATAATGTTTTACGGCTCTATATCAGTTCATGTATGGATGCAGAAGTTAGATGGGGGCACTGTGACAGGGCTGACTAAGGCCCTGCCCCATTTGTTATGCAGAAAGAGTTTGGGTGCAAGGATCTGTTCTATCTCTCTTTTTCTGTCTCTTCTCTGTCTGGTTGCACAACCAGGTATTCTTGTGAGACCTGGAAGTTGAGCAATCCGACAGTTTTGCGGTTCTCTGCCTCTCACTATCTCTACCTTAGCTTGCCAGTTGTGTGTTTTCTTCCCCTTGCATATCTGCAGGTATAACAAGCATTTGTCAATGCTGAATGTTTGCTTCTGGCATTGGCATTGGTAGTGTAGAAGTTACAAAGCTGCATTATAGGAATGGCAGTGAAGTATTGAACTGAAGCCAACCCCACCACCACCCTGCAGAGGTGACAGGCATTGGGGTGCCTTTGGGTCGTCAGGCATATCGGCCATGCCATTTCACCAGACCCTACCCTGCAGACACTGACAGGTGTCACGGTGTGCCTTAGGGGTCTTTGGCCCTTATGCACACCCATTCCATCAGGAAATACGGTGAGATGGGTGCGGTATAGGAGAATGGGGTGAACTTTGGGGCGAAGAGTCCAAGGCATACCCGATACCTCTCACTGGCTGCAGGGTGTGGAATGTATGAGCATTACAGGCAAGAATCCCAAGTCACACCCCTGATGCCTGTCATTCTCTACAGGGTGGGGCATTATAGTTGGAAACCCTAACACCTCAGGCATTTGTTGTTATTTTCACTCCAAATTTTCAACATGTCTTTTTGAGACCCCACCTCATGAACACTGGCAATATCAGTTTGTTAGCGAAAGCTGCTTATGCACAGTGACTCTGACATTTAGCACCACAGGTGCAAAACACATTCGAACAGGATGTGACAAATGACAACTGTACTGTTCATGGGAGGTGGAAAAATGTCAATGTTGCAAATCTGCAGTAAAAATATTAAAACAGGCATTTGTCAATGCCGAATGTTTGCTTGCTGGCATTGGCAGTGATAGTGTAGAAGTTACAGAGCTGCGTAATAGTAATGGCAGTGAAGTATTGAACTGAAGCCAGCCCACCACCACCTGCAGAGAGTGACAGGCATTGGGGTGTGCCTTTGGGTCATCAGGCATAACGGCCACGCCATTTCAGTACACCCTACCCTGCAGACACTGGTAAGTGTCACACGGTGTTCCTTAGGGTCTTTGGTCCTTATGCATGCCATTCCATTAGGAAATACAGTGGGATGGGTGCGATATAGGAGAATGGGGTGAACTTTGGGGCTGAAGAGACCAAGGCATACCTCAGTGCTTCTCACTGGCTGCAGGGTGTGGAATGGCATGAGCATTACAGGCAAGAATCCAAAGTCACACCCCTGATACCTGTCATTCTCTACAAGGTTAGGCGTTATGGTTGGAAACCCTAATACCTCAGGCATTCGTTGGTATTTTCCTCCAAATGTTCAACATGGTTTTGTGACCCCACCTCATGAAGAGGGGAATATCAGCTTCTTAGCAAGCTGCTTATGCACAGTGACTACAGCATTTAGTACCACAGGTGCAAAAACATTCGAACAGGATGTAAAAATGACAGCTGTACTGTTCATGGGGAGGGTAAAAATGGCAATGTTGTAAATCTGCAGTAAAAATATTTTAAAAATGGTGAAGTCATGGCGTACATAGAAACTGTGCACACCCGTAATATAATTAGGTTTAGGATTTTTACAGCAGATTGTCAACTCAGGCATTTTGGTGCCTCCGATCATGAACAGTGTCACTGTGATTTTCTTTATCTGTCCCAAACAATTTCCCACAGCGACCACGCATCTCTGCACTGAAAGTGTGAAAACACACTTTGGCCATGTTGTGAAAATGACAGCTGTACTGTAAATAAGGCAGTGTGGAAAAATGCCACTGGTGAAAATCTGGACTTAAAATATTACAAAGTCATGAACTTACGGTGCGTGGAAACTGCGCAATGCTCACTCATAACACAGTCATTTATGGACTTTTGTCACCAAATTTTCAACATAGCTATTTTAAGACCTCTGCTCATGAACAGTGTAACTGTGATTTTCTTAATCTGTCCCAAACATTGCTTTCACACACCAACAGCACCATTATGCGCTACATGTGCAAAACACATTTTGGGCAGCATAAAATGGCAGCTGTACTGTTCATAAGGAAGTGTAATAAAATGGCAATGTTGAAAATCTGGAGTGAAAATATGAAATTTGCAAACTTATGAGCATGCATAGGAACTGCGCAATGCGCGTCGTAAAACAGTCATTTTGGAATGTTTTCACCAAATTTTCAACATAGCCATTTAAGATCTCTGCTCGTGAACAGTGTCACTGTGAATTTCTTAATGTGTCCCATACATTGATTTTGCACATCGACTGTGCCATTGTGCACTACATGGGCAGAAACACATTTTGGGCAAGATGCGAAAAATGTCAGCTGTACTGTTCATAAGGAGGTGTGGTAAAATGGCAATGTTAAAATCTGGAGTGTAAATATTGAAAATTACGAACTTACGATGCGTAGGAACTGCACAACACACACTCGTAAAACAGTCATTTTGGAATTTTTTCACCAAATTTTCAACATAGCCATTTTAAGACCTCTGCTCATGAACAGTGTCACAGTGATTTTCTTAATTTGTCCCGTACATTGATTGCTTTTACCCGACTTCATGCATTTAATGCGCTACATGGTAACCGTTTGGGTGAGATGTGAAAAATGACAGCTGTACTGCTTATAAGAAGGTGTGGTAAAATGGCAATGTTGAAAATCTGGAGTGAAAATATTGAAATTTGTGAACTTACTGACGTGCGTAGGAACTGCATAGCACACATAAATAAAACAGTCATTTTTTTATTTTTCCACCAAATTTTCAAAATAGGCTTCTTGAGAGCCCACCTTATGAACACTGGCAGTGTCATTTCGTTAATCGGTCCCGAAAGGTGATTTTCGCAGTGACTGCGAAATCATCCTCCAGGCCTGAATAATGCCATGACAGTGACATCATTCATGAGAGGGGCCCAAAAACCCCATGTTGAAAATTTGGTGCAAAAATCCCAAAAATGCCTGAGATATGCAACAAAGTTGAAACCCCCCTATCTAGCCCATTTATACAGCTTACCGGCATTTCCTCAGTTGCGGTCGGCTTTGAAAAGTGCAGGCGTGTTCCGGTCCACGAAGATCATCGCGCCGAGGTCGGAGGTAAGTATGGGGTGAGGGGCTGTGGGGAGGCAGGGTGCACAGTGGAGAGGTGCGGGTACGTGGGAGGGCCAGGAGACTACATGGGACCATTTTTCTTTACAGGTGTTCTTTTTGTTTCCAATGACAACGAGGCGTTTGCCATGCTGGGTGGGCTCCCAGCATGGCAGGCGATTGGGGGGCATTCAGCTGATGAGGGATTGGGCATCCCGTCGCCCAAAGCATGGAATTGCCCGCTGGGGTGGACTCCCAGTGGCACCCAGCTACTCGGGGGCAAGGACAGTGGAGCTGATGGGGATTGGGCACCCCGGCTATATCATGAGTTGCCATGCTGGGGTGGGTACCCAGTGTGGCATTTGGAAAGGCTTTGGGGCGGGGGGCGCAGCACAGCCGACAGGGATTAGGCACCCCGCCCGGCTGTACAGTGTGTGCTTGCGGGGATGGGGTGCACACGCCTGCGTGTGTGTGTGGGGGGCTGCGCGGAGCAGCGATATCTTATCGCTGCTCACTGAAGCGTAGCTCCCCTTTGAATTATGCCACTGCATTTTGGAGCTTGTCATAAACAGCTCCATCATGCATTGGTTTATAAAGGCATGCCAACACACTCATTGAATCGGAAACGCGGTGACACACCTCCGAAATTTCGGATGATGGCACTATGTATCTTGCACATGCATGCAAGCAAACATAACAAACATAATAAATGTATCTTAATTTTTGAAAACTTTTTTTTTTTTGTGCGTGCATATGTGGCGTATGAATGAGGATCCACCACTGTAGATCAAGGGAGGATGTGAAATGGTACAGGTACATTGAGGGGTGAACAAAGTGGTAGACAGTAAGCCCTACCAGAGCTTTAGGCTGATGTAGCACAGCAATATATGGGGGTGAACAAAGTGGTAGACAGTAAGCCCTACCAGAGCTTCAGGTTGATGTAGCACAGCTGGACTAAGGCAAGGGAGGATGTGAAATGGTACAGGTACATGGAGGGTGAACAAAGTGGTAGACAATAAGGCCTACAGGTAGTACAGTACGCTCAAGTTTGTTTGCATAGGTTTTAGCAGTGGGGAGTTCACATTGACAGAGTCTAGTAAGAGAAATGCTTGGAATTACACACACTAGCAAGTCTGAGTTTTCACATCAAATGCTGAGGTATTTGTTTTCTGGAGGATTAGAACCCATGGAGTCCATGAAGGTGTGCTTTGGAGAGCTGGCGTGTGTAAGGACTGTTAGGCACCCACACATTTTGGTGGTCCTGCTGTGGCAGGGAGTTTATTAAACTAATGATGTGTGGCTTGTCTCTCAAGCTAGACAAGACTACAGCAATCTATCAGGTAACCAACGCAGTTGATCTGTGTGTGTGTGGGGGGAGGAGCTGCTCACTGAGCGTAGCTCCCTCTTTCAACTGTATGCCACTGCATTTCAACTGCTGTCATAGACAGCTCCAGCAGTGATTGGAGAACTGTGACCATGCAAACACACTGATTGAATTGGAAGATGCTGACACACCTCTGAAAAACTCAGATGATGGCACTATGTTTCTTGCACATGCGTGCAAGCAAACATAAAACTAGTAAAGTCACGGCGTGCATAGAAACTGTACACGCACACCTGTAATGTAATTAGTTTGGGGATTTTTACAGCAGATTGGCAACTCAGGCATTTTGGTGCCTCCGATCATGAACAGTGTCACTGTGATTTTCTTTATCTGTCCCGAACAATGATTTCCCACAGTGACCACGCATCTCTGCACTGAAAGTGTGAAAACACAAATTGGCCATGTTGTGAAAAATTACAGCTGTACTGTTTATAAGGAAGTGTGGAAAAATGCCACTGGTGAAAATCTGGACTTAAAATATTACAAAGTCATAAACTTACGAGGGTCGTGGAAACTGCGCAATGCTCACTCGTAACACAGTCATTTATGGACTTTGTCACAAATTTTCAACATAGCCATTTTAAGACCTCTGCTCATGAACAATGTAACTGTGATTTTCTTAATCTGTCCCAAACATTGCTTTCACACCGACTGCACCATTGTGCTTCATGTGCGGAAACACATTTTAGCGACATATGAAAAATGGCAGCTGTACTGTTCATAAGGAAGTGCAATAAAATGGCAATGTGGAAAAATCTGTAGTGAAAATATAGAAAATTTTGCAAACTTACGAGCGTGCGTAGGAACTGCAGAGCACGCTTGTAAAACAGTCATTTTAGTAATTTTTCACCAAATTTTCAACATAGCCATTTTAAGACCTCTGCTCATCAACAGTGTCACTGTGATTTCCTTAATGTGTCCCATACATTGATTTTGCACACCGACTACACCATTGTGTGCTACATGGGCGAGACACGCTTTTGGGCAAGATGTGAAAATGACAGCTGTACTGCTCATAAGGAAGTGTAATAAAATGGCAATGTTGAAAATCTGGAGTGAAAATGTTGAAAACTACGCAAACACACAGCGTGCGTAGGAACTGCGAAACAGCTCGTAAAACAGTCATTTTAGGAATTATTTCACCAATTTTCAACATAGCCATTTTAAGACCTCTGCTCATTAAAAGTGTCACTGTGATTTTCTTAATGTGTCCCATACATTGATTTTGCACACCGACTGTGCCATTTGCGCTACATGGGCGGAAACACGTTTGGGCAAGATGTGAAAATGACAGCTCTACTGCTCATAAGGAGGTGTGGTAAAATGGCAATTTTGAAAATCTGGAGTGAAAATATTGAAAATTTGCAAACTTACGAGCGTGCATAGAAACTACCCAATGCTTGTAAACAATAATTTAGAATTATTTCACCAAATTTTCAACATAGGCTTTTGAGAGCCCACCTTATGAACAGTGGCAGTGTTGTGTCATTACTCGGTCTCGAAAGGTGATTTCGCACAGTGACTGCAAAATCACCTTCGAGCTCGATTAATGCCATGACAGTGAGAGCATTCATGAGAAGGGGTCCCAAAACCCCATGTTGAAAATTTGGTGCAAAAATTCAAAAATGGCTGAGATATGCAGCAAAGTTGAAAAACCCTATTCATTACAGTATACAGCTTACGGCATTTCCTCAGTTTGCGGTTGGCTTTGAAGAATGCAGATGTGTTCCTGGTCCACGAAGATCGTCGCACCGCAGTCCGGAGGTAAGTATGGGGTGGGGGTGTGGAGGCAGGTGCACAGTGGGTGGGCGGGTGGGGCAGACACAGCGAGGGACCGTTTTTAAGTTTCAGGATTTTTTTAATGCGGCGACACGGGCGTTTGCCACGCTGGAGTGGCTCCCAGCGTGGCAGAAGATGACTGGTTGGGGAGGCGTGGAGCCGGGAGGATTGGGCACCCCATGGCCATAGCATCTGTTGCCATACTGGGGTGGGCTCCCAGCGTGGCACCCTGTACTCTGGGGTGAACAGTGGAGCCGACGGGTTGGGCACCCCATTGGCTATATGATGTGTAGCCATGCTGGGTGGCCACTCAGCGTAACATATGGAACTGTTTTTTTTTGAGGCGCAGCACAGCTGGCGGTGGGCACCCCGGTCGGGTATACAGTGTGTGCGTGGGAGGCCCGGGCCGTGGCGTGCATGCGATGCGTGTGTGTGTGTGGGGGAGTGTGCATAAGCAGGCGATATCTGATCGCTGCTTACTGAAGTGTAGCTCCCCTTTCAACTATACACCACTGCATTTTGGAGCTGTCATAGACAGCTCAGCAAGCGATTGAGACTGTGGCGTGCCTGCAAACACACTGACTGAATTGGAAAAGGGCTGCCACACCTCGAAAACTCATATGATGGCACTATATTTCTTGCACATGTGTGCAAGCAAACATAAAATGTATGTGAATCTTTATGTGTGGAACTGTATGTAAGACTGGGATCCCTTTGTTTGAAACTGTATATAGTTATACTGTTGAAATGATTGCAGAAAGCTATTTGGAACTCAAGAGGTTAACTTGAGATGCTGGTTTGTAAACTTTTGCAGAGCTTCAATAAGAGGTCATTTCTGGGTCATTATGTTCTTTTGCTGCATCTTCAAGGAATTAAACTTACAAGAACATCCTGCAAACTTACAAGAACATTCTGTGAGAACAGACTCTTAACGAGTTCCAGACAAAGACTTATAAAAAGAGCGCAATGCTTTTGCTAGAGAGACAAGGAGAGTGAGAGAGTAAGATTTTAAATTGAGAAGAAACACTCAAAAGAAGAACTTTGTTTTGTTTGTACTGCCTTTATAAATAAATGTAACAAATTTTTTATTTTTTATTTTACTGTTATTCCTAATAATAAAGCATTCATTGCACATTTTCCAACTGCTCCTGGTCATCCTGTGCTTCCTGACCTGTGCCTCGATGCGGACACTAAACATTTTGTGTCTTTTAACACAGTTTGGAATGGGGTCACATCAGCACTGGTTGTTGACTTCTACATTTTTCTTGTTTGTATTGATCTGGACTGATCACCTTTTCCTATAGATGCAGCTATTCATAACCATGTGAGGGATGTAGTATCATTTGTTTGTTTCCTAATATCCGTAACTTTCTGTGCTGTGAGTTTTTATCCTGTACTATTGGATGGTTCATGTATTAATTTGAGATGTCTGACATATGGAACTTATATCCTATTGTTTATTTGTGAAATGCAATAAACACAACGTACAAAAAAGAATCCTAGATGGTAACAGAAGCATGGTTGAAATATATTTTTATATCATTTGCAGTACCTGGAATGGTGGAGAAGGAGTCATTTCTTGTTGGCGTGAGGGCAAGCAGCTCTGAATTGATTAGAGAAATAGTATGTTCGAATAGAGCCATGGAGAAGTCAGTACTTTCTCTGGGTCTTTGGAATACCAAGAAGGCTAAGATCGTAGCCTATTTGTAAGAGTTGAGTAGTCAGTGAACCGAAGACTTCATCCTGTGAGAGATTTGTTTATCTGCAATATAGAGTATGGACTACAAGCTTCCTTGTGAGTAGTCCTTGAGGATCATTTCAGGTATTGAAGGAATGCTTTAACTGCTGGACTGTAATAGTCTGAGCTGAGATAGATGGATTTAAGGTAAACTCAACGTCCAATATACAGTATGTTATCTGATAGTATTGGCCAACAGACCTAATGCTTGAGAGCAGTAGATCTAGCTGACAGCCGTGTGCATGGAGCAGTATGATGTGGCTGGAAGTCTTGTTTTTCTAATTTTATTTTTGTAGTCTGCCCCTCCCTGAAGGGGCGCAGCCTTGCTTGTGTGCATACCCCATGCCCAGGCTTACCCCCATGCAGAGCCACCAGGCGGGGCCCCTCCCTATATAGATCCATTGTAGCATGCCCTGGCTTACCCCCAGGTGGGGCCATGGAAGGCCCCTCCCCCAACGGACACTCATTGATAGCTGGGGCGGCAGTGGAACAGGGCATCATGCTCAGGGCTGGAATTTTGTGAGTGCAGCAGTACCTGGGGCAGGGAGATGCAGTGATGACCTGTGTCCGCCCCTCAGGTGATGGCACCAGCACAATGGATCCCACCTCTGCCAGAGGTCCGTGTTGTGCCAGATACTGTACCCTCTTTCTCCTCAGAGAAGGAGAGCAGTCTCTAGGATGCTCAGTCTTTCTCCCGTTAGCCCAGCCCTCCAATGTCCCGAATCCGTTTCTGAACCCAGGTCATCGGCATCACAGACAGGCGCCTTGCCTCTGTGCGGCTGGTCGGCCGCCTGGATGTGGCTGAAAGTCTGATTGTGAGAAGTATGATGAGGCTGACAGGGTGATTGCTTGGAGCAGTATGATGGGCCGATAGCCCAAACAGCTATGAGATATATGATATGGATGACAGATCATTAACTTATTAGCACTATGATACGGATGACAGGCTGAACAGCTATGTGCAGTATGATATGGATGACAGGTCAAATGCTTATGGAGCAACATGATGTGGCCAACAAGCCAAATGCTTATGAGTTGTAGAGGCGAGTCCTACAGGCTGGATACTTATGAGCAGTATGATGAGGCCGAAAGGCCAAACAGATTTAAGCAGTATGATTTGGACAACAAGCCAACTGCTGTTGAGCCGTATGATGTGACTGCCGGGCGCTTGTTTGTTTGCAGCATGATGTGGCTGACAGGCTGATTGCTTGTGTGCAGTAAGCCCATCATAGGGCAATGGAATATAGTCATAGCTTTGGCAGGCAAACAAAGGAGACACAATTTGAAGATAGAGGGGACGGCTCAGGGGCAATGTGAGGAAGTATTTTTCACAGAGAGGGTGGTGGATGCATGAAACAGCCTTCCTGAGGAGGTTGTAGGGTCTAAAACTGTGGGAGAATTCAAGAATGCATGGGACAGAGATAAGGCAATTTTGTGGGGGTAGGAAAAAAGTAGGCTGTTGGTTAACTAGGATCTCGGCCCATCAGTAGGTAGGAAATGGGCAGACTAGGTGGGCTAAATGGTCCTTATCTGCCGTTGAAGTCTATGTTTCTATGTTAGGCAGTGGATGGAAGTACTGAACTGCGTATAAGTTCCGTTGACCTTCTCAGGACATTCATCAGGGAGGAGAAAAGACTGACCTGTATTTATTGTGGCTAAGCCGACTTGGTTATGAAAACAGAATATGACAGGTTGATTGTTCCCGGCAAGAGTTGCTGTTGCAGAGGGATACGTTTAGACAAGACAGAGACTGAAAATTAGGAATCTTGGATTTCTAATGGCCTTGGATAAACAAAGTAAAAATGCCACTAAATGCCTCAAAACCATAGGATGGTATTACGTCAGGGAAAGTTTGAGTATTAAATTCTGTAAATGGAACTTTACAAAACAGATATGCCATTCAGTCTGAGAGCAAATGCAGCCACACAATAAGGTCTGACAAATGAAAGTAGTGATGGTAGGTGACAATCCAGAGCAGTGACAGTTACAAAATTTGCCATATAACAAGCATTTGTCAATGCGAATGTTTGCTTGCTGGCATTGGCAGTGGTAGTGTAGAAGTTACAGAGCTGCGTAATAGGAATGGCAGTGAAGTATTGAACTGAAGCCAACCCCCACCACCCTGCAGAGAGTGACAGGCATTGGGGTGCCTTTGGGTCATCATGCATAACAGCCACACCATTTCCACACCCTACCCTGCAGACACTGACGATGTCACGGTGTATGAGTCTTGCACTATACTCGTGCCCATTTCATTAGGAATACGGTGAGATGGGTGCGATATAGGAGAATGGGTGAACTGTGGGTCGAAGAGTCCAAGGCATACCTCGATGCCTCTCACTGGCTGCAGGATGTGGAATGGTATGAGCATTACAGGCAAGAATCCCAAGTCACACCCTGATGCCTGTCATTCTCTACAGGGTGGGCGTTAATGGTTGAAACACTAACACCTCAGGCATTCATTGGTATTTTCACTCCAAATTTTCAACATGTTTTTTTGTGACCCCACCTCATGAACAGTGGCAATATCAGTTTGATGGCAGCTGCTTATGCACAGCACTTCTGACATTTAGCACCACAGGTGCAAAAACACATTCGAACAGGATGTGAAAAATGACAGCTGTACTGTTCATGGGGAGGTGCAAAAATGGCAATGTCGCAAATCTGCAGTCAAAATATTAAAAACTGGTGAAGTCAGGAGCGTGCATAGAAACTGTGCAATGCACCACATAATGTAATTAGGTTGAGGATTTTTATAGCAGATTGTCAAACAGGCATTTTGGGACCTCCGATCATGAACAGTGTCACTCACGATTTTCTTTATCTGTCGAACAATGATTTCCCACAGCGACACGCATCTCTGCGCTGAAAGTGTGAAACACATTTTGGCCATGTTGTGAAAAATGACAGCTGTACTGTTCATAGGAAGTGTGGAAAATGTCACTGGTGAAAATCTGGACTGAAAATATTACAAAGTCATGAACTTACGAGGTTGCGTGGAAACTGCACAATGCTCACTCGTAACAGTCATTTATGGACTTTTGTCACCAAATTTTCAGCATAGCCATTTAAGACCTCTGCTTATGAACAGTGTTACTATGATTTCCTTAAT
The DNA here is from genome assembly GCA_016271365.2 of Neoceratodus forsteri. Classification (NCBI taxonomy): domain Eukaryota; kingdom Metazoa; phylum Chordata; order Ceratodontiformes; family Ceratodontidae; genus Neoceratodus; species Neoceratodus forsteri. Next base: position 179,271,903 of record CM057459.1, read on the forward strand.
CTGTCCCAAACATTGCTTTCGTACATCGACTGCATCATTGTCGCTACATGTGCAGAAACACATTTGGGGCGACATGTGAAAAATAGCAGCTGTACTGTTCAAAAGGAAGTGTAATAAAATGGCAATGTGGAAAATCTGTAGTGAAAATATAGAAAATTCATGAAACTTATGACGTCGTGGAACTGCGCAACGCACGCTCGTAAAACAGTCATTTTAGGAATTTTTCACCAAATTTTCAACATAGCCATTTTAAGACCTTACGGCATATCCCTCAGTTCGCGGTCGGCTTTACAGAAGGAAGTACGGGCGTGTTTCCAGTCCACCAAAGATCGTCGCACCGAGTCCCGGAGGTAAGTATGGGGTGAGGGGGGTGTGGGAGGCAGGGTGCACAGTGAGTGGGTGCGGGTTGTGGGAGGGGCAGGAGAAGTGCCGGTGACAGTTTTTGATTTGCAGGTTTTTGTCTTTAGGTGACGACACGGGCGTTTGCCACGCTGGGGTGGGCTCTCATGTGGCACAAGGATAGCTGAGTGGGGGCAGGGGCGTGGAGCCAACGAGGATTGGGCACCCCCATCGGCAATAGCATCTGTTGCCACGCTGGGGTAGGCTTCAGCGTTGCACCCTGTATGGGGGGCAGTGGAGCCGAGGGGATTGGGCACCCCAGTCGGCTGCTACAATGCATCTTGAGCATGCTGGTGGGCTCCAGCGTGGCACCCTGTACTGAGGGGCACAGCACAGCCGGACGAGGATTGGGCACCCCGTTGGCTACACAGTGTCAGCGTTGGGGGGCCGAGCACACAGCATGCCTGCCTGTGTGTGCGTGTGTGTGTGTGTGTGTGTGTGTGTGTGTGTGTGTGTGTGTGTGTGTGAGGGCGCACATTAACAGGCGATATCTGATCACTGCTCACTGAGCGTAGCTCCCTCAACTGTACTCCACTGCATTTGGGCTGTCATAGACAGCTCCAGCAGTGATGAGTACTCGGCCGTCCTGCAAACACACTGACTGAACTGGAAGAGGGCTGCCACACCTCCAAAACTCGGACTATGTTAAACATCGATACTGATGGGACACAAGGACCGCATTGCCCTCGTAGTCTGACCCTGTTCCCGCCTATATCAGAAGCAGCTGAATTGACATGATCCTTGCTTTTATTGTATTCTTCATGTCGCTAGGGTTCCCTTATGACCTGGGGTGTGCAGATGTCCTGGGCAGGTAAATTTCATTGAAGGACAAGAGCAGAAACAGAGACAATTTCATTGTAATAAATAGGTGCAAGTGAAGGTTCTATTACAGTCATGGCTAGGCAAGTTTGATTTGAACACCCTGCTTATGACTATCCCATGCATGTTTGAATTTCCCCTTGTGTTCCTCCTACCACCTCCACAGGGCAGACATTCCATGCAGCCACTACTCTTTCTGAGACAAATGACTGTCTCACGTTGCCTACACACTTCATATATTGAATTACGTGCCTTACAGGCAATCACGGTGGTCAGTAAACTGCCTATGACATTTGAGAGGTCCTCAGGGAAAGCCGTACCTAACCATGAGGATCTGGATACATCTGCATCAATGCATGCAACATCTCCCTTTAATACATGGCGCCGTTATACCAAGGGGTGCTATCCCTGTCTGCTTTCCTGGCTGCAGGTTGAGGGGCCTGTGTTTGTAAGCGATGGGTACTGTGGTGTGCCTACCAATAGTAGAACTACAATTATGGTGTCTCCCCAGAGTATGGCTTAAGTGGGTTACTAACAGTATTGGCACGGCCTCTGGGACACTATAACCACCCACAATCCTGCCTAGTGACCGCTTTACACGTAGCTCTATAACGGCAATACTTTACACTTAGCATACAGGTTGATACCAGCATTAATAATATGCTCATGCAACAGCCACTTACCAGCAGGGTTCGATCTCTTGGCATTCAACCTGCAGCCTCCTGCAAGAGACAGTTTCAATAATACAAACATGCACTTTCAGAATGCCTTGCAGTATTTAAGTAACTTTGCACCAGGTAATGATATGCTCATAAGCCAGGTTAACAGTAAACAATAAATCAGGTTTATTAAGGGTTGTGATCAAGGGAGGCGAAAATCTAGATAAATGATTATTTTACTGTACTGAGACAGAATAATCAATGCTGGTAACAGCTTTGGTCCCTGATTCATTCAGTCCTAGCAACTGCTGGGTACCCAGAGTTGAAACAGGCATGCCTGAACGGTGCCAGGGGTGGCCAGTGTTGCAACTGATATTAGGGCCATTGATGGAAGGACAATAACTGGATGCAAACAACACACTGGTGAATCCCAAAATTATTTGTATCTGTGGCCAGATGGCCCACTCAGAAACTAGCAGAACAGAATCAGATGGTACCACAGGTAATGTGTATAGACAGTTGCAGGGAGCTACCCTGGTTTTACTCATTGTACACGAAGATGGAAACTGGCAGTGGCGACATAAAGACCTGCGCTGGCATGAAGATGATGAGTGCGGAACAGGGCTGGCATGACTCGCCCTCACTTCATGGCCTTTCTCTGGAGGTGGCCACAGCCTGCAAAATAGTCTCAGAGGGCTGAATCCCAAGATCTGGTCTCTTGCCGAGATGGTAAATTTGCTGGTACAGGAACAGTCTCTCTGGGCCTCTACTGGCATGGGCCCAGTCGTGAGATGGCTGTTGGAAGTTTTCAGCAATGTTGGTGGTGAACCCTCCAGCTGAGTGGGCAAAGTTCATTGCTTTGAAGGCTGGCTCCTTTTCTCTGCACTGGAGTTCCTGGAGCAACTGTTCCACACACTCGGCAGGCCTCGGGCAATAAGGCTGAAGAAACATTAAACTTTCCTTTTGCAGTTTCTGGCGGTTCCTCTTCTAGTTTACTCACTGTGAAACCTCTTGGTCTCCTTACAGGTAGTTTCCTGAGGTTGATCCCCTTTGGGACCAAGGATGACTCACAGGAGGCAAATACAGGCCTCGCCTGTAGAAACTCAGAGCCCACTGGCTCCTCTTCTCGGTGGCTCGAGAAGGACTTCTCCGTAACTGGCTCGGATTGACTTAGAACTGACTCAATTCAAACTGGCCTCCTATTATAAAGAGGAAAGTTTCTGAATTTTGATTGGCCGCCAAGCTGTCATTAGTAGTTTTAAGTCTTTTAACTGGACAGCATTTGGGTACCCAAACTGATAACTCCATCTCGCCCCTCCCCCTCAAGAGTCTTGGGCACATTCCCAAAAGTATCTGCTGTGAATCCTGGCTACTGATTGGTTAGCTGGCTGCAAAGGTGGTAGCTGCTGTTTACAATTTTTATGCAGTTCACAGTCCCAAGAATAATGTCCTGGTGCAAACAGTACATACATATTTATTTATTACTACCACACAGACATATAGCCCCAACAGTGCTCTTTCAAAGGCTTTCACTATTTAATATTAATCATCATCAGTTTGCAGTCATGCTGCGAAACATAGTACCCAGGCAGCAGCACTTTATTAATATTCACTGGGGCTCATTAATAATCACAAGTCCCGCTTTATGCCCCATTTAAAACTTTATCTTTACTGTCCCCAGAGGCTTCTCCTTCACCTCCACCTCACAGGGCCCTATTAAACTTAGCAGGAGCACGGACCAAGAAATACCCTTCGGTCAACTGCAAGTTTGGCAATTGACAGACTAATGCACTCCAGTGTGCATGCTAGATCGCTGGCAGCATGGAGAAATGCCGGCAACTCACGATTAAGTTTTAAGCCCAAACTGGGCTAAATAAAGCACAGGGGGCTAACATGGAAACCTGAGGTACTGAAGGACTCGGGCTGAGGTGGCAGAAATGGGAGAGAATGGGATAAAATGGGAGAGAATGTGAGAACGAGGGGCAATTGAGGTAAGCCCCAAAGGGGGCTACATCTCTTCCCTGCCTGCAAAACTTGGCATCCTCGCCAAGTCTATAATAAACTAGCATTTTAATAACACTTTACTATATACTCTATTAAATATATGCTATATCAGGCCTGATACAGAACAACTATATACATTATAGCATGCTGTTACTTTAAAGGTACCTTGGAAATATTTTGCATAGTTCAGTTACTAGCACTTTGTCATGACATCTTAAATGCAGTTATCACACTTTTACATTTGTTTAACCATAAGAAAGGACATTTGAAACTTTGCTTTTTAACCCCTAGATAGTACTTTTCGTAATACCTGAACCCAGCATGTACATTCAGAAAGTCTCTTTACTTTGTACCTATTACCCCTCTTATACTGGTGGATGTCATAATTTCCATTTGGGAGGAGGCAGTGAACACTACTTTGGGCAGAGAGTTGGCTGTGATGTACACTCCCTTGTGGACAACATTCACTGGCAGGTTAGAAGGTACTCCAGGTGTGTCGCAAGTAAGCTGAACCACAGGTTTCACAGCTCTTTCTGATCGCCTAGGCATACAGGGCATTGGCACTTGACTTTCAACAATAGCATTCGGGCTGATCAGTCCTGGCTCATTGTCCAGCAATAGCACACCTTCAAAGAAAGAGGTACCTCTGCACTTTCTTGAGAATCAGAATTTAAATTAGGCTTAGCCGTTGGCACATTATCATCGCTGTTTGATTCTCTAGACTCATCCTGGCTGAAATAGGTATTTCCACCGAAAATGGGCATCATCCACAACACTGACAGTTTCAGGAGCAGCAACACTCTTGTCAGAATGAAACAGTTCACTTAGCCACTTAGTTCAGCATCACTTGTGGGTTCACTCTCATGTTCTCCACTGGTTTCCTCACTAGCATGCTCAATACTAGTCTCCTCGGTTCAGGCACATTAAGTTTGGATAACTCTACACGAAGCAGGAATCTGCAGTTTCAGAGGTTACTTTGCACACCACTCTCTGGAGGTCCAGGTACAATTGATGAAGCAGAGTTGTCAGGGATATCCCGAGCATTGGAAGGGTGACCACAAGTAGGACGATAGGCTCCATGGAACAGTTGGCTTAATTCGAGACAAGGGTAATAAGCTACACCAAACTCATTGTCCCTATCTTCACACTGGGTATCATTATTATTCATGGCGTTACTGGTTGAAGGCTCTAGCTGTTGAGCAACAGAAGACTGTCTAAACTGTTTCTTTCCAGCAGCAGAATGGGTGACGCCTGTTGGAGCAGTATCTTGAGGCGCAGTATCTATGACAATTTGGCCAATTGGCAGAAGATGATTCTTGTGTATTGTCTTTACAGCTCGAAGATCCCCTTCACGTCGTACCTTGTAGATTGGCAATTCATCCAACTTGAAGATTACAATGTAGGTGTGTGGCTCCAGCGGTCAGCTATTTTATGTTTCTGAAACCAATATTTCTCATTAACATATGATTCCCAGCTGTTAGTTCATGGGCCTTCACTTCTTGTCATGACATGCCTTGTTAGCTAGGATTTTCTTTGCAGCCATGGTGTTAGCCAGTTGGTAAGCATGGTTTAATTGGGCTTTTAATTTCTTAACTTACTGAAGGTAGTTGTCAGACTGCACTCCATCTGGTGAAACTCCAAAACAGACATCAACAGGAATGCATGCCTCTCTGCCAAACATGAGATAGTATGGAAATGCTGTTGCACTCATTTTGGTGCAGTTATATGCATGCACAAGATTCTGTTGACTCCACCTCAGATTATCTTTGGGATGCAGAGTACTAAGCATGTCAGGTAGCGTCCTATTAAACCTTTCCAGCTGCAGATCTTCTTGCAGATGGTAGGGAGTAGTTCTGGATTTTGTACACCCCAAATGGACAAGAGCTCTTTAATCAGTCTACACTCAAAGTCCCGGCCTTGATCCAAGTGTATGCGTTGAGGGGTGCCATAGGGAATAAAGAACCTTTCAACCAGGACGTTGTTACTGTGGCCACCTTCTGGTCTTTAGTTGGGTATGCCTGAGCATACCTTGTAAATGGTCTGTCACTACCAACACATTACCAATGTTTTTGGAATCTGGCTCTAGGCTCAGGATAGCTATACATCCAAGCACCATTGGTGCACTGGTGGTTATATGAAAGCAAGGGGCTGCCCTTTGCAGCTGAGCCTTCTGTTGAAGACACCGGCTGCAGTTTTAACATATTGCTCAACATCTACGCCCATCTTGGGCCAGTAGAAATGTGCACAGGCTAAGTCAGAGTTCTCTCACTACCCAAGTGTTCCATTTGGTCATGTAAAGCTTTCATCACAATTGACTTGAGTTTGGTGGGCAACACTAGTTATTTTTCACAACCTCTCTTTGATTATCAGTTAACTCTCAGTATAGCAGTCTCTGTCTTAGCTTAAGTTTAGGTCCTTCCCAAAACAACAGAGCAGTTTTGGGGTCACTTGATTGCAATTTTGAGACATCTTCTCCTTCATGAGGACATTCAGGACAGGTCAGATTATTGGATCATATTGCTCCGCTAAAGATCAGCTGGCGTTAGCTGGGGCAAAGCACTTAGATCTAAGGCTGCAAAGTTGCAGTAGGCCACTGGCAAGCAAGTATCAGGCGGTCCCAGACAATCGGCTAGGCAATTGACAGCATCAGCAGATGGAGTTTCATCTCTGTCAAACTTACGGCACAATGCTTTTACAGAATGCTCTGACATTCATACCCACTCTTGGTTTGGAGGCAGGTTTTCGAGATAAGGCATCAGCATCAACGTGGTTGAGGCCTGGTCCGTACTCCATCACGTAATCATATGTAGACAATGCTGAGAGCCATCTGTGTCCAGTAGCATTAAGTTTTGCGAAGTTTGGATGAAGGTTATAGGACTATTGTCTGTTTTAAATAATATCTTGGTGCCTTACAAGTATTCATGGAATTGTTCCACAATTGCCTAGTTATTTTCTGAAGGAGTCATTCTTCAGCTGGCATCATCATTGGGCAGATCCTTCTGTATACTCTTGGTAGAGCACTGCCCGAGGCCACTCAGGATAGCGTCCGTGATGCAGCAGATAGGGTTTGGATGGGTCTGCATGTGCAAGAACAGGAGCGTGAGTTAGTTGATAAATAATTTTGTGAAAGGCTGTGTCACAATCTGACATCCATCTCTGTCTGAAGGGTTCATGAGGCCAGAAATACAATTTTGAAGTCTCTGTCTCTGTACTTTTCTTATACTTTTTCTGAGTGGGAGGATACCCTTGCATTGAATTTAACAATGGGCGCCTACTTTGGTATAGTCTTTGAAGAAATGGTGATAGTAGCCACAGAAGCCCAGAAATCATTTGAGCTGTTTTAAGTTGCTTGGCTTTGGCCAGGCAGTTAGCGCTTCTACCTTGCTAGGATCAGTTTGCATGCTGTCTGGTGACGCAGTGTGGCCTACATACTTCACAGAGCTCTGGAAGAACTGGCATTTGTCAATTGATAACTTCAGTCAAAACTCTGCAGGTCTGTCCAAAACTTTGAAAAGACAAGCCTCATGTTCTTCAAGGATTTTGCCGAAAACAGTGACATCATCAGGTAGACTAAACATTTGAGAAGGTTCAAATCTCCCACAGCACATTCTATTAGTCTTTGAAAAGTCGCTGGTATACCTGATATGCCTTGAGGCATGGGAGGAACTTTAGAAGCCTAAGGGACAAATGAATGCAGTCTTTTCCCTGTCCTCTGGTGCCATCAGGATTTAATAGTACCTGCTGCGTAGATCAAGGGCTGAAAACTGCTTACTTCAGTTGAGACAGTCAAGGCATCTTATATGCATGGCAATAGTATATTGGTCAGGCACAGTTCTTTTGTTAAAGGGTCCTGTAGTCTACACACATATGGACGGAACCATTCTTTTACAGACAACAACAACTGGAAGCGTAAGGACTGCGTGATTCTTGTATAATGCCATCTGCAAGCATTTCTTGTAGATGGCGCCTTATATCATCAGTGTCAGCAGGAGCTAGCGTCAAGATCTTTTCTGAAGGGTCTTTCATCATGCAGGCGAATATGATGTTCAGCACCAGTGACACAACCAATGTCCCATTCTTTAAGAGAAAGAACACTTTGATGCACCAAGCCAGCTTTTGACTGATCCTATCCCTCCAGCTGTCAAGGATGGGGACTCTCTGAAATCAAGCATGTCGGTGACACTTCACACTCTGCTCCATTTTGGCACTTGGATGGTATCGACGGTATCAGCGCAGTAGACATTGGCCAGGGTGCAACCTCTGCTAACTTTAATGTCCCAATCTGTAACATTCTGAATTTGGACTACCACTCTCTGAGCACACAGTGGCGTAAATAGGCAGCACACTGGGTTTAGCCAGAAATCCTTCAGGTAGTCTTCATTCTTCTGGGGTGTCCAGCATTAGTATATTATTAGTCACATCTTTACACAACAAACCTCTTCACTGGCACTACACTGTGCATTTGGGGAGAACAATAGCCGAGGAATTCTTCATCGAAACCATCCCAACAGTTTAATCTTTGTCACTTTCCTTGGGTGCATTTGTTTCTCATAGACTCTTTTGATTATAAGCGTGAACATGCAGGGCTCTTCCAGCCTTCTTTGGCTGTCTCTCCTGACATAGCTGGGCAAGCGGCTGAACATGTGTGCATTTGTACCAATTAGCAGTGCGACATCACTGTACAATCCAGAAGAAGGACGATATCAGGGCCAAGGTCTCACCGGGTCTCCCACACCTGTCACAGAGGATGGCAAAAGCCACATTCTCAAATAACCAAGATAGGGATATGCCTTATCACTCAACCCTCATACATACAGTCCATCGAGGGTTGTATTGGATGGTCAGATAAATGCTCATCATACCAGTCTCTGAATATTATCATGACTTGAGATCTGCTATCTAGAACAGTTCAAACTGGAATTCCATTCATCTGCACAGTGGTTTCCATAATAGGACCCACCAAATCTGACCAGTCGAGAGGGATATTGGCAGGAACTGAAACAGATGACTTTGCCACGAATGCATTGTGTCAGGACTAGGCCAGGACCCACTGCCATTTATTTGCTTTGAGTGCTTTTCTGCAAGCAGTCTATCTCTCATCCTTGCTGGGTCATCTAGGGATCGGCACTCCCTCTTTAGGTGACCATCCTTTCCGCATCTGTAGCAAAACACACCTTCTCTGGACCATCTTGACTGTGGCATTACATCATTAGTCAGCCTATAGTCATGGTTGAGAGGCGATGCAGAACTTTTATTTAAAACTTGGGCAGGGGCACTGACAGCAGATGGTCCTTGGGTTTGCACACTCACGCACCTTCAGTTCTTTCACCATACCAGACAGTTCATTTGTCTGAGTCTCTAAACCTCCATGCACAAAGGCGCCTGGATGTGTACTCCCATTTCCATGGCAGATGCACTCTGACAGGCATCTCAGCCTTTACTGAAGCCAGTCTCAGTTGTCACACTATTCTTCAGCTCTTGAGTCTCGCCTGATAGTGCACTACCAGCAATTTGTGTGACAGCTGCAGAGGCACAAGCAGGCCCCCATTGTGTCCCTCATTGCTCGATCTCCACATTCCTTCATTAACAAATTATAGGGGTGAATCCTCAGGTCTAGCAACTGCAACTTGCGCAACAAAAAATCAGAGTAGGGAGCAGACTTAAGTATCTGGTTTAGCAGGGTTTGGTTCAGTTCATCTGGAGCCACATCTCCTTTCTTAAACATTTCTGTAGAACCTTTTCAAGGCAGGATATATACATAGACAAGGGCTCTCCGAATATTGTTGGGTGGTTTTAAACATCCACAAAAGGTCTGCACCTGATTCAGGGCTCCCAAACATATCTTCCATTGTGGCTAAATAGTTTTGCACAGAGGCCTCTGGGTTATCAGCCGTGCGAGTGAAGCGGTGTCCAGGGCTGGACCTTGAAGGCTTTCACTTATCCTTTTCCTCTTCTCTGCTTCTGTACACTGCCATTCTTGGAGTGGGAATGCATAGTCTATCCATGTCTCTTGGTCATCTTCCCCTGGGGTGTGGGAATGGTACCAGAGAACATTTGTAGCCTCACGGTAAGAGTCATGGCCAACTGAGGCACAGGCATAGGTACAAGCACAAGTGTAAGCACTGGGGTCGGCATAGGGTCCTGTACAGATGCCGGAGCTGGTATGGGCAAAGGTACAGCTGCAGATGTCATGGTCATGAGGGCTCCGAGAAGCTGCCCTCCCCAAAATTCACAACAGCAAGCTCCTTTGCCCACCAAGAGGTCGTGAGGGCTCCAAGATCTGCCCTCCCCAAAGTTCACAACAGCAAGCTCCTGTGCCCACCCAGAGGTCGTGAGGGCTCCAAGAAGCTGCCCTCCCCAAAGTCCTCAACAGCAAGCTCCTGTGCCCACCTGGAGGTCGTGAGGGCTCCAAGAAGCTGCCCTCCCCAACGCCTGCAACAGCAAGCTCCTGTGTCTACCCAGAGGTCATGAGGGCTCCGAGAAGCTGCACTCCCTCAAAGTCCACAACAGCAAGGTACAGAGCCATGGATGCTTTGTGCTCTACAGAGGTTTTAGGAGGTTTGAATTTTGATGCCAACTCTACAAGGACTGTTACCTAAACCTTTAAAGGACTTTAAACTGCTGCTTTAAGCACAAAATTGGCACAGTAATGAAGAGATTTTATTCTCCTGTATTGCTCTTGCTTTTATCTATTTATCTATTAAGCTGTTGGTTAACTAGGATCTGCAGCTTATCTGTTAGGTAGGAAAATGGGCAGACTAGGTGGCCAAGCGGTCCTTATCTGCCAAATTCTGTTTCTCTTTGTGCTATTTTATGAGGTACTTTAACTGCCCTCAGGCTGTGCTGCTGTCGGCAGTCTGTAAATTGTCCTACCTGCCTTTTCAAGCAGATTTCTGCTGCTTAGTTAGTTGCTGCACATTTTGTTTAATTCATTAGGCGCATTGATTTTGGTATTAGTTGCACAATTAATTGCTTCTGCAGGCACAATGATTTATGTGCGGTTGCTCTCACGCAAGAAAAACTTATTTTTACAAGCACACTGATTTTACTGCTTTTGAAACTGTAAAAAATTGTAGCTGACCCACGGCGCAGCAGTTGGATTTCCGCCAACGCTGGCAACCCAGGTTCAGGAGCAAATGCGGTCGCTGGAGGGTCTGGGGAGAAGGCTTGAGCATCCCAGGACTGCACCTTTGGGGAGGAGGGAGGATCAAGGTCCGCAGCTTGCCTGACTCCGGCAGAGGTCCAAGATACAGCAAGTCCTGCAGCTTGTGGGAGCTGTGTGGTGGGCGTCAGCGTATAGTGCCTGATGCCAGGTGCACACCACACAGGAAAGAAAGGAGGAAAAGCACCTCCAGAGCATGGGTAGATGGAGCAGTACCGACCCTAATTGCGACTGCCTGCCTGACCACCGTGGGACTAGATGAAACTAGAAGATATCTGGGTGTAGAGGCCCCACCCCGTACCACCTGGGGATATAACCATGGCTCATGGGGGTACCCTGGGGATTCAGGTAAGGCAAGTCATGGGTGGTACTTAGGTGTCTCCCAAAGAAGAGTAGCTCTGGGGTGGGGAAGGAGGATGAAATAGAAAAAATAAAAAATTGTAATAAGCACACTGCTTTTAATGCTGTAGGCAGACTTGACTTTTGTGAGTTTGTGTTGCTTGCTGGGTGAGGATGTCTGCCTTGAACTCAATTAATCAATCAATCAAATCTTTATTTATCGAGGTGAATCACCGTTGAGCAAGCTCATTTACAAGGTAGACCTGCATCACACAAGGTCAAAGCAGAACAAATGATTACAATTGTAGAATTTACATGCACACATAGGAAAAAGGTTACATAGCTAAGATACATGTTCATGCAGATATATATATATATATACACTTATGCATAGTAACATAGCTGACGGGCAAAGAATGGGGTGTGAAGGAGAAGGAGAAAAGGAACAAATATAATTACACTTAAAGGTGGAAGTTTGGACAAGGACAGATATAGTACAGGAAGCCCAGGAGTGCCTGCCTGGGCGCAATGGACGGGAGGGTAGATGTGGGATTGTGGACCAAGGAAGGGAGAAGATTTGAGCAGATAATATTAAGCGGAGAAGGTAGATGGGTGTATATAGGCAGTAGGCAGTCGGCGATCAACTGAGGGTAGTGGAAACAGTTGCAAACTACAGAGACAGCTTGGGTGTACAGAGACTTGAACACAATAAGACTGACTGGGGTTCTTAATTTTAAGGATTTCTGAACTGGCACTGTTAGATCTGGCCTGAGGAAGTGCTATTTTGCTCCTGCTATTTTCAGCGCTCAGTTCCTCCACCTAGCTACAGTCAGCCTTACCTGTTATAATCTCACCTCCCGATCTTCTTCATAGCTCCTGTGCCCACACAGAGGTCATGAGGGCTTCGAGCTGCCTCCCTGAAAGTTCACAACAGCAAGGTATGGAGCCATGAACACTTTGCACTCTATGGAGGTTTAGCCCGCCGATGCTATGTGTCAGCTACCCCACCAGCCCTCACCACCAGCCTTGGCAAACTGCTACTTTATAGATAATGACACATGTTGGTTTGAAACCAATCAGCCTACTCTCCCATAAGTAAGTTATGAGTCCGGCCACCAGAGGCTGCCTGCACTGTTGATAAGTTGTTAATAGCCACCAGCAGTTCTGTCTCTAAGCGACTCCATTATGCTTCCTACTCTTGCCCTTATCACTCTTTGGCTCCCTTGGGTCCCTCCTACCCTCCTCTTACCCTGCACTGCCTATCTGCCAGCCTGCACCCTTTTGCAGAACCAATTACATAGATACATAGACAGTGTCAGCAGATAAGGCCTACAGCCCACCAGTCTGCCCATTTGAGCTTGTAAGTTTACTTTGTTTTCCTAGAAGTCTGTTGCAGCTTAACCTCACCTCCAGAATTCCTTTATGTCTATCCCATGCATTCTTAAATCTTGTGATTGTTTTAGCCTCACCACTTCCTCTGGAAGGGTGTTCCACTTGTCCACCACCCGCTCTGTGAAGAAGTTCTTCTCACGCTTCCTCTGAATCGCCCTCCCTCCAACTTCATCCCATGCCGCCTAGTCCTGGAACATCTTTTTCACTTAAAATAGTGTATTCCTGCACCCTGTTCCTCCCTGTAAGATACTTGTATGTCTTTATCATATCCCTCTCTCCTCCACTCCTCCACGGAGTACATATTCAATTCCTTCAACCTGTCCTCATAGGACTTGTGATGCAATCCATGTACCATCTTTGTTGCCCTCCTCTGAACCTTCTCTACCCTGTTCTATGTCCTTACGTAGGTAAGGTCTCCAGAACTGCACAATGTACTCCAGGTGGGGCCTCACTAGTGTCTTGTATAGTGGAATTATGACCTCCTTTTCCTGCTGGTGATGCTCCTGCCTATGCATCCCAGCATCCTATTTGCTTTACCTGCTGCCTTGTCACACTGTTTCCCTACCTTGAGGTCATCAGAGATAATAACCCCAAGATCCCTTTCCTGCTTGGTGCATGCTATATCCTCACCCCTCAACTGATATATTGTGCCAGGGTTTTTGTGCCCCATATGCATTAGCTTGCACTTCTTTGCATTGAATTTCAACTGCCAAACCCCTGACCATTCTTCAAGTTTCTGCAGGCCCCTTCTCATTCTGTCTACACCTCTACTCTGTCTACTCTGTTACAGAGCTTTGTGTCATCAGCAAACAGGGAAATTTTGCCTTCTAGGTCCTGCGCAATGTCAATGATGAAGATGTTGAATAGGACCAGTCCCAGCACTGATCCCTGTGGTACCCACTGGTCATTTTTCCTCTGTGAAGTGACAGCCATTTACCACCACCTCTGTGTCCTGCTGCCCAGCCAGTTACCTACCCACTGCACTACCGTCCTGCCCACACCCATATTCCCCAGTTTGTGCAATAGTCTTCTATGTGGCACAGTGTCAAAGGCCTTGCTGAAGTCCAGATAGGCCATGTCCTGCTTTCCCATGATCCACCTCCCTAGTCACCCAGTCAAAAATTCAATGAGGTTAGTCTGACATGACCTCTCCCTGAGTGAAACCATGCTACCTGGGTCCTGAAGTCCATACCCCTGAATGCCACCTCTTCAGCAGTGTGGCCCACCATATCTATCAACTCTCCTTAGTCACAGGGCCCTCCATCCTCCACCCTCCTTTTATGTGGGGCAAGCCCTATATCCTCTAACACCGGACTCTGCAGCACCCCTAAGCTGGCACCAGCCCATACCTGTAAGCTACTATGGGTGAGGTCCATAATCAAACTATTAGTCCTTCTCTTGCTTCTCTCATCTGGGAACATTGAATTAAAACCCTAGTCCTATCTCCCCATGGTCACTACACCCTCCATTACAACTCCCCAAGGTCTGAACCTGCTCCAGTTTAACATCTGCAGCCTACTGCCAAAACTAACCTTGTTGCAACCAACCATCCTCTCCTTCACCCAGACATGCTGATTATCTTGGAGACTTGGTTAAAACCACAACAAAGACACTGAAATCCTTATCCCAGGATATACTGTCATTCGCCATGATCGACCTGGTAGCGGGAAGAGGTGGCGGTGTTGCCATGTATATAGTGCCCTCGCTCCAGTTCACCCAAGTCTCTCTACCAACACCTTCGCAGACTATTGACGCCATACTGATAAGGTTAACACTCCCTCACATGGCTCCCCTATTCATTGCTGGTTCCACTGCCCCGATACCTTCCTGCCCAGCATCATGAATCATCTCGGTGACCTAAAACGAAAGCCCAAAGGGTAAGCAACACATCCTTGGGGACTTCAACTTAAATTGGCTGTCCAATGTGAATGCCAAAAACTCACAACCTGGTAACCACCCTGAACCTATCACAATTGATCTCTGAACCCACTTGCCAAAACCTCAAAATGCTTAACCACTCACACCGTGATTGATCCCTCACCTCCACCCTCACAGGATACTTGCCTCTGGTCTCCTACCGCACACCCTAAGTGACCACCATATGACTTACATGGTAAGAAATTTTTTCAGGCCAAAGGCATCCCCTCCCACACACACACCATCCTGACCAGATCCTACAAATCCCTTGCCCTTGCCTCCTTCTCCATGACCTGGCAAATGCTGACTGGTCACTCATCCACCAGGCCACCTCCATGGACTCCACCCTAGAAGGCTTCAAATCCAGGTTCTAGCAGTATGGGACCACTATGCCCCCTCAGGAGCTAGAGTGAGGGGTACCCACCTCCCCGGATAACTGCTGACATCATTGCCAACCTCAGAGCAAGGGACCTGGCATGGAGATCCTGTAAAACCTCTGGCTCTCCCTAGATCACCAAAAGTACTGCACACTCCATAACGCATGTACAAGGCTAACTTGCCAGGCTAAGGCCAACTACTCCAAACCTGCTTTCGACACAAACATAAGCCATCCTGCAAAATTATGGAAGGTGAAGGCAAATGCCCCTCTGGTCTGAATGCCAAATGCTGTAATATCGGCTCTCACATCGCCTCCCATTAGCTGCTGTACTCTACAACTATTCCTTCTCCTGAGCATCCATCCCATCTGAGTAGAAGCATGCCATGGTCATCCCTCTCTCGAAAGGTGGTGAACCCTCAGCTCCCGCAACTACCGCCCCATCTCTCTCCTCCCTATCCTGGCTGAACTCCAGGAACACCTTGTCCTCTCAACTCTCCTCCTTCAACTCCTCTCTTTCTTCGTGCCTTACCAGTCTGGCTTCAGGAAGACCTGTCCACCTACCTCATCCCTGCTGGTTCACCAGTTACATTTTCACTGCCATGACCAAGGGCCACATCACCTCAGCAATTTTTGTCGACCTGGCTAGAGGTTTGACACTGTATCTCACTCTCCTCCTGACCAAGCTCTCCTATGCAGGGCTCTCTGATACGGGTTACTGATTGGTTCCGCTCCTATCTGGTAGGTCGGTCACAATAGGTCAGAATTGGTAGCGCAGTCTCCGCCCCCTCCCTATCTCTTCAGGTGTGCCACAAGGCTCGGTCCTGGGGCCTCTCCTGTTTTCCATTTTCTAAATGACCTCCTCACCGCCTGCCCACAGACAGCCATTCATATGTATGTGGATGACACAGTGCTGTTTACATCTGGTTCCTCAAGCGCTGATGTGGTGACCAGATTCTAGCTGGACTTCAGCAATGTCCAGCTCAGGTTTCATTCAACCAGCTATACCTCAATGCCAAGAAGACCATCTCCATGACTTTCGGCACTAGGCAGAGACTTTTGAGGCTCCCCCACACCCCTACTTTTCACACTCTGAATTGGGCCACTCTGGAGGACAACTCCGCCTTCAGATATCTCGGGGTCTTGCTAGACCAGCACCTGGACTTTTCTGTGCATATCAATGCCAGCCACAAAAAACTACACCCAGACTGGGTGCTCTTTACGGAATACGTGGTTGTATCCTGCTGCCGGCTCATTTGCTTTTGTACAGAAGATGATCCTGCCTGTTTAATGACTACAGGGACATAGCCTACAGTACCGCGTCAAGTTCACCCTGGCCAGACTGGACTGTCTCTCTTCCACTCCTTCTGTGGGTGCCCTTGACTGCCCCACACCACCCATCACTGTACCCTCTACTGTATCAGTTGCTGGCTCTTCCATCGCTGGGACCACCGTCTGTTGCACTGTGCTCACCTCGCAGCCAAGTTCTGGTCACAGTCCCTGCCCACTTACCTCTCCTCAGTTCTCTCGCCTCCTCCGGCCTTCCTACACACTCAGAAGCAATGATGAGTCTCTTCGCCATCCCACATGTCCACCACAGCAGGCCAGTCCACCTTCAGATATACAGTAGGTTTCCTAAGCTGTGGAACTCCCTCCTATGGACATTCGGCATGCCCCACAACCCAGTACCTCAGCGCATATCGGACTCACTTCTCCTCCACTTGCGACTAATCCTAAACTCTGCATCCTCCGCAACTAGTTAGCACTGGTTTATCTTTCTTTATGTCATCTGCTGCTCATCCTACTCCTAATGTGCCATGTTGTTCTGCTTTGTGTGATACCTTGTCCTGAACAGTCTATATTGTTAATTGTTATTAGTTTATTAGTTTATTTGTATATGTATAACTATGTTGAACCTGCATACCAACTGTATCCATTGTTCCTCTCCCACTCCCCAGGACACATCTGGAATTGAGCAGAACTCCGCTCAGCATGCCTTCCTGGCAAAACTCTTCAATAAATAAATAAATAAGATGCTAGGTCTGTAGCAGGGTCGGTATTGGGGCAGCCACTGACACAGGGCTGGGGAAGGCCCTGGGGGAAGGGTACCTTTAGGGATTTCAAATAGCTTTTAAGTCCTTTGGGGTTTGGCTTCCAGCCTGCAACAGTTTGGTGATCTTGTCTTTGAGCCCTCCAGCTTTGGGAGCTCCTCAGGCGTCGGGCGTAGCACTCTACATATGGGTGACCTACCACACTACTGTAGGCTCATCAGTCACAATCTCAGTTGGCACTCTAGAGCTTTACTGAGAGACTACAGTTCACTAGTGCCATTAAACTTTGGGTAGTCTGGTCCAATATGGCGGGCCTGTACCATCACTTTACCAAGGCATTTGACTTTACCTAAGGCTTCCTCAAATGTCCAATAGCACTGGGGCGTTTGAGGGTCAACCTCCTCTGCCTCACACTAATCAAGCAAATATTGCACAGACAATGTTAATACCAGCAATGTCAGCACTAGGGTCAGTAACATTCTCCATTTTGATACAGTTTTCTTTATAAAATGCAGTTGTAATTCAGGTGCTTGGCCACTAGGGGCAGTAATCTCAGTAAATGCCTCTAAAAGCTGTAACCCTGGCACCATTATACCAAGGGCTACTACCCTGTCTGCTTTTCTGGCTGCGGGTTGAGGGCTGGATTCATGAGCGATGGGTACTGTGGTGTGCCCACCAACAGTAGAACTACAATTATGGTGCCTCCTCCCAGAGTATGGCTTAAGTGGGTTACTAACGTATTGGTACAGCCCTTGGGAAGCTATAACCACCCACAATCCTGCCTAGTGACCTTTACACCTAGCTCTATAACGTCAACACTTACACTCAGCATACAGGTTGATACTACATTAATAATATGCTCATGCAACAAGCTACTTACTAGCAGGGTTCGATCTCTTTACATTCACCCTGCAACCTCCTGCAGAAGACAATTTCAATAATACAAACATGCACTTTCAGAATGCCTTGCAATATTTAAGTAACTTTGCATCAGGTAATGATATGCTCACAAGCCAGGTTAACAGTAAACAATAAATCAGGTTTGTTATAGGTGATCAAGGGATTGGCAAAAATCTAGATAAATGATTGTTTTACTGTATTGAGACAGAATAATCAATGCTGGTAACAGCTTTTGTCCCTAATTCATTCAGTCCTAGCAATTGCTGGGTACCCAGAGTGTTAACAGGCATGCCTGAATGGTGCCACGGGTGGCCGGCATTGCAGCTGATGTTGGAGCCCTTGATGGAAGGAAAATAATTAGATGCAAACAACACACTTGTGAATCCCAAAATTAATTATATCTGTGGCCAGATGGCCCAGTCTATTTAAACACTGAGAAACTAGCAGAACAGAATCAGATAGTACCACAGGTAATTTATGTAGATAGTTGCAGGAGCAACCCTGGTTTTACTCATTGTACCCAGAAGATGGAAACTGGCAGCGGCGACATGAAGACCTGCTGCTGGCATGAAGATGATGGCGCGGAACAAGGCCGACACGACTCACCCTCACTTCACGGCCTTTCCTGGAGGTGGCCGCAGCCTACAAAAAGTAGTCTTGGAGGTCTGAATCCTCAGATCCGGCTCTTGCCAAGATGGTAAAGCTGCTGCCACAAGATTAGTCTCTCTGGGCCTCTACTGGCATGGGCCCAGTCGTGGAGATGGCTGTTGGAAGTTTTCAGCAATGTTGCTTAGTAATCCTCCACCTGGGTGGGCAAAATTCATTGTTTCAAAGTCTGGCTTGCCTTTTCCCTGCCCTGGAGTTCCTGGAGCAACTTTTCCACACACACTTAGTAGTCCTCAGGCAGTAAGGTCAAGAAGTATTAAACTTTTCTTTCTGCAATTTCTGGCTGGTTTCTCTCCCAGTATCCTCACTGAGAAACCTCTCAGTCTGCTTACAGGCAGTTTCCTGAAGGTCGATCCCCTTTGGGACCAAGGTTGGCTCACAGGATGCAAATGCAGGCTTCTCCTGTGAAAAACTCAAAGCCCACTGGCTCCTCTCTTCTCGGTGGCTCGAGAACAACTTTTCGCATGACTGACTTAGAACTGACTCAATTCAAACTGTCCCTCTTATTATATTTATTTATTTAGTTAGTTAAACATCAGTTTAGAAACCTTTGAGCCAGAGGCTCATTTACAAAAGGTACCTCGTCACAGAGAGGACATAATAACAATAGTACAGGGGACAAAATACATACAAACAGAAAAGTTACAGTTCATTTACAATTTAGTTACAATAGATTTCAATCACCACCGGTGCAAGACTTAAGGTTAGGGATAGGTGGTGGGGTAGCAGGGAGGAAATAGGGAATTAGTAGGGAAAGGAAGGGAGGAGCCACAGTGAGCATTGTCATAAGAGAAGATTTCTAGTCTAGTGGCAGTTGCACTTATGAGAACTAAGCAAGAAAGTTCTGAGCCCTCGGCTGAAAGACGCTGCCACGTGAGTTTGAGACACCGGTAGGGAGGGAGTTATACCATAGGGGCGCCGGTAGGGAAAGACCTCTGACCTTGGGAGGTCCTGGCTCTTGGAATAACTAGGGTAGATTTAGATGAGCTGCGCTGTGACCAGGTCGGGGTAGTACGCTGGATTGAGTTGGATAGGCCAATGGGGATAGGCTACTGCAGGGTTTAAAGGTGAGCTGGCATGTTTGAAACATGAGTCGCTCTTCCAGGTTGAGTAGGGTAGCCAGGGTGCACAGCTCACAAGTGTGAGTGAGTCTGGGAGCACCAGTGATAAGTCTGCAGGCCTTATTAATTGTGAGGCGAACCTTGTTGAGGGCAGTCAGATCAGCTGAGCCATAGACGGAAGGCCATAGTCAACGAGCCGACACGACAGAGGAGGTAACAGCCAGGCGGAGGGCATCAGAAGGGGGCATTTCTTATGCCGGAAAAGAATGCCTAGCCGTGTGTTGGCGACAGAATTTAGGGCAGATATATATCCATGGAATGAAAGTGCGGGTCAAAGGTTATACCAAGATATTTATAGTACAGCACTTGGTCAATGATGTAGTTGGGTGTGGCGTGGACAACTAAGGGAAGCTTGCTGTACTTATTTTGGTGGTGGGAGAAGAGCATCGTTTAGTTTCTTAAGGTTGATAACAAGACGGTGCTCGGTGAACCAGGTAGCTGCAGAGTCAAAGACTAGTTGGAGGGAGTTCTCTAGCAGCATGGGGTCATTGTGGAGGCAACGAGAACAGCATCATCGGCATACAGAAGCATCTTACCCGCACAACTGCTGGGTAGGGAGTTAAGAAAGAGTGAGAAAAGTAGGGTCCAAGAATTGAGCTCTCACGTACCCCAGAGCGGATGGGGCAGAAATCAGAGAGAGTACTGCTGACTTTCACACGTTGGTAGCAGTCGGAGAGATAGCTTGTGCACCAGGAAACCGGTCCTGAGGCAAAGCCAATTCGGTTGAGGGTGGAGAGTAAAATAGGATGCGAAATGGTATCGAATGCCTTAGACAGATCTATGAAAATAGCACCAGCCAGGGCACCAGAGTCTAAGGAGGTATGGAGGAAGTTGGAGAATTCCAGGAGTGCTGTAATGGTACTATGACCTGCTCTGAACCCGTGTTGTTCAGAGCAGAGACATTGTACTTACAGAGGTAGTCAGAGACCTGGGACGCCACAATTTTCTCTAGCGCCTTAGAGAGAGAGGAGGATTGAGATGGGTCAGTAGTTACCCGGAAGAGTCCTGTCACCGCCTTTATGGACAGGGGTACAGTGGCAATCTTCCAGGCAGAGGGAATGTCCGAGACAGAGTGATTTGTTGAAGATGCACGTAATGGGGAGAGGACCTGATCCAGAACCTGACACAGAAGGCAGGGATCAAGTAAGTCATTACCGATGGTGTTACCTTTATGGCTTTTAGCAGGTATGGCCTAGCTTCTTGCATGGTGACATAGCGCGGAGTGGAAAGTGGGGCGGGCAATGGGTGGAGGTACAGATGGGGTGGTGGACTGAAAAAATTGCCAGGAGAACCGAGCTAAGGTCGGTAAAGGAATTATTGAGGTGGGTGGCAATGAGGCAGGATCAGTGGGGAGCGGTACCATTGATGTTGAGAAGAGAAGGAGAGGAGGACTGGGAGTGACCATTCAGTTGCTTAATGTTGTCCCAGAAGCACCTAGAGTTCCCCAGGAGGAGGTAAAGAGGCTTGGTAGTAGTCTGCCTTTGCTGCGGATGGCCCAGGTGCACTGGTTGCGGGCAGCAGCATAGGACTGCCTGTCAGCAGAGCGGCCAGTAGCAACAGCAAGGTGCAAAGCTTGTCGTTGCTTAAGTTGCCACAGTAGGTAGGGGTGATCCAAGGGGCTTGTCTCACTTTGGACCTCCTAGCAGTTATGGGAGTAAAGATATCACAGGCAAAGTTGAAAGTGCTTACAAAGAAGGCCAGGGCCAAATCAATCAGGAGGCAGTATGGCGCAGTGGGTTAAGGCTCTAAGCTGCAAATCTGGAGACCTGGGTTTGAATCCCACAGCCCCCTAGGTGCTTACTGTGTGACCCTGAGCAAGTCACTTAACTCTTGGGCTCCCAGGTTGCACCTGAAACAAGCTTTCAGCTTAGTGTGTCTCACCTGGTAAAATAATTGGTAAAAATAAAATAAATGTTGGATGCCCCGCAGAGGGACCAATCAGTATGGGCAAGGAAGTGCTTAAGGCCTATTAGTCCCCTGGCCTAAGCCACCTTCGGGAGGAGGTTTTTACGGGAACAAGGGCTGGGGGTTTCCCAGTTGAAAAGCACAGGAGTGGTCACTGATGCAGTCAGGAGGACTTGGATGTTGCAGATGCGATTGGCCTGTTGGTGAGACCACATCCAGGAGGGTGCTTATCCCCCTAGTGTTTTTCTAGTAGGTTGTGTGACCAGTTGAGTTAGATCAATTGAATCAAAAGCCTCACGGTGGGAGGAGGACGAGGGCAGAGCCAGTTTATATTCAAGTCGCCACCAAGATTTGGTCCGATGAGTTGGGTAGGGAGGTAAGGTAGTCAATTAGTGGGCCCAGGGCCTGGGATTGGTTCTGGGGTATGTAGGCAACGGTTAGGAATAATGGGCCTCTAGCTGGGTCAGGGACAGCTGTAAGGTAAGTGCCTGGGCCTTATGGCTTGAGGTCAGGTGGGGAGAGGTAGCCCCAATTAGAGAATTCTCTGGCAGAAGGCACAGCCTCCCGCCGACACGGTCCAACCGGTGGAGAGTAGCCAGAGGAGAGATGTGAGAATTAGAGTGGAGGAGACAGCCAGGTCTCAACCAGGGCAATAACATCAGGTTTATGAACCGTCACCCAGCAGTGTAGAGAGTCCAGTTTTTTCAGGGAGGCTACAGGATGTTCATAGAAGCAATGCGCAGCCCAGAAGATTTCAGGTGAGGACCAGTGCTACCAGGCCTGGGATTGGGATGGACATTGCCTGACAGGAGCAGGAGGAGGAGGGCTGCTCTATGGAGTGAACCAAGGTGGGTAGCTTTCGACAATTGGAGAGGGGTGATGGGGGCTGTGATGGTGCAGGAATAGGGCAGAGAAGAACAGACAGGAAAGGCTAGTATGATGAGAAGAATGGGGGCAGCAGGGGTCCGAGGGAGGGTGGCAGTATGTGGGAGAAATGTTGGGGCAGAAGCAGAATGTGTGTAGGCAGCGGGGTGGTGACACGGGGGACTGAGGGGGTGTAGTAGATCACAGGACACTGGAGTCGGATGCTAGTGGGGCTAGAGTACCCAAAGGAAGGCAAGGATTAATAGAAGTGGGGAGTAGTGCAGGATGCAGTGAGTTGGGCATTTCTTTTTATAACTAGGGGAGTAGTGAGAGATAGTTAAGCTGGTGGATAAAGGGAGGTACAGAGGAGATGGCCTGAGTGGGCTCTGGTGGGTAGTACTACTGAAGGGTGCTTGATGGGATCTGGTGCCCCTGGTGGTCAGCAGGTATAACCTGCTAATGAGAAAGTGGGGACTTAGGTTATGGCTGAACCGGATGTGAGGTCACAGGAAGTGACATTTACAGCCAACTAAACTTCAGCCGCCCCTGGGTGGGTGAGTGGCTGGTTGGCGGGGATGGGCAGACGATGCAAAGTCGTCAGTTAGCACCCCACAGCCGCTGTCTGCTGAAACAATCAGTGGTCTGTAGGTGAAGCTTTCAAATGAGTCCTTCAGTGTCCCAATAACAATGGCAGGAAGCACAGTAAGTCGTCTGCACGTATTACCTGAGGCAACTGGTGAGGCTCCTCGATTGGAGCAGCACGAGCGTCCGTCCCACTGCCGCGGTCGGCAGAGCTCTGAGCGTGGGGGGTTCAGCCTGAAAATGTAGGAGGTAGGGGGAATTAGGTATGCAGCAGGAAATTTAAAACAGCAGCATTACTGCAACATTCTGTGCATGAACTCAGTAAGGCAACACAAGTCAGACAAACAATAGGCTAACTTGAACATTTCTATCAAACAAAAATCAGAGAGCATATCCTTAATCAGCCCAGCATACTGAGTGCCTAGGGTTTCATTGAAACAAGCGTGTAATCAAATCCACAGCATGAGCACAGCCCGTGAGGCAGCCTCTGGCGTCTTAGCAGAGAAAACAAAAGGCAACTCTATAGTACTGCGGTAAATGGCTATGTCTGAACTAGCCATGAAAGAGCGAGAGTTTAACTAATAGTATACCCCAGCACACCACACCATTTTAATAATGGGTAATGCTAGCTCTTTTAACTTTTTACCACACCAACCCAACCCATGTATCAGTCCATCCAACCAGGTAGCACCCACAGCCGCTGTCCGCTGAAACAATCAGTGGTCTGTCGGTGAAGAAGCTTTCAAATGAGTCCTTCAGTGTCCCGAATAACAATGGCAGGAAGCACAGTTAGTGGTCTGGCGTATTACACAGAGGCAACTGGTGAGGCTCCTCGATTGGAGCAGCATGGCGTCCATCCGCTGCCGCGGTCGGCAGAGCTCTGGCGTGGGGGGTTCAGCCTGAGGGAGCAACTGGTGAGGGCTCCTCGATTGGAGCAACACGGCGTCCATCCACTGCCTTGAGGTCGGCAGAGCTCTGGCGTGGGGGTTCAGCCTGGGGCAACTGGTGAGGGCTCCTCGATTGAGAGCAACCGCAGCGTCCGTCCACTGCTGTGGTCAGCAGAGCTCTGAGCATGGGGGGTTCAGCCTGAGGCAACTGGTGAGGGCTCCTTGATTGGAGCAGCACGAGCGTCCGTCCACTGCCGCGGTCGGCAGAGCTCTGAGCGTGGGGGTTCAGCCTGAGGCAACTGGTGAGGGCTCTCGATTGGAGCAGCACGGCGTCCGTCCACTGCCGCGGTGGCAGAGCTCTGAGCGTGGGGGTTCAGCCTGAGGCAACTGGTGAGGCTCCTCGATTGAGCAGCACGCAGCGTCCGTCCCACTGCCGCGGTCGGCAGAGCTCTGGCGTGGGGGTTCAGCCTGAGGCAACTGGTGAGGCTCCTCAATTGGAGCAGCACTAGCGGGCCCGCCCACTGCTGTGGTCAGCAGAGCTCTGAGCATGGGGGGGTCAGCCTGAGGCAACTGGTGAGGGCTCCTCGATTGAGCAGCATGAGCCGTCCGTCCACCGCGTCCGGCGAAGCTCTGGCGTGGGGGTTCAGCCTGAGGCAGCTGGTGAGGGCTTCTCGATTGAGCAGCAGCGGCGTCGTCCACTGCCAGCGGCGGCAGAGCTCTGAGCATGGGGGTTCCAGCCTGAGGCAACTTTGGCAGAGGGTCCTCGATTGGAGCAGCACAAGCGTCCATCCACTGCCGCATTCAGCAGAGCTCTGAGCGTGGGGGGTTCAGCCTGAGGCAACTGGTGAGGGCTCCTCGATTGGAGCAGCACGGCGTCCGTCCACTGCCGCGGTCGGCAGAGCTCTGGCGTGGGGGTTCAGCCTGTGAGGCAACTGGTGAGGGCTCCTTGATTGGAGCAACACGGCGTCCGTCCACTGCCGCGTTGGACGAGCTCTGGCGTGGGGGGTTCAGCCTATAAAGAGCAAAGTTCCTGAACTTTGATTGGCTGCCCGCTGTCATTCGTAGTTTAAATCTTTTAATTGGACAGCATTTGGCGCCCAAACTGGTAACTCCATTTTCCCAAGAGCCTCTGGCACATTCCCAGAAGTCTCTGCTGTGAATCCTGGCTCTTGATTGGTTAGCTGTCTGCAAAGATGGTGGCTGCTGTTTACAGTTTTATGCAGTTCACACAGTCCCCAAGAATAATGTCCTGGTGCACAGACATGTAGCCCCAACAGTGCCCTTTCAAAGGCTTTCATTATTTAATATTAATCTTCATCAGTTTTGCTGTCACTGCTGCAGAAACATAACACTCCCAGGTGGTGGCAGCACCTCATTAATATTCATACATGGCTCATTAATATTCATGAGCCCGCTCATGCCCCATTTAAACTTTATCTTTACTGTCCCCAGAGGCTTCTTCTTCACCTCCTTATGGTCACTGGTTCCTATTAAACTTAGCAGGGCACTGGAACCAAGGAATATCCTTCAGGTCAACCAAAAGTCGGGCTATTGGCAGACCAGCACTCCACTGCGATGCACGGTCACTGGAGAAATGCAGGCGACTCACAATTAGCTTTTTAAGCCCAAACTGGGCTAAATAAAGTACAGGGGCTAACGTGGAAACCTGGGACACCAGAGGAACTTGGGCTGAGTGGCAGAAACAGGAGAAAATGGGACAAAATGGGAGAGAATGTGAGAATGAGGGGCTATTAAGGTAAGCCCCAAATGGGGTTACATACACAAGC
The DNA here is from genome assembly GCA_016271365.2 of Neoceratodus forsteri. Classification (NCBI taxonomy): domain Eukaryota; kingdom Metazoa; phylum Chordata; order Ceratodontiformes; family Ceratodontidae; genus Neoceratodus; species Neoceratodus forsteri. The sequence goes on from CM057459.1 coordinate 179,297,733, forward strand.
ATGACCAACAAGTTAAATGGCAGTTAACACTCAGTTTTGACAAGGCGTGCAGCTTTGCCTCTTGCAACTGTGCGGCGTGGTCTATTGATGCACAATACACACAGTGTGTGTGTTGCTGCTTGCAAGATCGTGAGTCAGTACCCATTAATATGGATTTAATTGTAGGCTATGAGTGGATGCCATTGAAATGTTGTCCACTGCCCAGTTCCATAAGTAACATCTGGCTATAGACTACAACAATTTTGTTTGTAAGAAGGGCAATCCAAGTCATTAAAAGGCCCTTAGTTAACAGAAGATGCATGTTCTTAAAATCACAAGCCTTGGCCAGCTCTAAAGAGCTGTAACTCAAAATCCAGTATCTCAAACCAGTCCAACTTGCTTTGAGTCTCAGTTAATGGTTGTCAGAATTATAACCCAACACTGCATCCTTGAACTGATGACAGCAGTTGTAAAATTCCTCTTGCTTGGCATCCAGTGTTTTTTTTCAAATGATTTTCAACGTTATGCACACATATTTTCATACCATACAAGGCTTGTGCCATAGAATTAGCCTTAATAAATGCAATAGCCAGCAGTACAGTTTCCCCCACCATATTTATTGCTAAGATGTCACCAGTAGTCCTTTTTCTAGGGTGGAATAAGCTAGAAACTATCAATGAATAACAAGAATGCAATGTGTCTAAAGAAACAAACCTTCCTTCATTGGAAAGCATGGTTCAATGGAAACCATGAATGGGACATAGCTGTTCCAGGCTGTACTTTGTTCAGGAGGGACAGGGAGGAAAAAGGGATGGTGGGGTGGCTCTTCACATCAAAGTAGGGATAAAGGCAACAGAGGTGCAGGAATGCAAGGGAAGCAGAGGCACTGTGGGTCACCCTGGAGACAGGCAATAGCATAGCCATCCACACTGGAATGATCTACAGACCCCCAGCACAAGGGAGGAATTGGACAGGGTGCTGCTGGAGACCGTACTTAAAATGGTGCAAAGAGGGAGGTGATGCTGGTAGGTGACTTTATCCTGCTGGATGTAGACTAGAACATCTCAACAGCAGCTACAGCCAGGAGCAGGGACATCCTGGACTCCTGCAAGGAGCAGGCCTCAAACAGTTAGTACTTGAGCCAACCCAGGAAGGAGCAGTTACAAACCTGGTACTAACGAATGGGGACACAATTACAGATGTCAGGGTAGGAGAGCACCTGGGGTCCAGTGACCATCGCATGTGTGGTTCAAGATGAGCAGAGACAGGGTCAGGCCACACAAAGTGAGAGTCCTGGACTTCAGGAGAGCAGACTTAACCAGGATGGGAATATGTCTCAGGAAGTCCTGGGAGAGGAAACAAAAATATGGAATTGAGGACCAATGGGCCTACCTAAAAGGAGACATAGTTGAGGCAACAAACCTTTGCATTCAGCAAATACACAAAGACAGGAGAAAGAGAAAGCCACTGTGGTTCTCAAGGGAGGTGGCCAGGAAAGTAAGAGCTACAAAGGGGGGCTTTAGGAAATATAAGAAACACACAGAGAGGCGGACAGAGCAGTACATCTAAAGAAACAAAGGAGGCAGGAAAATCAGTCAATGCAAAGCACAGACAGAGGAAAGGATAGCAAAGGAAGTAATAAGGGGACGGGACCTTCTATAGACACAGATATTTCTGTTCAGTTTTCACAGAAGAAGGTGTAGAGGAGGGACCACAGCTAATTGAGAGAATTGGAAGGAGGTGGACACACGACTGTTCACAGAGGAGTATCCTAAAGGAACTTACAAAACTAAAGATGGACAAAGCAATGGGACCAGACAGGGTACACCTGGAATATTAAAGGAGTTAAGGGAAGTACCGGTGGCACCACTGGCAGCCCTGTTCAATGAGTCTTTGGATATGGGAGTGGTTCCAGAGGATTGGAGGAGGGCAGATGTGATCCCTCTCCACAAGAGTGGGAGCAGGGAGGAGGCTGGAAACTATAGACCTGTCAGCTGACCTCAGTAGTGGGGAAAATTATGGAAATGCTGCTAAAAGAAAGTATAGTGGAGCACCTTGAATCTAGCAGGAGCACAGGATCTGAGGCAGAATGAATTCACATCAGGAAGGTCATGTCAGATGAATCTGATAGATTTCTTTGACTGGGTGACCAGGAAGTAGATCGGGGGAGCAGTGGATGTAGCCTACCTGCACTTCAGCAAGGCGTTCGACATCGTTCCACATAGGAGGCTGGTAAACAAGCTGGGCAGCCTAGGATTGGGACACAAGGTAGTGAACTGGGTTGCAAGCTGGCTGAGGGATAGAAAGCAGAGAGTGGTAGTAAATGGAGCTAGATACGAGGAGGGAGGGTGACCAGCTGAGTACCACAAGGATCAGTTTTAGGGCCAGACCTGTTTAATGTCTTCATCAGTGACATTGCAGAAGGACTGGAGGGAATGTATGCCTCTACAGATGACATAAAGATCTGTACTAGGGTAGATACACTAGAAGTGTGGAAAAATGAGAAATTACCTCGATAAATTGGAGCATTGGTCCAGAGCGTATCACGTGACAATGTCACAATTTTACATCAAAATCCAGTACAGCAACAACTTTGAGGTTTGTGGCTGTACTGGACCAGATGGGAAAATTTCACAGATTTTGTGCCCCGACTAAACTCTGACCTGGAGTTTGTTAGCTTTAGGAAGGAGGTGTGGGGGCAAAAGTCGATCCACATAAAACACACTTAATGTCGACAGGTGAAATGTTTCCATCGCCAAACCGCATTTCAATAACTTTTGTTGTTTATGGCTTGGTGGAACCAATCCAGAGTGTGGCAGTTAAGATTCAATTGGAAGAAGTACAAAATCATGCACTTGGGACGCAGGAATCTAGGGAGAATACAAGATGGGTGTAGGTGGGGAATTGCTATCAGCCACCAAATAGGAAAGATATCTGGGGTTATATCTGATGACCTTAAGGTGGCCAAACAATGCGCCAAGGCAGTTAGAAAAGCCTACGGGATGCTGGGGTGCATAGGGAGAGGTATCACAAGCAGAGAAAGGAGGTGGTGATGCCACTGCACAAGTGTTTGGTGAGACCACATTTGGAGTACTGTGTCCAGTTCTGGATACATCTCCTGTAAGGACATAGGCAGAGTAGAGGCAGTTCAAAGAAGGGCAACAAAATGGTGCAGGTGTGCACCAAAGGTCACACAAAGAAAGGCTGGAGGCACTCAATATGTATACCCTGGAGGAATAGAGAGAGAGGGAGGGACATAATAGAGACCTTCAAGTTCCCAAAGGAATAAACAAGGTACCAGAGGGTAGCATCTTTCAAAAGGAGTTACCCCAGAACAAGAGGGCAAAACATGAGATTGGCGGGGTAGACTAAGGGGACATGTGAGAAAGTACTGCTTTACAGAAAGGGTGGTGGAGACATGGAACAGCCTCCCGCAGAGGTTGTGGGGGCAAAGTCAGTGGGGAGTTCAAAACGTAATGGGATAAACATAGAGGAACCCAATCAGTGCAAGAGGAGATAAGGCCAGAGAGAATGCAAGGCTCAGCGGCTTTGTTTAGTAGATAGGGGAAAAGGGTCAGACTAGATGGGCCTATCAGTCCTCATCTGCTGTCAAATTTTATGTTTCTATATACAAGTGGCAATATATATTATCTAATCCACGATCGCTACATGCTACAAAAAAACAAGAAAAGAAGTATTTGGGAGCACTGTTGAGGTATATGCATGCAGGCCCACAGACTCCGGAAGAAGGAGGTGATTGAACCCCCCATAGTGATGGAAGATGTCTGGAGGGAAGAGGTAGAAGGGGTGAAAACACAGCAAAGGGTGGAGGGGTGAGGAACACATAACATTGGTACGTGGAGGGTGCACACAGAGGGATAAATGTGAATAAAAGAATAGAGGGAAGAGAAGGAAGATCAGATTCTAGGTGAAGAGTAGTGTCTCTGAATGTGCGGAGTCTTGGAAACAAGATGGATGACCTGCAGGCACTATTAGCAGACAGGAGAGTGGACATAGCTGCAGTAACCAAGACTTGGGCAACATCACGCCATGACTGGGACCTTACGATCCCTAGAAATAAACTATACAGGAGAGACAGGGTAGCTGGAAGGGGGAGGGGTGGCAGTTTAAATCAGGGAGGGAGGGAATAACTTGCATGAGGGAGGAGTCTGAGGAAGGGGGTGGAGGCATTATGGGTTCAGTTAAGGTCCAATAGAGGGAGAAAGGTGAAGTTGGGGGTGGTTTACAGACCACCCAGTCAGGATGATGAGAGGGACAGGTAACTGAGCTCACAAATATTGGAAGCTACGGGAAAAGAGAGGTGGTAATTGTGGGGGACTTCAGCCTGCCTAAGGTGGACTGGAGCATACCTCCACAACATGTGCTCGAGTCAGGTGATCCTGGAAGGACTGCAGTGTGGGTTCCTGACTCAGGCATTACTGAACCAACAAAAGCTGAGGCAATTCTTGATCTGGTGCTCACAAATGGGGAGCATGTACAGGAAATAATGGTCAAGGAGCCACTGGGTGGAAGTGACCATTGCACAGTGTGGTTCCAGTTGGATATGGGCAGGAAAGCATCCCGACTAAGACCAAACTCTTAGAATTCAGGAGGCGGACTTCAGAAAAATGGACAAAGTGCTAAGGAGCCATCTGGCTGGCATCAGAGCTGATATGGGGTGGACCATCATTAAGGAAGGAATACTGGTTGCCACAGATGAGTGTATTAGGCACAGGGGAAGAACACAAGGGTCAAAGTGCCTAGCTGGTTTAGTTCTGGGTTGCCCAGGCAGTAAGGGAAAAGAAGTTGGCCTGTAGAAATTCAGGAAGACTAAAAGAGAGAGGTGGGTAGAGAAATTGCCTACGGTTGGCTAGTGAGGCAAGTAAGGATGTCCGGCAAGCAAAGGCACAGAAGGAGCTGCAGATAGCTGAAGGAATTAAGAAGGAGAGGAGGCTTCTTTTGCAATATAAGTGAGAAAGGACAAGAAGGAAGTGACTGGGGGCGCTGTGGGCCGGAGCTTGTTGGCAGCAAGAACTATTAGCTCTCAACTAAATACTACAAAATATAAAATTTACCAATTTGTAGCATCCTGTTCTTGAAAGGACTTCCTTCACTGAAACTGGAAAGTTCAGAAACCTATAATGGGCAACCCTCACAAGGATCACACTGGTGTAACGGGAAAAATCTTCAGGTTCCATCGTAGCCCATGCGGACAGGCCCAGAGAGCATGAGCTGCTTCTCAGCCCAATGCCAAGAAACCATGGCGTTGATTAGGCTAAAACTGCAGAGAATAATCTCATCAGTAGCTGACCTGAATTCTAAAATAGACTCATTTAACACCAGAATAAACGTTGTTGAAAAATGTGAAACTATAAACGGAAATGTGTGATATGAAACGGAATAGTGATTCTACTTCTGCAGCCACTACGCTATTAATAAAGGAGAACTTTCACCTTAAACCCAGATTGGAAACAGAAAATCAGAACAGATCATCTCATGTGCAGATCCTCGGCTTGCCGAAGGGATTGAGGGATCACCCCTCATGTTCCTACAGGACTGGTTGGAAGAGAAGTTGGTGCCAGATGATCAAACAATCCATTTCAATCTTCAAAACTTACGAATCATTCCATGGGGTTTTCGGAGGACTCTGAAACCCCACTTACCTTGCTTGTGATTACAGATGGCATCGGAACACGGGATAAAATTCTCCGCCTGGCGAGACAAGCTGGCCCGATTATACAGGATGACCGTTCGTTTTTCTCTTCCCAGACATCAGTTATGCCACTTGGGTGAGACGCAAGCGATTTGATGGGGTGCGCCAGAAACTCCGGGAGGCCACAATCACTCACGTAGTAGTATTTCCAGCTCGCTTTTAAGGTGGTGTTCAAGGTAAAGTCTGGATGTTTTCTGACCCTTCCAAGCAGGCAAGTGGGCTTCTCGATTTGTGGATAAGCTAAGGAAACACTCTTAAATTAGTGGCACAGAAGATAGTGATCTTGACAAGACTGAGGGGACTGTCTTCATCTAAAATAATTGCTGATTTAACTGCTTTAGTTTTTGCAATATGATAGTGTTGACATTGCTGAGATCCTATTGTTGATTATGGGCTAATTAGACAAGAGGAAATCTGATTACCGAATCACATCAGTTAATGCTGGTAATTAGCCATGCAATAATTACTGTAAGTTTAGTCTCCTGATTAATGATCTCTTAGCAATATATTAAAATAAAGTTTAATGGGTTTCTATATAGCGGATTAAAAGGGGTGCTTCTAAACAAATGTTTTCGTTAACTGATGGTAACTTAGACCAGATCAGTTTTGTTATATGGGAGGTCTTTTTCTTTTATCTTTTGGTGACCTTGTTGTTTGCTGCTTTGTAAAGTTAGTTTAATGGGACTTATAACTTAAAGGGATACAGAGTGATGCAATTAGTCCCAGTTGGGATGTGAAATGTTGGACTTCTTATATAGACTTTAGCGACAAATTAGTCGCTTCTGCTCATGGGCTCTAATAACAGCTTAAAATCTTGTTTTGATCTTACATAGAAACATAGAGGTTGACGGCAGATAAGGACCGCAAGGCCTATCCAGTCTGCTCATTTCTTTTCTACCTTATAAATGTGCCATCGGCCTTTGCTCTGTCAGTGGTATATCTATTCATACTCATCTGTATTGCTCCTTTATGCCTATCCCATGCCTATTTGAAACCCTGCACTGTATTCATAGCCACCACTTCCTGAGGTAGGCTGCTCCATGCATTCACCACTCTTTCTGTGAAAAAGAATTTCCTCACATTCCTCTTAATCGGCCTCCTCTAATCTCTCATGCTGTGTCCTCTTGTCCTGCTATTTTTCTTATATTTAAACATGTTAGACTCTTTCACCTTGTTAATGCCCTTAAGGTGTTTGAATGTTTCGACCATATCACCTCTCTCCCTCCTTTGCTCAAGGGTATACATAGTGTGCTCAGTTAATCTGTCCTCATATGTCTTCTGATGCAGTCCCTGCACCATTTTGAGTTGCCCTTCACTGGACTGCCTCAATCTGGTTAATGTCCTTGTGAAGGTGTAGCTCCAGTACTGCACGCAGTACTCCAGATGGGGCCTAACTATGTCTTGTAAAGAGGGATTATTACCTCTGTCTTACGACTTGTGATACCCCCTACTAATACACTCTAACATCCTCTAGCCTTATCTACTGCTTAGAGGTCTGCTTTGTTGATTTCAGGTAATTGGTGATGCGATGCCAAGTCTCTTTCTTCCTTTGTGACTGCCAGCAACTCCCTCCCAGCCTATAGTTGGCTTCAGGTTTCTCTTCCCTATGTGCATGATCTTGCACTTCTTTGCATTAAATCTCAGTTGCCATTCTTCTGACCTTGTAAAGCATGTATAGCAATGTATTTAGTATTCCTCCATATGAGGTATCAAAATATTTGAGATACACTTATCCTTGTATTAAGGAGGCGTTTGACTCTCAGATGACTGTAAACATGTTCTTGGCTTGTCTTGAATATGAATTGGTTATATGCTGTATAACAAATGAAAATAACAAAAATAAAGTACAAAAGGAAAAAGAAGGAAGGGATTGTTAGGCTTAAGAAAGGGTGGAGTGGGTGGAGGATAATAGGTGGGGAAAACAGAAATGCTAATGAATACTTCTGTTCCGCCTTTCGCCAGGAAGAAGGACGGACCAGTGCCTCAGGAGTGAAAAGAGGAGCAGGGGGATTGGAACAGATGTAGTGATGGAGGAGGATAGAGTGAGGGAGGGACTGCTGGCATTGAAGGTGGACAAATCACCAGACGCGACAGAGTACATCCAAGGGTACTAAGGAACTGACTGAGGAGCTGGCAGCGCCACTGGCAGACCTATTTAACAGTTCACTAGAGACAGGCGTGGTACCGCAGGACTGGAGAACAGCACATGTAGTGCCCCCACAAAAGCAGTCCCAAGGATGACCCAGGGAATTACAGACCAGTCAGCCTGACCTCCATTGTGGGCAAGCTCATGGAGACCATACTAAAGGAAAGGTTGGTGGAATATCTAGAGGAGCTTGGTCTCCAGGATACAAGGCAGCATGGGTTGGGGAGATCATGTCAAACGAATCTGACTAACTTTTTGACTGTGTCACTAAGTGACAGGAGCCAAACGTAGACATCCTCTATCTTGATTTCAGCAAGGCCTTTGAGTTTGTGCCCCACAGAAGGTTGATCATGATCAGGAAGTTGGTGGATCTCGGGTTTGGGAAAGATGGCTAGATGGGTAGAAAACTGGCTGAGGGACAGAGCCCAGAGGGTGGTTGTGGGGAGAGTTATCTGACACCAGAGAGGTAACCAATGGGGTCCCGCAGAGCTCAATGCTGGGGCTGATGTTGCTCAGTGTCTTCATCAGTGACATTGGGGATGGCATTAAGGGCAAAATGTGCCTATTTGCAGATGACACCAAGCTCTGCAGGAGACTGGACACAGCTGAAGGGATACAGGACCCACAGGAAGATCTGGAAAAGATGGGAAGTGGTCCGGATCTGGCAGCTTGGCTTCAATGCCAAGAAATGCAAAGTTATGCATAATAGAGCCAAGAATCCCAGGACAAGGTACTATCTGGGTGGAGTCCGAGAATCTGCATCAGAGGAGGAGAAGGACCTGGGAATGATGATCACTAGTGACCTGAAGCACTCCACGGAGTGCAGGAAAGCAGCAGCAAAGGCAAACATGATGCTGGGATGCATATCTACAGGGATCAGTAGTAGGAGAGAGGAGGTTATACTGCCCTTGTACAGGTCACTGGTAAGGCCGCATCTAGAGTATGGAGTTCAGTACTGGTGCCCACACCTCAAAAAGACATTAATGTGCTGAGAAGGTCCTCAGGAGGGCTACAAAGATGATAGGGGTCCAGCAGCTGAGGCATATGAGGAGAGGTTGAGGGCACTAAACATACTCCCTGGAAGACAGGGAGAGAGAGAGAGAGAGAGAGGAACATGATTGATACCTTCAAGTACTTGAAAGGGATAGATAAGGTTGATAAGAAGAGTCTCTTTAAGCTGAGTGGCAACCAAAACACTAGGGGGCATAGTCTTAAGCTGGAGAGTGGGAGGTTTAGGAGGGAGGTCAGGAAGCCTTCTTCACAGACAGGATGGTGGACACTTGGAATGCACTGCTGGAAAAGGTAATCTCATTGAAGACAGTGGGCAGCTTTAAGAGAGGCTGGGACTGGCATAGGGAAAAGTAAGGATCATAGGTAGGGAGGATGAGAGGAGTGAGAGAGGGCAGGGACATTAGCTCAAGCTGTGGTTCCTGCAATACGAGCAGAATTGATAGACCAAATGGCCTTCTTTTTGCTGGCTTCTTCATATGTTCTCACATGGAACCTCCAGAATTTTCCAGCAATTAATGGAAAAAAATCTGCACTTTGATTACCTTTTTCTGCAATTGGTATTTTTAAACATTTATTGTTAGTTTACAATATGTAAGTAAAATATCTAAAACTCCCATTTACATTTTTGGGGTTGGGTTTGGTAATCATAGTTCACTGTAGCTTTTCATTGAAAAACAGACAAGGAGCAATCACAACACGATAATTACTGTTAACAACAGTACAAACATCAAAACAATGTAGCCCCCCATCTGTGCCACTAAGACCCATAAATGTCCTGGCCCAGACAGATACATTGCAGAGTGATACAAAACATTTTCAGGGTTGCTTTTACCCACAATGCTTTCAACCTTCTGGGAGGTTCCAGGGGTGAGGGCCTCCTACGTCCTGGGAATATGCAGATATGACCCCATCTTTAAATCTGGTAAAGATGAAACTGAACTCTCCTCATACTGACCGATCTCAATTTTAAACACAGACTATAAAATATACATGGCAATCTCGGCCACTAGACTAGAGGGGTTTTGCAAACCATAATACATCCTGACCAGGCCGGATTTATTAAAAAGCATAACACAATGGAAAACATCTGTCGTTCACTTCTCCTTGCAAAGTTCATACAAACCAGAAAAATCCCAGTGGTCTTCCTGAGTTTAGATGCTTAGAAAGCATTCAACAGGTTGTCCTGGGATTTTCTATGGGACACCCTGTCGACCCTTCACTTTCCTGACAAATTTCTGCTATGTCTGAGAACAATTTATGGCAGCCCTAGCACCTGTATTAGAGTAAACGGTGGACTGTCTGAGCCAATACCACTGGAATGGGGACGAGGCAGGGTTGTCCACTCTCCTCTTTGTTCTCACTATTTATGGAGCCTTTGGTAACAGCTATGCGAGGGAGCCGGGAGATCCAGGAGATCCTGCTGGGACAGGTGGAGTATAACACTGGGTTATTTATGGATGACATTTTACTGGCAGTGTTATCCCAGAGGACTCTATACCAGCGGTATTTGATTCGATGACACGATTTGAGACATTAGCCGACTTTAAATTAAATTTAACCAAAACGAGATCATCCCTTTCAATTTTACTCCGTCAACCTCACTGAAAAGAAAGTTCCCATTGAGGTGGTCCAAACTGAAAATTAAATATTTAGGCATCAACATCCCACAAATTTCACTCATCTCGAATTAATCAATTATGAACCACTTACTCAAACAATTCAGGAAGACCTCAATAAATGGGATAAACTAAGGTTTAGTTTCTAACAAAGAACTGAAATTATTCATGATAAATGTATTACCAAGACTTCTGTACCTCTATCAAGCCCTCCCATAATACCAGCTAGGTTTTATCACATGTCATGGAATAAAATGATTTTAAATTTTATATGGGCAGGAAATAGGCCACGGGCTTGTTTCTCAGTATTGCAATTGCCCTTAATACAAGGAGGGGTCAATCTGCCTAATCTTGAGCTCTTGTAAAGGCAGCATTCCTCCAATTATTTTTGGGATGTCCCAGTATACCAGGCACCGTGGAAAACCATAGAAGCCACCATAAATTACCTTCATGGCATAGATCCTGTTCTGTTTTCAACAAATAAAACATCCCCACCTCTTAAACATTTTACCCTCATCACAGCCTAAACGTTACGTGTTTGGTATGGACTGTGTAAACACTCTGGTTTTCAAAGAGAATTCACATACATGAGGTTGTTGTCGGTTGATGACTGTTTTACCCAACTGAGAAGATCTCACCTATAAACGTTGGCACCGGTCTGGGGCTGAATTACATCCACCAGTTTTTGACCTCGATGGGGCGGTACCATTTCAGTCTATACAACTGGCTTATCATCTTTCCACCGGAGTTTGAGAGATGCCAGAGGGTGAGGGCTTAATTGACCAGGATTCTAGGAGAGACAATAACACTACCTAATCCACAACCCCACTTCTACAGCTGGTCTTTAATCAATTAGATGGAGCCCTACTTTTGAGACTTATTGGTCTTCCATACAAAACATTAAATGACAAAATTGAGGACTCCACCTTTACTATCCTTGAAAGTTGGAATAAGGATCTGGGACTTGGTCACTAGGGAAACCTGGTTGGTTCGCCCTTCCTGCTGTCAAACTCATGTACACGACCATTTGGGGTGAGTTCTTCTGGAAATGCAGGAATAGATACTGGAGCCCCGGCAGTATTTTGCAATATACCTCCCAGCACAATATGGCATATGCTGGAGGATTGCAGATGCCAGATGGCAGATTTGGGCCACGTATCTTGGTCATGTCCTAGGCTGATGCCTTTCTGGTACTCTCCAGAAGGAATTAACAGAATGTATGGGGAAAATAAAGAGATAACCGATGAAATGGTTGTATTAATGATAATGCCTCCTCATGCTCCATCCTGGTACAAAACATGACTCCCTACTCTTTTACTGGTTGCCAAGAAGGCAGTCACCAGGAGGTGGATGACTGCCACAACACCCTCAACTGTGGACTGGAGACAAATAGTCATGTCTATTTATTAAATCGATAAACTAACAGCTGAGCTCACAAACAGGGCCACAACATTTGAACTAAAGTGGCAACGATGGATATGGTACGGGCCCAGATTGACTCAACATTTGTACCATGGAATAAATGAAGGAGAGTACCAGAAAGGAGTTTGACTTCATGGGACCCGGGGAAATTATTAATAATGAAAATGTATATATAATATATGTAATAGATAAAGCACTCTGAAGTGTGCAGTTGCGCTCTGATATACACACGAGGGCCATGGGCCGAGTGCATCAACTCACTAAGGCGTACGTATATCAGAGCATGACCGCAGACACCTCAGAGTGGTTTATCTATCTTATAAAATGTCACAATTGTTTTGAGGGGTTAAAAGTTGATGCAGCGGTCACGCTCCTGATATACGATGGTCATGTGATATGTTTTATACAATCAGAAATTTGGATTTGGAGGATATTATTATCTCCATTTTATAAATAATGGATATGTAACAGGGACCTGTGCAATACGATTTATTTCAAGAGCTGTCTGACCTTGGGTAATCTCTATGAGTGGCGTGAAGCTACTTGTGCCAGCCCAAGGTCAAACAGCTCAAGTGAAAATAAATCATGTATTCCACAAGGTCCCTGCTATGTATTTCATTTATGCAATAGGGATTATTTAGAATTGTGTAAGGAGTTTTGTTTTAAATAGTTTATTTAATTTTTCATGTTAACATACATGGACTTTTGTAGTTTTTCCCAGGGTAGTCGGCTTAGCATAATGGTTGCTAGGTTGTTAACAAAGTTGCTATAGATGCTCCAACTTTACATTATGGACAGTACATAATGAAAAGTTTGATGCACAAATCTTTTGTTTTTACATTTGGGGAATTTGTTCATCAGAAAAGTAAATAACTGAATTGTCTGCCATTTTTGCTGATTATAAAAAATCTAAAAGGTGTCTATATATGAAATACCTCTCATTTTGTAGATGATTTTGTGCTGAACAACTTTTGTGCTCAATGTACAAATGCTGTCAGTTTTCATTTTAAAGTTATTTGTATTTATTTGTTGAAAAAGTGCAAAAACTTAACTTTCTGCTGTTTTTCTAATTCTACAAAAACTAAAAGGTATCTATGAATGAAACACCACTCATTTTGTAGATATTTTGTGATGGACAACTTTGTGCTCACAGTACCATGCTGTCTTTTTCATTTTAAAGTTATTTGCATTTGAATATGATTAGTACTGCTACTGAGGCCAAACATTCTAAATTGGCTGATGACATAGCAACTGTGTACATAAATGAGTGATGACATAGTAACTATGTACGTGAATGAGTGATGACATACTTACTATGCACGTAAATGGTTTTATTTACACAGTAGCTACACTACACATTATTTATGGCATGCATTTATTGTTCATAACTGTTGTATATATATATATATATATATATATATATATATATATATATATATATACACACATACACACACATATATAAAAAAAAAATAAAGGACGGTCCAGACAGAGTAACCTATTGTTTGAATATGATTCTAAGTTGAAAATTGGAACTGTGAATGTATCTTTCTTTTATATACCCGTACTGCAAGAACAAAATTAGTATCTTTATATGTTGAATATGGGAAGATGCTTCTCCCTATGGTGATGTACTGTTGAAACCTCAAAGTAACAATGTATTTTTCAATCTGCCTCTCAATAAAAACTAAATAAAAAATAAAATTATGTAGCCCTACCACCCTTCCCAAACGCCTAGGGGCCAGGTGTCCGGTAGGGTACCAAGCATTTCTCTGAACATTAAAAGTACTGAAGACTGATTTCCTTACCTTGAGATGTCTTCTGGTACCTGTCTCAAGGGCCCCAAGGCGATGTTTTCTCCCCAGCAGCTGGGCCAGCAGAGGACAGCACAATTCATCTTCAGCTTCTTAGCTTTTTCCCCACCGGACCCAGGAGCGAGCGGCACAGAATAAACTGGAAGCTTCAAGCCCCAAAGAGAGACCACAGAAATCCCTAAAAACTAAAGGACTGATTAGTTCATTGAATCCTTTGTTTGGATTAATCACACTGGACTCCGGTTTCTCCCACAATTAAATCAAATTTATTCTCCTGAACTCCAAAACGATAAAAGGAGTAAAGGGCTCACTAGCTTGGAGGATTAAAACTATATAGTTCGCTGGGTTAGCTATGTCACAATCTGATCCTCAATACCCATCATTGCTCTCTTTATGCTGCAGTTGGATGGGTTTCCCTTCACCTCAGAAGGAACAGAAATGCAGCCCTATGGATCTACAAAGCGTTATCAAAAACTTCCAAACTATATTCTGGACTGCTTCACCCAGACCTCTCCTAGCTCCTATGCCCTAAGAAGCAACAACATCATCCTGCTCAAATTGCCAAAATTCAGCACCAGGCTAGGAGGGCAGCAATCAGCTATTCTCTAGCTATAGCATGGAACACCCTACAAAAATCCCTAAAACTGTCCACTATCATTCCATTTGCATCCTTTAAACAGCATTGTACAGTCTTCTTCACAGAGAAATGCAGTTGCTACCGCTAGAGCTAGCTTTATCATCTCACAATCTCCCTCCCAAAAATTAACCATATATGGCATAAATCCTTTCAGGCAGACACCCATCTTACGGCATCCAGTAATACCTTCACCATCCTAGTATTACATTATGCTGTGTGTTTGCCATGGCCTCTCCACTGGGATATGTATATACTGTATATACTGTAAATATTAGCTTAACTTTCCTGTAACCGATTTTTATCATGTGAATGTTACTGTACATCACTGTGTTTATAAACGTTTTTTCCCTGTATGTATAACTGTTTTATATAAGTGTATGATGTATCTGTTGTGTATCAACTATTGAACCTTGACCTTATCAGGTCCATCTTGTAAATGAGCCTTGCTCAATGATGTTCGCCTGAATAAATAAAGATTTGATGATGATGATGATCATGAGAACACAGACTACAGTAGAAAGTATTTAACTCAGGACCAAAACCACTTGATACTGCCAGAAGCATGAAGCTCCAATATTCTACTGGCACTGGTAAGTACCTGAAATTGGTAATGCTGTCTTCTCTCTCTTGCACTTCATTGCACACTCACAGGGCTTTTCCAAAATGTTCTCTTCCCCAAGTGCTCCATTCTTATTCTTCCACAGAGTACCTCCACCAGGGAACAGTAAACCCTTCTGACACCCTGAGCCAATCCGTCTCTACAGGGCGCAATTCTCATAGCCTGCTAGTTACTCAGCTGTACCTCTATCCCTGATTTAAAAACTCTGTTCCAAATCCTGGTTCTGGACCGGCCTGGTCCCTACGGCTTCTCTCTCTCTCTCTCTCTTTCTGTCTGTCTCTCTCAACTGGCTTCCAATTCTGATCTTTACTGGAGCTGAAACTCCCAAAGCAGTTACAGTGGCACCATCCTTTAAATGAATTTCTGCATTGCCCAAGATGAGCAACAAGCTAAGCCATGGCCTAAATGGCCACAGGGTATGTGGGTCTCTTTCACCCCACTCCTGAGAAACCGCCCCAGGAATCTAACCCAGAGCCTCGGGACCTGTCCTCCAAACAGGCCCTAAAAGCGTAAAGGCCGCACCCACTCCCACCTCCTAACCCACAAGCCACCCTGCCATGCAGGAATGGAGTTGGGTTCACTGCCACCGGAACCTGACCCCCTGTTGAGGCCCTGCCACCACCACCGCAGCCCTGACGGCCCAAGAAACCACATTATCAAACCTGGGCCCAACATCCCCGGAGTCCTACTCTATCTGCCCGTCAACTCAGTCCCAGGGTGCTCTCACCACTCAGTCCCCCAGGGACCCACAACCCAAATGACCATAAACTGCCTCTCTGATGACCTCCTCGGATGCCCACCCAGGGACCTGGTGCATTACCGCTGAAGCTGCCGTCCTACCTAAGGGAAAGGTGGGAACCCCACCCCCTTGAACTGCCCTGCTGCAGTGTCCGGGCAGTCTCCGTCCCTCTTCAGAACCACCTGTTCCTGCCTATACAAGCTCTTATATAGAAGGTTCTCTGCTTCCCAAGTGGGGGCAGCAGAAATACACTCCTTCCAGTGCACCAAATGTCCATAAGCACCAAGGGAAAGGGGAGGGGATCATAAGGGTGAGCAATAAGCTCCTCAAAATGAGGGGCTTACAACACAAACTAGACATCTGTGGTATATTTCATTATAGTGTATAGTAGAGCATTGTTCTATATAGAAAGTTATCCTTTTCACAGTGCTATAGTTCAAAAGATCATAGAATGTGATTGTACCCTTCTGTGGTAGAACAGCATTCTAGAACCTCTAGAGACTACACAAGTAAAAATACTGTGAAAGAGAAAAAACACAATGCATGCATTTCACATAATACTATACACTGTAAAAATACAGAGCAACTTTATGCATCACTAGTGTTCGGCCACCTCGGGGTTCTGATTCCCACAGACCTCTCAAGCTTCACTCTCAAGGTCAGACAGAACCAGAACCCCTCTGTGGAAAAAACACTGGTTGTGCATAGTTGTCCATCCAGTATTCTATGCTGTGTGTGAATTTCAGCACTGACATACCTTCATGGATTACATTTTGTTAACTGTACAGCAAGGGCTGACATAGATTAATTTAATAATTCATCAGAAGGGAAACTCCTTTGGACTCAGCCTAATGCAAGACGTTTTATAACAACACTTGTGGCAGTGACGTTGTTATCTCTTAAGTAGTAGAGTAGTGCATATTAGCAAATGCTTTGAAAATGTCTATATTACTGTCTGACCCTGTGTTTTGCTACTGTTTTACCCTACTGTATGTAACCTCCTGGGTCGTGTCTGAAAATAGGCAGCTCTGCTGTGTAGTGCACCCACTGGTCAACGGAAAACTAAATAAATAAATAAAATAATTCCTCGTTATCAGTCAAAGAGGCAGTAAAGCAGAGCCGTTGCTCGGTGTGTTTGCCTTTTGTGTGCCTGACCAGAGTGATAACCTTTACCTTTTATATTGGCTTGTGCAAGCAACATCTTGTGCTAGTAGCTCATTTCAGAGGTGTGTCAGTGTTGGCGAATACAGGGCACACTTTACTAGGTGCCTCCCTCATTCCCCAATAAGCCAGCATGCTAGCATTGACACAGGCATTATGTAAAGTGGACACAACTTGATGAAAAGTGCCACTGCAGTCAGAGTCAAGCTTGTCATGCAGCAGCACAGATGACACACATCTTGGCGTGCCTTTCCTGGTGAAACATTTCAATAAACATGGTAGTGGAGCCATCGCCACACAATCCCGAAGGAAGTTGACATCAAGGATGTAGTCCCCATGGCAGCATGGGTGCAATCACCATGTCAGCATGTCCTGTCCCCCAAATTGTGGTACACTGGGGAGCCCACCCCAGTGTGCTGCCGCCAGTAAGTCGACCGCTACATGTTCAGCCCCAATCAACTCCCCCATTGTGTGTTCAGTAAACATGGTGGGGGAGCTGCTGCCACACAATCCCTGAAGGAAGTAGACATCGGGGTGCAATCCCTGTGTTGGCATGTCTGCCCCCACATGTGTGGCACACTGGGAGCCCACCCAGTGTGCTGCCACATACAGTAAGCTGACCATGTCGGCATGTTCCTGGCCCTGCCTCACCCTCATTGTGTGGCACACTGAGAGCCCACCCCAGTGTTGCCAACATCAGCCCCTCTGAAAGACATAAGGCACACTGGGAGCCCACCCGAGTGTACCCAACATTTGTTTTCACCTGAAAGAAAGAAAACTGTCCCGTGGCGCAGTGTCCTTTTTTTGTTAGTTATGAGTTTTCTCCCACTGCCAGCTATCTCAGGAGGCGTCTCCCAGCCCCTGTCCCCGTCGACTACCAGCTGGCGCTGACTTGACCCCAGGGCTTGCCCTCCAGCGGGGTCGGTGGGGTCCCAACTCCCCACTGAAGTCCAGATATAGCTGGCCAGCACCGCGGCTAGCCGGGGTGAAGCTCATGAGGCGCCTCACGGCATCCTGCATGGCAGTCTATTTCCTCCAGTTTTCTCCCTAGAGTCGGGATGTGCAGTGTCGCCAACGGAGGTGGCGCGATGCTTCCGCGATGATTCTTCCAGGTGTAGGGCCCCTACACCCCCAGCTTGTGGTACGGTGCCCCGTCCTCCAGCCTCTGCCGGGGCAGCAAGTGCCAGCCATCAGAAACACCCTCCTGGAGGAGGAGAGCAGTCCATCAGATGCTCAATCCTTCTCCTCCCTGCCAACCCCCAACGGCCTGTGCTCGCTCCCAAACACGTTCGCCGGTGTAGCTGAGTGAGGCACCAGTGCCTCAGCCCCTCAGCCACTGGTCTGTCCTTTTTTTTTGTACTTGAGAAAGAAAACAGTCTCTTGTCCATGGCACCCTTCCCCAGTCTGCACTCCACCTTCTGCACACCACACCTCCCACACACCCATACTTTCCTCTGGAGGTCCGCATTGCGATCTTCTGTGGAGCGGAACATGTCTGGACTCTTCAGAGCCGACACAAACTGAAGAAATGCCAAGAAGCTGTATAATGGCATGGGGGTTCAACTAAGGTGGATATCTCAGCCATGTTTTTGAATTTTGGCTCCAATTTTCAATATGGAGCCCTTGGGATCCCACCTCATGAGCACATGCACTATCATCTTGTTATTTGGTCCCGAAGGTCATTTCACGGTCACTGTGCAGAATCACCTTCGGACTGATTAATGAAATGGTAGTGCCACTGTTCATGAAGTGAGTCCCAAAAGCCTATCTTGCAAATTTGGTGAAAAATTCCAAAATGACTGTTACGAGCGCAGGTTATGCAGTTTCCACGCACGTCAGAATTCGACAATTTTTATATTTTCATGCCAGATTTTCATCATTGCCATTTTTTCACACCTCCGTATGAACAGTACAGCTGTCATTTTCACATCCTACCCAAAATGTGTTTTTGCATATGTGACGACAATGGCATGGTCGCTGTGGGAAATCAACGCTCAGGACAGAGGACAAAATCACAGTGACACTGTTCATGAGTGGAGGTCCCAAAATGCATGTGTTGAAAATGTGGTTAAAAATCCTGGGAGTCGCTAATGAACAGAAACTAGAGAGACACAGATCTTCTCTACACCGCACTGTTAGAAATTTTAAACTATATTTCAGCAGGAAAATCTAAAGCAAAACTATCGGAGTGGAAGGAGAACCATCCGAGACTATGGAGGAATACTTGGTTTCAGGGAAGACAACATGAAACGCCTCTAAAATGCGATCAAAAAGCCAGGCCTAAGTGAAACGCCAAACACTGTAACGATGGGGCCTATCTCACTATCTGCAGCGGAGATAGTGATACTGAGCCAGGCAGTAGGGGACCAGGTTCTGCAAGGCTTAGGGCCGTGACTGGATACCTTTGAAACTAAAATCACTTCATTTGCCTTGGAAATAAACGATCACAGCAAAACGAATTACCGAGGTGGAGCAGAGATACTATCCTGACAGAGTACTGGCCCTGGAGACAAGAATTGAACAATTACGTAGACACAATCGACTATCAGGAGAATTATAACAGACGGAGCAATTTATGATTTGAGGGGCTTAATGAAGGCAAAGAAGGCAAGAGCGTTTCTGAATTCTGTTCTACGGTATTACCAAAAATACTCAGTCTGCAGCCAAAGAAAGGACACTTAAAATTAGAGAGCTCATAGAGCGCTGGCTTCGACCCTAGTGGACCAACCACCCAGACAGATTATCTTCTGCATGCACAATTTCCAGGATCGACAGGAGATTATGATGGCGCATAGAGCTAAGAAAGAAATTACCTATGAGGGGTAGAAGTTAACACTACATCAGGACTTGTCACAGTGGGTACAGAAGAAATGCCAGGCATTCAACTAAACGATGAATATGTTGAGGAGAGGAATATCGAAGTTTTACCTCACTTATCTGGCTGTGGTGCTGCTACGCATAGAAGGAGCATCCTACCTGCTTTGGGAGCCACTCAAACTGAAATCTTATATACAGGACTGGGACAAAAGAATGAGAACAAATAAACCCTTTGCTGGACAATTGTGAGATTATTTGTGTTTAGGCATTAACAGGGCCTGGGAAACTGGGGTGACAGTCATTGGAAACCGGAGTCCATCTCTGCCAGCAGGGGAGTTAATAACAAGGCAAAGGGAGATGCAGGCCTATTCCTTGAATGAGGGCTGAGCAATTTAAATTGAGGCTTAGATCAAGAGGCCTAAATGCTCAGCGCTGTAATACAATACAGTGTACTCATAGCATAAGGCACTGCGTGGAAAGTATATTATTTATTATTATTTGCAGTCAAACATTTGCCCTATCCTCTGTAGAGGCGGAGTAGAGGAACCAGGTGATTTCTCCATGAGGACCCAGGGCCATGGATGGCCTATCACAGGATGTTGGGGGTAAACTGTGTTAGTGCAGATAACATTAGATTTCACTCCTGTCCTAAAGGGCATTCTTGCTGATAACAATGCATGTTGAGGGTGCGGGGTGGGGGAGGAGACCTGCATTTGAGGGAAATTTGAAAACAAGAACAAGCCATCCAAAAGGGCTGTTAGTTCTATGAGCAAAGGGTATGTTTCTGATTGAACTGTTCAGAGAAATATGTTGGGGAATATAGGGGCAGGGGAGTTAAAGGGTTTAAATAGTTCTAACTGGTAAAAATTATCGTTAAAACTGACTGCAGCATTTTAATGTCACAGATGAGGAGTGGTGGACTCGAGGTAATTCATATGGGGCTTGGGACCACACTATAATGAAATGATGGCACAGACTCAGAAGGATGTCATAATATCGTGGAATATCAAGGGCATAATACACCCATTAGGTGGGCAAAATCCTCTCCGCACATAAAAGGAGGAGGGCAACTGCTGATGCTCCAGGAAACTCATTTAATGCCCAAAGAACATGGAAAGCTAGTGGGAGGATGGGTGGGGCGCAGCACACCACATCCTACACCCTGCATAAGAGGGGAGTTGCAATTTAGTGCATAAAAGTTCCCTTGAGGTAACACAGATAGTGAGAGATAATAAAGAGGGCTGATACATGTTTGTCAAGGGCAGATTGTGTGGTTGTGAAATCATCTTCGGCAATATATACGCCTGCAACCTATGACCCTACCCTTTTCAGACTGTACTTGATGTATTGAATAGAGAACAATTTCCAGGGTTTGGTTTTTGGGACTTCTAACTGTGGCCATGGATTGGGCTATTGCTTATAAAGGGTCAGGCTAGGAAGCAAAACCCAACCACTAAAGTGTGGGCCTCGGGCCCACAGGACCTTGAGTTAATAGATATTTGGAGGACCCTGAATGAAAATTAGATGTCTCCAAATCTGCTCCAAATAAAACAATGGCAAAATGTAGTAATAGATATATATCAAATGGAAAGGCTCACAGCTCTGACAAATAAGAGATACGCCAATTTGAGATAATATGGAGAAGGTGGATATTATATATTACCCCAGTGAGAAAATACTTTATACCTGAAATTATGAAAAGACATATCAGGAAGACTGACTTTGACACAAATATGTCTAGGTGAACATTATAAAGAAGAGAGCATGGTCAGACTAAAAGATCATAAGTGAATGAAATATTCCACAGAATGAATGTAACAAACTGATGAAGACAAGAATTGACTTCTATGTTTGTATATAGGTTGTAGGTTGAAATGAAAAGTAAAAAACTTGAAAATAAACAAAGTTTAAAAAAAACAATGCTACAGTTGAATCATAAAATATGCTACACTGTTGTTGATATAATTCTTTTGTAGTTTATTTTATTTTGGATTAGGTCATTACTCAACTTATTACTAAATAGGTGCTTGGACTTACTGACGAAGAAGGTCTAAAAGAAGAGAAAGTACGCTGAATCAAGGACAAAAGTGTTTAAAAAGGACAGGAATTGCTAAATTTGATACCTACCAATTAGGGGATGTTTAAGTAATGAGTTTACTCCTGTATATAGTTATATTAATTTTTATGTATGTGAGAATATGCCTGTAATAATAGTGTGTATGATGGTATGGAAAAGATAAAAGCAATAAAAATATTACTAAAAAAAAAAAAATTCCTCAAAATAATTGTATTACTGGTGTGCATTACGCAGTTTCTAGCAACACTCGTGACTTCACCAATTTTTCATATTTTCACTCCAGATTTTCACCATTTTTACACACGTCCTTATGAATAGTATAGCTGTTATTTTCCACATCCTGCCCAAAATGTGTTTTGCACACCTGGCACACAATTTATTAATTTAGTTTTTGTTGACCGGTAAGTGCACTAGACAAATCCTGCCTATTTTCAGGCACAACCCTGGGGAGGGGATACAGATGAATGCCAACTGACCTTGAACCAGATTAAGCTGTTGGGGTATTTTAGTGAATGAGGGAATTTGGCCAGGACATCGGAAATTCGTACTCTTTTCCGATAAGTGCCATGGGATCTTTAACATCCACCTGAACTACCACCAATCCAGGCAGATGAGATCTCAGTTTAACATCTCATCCGAAAGACGGCACCTCAGAAATGCAGCACCCTCTCATGGTGCACTACAGTGTCAGTACTGGGATATTAACCCACGTGCGGATGGGAACTAAACTCACAACCCTCTGATCTCCTGGCCTCAGAGGCGAGTGTACTACCCTACTGAGCCACTGACACTGATAATGGCGCCGTCGCTGTGGGAAATCAACTTTCAGGAAAGATTAACAAAATCACAGTGCCACTATTCATGAGCGGAGGTCCCAAAATGCCTATGTTGAAAATGTGGTTAAAAATCCCCCAAATAATTGCGTTACGGTTGTGCATCGTGCAGTTTTATACACGCCGTGACTTCGCCAATTTTCATATTTTCACTCCAGATTTTCAGCATTGCCATTTTTACACCTTCTCATGAACAGTACAGCTGTCATTTCAAAATCCTGCCGAAATGTGTTTTCACACCTGTGAAGCCAAATGGAGCAATCGCTGTGCAAAATCACCTTCGGCTAACAAACTGATAGTGCCACTGTTCATGAGGGTGGGTCACAAAAACCATCATGAAAATCTGGAGAATGCCTTTCGCGCCGAGCGTTAGGGTTTCAACCATAACACCCCACCCTGTGAAGACTGACAGGCGCCAGGGTTGGCGTCAGGGTTGGGACTAAGACTGTCGGCTGTAATTCTCATGCCATTCCACCCCACACCCACCCTGCAGCCAGTGACGCATCAGGTGTGCCTTGGGACTCTTTGGCCCCAAAGTTTACCCCATTCTCCTATGTTGCACCTGTCTGAGTGTATTCCCTTATGGAATGGGGTGGCGTGGGCGAAGACACAGGCACACCATGATGCTATCGTGTCTGCAGGGTAGAATGAGTGAAATGGAGTGGCGTTATGGCCGATGACTAAAAGCACACCCAATACCTGTCAGTCTCTGCAGGGTAGGGTGGGGTTGACGCCAGTTCACTGCTTCACTGCCATTTCTGTTATGCATCTCTAACTCCTGCACTACCAATGCCAATGCCAGCAAGACAACATTCAGCATTGACAAATGCATGTTTGGTATTATTTTATTGTTACCTGTCTATACTTCTATTTATTTATTAGCTTTTGTCTGCGGGTAAGCACACTAGACAAGGAATGCCTATTTTCAGGTATGACCCAGGAGATTATATCACCCAAAAAGCAAATCGGCGATATTACATGCTGGTGAACGACATCAGGCAAATCCATAGCCAGAGATACTGCCTGTAACCATCTCTGGGTAGTTGACCACTGCTACCAAAACACTGTAAGCATATTTCTTGTTTCTGCCTTTGAGCTCTGCCAGATACACCATCAGTATCAGTTGCATGAATAATCTCGGCGGAGTTATTGTCCGATACGGCCATTGTGTCCCCCTGTGGCTTGCCACTGTTGTTGCAATACTGGGCATCACAAAGCATGTTCTCATGTGTCACTAATAAACCCACAGCCTCTCCAACATAGGACTGCTTTATGAGACCCTAATGCCTGCATATGGATGGTAGGTGTTTTGAAAAACCTACTAGCTATCCACATCTATATTCTCTCCAGTTGGGAGAAGCTCTTGTTTTATGAATGTCCCCACACAGAGTCCCATTCCTGGCTGTTAATAATGTAATTTGTCTCGCCAGCCAGGTGATGCAGAGGCTGAGGCACTGGACATCTCACCTTGTGGCATGCAGCTGACCCGGGTTGAGGCGAGCCTGAGTCGTGGGAGGTCGGCAGCAGGGGGCGGAGCTGATGGAGCGACGACAGGCAGCTCTCCTCTGGGAGGTGGGTGGCATCCTCACTAATGGCTGCCCCCTGGTGGAGACTGAGGGGCTGCGCAAGCAGGTGCCAGGCATAGGCCAGTGGGGTGGGAGGAGGAGGAGGATGGCTGTTACCGGGCTGGGCACATGCATGCCTCCACACACATGCAACCTTCTCCTGGGGCCCTCGGAAATATGGGGAGAAAACAGAAAAATGGAACTGGTGGCAGGATGGCGACTGACTCTCCATGAGCACCACTCCCGGACCGGGAGTAAGGTAAACCCTGGTAATTCCGGGGAAGGAGCAGGGGAGATGGTCAGATGGGGCATACGGGAAGGAAAGAAAATATTTAAAAAATAATAATAATGTAATTTGTCTGTAGTGCCCATTTTGCCTCACTATGCCCTGTGGTCCTTTCAAGACAGATGAGAGGGTTCTGAAGAAAGGAATGCCTCATAGTACCTAGCTATATCCCTTTTGGAAAGGGTCTGGTATGATTTCCCGACTTACGTTCTCCCGTCTAATACTATCCCGATGTTCTTTTGCCGACTACAGTAATCCGCCTGCACACTTGCCCGTTCTACTATCGGCCGTCACATAGTGCAATCCTATTGATATAACTAATTTGCTCCAATTTAAAATCATGCCGTGATATTCTTATTCTTTGTGGGGAGAACACACAGTCTACAAGATGGTCTCTAAAATTCAAATTAATCCTTGTATAAATTTAAGCAAACAAACAAATCGACTGTCCCAGTCCTCTATCATGAAAAAGAACAGTTTTAAAGTGCTATGTTAAAAGCAAGGTCAGTCGTACAAGTTAAACCGGCAACCCGCCACTAATAATCAATATTGTAAACCCCAAGGAACTCTCACTCCCTGGTGATTACAACTCCTCAGCAAACTTACGGCTTAAAAATTGAAGAGGTTGCCCTATCAAGGTCAAATCAAAAGGAGAACTCATACCTGAAAGCCAATCTCGATAACAATCCCTTAATTAACAGCCAGTCAAGTCCAGAATGCCTTCGTCATTACCCACCACTCAACCTCTTCCAGGGCTGCACATTCCTCCTTTGCTCCAAAGGCAAGACCCAGAAAAAGATGCACTACAGGCAACTCCCGTCCACGAACCTCGGCAGCCACTTGGGAGCCAGTCAGTGTCCGAGTCCAGTCACAAAACCGATGGCGGCCAAAGGAAAAGAGGCATCCAGACAGTCCCTAACTATTCTCCCAATCTAACTCACCAACTACCTGAAAACAGATGTTAAAATTAAAAAGAAAAGAAAGTTTAAAATGCTAAATGCTGCAAATGCTCCCCAGTTACAGGGCAGCTCAGCACAGCTGCTATATTGATTTTCACAGCTCATAATTATAAAGAGGGTTGTGGATTAAATGCTGCTATGTCGGGAAAATGACGCTGGAATTTACAAGTCGGTGAACACGGTTTATCGGGCAACTGACATCAGTCAAATATTTGTCGGCAAAATACATTACGGACAACCGTATTTGGATCCCTTTGGAAACAGTACCAGTTTATAACACAGCATTTCTATTGAACAGAAAACCGTATTACCTATACAATACATGGATCTTGTCAGAAGATGCATCATACTTGGTAATAACCATTTTCGTATACCGTGAGACCATAGCAGGGCAGTTCCATGTCATAATAGCGATCGGAAAACAGTGATCACTATTCTGGTGAGTGTATATCGGCAAAAAGCAAATCAGCAATATACACATGCTGGTGAATGCACATCCGGCAAATACAAACAGTGTTTATGCAGGGTTGCACCCCCCTTGTGGGGGTTTGCCTCCTGCACCCACCTGATTTTGGATTACCAACTCCAAAGGGGTGCATGTCGGGAGGCAACACCAGAATGTGGGGTGGACAACAGCCGTTGGGCAGTGGCAAAAGTATCTCTCAATCCAGCCACGAACCCAGGGCTTCCATTGCACTAGAGCCAGCCACCCTCACCACCATACCACATGACTGGCTCAGCCACAGCAGGCACACTCTTGTCACAACCCTCTTCCCTATCCTCCCTTCCGTTGCAATCCTCTGTTCTGTCACTGCCCTTCAGGGTAGCCCAACATAATATCACTTAAAATGAGTCGCTGTTTTACAGTCGCTATTTTCACTGGATACCCAGCAGGTCCAAAACAACATACTTGTAAAGCAGCAGGGATGCCTAAACATTGACTGACCAGTTTGGCCCTCGTTTCACCTGTGCTATCTGCATCATTTGTCAGTATAAATGTTACACTCTCTTCCTAATTGCACTGGACTGGATCCACCATACAGCACCAAAAAATAAAAAGAAAGAAAACTGGAACCATAGCGAATTTTGTATATCTGTGATGCAGAGGATGTGTTGGCTGCAACCTTCTACTGACCAGTAAAGACACAAATAAAATTACAAGTTTTACCAGATTACAAAGTCATGAGCAGTCAGTTGTGACACAAGAATATTGTGGCAGTCTTCTAGGAAATGGTTTGCTACAACAACTCTGCTACACAGAACTTGACTAAAACAGTGCCCAGTGCATAATCACTGTATCAGTTCTGTTCGCAGGGCTGGACATAGACAAAATAATCATATTAGATGGAACTGTGCAGTGCATATATTTCCATTGGATTTCGAAATAGATACAACCATACATGATGATATCTAGGTACTAGCACATGGTGATCAGTTATAGATACTGCAGCAATACAATGGTGAATGCCAGAGTGCCACTCTATAATGCTAGTGGTGATGATGAGTATTGTGCCCCGATCTACTAACAGAACTTAAATTTGCACTTTACAAATATGCAGCAAGGTGAGCAGAACTGCTGCAAGATTATGTCTTGGGCACTACTGGAGGCTCTAAAAATAGTAATCTGCAAGAAGCAGAGGCTCAGATATTCAAAGCATAACGTGGCGTGCAAACCAATGGTGTGGGAATAGCACAGGAATATGCAGACGCTATATTCAAAAGGACCAGTTAGCGCTAACAGCATTAGCGTGGGGAAAACCACTAATGATATGCAAAGGGCAAAAGGAAGGGGTGGTGGCCAAGAGAGCCAGCATAAAGGATATTCAAAGAGCCCAGCGCGGCGCCTAGGACTATAGCATGACACGAGCATGCGCTATAACCGCCTATAAAAGGCTGGTCTTAACCCAGGGCAAAACACAGAGGAGGGACCAAGGTAGGAAGTGGGAATGTGCAGTGCCAGTAGCAGTGATGCTGCCATTGATGGCAGCTGTAGTGGAGGAGGAGAGAGCAGGCACAACATGGGCCAATGCAAGCCAAGGAGGCGGTATGCTGCAAACAGGTGGTACTGGCCCAGGGTCACCTTCGAGACCCTGCCTGATGACCACATCATTGGCCGTACAGGATGAACAGGGAATGTTGAGGCAGCTCTGTGAACTCCTGCATGAGCAGCTGCACTCAAACACCAAACACAGCCATGCCATGACAGTGGAGGAGAAGGTGACAGCAGTGATGTGCTTCCTTGCCACAGGGATGTTCCACGACCAATGGGGACACCATCGGGCAATACAGTCTGCCACTCACGCCTCTGACCCAGTTCCTAGAGGCTTTCCCTGCCACATGCTGGGGAGTTCATAGCATTCCCCAGCACAGCAGCAGAACACAGAGAAACAATGCAGCAGTTCCATCGAGTTGCGCACCACCATCCGTGCTAGGTGCCATTGACTGCACCTATGTCCCCCTGTGCACCACTTGGTGATGGCAGTGACATGTATGTAAACAGGAAGGGTACCACTCCATCTACTGCCAGGTGGTGTGCGATGCGACTGGGTGCAACAGCAATGTCTATGCACAGTACCCGGCAGTGCCCACGACACCTTTATCTGGCACCAGTCCCAGCTGTGCCAGGCTTTTGAGGAGGGCAGGATACCCAGTGGGCAACTAGTCGGTGAGTAGTAGCACAAGGCACACACAACAGCATGGATGGGGCAGGCATTGTAGGCCAGGGAAGGGTATGTGAGGGCAAGATAGAGGTGCAGGACAGCATCCAACAGACTGCAGTGCAGCACTAACAGGTACACATCTCTTGACAGGGACAGCGCCTATCCCCTGCACCCTGGCTGCTGACACCAGTACTCCGACCGGCCACAGTGGCTGAGGAGATGTACAACAGGCACATGCCAGCACAAGGAACATCATAGAGAGGGTGTTTGGCATCCTGAAGATGTGATTCAGATGCCTAGGCACATCAGGCGGTGCCCTACAGTATACACCTCCAGAAGGTATGCAGTATCTTCTTAGCCTGTTGTATGCTGCACAACATTGCAATGAACCGTGGGATACAGGCACCCGAACCTGAGGGACAGTCCAACAGTGAGCCAGAGCCAGCGGTCAGGGGATAGTGGAGCAACTCGAGAGGAGGGACCCTCGCATGGCAGCAGGGCCATAGAGCACAGGGACAACATCATCAGGACACTGTTACAGAGGGTAAGTACAGACTGCACAACAACTTTAAAGAGTACAATGAATAATCTATTTAATGTGCACAAAGAAACAGAACAGTGACACCAACAATCACAACAGTAAACCAACACAGTGGATCAGACAACATGTGTGCATGTGGTGTGAGGTTGGGGTGTGCAGGACACACATGGGGGGACAGACAGAAACGGTGTACTGTCAGTGGAGGAAGCGTGATGTGTGCTGTGAGGGTAAGTGGTGCAACTGTGGCAGTGGAAGTGGAAGTATTGCATGTGATGGATGCGTGGGTGTCTGCTAGTGTGTGCGTGTGCATGTCTGCACATGCATGTGGGTGTGCCAGTGTTGCAAAGGGGCGATGACTGCGAGGTGCCGCTGTGATTGTGACCATCACTGCCGCCACCACCATGCATGCGACATGCACCAGTACCGTGGGACACAGACCCTGGTGTGCTCTGGGCAGAGGACAATGCTGATGAGAATGGTGAGGCAGCATGGTGGAGCCTGACAGGGTGGGTGGACAGCCACGGCGGCGCTGGGGTTTCTGATGGAGTGTGTGATGCTGTGGAGCTGGAACCACTGGCAGCCCTGCAGCCATGGTTTGCCGCCTGTGTGCCCCTGTGCCATCTGCACCACGACCAAGCATCCCATGCTGGCGAGCTCCATGCACACCACGCAGTACATTCCCAATGTCGACCACAGCAGCCATCAGACCTGCAAAGCCGCGAGTCGATGGCACCCACCAGGCGGCCCAAGCTGTCCTCTGCCCACTGTTCAGCATGGGCAAAGCCCGCTGAGATGGCCTCCCTCATCTGTGCCAGCTCATGTCGCAGCTCCTCCGTATGCCATGCAGGTCCATACGGGCCTCCTGCTGGGAGGTGACAGCAGCCTGCAGGAGTGAGGCGGGCACCATGGGCATCCTGCCCCAGGGCACAGACCCCCAGCTGCAGCTGGCACAGGTGTCTGCTGCACAGGAGGAACTGGATGCTGTCGCCGCCAGGCATGGCCTGCTGCTGGCGACTAGTGGTGGTGGTCTGTGGCACTGTATGGACCAGGACCCCAATATGGGTTGGACATTGCATGTCCCGGGTGCAGAGATGTTCCCCACACTGTCCACCACGGATGCAGAGGGACAGCCACACCGGCGATGCTGAAGACACCACTGGTACCTGTTCCACGGCCTGCCAACAGCCCCACCCACCATCCCCTCCACAGGCACGGCCAGGTGTTGGGAAAACTCTGACATGTCAGTGTCATCGCCACTGATCACAGTGACTAGTAGGACCTCCCCACACCAACATCTCCATCTGTGCATCATCCAGGTAGCCAGTGTATCCCAAGCCCCTACTGAGGTGTGACTCCCCAGGCAGTTGCAGCCTCTGTCCATGGGACTGCCACACATGCATTGTCTCTGTGTACCATGAGGTTGCACAGAGCCCGGATGTTGATGGGCGTTCTCCATCCACCTCCTCCACAACCTCTGGAACATGGACGAGTATTCTTGGCTGCTCCTGTTGTTCAGAGGCCTGGCAGACACCGCTGTGGAGAAAATAGGGACAGGGTCAGTCACCCGTGCACAGACACTGTGCCCCAACACCACCACCACCACACTATGCAGACCCCAGGACATGCACCTTCACACAAGCCCCGTGACCACATGCACCACCCAACCCACAGTGACCATGCCCTTGCCATGCAGCTTCTCAGCAGCCCACAGTGCACCCTGTGCAGGACATCAGCAGCAGGACCATGCACCCATGCCATCACAACATGCAGGGTATACATGCGAATACAGATCTGTCCTGGCAGTGCGAGCGCGCTCACATCCACCACCCAGCACACCTGCGACTGCCACCGTCCTCATGTCAATGCCACCATGGCCATGAGTGGCTCCTCCATCCACTGCTGTTGTTCAGGTGGTCCTCCACCAGTCCTCATTCAGTCCCACAGTCGCTGTGCCTCCTCCTCCTTTGCACGTCGCAGAAGGTCGTTCCAGCACTTCGCACAGCCTCTGTTGTCCTGCCATGTCCTCCTACAGCATTGACAGCAGCTGTCATTTCCTCCCAGGCTTGGCGCACCACTGCATCTGTGGTCTCTGTGTGTGCATAGCACCTGCCCCCTCCTTCACAGCATGCACGAGGGTGTTCAACTCCTCTTGGGAGAACTTAGTGCATGTATGTGCTTTCCATGCTGCCAAACCTATGGGGACAGTCGAAAGGGGACATGTGTCAGTGGCTGTGTCAGTACTGCATTGCATTACACATAGACATCACAATGCCACCCCTACATTGACACAGGCCATGGACATGTCACAGTGCATCAAGTGCATGTATGGTGCACACGGCCACATAGTCACTGTCCGTCCTGTGTCTGGGCAGCGGCCCTGTACCCACATGTGCACTGCTGTTGCCTGTGGCTGGCATGTGCTCCGATGACTTGGTCCACCCCTCACCAACCACCTGGCACTGTACTGTGCCCTTCATGATCACTACACTGGGTGCGTGGACAAGTGCACTGGCACGTAGACAATGTCAGAACACCAGGCAAAGTCCACACGGTCCATGGGGACCACACAGCGCCGGGACCCTGTGTACTTCCTGCAGGGGGTCACAGTCTACCACGCCACACATCCAGGGAGTCATGTCAGTGAGCCACTGTTGCAGGACACACCACAGTAGTGCACTAGGTGCCCCTGCCTGGTGGCCACAGTGTGCAGGCAGTACCACATGGCACAGTTCCCTGCAGTGGAGCGTGCGCGGTGCGATGGACTGTATGATGCCCAGGCAGATGTCTGGGGCTGTGCACCATCATGATTGCCTGTGCTCCAACATGTGCCTGACCATTCACCAGAAGGTACATCTGTGTAGCTTCAGTCCGTGCTGACCCTGTTCTGAGCTCCTGCCATTCAGAGTGTCCTGGCATTCATACATACCTGCCTCTCGCTGCTCTTCCCTCTGTTGCATCTCTCCACCAGTCTCTTGTTGATAGTCACTTTCTGTATTATGCTGCATTACCACAACACAACACTGGTAGTGCACTGCTTGCCTTTTATAGCCCATCCAGGCAATCAAGTCTGTTAGGCATGCAAATCAGCGACAATGATATGCTAATCATATATTTTGCCCCATGCATACACAAGTACCCCCATTTGCATACCCTGTTGAATATGGCCCTGATTAGCACTGTGCTATCACAGTAGCGCTGTGCAAAAGCCAGCGCAGGGCTATTGGAGGCAGCGCCTGCGCTATCCCATTAGGGCAGTGCTATGTGCTTTAGCATGACCTACACGCATGCTTTGAGGCCCCGTGTCCACCACTATCACCCTGGCATGGCGCGATGTAGCGCCGTGCCTGTCCTGGCCAACAGCGACGGTGCTATACGATGCATATATACAATCTTGAGGGTCATGTTGGGGTCATGCATGCGAGTGAATACTTCGCCGGTAACGCAGCCATGTCATGTGATAGCGTGGTACTACAGTGGTTGTTGAGGAGAGTCCTGGGAGTGCCAACCTTGAGAAGAGACAGGTTGTGGGTCTACCAGCTGTATTAGAGATGGCAGGACTTCCAGACACGTGCAGTTGTGCACAGGGGACAGGCGCTGGGGAGGTCGAAACTGCAAACCTTGTGCAGCTTGTTATGAAGAGGCATAGGAGGCTGTTTGGGGAGGTGAGGGAGGGGACCTCCACGATGCAAGTGTGGGACACAGTGGTGAGGAAACTCACTGCCCACACGGGATACCCGTTTGCAGAAAGTGCGCCACAGGTACCGGGACCTGAGACACAGGCAGAGCAGCAGCTGGGCTACTGGCGCATGGTGCGTGATGGCACTGTGCCTGTGCCAGGTAAGATGGTGTTGCATATAAGTGTTACCAACATGTCTGGCTTCATATGTGTGTGTGTGTGGAAGGGTTTGTGTGTGTGTGCTGCGTGCACAGGTGTCGTAGCGATGCATGGTGCGGTTCAACACTGTGAACAGGCGGGTGGCATTTAGGCCCCTAGGGGCACGGTACATGCCGTGCCCATTGCTGTGGGAGGCGGGTTGGGTCATGCTGTTTGGCAATTCCAGGGCATCACCGGCCTGTGGATGGCAACACCATGTTGCAGGAAACCCTCTCATGGTGGACTGTCGACATACACACATGGGTATCGCGGACGTTCGCATGGGAGCTGCTTGTCCACTATCGCAGTGATGCTGTGCCATTGATCACTGCCATGTGTGCATGCTGAATGCGCCATGGGCACTGCCACCCTCTGTGTGGGAGTCCTCCTGTTCACTCCATGTGTGTCATTGTTGTTAGGGTTGGATGTGCATCTTGCTGTGCTGCACGTGATGTATGCTGTGTCATGCTCTAACACTCACTTTCTCATCTGCCCACTGTAGAGTGGATTGAGCAGCCCATGGCCAGGAGGAGTCAGCCCAGGACCCAGGAGCAGAGACAAGGCAGCCCAGCGGTGCCATCCCTTCCGCAGTGGGCACAGGAGAGCAGCCCTGAGAGCGGTGGCGTGTTGCGTGAGTACCTGTTTCATTGCTCTGGGATCTGTGCCCTTTCACTGGGCTGTGTGTCACTCTGGGTGTCCAGCCACTGACTTGTCTGGTGGCATTTCTGCAACGGGCAGTGGGCCAGTGTGGTGTAGCAGTGTGCTGTGCGCGCTACCCTGTTTCACACCACAGCTGGGTGCTGCAGTCTTGCCCGGGGAGGGGTGATGTCAGCTTGCATTGCTGTGTGGGTGACTGACGGTGGTGGTTGCTCAGGTGGTGAGTGTTCTTGGGGACAACATGCTGTCAGCTGACCTGCCCACCTCTGTGGTCCATCCATACCACCACCCACAGGACGTCCACATTTGCACAGGTGGTGGTGCCTTGCTGTCTATGCAGGACAACACGCACCATGCCTTACGGCATACCTCTCCTCCTTCTGTCCACCAGCTGTGGAGCATTGCCTGTCACACCGCTTACATCCTGGCACTGTGCCATACGCATTGTGGAGTCCTTCCATTGTATCTCATAGGCGAGCTTACTGTGTTGCAGTTTAGTTGCAGGGTACTATTATCACTGTGCTATTACATTATGTGTATCGTTGCCTGCCAATGTTGACCATGGCTGTGGAAGTAGTACTCACAGGGTGGGAGAGGGGTCCTGTTATGTGTTGGGGACACTTCCATGTACCATGTCACAGTTGGGTGGTATGCTTTCAGTGGTCTTGCCTGGTGGCATGTGAAGGCCCTTCACTGACAGCATCTGTGCCCTGGCTGACTGTTATCCCCTGGCCTGGGTCGTTATTGGCAGGCCACTGTCATGATTCATTGATGCTCCTGCATGCCTGTCATTGTTGTTTGTTCTGGCGCCTGCATTACTGTACATTTCCATGTGTGGGAGGGCAGCATGTCCCAACGGTGGATGCCCTTGTGCATGTAGTGGCATGGCCCTTGCACTCAACTCTCCAGGTTTCCAGCTGTGTGTCTGCCGTGTCTCGCCTGTATCGGGTGGGCGGAGTCACATGTTCCTGGTGCTGTCGGGATTGCTGTCATCATATGTGCTGGGTTTTGTGTTGGTGCCTGTGTTGCCCTGTGCTGCTTTGTGGGATCCTTCCATGTTGTCCTATCAGTGCAGAACTCAATCCCACCAGGATTGCCATTGGGACATGCTGTCTATCTCTCTGTATGGCCACCTTTGTTGCTGTTTGCCTCCTGTCTGGTTTACTGTCCTCATGGTCTCACCCTTTCTCTTGTAGGTCCACTCCAGGCATCGCTGTGGCAACGAGGCCTGAAGAGTCAGAGGTCACCGAGGACCTGCTGCGCTGCATTGTTAGGCAGCAGAGGACACTAATCGAACAGCAGGCCATCATAATCACGGAGACACGGAGGGTGGCTAATGTTCTGAGGCTCGTCTCTCTGATCCAGCGGGCAACTAGTTATGCCCTGTTGTCTTGACATCTTCCCTCACCACACCCCTCACTGGACTTATTTATCCCTTCCTTGCCTATTGTCATCTGTCCCTGGTGCGCCCTCCTCCCTTTGCACCCTTGTCCTGTGTCTCCTGGTCTTCCATTTGTTGTCATCCTTCTGTTTTCCTTTGTGAGCCTTTTTAGCCGATGGTGCTTGCTTTTGTTTTCCTGTAGTGGGCATTTGGGGTTGTGTGTTGGGGAGGAGGTTGCTTGGTGGGTATGTTCTTGTTCTGTTTCTGTGTTGTGGGGAGGGTTGTACAGTGGTGAGTGGGGCAGTTTTTATTCTGGGTTTTGTTCTTTGGTTTGTTCTGTGTTTTATTTGCTGTAATGTTTCCGCTTCCTTTACTTTTCATTATTGTTAATTACAGTGGTTTACAACATTTTACTGTGTCCTGTGTCATTCTTGGGTGCTGGGGTTCCACATGCTTTGTGCTGTTGCTGGTGTTCTCCACATGGGTCTGGGTTATTGCTGGACATTCCTGCATGTGTAGCATCCTCCTGATGTGCACTGTGGTGTGCTCCTGATACCTCATTTCGGCATGTGTTCCTTTGCATGTGTCCCAGGGTCAGGCTGTCTCTGCACTGTGTTCCATTGTGTGTTTGCACTGCCTTCATGGGGCTATATTCAGTGCTGTCTTGTGTGCAGTATTCAGTGCTGTCTTATTCTGGGCTGTTTTGCCCTGCACTCCTGGCCCTGTTTGCCTGGCTTCCTTGCTTGCTATATTCAGCTGGTTTTTCCACAGGCTGTTCCTTTTGAACATGGCTGGCATTTTGCTCTGGTTGTTAGCACGCCGGTAGTGTAATCTCAGCCAGGGGCTAACCTTTGAATATCTGGCCCAGAATCTTAGAGGAGAGTGGCATGCCACTAGAAGATTAGACAATATTTACATCTGACCACACCAGCAATGAGACATATACTGTAACATTTCCAAGGTAATGACAATGAGAATGATTATAAGCAAATGTAATAGCTAACGATCACATGGATCGTTTTGCATGGCGTCTGCTCTGTATCCACTGTGTTACATTCTACAGTGGTGCACTTATTTGCAAACTGGTCAAGTTCAGTATAGCAGACATGGTTACAATTATGCTTAGCTCAAAGATAGCAGATACATGAGTGTGTCACAACGGTGTGGTTTTCTTGACTTTATAGTCAGGGAACCAAATGTAATAACTTTGGGGTCATTTGTAGGGAACGCCTAAAGTTGGAACCAACGCAGCCAGTGCTTCATAGACATACACAACACACTTTGGTTATCCTTTTGTTTTCACTTATGTCCAATGACTTTTTTGTAATTCTTCTTTTATTGAGTTTTCAACCTATATACATAAGTCACCAACATTTAGACATCTATGTATTTGTCAAATATTACAAATATCACAGTCAAATGTTACTAGTGCTATGACATTCATTAGGGTTAACCTCATGTGATTCTAGTTCTAGTTTGCTGTTTCAGCCTTAATTCATAATGACTAAATAACCAGTTGCATCTCCCATCTCAAGGTCCTGACATCCAGGGTGTCTCTTCAATTTAGGTGTTACCACTCCCGGAGGACAGGAAGGCCAAGCTGGGCGCAGTCTGCACAGTAATCCGCCCTCTCTCCCATGTGTCACCACCCATCGCCTCTCACTGATATCTTAGGGTATGAAAGTGGGGTCCTTCAGCATGTAATATATCTGCCACCGTGTCCATCTAGCCTTAAATTTCTCCCTTGTTCATTCAGGTTGTGTGTGATTTTTCCATGTTATATATCTGCAGTGTGATATCCCACCAGTCTTGGACTGTGGGATTTTTGAAGTTAACCACTGCCTAGTAATTGCTTTCTTTGTGGCTGCTATCAATAAAACTAGCAAGTATCTAGTATTAGGGCCTCTAAACATTCTGGGAGGTCCAGAAATAAAAATATCTCCATGGTAAGCCGGAGTTGTGCATCTATCAGTTCCTGTAACTGGGACTCGAGCTGTACCAGGAAACCTCGTAGACCCGGGCACGCCCATAATATGTGTGTGAGGGTGGCACACAATTCCCACACTGCCTCCAGCACTCCGGCTGTGTAACTGGGAGAGTAGTGCGAGTGACCACAGGGAGGCGGGAAATAGTGAACTAGGACTTTCAGGCGAATTCTCGCCATTGGTCTAGACTGGTTGTTCAAGCTTGACAAAATGCATGCTCGTCTCCAGTCCTCTAAGGTGAGCTGATGTCCTGTCTCTTGCGACCATACGGAGCTTAATGCCCTCAGTTCGGCACTCCTTTGGGAATTGAGTGCCTGATAGTATCGAGATCAGGTGCTCTTGGGTCTTGTGGCATTTAGTTGTATCTGACAGTGGATCAATGCCGGTATCTTTCAGGGTCCCATATCATTCGCGTTGGCTCTCTATATAGTGTCGCAGTTGAAGGTAATGGAAAAAGTCCCCATGTGGAAGATGGAATTTCCTCTGGATCTCTGCATATGACCAGGTATTTCCTGAGTCGTTATCTGCACCAGATATTTTAACCCTTGTTTTCCCAGCGATGGAAACCATTATCCAAGTTGTTGGGGTGAAATCTGTTAAGCTTGTAATCGGGCAAATGAGTGCCTGATAGGCCCCAATTGTTGTGCCTTTTATTACGGCCCAGTTTCTAAACTGCGCTCAAGCCAGGGATCAGAACTCCGAGGCCATCCTCCCCTATCCTGCCTGTATAAGGTCCCAGTATGCCGGTCATTAATTAGGTTCTTTCTATCTCAAGCCAGTGCGGTGCAGGGATTCCTGTCTGGTCATTATGTGCGCAGAGAGGTTGCTTGTTGGTAGAGCCTCAACCGAGAGCTAAACCCCTTCCTGGCGGGGAGGAGTATCCCTAGTTGGATTCGGACTTCTGAGAAGCCCATATGAAGTTTCGTAAAGCCGATTTATATCTTTAAATGTTTTCAGTGGTACATTGAGGGAATATTTTGAATAAATACAATGCCCTCGGAAGAACTATCATTCTGATCAGGTCTACTCTCCTAGAAAGGCCAAGGGTAGGGTGGCCAAGCTTGTAATTCTTGTTTTAGCTGGGAAATAAATGGTATATAGTTATATTTGTAATATTTCATGGGGTCTTTTGGAATATATATACCGAGGTATTTCAATTTTGCAGGTCCCACCTTCCTGGAATAAT
Source organism: Neoceratodus forsteri (assembly GCA_016271365.2). Taxonomy (NCBI): domain Eukaryota; kingdom Metazoa; phylum Chordata; order Ceratodontiformes; family Ceratodontidae; genus Neoceratodus; species Neoceratodus forsteri. Next base: position 179,335,411 of record CM057459.1, read on the forward strand.
TTCCGGTGTCCTCATGTGGGGGTGTAGTTAAAGGTAAGGATCTCAGTTTTGGTGAAATTGAGTTTATATCCGGATACCGCTACTATGCATCAAGATCATCTGTCTCACGATTGGGATTGTGCAATCGGTTCGCGAGATATAAAAGTATATCATCCGCATACAGAGCTACACGGTGTTCAGTGTCTCCTATCTTGATCCCCAGTTTGCGCGATTCCCTGATATGTTCGCCAGTGTTGCCGATGACCACGGCGAACAACGAGGAGACAATAAACAACACTGACGGGTGCCCCTTTCGAGTTGAAAACTCTGAGTGGTGCCTTACCTTGACACATGCCTTGGGGGCAGAGTATATGTTTTGAAGAATTTGAACGAACAGGGAGGGAATCGAATTTGCTTAGAGGTGTGGTACAGGTAAGGCCAGGAGACCCTATCGAAGGCCTTTTCTGCATTAAGACTGATTAGAGCTACCACCTCACCATTCTCCTGCATCCGTTGCACCACGATAAGGATCGTTTGATACTATCTGAGGTAGTGCGCGATCTGACAAACCCTGCCTGATCTTTATGTATTAGTAAAGGTAATAAACTGTCTAGACGGTGTGCTACAATGTTCATGAATAGTTTATAGTCCTGATTAAGTACAGATATCGGTCTGTAGAAGCACACTCTTGTGGGTTCTTACCTGCTTAGTATCACCGATATAGTGGCATAAGACCACGACTGGAAGTGGTTCTCCTTGCAGGACCGAGTTAAAGACCCGTGAAGTAAAGGGTCGGTCTGGGGATCTCACACCTATAGAACTCTGGGCCATACCCGTCTGGCCCCGGGCTTTCAAAGACTTGGCCTTAGCTATTGCTTGGCCTACTTCCAGGTCCATGACAGGCTTCATTAGGTCTTCCTGTGACTCAGATAGGCGGGAAGAGAGACTGCGTTCAGGTGCTCCGCCAATTGCTCAGCTGAGACTGTGGTCTCTGGGGTGTAAAGTTTTGTAGAACTTTGCAAATCGTCTACTATGTCCTGTACCGGGACACCTGCTGGCCTCCATTGGGGTGTCTAATGGACGCAATGGTTGCCCTTCTTTGTTTTCACGATTTGGTGCGAGCAACCTTGTTGCTCTTGGTTCCACTTCGTAAAATCTTTGTCTCAGAAAAGTTAGGGCTATTTCGGTTTGCTGCTGAACCATCAGGTCCAGATCCCGTCTAGTCTGTTTAGTTGGGGAAGAACCGACTATCGCCCTGCTGGGCGCCATTTGGAGAAAGTGGAGCGTTTCTCTAACTTACTCCTGCGCTCTTGTCGCTGTCTCCTTAATTCTGCCAGATACTTGATAATGTGTCCTCTAAGGACCGTTTTAATTGTATCCCAGTGTACTGAGGGTGTGGAGTCTTGCGGTGGGTTATCCAACACTATTTCCGTAATTTTATCGGAGAGGAACTCCCTAAATTTTTCCGATTGCAAATGAATAGGGTTTAATCTCCACTGCGTGTTCCTCGGTTGAAGGCCCCATTCCCAGTAGGTTGTCAGGGGCGCATGATCCGAAATGGAGATATCTCCTAGTTGGGCATCCGCACCATGCCTATATTTTCAATCTGGGTGAATGTATGGTCTATATGGGAGTACGTGTGATGTACTGGGAATAATAGGAGAAATTTTTGGCGGTTGGGTGTATCTTCCTCAAGCGTCACACCATCAACCTCCGATATAAACTTACTAAAAACTTTTGGGTGGGTGTTAGCCTCATGTCTTCGACTGGTCGAGTCAACCTGGGGCTATAGTCAGATTAAAGTCCCCACTAGCATAAGTATACCTTTGGTTTTCTGGACTACCCTATCCAGCAAGGGTCTTAATCTGGAGATCGTTATAACAGATGGTAAGTAGGCATTTGCTAACGCACCTCCACCCCATTGATTTTCCCTGGACAACCACCAGTCGACCTTCCGAGTCTGACCAAGTGGATTCCACCTGAAGTGGGTGTCTGGGGACACAATAATAGCCACTCACGTTTCCTTCCGTCTTTACAGGATGAGTGGAATACCTGTCCCTGCTTAGTTTGGCTAGCTTGGTATGCTCTGCCGATTCATGTGTGTTTCCTGTAAGAAGTCAATGTCTGCCTTAGCCCTTCTGACTTAAGTCAGTGCCCTGGATCTCTTAATCGGTGAAGCCAGGCCCTTGATGTTAAGGGACAGCAACTTCAATGTGGGGCCTGCATTTTGCATGTCCATTATAATCTATTATACCCGGCCTTCCCAGTCCTCCGAGAGTCCCTCTATGGTCCAACCCAGTTTGTGACTGTATTCCATGTTGTGTAGTTTTGGTGACTCGAAACCAACAATGTAATACAAGCGTGACAGTGAATAAAGGACAACAGTGAACACAACAACTAACATACCTGTTCTGGCCAACTTGGCCAACTCAACCACTCCTGGCACTTCCACTGGCCTGGGCTTAGCCTGACCTGAGGATGGGTTTATGACCAACCTAAATGCCCTAATTTCAGGGCTTCCAGGCACCAAGGTACCTGTCCAGATACGGTAATAAAGAAAGTGTCCGTCATGCAGGGAGTCATGACTTCCTGGGAGCTGTACTGCTGCTAGAGGAGTTCACCGCCGTGTATCTGGGTGAGGGCTTTTCTCCCGTCAGCTCAATTGGGAGCCCCAGACCGGCAGGCCCGTGGCGCTCACCTGGTTACAGTCCCCCCGACCGAGTAGGGCCTCAGAGAGATGAGCCCCGCTCTCAGACCTCGTGGTGCCCTACGCTGTCTAATACTTGTGGCTGTGCGGTCAATTTCCTCCGCCAGTATCCTCGCTGGTGCGCTAGTCATCCCAGGGCAGGAGGAGAGGGAGGGAGGCGCTCCCCGCCAAGGTCCGACGGGGCAGGTAATGTATTCATTCATGGTTCTGACCTATGGGCATTCCCCTCTTCAGGTGGAAGTAAGTTTACACTGCTGCAACAGCGCTCAGAGGGCTCCTCCCAAGGCTTAACCTACTTGACCCCAGTCCATGGTTATGTTTCATAGGTCCGTGATTCTTTATACCCCTCAGTTAATTAATTAGTTATCACCGTCTTCTTACCCTTCCCCCCTTCCACCACCCCCCTTATTACATTGTGAGATGTTGGCCAAATCTGCCAGGGAGTAGCCTATGTCAACTCTCTCTGGGCCTTACCTCAGCCCTCTTTACCTACCACATAGGGTACCACCTCGCTCCTCTCCATAGTATCAGCCCAACAGTGGCTTCTCAACCAGACCTGCAGTTTGAGCCCTCTGGCGGGTGCTTCGATAAATTGGGATGCAGCCCCTGGCACACGTGAAGTCTCCGGTCTCCCTTCCCTCTAACCGCCTCCCCAGTCCACCCCTACTGGCTGCGAGGAGCTTCTACGACCACCGATGAAGTCAGTACCTCCCACCTCCCTTCCTCCCCTTCTCCTTGCACCTCCATGCAATCCCCTTAGCCCCTACCTGTCCGGCAGCTAGACAGCTTGGCAAGAGTAGTCCCTGTTGCTGTACTCGTTACAAGGCACGTGTAGCTGCCGCGTCATGGCATCTCTGGTCTGAGCTCTGGTCCATCCTTCTAGTTAACCCGCCAGTAAGGTTTCAGCAAAGCATCCCCTTTAATACCACGCCTCCCCAGTCACCCCCAATGGGCACCCTCAGTACTATTCTTCCCCATGTCTAACCACCCAGCCAAAGTGGACTGGTGACAAGACCCAACTAACCTCACCCCATCCTCCCCTCCGCTCAACTCTCTCCAGGGCAACGCTATTCCGGCTCTGTGATAGTGCTCCCAGAGACCGCAGGTTTGCACCCATATTTCATAGTGGCCTCACAGAGCTTCCCATGTGGATCTCACTATTTAATGCATCTTAAGACTCTCACTCTAACCCCCACTCTTATTCAATCATCCCCCCATAGTGCACTTTATCAACCCAGTACATGCCCATCATACCTCCCCCCAGCCCCTGGCCCCCATGTCAATGCCCTTCAGAAGGGATAGTATGACTGTGGACTCTATTTAAACAGTATTTTATCCAGTCCACATATAATTAGGTCCAGTCTCTAAATGTACTTGCGGTTAAGTCAGGTATTAGGCGCATCAGTGTCCTCCGCTGCGATGGCACTGGATCTTGCCCTCAGAGATTCAACGATTGACTGGATGGCTTCTAGGCCTTGGCGGCGTCTAGCGTCCTGTTGTCCTGCGCTCAAACCTTCTGGGCCAGCTTGGCGGCGGGGTTGCTCGGTTCTCCTCTGTTGCTGCACCATTTCAATTTTCCTCTTCTTGAGTTCCATTATCGCTTCGCGCTTTCACATGTGTGGCCCCCTCCTTAAAATGGATTACCATTCTTGCAGGGTAAAGCATTCTAAAGTGCACTCCTGCCGCTTTAAGAGACTTCATTACGGAATGTAGGCCTTCCGTGGCACCATAACCTCTGGGGCAGTCATTCTCAAAGAAAAGACCTGTGAGCACCATAATGAACTTCTCCTGCTTCCACGCTGAGTGTAAGACCTTTCTTTATCTTGATGCCTCAGAAACTTGAGTAGCAGGATGCAGGCGGGCTCCGCTGCTGGTTATGGGCTTAGAGTCCGGTGGGCTCTCTCCATCTCAAGTGAAATCTCTGCTGGCAATTTTAATAGCTCCCTGAGCATTTCTGCATGAAAGGATTACCTCATTACCCTCTGTGCCCTCCGGGGAGCCCGATAGCGGATATTGTGGCGCACTCCCTACTTTGGCGTCTTCTGCCCGGTCTTGAAGCCTCTCAGCGCCATGCAGCTGAACGATCGCGTTTCGGTTTCTCCTACTCTCCTGTCGGTGGCTGTCAGTTGTTCTTCCTGCTCCTCCTGCTTCCTCTCGATTTTCCCCATATCGGTGCGGAGAGCTGTGACTGTACTCCGCATCTCCTTTCTAAAGTCCCTTATTTCGGCCAGCATTTGTGACATTTGCCTTTGCAGGGTGGATAGGGGATCTGATCAGCCCTCGTTTTGCTGTGTCGGGGAGGTCGAGGAGGCCCGCGAGTCACCGCTCTCCGAGTCTTCCTCCAGCGATCTAGTGCCATCCTGATGCTTGGGGATCCACGGATGGTCGCCTCTTTTCTTCGACATTGTACCTCCTCTTGTTTGTGGTGAATGCTCTCTGATGCTGTAAACAGCAGTTTTAATTGAGGAGTTTGGTAGTTTTAGCAGGGAGCCTTGCAACCCGAGTTGTTGCTCAGTGCATGCGTCACTGGAAGTCTCCATGTCCAATGACTTTGATTATTTAGTAATTTATTCACTATGTATGTATTTTTTTTTGCTGTGAGATCAAGTGCATTGTCATTTGGAATTCATTGCTACATTTGGGGACACATGAAAGAAAGCACAGAAGATATGTTTATCTGGGGAGTTACAGAGAACTGACCAAAATGAACTGTGAAGGTTTAGGCATGACAGTCACTTTACCTGGATGTTGTGTTAACAAAGATAAAAAGTAATCCAATTAACTATAGGGCATACTGCATATTCAAGGCAAACAGTTTATTCGATTGCACATTTGCTGTTATATAGAAATGCCCAGTTGTGGACCGATGTGTGGGCATAAACTGATACTGGCAAGGAGTCACACACAACACTGTATGTTCCTGCACTAACCCACACCACCCAGATGAAAGAGGCACTGCGAACGTGTTCCACAACTTGGTTGTGATGGATAACAACACAGGCTCATAAATATGGAGAAAGCAATTGACAGTAAAAGAACAGAAAGAGAAAGAAACATCATGGGAGAGCTCAGAATTGTGTTTACTGACGTGAACCGCTACAGGTGAATTAACGATAGATGCTGGCAGCTACCCCAGAAGTGAAATCATGTTTTTTTTTTTAATAATCATACCTATTATAAGATTACTTTGAAAAGAGGTAGCAATCAGTATGACAAATGGCCATAATAAGAGGCTAGAGAAGAGGAATATGAAAAGCTGCTAGTAAAGATAATTGTCCAAATTGAAAGTCCACTCAGTAGACACTCACGGAGATGCTCACTGACAGCAGAAACACAAGGTGTGTGGTGACTGATTCATTATCAACAAACTAAGACTGATGGAAAGCGCGAGCACAGTAAAGGTGAAAGGTGTCAGCAGGCTGATGCACACTGACAGTGTAAGAGAATAACGTGAGTGCGCAAGGAGTTGAGCCATAGTTTGGAGAGACTAGTGTTGGACCAAGGAAATAACAAAAGGAGCTGAAATTAAGAAAATTAGAGCAGGAAGGAAGGAAAAGAAAATGAAAAGGTAACAACACAACAACATGCTCAGAAGGTTACACAAAATAATGTAGTACGAGTCATAAAACCATGGAGAAAGACTCCCAGTGTTTGATTATGCTGACGCTGTCCTCAACTTCACCCTGCCTCATTCTTTGTAAAGCTAGGCACTCTCTTTATCACTTTCTGCCATTTGCCTCCAATGCCCCCGGTACTCACCACTGTACTCTCTACTCCTCCCTCTCTCTTCCGTCTCTCCTTTGTGCCGCCAGCTCCATGCCTCCACCCTTGTTTCCAAATTCTGGTTTGGATCTCTTCCCCATACCTCTCCTGTCTTCTCTGCCCCTCATCCCCTCCTATCAGCTCTGCTGCAGAAACCCCATACCTTCAGATTTCTCTGTCCTCACTCCTGTTCCGGGTAGGCAGCCATCTCTTGCCATCTCTCCTCCCCTGGAACTCTCTTCCAAGCTCCCTTCAGCTATTACCATGTCTGCGTTGTCTAAAGAGCACTCTTTCCCAATCCTTTCCACTGCTTGTTCCTGTCCTTCCTCCTCCTGATTTGCTGTCTCTTTGCATCTCTTTCTGCACCACTCACTCCATATCTCCCCATTGTGATTTATTCTACCCACCCTAAAACACATGTTGCCATAGAAACTCCCTTCCTCAGTACCCTTTGATCTTTCACTCCCCTGTCACTGTAAACCTCCCATATATATTTTTCTTGCTCCCTCGGGCCCCAGCCTGCCACTCCTTTGGTCTTGCATAGCTCCCTGTGCCCACCATCCCCCCACCGCTGCCTACCCACCGTCGGTCACAGTCCCACATGCCCCACACCTGGGGTCAGCACTAACCCTACCTGAAGGGCCTCCCTGGGAAGGGAGGGAATTCAATTACGGTGCCAGCAGGGCAGACACATGCAGAAGATGGAGGAGGAGGAGGAGGTGTGTTCTGGGGACTAAGCGTGGTGGGAGGAGGGCGGCCATTATCCAGTGAAGCTGGGGACATTTTTCCTTGGGGGCATGATGTGCCACATGACATAGAGCCAAGCAACTTCTGTACCATTCCTCCATAGTGAGGATCAGCGTGTTGCTGTGGCTCTGGCCTCTGCCAGGGGCTGCAACACCAAGCTTCTTACCCCTCCCTCCCTGGAGAAGGCGAAAAGTCACTGAGCGCCAAGCCTCTTCCCCTGTCAGCCCTCTGACTCCGGGTCCATTCCCAAACTTGGGTCCTTGGCATCGCAGATGGAATAATTATTTGGGTACACAATCCTGTTGTGAAGCTACTCTTTTTCCCACCAAGTTATCAAGCTGTTATATCCTGTAATGTCAGATTTCCTGGCTGTGCTAATTTGTTGTGCAACTCTCATACTGCACCAATTTCCATTTGTTATTTAGTAAATTACTTGCTACTTGTAGATGCATATTTATATTGTAAGCAACCAGTTTATCTTATTGTATCATATTTTTCTTCTTCTTCCTTCCCTTCCCTTCTAGACCCTCCCACCCTGGTCGCACCTGGAAACCTGCTCCAGCTCAGTGTACCTCTCCATTAGATCAAAATTCTAAATAAAAGAAATAAAAATATTTTATGTTCATCTAAAGCCTTTTCAACATTTCTTATTGTTCTTCTATGTTCAAATCATTATTTACCTCAATAGGGCAAGTCATCTCTGAATTGGTCTGTACCATAACCAGAATATCCACCTCCAAAGCGTTTCCATAATTCTCCATACCTCGGTTCTGTGATCTCTAATGATTGAGGTGCAGGAGAGGAGATCCTCTCTACCCTTTTAACAGCACACTGACCTCCTCCTCGTCGGTCATCTTGGCACGGAGCCAAAACAGCCAGGGGTTCCCTCACAGGAAGTGTTGGGGAGTTTTACTGTCATAAAGAAAACAAAATAATCAAACATCACAACTCATACAATCTAGTATAACAGCGATGCAATCAATAACAGTAATGTGGAAATTAGAAGAATCAGTCCTTAAAACAAAAGAGTGGACAGCACAACAACAATCAGGCTTAAAGGGAAAAAAGCAGGTAAAACATATTTAGCTATGCATATCTTATACATATGGTCACCATCCAAGGTCAGAACTTCTGCTCCAATACTGTATGTCTATTAAATACTGTTTTAGGCAAGTGTTTCCTTAATACACTGGTCTAAGATGCATGTAAGTTTGTAATATCTATCTGAAACACTTTACCTAATGTGGTAGATACAGAATTATTAAACTTCAAAGATGTCGCCAGTAGAATAGTGGGAGGATTTTATTTGTAGAAAATAGATTAAACGTATGCAGACAAATCAAAGCAAATATCGAACATAAAATAACAAAGTCACATAATCTTACAGTTTAGATCTTAAAAAGAAACCAATCATATAGACAGTGGGGTACAGACAATCATGAGGCTAAATAGGAGGAAGGTCAGAAATCATGGGCATACTAGATGGACCAGACAGTCCCCATCAGCTGACACATTCTATGTTTCTATGTAATCCATTACAAGTAAATAAAAATAAAAATGTATATTTTGGCCACTAGTTTTCTCCTTTTTCCTGCCCACCTTCAGTCTGCTCCCTTGTCCCTGCATCTGATCGGGGATTCTGTCCATTGTCCACCTCTACCTGGTTTGGTCCCAGGCACCCATATGCCCCTGCAGTTGTACCTTCCGCAGCAGGACCGCAGGGACCCCAGACTCCCCACAGAACACGGATCCAGCCTGAGTGCCCAGCCATCAAGCCACTCAATTGGTTGCCCTTTTTTCACCCCTCGGGACCGAGGGACGCAGTGACATCACCGGCGGGGTGCGACGCTCCTGCATGTGCTTCTTCCAGATGTCTTCCTCAGCTCCACCCCTGAGTGCAACAAGTCTGCAGTCTCCCAGCCTCTGCCAGTAGGCAACCACGCACTGACTGCTGTGGACCCCCGGAGAAGGAGAGCAGTCCTTCTCCTTACCAAGCCACCCCTGGTGACCTGTGCTCTTTCCGGAACACCGTTGCCTTCATGGAGCGAGGAGTGACAGCCAGGGCTTCAGCCCTCAGTGCCACCAGGCCAAAATCAAAATTTAAATATAAGGAAAACAAGGAAAAAATTGATGAAATGAACATGATTTGAGGCTAGCACACTGTTAACTAATAGAATTAAAACAGTCTTACTTAAATTACGCTAAAATAGTAATCCAATCACACTGTGTCTATAATATCTTATGCATATGAGATGCCAGCTTTGAGCATTTTGTTCTTTATAGCTTTTATATTGTAGATATTAACAGACATAATCCCCAGAGCATCTGTGTTTCTTCTGTCTGTGTTTCCGCTGCACTGTCCAGGCACACCTGACTTGTCACAGATATTACCTACAAGCCCCACAAATTACCCTGAGGTGCTTGGATGGATTGATATAAGTTCTGGGGAAATAATCCCAGGGCTACTATTTGATATGATACTTGAACATTTCTAAGTGTTGGCCATATAGTCTCTGGGCCCGATTCTAGAAGGTAGCGTAAGTTGCCGCGAACGCAACTTGCGCCACCTGCAACTGCGACATTGACCCTCGCCCTATTCTTGAAGGGCAGGGTCTCCTAACAAAGTCCTGTGACTTGCGACATGCAGCAAGGTATGCCGCACAGAGGGTGTAACTGTCCAGCATGTCGCAACCGCTGCTACAGGTCACAAGTGCATCCCCGCCCAGCAAGGTACAACCTACACCCCTGTCCCCCAGTCATCAGTACCTGCCCGCAGTGCTGGACACAACAACTGACCTGAATCCCCATAGCTAAGTCCTGCAGGGCTGCCCACCCCCAGCCCCCCCAAAACCCACGTTGTCAAACTCCCCACAGGGGGCGGCTGTCAGCACCCCACCCATGCCCTGACCCCCAAGTCACCCGCCGCAAATGCAGCAGAAAGCCTGCCTGGTAGTCTAGGGCCCTCCCATGAGCAACATACCTAAATTAATGTCTGTCTATTCCTGGTAATCTAGTGACCCTCCACCCCGATCATCATACCTACAGTAAGAACCTTAATGCCCAGGTAGTCTAGCGCCCCACCCACGGTTGACATAAATAAATTAAGGTCCGTCTATTCCCTGTTAGTCTAGTGGCTCCCCAACTGTAGTATAATAATGAATATGAGCCCCATATCCTGGTAGCCTAGCGGCCCCCTCCGAACTGTATTAAAATAAATATGAGCCCCATATCCCTGGTAGTCTAGTGGCCCCCGAACTGTAGTAAAATAATAAATATGAGCCCCGTATCTCTGGTAGTCTAGTGGGCCCCCTCCAGCCGTGCCAGCCCACCCAGCACCCCCCACCCGTCCCCAGCGGCGACTGCCACAGCCCACCTCTCACCACCACGGCCAGCCACCGACTGAGTTCAGTATCAGCGCATACTGTAAAGACGCTGCCAGCTCTCTCCCTTATGACTATGCAGTAGAGTATCACCCAGGTTTGAATCATATTGAAGCAGATGCCCTTTCTCATAGATCTGCCAGAGATCAAAAGTGGGTGAGTATCTCTGAGCAGTCAGTGAAAACACTGTGTCACAAGTTTGAAAAGATGAGTCTTCATCCATAGACAATGTTGACCGTCTGGTGGATTACTGAACATACAAACATACGAATCTTGCCAACAGAAACAGGCCCTTACAGTCTATCAAGTTAGTCTGCTCGAATGCACAGCTAGCACCCTTATATTGCAGCTGCCTCACCCTCCTCTCCCGCCCCTCACCTTTACCCCCTCGCACCCTGTCCCATACCCTTTTAAACTGCCCACTGTGCTACAGGATACCACCTCCTCAGGTAGAGTGTTCCATTCTCTACCACCATCTCTGTGAAAAATGCCTCCTCATCTCTCTCCGATATCTTCCACCCTCCAACCTGAGACCATGCCCTCTAGTGTCCCTTCCTCTCCTCAGCTTAAATATCCCTTCTGTGCCCATTTTGTTCAACCTCTTCAAATACATATATATTTTTAACTTACGTTTTATGCCCCTTCCTCACATCCAGACCCTCTCTGGGTCTCCCAATGCACCTTACGGGCTGTGCTGCTGGGACCAAGAGGCTCACTTTCAATTAGTGCTCCACTCTGACTTGCCAGTTATCCACCGGATGATCCCTATGGGTGGGGCAGAGAGTCCCCTCCCCCCGAGTCCTCAGGGAACGTGCACCTAAGCTGCCCCGGATCCCATGGTTGCTGCAGGGACCCTTCACCTGGCCTGGATGTGGGGCATTTCCTGGTTTTCTGGCCCTCCCCTGTGGGCGTCGGCACTGAGGGAGGGCCAGTGAGATAGAGGCACGCTGAGACGGCCTTCACCAGGTTCTCAGCTGGAGCCTGCCCTCCCTTGTGCTTCAGCACCCTCTGCTGCACCCTCCACCTGTGGTCACCTAGGTGACAGTATCAGAGAGGGACTGCAGCCCATCCCTCCCGGAGGCGGCCACTGGGTGCTCAGTCCTTCTCCTCCCGTCCGGCCCTCTAGCGAAGCAAACTCACTACTGAACCCGGTTGCCAGTGTCGTGAGTGGTAGTGCTGCACTGTCGCCAGCAGGTTGGCCAAACCCTTCAAATATTTGAAGGTCTCAATCATATCCTCCCAATCCCTACTCTCCGCCAGGGTGTACATAATCAACTCAGTCAGCCTGTCCTCATAGGTTTTGCTCTCCAGCCCCTGGATAATCTTAGTTGCCCCACGCTGCACCTCCAAAAATCTGATATCCTTCTTCAGAAAGGGACACCAGAACTGCATGCAGTACTCCAAATGTGGCATAACTAGTGACCTGTACAGTGGCAGGATCACATCCCTATTTCTGGATGAGAGTCCTCTCGCAAAACACTCCAGCATCTTGTTGACCTTATCTGCCACCTTGCTGCACTGAACTGAGTTGTTCATGTTACCCGTTATGATTGCCCCTAGGTCCTTCTTCTCCTCTGTGACCTCTATCTGAACTCCTCCCAACTGGTAGCTCCTCCTGAGTTCCTTACTCTGAAGTACATAACCTTGCACTTCTTCACATTGAAGCTCAATTGCCACTTTTCTGACCATTCCTCCAGTTTGCTCAGGTCCTCCTGTAGGCCCCCACCACCCCTATGTCGTCCACCACTGCCCCATCTTGGTATCATCTGTGAACAGACTGATCTTGCTCCTAATGCCATATGAGATATCCAATATGAATAACCCAAACAACACCGGACCCAGGCCTGAGCCCTGGGGCCCTGCTTGTCATCTCCCTTGGGGAAAAGAGTGCCCCTCACCACCACCAACGGCCCTGCAAATACCCTTGCCAGTTCTTTCAGCACCCTTGGATGAATGCCATCTGGACCTGGTGCCTTATCCACCCTTAGTTCCTTCAGATCCTCCAGCACCCTGCCTTTCATAAATACACCATCTGTCACTCCTCCCCCACCTTCCCCATCCCCTGAGGTAGCTGTCCACCCTTCACCTTCATGGACACAGAACAGAAGTACTCATTTAGTGCTTCTGCCTGTCTCTGCCCCTTCTCCATCTACTACCTGTCCTTTCTAGTCCTCATTATCTGGTCCCTGGAGCTCCTCTCTCTTATGTATCTGAAAATTCCTGTGACCACCAGATACCTGTGTACCAGTAGCCTACTGTAACTTCATTCTCTGGACTTAAGTACTTTGTCCCAGTTGACAAAAGCTGATTTTCAAAGAGAACAGAGTTGTGACCTTATTATGCAGAAAGTCATTTCTGTTCTAAAGCAAGGAGGTGATCTCACTACCATGCATTCCACTGACCCTAGTACTAGCTTGTTGCTGCACAAATGGGCCAGGCTCAAGATGCAAGAACAACTATTGTATACAAGTGACTAACAACCAAGGCAAACTGATTAAAAGATAACTGGTCTTGCCATCCAAATTTAAAGCTATTGTGTTAAAAGCCCTGCACAATGACATGGGGCATTTGGAAAGCAAGAGAACCATGGACTTGATCCAGTCACGGTTCTACTGGCCCAAATGAGTTCCGATGTTGAGAAGTACTGTAAGGCTTACAGCAGATGCATACAGCGGAAAGCCCAGCCTCAAAGACAGCCCCATTGGTCAATATAATAACAAGTGCCCCACTGAAGCTCGTGTGTACAGATTTTCTTAGTTTGAGTCAGATTCAAGAAACATTTCTAATGTGCTGATGGTTATGGATCGCTTTACAAGATATGCTCAGGCCTATCCCACCAAGGACCAGAGGGCCTCTATAGTTGCTAAAGTTCTGGTGGAAAAGTTCTTCGTACATTACAGTGTGCATCAACACATACACTCTGATCAGGGCAGAGATTTCGAGAGTAGACTAATTAAAGAACTGTTAACTCTATGGGGCATCAGAAAATCTAAAACTATCACCTATCACCCATAAAGAGATCCTCAGCCAGAAAGATTTAATCGCACCTTACTTGATATGCTGGGTACACTTGATCCAAGAGGCAAGTCTAAATGGAGTCAACAGATCAGTGCTTTGGTTCATGTGTATAATTGTACGAAAAACAACACCACTGTTTTTTGCCTTATAGTCTCATGTTTGGCAGAGAAACTTGCCTTCCTGTGGATGTATGCTTTGGTGTTTCTTCTGATGGTACCAGGACTGAAAGCTACCTCCAGTATGTCAAAAACTAAAGGAGCAATTGAACCATGCTTACCAGCTGGCAAACACTATAACTGCAAAAGAAATCTGGCCAATAAAGTTTTACGACAAGCAAATTAAAGCACAAGAACCACAACCCAGAGTCCGTGTGATAACACAAAATCTTAGATTTCAAGGCAAGCACAAAAGAGCTGACCATTAGGGTCATACTGTCTACATTGTAATTACTAAATTGAATGACCTACCAGTATACAAAGTATGACCAGAAGGAGACACTCAAGTTACAAAACAATGCACAGAAACCACCTGCTGCCTGTTGGTCAAATAGTACTCAATGAAGTTCAAGAATTTGAGGCTCCTAGATGCCTTGTAACCAGGTCTGCTAGACATAAAAGTAACTCTGTCAGACACCATCTGCTAACCAGTCAGCTCCGCAAACAGGTAATGCTGCTCTTGTTAATGACTCTAACTCTGAGAGTGATGAGGAGTTTTGCACTGCTTACTATCCGTCACTCCAGCTTGCAAGATTATTCTGAGGTTTTCCTTCTGCTACTCCAGGCAATGCTTTCAAAACCCAGTGGTTTCTAATGATCACAATTTACCTGTTGTGCCTGAATTCCAGACAGTGATGTCAACAACATATGCTCTGAAATAAATGATTCTTTTCGTATGGTGGAGTTAACTGAACCAAGTGCAAACCTCAGTGAATATGCTAGTGCATCAAAGAGTACAACTGCTTTAGATGGGGTAAATGAACTGTTTCATTCAAAAGAAAGTATTGCTGTCCCAGAGACCGCCAGTTGTGTGTCAGATGATTCCAACTTTGTGGATATACCTCTTACAGATGAAGATGAGCATAAGCAGCCAGCGAGTGATAGTGATGTTCACGACTAAAGGGCCCAAAATAATAATGACCACTAAGAAAGTGCCGTGGTACCCATTTCTTTGGAAGCTGTTTTGTTGCTGGACAATGAACCGGAGTCATGAACATGAATGCTGATGCAGAAGTGCATATGCAAATGCCAAGTTTGCCACGTCACTCCGAAAGAACTGTCAAACTTGTATTACAGCTCACATATGACACTCCAGGAAAGCCTCTTGATCTGCCTATGAATGTTGTGCATAAAGGAGTATATGTTACAGCCAACTCCCTGCCTAGAATCGTGTTCGCTGCCTCCTCCAAGATCAAAATCTTCACCCAGTATAATAGGGGCTATTCAAACAGGATAAAGGGGATCATATGAAGCACACTGGTATAATGTCTAAGATGGATTAACAGCTGTATTCTGCAACTTTAAAATGTCCAATCTAATGCCATGTGATTTTGAATTGCACAATGAATCATGACAATGTCTTAAGTACTGTGGAATATCCTAATTTCTAAGGTAAAGTTTAATTTAGTAGCATGTTATATTGTGAATAGTTACTTTATATCTGTGCAGATGTTGTATATAGTACCATGTGGTCTGGACTTGTACATAGTAAGCTTATAATGTAAATATTGCCATGTCTTTTATCGACTTGGCGTGGATGCCAAGTTTCCTGGCAGGAGAGAATGTAACCCCCAAAAATGGTGGGCTTACTTGGGGTCATCTCCATGGGCACTGCATTGCCCTCTGCCTGGAAGGGTCCCAGCTGGTGCTCTGCCTTTGAGAGTCTGGCCAATGTCCAGTGATGAAAATATAATCCAAATGTAAAGTATTGCTGTGTTTCTGGTTCCTGCACAAACATGCAAATCAGTGCCGCCATGCTGTGACTTTAAGAGGTTTAGCCCTGTGTACATAGAGTATAGCCTGTGCTGGGTTTGGGTAAACAGAAGCTCGTGACTGGCTGGGCAGCACTCAAAGAGTGCCATTGCACAGTCGCTACCAGTCACATGTGCAACCTTACTGAATGATGTAACCATTTATTTCTAAAGCTAAACTGGTATATGTAAAATGAACTTTAAAGTTTGGGACTGTTTACATTATGCTTCACCAGCCTCCATGTTGACACTTTGACCCTGCTGGTTCAGTTCAGTTTCAGTTTATTCTTATATTTCATCAGGATAAGGCACTAGGCAAAGCCTATTTTCAGGGCCATCCTGTTACACAATAAATACAAACAGTGACAAACAAATACATATACAAAATAGGTCAAGTCACATTTACATAGTAACACCTGTGCAAAATTCAGCAGTAACAAGAACAATTAAATGTGTAAAAATCCTGAAAAAGCAGATTTAAGTGTTGCAAACGTAGGCTTGTTTCTAACCAATGGAAACTATTCTCAGTGCAATTTAACCCCTGCAAGGTATATTTTTAAATCAAGGATGGAAATGAGAAAGCAAAAGTGTGGCCCACTGGGAACTGAACCTCAGACTCTGGTATGCTGTTCCAGCACTCTAATCATTAAGCTACAGGCTGACTGACTGAGTGTCTGAGGACTTCCTTATAAGCCATACACCTTTTCTCAAATATTGTGCAGTCCTGCAACCAGGAAAATATCAGGAATACATGGAAATGAGAAAGGAATAGTGTGGCCCACTGGGAACTGAAGGAGTGTGTGGCTGTAAGGAAGTCCTCAGACGCCCAGCCAGTGACCCTGTAGCTTAATGGTTAGAGCGCTGAAACAGCATACCAGAGGTCTGAGGTTCAGTTCTCAGGGGCCACACTTGCCTTTCTCATTTCCATCCTTGATTTAAAAATATACCTTACAGGAGTTAAACTTCACTGACAGTAGTTTGAATTTCTGACATGTTCCTGGTTGCAAGATTGTGCAGCATATTTGAGAAAAGGAGTGTGTGGTTGTAAGGAGTCTCAGACACTCTAGCCAGTGAGCCTATAGCTTGATGGTTAGAGTGCTGGAATGGCATACCAGAAGTCTGAGGTTCAATTCCCAGGGGCCACCGTTTTCCTTTCTCATTCCACCCTTGATTTAACCAATGGAGGATCAAATTCCATTTGTTAACAGTAATGAAATCAAAACACTGCTTCCCATACTTTGATTTTATGTAAGGGACCTTTAATCCTCCCTTTACATCTGTCAACCAGTAAGAACTGGAATTCCATATAAATTTAACGTTAAGATATTCAGAGATAGGGCCATTTACGTATTTTACAAAAGCAACTTAATATCTATCTCTTCTCATTTGCAGTGGAACCCAGTTTAGTTGGGATAGCTTATGACGATGATATTCAGCATATGATCCCTTCGGCCAAGCACAAACCTAGTTAACTTATTTTGCAATCTATCAAGTTTCTGCAAATTATGCTTACTCAAATTGTTATATACCATACATCCATAATCAATCAGGGGCGTATGACTGAGCCAACAAGTATTATCTTGTTCCCAGTCATATATTCCTGTGTCTCCTTAGTGCCCCTAACGCTCGATACCTTTACACAGATCTGTTCTATACGATAACCAAATTCCATTTGTGAATCAACCCATAAGCCTAAGTACTTGTATTGGGAAACCTGTGTGAGCTGTGTTCCATTTACTGTAGTTATGTTAATATTTAATACCTCACCCATTCCTTCCCTTTGTTATTGAAAATCATAACATTTGTATTCTTTGTATTCAATATCAACTTATTATGGGTTCACCACAATATATCCAAGGCACACTGCCTTAAGGGTAGCTGGTCCATTCCACAGGGTATCAAGCAGGCGAGGCATACTGATGAGTCCTGGTAGAGATGGCTGCGTGTCTATATCTTCTGTTAGCACCTTTTGCAAACTTGTGAGAGACCTTTCGGCACCATGCAATTCTGCTTAAAGTTGGACCAGCATAACATTCTGTGGTGATTTGCATATGCAGCCCATGATGCTTTGCATTGTGGGGGCATGTGATTTTGTATTTTGTTATCCTTAACCACCTTTCTAACTTGCAGAATTCTGTTGCAAAGTAGTTTCTAATGCTGCACAGTCATTAGCGCTACATATCAAAGCAGTGTCATCTGCATACATTTTAACACTGCTGTTTACACAAATTCTAGGTAGTTCATCAATAAAAGTAATGAACAGCAGTGGCCCCAGGATTGAACCCTGGGGCACTCCTCTACTCACTGCCCTTAATTCAGACAAACACGTTAACGCTCACCCACTGAGTGTCGACCATGGAGATATGAATGAGACCCCCTTTAGGGCTTCATTGTCTATATCTTTACATTCTAATTTATTTAGCAGCAAGGAAGAGTCCACCGTATCAAAAGCATTTGACAGATCAACGCACACCACTTTCATGCGCAGTTTGTTGTCAAGCGTGTAGGGAGACTGGAGCAGCTAGTCGGACCTCAAGGAGTCCTATGGGTCCTTTTACTTTGACTGCTGGGAAGGAACTGTGAACTGTACCCTTGGCACCCATTTCTATCCAATGAGAATGCTTAAACTGCGACTGACAGCCTGGGCAACCAACCAGATTGCAGATTTCCTTTTCCTTCAGTTGAGAGAAACGGCTGAAAAGTCTGTCTAGCTTGAGCTTCTGTTCTGAGAGGAGGCCCTGTTATCAGCTCAGGAATTTGAGGAGATGCCTGCTTTACCTCTTCCTGGCCTGAACTTCTGAGTAAATAGTTTGGAACTGCCAAGTCTGCAGCCTGTCTTAAAAGTCTCCGAAGAGAGAAAAGAAGTGTTTCTTGAGCTAAATATCCAGACTAAAAGGGGTTAGAGTGTCTGAAAGATCCCCAAGCTGTGTGTCGGTGAGAGACCAGTTTGCCTCAGAGACTGTGTCCTAGAACTGAAGCCTGGGGCCACCAGAATTGTCTCCAGCCTGTTGCTAAAGGGGAGACCTGAACTCTGCTTTGCCAGCTTACACTCCAAGGACTGCATTTTGCAAGTGGGTAAGCTGTGGTCTATCTGAGACTGTGACAGAGTTTAAACTGGACGCCAAACCACTTCACTAAGAGACTGTTGCTATCTATTCTTCACAAGCTGCTGAGAGACCAGTGTGGGAGTCAGCTCTTGTGGAGAAGATCATCACAGGTTGCAGCCACCCTTGGGGAAAGGCCTTGATGAGGGGTGAGTCGTGCAAGCCCTCGCTCCTGTATCCTGGTCCCTATCCAGAAAGAGAGATCTGCAGCTGCAGCCATCAGCCAGAGAGCCATTCTTCAAGAGAAACCAGCCTGGAAGTCATCCTAGATCCCGAGGTCCTGGTCCAGGTGAGTACAACAGGGCTTTACCCTGCAACACAAAATAAAAAGTATTTGCCAACTGATTTGCCTTCCAAGTTCTCATTTGTGGTTTAAACTGTTTTACAGGCCATCGGGCCTGGGGATTACAATTTTCTTGGGTTGAAGGTGCTTATGAATGTTGCAGCAGCCAAAGGTGAAATAATTATAATCATTTGTTTGTTTAAGGGCCCCAATCATATGCAAATCTCCAACCCGCAACATTCAGGCCTGCAACAAAATAGATCCTGGGAACCCAGGACTGCCATGACTGAAACTGTTCAGGGGATAAATGTATTTGAGTATTCCTCTCAACACAAAAGCCTAACAATTGCTCTAGTAAATCTTTGATTTATGTCCCCGCCCCTTGTTTAAATCCCCAAATAAATCAGTTTGTTGTTTAAATGTTAAACTGATTCCTGAGCATATTATTACTGATTACTGTTACTAGAAAAACTAAGAGTTGTTAGTGCAAATCTTTATCTACAGGTGCACATGGTGTATCCAGGAAGTTCTGGCCCAGTTGGTAGAGTGGTAACTGTGAGCATATCATAGCACTCACCACTAATTGTAACGTTGAATATTAAGTAAAGTGTTTGGTACAATTCCATGTGTGGGACCACTGGTTGGGGCTGTGGTAGGTACAACTTCCCAGAGGGTTGTGCTAGTGGAACATCAAACCCACTTAAAGATCTCTGGGTGGAGCACAAGCGCAAATAGTTCTGTTGTTACATAGATACATAGATACATAGATACATAGACAGTGTCGGCAGATATAGGCCTATGGCCCACCTAGTCTGCCCATTTGAGCTTGTAAGTTCAGTTTGTTTCCTAGAAGTCTATTTCTTACCCTGACCTCTAGAATTCCTTTATGTCTATCCCATGCATTCTTAAATCCCGTGATTGTTTCAGCTCCCACCACTTCCTCTGGCAGGGTGTTCCACTTGTCCACCACCCGCTCAGTGAAGAAATTCTTTCTCATGTTTCCTCTGAATTGTCCTCCTCCAACTTCATCCCATGCCTCTAGTCCTGAAACATCTTTTTCGCTTAAAATAGTGTTTTCCTGCACCCTGTTCCTCCCTGTAAGATACTTGTATGTTCTCTATCATATCCTCTCTCCTCCTCTCCTCCAGGGAGTACATGTTCAGTTCCTTCAACCTGTCTTCATAGGATTTGTGATGCAACCCATGCACCATCTTTGTTGCCCTCCCTGAACCTTCTCTACCCTGTCTATGTCCTTACGTAGGTATGGTCTCCAGAACTGTACACTGTACTCCAGGTGGGGCCTCACTAGTGTCTTGTATAGCGGAATTATGACCTCCCTTTTCCTGCTGATGATGCTCCTGCCTATACATCCCAGCAT
This sequence comes from Neoceratodus forsteri, assembly GCA_016271365.2. Classification (NCBI taxonomy): domain Eukaryota; kingdom Metazoa; phylum Chordata; order Ceratodontiformes; family Ceratodontidae; genus Neoceratodus; species Neoceratodus forsteri. Next base: position 179,355,735 of record CM057459.1, read on the forward strand.
CCTATTTGCTTTACCTGATGCCTTGTCACACTGTTTCCCTACTTGAGGTCATCAGAGATGACAATCCCAAGATCCCTTTCCTGCTTGGTGCATGCTATATCCTCACCCCCAACTGATATATTGTGCCAGGGTTTTTGTGCCCCATATGCATTATCTTGCACTTCTTTGCATTGAATTTCAACTGCCAAACCCTTGACCATTCTTCAGGTTTCTGCAGGTCCTTCTCATTCTGTCTACACCCTCTGGTGTGTCTACTCTGTTACAGAGCTTTGTGTCATCAGCGAACAGTGAAATTCTGCCTTCTATATCCTGTGCAATGTCACTGATGAAGATGTTGAATAGGACCGGTCCCAGCACTGATCCCTGTGGTACCCACTGGTCACTCTTCCCTCTGTGGAGTGACAGCCATTTACCACCACCCCTGTGTCCTGCCACCCAGCCAGTTACCTACCCCCACACTACTGTCCTGCCCACACCCATATTCCCCAGTTTGTGTAATAGTCTCTATGTGGCACAGTGTCAAAGGCCTTGCTGAAGTCCAGATAGGCCATGTCCACTGCCCCCCTGATCCACCTCCCTAGTCACCCAGTCAAAAATTCAATGAGGTTGGTCTGACGTGACCTCCCCTGGAAACCATGCTGCCTTGGGTCCTGTAGTCCATTGACAACCAGATGTTCCACCAATCTCTCCTTCAATAGTGCTTCCATGATCTTCCCACTACCGAGGTGAGGCTGACTGGTCTGTAGTTCCTGCTTCCTCTTTGTTCCCACTTTGTATAAGGGGACTACATCTGCTGTCCTCCCAGTCTTTGGGTACCTCCCTGTTTCCAGTGATTGGCTGAACAGGATAGCCAGAGGTTCAGCCACCACCTCTCTTAGTTCTTTAAGGACCTGGGATTGCACCCCATCTGGCCCCATTGCTTTGTCAACTCTTATTACTTCCAGTTCCTTCAGGACCCTTTCTCGTGTAAGGGACTTGTGTCCATTTCTGCACCATTCTCACCCCTTGTACTCCTTCAGACCCATTACCCCTTCTTCCTTAGTAAAGACTGAGCAGAAATACCTGTTCAATATGTCAGCTTTACTGTTGTCATCCTCCACGCTGCTCCCATCCTCCCCTTCAGTCTAACTATCCCTCCCTTGTCCTTCTTTTTTCACTTATGTACCTGTAAAGGTTTTGTCCCTTTAACCACTGATTTTGCAATGTGTTCTTCTGTCTGAGCTTTGGCTTCCCTACTGACTTCCTGCTCCCTTTGTTTCTCCTGGTACTTCTCCCTATCCCCTTCTGCCTGTGTCTTTTGTATTGCCTGAATGCAGTCTTTTGGCTTTCACTTTCTTTGCTACCTCTTTGGAAAACATAATGGTCTCCTCTTTCTTTTCCTCTTGCTAACCTGCTTAATGCATAATTCTGTTGTTCTTATAATCCCCTTAAATACTGCCCACTGTTCCTCCATCCCTGATTCCTGTCCCATTCCCTTAATGCCGCTTTCAAGCATCTCCCATTTTCCCAAAGTCTGCCCCCTAAAATCCAGGATACGTGTTTTGTGTGGTTTGGTTCTGCTCTTCTGTGATTTCAAACCACAATGACTGGTGGTCACTGTTACCCAGGTGCTCCCCACTGTTACCCCCATCACACTGTCCCTGTTTGTGAGCACAAGGTCAGTATTGCCTTCTGCCGAGTTGGTTCCATGACCAGTTGCTTGAGGAAGGCACCCTGAAGGGAGTCCAGGATAAATCTGCTCCTAGTTGATGCTGCTGCTGGATGCTCCAGTCCACATCTGGTATATTGAGTCTCCAACCAGTACTACCTCACCTTGTCAGCCATCCTTTGGATGGTAGCATCAACTCCCTATCTGTTTCTTCCTCCTGGGCTGGGTGTATAGACCACACCTGTCGGATGGCTGGCCCCATTTTCCTTTCCAGCTTAACCCACAGTATCTTCCCCATTTTGTTCCTCCTGGATCTGTGTGGCCCTTATGTCATTTTTCACATACAGTGCCACTCCTCCTCCCTTCCTGCCTGCTCTGTCTCTTCTGAATATGTTGTAGCCAGGTATGGCCATCTCCCAGTCATGGTTATCATTACACCAGGTTTCAGTGATGGCCACAATGTCCAGGTCTGACTGTACCATGACAGCCTCCAGATCTTCCATCTTGTTGCTAAGGCTCTGGCATTTGCACACATGGCTTTCCATGATTTGACCTCCCTAGACTGCTTCACTGTTCTACTCCAGCCCCTTCCTTGGTTGTCATTTATCCCTGGTTCTCCTTGCTGTCTGTCCTTCTGCTGAATTTTGCCCTTTCTGCTTATCCACCTTTGGACACTAATCTCCAACTTTGCACGCTGCTTGCAGAGATAGCCACTCCTCTGGTTCACTGGTTCCATTACTAGCTGTGGGGGTGAGCAAGTAGGTACCATCCTTGCTGGCCTGCCACCCCCTTTGCTAGTTTAAATGCTTGTCAATGTAGCATTTAACTTATCATTGAGTGCTTGATTCCCTCCAGGATGGATGCAGGCTGTCAGGCTTGAACAAACCTCCATCCCTCCAGATGGGTCCCCAGTCACCAATGAATCCAAACCCTTCCTCACAGCACCAGTTCTTCAACCATGAGTTAAAGTTCCTGTGCATGCACCCTATGCTCTCCCTTGCCTCTCACAGGTAGTACTTCTGAGAAAGTGACAGAAGTAGCTACTTGCTTGAGACCCTCCCAGTTTCCTAAACTCTTCCTGAACTTCCTTTGGCTCCCCATTTGCCAAGTCATTAGTACCTAGGTGGATAATGACATCCAGCTCACCCTCCTGTCTTGCCTTCCCAGTGATCCCAGTATCTTCCTTCCATCCCTCCATGCTGTGGCACCTGGTAGGCACCTCACCTCCTGTCCTCCCCTCCTGTGTTCCTAGCTGGATCCCTCTTATGATGGAGTCCCCACCAGGATTCCTTCCTCCTCCTCTGGGGTCCACTGCTTTCCCACTGAGGTCACCTCCTTGCCTAACCTCCACATCCTTTCCTTCCACTTCCCTGGGTACCTCTATTTGTTGTCCTCATTTGCCAGTGTGGCATATGAGTTCTTGAGAGGAATAGGATCTGGGATGTGCCTCTGCCTGACTGCTCTAACCTCCCTGAGCCCACTGTCATCCAAGTGCTCCTCGCTCTCGGCATCCTTTGAGGCAGCTGCATTGACTGGGTGGTTCCTGGACAGGGTGATGGTACTCCTGACCCAGTTTACTTCCGCCTCTGAGTCTGGCTACCTCATCCCTCAGTCCCAGAGATGCATGCAGATAGGGCAGCACCTCAGTGTCCAGAAGGTCTGCCTGAATATGGCTGCCCCACAGCCACTACATTGCACCACTCCCCACATTATACTGCAATTCCACTACTTATCTGCTACTGAAGCTCTCTTAGTTCTCTTTTATTTATTTACAGTATTAAAAATCCTGTAACTGATCCTCAGATGTATATTTTTAAGGAAAAGAAACCAATAAATAAATAAATGAGTCAAAACACTTGTGCTGAGGGTGGTCTTCTTCCCTTATGCCCTCCTACTTCACACCTCTTACTATACCCTGTGTTTAGCTCCTGTCAATCAGATTTATCAGGCATATACTTAAGAGTTGGGGAAGGGGGGAGTTACTCTGAAGCACTGAATTGAATATGTTTCCTTCCTTCACCTTCTGGCTTCTTCTGAGAAGATGAACTTCTGTTTGCTGCTTTAACTGTGACTAAGCCCCACCTTCAGTTATCACGTAGCTGAGGTCAGAGGCCAGACAATTAACACCCTTCACCCAGCTACAGGACAGTCAGACAAGCCAAGATAAAATTTGCAGCAATTAAAGACAGCACAGAATTACACCACCACTATTTTTAAATTTTCAACAGCCCAAAAACAATTATAAGTAAAGACAACACAGAAAGAAAGTACAGTGTCACTACAAGCCTACAATCTAAGTTTAAAAGAAAAATACCAGTTACCAGTTACTCTGAAGCACTGAATTGAATATGTTTCTTCCTTCACCTTCTGGCTTCTTCTGAGAAGATGAACTTCTGTTTGCTGCTTTAACTGTGACTAAGCCCCACCTTCAGTTATCACGTAGCTGAGGTCAGAGGCCAGACAATAACACCATTCACCCAGCTACAGGACAGTCAGACAAGCCAAGATAAAATTTGCAGCAATTAAAGACAGCACAGAATTACACCACCACTATTTTTAAATTTTCAACAGCCCAAAAACAATTATAAGTAAAGGCAACACAGAAAGAAAGTATAGTGTCACTACAAGCCTACAATCTAAGTTTAAAAGAAAATACCAGTTACCAGTTACTCTGAAGCACTGAATTGAATATGTTTTCCTTCACCTTCTGGCTTCTTCTGAGAAGATGAACTTCTATTTGCTGCTTTAACTGTGACTAAGCCCCACCTTCAGTTATCACGTAGCTGAGGTCAGAGGCCAGACAATTAACACCCTTCACCCAGCTACAGGACAGTCAGACAAGCCAAGATAAAATTTGCAGCAATTAAAGACAGCACAGAATTACACCACCACTATTTTTTAAATTTTCAACAGCCCAAAACAATTATAAGTAAAGACACACAGAAAGAAAGTATAGTGTCACTACAAGCCTACAATCTAAGTTTAAAAGAAAATACCAGTTACCAGTTACTCAGAAGCACTGAATTGAATATGTTTCCTTCCTTCACCTTCTGGCTTCTTCTGAGAAGATGAACTTGTTGCTGCTTTAACTGTGACTAAGCCCCACCTTCAGTTATCACGTAGCTGAGGTCAGAGGCCAGACAATTAACACCCTTCACCCAGCTACAGGACAGTCAGACAAGCCAAGATAAAATTTGCAGCAATTAAAGACAGCACAGAATTACACCACCACTATTTTTAAATTTTCAACAGCCCAAAAACAATTATAAGTAAAGACAACACAGAAAGAAAGTATAGTGTCACTACAAGCCTACAATCTAAGTTTAAAAGAAAATACCAGTTACCAGTTACTCTGAAGCACTGAATCGAATATGTTTCCTTCCTTCACCTTCTGGCTTCTTCTGAGAAGATGAACTTCTGTTTGCTGCTTTAACTGTGACTAAGCCCCACCTTCAGTTATCACCTGTTGTTGATATTGAGCCCTTTATCCATCAAAACCAGACCCCAGGCCCTACAACTTGCAACTAGGGCAGCAGGCTGGGGTAGTAGCCACTGGGAGGTGGCGCCTGGGCCATATAGTACAATAAAAATACCCGAGTCCCACTGCCTCCTTTTCCATATTGAGTTGACCTGTGGACTGTGGGCTGTAATACCCTCCATACCATTCCCTGAGGCAGTTGTCAGAACTGTAAAATAAAGTTGTTGTATTTATGCAACCTGTTTAACTACTGCTGTTTGTATAAAACATTTAAAAGACAATACACCATGGCACTGGCTTAAATAAACCCAGGTGTGTTAAAAAATCTGACCAGTATTAAACTAGAGGCAGAGCACAGTGGTAAAATCACTGAAAATGGAAAGAGAGCACCAACAATTCATAACAAAAACATTTCTCAAATGAATGACTCAGATAGTTCTTAAATGTTTTACAATTCTCATATAACTGTTCCAGGAAAGTGTCACTGCGTAATTCAAAGTGGTAAATCAAACAGTGTAAACATGTAAACATACTGTTCCTCAATAAAATTCTTAAGGAGTTTTGAGTGGATTACAAAGTCCATACAGTAACTTCAGTACATAAATAATTTCAGTTCATTAGTATTGTACAATTAACCTGGTGATTTAACTGGAAAAATAGGCCATACAGTGATTCCCCAGTGATTTAAGTTCACAAGTTCAATATTTGCGTTGCTGGTTTTTATGTATTTAATTATTTTAGACTTTACTAATTTTGGTTTTACATTAATATAATAGACATCGGGAAGCTTGCCCAGAGGCTCAAATCTATGAGGGAGCAGAAGTTCAAGAGTGAGGGTTGCGTGTCAGTGGCTCAGCAAGTTGCACTTTCACGCCTGAGACTGGAAATTGAAAATCAGAAGGTTGTGGGTTCTATCCCACACCAGACACTCTGGTTACATCCCAAAACTGATGCTGCAGTGCAACTTGAGGGGCTGCTGCACCCTGATGTGCTGTCTTTGATGAGACATTAAACTGAGGTCCCATCTGCCTGTTCTGGTGGTAGTTCAGATAGATGTTAAAGATCCCATGGCACTTCTCAAAATGGAATTTCCTGGTATCCTTGCAAACTTCCCTTTACTATAAATACCACCAACAGCTTAATCTGGTTCAATGTCAGTTGGCATCCATCTGATTCTCCTCAGGGATGAGGCTGAAAATAGGCAGAATTGTCTAGTCCTTCTTTCTTGGTCATCATAAACTACATAAATAAAACAGCCTTCACCTTCATTCAGTATTATCTCAACCCTTACTAATGTGATCCACTGGTGGTTGGGTGGGAAGACAGTGGGTTCAGTCTGGGACATACCCTCTGGGGAATCTCTGGGGAGTCAGGGTTTAGCCCCAGAGCCTAGCCTTCTGTCATCTCTTGGGGCTGCTTCCATGTCTTAACCCTCCTGTTCTTATCTCTGGCTCAAGCTCGGTAACATGTCCACACCCAGTTGGGACACCCAGGTAATGTGTCTGCTGTGAATTGAACTGGGGTGTTGGATCAAATGCCATGTACAGTACGCTGCACCCTGGACCCCAACAAGCCCTTACCTACTTCCAGATGAGTTTCCCACAGCCTGAGCTCTCGCTTTTTTTTCCTTCTGACTCTTCATCCCTGCTGTTTTTAGTGACTAGTCCACTAATCTGCGTTGTTAAGCTTAGTACTCCTAGTCCAACTCCTTTTCAGTCAGGTGGTCAGCCCAGGCAATCTGCACAATCAGCCCTTCTCCCTAGGCCTCCCTGTTCTAAAGAGCAGTATTTGACCCTTTATTGGACAACATCCTGCCACCAACTACCAATGCTTGACAACCGGGCGAGGTGCTAAATGAAGGAGGACCTGGGGAGGGACATGGGTAACTGACAAATGTTTTTCTTTTTTTTTGTTGTTACAGGACCAGTCCTACACACCTCATAATGTGCATGCTGATTCCCTGAAAGCTGCACTAAAGTCTCGATTCTGGGCCCCAACTGAAACAGTTGGGAAGGCACCAAATGTCAGTCGGATGTCAACTGAATTCTGAGGCTGAATCAGTGCCACTTGCATTTCATTCCAGGAAGGTGACACCTTTTCAGTAAGTCAGGAACAGGCAGCACAAAAACATTGTCAAACTCACCCTGAAGTGACAAAAACATGGAGGCATGCATTTACAATCTACATGGTATAAACCACTTTTTTCTTGTTTTTGCAGACACGGATGCATACCTCACAGTCCACAGAGTGACACCACCGGAGGCAGTGCCAAGACTGTGCTTATGCAGCTGGTGTGGTGCTATACAGGAGCCACTCAGACATCAACTCAATTGAGTCAGGCCTCAAAGCCGAATTCCATCAGCTGAAATTCTGGTCCAAGGCCAATAATTTACTGTTGTTTGCCAAAAAGCAAAGTTATCCTCTTTGACCCTCACCATCTTGCAACCGTCAGAAGTGAACTTCCAAAATATGTTCTCTTAAGGGTGATCCCATAGACACTGTAAACTCTATCAAGTCCCTGGGAGTTATGCTGGATCAGGAAATTTCATTTAAGCCTCGTGCTGACTGGGCGACTGAATTGCCAAACCAAAACTAGGGCTTCTATTGGTTAAACTCCAACCTCACCTCTAAAGGCAGAGTATCCATACCCACTAGTATTTTACCACCTGCCATCCGCTGTGGTGCCCTGCTCCTAACTTCTCTCAAAGATACAGAGCTCAGCCAGCCCAATGGCATGGATGGCTGAGGTGTTGGTGCACCTCACCTCCTGTCACACTGGCAACCTGGGTTGGAAACAGATGCGGTCATTGGGGGCTGGCCAGGAGGGAGGATTGGGCATCCATAAGAGTGCTGTCCTTGGGGAGAGAGGTTGCTGTGGCTCACTGCTTGGCTGCCACTTCATGTATCTGGGTAGCAGCACAAGCAAGTCATAAGTAGAGGGATGGGATCTCACATTCAGAGGGCAGGCGCATCTCTTTTTTGTAACTCAATTTTATTCAAAAGAATAATAATAATGTTCAATTTCAATATACCACAGTCCTCTACAATTAATAATAGCCATGTACCAGGTTCAGAAAAAGATGATTTGAAATTCTTTATATAAAAAGAACATAGTCCAGTTTCATAAACTATTACACATAACAGATAAAGAATAAAAGTAAACAAAATATTTTCAAACATTTTCCCAGTGTGCCACTATTGAAAAAGGGAGGGTAAGCAAGGAAAGAGGAGGTGGAGGAGGAAGGGAAAAATATAAGTGAGGAAAATGATGAAAAGAAAGGACCCTTCAAAATATTTCACTAATCCGCTTCTCAGGGGACCGCCTGTCAAATAATATAACAAGCATTTGTCAGTGCCAAATGTTTGCTTGCTGGCATTGGCAGTGGTAGTGCAGTAGTTACAGAGCTGCGTAATAGGAATGGTAGTGAAGTACTGAACTGAAGCCAACCCCACCACCACCCTGCAGAGAGTGACAGGCATTGGGGTGTGCGTTTGGGTGGGTCGAGCATATGACCATGCCATTTCACCACACCCCACCCTGCAGACATTGACAAGTGTAACGGTGTTCCTTGGGGTCTTTGGCTCTATGCGCACCCCATTTCATTAGGAAATACGCAGGAGATGGGTGCGATATAGGAGAATGGGGTGAACTTTGGGGCCGAAGAGTCCAAGGCATACCCCGATGCCTCTCACTGGCTGCAGGGTGTGGAATGGTATGAGCATTACAGGCAAGAATCCCAAGTCACACCCCTGATGCCTGTCATTCTCACAGGGTTAATGTTATGATTGGAAACCGTAATACCTCAGGCATTCGTTGGTATTTTCACTCTAAATTTTCACCATGTTTTTTATGACCCCACCTCATGAACAGGGGAATATCAGTTTGTTAGTCAAAGCTGCTTAAGTACAGCGACTCACGCATTTAGCACTCACAGGTGCAAAACATTCTAACAGGATGTAAAATGACAGCTGTACTGTTCATGGGGAGGTGTAAAAATGGCAATGTTGCAAATCTGCAGTAAAATATTTAAAAATGGTGAAGTCACGAGCAGACATAGAAACTGTGCAACGACACCTATAATATAATTAGGTCGGGATTTTACAGCAGATTGTCAACTCAGGCATTTTGGTGCCTCCGATCATGAACAGTGTCACTGTGATTTTCTTTATCTGTGCCGAACAATGATTTCCCACAGCTACCACAGATCTTCGCGCTGAAAGTGTGAAACACACTTCAGCCATGTTGTGAAAATGACAGCTGTACTGTTCATAAGAAGTGTGGAAAATGCCACTGGTGAAAATCTGACTGAAAATATTACAAAGTCATGAACTTACTAGGGTGCGTGGAAACCGCGCTAATGCTCACTGTAACACAGTCATTTTATGGACTTTTGTCACCAAATTTTCAACATAGCCATTTTAAAACCTCTGCTCATGAACAGTGTAACTGTGATTTTCTTAATCTGCCCTAAACATTGCTTTCACACACCAACAGCACCATTGTGCGCCACATGTGAAAACACATTTTGACGACATATAAAAATAGCAGCTGTACTGTTCATAAGGAAGTGTAATAAAATAGCAATGTTGAAAATCTGGAGTGAAAATATTAAATTGCAAACTTACGAGCATGCATAGGAACTGCGCAACGCACTTCAAAAAACAGTCATTTTTAGGAATATTTTCACCAAATTTTCAACATAGCTATTTTAAGACCTCTGCTCATGAACAGTGTCACCGTGATTTTCTTAATTTGTCTCAATATTGATTTCAAGACACTGACTGCGCCATTGTGTGCTACATGTGAAAACATGCTTTTGGGTGAGATGAAACATGACAGCTGTACTACTCATAAGAATGTGTGGTAAAATGGCAATGTTGAAAATCTGGAGTGAAAATATTGAAAATTTCTATGAACTTATGAGCGCATGAGGAACTGTATAACACACGCGGTAAAAACAGTCATGTTTTGAATTTTCGCAAATTTTCAAAATAACCATTTTAGACCTTTGCTCATGAACAGTGTCACTGTGATTTTCTTAATTTGTCCTGTACATTGATTTCAAGACAATCGACGCGCCATTGTGCGCCATATGGAAGGAAACACATTTTGGGTGAGATGTGAAAATGACAGCTGTACTACTCATAAGAAGGTGTGGTAAAATGGCAATGTTGAAAATCTGGAGGAAAATATTGAAAATTTATGAACGATTGAGCCTGCGTAGGAACTGTGCAATGCATGCTCAGAATAAGTCATTTTTGAATTTTGAGCATTTTCAACATGGGTTTTGGGATCCCTTCATGAGTGATGTCACTGTCATGGGCGTTATTTGGCCTGAAGGCGATTTCACGCAATGACTGCACAGTGACTGCAAAATCACCCTTCGGCCCGAATAACGCATGACAGTGACATCGTTCATGAGAAGGTGTCCCAAAACCCCATGTTGAAAATTTGCTGCAAAATTCCAAAATGCCTAAGATATGCAATAAAGTTGAAAAACCCTATCTAGCCCATTATACAGCTTACCGCATTTCCTCAGTTCGCGGTCAGCTTTGAAGAGTGCAGACGTGTTCCCGAACACCGAAGATCGCTGCACCGAGTCCGGAGGTAAGTGTGGGGTGAGGGGGTGGGGAGGCAGGCGAGTGGTGGGTGCGGTTGTGGGAAGGGGGACTGGGAGAGCGCCTATGGGACCGCTTTTATTTTCAGGTTAAAAAACGACGACGGGCGCTTGCTATGCTGGGGTGGGCTCCCAGTGTGGCACAAGGACGGCTAGGGAGGGTTGCGGAGCCGACGGGATTGGGCATCCCATGCAGCCATATGATTAGCTGCCACGCTGGGGTGGGCTCCCAGCGTGGTACCCAGTACCGGGGGTGAGGACAGTGGAGCCGGCGGAGGATTGGGCACCCCGTCGGCTATCTATCAGTTGCACGCTAGGGTGGGCACCCAGCGTGGCATGTGAAAGCTTGGGGGAGCGCGGCACAAGCTGATGGGATTGGGCACCCCGGCCGGCTATACGTGTGTGCGGGGAGGGCATGCAGTATGCGTATGCTTGTGTGTGTGTGTGTGGGGAGCTGACGAGCAGCGATATCTTATCACTGCTCACTGAAGCGTAGCTCCCACTAACTGTATGCCACTGCATTTTGGAGCTTGTCAGACAGCCCAGCATGCATTGGCTTACAGGGTCGCTACCACAACACACTGACTGAATTGGAGAAGGAGGTGACACACCTCCGAAATCTCGGATGATGGCACTATGTTCTGCACATGCATGCAAGCAAACATAAAAATTGCAGCATGTAGTCAGGGGGCATCCAACTCCTCAGTACCCGATGCAGCCCTTACCCTGGCCAAGAGCGCATCTTGCAACCAGGGACCCCCTAACTTGTACACAGACAAGGCAACAAACCACAAGTTGACATAAAATAAGTATCACCCCTGGCATTAGGGTAAGTACTGCCCAGTGTCTAAGAAGTCGAGGGGTTAGAGTGCAAAGTAACATTTATATTTACTCCGAGTTCTGGAAGAGAGGTGCCAAGCTATGCTATGTCTCTTATCTGAGGGGGCCTATAAACACATTTTACTTCCTAAAATTATCTTAATTAAGGTGTGGTCCCCACAATGTCAGGTGACTGGTGGGGAGCTAGCTAAATACATTGGTAGCTGGTTGACTTCACAGCAGGGCCCTGAAGTGAATACCAAGAGACCCCTACTCCTTTTGAAATCAAAATAGTAAGTTGCCAATCCAGGCTGACAAAATATATTTATTGTTACAGTTACCCTTTTGTTTGGGAAGAGTAGATGTGTTGGACTTGTTGTATACCTATACAGTAGCACCCTCATTTAGATCCCTTTATATTTTGTGAATGAGCAAGGGTGAACAGTTAATATTGGATATTTTTTTTAGTTGTTTAACCAGGTATAGCACACTAAGCTGAAAGCTTTTTACAGGAGCGACCTGGGAGCACAACGAGGTTAAGTGATTTGCTCAGGGTCACACAGTATGCAAGTGGAAGCTGTGGTATTCAAACCCAGGTCTGGTCTGCTGGATGTCACCAGATTTACAGCTCAGAGCCTTAGACCACTGCACTATACTGCCTCCCTGATATAATTTATAAATGAAGAAATATGGCTTCAATTTAACTAGCTCCCATCAATTACCCGACATTGTCTGGGTACTACACCTTAATTAAACCAATTTTAGGCTGATGCACCCTGTAAAGGTAAATCATTTGAAGCAGATGCAGTTTAGAGTAGGGGCTCAGCTGATGGGTTGTCTACCTCAATGTTGGTAGCTGGGTGACTTCACAGCAGGGCCCTGAGGTGAATACTCAAGAGACCCCACCCTTTTGAAATCAGACAGTAAGTTGCCAATCCAGGCTGAAAATATGTCTGTTGTTACATTTACCTCGGGGGTTCAAAGTGCTGTGACTTCTTGTTTTTGTTGATGTATGCTATATACAGTAGCACCCCTTTATTTCGATTCCCATTTATAGTCTGTGAATTAGCAAGGGTAAGCAGTTAATATTGGATGGAATTCAGAGAATAGCGGGGGAGAGAGAGAGGAGACTGGGGAGGAGGGATGCAGGGAGTCCCACGAAAAAAACTGGGGAGTCACTGCTGAATGAGAGAAAAGCAGGTTCAGCCAGATAGCTGGAGATAAGAATGCGCAGGGAGAAAGAGTGAGCAGACAACAGATCAGAAAAAGCAGGTTCATCCAGATGGCTGGAGATAAGAATGGGTAGGGAGAAAGGGTGAGAAGAGTTAAACAATAAATCGAAAACACAATTGCATTGATTAGTAATCAGAGCAGTTTTGGCACATTAATTCAGTCACAGCTACAGCTGGAGAGAAAATTAAAAGAAGGCAGTACTAATTTATTTAACAGAATTAAAAAATCACAAGCACAAGCGAAGTAAACAGACTAGCTTCTACAGAGAAAATTTTGCTGGAGAAAAGCAGAGGAGTCAGCAGGAGTTGAAAGCAGCTGGAAGAGCACAGTCTTGGGCAGCCAGTCTGGTCACCCAACTGGGGATGCGCGAAAGTCAAAAGTAATTACCTAGGGCTTTGCAGTCCGAAGCTGCAGGTGGTGGCTGTTGGGAAAGAGCAGCGCCATGGGAGGGGGTCCACTCAAGGCTAAGCTGCAGGTCAGATCTTCAGGGCTCAGGTCTTTGCAGTCAGAAGCTTCAAGTGAAGCTGCTAGGAAACAGCAGTGCCACAGGAGGGAAGCCCACTCAGGCTAAGCTGCAGGTCAGATCTTCAGGGCTCAGGGCTTTGCAGTTAGAAGCTACAAGTGGAGGCTGCTAGGAAACAGCAGTGCCACGGGAGGGGAGCCCACTCAGGGCTAAGCTGCAGGTCAGATCTTCAGGCTCAGGGCTTTTCAGTCAGAAGCTGCAGGTGGTGGCTGCTGGGAATGAGCAGCGCCATGGGAGGGGAGTCCACCAAGGCTAAGCTGCAGGTCAGATCTTCAGGGCTCAGGACTCTTTCATTCAGAAGCTGCAGGTGGTGGCTGCCGGGAAAGAGCAGCGCCATGGGAGGGGAGTCCACTCTAAGCGCTAAGCTGCAGGTCAGATATTCAGGGCTCAGGGCTTTGCAGTCAGAAACTACAAGTGGAGGCTGCTAGGAAACAGCAGTGCCACAGGAGGGGAGCCCACTCAGGCTAAGCCAGAGGTCAGATCTTCAGGGCTTAGGGCTTTCAGTCAGAAGCTGCAGGTGGTGGCTGCCAGGAAAGAGCAGTGCCATGGGAGGGGAGCCCACTCAGGGCTGCCACAGGTCAGATCATTTAACACCTGCAGGGTAACCTGTGCCTTCAGGTAACCAGTTAGCCCTGACTAAAACTCAGAGCGAGGGTCTGCCCATCCTGGCCCCAGCCAGCCTCTGCCATTTCTTTCAGGATAAGCACTGGATCCTTCAATTCCACATGGATTGCTAAAGATCTCCACACAGAAAATACATGTACATTCTGCACATATTTGTGGTGAAAACAAGGTCCTGAGTGATGTAATCTAGCTTTGCTGTGGGCGCAACTCCCAAAGTCCTGCGAATGCTACTGTACTCACGGTTTGTTTGTCCCCTTGTTACAGACATCAGGCTTTACTGAAGAAACCAGTTTCTTATATCAGGAAAAGGGTGGAGGGGCACAATGAGTAAACTAATAAGATGGGCTAAGTTAACACCTGCAGGGTAACCTGTGCCTTTCAGGTAACCAGTTAGCCCTGACTAAAACTCAGAGTGAGAGTCTGCCCACCTGGCCCCAGCCAGTCCCTTTGTTACAGACATCAGCTTTACTGAAGAAACCTGTCTTCCATCGAAACCATAGCTTTTCACACAGAAAACTCTCTCAGTCTCTGCTCTGGGCAGCTGGGATATTCTTTGATCCCTCCGAATTGCCCCTTAGACCTACTGATTTCCAGTCCCATTTTACTTTTCACAGAAATGAGCCCACTGGGGTCCCCTTGACACAAGTCTCCACCACTTCTTGTAGCAAGGCTATTGTACTACTCTATAGGGTGAGAAAAAGATGACCAGAGGTCCTTCACCCAGCCTAAGAGAGACTGGCAGGCACCCCCACACCAGAGCTTCACCTCTACTCTGGACACTACACTACTACCTCAAGATTCTAAAGCTGTTCTCCTCCAGCTGAGCTCAAAGGCTTATGCTTCTGCAAGAGTTCTAAATGACATCACTTATTTACTACCTAGCCTAAGTAAACAATGAGGTGTGCGTAAAGAGCTTCTAATAAACTCCCTACCAGCTGCCCAACTACCTCCTAGTCTAACACTGATGGGATTCTAGTAACCCCTAGGGACTGGGTGGTTACACTCACTGCCAACAGACGAACCTTGCTGTCCTCAGCAAGGGTTTTGACTGCAACACAGGCCATCCAACCTCTGGGCACCCTATAGGAGAGGTGACCACCTCACCCCTACCCATGCCAAAGCATAGGCAGGTAGCACCAGAGAACAGAGGTCCGCTGAAGCAACTTTAGCTCCTACCTGACAAACTATCTTGGGACTCTTTTAGTGGCTCCAGAGACTGCCTGAAGCATGTCTCAACAGACAGTACTGGTGATCCCTACCTGGATCAGGGCCACCAGCCTGTCTATCCACCCTAGCCCACTAGGAAAAGCTATCTCAACCAACGCTACCCACACACTTTTCAAATTTACACTGTATACTGCATTAGAAACATACATATGGCATTGCTATGCATTTCCCAAACCCAATTACTACACACTTTTTTTTTCCCTATATGCCCCACGGCAGCCACTCCTTCTGGCTGCTAGTGGCTGGCCTCCAACCCATCCGTCCCTCGAGTCTCCCCTCATATTGCAGCCGACCCCCAGAGTGACCCGAAGAATCTTCGCTGGATGGGTCTCTCCTCGAGAGGGCACCAGCTGAGGAGGCCAGCCCTACTTTAGCCTCTGGGGTGCTACTGAGGTGGAGGAGCTCGAAGGAACCCGTGGAGGGCCTCGGAGCGCTCGGGCAGCCATCATCCGTTGCCATGAAGCGGTATTTCCGCTTTTCTGGTTCCCACACATGCTTGCATGTGTCAGCAGTGCTCCTGATTCCACCAGGGCCGCTACGCGACAAGACCCCACTACCCACCCCCGGGAGAGGAGAGTGAGCCCACGGCGCCGATCTTCTCCTCCGCTTCTCAGCCAGCCCCCGGCGACCTGAGTCCGCTCCCGAACCCGGTCGCCGGGCGTGGGATGAGGTAAGGCACCAGCGCCTCAACTCTCTGCACCACTGGGCTGGCTACTACACACTTTAAACATGAAAAGCAAAAATGTTTAGCATTACCTAGTTAACACATTTTAAAACCCAAAGGAGGACTCTACTGTGCCCTAAACATTCTCTTCTTGTCTTCTTTTCTTCTCTCAGGTGCACCTGCAAAGGAAACATCCTAAAACCACATCCTGCAAGAAAATCAGTAACCAAACCTACCACCACAAGATACAATCCAATCCCCAAAAGATTTTTAAACAGTTTTCTACAAAGGCAGTATAAAAGTACCAAAATAACACATACAAAACATTTTTTGGGGGATATTCCTACAAAGTCCAGTCTAAGAGGAAGTGTCCTGAGTGCACAAGATACTCACATTCAAGAAAAGTCATTTTGCTCTGCCAAAACCTTCTCAAAAATGTTCTTGTCCATAGGCTCGAGGCTTACTGGAAACATTAGTCCAGATCCAGGTGGTTATTGGACTAAATAGATTAGGAGACATATCCTCTTAAGTGGGTGTCACCAGGTGTGGGTTTAGGATAACACAATTTCAGGCAAACCACAAGTCAGGTGCATAAAAATGCACAGGTGCATTTGTCATTTCATTTTATAAAGTAAGATATACAGAAAGCAAAATAGTAAGTCAGACAACTGCATAGCTTCAATAGTTTCTCTTCTCAGGAACACTAACGAACAGTGTGAATGCCTCACACAACTGCCAGTATACAACTGACCTCCCTATCTGTCCTATCTCAGCACTGAGGTAGGGCTTTTTATAAGCTCACTAGAAGTTGAAAACATGTCCACTGCCTTTTGATTGACAGCAGACATAACAAAAACTAGCTCTAGGGGCCACTGTTGCCCATAGAGAACAGTGCAGTTTATTTATTTATTAGCTTTTGATGACCAGATAAGTACATTAGGCAAAAGAAACCTGCCTATTTTCAGGTACGACCCAGGAGAGTACAAAATACAGCCTTACAAACAAACACAGGATCCAGTGCAATCAACAACATGACAGCATCTAGCAGTTATCCACGAGGGATAGCTGAGAAAATTATACATACAATTCAAAACCATCCACGCAGGGATGAGAAAGTCCAATACAGGCAAGCCCAGAGATGAACATGGAGTAATTGGAGAAACAGTTGCCCATGCAACTGTGAAAGCAAGAGAGAAGCCCAAACTTGATTAGTTATAGTCACAAGTATTAAGTGCATCGAGGTGATGAAACAGTGCAGTTTTAAGGAGGAGTAAGATGAGCATTTTAAGTGGGGAGGCAGGGTATTCCAATATTTGGGAGCGAACGAGAGAAAGCTTGTTCCCCATTTTGGTTGAGCAGTACGGAACAGAGAGTAGTTGAGCATCAGAAGACCTCAGTGGATGGGAGTACTGCATGGGGGAAAGCATAGCCCCAAGAGAGTCAGGTCAGAGATCTCTAGTCAAGGAGCCGATGAAGCATCCCAGAGAGTAGTAGTGATGGGAACTGGGAGGCAGCCAGTGCAAGGTGGAGTAGAGCAAGCAGTGGTGTGTAAGGCGAGGGGCTGATAGGGCAAATCTGCAATGTTATTGTAGGTGGTGTCCCACTTGTAGAACACCAACACTGGCCTGGGAAAGGATTGGGAGAGCATGGTAGCCTAGAAGCAGGACCCCCTAGCTACAGAGATCCTGGCAGCAGGGGTTAAGGAGTGACACACACGATAGGTGGTGCCAATCTTGGAGTGAACAGATTTGCATATCTCGTTTATGTGAGCGGAGAAGTCAAGCATGGAATGAAGAGTCACCCTCACATATTTAAAGAATCAGTGGTACAGACTGTAGACCCATCATAACCTAGTACACAAAGCTTGGATGAAACAGCTTGTATTTTCCTAGAGGACCCAAGGAGCATCGCTTGGGTCTTAGGTAAATTGAGTATTAGGGAGTTGGAGGCAAACCAGGATTGGAGATGTATGAACACAGATGACAGATGAGCATTGAGGTCATCGATGGAACTAGATGCTGCATAAAGTACCAGGTCATCTGCATACATGATGGAGCGACAGTGGGGGCTGGACGTGGATATCATTAACAAAATAGAGAAGATCAAGGGCACTAGAATGGAGCCTTGAGGGAAGCTGCAGGAGATAGTGGCAGGAGATGAGAGAGCCTTGCTGAAGAAAACAGATTGTTACCTGTTGTCCAGGTAGCTGCGCATCCAGGACAGGGTGGATCCAGAGGCACCAAGGGTGTGCAGTTTATTCAAGAGCAGTGGGTGAGTCACCAAATCAAAGGCTTTGGTGATATCAATGAACACAGCACCCGTGAGAAAGCCTTTTTCCATGTTGAATTTGACCTCGCTAGTAAAATGAGTGAGGGCAGTGGTGGTACTATGCTGTTTTGCCAACTCAAATCAAGCAGCTATTTGCCATTCACACTCACATACACACAATAACAGTACAATAAGTATAGTGAGCCAAAGCTTTATTATAGCAAAATATAATACAAAAGGTTATACATCACTGATTCCAAAAGCTACATCCACGCCTGTTCCAATGGCTGGAAGCCCCTTGTCAGCCTGGCTAGGAGTCTCAGTAACCGGAATTGGCCCCACAGCAATGCGTCCACCCTGCAGGAGAGGCTTCCAACCAGAAAACTTAATACATCACCGATTCAATAAAGCAACATCCAAGCCCTCTTCCAATGGCTGGGAAGCCCCTTGTCAGCCTGGCTAGGAGTCTCAGGAAGGGAACAGCTCCTGCAGCAATCGCCCACTCTGCAGGCGGGCTTCTAACCAGACAACAGGATTTTCCCAGTATTAAT
Organism: Neoceratodus forsteri; assembly: GCA_016271365.2. Lineage (NCBI taxonomy): Eukaryota > Metazoa > Chordata > Ceratodontiformes > Ceratodontidae > Neoceratodus > Neoceratodus forsteri. Next base: position 179,374,388 of record CM057459.1, read on the forward strand.
ACTCTTTATTATTCTTCTAGAAACATCCAGCAACATCTGCAAGCACCTAGATTGTCATGTCTGCACACTGGCCAGGTGCCCAGAATCATGCAATCCCAGTACAAACATTTGCTATCTAGATATTTCTCACATATTTGCTAAGAGGCAACATCCGGACACTTGGCCGAGCGCCCAGAACATTGCAAACTTAGAAAATACAATCCTACACATTCCTTTGATTAACATCCAGCCTTTGATTATTGTATCAAATCCTGCACAAAACAAGTTACATTATATTCTTTGATTACTATACTATACAAAATGGGATAACAATAATCAATAATATATACATATATACATATCATTCGTCCTTTGATTATTGTTAGAACGATTTGTATCTCTAATTAACCATTCGTCAGCAATTATTACAGTTTGGATTTGTCTCTGTATTAATGTTTTATTCCTAATAGCCGAATGGGCTTTCATTAAATCAGTGTTCTGAATGATTTCCTAATCTTTTCCAAAGATATACTAATATTACGATTTTCGATTATATCAGGATGCCAATTCAAAATAAGTTGTTGTTCACTGTCTGGGACAAAAGTGTAAGTTATGCCTCCCACCATAAGTGGGTTACATTCTTCAGACATCCAGAAAAGGGACGAAGTTAAATTATACATTTGAGTAGTATTTTCTTGTCTAGTTACTATGCAAACGTGTTGAGGCCCTATTTCAACAAACATAGTAAAGGTTAATGGTAAAATTGTCTCACAACATCTTGTCCAAAAGAAAAGTCTCATAACATCTTGTACAAAACATCTTATATAACTATGATTAAGATTAAGCATCATACAAAATGGAGTGACAATAATCAACACAACACATGTATATATATATATATATATACACATCATTCGGTCCTTTGATTATTGTGAATACAATTTGTATGAAAATGGCATCATAAAAGGTTTATCCACATACAGTCTCCTAATTCTATAGGATAAATAACAATTCCACACAGTTAAAACAAACAATATCACTGCAATTATTAAAATCGGATGGGTCAATCTGTTCAATACTTTAGTGGCAGAAGGAGATCATCCAGTAAATATGTCCCACTAATGGTGAATAGTTTCAGTTTGTATTTTTGAGCCTAATTCAATCATTTGGTCTGCCACTATCACGGTTTGCATTTGGGTTTGGATCAATGTTTTATTCCTAATAACTTTATTAGAAGATTCCTATCCAATTAGTGACTGGTATCCATTGCTTAAACACGGTCCTCCATATAAATTCATTATTCACTTTGTGCTTTGTTCTTTGTGTTAATGCATATATATAAACTGCGATATGTTCTGAATGTGCTTAACTGCAAAGCTTGTGACATATTAAACAATTGCAAGAATTCTGCATCGTAATTCTAACGTTAACTTCTGTGGATTAAAAACAGTAGGCATCCATTGCGCTTGTAAATTAACTAACTGTGATACATCTGTCCCTGCCACTTTTAACTTGTTCGCTAATGATTCTATATCTATGCTATTCAATATTCCCACACCAGCACCAGTGCCACCTAGTAATGTATCATACCAAGCTCGTCTATTTCTACACTTATGACTAGGAGCAAAAGTTATATTAAAATAATAACATTCTTTGATACTGCTGCGCTACTAATATACAAGTAGAGGGCACTTTAACCAAGCTATCATTACTAACAATAGGATGACTTCTTAATACAGTAATATAGTCTACCCAAGTAGTTCTATTTTCTATTACAGTTGCATTCATGCAAAACAAAGTATTTACATTAATTAGTTCAATGGTTTCGTTAAAATGTCTGATTGATTCATGCAACAGTCTCGTCCTTGGTGAGGAGTTATCATGCACATGTCTGATAAGTTGCAGCATTTAATAGCAGTCTTATTCTGCAAAGAGATTTCATCTGTTTTGTAGGCATATTGTACATGTAATCGTCCTGGGCCACCAGTCATCTCAAGTTGACCCCTGGTGAAATGTCATGTTCAGTACCACACACTTCTGTCCGGATGGGCAGCTAAAGTTCCTCTGGGTTCTATCTTTGGTATCATTTTTCCAACTCCAGGTTCCTTTACAACCAGTGTCATTACAGTTAACCCTTTGAATCCTTCCTCCAGGGTAACTAGCTCTGCCAAATGGACCATAAGACACACCAGCATTCCTTTCAAAATCCATTGCTGGACCTAGAAACACACAAATTTTATTATTCTCAAGATAACATTTGTATCAAAACATTATAACATACATACACAACTCTACCCTCCAGCGTAACTGATTACTTGCTGAGGGCAGAAGCCCTTGTATTAATAATAGGTGTGGATTTAACTGCACTAGAGATAACAGAAGGGCTTGGGCTGGGTTATGCTGTTAAAATACCTTGGGTCTTTTCTAAACCTGTAAATAAGAAACAATTATTGGCAAATACACTTTTTTATACCTTTGGGGAACAGTGATGTACCTTGCAACCTTTGTGGGTATTACACTGGAAGGGATGGAGGAAGGGTAACTACCCCTCCCCAAGCTCCTACTGGTGGAAGAGACAGCTCAAGTGAAAGAGACAGCTCAATACTGTAGCAATAAAAGGTTAGCTGTGGATGGTGACATGATCCCCACCTACTACACTTTAAATTATAACAAGATAATATTACAATACTATAAAGATGGGAACTTCTTTTCTCTAGAAGAAAGAGAAGAAACACAGACAAACAACAAAAACAAACACACACCAGTTTAAAAATAAAACAAGATTATTTCCATAGGATAAAAGAACAAGGCGTCCCTGGGTTCTCTTATCCTAAGCATGACAAAATGTCCAGATTGATGGTAATACCATACGTACGTATCTCTTAGAATGCATTTCAAAAGACAAAAAAATGATTACACCATGGTCACCATATAAAACAAAAGCCATTGTTTTAACTGTAGATGGTAAACTCTCAAAACAGCTGTAATAGTCCTTTTTCAAAATCGTACTATATATATATATAAAAAATATGGGGAGATGATGAATAATTCTCCCTTCCAGCTGGAGTATTGCCTGTGTTGGCTGCAAGTCAGAAGCAGTGAGACGAGAAGAAAAGTTTGTTCCTCTTCACTAGAATACTAGTTTTGCAATAAAAGTCAAATTACATGGTTCACTCTTGGTGTGCTTTCATGAAACATACATTTTGTGTGAAAAGTTGTGCTTTAGGCATGAAATACACATCAGGTTTGAACTGGTAGTAACATAAAATTAAACACAAGAAGGTCAGATAACGTGCAAAGGTCACAGTGTGCATGCAAGGGTCGTTCAAACCCAGCCATTCCTGTAGTGTCCTTGAACACCACCAATATTAAAATATCTTTAAATAACAACAGAGCACACAATAAAACTGCTGGCCAAGACAGTACACACATACACATACACAAAAGAAATACTTAACACAAAATAAGACTGACATTGTTTCACACCAATTTGCTGAGGTAATGCCCATAGTTTCATCAGAAAACTGTACGTGTTTTAGATATATGTGCTGCCTCCTGCCTGTCTTGTAACACTGACAATTTTTAAACCAACACATTTATACATATTGCCATGCCAAATCTTTCCAGAACAAAACACTTTTTAAACACATCATCTGTAAGTGAACACATCTTGTATAACATGGTTACACCTTTTGGCACATAACTAAAATATGGCACTCTGCCATTTTGCAAAAGTTTCTGGTTTTAACTAGAAGTATGATAAAGCCATTTATAGCTGTTAACACATTACATTTTCACCTAGCAGTGGCTTGGCACGTTGCTTGCAAACTACAACTCTTTCTGCACATTGCAATCTATATGACGTCATAACTTTCACCATCAACACTACCTGCTCCACCAAACAAAAGTTCTTCACTGACCCTATCTAGGCAGCACAAATGTTCCATTAAAATAAAGCCAATTAAAACAGTCAGCTATGAGGCAAAGAAGCTTCTTTTTCTTTCTTTTTTTTTACTGTAACATGTTGTGCACTGAAGGCAGTCAATCCTATCTCCAACCTTGACAAAAGAACATAAACACAGATATAAGCTAGAAAATATGCACGAGAAAGACGGAGCATTACCTTGTTTAGTATATGTATTACAGAAATATAACAGACAGACATAAAACAACTTTAAATAAAAAATTCAGACTTACCCGTGCCAAGGTATTTTTCTTCTTCTTTTCCGATACACTAGTCTGAGTAAGAAAACTGACTGCAGGACCTTCATGATAATTTCCAAACGCTGCAGCTATTAACCCTTTCAAAGGTTTTAACCCTTTCAAAGGTTTTCTTTTGGCCATTTTAGTAACCTGCCAAACCAAGTCTTTTTCCAGAGCTCTGGTTTGCAGTTTAAAAACAAAACAAACAAAATCTCTAACAGTACTAGGTTGAGATCCATCTGGTAGAGGTCCCCAGTACTTGGGTTTAGGATTAAATGTTTCAGCCTCTATAGGAGTCAAGGGAACTTGAAACTGATACAGAAAAACTTGAAACTACACAGATAGGCAACATGGGGAGGATTTTCAAATCATCCCGTCTGTAGTCACCTACATGTGCGTACATCCACAGTAGTTTATTTTTCTTTTCTAGATGTTGCTTATCTAACTTTACTTAACCAGCCGCTGCTTTTCTCTAAAAGCAGCCTGAACTGTGAAAGCCATCATTGGCTCTAATAGTATATACTTGCAGCAAGCACAGATTACAAGTACAAAGGGCAGTGCAGTTGCTTGTTTGAGAGACTTTTCCTTAATACATCTTTCCACATATTCTTTCACAGTCTCATCAAAGAGAAAAGATAAAAAGAACTCATCCTGCCGACTACGCCAAAAATGTTTTGCCAACTCAAACCAAGCAGCTATTTGCCATTCACACTCACATACACACAATAACAGTACAATAAGTATAGCGAGCCAAAGCTTTATTATAGCAAAATATAATACAAAAGGTTATACATCACCGATTCCAAAGCTACATCCACGCCTGTTCCAATGGCTGGGAAGCCCCTTGTCAGCCTGGCTAGGAGTCTCACAAACCGGGAATTGGCCCCACAGCGATCGTCCACCCTGCAGGAGAGGCTTCCAACCAGAAAACTTAATACATCACCGATTCAATAAAGCAACATCCAAGCCCTCTTCCAATGGCTGGAAGCCCCTTGTCAGCCTGACTAGGAGTCTCAGGAATCGGGAACAGCTCCTGCAGCAATGCGTCCACTCTGCAGGCGAGGCTTTAACCAGACGACAGGATTTTCCCAGTATTAATACCTTTTATTATTCTTCTAGAAACATCCAGCAACATCTGCAAGCACCTAGATTGTCATGTCTGCACACTGGCCAGGTGCCCAGAATCATGCAATCCCAGTACAAACATTTGCTATCTAGATATTTCTCACATATTTGCTAAGAGGCAACATCCCGGACACTTGGCCGAGCGCCTAGAACATTGCAAACTTAGAAAATACAATCCTACACATTCCTTTGATTAACATCCAGCCTTTGATTATTGTATCAAATCCTGCACACAAACAAGTTACATTATATTCTTTGATTACTATACTATACAAAATGGGATAACAATAATCAATACAATATATACATATCTACATATCATATGCCCAGCACTGAATCCATGCTGTATGGGGACTGAAGATTGAATTGGAGTAAGTGAGCCGATATGTGGCTGTGGATTAGTTTCTCTCAAAATCTTGCTGAGCGTAGGCAGAAGTGAAATGGGCTGATAATTAGACAGGAGTTTGGGATCACCTTTCAAACACCAGAATTGTCCTAGCAGATTTCCACGCCAACTGCACCATGGATAGGTTAAAAAGCCTAGTTAGTGGAGTAGCTAGGAGAGGGCAGCAAGTTTCAGGATCCTGGGATCCAACCCATCCAGCCTGGCACTGGCATGAGTGGGAATGGATCTCAGTAGCTTTAGGACCTCAAGACGTGGTGACGGGAAGAGCGCCAAAGCAGGAGGTGCAGCAGGAGGAGGAGGAGGTTGTGTACTGCCAGATGTGAGAGGAAAACATTAGAACCTTGGTAAAGAGGAGTTGAAGGCTTTGGCTATAGTGTGGTGATTATTGCAGTGAGTGTTATTAATCAGCATATCATTGGGAGCCTGTGACTTGGTATTTCCCAGGTCTCATTAATTTGTGTCCAGTATCTTTAGGGTTGGCGGTGGAGGATTTAAGGAGTTCATGGTACTAGCTGCTTTTGGCAGAGTGAACCTCCTCTTACAGGTATTGCACAAGGTGCAAACGCATCAAAGTCAGACTGTAGAGGAGGATTTCCATTTAGACTATAGTTTGTCCCAGTTCTTAAGCAATTTCAAGAAAGGTCCCTTTAGCCACTTGGTCACTGTCTCTCTGACTCGATGCATTGAGATCGGGATGTGCCTGTTCTGCAGGGTTAGGAGAGCGTGTTGAAATAGTCAGTGGCATGGTTGATGTCAGTTGGCACCTGGGGCATAGCACAGAACATGCAGTTCTTTTTTTCTTTTGTTTACAACATTGGAAAGGTCAGACCTGAGGTCAGAACTTTCGCGCCTCCTAAACTCTCCTGCAGGATCCTATTACCCAATGCTATCTGCTGCAAAATATATCTTAGAAGGGGATATTAACATCTAGAAAAAGCAGACACAAGTTTTTGTTATTCTTATATCAAGACTGCCTTTTCATTTTGCAACTGTACTCTTAGTTTTGTTTTACTGCCAAAGACCTGAGAAGAAAACAATATATAACTTCAATGTTCTTTGAGGGTTTGGCTGGTTTCTAGTTATTTTGTAGGTTAATATGCACAAAAAGCTTTATAAGCACTTCAGCACTTAATTTATAACCAGCCAACCAGCAGGTTGGACATTATACAAAACATACAAACTGCTTGGGAAGGGTTTAAATTTATCCCAGGAGTGTCCACTATGACAGGGGTCACCCTGTCACACATCCCCGACATAAGAAGGCAACCATCCTACGGTTGTCCAAATCTCAGCTAACACCCTGGAAGGGTGTGAAGCTTGCCACCCTCACCACGAAGCTTCACTAGGGTCCCTTAAAATAGCATAAGTATTGCCATCCATGCCATGATGCTATAATAGCACTACAGACAACACATTACCCTGGGGCTAATATAGATATCGGCATAGTGTCTATGCACTCTATATATTGTTGTAGTCTGCAAGGACTGTCTACTCCATAACTATTTCTTTCAGGATACTAGAGCCCAGGCATTTAATTTAATTTCAGACACCCATACACAAGGGTGCACTTACTGATATGCTCACAGAGGTCATAATCTTTAACCTCTCCCCAGACTGCAAGGAGGATATAGGAAAATCAGCGGAGATAGAAAGAAGAGGGAGGGAATTTGCCCAAAGGTGGCCAACTTTCCACACTGCAAACATTAAGGGACTGTAAACAGGAGATAAAAGACTGTTGCAACAGAGTTTTTAAAAGAGTCAGATAAAGTGGCAGGAGTGTCCACCTTCCTATTCCTGAAGGGATGGAGCTTCAGCCCACCTCACCGGAAGCTCTGTCTCAGGGTCCCTTTCATAATTATCTTTTACTCCCTAAGGTCCTATCAAACCAAAGCATATTTCCTCGATACTTTATCTGTTTATGGCACCAGGATTAAATGTGTGATACACAGGCTGCTCTAAACATTATGGTATATTTTCCATCATTATACAAATATTCTGAGATATCTTAAATTATTCTGAAATTTCCATTAGTACACTACAATATCATCAGATACATTTAAGAGAAAGAACCACTAATGGCAGTTTTATGCCATCTACTGACTTTCCCTGACCCAGATACACTCGAACAGCTGGACAATCCAGCACCCAGTAGAACTGCCTTCGGGGAGAACTACCTTGATCTGTCCCCAGTTAGACATTTAAAGGTAGGCTAGTAACATAACACGCTGTACACCTAACAGCCTGTCCCTAATCTTTGGATTTTGTATCACATCTTACACACTTCTAGTGGTGTTGGCTACCACCTTGTCCCTCCTGTGCTATGTGGGAGTCTCCCCTCATCCAAGGGTACCATTTCTTGCCCTTCACCCTCTGGGTTACTCCTCCCACATCACTATCAGGGGTCACTATCTGTCTGCCCCTATAATAGGTCTTATAGTATGCTGCCACATGCCTGTACATGCCTGGCCAGCAGAAATATGGGGTTAGTTTAGCCAGAACTTTCCCATAGCTCAGATGCCCTGAGTTACTGGAGTGCACATCCTCCATCACCTTTTTCCTATATGCCACAGGCACCACTATTTGGGCATCCACTTGCTGTCCGAGGTTGGGTCTCATGTGATATAGTACTCCCTTCCTGAGTTCATACCACCATAACTGTTGTTCCCCACACCACCATTAACCTGTCTCCCATCCTGGATTTTAACATATTGGCCTAACTGGGAAACATCAGGATCCCCGCCTGCAACCTTCCTCAGTCAGCACCAGGAGAGCAATCATTTTATAGGAGGAGGTCCAAAACATGTTAAAGTCCTTCAGCCAAATGGCTTCTTCCATCTTGCTTGAAGTCTTCTCCCCAGTATCACATTGCCAGTCAAAGTCTTACCTGGGGTCTCCTCTTCTCTTTCGCCATTCTACATCAAGTAGCAGCCTGGAAAAGTAGGCAACAAAGGGATCTCCATGATTATTGGCCATAAATGTTCCATCGGGGTCCTCCTCCTCCAGAACCCATGGATCCTGCTCCACCGAGTCCTCCTTCAAATCCTCCGGTTGGGACCTTTCCAATATCACCTGGTATTGGTGCTTCGCTTCTCTCCAGCATCAGTCCGCCTCCGCTATCTCCCACTTATCCAGTGTAGGAGCTATGTCAGGTTCTCCACCTGCCAACAGATTTGCCTTGACACATCCACGGGTCTTCTTCCATGTCCACTTCTACAGCAGGAACTGTCTTCATCTCATCTGACGCCTTGCACCTCTGCCATGTATCCTCGGTACCAGGTCTGGCACAAACTGACTGGACTCCCTGTTTCCTCAGACATCCGATCAGATCCCACGTCTAACACCATATGTCACCAGGTGTGGGTTTGGGATACCACAGTTTCAGGCAGACCACGAGTCAGGTGCATATAAAAATGCACAAGTGCATTTGTCATTTTATTTTTATAAAGTAAAATATACAGAAAGCAAAATAGTAAGTCAGACAACTGCTTAGCTTCAACAGTTTCTCTTCTCAGGAACACTAACTAACAGTGTGAATGCCGCACACAACTGAGGTCTTCCACCCTCAACAGCTAGTATACAACTGACCTCCTTATCTGTCCTATCTCAGCACTGAGGTAGGGCTTTTATAAGCTCACTAGAAGTTGGAAACATTTCCACTGCCTTTGATTGACAGCAGACATAATATAAAACTAGCTCTAGGGCCACTGTTGCCCCATAGAGAACAGTTCAGTTGGCACCAGGAGCAAAGCACAGAACGTGCAGTTCTTTTTTTCTTTTGTTTACAACACTGGAAAAGGTCAGACCTGAGGTCAGAACATTCTGCGCTCTCCTAAACCCTCCTGCAGGGTCCTATTACCCCATGCTATCTGCTGCAAAATATATCTTAGAAGGGGCTACTAACATCTAGAAAAAGGAGACACACGCTTTTGTTATTTTGTATTAAGACTGCCTTCTCATTTTGTAACTGTACTCTTAGTTTTGTTTTATGGCCAAAGTCCTGAGAAGAAAACAATATATAACATCAATGTTCTTTGAGGTTTGGCTGGTTTCTAGTTAGTTTTAGGTTAATATGCAGAGAAAGCTTTATAAGCACTTCAGCACTTTAATTTATAACAAGCCAACCAGCATGTTGGACATTATACAAAACACATAAACTGCTTGGGAAAGGGGTTTCAATTTATCCCGGTAGTGTCCACTATGACAGGGTCATCCTGTCACAGTGGGCAAGTACATAACATAAAAAGTAAGAGGAAAATCTGGGCCTACCAGTTCCTGAAGTGCAGGCTGACAATCTGCATCACTCTCTGGATCTGGGCTGAATCTCTTCTCCTTTTCTGGCTGAAGACAAATCTTCGATCATGCTCTTCCATGCCACCTCTGGACCTGGTTACTGCTGATCAAAGAAGAAACTGTAGGTATGATATCTCTAGCTGCTCCAGGATGCTGACATGTTGCTCCCAGGGGTACACTGACTGTGGCCTTGGGATCTTCTTTCATTGGACAATTATCTGCAGAGTTGGGTGGTGGAGCCCCATGCTGAACATCTTCCAGTATTGCTTTCTTTCAAGCTGGTCACGCTGGTAGTGGTACCACTTGGGATGAGGGACATAAATTACTGTCTCATCAGGACGAGCAATTCTGAAGGTGTGGATGGTCTCATTCCATTTCTATCAGTCACCCTAGCGGAATCAAGATGGAGGGTGTGACCCAGTGCCACAACTTTAATCTGTCTTGGCAAATTTGGATGCCTACGAACATACACAAATTAGATTTAATCATAGCTCTGGCTTCTTCCAGCAACCATTCTTCTCTGTGGTCCTCAATTACCTCCACATCCATCTTTTGAAAATGGGTAGTCTATCTGCCTCAGCCTTAGGCCTAACCAGGCGCTCCTCTGCTACTTTATGGTAGACTTAGACCAGTGACTACTTGGTTCCATTTCTTTTGAGCCCTGCACAGTCTCTGATGACTTACTTGCAGTTAGGGCCACTAGTAGACCAGTCTCATACCAGTTGCCTTACTAATTAGTTCCATTTCCTCTTGTTCCACATGCTCTACCCAGGAGCTGATAGCTGTTCGACCCCTGACAAAGTCTATTCCTCACTATTTTCTGAGGCAGTTGCCTCACATTGTATGGCTTCTTTTATTTCATCCTCACCAGTCAGACTTGGACTAGGGCCTGCTGCCCATGGAGCAACAGACTCAGTCTCTGGATGGTCCCTCTCAACCTCTTCCTGGGCTGAAAGGTCTATCTCTGCCTGCCACTGCATGTCTCTTTTGGTCACACCCTCAAAGAATTCTCTCACAAGCCCTCTGGTTCTTCCTGTCCGCATGCAGCTGCCTTCTGTAATGCATAGGTTGGTACCTCACCATGGGTCCACGTCGGATCCATTCTGCTTTGGCTTTTGCTTGCACTGCACCACTGTCCATACACATTTCATACTGTTTTCACAGTCCTTGCAGTAAGGAATCATCAAAATGTGTCTCCAGTTTTCATCTAAATCACACATGCAGTTACTGGAAAGTTTGGCAGAGCAACATTTGCTGGTGCTCCTTCACATCCTTACAGCTTTTCAAACTGTTCCAAATCTCTCTCTCTCTCTCTCTCAGCTATCCAGATCCTGGTATGAAGCGGATACCCTGTCTTTTGCTAGCCATTTTGCTCGTAAGACAACACACAAGTCCACGTTATTACTAATCTGCTTCACAGCACACACACTTGGTTTGACTTTAAAAGAAATTGTCTTTCTTTTTCTATGCTGAAACCTGCTGCCTGATTTTGGTTTGTTTCAACCTTTTTGCACACATTCTGTTGTTTTTACCTTTGGGACCTGCAAAACATAGCGCTACTTGTTTGTGTACATTGTCTTGCTACTGCATCCCGCCTGGCTGCTTGGATTGCTTTCTGCGCACACATACTCTTTGGCTGTTTGGGTTTTCTGCATAGCACTTGCTCCCAACATTGCTCAACATTTGTGATTTGGTGCAGCATCTGCATCATACCCTTCCTGACTGTGGAAGCTCACCTGACTATCACCAAGGGAAATCCTTCTCCCCATCTTAGACTACTGCTCCCCAGTCTACACCCATATGTCCACCACCCTTTAGTCAAGACTTGTGACGGTTTACAATAACGTTTGTCATTTTGCACTAAGCCTCTTGCTCCACACATCACCTGTGACCTGTACCACTCCCTAAACTGGCTCTCACTGCAAGGCCGCTTTTGACTTCACCCTCGGCTGTCTCACTGATACTTTCCTCAAGGATGGCCCTACCTCCCCCATCCACCTTTTTCAAGCCCGTTCCATGCCACGAAGTCTCAGCTCCTTCCTTGTTCCTCCCTTGAGACCCCACGAACCGCCACTAGCATGGGTGGTAAAGCAGTATTGGCTGCTGCCCTTATTCTGGAATGCACTGCCTGCACCTCTCAGGTTGTCCGACAAACACCTGGCCTTTAAACACAACTTTAGGTCATGGCTCCTCAACAGGGACAGTTGCACCTATCTCATAAAGATAACACCCTTTCCCCAGCTCTCCTTGTTCTGTCTACCGCACTCCTTTCCTATTTCCTGCTTGGATAAGAGACAGTCAGACATTAATCTTGTGGGGGGCAAGAGGGGCGAATGTGGTTGACCTATTGTTTGCCCAAATGTTGCCTGAACTTCAAGTGATTTCTGTTTGTATCCCATCTTGTATAGGACTCACATTTTTGAATGTTGTACTTTTATCACTGTTGATTGTCCTGCATTCACACTTGTAGTTTACTGTTTTGCCTCAATGTACTTTTTTATTATCTGCTTATGTTAAATGCTTGTCGCATTTTGGCCCAGGTCGTGCCTGTAAACGATCCTCTGGATCAGTGTACTTACTCGTTAACAAGGACGTAAATAAATAAAATAAAATTTACTCAGAATCTTGTTTACTCTGCTCAGTCTTTTGAAATCTTTACACACACACTTAGTGACTTTGCTCAGTACCGTCTTAGTTGACACAGCTTGTTTGCTTGCACTAGAACAGCTACTTGCTCGGTCCTTGCCTCCGTTTACAATTTTGCTTGCTTTACTTAAACACTTGCTGACTTCAACACTTTGTTTACTCTGCTCACACACTAGTTGCCCAGATCCTTTTGCTTTTGCTGCTAGACACTAGAGTACTTACAGAAGTAGCTGCTTCCTCCTGATTCCTGTGGCCTGCCACCAACTCAACAACACTTTCCTTGCTTTTGGGAGATCCAGCCCAACAGTCTCCACAGTTGCACACCAGTGGTAGCTACCAGAGTGATTGCTATGTGGGAGAAGCCTGATTTTAAAGTTTTACTCTTTGATTAGCAAACACTATCAAAGTCAAATTCAAGCCACACCACTACTGCTCAGCATGATGCCTCGTACAGTCTCTTTCTCCCCTCCTCGAACACTGAGCTGTGCCACAGAGCTCTAGCCAGGGGTGGGGCTATATGCCAGAGTCAATCACTGATGCTATGCAAATGAGCTGGAAGTTTCTCTCTTGCATGCTCTCATTCACGATAATCATCAAGCAGGCAAATTTAAACTGCAAAAATGAACTTTTTTCCATGGCTTAGATTTTCATAGGCTGAAGCACTCTCTAGGCAATTTTACCACAGTATTTTGTACAATTCTTCTAGCGACTCCACCAGTTTAATCCACAAACACTTGAAACGCTCTAATTCTAGGCACAAATGTTCTCTTGTCCACAATTACTTAGAAACTTGAAAATGTTGGTTTGAAACAGTTTTAAGCACTATGGTTGACAGGGTAAACATTGCTCAGCACAGCAGTCTTTGGCATCACAGTTTTCCACAAGCACCCAAACAGTTCATTTTCTCCACAGAAAATCACTATGCAGCAAATCTTTGCATGACATTTTCTTGGCACAACTTAACTTTTCCTCACAACGATTCCTGTTATGGGAAACCACCACCAGACAGAAAAGACCACAGACATACCCTCAGCATTTGCACTGACATGGCAACTTTTCCTCTCCCCCAAGATTTTTGGATGAGCTCAGTTTTGCAACCCCTTACCCCAGCCAAGACTGGCATCTTGCAACCAGAGCCCTCTAACTTGTACACAGACAAGGCAACAAACCACAAGTTGGCATAAAATAAGTATCATCCCTGGCATTAGGGTAAATCACTGCCTCGGCATCTAAGAGGTCGGGGGGTTAGAGTGCAAAATAACCTTTATATTTACTTCAAGTTCTGGGAGAGAGGTGCCAGGGCTATGCTATGTCTCTATCTGAGGGGACTATAAACACATTTTACTCAGACTCACAGATGGACTATCCACAACCAGAAATTGGGATTGTATCATATGGCTTTATTTCTAAAGATGGTAGGCAGAAACTGGGTAGTCCCCAAGTTTGGAAACTGTCATTACAGAAACACAGAACTTCCAGAAAATAACTTTGCTTTCTCCAGAACAGGAGTCTTGGCATTTCACATATCAAATTTTCTACAGAACACATTTCCCATACCTCTTGCTAGGGATCTCTAGACTTCTCCACATAGCATCTGTTACGTGGGAGTTGCCACACACTTTACTTTTAAAACAAACATTCTGCTGGCGAGCTGGGCTAAGTTAACACCTGCAGGGTAATCTGTGCCTTTCAGGTAACCAATTAGTCTTGACTAAAACTCACAGTGAGGTCTGCCTACCTGGCCCCAGTCAGCCTCTGTCGTTCCTTACAGGACACACACTGGTTCCTTCAATTCTACATGGATTGCTAAAGCTCCACACAGAAAATACATTTATATTCAGCGCATATTTCTAGTGAAAACGAGGTCCTGAGTGATGTAATCTAGTCTTGTCGTAGGCACATACATCACCAGCCAGCTCCCAAAGTCCTGCCTATGCTACTGTACTCACGGTTTGTTTGTCCCTTTGTTACAGACATCAGGCTTTACTGAAGAAACCCTTCTTCCATCAAAACCATAGCTTTCACACAGAAAATTCTCTCAGTCTCTGCTCTGGGCACTGGGATAATCTTTGATCCCTCAGGGAATTGCCCTTTGGACCTACTGATTTCTCAGTCCCATTTTCCAGAAATTAGCCCACTGGGGTCCCATTGACACAGGTCTGCATCGCTTCTTGTAGCAAGGCTGTTGTCCCACTCTCTAGGGTGAGGAAAAGATGACCAGAGGTCCTTCACCCAGCCTAAGGAGGCTGGCAGGCAGCTCTACACTCAGAGCTCACTCCCTTATTCTGGACACTACACTACTCCCTCAAGATTCTGAAGCTGTTCCCCTGCAACTGAGCTCAAAGGCTTATGCTGCTGTGAGAGTTCTGAATGACATCACTCATTTTCTACCTAGCGTACCTAAGTAAATAATGAGTGTGTGTAGTGAGCTTGTAATAAACTCCCTACCAGCTGCCCAACTACCTTCTTAGTCTAACACTGATGGGATTCTAG
Source organism: Neoceratodus forsteri (assembly GCA_016271365.2). NCBI lineage: Eukaryota > Metazoa > Chordata > Ceratodontiformes > Ceratodontidae > Neoceratodus > Neoceratodus forsteri. The sequence goes on from CM057459.1 coordinate 179,389,530, forward strand.
TAACCCCAGGGGACTGGGTGGTTACACCTATGTGAGTAAAGTAAACTCAAATAGGACATTTAACCATCCTGGAAGTCAGAAGGAAACTGATTTGACCATTACCCCAGCTCTGCATGTATGTCCCATCTTGTGTGGGTGTGTCACGAGGTGCAGCAGAGTGACTTAACCACACAAGAAGTGGTAAACTGCCAATAACCCACACCCTGGAGTGACTTATTGTGATTATACAATGGACCCATGTGTAAAATGTGTTTAATTATGTTGTTTTATAAGTGCATTTCTCAGCCATGGGTAATGCAGGATTTACCCACAGTCACGTGACATGTTTTGACCAATGAGGTTACAGGATTTTCACACACCATTGTATAATTGTAAATATCTGTGAAAGTTTTGAGGGGCCAGGGCCAAATTGAATTTAACTTGTAACGTCGAAGGGCAAGCAGGTGCCCTGCTCTAAAAACTGTACTAAACAGGTCAACTCCTTCCTCTCCCAACTGGCACACCTGTGGTCCAAGCAAAGAGGTAAAAAATCCGGTGGTAGTGGATCAGGGAAGTGGACCCAGTAAGTAACCTGAAGCTAGCTTGCACTGAATCCGAACCATTATCTTTAAAGTATGCTAAACCCAGGGTTCTCCACCCATTTAAAAATAGAAGAAGAGATCTGAGAGAGGGCCAAGGTAAATAAGGGCAGGCCACCACAATCTGCATCTTCTACATTGTACCAACCCAAGGAGTGGTGCTGCTTTGCCCTGGTACATACCACCATCATCTGTGCTGCTAGATAGTAGCAGAGGAAATCTGGGAGAGGCAGACACCCTATCTCTTGGGGAGCTCCAAGACCTGGTAGGCACCTGGGGCCTACAGCCACCCCAAATAAAATGCTGCACCCCCAATCAACTGGGTCCAATATGACAAGGTATAGGAAATTGTTAAGTATTGAACAGAAGGAGGTACCGGGTAGTATGTTCATTTTGTGACCTCTTTTTGGCCAGCCACAGAAAGGAGCATTGCCCAGTGGGTCATATCCACTGAGCTGCATCTAAAGTTTCCGTAGTTGAGACCAAAGAGCTTGTGAGGTCTACTGAGATCATACCCCCCCAAAATAGCAGATCTGATTGTGTTGTTGCCCAGGTGATGGGGATGTTCTCATTAAATCCAGCCAGGAGCCACCCCACTCAGTCTTAGAGTTTCCGATTTTTGTTTGTTGTTTTATACCTAGATAGTTGTCCAAATTAGGGTGCACCTCTGTGGAGGCAGAGGTCACACAGCATGCCCACTGCTTGCTATGGTGGCCTGGGCAGAAAATTGGTGTAAAACAACTCTGGCTGCAGGGTGATGACTGACCCCTCACAGTTCCCGCAACGGTGACCAGGCACTCCCCCACACACACACACAGTCCTGTGGTAGAAGACAATAGCAGGAAAGTAAGTCCCAAGAAGCCCAGTGATGGGGCTGAAGGGGGGTCAGAAAGGAGAGGGACAGCTGGGGTAACTCAGGAGAATAAACACCTGTATGACAAATAAAGCTACAAGCTCACTAAACTTAAAACCTTGTATCTCCGTGCATTTCAGTTTGCCATAGATACCGTAAAAGGGAGCAACACTGTGAAACACTATCCTTGTTAAACTGACACCCTTTGAAAGAAAACTTCACTATTCCACACTCTGTCTGGTGCATATAATTGTACCCCCTCCCCTAATCTTGCCTCCATCCTGGAATTTAAACCTCACAGGAGGTTCCTCCAGTCGATCCTCCAAATTGCTTTTACTGCCCCAAGAACTGCAACAGCTGCTGCAGAAAGGTCCTTTGTTTCTGTGGCTCCAAGGCCACGGAAAACCTCCCTGCTGATGTCCACGCATGCACCAATGACGTGTCCTTCAAAGTCTGCCTAGAGGCATACTTCTTGTATGCAGCCAGTGTACTTGTTCCTGCGAGACCCCAGCGACCTCTCGCAGGTCACTGGTCAAACCTATGTGCTGCACAAGATACTTGATTGTTGCTGTTACTTTGCTGTTATACTTCCTTAACAATGCAGTGTTAAAGTCTATGGGCCAGATTTTCAAATGCCTTAGATCAGCGAAAGCCCTGGCACTCTGGCGATATGGCGCATGGGGTTTGCAGCAATTTAACTGGATTTTCTATCCTGTGTGCGATTGCTGCAAGTTAGACCAACTTTTCTGGTCTAACGCGGCAATCCTGAGACATCACAGACCTTTTATTTGGCACAAGCTTCCATAATTTGTGAAAACTGTCACAACTGCGCCCAAGATTGTAAAATCGGGGTGTAGTTTTGGCACACCGCCAGAATCAAACTGTCATGGTGCAGGGCTGGACACAAACCCTGTGCCACGTTTTGAAAATCCTGTCCTATGTATTATAATAACACCTGTCAACCTTGACTTGTAATGATTTTAAATGGTTTGCTAATACAGTTTGTACTCTGTTTTCCGTGTCTGTATCTTATGAGCTCTCCTCATCCATTAAGGAAGTTGTGAGGGCAGTTGCAGAAGCCTCCACCGAGCTGGAGAGCTGCCGCCCCTCCCGCCACACAGTACAGTAAGCAACTCTCCTCATCCATTAAGGAGGTCATGAGGCAGTATTGTAGAAGCCTCCCAGGAGCTAGAGGCTGCCTCCCTGCCAAACAGCTCAGCAAGCAGGTATGGATCACCCACTCCTGGGCTACCTCGGCAGTTCAGCAGAGAGTCTGGCCACAAATCTAATTTGGTCCTGTCAGTAGATGAATGGAGTTAGTTTTTGCTCACTGCTCCCTGCACTAAATATGGAGGATTCTCAGCCTTCAGCAGAGCGCTTGATTTTGCAAATTGTCTTCAGAACAGAGACTTTAACCAAGTGTGCCGTATCTGTTTGTGCTGCACTCCGATTTAAAATACTGTTCTGCTGAATTAATTCATGTAGCTTAGCTTAAGCATTTAGTACATATGGTTGCAACTTATTCAAGTGCTGCAGTTGAGCTTAGCCCCTCCTCACTCTTACCTTATTTATACTCCTGTTTTGCTCTTATTCTCACTTATCCTTAGCTACCTCGGCAGTTCAGCAGAGGCAAACCCCACTGATGCTCTGCGACAGCTACCCCCCCACCACCACCACCCTTGGCAAACTATCCTTTATAAGGCTAGATCACATGCTGATCACATGCTAGAACAAAACCAATCAGCCTATTCTCCCATTTGCAGGCTATACCTTTCCACCACTAGTGACCACTACACACACAAAAAAAATTCTAACTCTCACACTCCATGATGTTACTGCTGTAACATAGAAACATAGAATTTGGCGGCAGATAAGGACCACGTGGCCCACCTAGTCTGCCCATTTCCTACCTAACTGATAAGCTGCAGATCCTAGTTAACCAACAGCCTACTTTCTCCTACCCCACACTAGAACTGCCTTATGTCTGTCCCATGTATTCTTGAATTCTCCAACTGTGTTTGACTCTATGACCTCCTCCAGAAGGCTGTTCCACACATCTACTACTCTCTCTGTGAAGAAATACTTCCTCCACATTACCTCTGAGCCGTCCCCCTATGTCTTCAAATTGTGCCTCCTTGTTCTTGCACATCTCTTTTACCCTCTTGGACTTTGTTGATTCCTTTGAAGTACTTAAAAGTTTCTATTATGTCCCCCCTCTCCTTTCCTTGAGGCTATACATCTTAAGCTCCTTTAATCTTTCTTCATATGTCTTCTGGTGCAGACCCTGCACCATTTTGATGCCCTCCTCTGGACAGCCCCACCCTGACTATGTCTTTGCGGAGATGGGGTCTCCAGAACTGTACACAGTCCTCAGATGTGGTCTTACCAACTGTCCATACAGAGGGTCAACAACTTCCTGTTTTCTACTGGAGATGCCTCTCCCTATGCATCCCTGTATCCCCCCAGCCCTCCTTACTGCCTTCTCACATTGCTGGTCCACCTTTAGGTCATCTGATATGACTACCCCAGGTCCCTTTCCATTTTTTGTATTTGTCAGTATCTCACCCCCATTGTGTTCTCTTCCCTGAGGTTTTGTTTCCCAGGTGCATGACTTTGCACTTCTTTGCGTTGAATCTAAGTTGCCATACATTTGACCATTCCTCCAGCCTTGCCAAGTCCCTTTTCATCCTTTCCACCCCACCTTGCATATCAACCCTGTTGCAGATCTTTGTGTCATCTGCAAGAGATATACTTTTCCTTCTAGTCCCTCTGAAATGTCATTATAAAGACATTAAAAGGACCGGCCCCAGTACTGAACTCTCACGGTACCCCATTAGTAACCCTCCTTTCTTCACTGTGGACTCCATTTACTATTACCAGCTGTGTCCTGTTGTCCAGCCAGTGTTTTACCAGGCTACCACCCTGGGACCCACTCTCTGGCTGGCTAATTTGTTTATTAATTTTTTTTTTGTGGGACTGTTCCAACTACTTTGCTAAAGTCTAAGTAGGCCATGTCCACAGCCCTCTCTGGTCTACTACTTTGGTCACCCAGTCAAAGAAATCAATTAGATTTGTCTGACATGACCTTCCTGCTGTGAATCCATGCTGCCTTGGGCCCTGTGCCCCACTGGCCTCTAGGTACTCAACAATTCTTTCCTTCAGCAGTGATTCCATCATTTTCCCTACCACTGAGGTCCAACTGACAGGTCTGTAGTTTTCTGTCTCTGTCTTACTCTCGCTTTTGTGAGGGAATCACATCTGCCCTCCTCCAGTCCTCAGGTACCACACCATCCTCCCATGATTTATTAAAAGGGTAGTCATACCTAACTACTATCTTCATCCTTGTCCTGTGGGTGTCCCTCCCCGTCTTCCTACCCTGATCTGATGTACTGCCAAACACCATGTATCAGGTTGGCAACTAACATTTATACCTCCACTACCAAAGCTGTCCCACACACCCTGGTTGCCACTTCCACACAGTATCAGCTGACCCCTCTGTACTGCCACCCAATTTCCAAACTGGAGCTAGCCCTGCTGCCCCATGCTCATAGGCCAACAGCTGCATAGCCAAGCCTTATACCACCTCCCAAAGCTAACTGGCCAGCAAAGCATTACCAAACTCCCTGATAACTCTACTGCTACTACTAGAAGGTGATGTTGAGCCAAACCCCAGACCTAATCACCACCACACCCAAACCCCTCCATGCCACTCCAACTCCCCTCTGGCCTAAACTGATTCACTTAAATATATGCAGCCTCCTCGTAAAATAACCCAGCTTCAACCTCGCCCTGTCCTCAGTCTGGATATCCTGATTATTTTTGAAACCTGGCTGATGCCCCACAACCCTGACACAGAATTCTCCATACCTGGCTATACACTCATCCAACATGATCGTAAGGGCCAAAAGGTGGTGGCATAGCCATGTACATTGCCTCCACAATCCAGCTTTCCCAGGTCACTCTATCTCTGCCTTCGAAGTCCATTGGCGCACTAATGGTAAACTCTCTCCTCCCCCACTCAATTCCAATTATCATTGCAGGCACCTACTGCACACCTGACTCCATACACCTGCATACTGGATCACCTGGGCACACTAAACTCTCTGGCTTCCAGTGGTGAGCTCCATACACCTGGGGACTTTAACCAGAACTGGTTTGTTGGGGTTAACTCCAAGCTCGGGACAAAGTGACTGCCCTAAACATAGCTCAACAAATCTCTGAAACTACTTGCTTAAACCACAAACATTGAATCACACTCTTCTGGATTGGTCCTCACCTCACACCCTCATGGGATACTGGCCTCAGGCCTCCTACCGGATGCCCTAAGTGACCACCATGGCATTTATTTGGTAGAAAACTCTTCAGGCCAAAGTTCTCCCACCCAGAATCCAAAGCTGACATACTGAACAGGTATTTCTGCTCAGTCTTTACTGAGGAAGAGGAGGGTAATGGGTCTGAAGGGAAGTACAAGGGGTGAGAATGGTGCAGAATGGACACAAGTCCCTTTACACGAGAAAGGGTCCTGAAGGAACTGGAAGTAAAATGAGTTGATAAAGCAATGGGGCCAGATGGGTGCACCCAGGGTCCTTAAAGAACTAAGAGAGGTGGTGGCTGAACCTCTGGCTATCCTGTTTAGCTGATCACTGGAAACAGGGAGGTACCCAAAGACTGGAGGACAGCAGATGTAGTCCCCTTATACAAAAGTGGGAACAAAGAGGAAGCAGGGAACTACAGACCAGTCAGCCTCACCTCGGTAGTGTGGAAGATCATGGAAGCACTACTGAAGGAGAGATTGGTGGAACATCTGGTTGTCAATGGACTACAGGACCCAAGGCAGCATGGTTTCACCCAGGGGAGGTCATGTCAGACCAACCTCATTGAATTTTTGACTGGGTGACTAGGGAGGTGGATCAGGGGAGGGCAGCGGACATGGCCTATCTGGACTTCAGCAAGGCCTTTGACACTGTGCCACATAGAAGACTATTACACAAACTGGGGAATATGGGTGTGGCAGGACAGTAGTGTGGTGGGTAGGTAACTGGTTGGGTGGCAGGACACAGAGGGTGGTGGTAAATGGCTGTCACTCCACAGAGGGAAGAGTGACCAGTGGGGTACCACAGGGATCAGTGCTGGGACCGGTCCTATTCAACATCTTCATCAGTGACATGGCGCAGGACCTAGAAGGCAGAATTTCACTGTTCGCTGATGACACAAAGCTCTGTAACAGAGTAGACACACCAGAGGGTGTAGACAGAATGAGAGCGACCTGCAGAAACTTGAAGAATGGTCAGGGTTTGGCAGTTGAAATTCAATGCAAAGAAGTGCAATATAATGCATATGGGGTACAAAAACCCTGGCACAATATATCAGTTGGGGGTGAGGATATAGCATGCACCAAGCAGGAAAGGGATCTTGGGGTTATCATCTCTGATGACCTCAAGGTGAGAAACAGTGTGACAAGGCAGCAGGTAAAGCAAATAGGATGCTGGGATGTATAGGCAGGGGCATTACCAGTAGGAAAAGGAGGTCATAATTCCGCTATACAAGACACTAGTGAGGCCCACCTGAGTACAGTGTACAGTTCTGGAGACCATACCTATGTAAGGACATAGACAGGGTAGAGAAGGTTCAGAGGAGGGCAACAAAGATGGTGCATGGATTGCATCACAAGTCCTATGAAGTCAGGTTTAAGGAACTGAACATGTACTCCCTGGAGAGAGGAGGAGAGAGGGATATGATAGAGACATACATGTATCTTACAGGGAGGAACAGGGTGCAGGAAAACACTATTTTTAAGCGAAAAAGATGTTCCAGGACTAGAGGGCATGGGATGAAGTTGGAGGGAGGACGATTCAGAGGAAACATGAGAAAAAATTTCTTCACAGAATGGGTGGTGGACAAGTGGAATACCCTGCCAGAGAAGTGGTGGGGGCTGAAACAATCCAGATTTAAGAATGCATGGGATAGACATAAAGGAATTCTGGAGGTCAGGGGTAAGGTGCAACAGACTTCTAGGAAAACAAACTGAACTTTCAAGCTCAAATGGGCAGACTGGGTGGGCCATAGGCCCTTATCTGCCGACACTGTCTATGTATCTATGACTAGATGCTACAAATCCCTGGACCACACCTCATTACTTAATGACTTGGCCAGTTCTGATTGGTCATTCATCAGCCAATCCACCTTCATAGATGAGGCCCTGGAGTTTTTAAGACCAAGTTCTCTGCCGTTTGGGACCACTGCGCCCCTCAGGCAAACCAGAGTCAGAGGTGCTTACCTCCCGTGGATCTCAGCTGAAATCCTTGCCCTCCTCAGAACAGGGACAAGACCTGGAAATCCTTTAAAACTTCCAGCTCTCCATCTGACCACCAGCAATATCACGCGCATGTAATGCCAGCACTAGAAATCCGCCAAGCAAAAGCCAACTATTTCAAAGTCACATTCAATTCCACCTCACATCACCAGGCCAAATTCTGGAAAGTGGTAAAATTGATCCTCAGCCTCCATTGCAGCCCCACACTCCTACCCTACAGGTAGGTGGTCTCACCATCGCTGACCCCCAGCAGTGGCCACACAGTTTAACCCTCACTTCACAAACTGCCATGCTTCTCTCCTGTCCTCATCTCACCTTGCACAGCAACCCACCTCTTCCACCCCAGCCAGTGCCACACCCACAGCCCACTCTTTCTCCTTTCAGCAGGTCACCCCGAATAAGGTATATGCACTGCTTGGCCTTAGCTCCAATAAGGGCAAATGCCCCACCAGTTTGGACTTCAAAATACTCCACCTCTCGGCCCCCACCATAGCCAAACCCTGGCCTCTCTTTTCAACCTATCCTTCCCTTGCTGAAGTCCCTCTGAATGAAAACATGCCACCTTAATCCCCTTCCCAAGGAGGGATGCTTCCAACCAAGCAATTACTGACCTACTTCCCTTCTACCAATCCTGGCAAAACTACAAGAGCATCTAGTACTCTCTCAACTATCACCCTTTCTGGATTCCTCCTCTTTCTTCTTCACCCCTACCAGTCTGTCTTTAGGAAATCCCCTCCACCACCACTTCCTTCTTAGGCTCACTGACTTCATCCTCACTGGTATGGATGCTGGCCACATCACAGCCCATTTTCATTGACCTGGCCAAAACATTTGACATTGTCTCCATTTACTCCTCCTGGCCAAATCGCAAGCTGGGTTGTCCAGCTGGGCCACCATTTGGTTCCACTCATACCTGGAAAGCAGGTCCCAATTTGTCAGAACCAGTTCTTCCACCATGGCACCCCTCTCTGTCTCCACAGGGGTAGCACAAGGCTCAGTCATAGGCTGGCTCCTGTTCTCCATCTTTCTAAATGACCTGCCTTCTGCCTGCACACACCTCCATCCACATGTATGATGATGACACTGTGCTGTATACATCTGGCTCTTCAGCCACAGAGGTTATGACCAGATTGCAGCTGGACTTTGTTAAGATCCAGCACTGGCTTGCCTTCAGTCAACTCTCCTCAATGCCAAGAAAACTATCTCAGTAACCTTTAGCACAAGGCAGAGACTTTTGAGACTCCCTCCCCGATCACATTCCACACCCTGGATGGGATGCCTCTGGAAACCTGTACCTTCTTCAGATACCTCTGGGTCTGGCTTAACCAGCACCTCAACCTTTCTGCACATGTTGACTCCATACTCAAGAAGCTGCACCCCAGGCTTGGTGCACTTTATCGCATAATTGTGACATCCAGTATCTGCCGTGGAGCCATTTGCCTGAAAATTATCCTCCCATCTTCGACTATGGGGATGTAGTCTACAGTGCTGGTCCCAAGTCCACCTTAGCCAGACTGGACCCCTTTTCCACTCTTTCTGTCACTTTGTCCTGAACTGTCCATACTCCACCCACCACTGTGCCCTCTACCAATCAATGAACCTCACCTCTCTAGATAGCCATAGGCAGCCCCACTGCGCCAAGATCCTGGCCAAGTACTGATCCCAGGCCCTCCCCTTACTCCTCGCCACTGCCCTAGCCAACTCCAGCACCCTAGCATATTCCTTCGAAATAATGACTCACAGGTCTTAGCTGTCCCACATAGGTCCACTGCTGTTGGCCAAGCAGCCTTCAGGTACCACATGCCAAAGTTGTGGAACTCCCTCCTGCAAACATTCATCACTTCTCTTCCTCCCCACATCTTAACTCCATGCTCCAAGCTAATTTCTCCTCTACCTGCTCATGTGTCTAGGCACTATTACAGACCACAGAGTGGTAGAACTGTTTACCATTCTGTGAACATTGTAATATACATTTTACCTATTCTACTAGATTATTGTTATGTATCTAAACTGTGTCTGTTTTAAATCTGTATCTGTTGTTCTCTTAATCTGTTTTGTCTTTGTATTTGGACCTAATGTGCAGTGATTGTCCTTATTATGTATCACACTTTGTATTATGCTTGTCACTCAACTGTGTGAGTGTACTCCTTCCCCAGGACACGTCTGGAATCGAGCAGTAGCCTGCTCAGCATGCCTTTCTGGTTAAACACTTCAATAAATAAATTATCAATGACTGTTACTTTTATTTAAAATTACCGTTGAATGCAATTAATTCTCGGTCACTCCTGGAAAAGGGACTTTCAGTCTCAGGCGCCTACCCAGGTAACAAAATCCCAAATAAATAAAATAAATGTACACTGCACGTGCTGTAAATTTCCCAAGGGACAGCACCAAAGAGCTATTAGAGCCAAAACAGCAGACAGGAAACTGCTACAAACTTTAAGAAATAGCTTTTATTTCTGAAGTTTTTTTCCCTTTGCTCATTAGAAAGTTTTCAATGTGATAATATTATGCTTGATGTGAGGAATAGCACTCCGCCTGGCAGCTGATATATCTAGTTCTGTTTCTCCCACTACATTATCAGACTGTGACCTCACACTGACAGTGACATTACAGGTGATTAGGAAGCAGTATTGCGCGGTGGTTTAAGGCTCTGAGCTGCAAATCTGGAGACCTGGGTTTGAATCACTGGCCCCACTTGCATATACTGTGTGACCCTGAGCAAGTCCTTAACTTCCCTGTGCTCCTAGGTCACACCTGTAAACAAGCTTTCAGCTTAGTGTGCCGTTCCGGTTACACAATTAAAAATAAAAACAGGTGAATGGTCTAGCAGCTGCTGAGTGGCTTTTATGAATTGCTGTGATGTCGCAGTCAGTGAGATGACAATGTCCATGATGTAATGGGAGGAACAGAGCTAGATATGTCAACCGCTAGGCAGAGTACTGTTTCACATGTCACACCAACTAACATCAGGTAAACAATCTTCTAATTCACCAATGGGAAACTGAAAGTACCTCAGATATAAAGGTAATAGTTAAGTGCGTTAAGAAATATTAGTTACAGTTAGTACACTAGCTCTTTTTTTAGTATATTCTTTGTTATTAATTTTCAAAGAGCCATACACATCAGGAACAAAAATTATTACAGAGAAGTTATGAAGGTAAAACAACTTCCACAAAGAAATCTAAAAGATAGATCCTGCTAGTAACAAGGTTCTAGACAAAGGGATATACAACCAATAAATTATAAAATGTAAAAGATACAATATTAAGAACATTGAACAAACAATAAACCACAACCAAACTGGTCCCTTCACCAACGGAGATAGTGTTACCTGTAAGAGATGACAAGGAAAATGGTAAATATATAAAAATTAAACAGATATACTTGACAAAAGGCTGTGTATCAAGGGTAAGTGGTGGTGACTGCTATGCACAATTTAAATAGGTTGGGGGAATAAAAATGATGAGAGGTTTGCAGAACTTACACTGAACCCTCTCGTAGTGTTTAGGCTTTGCTAGCAGACAAGGAGTTCAGAAAGGGCTCCCACACTGTGAGAACTCTTTCCCCTACATTTCAAACAAAATGACAAGTGCTCCAGAGTGAGTGCCTGTATTGAAAGGACTCTTCACTGGCGAGTCATGAGAAATAGCCTATGTCTTCCATCCCAAAGAGCATGGCTACTAGTGTCGTCAGGATCTGTCAAGCGACCATATTCGAAAGTTCACCAGAAACACCCTTTCAGTAAGCCACCAAAACCTGGCATGTCCAAAAATAATGGATGTATGTGACCATTGCCATCTGACACCTGCCACACACCGAGGAGATTGCAGGCTGGTATTTATGTACAGTTACTGGTGGACAGTATAGCCTATGAATAAATTTAAACTGGACTCCTTATACTTGTTACAGAGAAGGAGTTTCATATGATGAGATTGTAACAATAGACCCCAGTCCTCCTCTCATATAGGGAACCCAAGTCCTGTTCCCACAATAATCTACTTCTGGCCATGGCATTCAGGAGAAAACTTCTATCTTATTGTACCACCTTGCAGACAAAGCCCTAGCATCCACCCTTGCCCCAGACACCAACTGTTCAAATTGGACCACTGGCGTCGAGTTAGCAATATCTCTGTTGACCCCCTCCCAAACACCGGACCTGTAAGTATCGAACAAAATGTAGTGAGGCAGCCCTGTGGTACCTTGTAATTCAGCAAAGGAACAAATCCTGTCCGGGGTATAAAGATCCCCAAGCAGTTTACTCACTTCCCATTCACTAAACCCACCATCTGAGAGGACAGGCAGGAAAAAAGGCTTTCATGCCACGGCACTGAGCATTTCCACATCCTGCATCCATCTATGACATTTCAGGTGATCCATGCTTCAGCACCAGCCCACTAAAGGACTGGAAGTAGTTTGTTTGGCATAAAGCCTGATGCCTTGCCAGCAAGATAGGCTGACAAATGTCCTTGGCAGCCTTCCTCCTCAAGTCCAGCCAGCTAGCTCGGGAGGTTGGTGTACTCAGTCCTTGACATACCAGCACTGGATAGCCATGTAATAACTTTTAAAATCTGAAACTAAGCCCCCAAGATACCCACCTTAAGATGCTGCAGACATATTCGGGATGCTTACCTCTCCACGAGAATGCAGTAAAAGCACTCTCTAACACTTCATATCTCCTGTAGTAAAGCCCATTGGCAACATCTGCATCATGTACAGCACGAGGCAGTATATTCATTTTATTAAATTGAGCCAGCCAGACCAAGAGATTGGCAGCTCCCTCCACCGAGACAGGTCCCCATGACTGCAGCAATAAGAAGGGTATAGTTTAGTTTATATAGTAAATTGAGGTCTTTGCCTACCCTGATCCCTAAGTACTAAAAGGAACCCTTGACTGGTCTTAACCCCAGGTTTTCCCTGAACCTGCTACCTCAGCACCCCCAAGGGACACAATTCAGATGTACTTAAATTTAGTTTATAACCCCATAAAATTGCAAAGTCCTCTGTCACCCGCAGCAGTGCTTGAATAGAGCTATTTGGGTCTGTGACATATAGTAATAAATCATCCGCATACAGTGTAAGTTTATCGACTTCCCTGATTGCCATACCACCCCCATAATGTTGGATCATCCTGGATACAGATTGCCAGCGGTTCAATGGCAAGGGCAAAAGAAGAGGGAAAGGGGGTACCTGCCTTGTTCCATGAAATAAAATAAACTGACTCAAAAAGAACCATTAACTAAAATCCTAGCCAGTGGTGCCCTGTAGAGTGCCGCACCATACCCACAAAATCCTCACCCAGGCCAAACCTTCTCATTACCTCAAAGAGGTATTCCCGCTCTATGCAGTCAAAGGCCTTCGGTGTCCATGAACAGCACACAGGTGCACCCTCCAGACACTGAGAGGCCCACCACCCACATTCAGAAGTTTCGCATATTGTGGTATGAGGGTGACCTATTACAAACCCACTCTGGTCTGGGTGAACCAAGCATGGAAGCAACTGTTCCAAGCAGCCTGCCAAAACCTTGGCGATGATTTTCACATCGCAGTTCAACAAAGAAATGGGACAGTATATAGGGTATACTCATTCTGTTCTTTACCAGGTTCTAATAACAGACATAGGGTCACTTCATAACAAGTAGCAGGGTGCTCCTTCCTCCCTCACCTCCACATAAGATCCCAAAGGATTCCACCAGAGATCCCACCAACTCCTTATAGTATTCAGTGGAGAACTCATCCGAGCAGCTCGCCTTCACCTAAGACCAGCCATGGCTTTCTGGATTTCTTCCCTGGTGATTTCAGAGCTCTCCCGCTGTTTGTCCAAAAGCTGAGGCAAGATCAGGCCATTCAGGAACCTATACAGCACTACAGATTCCCTGCATTCTGCAGTGTACAATTATGACGTGGGCACCAGTTGACTAACAGGGCCTTGTTGGTCAACTGGTCTACATTCTTCCTCAACTGCCATTACAATATAAAAAACTATCAAAAGATTCTCCCCATAGACTATAATGGCGCTTGTCCCCATGCTCTCCCTAGTATCATGTCATCACTTTATTGAGTGTGGATGGAGCATGGGAGGCCCTAGAAACCAGGAAGTCCCTTGGGACCCAGTGGGGCTAAGTTTACAGTGATGGCATTTCTTAATTTTTGGATTACTGGACAAAATATCAGCAGCAGTAACAACAGAAAGGGTAAGGCACCAAGCTAGCAGGTGCAAATCAAAAATAAATTTAACTTGGTGGATCTCTTTAATGCAAAGGCTAGCATCTTTGCTAGGACCCTCTGTGGTCCAAGATTAAGGCCTTTCTGCATTTCCCAAATACCCTTGTCCTTTTCTTTCCTTTCTCTTCCTCCCTGTATATGATTATTTATCATATTTTTTAAATTGATATATCATTAGGCTGGTGCCTTTTCTATTATGTGTCACTTTTGTGACTTTGGTTAGTATCATTTTGTGCACTCAACATTATTAATGGCATTTCTTGCACTGTAATGTTAAGGGATTGGTATCAATACTTTGTCCATTAGATGGAACACATCACAACAAAGCACAAGTCTGGCATGAAACATTGGATGTCAGCTTGAGGGTGGTCCTGTATACTGCTACTGTTTTTAACTTTTGGAATAAAGAACTACTTTGGACTCAGCTGAGACAACGTGGAAGTCTCATTTGTTTCAGTGTGACCTGCTGCCGAGCTCAGTGAGTAGTGACTGTTGTGTGTTTCACTCTGTTGCATTTTCACTTACAAACTGCCTCTTTTCTTTGTTCACTGCCCTAGAAAGGAGTCACCTTAACTGGTTAATTGAATGCACAACCACTGTAGAGCCCACAGCCATCTGTCTAAAAGATAGATCCTCTAAGTCCTTGTTATGCATTTTGTATTGAGCTTGGCTAGCTCTTCCGGCAGAGGTTACACACTGCAGCCACTGAAGGGTCTTACTGGCAGGCTGGATTCTGTGTGTCTGCTGTTAGATAACTAGGTTACAAGATTAGGTCAACTTGTGCTATTTGTGAACATGTCACAAAGGTCAGCTAAACTGATCTTCGAAGGGCTTTAATGGGATGTTCTTAATCTGACAACTTAGGTAAAAATACACAGCACTATTCAATACATTTTTAGTTTAGAAAAGAGATAATTTATATAACCTAAATTCAAGTCTGTTTTGGGACTAGGGATCCAGAAATTGCTATCATACATTTCAGTATGCACTAAATCACTGTAGTCTAAACAATTCCATGTGACTTGTAAAATATG
The DNA here is from genome assembly GCA_016271365.2 of Neoceratodus forsteri. Lineage (NCBI taxonomy): Eukaryota > Metazoa > Chordata > Ceratodontiformes > Ceratodontidae > Neoceratodus > Neoceratodus forsteri. The sequence goes on from CM057459.1 coordinate 179,404,533, forward strand.
AATCACTTTACTGGAGTTGCAAAAGAGAGCTTTCGAAGCTCACTGATACAAACCACAGATTCAGGAAGAAGCAACATATTCAGTAGTACTGCAATCTAACAAGCAAAGCTGCAGGGCCTTGCTGTTTGCAGTTTGTGAATATTTAAGTCATACTCAAGCACGGTCTAATGTACACAAACAAAATCCATCTTAAAATGCCTGACAGGCACCATGTGCCAACTCTGCAAAACATTGTCCTGTAATTAATAGACTGCATCACTCCCCATCATAAACATAATTTTTCTGAAATGATTCTTCGGCGATGAGAATCAGGCGCTGCAGTGACTGAGAACAATTTAACACAGACCAGGTTGGTGACGACTAATGGTTCTCTGGAGAACCAACTTTGAAATCCTTCTCAGCACTGTACATCTGCTAGTAATTAAGAACTGTGAATCCTATGGCCTTAGTTCTCACGCCAAACATGCTGCTCCTAAGACCTGCAAAACACAAGCCAGAAGAGGTGTGGCAGGTCCTCTGCATGTAGCTGCTCTATGCAGTGTGGAACTCTAAAACACAACAGAGATATATGGGGTGGAACTGCAGAAAATACTCATATATGTGGGGGGGTAGTGGCACTCAGCCTCTATCAGTTACCAGTGCAGGGGTGGGGCACAGCAGCTGGCAGCCAGTGCAGCTTTATAAGTTTTCTTACTTATAGATGATACGTGTTACTAGGATTGGCCCTAAACGTAGTTATTCTCCAGCTTTGCTCCATAACCTATGCCCCTTCAATGACTCCCCATCAAGTGTGGTATATCAGTGCTGCAGGAAGTCAGAAATAGCCAGGAGGCATCAGAGGGAGGGCATGGGGATGGAGCTGTGCTGGTGAGCTGGAGGCTTAATTGGAACTCTTGGGACCAGGAGGTGCCCTGGGGGGCAGGGACTTGAGGGAATCCATGGTGTTTAGTCCTGTACCCATGGATCCTACCAGACTAGGTGGATGGATAGCAGATGGGACGGCCATAAATAGTGTCCTCTTCAGGTGGTGCTCTGCAATGCCAGGTCACTGAGGAATAAGATCACTCTTGACTTTTCTCTCTTTTTCCTATATCAATCTGGCTTGCTTCATAGACACCTGGTTGGGAGATGATGCTGGTCTGATTTTAGAGCACCTATCTCAGAGGGTTCTGTGTGGTGCACTGCCTGAGGAAGGAGCTGTGTTGGGGGTGCCATTTGCTTTAGGAGTGAATTGATACTGGTGGCGCACCCTGTGAGATGTCACAAACCCACTCAGCAGGTCAGCCCTCTACTCCCAAAGTGACAACCTCCGAGCACAGTCTTGTGAACAGTTTACAGAAACATGGTAACCCTCCATCTGTTTTGTTGGTTCAGATCAACCTTTGGTCTCAAGTCTTGGAGTGATTCAAACTGTGAACCTCTTGTTAGTGTACCCAATGTACAGGCTCAAAATTCTGTCTTCAGGGGCCAGATATCTTTGCCTACAGGCACCTAACCAGGTGTACAGAAATGAACCCATAAAAACTTTAATAAAAGACCTCAGATTAAAACACTTCTCTTTCCAGTTTGGTATCACCATTCAAGCTTATGCCTAGTGTCAGCTATAACCATATATACTTTTCTAGCTAAAGAAAGAAATTCAAAGACAGACCAAGTAGGTTCTAAAATTAGAATTTTACTAAAATAGATAAATAAATGCATAAAACATAAAATACAGAACTATTATATTACAAGACATACAAATCTTTTAAAAGAACAAGGTTTAAACAATTGCAATTCCTACTACAGTACTTAGGCGTGTCTCTTTCTCTAAATACCTGCTTACAGTGTCCACCAATATCTTTGCTCCAATGTTTCTTTGTCAGAGTCTAGATGGAAGTGCGTCTCTGAAGGAAAACAGAATATTGTTTTAAAAAAACTATCTTGGCCAACCCCTTAGTGTGAGGTCACCTGGCTCCTCCGTGTCAGAATATATAAAACATATATCTATACAAAAAAAACAGGATGTCTTTTGAAGTATTAAATTCTGTAATCCTCAGCACAACTCATTTTCTTTTTTCAGATGACATTTCTTTGATCTCATGAGCATCTTCCCTTCCCAGGACATCAAGGCATCTTTATGATTTCGCACCAGTGTACCAAACATCACAAAGGGATACTGATTTCCCTTTAGCAGTTAAAGCTATAATTAACTTAGAAAAACAGGAGATTCCTGATTAAGGCCTTCCAGGTAACACCCAGTATCTAAAACCTGTGTGTGTGTGTGTGTGTGTGTGTGTGTGTGTCTCTACATGCTGTTTCAGCATTTCTCATGAGACAGTCCATAACACATTTTTATATTAGAAAAAATCATACAGCACTCAGAACTGGCTGTCCACATCACAGTCCTCCCACCTAGACTGAATTTGGGGCTCTATCCTCTGCATGGGATGAGCTTCCCAAATCAGTTCACTCCTCAAAGACCCTAGACAGCCCATTTGAGTTCTGATTTTTTGGCTCCAGCCCTATGTAATATTGCCATATTATACCCTTGCAAAGTAAGACTCCATCTTAGCAATCTACCATTGTTCTTTCCCATCTCGTCCAGCCAAACTAGAGGTTGTGGTCAGTCTGCACCACAAAATGCTGCCCATACAAGTATGGCTCCTAATTTCTTTAGGGCCCACACTATGCAAGACACTCCTTTTCCACCATGGAGTATGCTTGCTCCTGGGAAGTAACTTCCTACTCAGGTACACTACTGGATGATCTGTCCCTTGGCTGGATGTCTGACTCAGTACTGCCCAATACCCATGTCTGAGGTGTCAGTCTGAACTATAAAGGTTTTGCTATAGTCAGGACTTGTCAAAACAGGAGCACTGCACAGAGCCTCCTTTAGTTTGGAAGGGCTTCTTCACAGGCTGGGCCCTAGGTAATTTCTTTGGCATCCTTTTCTTTGTCAGGTCAGATAGGGGAGCAGCCAGGGCACTGTAATTGGGTACAAATTTCCTGTTGTACTCTACTATCCTAGAAAACTCCTGACCTGCTTCTGTGTTTCTGGTCTGGGCCATGCCTGGATTACCTCTATCTTTATTTGGTTAGGCGGAGCTGTCCCCGGCCTACCACATGCCTGATGTGCCACTTCTCCCATAGCCACTTGGTACTTCCGGCTTTGACAGTGAGCTCAGCCCTCTGTGTTCTGTCCAGCATTTTCCTAAAGTGGGATAGGTGTTCCTCCAAGCTGGTACTAAAGATGACAATGTCATCCAGGTATGCCATGGCGTACTCCTCAGCACCATTTAACACCTAGTTCACCAACCTTTGGAAAGTGGCAGGCATTCTTCATTCGAAGGCATTACTAAACTCAAATAAGCCTATCGATGGTGAAGGCCAACCTCTCCCTAGCTCTGTCTGTCAACTCTATCTGCCAATACCCCTTTGTCAGGTCAATGGTCATAGGTAGGTCACCTCCCAACTTGTCCAGGAGTTCGTCCGTCCGGGGCATCAATTGGGCGGCTGACTTCCGATTGCATTCAGTCCAATAGTCACACAGAAATGAGTAGAGCCATCTGGCTTAGGCACAAGGACTACGGGTGAGAACCAGGGGCTGTGGGATCTCTGGATTACCCCTAAATCCAGCATCTCTACACTTCCCTCCTAATGTCCTTTTGAACAGCCTCTAACTCCTGATATGCTGTCCGCCATAAGGGCATCTGTGTCCCTGTCTCCACATCATGAGTCATTAAGGGGTTAGTCCAGGCTTGGCCTAAACAATGGGGCAAAGTCTGCTAAAACCTCCCTTACTTTCTGGATCTGGTCTGGGGCCAGCTGGGGAGACAATTTTACTGCCTCCACAGAGGACTCCCTTACTTCTTCCAGCAAATCCAGAAGGGGTCTCCTTCATCCGTCCCTCCTCAGGGCTACACACTGTAAACACCATCTCAGCCCTATTTGCATATGGCTTCATCATGTTGACATGGTACATCCTTTCTGTCTGTCTTCGGTCAGGTAACTCCACAATATAGTTCATGTCATTTACCTTCCTAAACCACTTTATGCGGTCCTGCCCAGTCAGCTTGCAACTTGTCTTTCCAGACCGGAATGAGGACCATGACTTCCTGACCCACCATATGCAGTGAGGCCTGGCTCTCTTGAGTTGTACCACACTTTTTGTTTCCATTGGGCAGCTGCCTGGTTGCTCTGGGCTGTCCCATAAGTGCCTTCAGCCTTTCCCTAAACCGAAGGACGTGCTTGCCTTCCCAGTCCTCCCAGATCAAGTCTAGGGGCCCACGTACCCGGCGTCCATATAAGAGTTTGAAGAGGGAAAATCCTGTTGACTCTTGGGTCACCTCCTGTATGCAAACAACAAGTGGGAAGGTATTTCTCCCAGTCCCTCCCATGCTGTTCAGCAAATGCCTGGAGCATTGACTTTAGGGTACCACTGAGTCTTTCCACAAGTCCACTGGCTTGTCGGTGATATGGTGCCGTGCATCTTTGCACCACTCCACACTTCTCCCATAAACATTTCATCAGGTCCGACATGAAGGAACCCCTCGATTGGTGATAACCTCCTGTGGAAACCAACACATGAGAAAATCCCAAGTAAGGCATCTGCCACTTTGTCTGTCCTTAGTGAGGATAGGGCGACTGCCTCTGGGTACCAGGTGGCATAATCCACCACAGTCAGGATGAATCTCTGCCTGAGGAGCTGGGGGTATTTAAAGGAACCACAATATCCATTCTCACCCTCTGGAATGGCTCCTCCACTATGGGCAATGGAATCAGGGTGGCTTGGGTTTTCTTGCCCAACTTCCTATTTCTTGGCACCGTGACAAGACCTGCAATACTCCTTCACCTGCTGGGTGAAGTTAGTCCAGTAGAATTCTGGGCCAACTGCTGCATTGTGCACATGATTCCCAGATGACCAGACAAGGGAATATCATGTGCAATTTTAACAACTGCTCAAGATACCTCTGGGGAATGACAAGCTGCCTGCCTAGCATCCCTCCCTCTGTCTGTACTGCCTGAGTATACATAAGTCCATTTTCCCAATAAACCTTATGTCTGCCATCACCTCCCTGTGTGCCGTCTGAGCCTGCCCAAGCCCTCAGCTTCTCTAAACTAGGGTCACTTCTCTGAGCAGCTGACCCCTCCACACATTTCTAAGGCATGGGACAGGTCCCTTCAGTCGCTAAACTCAGGTCCCTAGCCCTAGCATCAGGGCACTCAGGATCACTGTCTCTCCCAACCCTCTGACAATGGGTCACCCCTCCCTCTTTAGAGTAACCCTCTGTTGCTGTGTGGTTACTTGCTACTGGGAAATTTCTACCCCTTTTCATTAATCTCCATATCAGGAGACACAGGCTGGGGAACCAGCTCTCGGTGGTTTCCATAATGGCTTCTGTGGGGTTCAGGGAACTCAATTTTCACTTGTCACTTGGCTACGGGTAACTGCACATACCATCCCGTTTTAGATTGTTGCCTAAGATCACATCCACTGCTAAGGTTTGGTTACCCACCTGTTGTACAGTTCCACTGTTTCACCCAAGTCTAGGAAAACACTAACGAGGGCAATGTTTTCGCCTCACCAGTGAAGTCCTGTACAGTGACATATTTATTGGGTATAAGCTGACCAGACTGTACCAGATCCCCTTTACCAAGGTCAAGGATGCCTCTGTGTGCCTTAACCCTTGCGTGTGTACACCATTCACCATGGCTGGGTTCATGTGTTCCCTCATGTTCACTGGCATGCTTCCGAGACACACAAACAACCTACTTCCTTTCTGGCACCATGTGGTGTATTGCTCACCTTTTGAGACACTGTCTGGCAATATTCCCAGTTTCTTTACACAACCAACATTAATTTCTTCTCTCAGAAATCTTTCTCCGAAACCTGGGGCTAACTGGTTTGGTGGAGACAATGAAGGTTTTAGCTGCCCTGAGGCGCACTTTCCCTTTCTGCACTGCCACGCCCACCCATTCACTCTCAGCGCAGGTCTGCTTTTGGCATAGCAGTCCGAGGATTCAGCAGCCACTTGCACTGTTTTGGTCTCGGTCCTCTAGCCAGGTTTTTAGCTCAGCTGGGCATGCCCAATAAAACTGTTCTAATAAAATCACATTTTCAATTTTATCAACAGAGTTTGCCTCAATTCCTTCCCACCAACATTTAACAACTGACGTTGTTTCATGGCTAGCTCCTCATAGCTCATATCAGGGCTTCTCCTGAGTTTACAGAATTTAGCTCTGTATGATTCAGCAGTTAATTCAAACTTTTAACAGTGCAGCTTTAAGTTTGCTGTAATCTTCACTGTCCTCATTGTCCATTTGACTCAGTGCATCCCGAGCTTTCCGGTAAGTAGCAGGGATAGCTGGAAGTTCAGGACTCTCTAGGAATTTTAGCCTGAATACAAACTTTTCAAAAGAATTTAAAAGGCATCCATATCTTCCCCTCTTTAAATTCGGCTATTAATTTGGAATTCAATTTGTAACCCAGTCCTGTAGTCCCAGTTAAGCCCAAGCCATTTACCTGCTCTGGTGCAGCTGGTCAGAAAGTATCTTCCCAGTTCGTGTTGCCTCTGGTGCTCCTGCTCCACACAGTCTGTGTCTTGGTCGCACTGCCCTCATTTGCATTCTCGGGCCTGCCTCATGGTCCGGGCCTCGTTGTCTCTCGCCTCTGCCTCTTGTCTCTCTCTATTCTCTCTTCTCCTGGAACCAGCTCCATCCTGCGCAACTCAGTTTGCAGCCTGAGTACATCTGGATCCAGGATACTGGTGACCTTCCCCTGCTGCTGTGGCCCTTCACTGACAGTGGCCCTGTTGCCCTCCTCATTGGATCTGGACACTGCACTGGCCATTAGCCCTGCCACACTCGAGGTCTGATCCTTTTTAGTCACAGTCCGTGACTCACTGCTCTGGGTATCTGCTACCATCAGGGCATCTATGAGGTTCTGCTTGCTGGCTTTCTCCATCAAACAGGACTCCTCTGTCTTCACACAACTGCTTTAAGGAGTCTACAGTGTGCCTGCTGTTGTTGGAAGCCATCTTCCTGACTACTGATACTCTGATTTGCACTTTAGGAAAAAAATTAAATGGGTAGGAACTTGACTGTACACCAAGTGATATAGTTCTGTTTCCTTTTAATAAAACTCTGCCTTTTTCTTTCTTTGCAAATGAGCTTATGATCTCAAGCTGACAGGCTGAACAATAAAACTTGTGATACCAAAATTAATGCACCGCTGCCAACCAGTCTGTCACAAACCCACTCAGCAGGTCAGCCCTCTCCTCCCAAAGTGCCAACTTCTGGCGCAGTCTTGTGAACAGTTTACAGAAACAGGGTAACCCTTCTGTCTGTTTTGTGAGTTCAGATCAACCTTGGTCTCAAGTCTTGGAGGATTCAAACTGTGAACCACTTGTTAGCATACCCAATGTACAGGCTCAAATAATTCTGTCTTCGGGACCAGATATCTTTGTCTGAGAGGATCTAACCAGGTGTACAGAAATGAACCTGTAAAAACTTTAATAAAAGACCTCAGATTAAAACACTTCTCTTTCCAGTTTGGTATCACCATTCAAGCTATGCCTAGTGTCAGCTATAACCATATATACTTTTCTTGCTAAAGAAAGAAATTCAAAGACAGATCAAGTAGGCCCTAAAATTAGAATTTTACTAAAATAGATAAAAATGTAAAACATAAAATACAGAACTATTATATCACAAGACATACAAATCTTTTAAAAGAACAAGTTTAAACAGTGCAATTCCTACTACAGTACTTAGAGTTGTCTCTCTCTCTCTAAATACCTGCTTACAGTGTCCCACCAATATCTTTGCTCCAATGATGTTTCTTTGTCAAGTCTAGATGGAAGTGTGTCTCTGAAGGAAATCAGAATGTTGTTTAAAAAAAACTGTCTTGGCCAACCCCTTTCTGTGAGGTCACCTGGCTCCTCCCTGTCAGAATATATGAAAATATGTATCTATACAAAAAAACAGGATGTCTTTTCAAAGTATTAAATTCTGTAATCCTCAGCACAACTCATTTTCTTTTTTCAAATGACATTTCTTTGATCTCATGAGCATCTTCCCTTCCCAGGACATCAAGCCATCTTTATGATTTAGCACCAGTGTACCAAACCTGGTTCCCCCTTGAAACGTCATAAAAGGATACTGATTTCCTTTTAGCAGTTAAAGCTATAATTAACTTAGAAAAACAGGAGATTCCTGATTAAGGCCTTCAGGTAACACCCAGTATCTAAAACCTGTGTGTGTGTGTGATCTCACATGCTGTTTCAGCATTTCTCATGAGACAGTCCATAACACATTTTATATTACAAAAAAAATCATACAGCACTCAGAACTGACTGTCCACGTCACAGGGGACACCTCATCGTTCAACTGTGTGGCTGCGCATGGGGTCGAGTTGCCAGTTGCAGAATCTTCCTCGTTTACTGGTCTCTGGGAAATGAGAGGGAATTTTATTTTATTTTTTACTTCCTCCAGGTCCCTGCTCAGCGATTTCTCATCCTCTGGTCTTTTCGTAGCGCCACTTTTCCGTAGTCTGAACCTGGCATCATTCTGCAGGGCCAGGAGATTTTTGCCTTTGGTTTTCTCCCGATCCCTAGCCTCTGAGGGCACTGATGCAGAGGACTTGTGTCCAGATGAATGACGTGCTTATGCATGCCGCCATCAAGCATTCACAGCACCCTCCCCACCCCTGGCCCCATCATGAGGACCCGGCTGTATACTGCCCATGCTTCCACAGGCAGTAACACTTGTGGGCATCACTGCCCATGTAACCCCGCCCGTGGAGGAGGAGGCATCTCTGCGATGCTCAATCCTACCTCCCCTGGCTGAACCTCCAATGACCGGACCCATGTTGCCAGCATAGCGAGGTATGGTGTCCAGCGCCTCAACCCTCAGTGCCACTAGGCAGGCCTGAGGGGAAGTTTTGTGGGAAATAATGGATTTCATCACAGACAGGGTGTTGGAGTCACCAAGGTGGATTATCCTTGGCGACTTCAATGCCTGGGTTGATGATTAATCTTCTCATTTTGGTCAGAATATCCTCATGGAATGAAATCACTGAGGGTGGCACAAGTTGTTGTTGCTGTGACCCATCAACACAGGCACATGCTGGACTGGGACCTGGTGTTCTTCTTGGGACTTGAGGTCGATAACCTCAAGGTGAATCCGATCAGGTGGTCAGATCATTGCGCCATTAGGTTTTACTTCAGGGACCCTTCAATAGTCTACTTTCCTGGGATACGGTCCAGTACCACCCTTTATAAGGGCTTAGGCTGGACAGACTTTGGTGGTGCTAGACTGCTCAAGTGTTTTGCCAGCATGTGCTGTGGGTGTGGGTGGAGAAGGCAGTGGTAGCATTTAACAGGGCTGTCGGTGGTGCCTTTGACCTCATAGCACCAGTCCATGTCGCCCACTAGTCTCATGCCTCACATTGCTATGGTATGATGGTGAACTGAGAGCAATGAAGTTTAGGGGGCAGAGTTTGGAGCAGTGTTGGAGGTGACTGGGGACATTGGAGGACAAACTGGCTTTGAATATTCACTACTGTAAATATCAAAGAGTAATATCTCATAAGAAGGCAGAGTTCCTGTCCAGGAGACTGCGACTGGAAGGAACTAATCTGCTTAGCTTTTCCAGGAGGTGGATAGGCTTCTCCATCCAGCCAACTGAGCCCATAAAACTGCTTCAGTTGCCAAGTGCAAAGAGGTTGCTCACTTCTTTGGACAGAGCATCCTCTGTCAGATCCTCAGTCATGCCAATGGGGTCATCTGGGCCCAACAGTGTGGAGTCAAGAGGTTGCATTTGCAGTCAGTGGTCATGGGGAAAATTTTGGTCAGTGTCAACAGAAGAGGTTGTAGAGGTGATTTCAGGGCTGCAACCAACCTGTTGTGAACTGGATCCAGGTTCAACGTGGCTGCTAGTGATCTGTGTCGGCAGCTGGGCCGTTCACTGAGATTATCAGGTGCTCCCTTTGGAGGAGTTTTCCCAGTTGCATTGAAAATGTTTTGGTGAAACCCTTCTGGAAAAACATTATTGGACCCTGATATCTTGGCAAATTACTTACCAGTTTCTAACCTGTCATTTTAGGCAAGGTTGTTGAGAAGGTGGTTGTGTTGCAGTTGGAGGAACATCTCTTGACCTTTGATATCTATAATCAATCAAATCTTTATTTAACCAGGCGATCATCACTGAGCAAAACTCATTTTCAAGATGGACCTGGATAGCTTGAGATCAGTGTACAATATAATTAAGACATCAAAGTTTGCAGTGGTTACAGTATTCAGAAAGAGTGTCAAATAGAGTGGTAGAATTGCGCAGTACAATGCATTTGGTAAATGATGATAGTATATACACAAGAGCCAGCACAAGAAACATAAGCATAATTACAGGTATATTACAGCAGATGTCACAACATATTTCCAGCAATCAAAAATAAAAATAATTATATAAATAATTAGTAGGACTAGGAGAGCACAGCAGGTGAAGAGGGGCAAAGTACCTTGAGAGCAATAAAGAAGGTGGGAAGGGGAGGGCAAAAGGTATAAGGGCAGTAAGGGTGGGGAGTATTAAGGGTTAGGGGCCAAGGTGCTGAAATGGGGTATAAGTTTCAGCAACCTTAGATTATTCTTCCTGCCTAATTGGTGGTAGGGCTGACGCATGGCTATGGGAGTCAAAAGTATTTAGAGTATCAGCACAATGACCAGAAATAAGGTATTTAGGAGCTAAAGGTGAGAAGATGGAATGGAACAAGTGGGCATGGGTGGAAGCAAAGTAGCCAGATAGGATATAGAAGTGCACTACCTATAGCAAATGGGAAGATTAGGGATGAGGAAAGCATTCACAGGATTCCTTAAATAAATGAGCATATAGAGTCTTGAAGATAGACAGGTTGGTAGGAATGATGAGTTTCAATGTTTTTGCAACTTGTTCCACAGAGCAGGCAGCACATAACTTATGGTGGCCCTACCAAAGTGTAATTTTACCTTTGGTACTTTCAGCAAGATATAGGTGGTACTTCTTAGTGCACAGGTACCAACCAAACTTAGCAGAAGGCAGTCAAAAAATGTACTGGGGCAGTTTTTGGTAATAGCTCTATAAGTCCAAAGTGCAGCATTTCTTTGGCATCTATAGGGTAGAGAAGACCACCCACAGCCACATATAGGGAACAGTGGTGTGTTGAGAAGAATAGGCCAGTGATGAACCTTAGTGCTCTATGGTATAATGCACCAAGCTTTGTAAGCATTGTGGCAGGACACTGGCTATAGAGGAAGTCAGCGTAATCTATCAGTGAAAGGAAGATAGTTTGGACCAACCTCATCTTGGCTTCTTTAGTAAGATGGTGTTTGATCCTACACAATAGTCCAAGTCTCTGTCTTAATTTTTTGCCAGTTCCTTGATATGGTAGGTGAAGGATAATCGATTGTCAATCCAGACTTCCAGGTATTTGAAGTTTGTTGCATATTCTAATGGTTTGCCAAGTAATGTAGTAATCAGTGGAAAAGATCCAGAGTTGGTTGGGTTTGGAGCCTGAATATAGGAGAGAATAGCATTGCTCTCGTTTTTAGCATTTAAAAGCAGCTTTTGTTTCATGAGCTGGGTGCTTATGTACATCACTAAAACTAAATCCATGCTCTTCTCTAGTCCCGAAAACAAGAAAGCGGCAAGTACCACTCACCATTAACACGTACCTGGGAAATACCCTTGAACAAGTGCCAATATTCAAATATCTTGGAATCACCTTTGATCAAGGCCTAACCTTTGCAACACATACTGATAGTACAGCGAAAACTATTAATCAGCGGATTGGGATCCTGTACCGAACCGACAGCTCCTTACCCAATCTGCACTGAGGATTGCCATTCAATCCTCTATCATCTCAATCATTGACTATGGCTTAATTAGCTATGGGTCTGCCTCTACTACCACACTTAGTCACATTGCAACATCCCTAAACAAGGCCTGTCGACTGCTCACTGGTGCACATCCACGTACTCACACATGTGAGCTCTACTGATACAGATTGGTTGCAACTCTCAAACCGCCTAAAGTTCCTTGCCTGCCTGATGGCGAAAAAGTCCACAATGGCCTCACTCCACCTTGTATCCAAGACCTATTATGCCTGAACACTAGTATCCGTTTCACCAGAAGATCAGAACATGAGCCTCTCCAGGTCCCCGTTGCCGGACTACTCAGGGTCAAAGATCATTTGCCTATCATGCCCTCAGCTGGCTAAATGCCCTCAGTACTCCCATTACCGCCTACACTGCTCTAGGTGCTTTTAAATCTAGGCTATACTCTCACCTCACCGCCTCCAGCTCCTGTGACTGCCTTGATTAAATCTCTTATCTATCATTTACCCACTCTGGTCCAATTACTGGACAAAGGCATGTTAGAGAATCTTTTCTCTTGCTATTGTCTGCTCCCTCTCCTTTCTCTTACCCCCTCTGTCTGTACATTCTTCTATTTGATTTTTCCAAACTGGCTTAATTTTTTGTATGCTAAGGTGTTTATTGGTATTACCTGTCCTTTGCACAACTGATTGTTATTGTCTGTGTTTTACTTACTATTGACACAACACAAATTGTTGTGCCATCTATGTAACCTTTTTGTCTGTACTTAATTGACGTGGAACCTTTGTAAAGAGCCATTGGCTCAAAGGTAGTAATTCCTAGAACAATAAACTAAACTAAACTGTATCATCAGCAAATTGGTGTATATTGGCCTCTTTTATGCTCATTATCAATACTATTGATGTAGACTGCAAACAACAAAGGTCCCAGGATGGACCCCTGTGGCACTCCTCGTCAGAACAGGTTTGAGAGGTGAGAAATCACCTTTGGCCTTTACTTGCTGTAGTCGGCCTGTAAGGTAATTGGCAAACCAGCTCAAGGAAAGTTGGTCCAGGCCAATGTTCAGAAGGAGGAGAGAAGTAAACTATGATCCACAGTATCAAAGGCCTTACTTAGGTCCAGAAATACTGCACAAAGTTCCTATCATCTAGGTCCCGTTGCCAGTCATTAGTCACCTTGGCCAGGGCTGTGATTGTATTGTGTTGAGTTCTGAAGCCTGATTGCAGTGGATTTAGCAGGCTATTGGATTCTAAGTGGTTCTTTAGCTGGGTATTCACAATTTTCTCCAGTAACTTGGACAGTATTGAAAGAAGAGAAATTGGCCTGTAGTTGTTTAGGTTACATGGGTCACCAGATTTGAAGATAGGGATGACATGGGCTGTTTTCCAAATGGGAGGTAGGGTGCCCAAGGATAGAGATAAGTTAAAGAGATGTGTGATTGGCACAGCTAAGACTTGGTAACCAATCTTTATGAAATACGGGTCTATAAAATCTGCTCCAGTGCTTTTTGGGATTCAGTTGTAGTATGAGGTCTTCAACCTCTTTCAGAGTAGCAGGCTGAAACATGAAGGATGGTTTGTGGTCGATGGATTCATGGTCTTGCACACTAAGTTGTGAGCATAAGGAACAAGCAGGTGAGTTGTCAAAAGCAAGCCCTGTGGTTGCAAAGTTATCACTGAGAGCAACAAGGATGGACGGTCCATCAGAGATAGTGGAATTTTCAGACGTATGTTTTGCAGGTAGAGAGTTTTGGCGGTATGACCTGATAAGTCCTTGATTGTCTTCTAAAATCTAGAAGGGTTGTTAGAGGCAATTTCAAGTTCAGCACGTAATAGCTAGCCTTAGCCTCTTTGATCATCCTGGTGCAGGTGTTTTGTGCCCTCCTAAACATACACCAGTCCTTTTCAAGCTTAGTTTTGTGCATGGTTTTCCAGAGCGAGTCCCTTTTCAACATAGCATCCTTCAGCTCCGTGAGAACCATCGACAAGATTTATTCTTCAGCCTAGTTTTTTCAGTGGTGCGTGTCTATTTAGTGCCTCGGTCACTATTTCATGAAAAATGCCATAAGCCCCACTCACTGTCTTAGATAAGTAAAGTCCTGCCAACACAAAGAATCTCTTAGCTCAGTGATGAAGGCCAAGGGATCAAAGTTACGTCTGCATCTCTTAAGGGTAAACTTAGATGAAGGCATAGTCATGGAATTTGATCTTACACAAGCAATAAAGCAGTGATCACTGATATCAGAAAAGAAGTGGCAGCATATGAGAATAAATGGGCCTATTTACTAAAATGACATCTAGCAATGTACTGTTCACATTCTTTTAATAAGAGTGCGTAGCTTCATTGATAAGTTGTGACAATCCAAGGAGTCACAAAGTGATTTTAGTGGTGTAGCTGCATTGGAAAACCAGTCTAAGTTAAGGTCTCCTAGTATGGTAACTTCTGGGGATCAGGTCCTAGGATATTATTTAAGTGCTTTAGAAGCTGAAGTCCAGCAGAGGGGGCCTATAACAACCAACCACACACAGTGAGATGGAAGAAGAGATCCCAACTTTAGGGACAGGCATTCAAATTAGTTTGGGACAGAGGTATGAGTCCAGGATAGTGAATGAGAATTTATCCTTGACATAGATGACCACACCACCGTCTCTGGCCTTTCAGTCAGTTCTAAATATAGAGTAGTTTGGAATCTTCACTTCATTATCTGGTGTGCCTGCTCTGAGCCATGACTCTGTGACTACCAGAACATCAGGTGTTGTATGACATATCCATGACTGAATAGAAGATATCTTCTTTAGCAGGCTACAAACATTGACATGCATAAAGCTCACTCCATTAAGGCTAGGCATGTCAGATGGAGACGTAATGGCTGCAGGAGGGCCAGGGTTAAGTTCAACATTGCCTGAGCACAGTAATAAGATGAGCAACAGTTTCCTGATGGCACAAAGGATAATTTACAATTCCTGCTCCTTGCATATTTGCAGGGATTAATGGACATGGATGGTGGAGTGCCACAACATGGACGTTGTTGCCCTAAAGCTGCTTGATTAACACCCTAACTGCAAAGATTAAAGTGGAGAGGTTATCATATGCAGAGGAGACATACCCTGTATAAGTCTCTCTAGTTTGGATTTATGTCAAAGCACATCACAGAGACCACACATGTCAGAGTGCATAATGACCTTCTTAGGGTGAGAGATAAAGGAGAGTGGTCAGTACTTTTCCTCCTTGATCTCTCCTCAGCATCTGATACCCTGGACCATGGGATTTTATTGGACCATCCCAGGAGGTGATGGGACTCACCTGCAAAATCATCTGCTTCCTGCATAGGTAGTAGGAGTGTGTTCCCCTTGCTTGTTTTTGTAGTGCATCACACTGATGTTATCAGTTTGCACCAACAGATTTCCCAGACACAGATGAGTCTGGAAAACCTGTAGACCATACAGAACAGCCCTCGTTTGTATAGAAACATAGGCTTTGACAGCAGATAAGGACCACTTGGCCCATGCAGTCTGCCCATTTCCCTACCTACTGGATAAGCTGCAGATCCTAATTTTACCAACAGCCTACTTCCCCTACCTCCCACTAGAATTCCCTTATGTCTGTCCCATGCACTCTTAAATTTCCCCACTGTTTTTGACACCACAACCTCCTCAGGAAGGTGTTCCATGCGTCCACCACCCTCTTCATAAAAACAAATATTTCCTCATGTTGCCCCTACATCATTCCCCATCTTCAAATTGTGCCCTTGTTCTTGCACATCTTTTTTCTGAAAGATGATACCCTCTTGGACTTTGTTGATTCCCTTGACGTACTTAAAAGTTTCTATCATATTCCTCTCTCCCTCCTTTCCTCAAGGGTATACATATTAAACTATTTTAGTCTCTCTTCATATAGGCTTCCTTGCAGAGCCTACACCATTTAGTTGCCCCTTTGGACTGCCTCCATCCTGTCTATGTCCTTGTGGAGATGGGGTCTCCAGAACTGCACACAGTACTCCAGATGAGGTCTCCTCAACTGTCTGTACAGAGGACAACAACTTCCTGTTTTCTACTGGGGATGCCGCTCCATAGGCATCCCAGTATCCCTCCAGGCCTTACTGCCTTTTCACATTGCTGTCCTACCTTTAGGTTGTTTGAGATGACTACCCCAGGTCCCTTTCTATTTTTGTTGTTGTTAATACTCCTCCCCGTGTACTCTTCCCTTGTTTTTGTTTTCCAGATGCACCACTTCTTTTGCATTGAATGTTAGCTGGCGTACTTTTGATCATTCCTCCAACCTTGCCAAGTCCCTTCTCATCCTTTTCTCCCCCTTGTGTATCAACCCTGTTGCAGATCTGTGTGTCATCTGCAAAGAGGCATACATTTCCTTCAAGTACTTCCACAATGTCACCTATAAATGTAACCCCTAGGTGGTGCTATCCCAGGGCTTCTACCCCTGCTGGCTTGGCTAGTAGCAGGTTAAGTGGCCTGAGTTCTGAAATGGGTGCCTCCACCCGGAGGCCAGGGTTGGTAGTAGTCAAGCTAGCCTGGGCACATCCCTCCAGGACACAGTAACCCCCTCTTTCCTTACTAGTGGCCGGAACAATGCACAACAATCACTTTCACAATACCCCTGATACACTACACAAGTACCCACACTGTTTGCACTTACTGCCAGGGCTTTCCTCTAGCTCGGCCCTGGGACCCCTGTAACACGACGTTATACACAGCAAATAACAGCAGTACAGTACTCTTGCACAAACTGGAACCACAGTCAGGGTAAATGCAAAAAATAGTTAGATCTGATTTATTTAAGAGACTTGAACAAGGGAGGGCATAATCAGGTTA
Source organism: Neoceratodus forsteri (assembly GCA_016271365.2). Classification (NCBI taxonomy): domain Eukaryota; kingdom Metazoa; phylum Chordata; order Ceratodontiformes; family Ceratodontidae; genus Neoceratodus; species Neoceratodus forsteri. Next base: position 179,421,211 of record CM057459.1, read on the forward strand.
ATTTGCTTAAAGGCTGTATCAATCAAATAGTTATGCATGCACTTCAGGGTCCATAAAGAGTCACACACCTGGGTACCCAGATGGAGAATGGTGGGCTAGCCAGGAATGTTGCAGCAGGTTAGGGCCCTGTAATGGAAGAAAACAACATGCACAACACACACTATTTGTAATCCGACCAGAGGGCTCAGTTCGTGAAAAAAACAACAAGACAATCAGATGACACACTTTTAGATTAGGCTGTTGTTGCAGGGAGCTACTCTGATATTTACTCGTGATACCCAAGACTGGAGACAGGCAGGACCTAAAATCGAGACAGCAGGTAGTGGAGTGACAGGAGAAGCAGGACCCACACGATTTGCCAGGCGTGCTCCTGTTTGAGCGTGGAGCAGGGCTAATCCCCAGGCAGGTCTCTCATCGGTGGCTTTCTCGGTGCAGTGGGGTAGTCTGGCAGGGCTAGCATGGCATTGCCCAGGCCGAATGGAGACAAATTCGGATACAATCCGTTTGGGCTGGATACAGTTTCCAGCAAGCAGAACACAGTTCCACAGTGTGGAACCAAATCACAACCCATTTTCAATACAGCTAATTTACATATAAAGGATTCTACGGTACCAGCAAGCAGAACATAGTTCACACAGTAGGGAACCAAATCACGACCCACTTTCAATACACAGCACATTTACATGTAAGAAAATTCTAGTGTACCAGGCAAACCACTCTCTGGTCATGATCGCAAAGTCTCTGCACAAACCAGGGATTCAAAAGCAGCTGGAAATCCTGACAGGCCGATCGCATTCAGCAAAATCTTTGGTTTTCTTCAGGTATGAGCCTGTTAAAAAAATCAGTGGCTACTTCATTCTCACCAACTTGGATTTAGTCCGAAATAATTCTCTTCTCTCCTCTCAGGGGCAGCAGGCAAACATGCAGGCCACAACTCAGGCCTTTCCACAGTTCTCCCACGAAACTACTCAGACTGCTGCTTGAATTTCTCAAGCATGTTGCTTCTTCAGCTCCCAACTTAAATCTGATTCAACTGCCAACAAGCCTGGGGTTTTCCCAGACTCCAAAAGGTTTGGTTGGCTGATCTGTCTATCAGTCACAACAAAGGCTACCCCTTGGTGCAAAAAGCGCCAAAAGCCCCAAACTACAATTCCTACAGATTTTGACTCCAGACAGCTCCTGTAGTCTGGTTCCATTTATGTCCCACCAGAACTGAGTGGTCCAATTTGCAGGCCAGGACCATGACAGTGGAGATAAACAAAACAGTCCTTGCTGCAAAAGGTAGGTTAGCCAAGACACATTATCATTATCACTCTAAATGATTTTCAGCAAATAGTTACATCTTTCAACAGAGCACCCTCTCAGATTACTTATAACTGCAATCCAGGAAGCCCTTAAAGAGACAGTACACAGAGGCTATACAGGCAGACTCTGGCAATCACATTTAAACTGCTAAAATGGAGGACACCAGCCTGGCAGTGAGCATTTAGGCAAGCTCTAGGAAGACTTTTTGGGAACCCCCATTTGTAGGGGGTTACACCCTTCCCTGCCTGGAGAAAACTTGGTGTCTATGTCAAGTCTGTCCCATCACAATATTGCAAATGCAAACTATACAAGACATTTATACCATTAGCATGTCATGCAAGTGACAGCTGAAGCATCAGTCATCATAAACTTATACCTTTACTATACATATTCTCTATACTTCACAATACTATATCCATTCTGCCAACACATTTTGCATGTTTCGCACAGGTAAATTGAACATTACTATACTGAATCAGGTACTAACGTCTTGTACCTTACACAATGCAAGGGGCCCAATCCCTATCAGCTAACTTGGGGCTAGAGGGGCAGGGGCACCATGGTGGGAGGGAAAGACAAGTAACCTGGAATTGGCTGTCAAGCTCAATTGGGCAGTGAGCTTGGTGAGACATAAACACCTTTGTGCACGACATTGAGAGGCAAATCCACTGGCCTCCTGGGAGAATCATAACTGAGGCATACTACTGGCTTGACAGCTCAGCCAGTCTTTCTGAGGGGGACAACTACAGTCCCTGTACTCTGAGCACTGGTCTGGGGACTCCCGTCACTTGTGAGGTGTGCCTCTGCCTGGATGGGAACATCCAAACTTAGAGCACTATTAGCTGATTGCTCTGTAGGCTTTGTTTCTACACCACTCGACTTATTTTGCGACAGCTCAGGCACAATCAAGCTTTGAGGCACTGAAGCGAGGGGGCTCAGCACTCTCATAGTGCTCTTCAAGTTCTGGAATGTCACCAGAAAGACTCATTCCATCAGTCCCTCCCTCAGGCAAATCATACAGTTCCACAATACACAGAGAGTGAGCATCTTGAAACATGATACTTTGCACTTCACTTTCAGGAGCATTGGCTCCAAGGACAAAGCTGGGGGTTAGGAAGTGCAGAAGGCCCAGCTTCATCCCCATAATTAATCATGGGGTTACCTCGAAATAGCTGACTCAGTTCATAAGAGGGTAATAGGCATAGTCACTTTTACTTTCATCAAAGTGGACTGACAGTCACTATTATTCTGGGCATACTGTGGAGGAAACCTTAAATCTGTGACCACTGGGGTAGGTTGACTCTGTCTCTTTCTTGCAGCAGCATGAGTCACCGCCCAGGGGCTCAATTTCTGAGGGTTCAGCCTCAAATATCACTTGGCCGATAGGTATCAAGTGGTTACGGTGCATGGTCTTGACAGCTTTGGAGTTGTTCTCTGGGGCACCTTGTACACAGGTAAATCATCCAACTTTCCAACTACTACCTGGGAAGATGGTGCCACCGATCAGCAATTTTGTGTTTACCATGCAGTCCCAAATTGCATAACAACTCATGGTCTCCAGGTCGAAGCTCTTGAGCCTTTACTTTTTTATCATGCCTCTCTTTGTTGGCTAGATTTCTCTTGCGGCCATTGTCTGAGCCAGTTGATAAGCATGGTTCAACTGAGCTTTCCGTGTTGTACATATTGCAAGTAGTTTTTGGCTTGGATCCTATCAGGAGAGACCCCAAAACAGACATCAATTGGCAGCTGGGCCTCTCTCCCGAACATGAGGTGGAAGGGGAGAACCTAGTAGCATCATTTTTGTGCAATTGTGTACGGGTACCAAGGTGCTAATCTGCTGGCTCCATTTATGCTTGTCTTTTGGGTGGAGAGTGCCCAGCATGTTTAGCAGGGTGTGATTAAATCGTTCTGGTTGAGGATCTCCCTGCTGGTGATGGGGTGGTCCTTGACTTCGCACTCCACAGAGAGAGCATTTCCTTGATTAGTCGACTGTCAAATTCTCTGCCCTGGTCAGAGTGGATCCGCTAGGGGCACCATAGTGGACCGAAGAATTTTTCCACTAGCACCTTGGCCATGGAAGATGCCTTTTGATCTTTGGTGGAAAAGCTTGTGCATACCGTGTGAAATGATCCGTAACCACTAAACTATTGCCAATCTTCCTCTGATCAGGTTCTAAACACAAGAAGTCTATGCAGACTAGTTCCATGAGGGTGCTGGTAGTAATATTAACAAGAGGGCAGCCCTCTGGCCCTGCCTCATCTTTTCTCATTTTCTCCTCTTGTCTATATTGAAATAGGAAGAAAAGCATCTTAACTTCCAAAATAATGCAAAAGCATGTAACCTGAAGAAAGAATGGCTACTACTGTCAGAACGGAAATGTGTGTACTGTGTGTGAAATGAAAACCCTTTTAATAAAATCAAATTTAGGGGCGCTAATGAGCAGGTAACTGAGAGTGCATTTCCTGCTAGCTCCGCTGAATAAGCCAGTAAATAAGTATTAAAATACGGAATTCCCTACCTTGGGGCAAGCAAAATGGTGGCATCGGGTGGCAAAGGGAGCAATGGATGAATATCTAACCCCATGCCCTCTAAAAGCCAGCAGGCTACTGGTAAAATTGGCAAGAAAGGAATGGCGGGCCCAGGAGGGAGAATGCAGGCCTGGTCTCGCTCTCAACTGCTGAGGTGGCGGCCTTGGGGAAGGAGTTGATGGGGCAGTCAGTGGAACGTAACTTAGACACATCTTTCCCCACACGTGGAGCATCAAGTGCTGGCTGAATCATAGGATCTTGGGATTGAGCCCACTGAAGGCTGTCATTGTCAAATTGAGGTAGTGTACTAATACCTAGAGCAGAGGCGGCAATAAGCAACTGGTATGCAGGTGTCAGAAGGGCCCAAGCAATCTACTAAACAGTACACTGTGTCCACAGACATCTGTTCTTCTCTATCAAACTTTTGGCACAATGCTTGAATGTCAGGTTCAGGCAGCCTGACCCAGTCACTCTTGGAAGTGATCCTTTGTGATAGGGTGTCAGCATCAATATGGTTCAGGCCCCGTCTGTATTCGACAGCATAACCATAGGTTGATAATGCAGAAAGCCACCAGTGCCCAGTGGCGTCTAACTTATCTGAAGTCCGTACAAAGGTCAATGGGTTATTGTCAGTCTTCACCAATATCTTTGCCCCATAGAGGTACTGTATTTATGAAACTGGTCAATGATGGCCTATTTTAGTGCAAGGAACTCTAACTTATGCACAGGTAGTTTCGTTCGGACTGAATCAAGCTCATACTGGTGAAAGCTACTGGTCTCAGGCCACCCTCATTGTCTTGATACAGCACTGCTCCTAGACCCTGCAGACTAGCATCCTTATGCAGCACATAGGGTTTGGTGGAGTCAGCATAACGAGGATGAGGGTGTGAGTGAGCTGGTATATGATCTCATGGAAGGCTGCTTCACAGTCGGGCATACAGCCGAGGCCAGAAAGAGTTCACCTGGGCGGTATACTTTCTGGTTCTTTAACAGACCCTTTTGTATTTACAATTGGTAGGAGGGTAACCTGGGTAAGGTTCAAGAGTGGGCGAATCACCTGGCATTTGTCAATGGACAGCTTGAGGCCAAAGTCTTCCAGTCGGTCTAGGACTTTAAACAGTCGGTTCTCATGCTCCTCTAAGGTGCTCCCAAACACAATGACATCGTCAAGTACACCAGGCATTCCAGCAAATTCATATCTCCACCACATTCCATCAGTCACTGAAAGGCGGCCATGGCACCTGATATCCCTGTGGCATCCTCAGAAACTTGTAGAACCCCAATGGACAGATGAAGGCTGTTTTCTTATGGTCTTCTGGGGCCATCAGGATCTGGTAATATCTGCTGCGAAGATTCAACACCAAGAACCATTTGCTTCCATTCAAGCAGTCCAGGGCATCTTTGTATATTAGGCATAGTGTATTGGTCTGGGATAGTCCACGGTTCAGGGTTCGATAATCAACACACATCTTCACAGACCCATTCTTCTTTTACACAACCACAATGGGAAAGGCGTATGGGCTCCTGGATTCTTCTATCATGCCAGCAGTGAGCATTTCCTGCAGGTGTCTTTTCACATCATCTAAGTCTGCTGGAGCTAGGCATGGACTCTCTCTCTAAATGGCCGTTCATCATGCAGGCGTATGTGATGCTCTGCGCCTGGACACATCCCACATCCCATTCCTTCAACGAAAACACTTGGTCTCTCTGGGCAAGTCTCTTTCTAATTCTAGCCTTCCATTCAGCTGGCAATGGGGAGTCACCAAAGTCAAACAAGTCTGGGGTCGCTCTCTCCTTCTTGCCAGGGTGCTTGTTGCTGGATAATACTGCAGTGTCTGCACAGTGTACCATAGCTAGGTGCACCCTCTGTTCACCGGATCTCCCGATCTGACACATTGTGAATCTGGACCATCACTCGTTGTGCATAGGCATGGGCACGAGCAGACAAGATGCTGGGCTTAAGCAATAATCCTTCTGGCAATTTTTCATCGCCTGGTGCATCCAACATCAGTATTTGTTCTTGACATCTTTCTGGAGGTGGACCTCCGGCTGAATGGTACACTGGGTGTTAGGGGCCAGTACCATTGAATCGGGATCCTTCTTACACATGATCCCCACGGTTCATCCTGGTCTACTTCCTTGGGTTTCTGTTGCAAATCATAGGCCCTCTTGATCAGAGCCAAATTCTGAGGGCCCTCCCAGTCCGTAGCCCTTGTTTTTTCGTGACAGAGTTGTGCCAGTCTCCCAAACATATCAGCGTTTGTCCCAATTAACGGAATCCCATCATACAGTGTGGGGGGAGGGACACACTAGGGCCAGTGTCTCAACTTGCTCCTCTATGCCAATGGCAGTTGCAGGAAAAGACAACCAGAGGTGAGCATATCCTAGATATGGATAAGACTTGTTGCTCAGCCCCGCAATGTAGGTCTTCCAGGGACTGTAAGGCACATCAGATAAGTGTTTGTCATACCAGTCCTGAAACACAATGGTCACTTGTGACCCACTGTCAACACAGTCCAGTAGGAATACCATTCACAGCCACATTAGTCTCCATTGAAGGACCCACTATCTTGGACCAATCTGAAGGGACAACAGCAGGGCCTGGACAGATGATTTAGCCACAGAGAGGTTTGAGTTAGGATGGCCAAAGTTTTTACTGTGGTCATTTGTGCACCTTGACCACTGACTCATTTTCTGAAGCTCTCCTTGAAGCTGGTTCACCACTTTTCCAAGTCCTTCTGAGACTGGCATTCCCTCTTCATATGGCCATCCTTGCGCAATTGTGACAAATGACATGCTCTCAGGGCATCCTTGGGAAAACATAGCAGTGGATGCTGGAGCATCGATGGAGATTGTGATTTGACTTCTGTGGGTAGCGTACCATGTCTCAAAAGTTCCTTTAGGGTGGCAATCAATTCCTTGAACTCAGCTGAGAGACCACCCCAAGTAGAGGATGCCTGGGGTGCACCCCCACCCCCATAACAGTCACATTCTGACAGGGAACATGGTCACTGTCAGCAGGGGATACCTCAGCGAACGCACCCAGTTGTGCTTTTCTGACTTGCTTCAGCTCCTCCCCCACCGTTTAGCCCACAACAGGACACTCTTAGTGGTCTCCATTTGGAAGGGCCTTCTGGTGCCATGATCACTTGGGCTGCACTCACCCCATAATTACAATCTCCCTCTTCACCTTCTACCTCCGAATTCTTTTATCAAGTCACAGTAGTTAGGGTTACCTCTCTATCCTGGAGTCTTAACTGGATGATCTGCAGTTTAGAATGCTTGGCATGTTGCAGTATGTGCCCCTATCTCCACGGTTCAAATCACTAAAGGCTACTCCACCATTCCAGTAAACTTTCTGCAGAGCTCTTTCTAGGCAAGCAACATATGCAAACAAACTGTCCACCTTCCATTGCTTAGTACCTTGGAATTTCTACATCAAAGTCTCCCTGACTCAATGCTCCCAAAATTGCCTTCAAGTAGAGATAGGTACTTCCGAGCAGATGCATCAGGGTTCGTGAACTCAAAATGTAATGGCTTTAAGGGCAGGGCCCCTCAAACTTTCTATGATTCTTTTCCGCTTCTCAGCCTCTGCACACTGCCACTCTGGTACCAAGGGGCAACATAATCGATCCAGGACTCCCAGTCATCCTCCCCTGATAGGTGGGGAGGGTGCCCGAAGATTATCAGCCTTGGTGGGAGTCGTGACTAATGGTGGGACCAGATATAGGGGCCAGCACTGGCACAGGCACAGAAGGCAGGGACGTAACAGGTGATGGAGTGGGAGGGTGTTGGGAAAAGAACACCCCAGGTGGCAGGAACAGTTTCTTAAAATCCTCTACGGTTTTCCTTTTCCAGCAACAACTTGGCAAATTTCTCTCAAAAGTCTCACATAACGGTGGGCGCCATCCTCCCCAGGGTTTGTACTGTCTTTGTTATCACTCTCCAGGTGGCTGGGACCCCTTCTGAAGCAATAGTCTATGGCACTTTAGAGCTGTCCACGAGGCCACTACACTCTACCAAGGCTATGAAAGTTTGGGCTCTCAAATCAGCCTGTTGACCCACCACCACAGAGTTTTTAAACATTCAACTTTGGAGAGTGCTCCCTATACAGTGTCCTTACTGGTACCAGGGGAATATCTAGTATAAGTAGATCATTTGGGGGTCGATCTCCTGCCCAGTACCCCACCCCACCAACTGGTGTACAGCCATTTCTACTGGGGTAGCCATTAATCTTTAACAATAATTCATAATTTTTGTCCACTAGAAGGCACAAAATCCAAGCAGTGAGCCTCAAGATGTAACCCCTAGGTGGCGCTATCCAAGGCTACTACCCCTGCCTGCTTGGCTAGTAGCAGGTTAAGAGGCCTGAGTTCTGAAATTGGTGCCTCCACCCGGAGGTCAGGGTTGGTATTGGTCAAGCTAACCTGGGCACAGCCCTCTGGGACACTGTAACCCCCCTCTTTCCTTACTAGTGGCCAGAACAATACACAATAGTCACTTTCACAATACTCTGATACACCACAAGTACCCACACTGTTTGCACTTACCACCAGGGCTTTCCTCTGGCTCGACCCTGGGGACCTCCTGTAAAACAAGGTTATACACAGCAGAAACAGCAGTACAGTATTCTTGCACAAACTGGAACCGAGTCAGGTTAAATGCAAAAGAGTTAGATCTGATTTATTTAAGGGACTTGAATAAGGGAGGGCGTAATCAGGTTAATTTGCTTAAAGGCTGTATCAGTCAAGCAGTTATGCATGCGCTCAGGGTCCATAAACAGTCACACACTCTGAGTACCCAGATGGAGAACGGTGGGCTAGCCAGGAATGTTGCAGCTGATTGGGGCCCTGTAATGGAAGAAAACAACATGCAGTGCTCACACTAATTGTAATCTGGAGCTGGAGGGCTCAGTTCGTGAAAAGAAAACAACAAGACAATCAGATGACACACTTTAGATTAAGCTGTTGCTGCAGGAGCTACCCTGATGATTACTCACGATACACAAGACTGGACACAGGCTGGACGGAAATTGAGACTGCAGGTGGTTGACTCGGAGTGCCAGGAGAAGCAGGGCCCACATGATTCACCGAGGCATCATTCCTGTTCAAGCATGGAGCAGCGGGTGATCCCCAGGCAGGTCTCTCATCAATGGCTTTCTCTATGCAGTAAGTAGTCTGGCTGGGCCAGTGTGGCAAGACCCATGCCAAATGGAGACAAATTGAATATAGTCCGTTTTGGGCTGGATACAGCTTCCAGCAAGCAGAACACAGTTCACACTCTGGGGAACAAATCACGACCGAATAACAACTCACAGCATATTTACATGTAAGGAAATGTTATTGTACCAGGCAAACCGCCTCTGGTCACGATCGCAAAGTCTCTGCACAAACCGGGATTCAAAAGCAGCTGAAATCCTGACAGGCCGCCACACTTAACAAAATCTTCAGTCTTCTTCAGGTGTGAGCCTGGTAAAATCAGTGGCTAAGTTTGTTCTCACAAACTTGAATTTAGTCCGAAATAATTTTCTTTCTCCCTCTCAGGGGCAGCAGGCAGACATGTAAGCCACAACTCAGGCCTTTCCACAGTTCTCCCATGCAAAACTACTCAGACAACTGCTTGAATGTCTCAAGCTATTGCCTCTTCAGCTCCCAACTTAGATCTGACTCAGCTGCCAGCAAACCTGGAACTTTCCCAGAATCCAAAAGGTTCAGTTGGCTGATCTGTCTGTCAGTCACAACAAAGGCTTCCCTTTAGGTGCAAAAGGTGCCAAAGGCCCCAAACTACAATTCATACAGATTTTGACTCCAGGCAGCTCCTGTAGTCCGGCTCCATTTAGGTCCCACCATACTAATTGGTCCAATTTGCAGTCCCGGCCAAATGGTGGGAATAAACAAAACAGGCCTTGCTGCAAAGAAGGCAGGTTAGACAAATTACATTATCATTATCACTCTAAATAATTTTCAGCAAATAGTTACATCTTTCAACAGAGCTCTCTCTCAGATTACTTATGACTGCAATCCAGGCAGCTCTTAAAGAGACAGTACACAGAGGCTATACAGGCACTCTCTGGCAATCACATTTAAACTGCAAAACACAGGTCACCAGCCTGGCAGTGAGCATTTAGGCAAGCTCAAGGAAGACTTTTGGGAACCCCCATTTGTAGGGGACAAGATGACTTCCATTCTCTAACCTCCTTCTCCTCCATGACTCACCTTGGGATTCGACCCCACTCCTGATTAATAGGGTGTAATCTACCAAACTATATGTAATCCTAAAAATGCTTCCTTCCCACTAATTCTCTCCCTTTTACCCAGCAGAAGCTATGATACCTCCTGCTCCTGGCTATTCTGCTATCCGGGGATATTGAGACAAACCCTGGCCCTGCAGGTCATCACTCCCACTGACATGTGCTACTAATGACTACCAAAAGTCTCCTTATACCCCATGACAACATCAGAAGCCTCGAGCACAACTTTGCGGAACTTGAAGCTTGATCTCCCTTGCCAAGCCAGACATACTGTGCCTGTCCGAAACATGGCTAAAATCCTCAATATCTGACTCCGTTGTTCTATGCCATCCTATAGCCTCAAATGGAAGGTCAGACCATCCTCAAGGGGTGGCGTAGCCATCTATTTCAAAAATCACCTTCATCTCACTGCCCTGAACACTGATCCTCTGACACACTGTGAGTCGCTACATGCACTTCTTGCTCTTGGGGATAAAAAACTTCATATCATATGTGTCTACAACCCTCCAAACAGTGGCCTCAATGGCCTGGATGAGCTACTGAACCAGACATCCCTACTATCCGGCAAAATGAAATGATTGTCCTTGGTTACATCAACTTAAACTGGCTGGAAACACTCACCACGATCCAGAACCATTACCTCTATCAACTTATTACTGAACCCACTAGGTGTGCTTCTCGCTCTAACTCTAGCACCCTTATAGACTGGATGTTAGCTAATCCTTCAAGCACATCAGTCTGAGCACACTTGCAGATGCCATCTCGGACCACTCCCTATTTTTTGCATCTGGGATGATCGGCCTCCCCTTCCTGTAAAACCGTGCCTCATCACTTTTGAAACTATGCCAACCTGGATCAGCACAATTTTCTTCAAGATGTGGCCAACATTGATTGGTCTGATCTCTACAATACTCAAAATGTCCAGTCCACACTAGCCATTTCATCACTAAATTCTCAGCACTGGGCTGAGGGGTTGAGGTGCTGGAACGCCACACCTTACACCATTCCGCGACCTGGGTTCGGGGAGCAAGCTCAGGCGCCGGGTCGGCAAGGGAGGGTTGAGGATGAGTGCCCTTTGCGTTCTCCTCCCTTGGGGGCAGGGGGTGGATGTCCCAGTCTGTTAGCGGCCCCGTGAGACCAAGGGCATTGCAACAGGTCAGGCATGCCGAGTAAGCGTAGACCGGCGCTGGCAGGGCTGCCATGTGCCAGTTCGTCGGACATACATTGCATAAGGGGCAGGGGAAGGAGACAAACCTCAAGCGGGAAAATCCCTCCTAAGGTCTGTGGAGATGATGGGGCTTCCGAGGCATGGCCCACATCCCACCGCTGGCCTCCAGCTTGTTGGGATCTTCCCAGGTGCCAACTCCAGAGGCTGCATGGACCCCAGCTTGAGCCAGGGTCTGGGGTCTGGTCTGGTCAGTGCGGTGGAGAAATTCCACAGGCATGGGGGTTCAAGGAGGGAGTTAGATGTCCTAGCCCAGCAAGTACCCCAGAAGGATGCCCAGACCTCTGGAGTGCATAAATAGAAATGTAAAAAAAAAAAAAATTATCAGCACTGTAGAATCATCACTCCTCTTATAACCCGCCGTGTCAAGTGAAAACATACTAGATGGGTCAAAAAGGATATACTAACCAAAATAAAGAGAGACAGGAGCTGGAGCTGTTTCAAGTCCTCTGACTTCCAGAGGACTATAACACCTATAGGATGTTAAGGAATGCCTGCAAAAGGCTGTAAGATCATAAAAAGCTCTTATCGCAAAACCTTCTAACCAATGCCTCAGATGACCCCAGAAAATTCTGGTCCCACATCAAAACCTTCCTGGGAGCCACTTGGTCATCTACCCTAATGATATGATCCTTAATGGAATGCACTGCAGCAGTCATAAGATCATTGCAAACTTCCTTAATAATCAGTTCTCAGACCTCACTAAATTCATATCCTCCTTCCCCACCTCACAAGTGTCTCCAGCTTCTTCTAGCAGGACACCTGGAGCCTCCTTTCACTTTAGAGCCATTACCCTGAAGGGAGTTTACACTAACCAAGTCGATCTGTGATAGTACTGCCACAGGCTCAGATTGTATTGAGCCCAGGCAACTAAAAACAGTTGCCCCTCTCATTGCTGCACCGCTGGTCAAACTTTTACCCTTTCCTTGTGTCAAAGTAGTGTCCCTGACATTTTGGAAGATAGCGAGAGTCACCCGTCTTTAAAAGGGTGACCCCAGTGACCCTCAGAACTACAGACCCATAGCCATCCTGTCGGTGCTAAGCAAAATCTTAGAAAAACTAGTTGCCACTCAAACCATAGAATTTGTTTTCAAGCATGACCTTCTAACAAATGCCCAGCATGGCTTTCATAAAGGTCACAGCACCTGTACTGCCCTGCTTAAATTACCACAGACACTCTCACTGCCATGGACATGGGTCTTCTAACAGGGACTGTCTTCATTGACATGACAAAGGCTTTTGACCTGGTGAACCACTCCTTCTCCTCGCCTCCCTGCAATCTATGGACTTTGCATCTAACGTAGTCAGCTGGTTCAGCAGCTACCTATCAAACAGGGTCCAAGTTGTTAAGTTCAGCTCATCTTATTTGGATGAGGCTACTGTGAATATTGATAATACAGTATTATGAGGTCTCAAACCCTAAATCATTGGCAGAACTGCTCACTCCACAGACCTCCAACTATGTACTGTGCTCAACTGATAAATCCCTCTTGTGTGTGCCAAAATACACAACCACCAAATGCTCTATCCTGGGACCACTTATTTTTCTATATTCATTAATGACATTACCTCAAGCTCTCTGCCTTCTCCTCCATACTCTATCTGGATGACATTGTCCTCTGTCTGAGTCACGAAAATGTATCTGACATCAATCTTCAACTTTCTACTTGACTTCCGCTTACCTACAAACCTGGCTCTCGGATCATAAACTTGTTCTTAATGAGACAAAACCCAGTCCATGCTATTTGGTACCCCTCAAACTCAAATCATTTATTTATTTTATTTATTGAATTTGATGACGGGTAGGCCCACTGGGCCCGAGGTCCCTTTCTAGGGCGACCGGGAATACTAATACAGACATATTTGAACTTAGTGCAGTAACATAACATAGGTAATCATGGTATACAGTATTCGGCTGTTTCACATAGCAGTAGTAATTAGGCTATTGTAGATCATATTGGTAAGTTGTAATTTAGAGCATTAAACATTTGTCAAGCAGGTAGGTGAAACAACATTAGGGTTCCATAGGTAAGGCCAAAGAGGGCATTAGGGTGGTTAATTGTAGAGGTAGGAGGAGAAACAGAAAAGTTAGTACTACCTGGTTTGGGGTGGGGTGGAGTTATGGGTCGTGAGTGGTAGTGTCAGGTGCAGTGGCACTGGCATACACCCAGCTAGGAGATGAGTTTTGAGTCTGGTGCAGAAGCACTGCACTGTAGGTTTCTCTACCTCCAGCGGGAGGTGGTTCTATAAGGACGGGCAGTGAGCGAGAAGGATTTCTGGCCTGCCTTAGTCCTAGCCTTGGGAACCTCGCACAGCGCTTGGCTCCGAAGACCTAAGGCTGCGCTGGTTACTCCTTACTATGAGGAGTCCTCCGAGGCTAGGGAGGGAAGGGCTAATACCAAAACAATTTTAGGGTCTCCTGCTTAGATGGCTTACCCATTGGCTTAGTTACCTCTTTTAAGTACCTGGGAGTCACTTTGGATCAATCCTAAACTTTGAACAGCACATTTCGAACACATGTAAGTCTGTGAACTCCAAGCTAGGTGTAGCTTACTGCACTAGCTGCTTTAACCCCTCAGCGAGACTAGCTATTACCCGAGGCATACTCATGCTGACCCTAACCTATGGGTATCTTCTTACGCCACCATACCTAAAACAAATGTCCATAGGTGGATGTTGCCTATAATAATATATGTTATAAAATGGGCTTGAAATCCCAAGCACTGATTGCATTACAACATCATCTGAGGCCGTATCCTTATCAGATGATATTGTAGCCAACCGGCACTACCACCCAGCAACATGCCTCATGACAGCAAAAATCAGTGAGCTCTGCTAACTGAAAACAAGAACGCTGACTGGCAGAGCTCACTGATGCCACAGCGTGACACCTTCCCGCCTCAGACCGCAAACTGAAACGGCACTACAAAACCACATATCGCAACTGTATTCCTCTTTAAAAGCGAAGCGAATAAATAGTCCACATCACCCTCAAAAAGCAAACCACACAGCAATAAACCCAAGTCATCCATGGAAAACAAAACTTCCTAAAAGAAAACGATGTACCTTTCTCCAGCTCCAACATTGCTGCCATCACGGAAACATAGCAACTTCCGCTCCGGCGAGAATCAAACCCCACAAGAAACCTTCCCACCAACAAGCGTAATACAGCAATTCAATACAACTCCCAAAACTTCAGCATTTAACGTGAAAACTCCGTGATACACAACATAGAGTTCATCACCCTTATCGAAGCAAACGCAGCACGACGTAACAAGAAGCACCACCACCGTAAATTTGCAGATTCCACACAATTAACCAGCCGTGATCGTAGCAATGTTGGACCTGGAGCAAGGTACATCGTTTCTTGGTAGGAAGTTTTATTCTTGATTGATGACTTTGGTTTATTCCTCTGTGCTTTGCTTTTTGAGCGTGCTGTGGACAGTTTATTCAGTTCCGATTTAAACAGCAATAGAGTTACGATCAGTCGTTTTGTAGCGCCTGCTTTCAGTTCGTGGTCTGAGGCAAGAAGGTTTCGATGTAGAATCAGTGAGCTCTTCCAGTTTCCTGCTTAATTCCTAAATTAAACCCAAATCATTCCTCTTTGTTCCCTTAATTGAAACCCAAATAAAACTGTAAAATATTTAAAATCCATGTCAAACCTTCAATGTTACTATCCTAATGGCAATACATAGTGAGCTTCCACAGTTTCCTGTTTGATTCCTTAATTAAAACCTAAATCTTTCCTGTTTGTTCCTTAATTAAACCCAAACAAAACTGTTAAAATATTTAAAATCCATGCTAAAACCTTCAATCTTACTATCCTAATGGCAATGTAACTATCCTAATGGCAATAACACAATAGCAAAAGGGACTATTTTTTTCCCTACAATATGTTCTTCTATTATTTTTAAAATATCAATAAAAAAACTTTAAAAACTACAAATGTTTATTCACTTTACTGTTGCCATTTTATAAGCGCAATAACACACTCGAGGTGTGGTTACGTGCTGATAAAAGCAGTAGCATAAGCACTACCGGCGCAAGCGCCTCGTGCCTAAGCACACCCATAGGCGTGTTCTTATCAGCACGTAACCTATATCATCATGTGTTATTGCTTACTTGGTACGCTGCCTTGTCCCACAAGCAGAAACACCACTGCCTCCTCTACTCTGATCTTAATTGGCTATCTCCAAATACCACCAGGCTCTACTCCTTTGGCTCCATTATAGACAGTATTATGAGGTCTCAACCCCTAAATCATTGGCAGAACTGCTCACTCCACAGACCTCCAACTATGTACTGCGCTCAACTGATAAATCCTCTTGTGTGTGCGCCTAAAATACACAACCACCAAAGGTTCCAGTGCTTTTTGCCCACCCACTCCTTGGCTGTGGAACTCCTCCCTCTAGATGTCCACCTAACACCCACTCATGACACCTTAAAAAGCACTCCATCACTACTTCATCTCATCTGACCAATGTTCCTGTTTTAAACCTTCTTAGCTCCTGTCCTGCTCCCTGGCTGCAGTTCTTAAGCTACTTCTGCTAAACACCATCTCAGTGTCTCTTCTCTTTCACCTCTCCCCAGGTGCAACCCTACTCAGTAGGCCTGCATCTCCAAAACTAACCCTGCTCCAAACTTAGTCTTATCTCAGCTTGCCTATCCCCTGCATCGTACCCCTTGCACTTATTTGTTCTGTTTCTCATATCCTTTTAGATCAGTACATATTTGCCTACCCACCCTCGTGAGGTATATTCCTCTCACCTATCCCCAGCCACACCCACTACTTGCTTTGGCTGATATCTCTGAAGCTTACTCCTACTCCAAACATAAATAACCTCAGTTTTCCTATCTCCTACATCTAACCCCTTTGCACTTATCAGTTGTTTCCCATATCTTCCTTGTCTGTTATAAAGTTGTCTTCTCCAGGGTCATATCTGATGTATGTCAATTGTTTTTCTTTTTATATTTTGCCCATGTATTTCTTATTTATTCCTTGCATTTTGTAACTACGTTCTACTGCCAAATTGTCTCATCCAAATGCTGTAACTGTAAAACATGTTCTGTACCCTACTCTCAAAACCTTGTATCTTATTTGTGCTGCATACCTGCTGTGTAACACCATTGTTTATACCTTGCTGTTTATACCTTGCTGTAACTATCTTTTGTTGTATCTCTGTATTGTTTTACCCTGTAATCTCTTCGGTCGTGCCTGAAAATAGTCATCTCTATGGCTAAGCGACCTATCCGTAAACAAAAACTAAATAAATAAATAGACAGACACCAAAAGCTGCTGCTTTAGCCGCAGCATCTGAGATATCATAAGTAAGATCCCAACAGCTGCTACCCCACATCTGCCCTTGCCTGGAGGGCCTTTAATAACTCCTGCTTGGCGGTACCCTCTGGGAGCTTGGGTCAACAGAATTGACCTTCCTCCAGAGGTATTTTATTACATGTACCAGATGTAACCCCTATAAATGGAGGTTCCTAAAGTCTTCCTTGGGTGTGCTTAAATGCCCACTGCCAGGGGTGTTCTATGTCTTTACAGGTGTAAAAGTGCTTGCATGCGGTGACCTGTTAGCCTCCGGCCTGTCTCTTTAAGACACATTATATTTGTAGTGTATAATTAATCTGGATAGGGGCCAAGTGCTTCCAGGCTTGAGTCCCTCCTGAGCTGCAGTAATTTTGCTCTGTTCTGCCATTGCTAACGGTGCAGAGGGAGCTCTGTTAGAACTAGTAATTGTTTTTGATTAGCTGCTCTAATAACAATGGTATTATAGTCTGTCTAACCTGCCTTTCTTTGCAGCATGGACACTTCTATTGCACCACTCAGTACCTTTTCGGACCTTAAAATGAAGTCTGTCCCCAGGGTCTTGTGGGAGTGAATTTCTGTAGGAATTATAGTTTTTCCACTTTGGTGCCTAAATGGACCTGGAGGTGGAGCTCTAGCTATGACAGACAGATGGATCAACCAACCAAACCTTTTGGATCTCAGAGGAAGTCCCGATGCTGCCTGAAGCAGAGTGTCAGTCTGAGTTTGGAGTTGAGAGAGTGAACAGCTCAAGTGATTCGAGCAGCTGCTCCTGCATAGTCGCACAGGAAACTGGTGGAAAGGCTGAGTTTGGCCTGTCTGCCAGCTGTCTCTTGAAAGGGATCCTTAAAGAGTGCTTAAATAACGGACTGCATCTGAATCAATTGTGACAAAGCTGCCGAATTGTGACTGCACGCTTGCCTGAAGAAGACCAAAGATTTGCTCCAAGCGATCGCCCGTCAGGACATCTGAATGATCACAGTTTTGCTCAGGAAAGTTGAAATTGCAACTGGACTGTCATCTGAACTGTGGTATTGCTTTCTTTTACTATAAGTGTGCTGAATGCTGTTAGTGGGTCAGAATTTGGTTCCCCACTGCTAATTGTGTCATGCTTGCTGAAGCTGCATCCAGCATTTACCAGACTGAATCCGAACTGTTCACCTGGTCTGATCCCTGCCAACTTGGCCCAGCCAGCTACTCTGAATGCAGAGAAAGCCATCAACGAGAGACCTGCTCAGGGATCAGCCCTTGCTCAACACCTCGAACAGGAACAACACCTCGGTGATTCATGTGGGCCCTGCTTCTCCTGGCAAACCAGCAAGTCATCATAAAGTCTCCATTTCATACATCCTGTGTCCTGTACTGGGTAACAGTGAGTAAACACCAGGGGTAGCTCCCTGCAACAACAGCTCAATCAAAGTGTGTCATCTGATTTAGTTGTTTTGTCTAATTATCATGAACTGAGCCTCCTGGCTCCAGATTAAAATGTGTGGTTGTGCAGGCTTCTTCTTTCCATCACGGGCACTGACCCACTGCAACCCGCCTACCCCAGGCAGTGAATTAGGCTAGCTCCCCTTTATTCCAACTGGGTACCCAGAGTATGTGACTATGAAGGACTCTAAATTGCATGCATGATTGCTGACCCTGATACAGAACTAATCAGCCCAATTATGCCCCTCCTTGTTCATTCCCTTGAATAAATCAGATCTAATTCTGTTTGCAGTTAATCTGACTGTGATTCCATTTTGTACCAGAAGCACTGTGCTGTTGCTGCCTGCTGTATCTAACCTTATTTTACAGGGGGTTTCAGGGTCGGACTGGTGGAACCAGCCCTGGTGGTAAGTGCAAACAGAGTGGGGATTTGTATGCTGATTGGGGCTATTGCACCTGTGTATGCTGTCCATTGTTTAGGCCACTAGAAGGGAAAGAGGGGGTCTCCAGCGTCCTGGAGGGCTGTACCCAGGTCAGCCACGCTACCACTAACCCTGTCCTCCAGGTGGAGGCACCCATTTTCAGTATCCAGACCCTTAACCTGTAACTAGTCACACAGGTAGGGTAGTAGCCCTGGGATAGTGCCACCTAGGGTTACATCTTGGAAACATCGCTGGGATTATTGCCCCCTGGGCCAAAATTAAGAATTATTGTTAAAGATTAATGGCTACCCCAGTAGAAATGGCTGTGCACCTGTTGGTGGGGTGGTGTGCAGTGTGGAGACTACCCCACAATGCCTTGCTAATACTGGATATACCTATGGGCCTTAGTAAGGACACTGTTGAAGGGCACTTTCAAAGCCGAATGTTTGAAAAAAGTTGTAGCGGTGGGTCAACAGTCTGATTTAACTGCCCAAACTCTCATGGCCTTGGTGGAGTGTAGTGACCCCTGGACAGTTCAAAGGTGCCCCAGACTATCATCCCAGAGGATTCCCAGCCACCTGGAGGGTGATAACTAAAGGTAGCAAGGATCCCTTAGAGGATGAGGCCCCACCGTTATCTGAGTCTTTGAGAAGAAGTTTGCCAAGTTGTTATTGGAGGAGGGTAAAACAGTGGAGGATTTAAAAATTATTCCTGCCACCTGGAAGTGTCCCTTCCCCACTGTCCACACTAGCCCCAGCACCTGTTCTTTCACCAACTTCTGTACCTGCCACTGCGCCAGCAGGTAGTCACGATCCTTACTGCAAGCTAAGGTGTTCTCTGGCATTCTCCCTACTCCTAATTGGGAAGTTGACCTGGAAACCTGGATAGACTCTGCTACCCTTGTGGTACAAGACTGGCAATGCTCAGAGGCCGAAAAAAAAAGGGCCTGCCTGGGGAAAGCCTCCAAAGGCCCGTCCTATGTCTTTTCACTCCCTTAAGTCCTCTAACCCCTGACACCAAAGCCCAAGAGTACTTAGTCAGCCTTGAAAATGTGTTGGGGGCAACCTTAGTGTTGAGGTGTTGCAATGGAAACTTAAAGATGTTAAACAACAGCCAGGGAATTGTTATCTGCCTACATGGATCCATTAGAGGGAATCCCACAAACCATTTTTGGAAAGGAGGCTGGGCCTTTAATGAGGTGATCCAGGTAAGACTGGATCATATCCTTTGCTCTGCTTGGCATTCCAGCTGGGTGTTGCTCAAATTGCAACTGCACCAAAGGAAATCTGGTCCCCTGCCCTTCCATATGTTGAAGGAGGTACAGGAAGTTTAGAGGAGGAAGGCTCTCAGGAACCCTGTGTGGTTGTAGCTGCTGCAACCCCTGCTCCAGGTACGGGGTCATTTGCTGATGGCCTGGAATTTCAGAAATCACATGACAGAATCCGAGAAATAAATGCTGGTGCCAGTCCCGGGAGCCCAGCAAGAAAGGGAATGTTAAGGATGCTCTGCCATGGGATAAACTGCTGAGGAGTTCAGAGAAACAAAGCCGGTCTCTTTATGTAGACTGCTCTTGCGGGTACAGACCCTGATCCTTATCAGAGTGTGTCTGCTATGGGGGTGGGGTGCACACCCAGGCATCTCCTGACAGCAGCTCAAAAATTGAAGAACTGACTATGGAAATGAGAGAATTACTGAGACGTCTCCCAATGCTCGCCACATGAACAAAGGTGGAACCAAGATTTTCAGTTGGTGGGCTCCCGCCTCAGCTCCCTGTCTCGGCCATGCCAGACCCTGGAAGCATATATTGTCATATTGTGGGAAGGATGGGCATATGAAGAAAGAATGCGGTCCCAAAGACCTAGATAAAGTTGTATACAGACTTCAAGGGGAGCTCAAAGCGAGACTGTGGTCGAGGGTGCTGGCAATGACCACGGTGAAGGCTCAAGAAATACCCAAACTTCTTTGTTGGCTAAATCGTCTGTTGGGTCACTGCTACTGCTCCCCCAGACTGGTCCAAATTGGTGGACCCTTTGATGGAGACTACTGTGACTGTCAGTGGTGTCTATGCTGGGGCTGTGCTGACAAGCAGGTCACAAGTGACCATTATATTCCAGGACTGGTATGACAAACACTTATCTGATGTGCCATTACAATCTCTAGAAGGCCTACATGTGTGTGCCTGACTAACAAGTCTTATCCTACCTAGGATATGTCTGGCTCTGGCTGTCTTTTCTGCAGCTGTAACTGGTGTAGATGAACAAGTAGAGACAATGGTCCTGGTGTGCCGTCTTACAGGGATGTATAATGGGTTCCCCTACTCACTGGAACCAACGCCCACACGTTTGGGAGGTTAGTGCAGTTGTGACAAGAGAAACGAGACCAACAGACTGGTCGGCAGTGAGAATTCCAGCTCTGATCAAGAAAGCTTATGACTTGCAGAGGCAGTCTGTGGCAGAAGACCAGGATGATCCCATTGGAATTGTCTGGAAGAAGGACCTGATTCCTTGATATTGCAACCCAATACTCAATATACTGTTCAAAGTGAAGTCCATCTTAGAAGAGATGTGAAAATGAAATATTAATGCTGGACCCACCAGGTGCAGGAAAGTTGCCAGAGGGGCTGCTGGTTAAATCCAGTATCCTACCTGCCCGTGCCCATGCCTATGCATGATGAATGATGGTCCAGATTCAAATGTGTCAGATCAAGAAGTCCGAGTGAACAGAGGGTATACACTAGCTACAGTACACTGTGCAGACACTGCAGTATTACCCAGCAATAAATATTCTGGCGAGAAGGAGGAGGTGACCCCAGACCTATTTGACTTTGGTGATTCCCCTTGTCTGCTGAATGGAAGACTCAGATCAGTAGGAAACTTGCCCAGAGAGACCAAGTGTTTTAGCTAAAAGAATGGAATATGGGGTGCGCCCATGGTGCCGAGTATAATATTCGGCTGCACGATGACAAACCTTCTGAAAGCGGTCCTGCTGCCTTGCTCCAGCTGATATAGACACCTACAGGAGATATTCGCTGCCAGAATTATTCAAAAGTCAAGAACCTCACGCATCTCCCATCATAGTTGTGCACAAGAAAAGTGAGTCCGTGAGGATGTGTGTGGATTATTGGACGCTTAACCGACGGACTGTTCCAATTCAATACACCATGCCCTGCATACAGGATGCCCTGAACTGCCTGAACAGGAGTCAGTGCTTCTCAGTACTTGATGTCCATAGGCGGATATTATCAAATCCCGATGGCCCCAGGGGACCATGAGAAAACAGCCTTCATCTGTCCTTTGAGGTTCTACAATTACTGAGGATGCCACAGGGATTTGGTGCCCCAGCTACCTTCCAGAGGTTGATGGAATGTGCAGTAGGAGACATGAATCTGCTAGAATGTTTAGTGTACTTGGGTGATCCTTGTTTTGGTTGCACGCTTAGAAGAACATTAGGCCAGACTGTTCAAAGTTCTCAATCGCTTGAAAGAATTTGGCTCAAGCTATCCATAGACAAGTGCCAGTTCTTTCAAGCATCTGTAAAATATATGGGACATATAGTGTCAGCTGAGGGGATGCAGACAGACCCCAGTAAAGTACACTCCCTGACCACCTGGCCCCAGCCCACCAACCTGAAAGAGCAGCAGCATTTTCTGGGGTTTTAAGCTACTATTGCCGATTCATTAAGGACTATTCAAAGGTAATCTGGCCACTCCTTAATCTTACCCAAGGCTATCCTCCCACCAACTGCAAATACAAGAACGGGTCCCTCAAAGAAGATGACAAGATGTATTTCGAACAGGTGAACCTTTGGAACCCGCTGGACCCCCGAGTGGGAGGAGGCATTCTTTGAAGTCATCTATCAAGCGTACCCACTGACCCAGTCCTTGCATATGCTGATCCCACCAAACCATAAGTCCTGCACACAGATGCCAGTCTGAAAGGGCTCGGGCTGTGCTATATCAAGAATATGAGGATGACCTGAGACCTCTGGCCTTCGCCAGTTGCAGCTTGACGCCTCCAAACAGAATTATCCTGTGCACAAGTTGTAGTTTCTCACTCTAAAGTGTGCCATAGTTGATCAGTTCGATGAGTACCTCTTAGGGGCCAAGATATTAGTAAAGACTAATAACAACCCTCTAACGTATGTACAGACTTCAGCCAAGTTGGATGCCACTGGGCACCAGTGGCTTTCTGCCTTGTCAGCTCACGTTATGTGGCTGAATACTGGCCTGGACTGAACCATATTGATGCTGATGCCTCTTCACAACGGCCAAGTTCCAAAGACAGTTGGGTGAGGCTATCTGAACCCTCTATTAAAACATTGTGCCAAAAGTTTCACAAAATGAGCAATTGTCTGCAGACACCGTGAGACTGCCTGGTGGACTGTTTGGGGCCCCCAATACTTGCATACCAGCCGCTTATTGTCATTTTTCTGCATTAGATATCAGTGCTTTGCCCCAATTTGATAGTGACAGCATTCAATGGGCTAAATCCCACAACCTCATGATTCAGCCTGCACTTGATGCCCCTGCGTGCGGGAAGGATGAGTCTAAATTACGCTCTACTGACTCATGAACTTCTGTGTTATTCAAAGAAAGCCCCAGACTAAAGTTATGAGATCAGTTATTATATAGAGAGACAGCAGATCATCAAGGTCAAGTGGACAAGCAGCAGTTGGTCCTACCCACAGCCTTCAAACAGCTGGAACTGAGGCCCCTCTATAACCACATGGGACACCTCAGTATTGACTGGCTCTCGACTTAGTATGATCCCAATTCTATTGGCCGAAAATGTGGGCAGATGTTGAGAATCCTGTGAAAACTTGCAGTTGCTGCCTCCAGCGGAAAGCTTTGCCTCAGAAAGCTGCCCCACTTGTCAACATCACTACCAGTGCCCCCATGGAACTGGTTTGTATAGATTTCCTGTGTTCGGACCCTGATCAAAAGAACATTGGCAATCCACTGGTAGTAACAGATCACTTTACCCGAGCACGCACAAGCTTTCCGACCAAGGAACAAAAGGCCTCTAAGGTGGCCGTGTGTGACTAGAAAAGCTCTTTGTCCACTATGGTGCACCCCAATGTGTCCCTTCCAACCAAGGAAGAGACTCAAAGTAGACTAATCAAAGAAATGCTCTCTCTATGGGGGTGAAAGTCCAGAACCACTCCCTAGCACCCTCAAGGGACCCCTAGCCAGAACGCTTAACGGGACCCTTCGGGACATGTTGGGTACTCTCCATCCTAAAGACGAGTCTAAGTGGAGTCAGCAGATTAGCACCTTCAGACATCGCCACGATTTCACCAAAAGTGATGCTACTGGATTCTCTCCCTATCGCTTCATGTTCGAGAGGGAAGCCTGGCTGCCTGTAGATGTTTGCTTTGGGATCTCCCAGATGGGGTCTGAGCTGAGAGCTATTTACAACACGTACAGAAACTGAAAGCTCAATTAAACCATCGTATCAACTGGCTCAAATAATAGCCACCAAGAGAAACCTTGCCAACAAAGAGAGGCACGGCTAGAAAGTGAAGGCTCAAGAGCTACTGCCCAGACACCATGTATTGTTGTGCAATTTGGGATTGCATGGAAAGCCTAAAATTGCTGACAGGTGGCATCACCTTCCACACATAGTGATCGGTAAACTGGATGAACTGCCTGTGTATAAAGTCGCCCTGAGAACAACTCTTGAGCTGTCAAGACCAAGCACCCCAGTCACCTACAACCCATTGGTCAAGTGATCATTGATGCTGAGCCAACACCAACACTTCCCCGGGCTGGTGACTCATGCTGCTGCCAAAAGAGACAAAGTCAACCGCCCCTGTTGTTCCAGACCTAAGGCCTTCCACCCGGCAGGCCCTGAATGATGATGACTGTCAGTCCATTTCTGATGAAAGTGAATCTGACAATGCCTACTATTCTTCTTTTGAACTGAGCCAGTTGTTTTGAGGCAATCCTCTGCAGAATCATGGGGATGAAGCTGGGCCTTCAGAGCTGCCTATCCCCCAGCTTCTTCCCTGGAACCAGTGCCCCTGAAAGTGAGGTACAGAGTATAACGTCTGAAATAGCAGATTCCTTGTATCTAGTGGAACCGTTTGAATTACCTGAGGAGGAATCTGCTGTGGAAATTCCCTGGTGATACACCAGAACCTGCAGAACAATATGACAGTGTTGACAGCACCCTTCAGTGCCACAAAATTCAATGATCCAAGAGTTCCTTCAGGCTGAGCAACCTGGGCCTTCTTCAGGAGAGAGTAATAAGCAAAGTAATGTGGAAGCAGAATCTGCCGTGCAAGGAGCCGATAATGTTCCGCTATTGGAGACTTCGCCCAGTGCAAAGGTACCCCTTTCTACTGAAGAAGAGACTGATGCAAATGATGGTACTCTAGAGACTGTACCTGTTTTCCCAAGGTAGTCTGGGACAGCGGTTAAATCCATAATACGTCCTGAGCTACGACTCCCCTGGAAGACCAGTAGATCTTCCTTTAAATCTTGTCAACAAGGGCATCTAAGTTTCAGAGAGCTCACTGCCCAAACTGAGCCTTTCTGCTACTTCCAAGTTGATTCTCAATCCTTCAGGACATGGTGCTCCTGCCCTGTCTAGCCCCAAGTAGCTGATATGGATGGGACCTCATCTAGGTTGTTTAGAATGCAAGAAGCTATAACATGAATGAGTACAGTAATATTATTGTGTGAATCATAGTGAAATCATTATTGAATGTATGAAAATGCATAACTGCCATTATATATATATATATATATATATATATAAAACTATATGTATTAGCTTTTTGGATACGTATAGTAATGGTAATAAAAGCATATATTTGTATAACACGATGTCTTCAAATAACATTGTTGTGAGTATAGATTTGACGTGGATGCAAGTTATTTCCAGGCAGGGAAGGTGTAACCCCTATAAATGGGGGTTCCCAAAAGTCTTTCTTGGGTATGCCTAAATGCCCACTGCCAGGTGGGTGTTCTGTGTCTTTTACAGGTGTAAAGTGCTTGCATGCGAGTGCCCTGTTAGCCTCCATGCCTGTTTCTTTAAGAGACATTATTTTGTTGTGTATAATTAATCTGGGTAGGGGCCAAGTGTTTCCAGGCTCGAGTCCCACCTGAGCTGTAGTAATATTGCTCTATTCTGCCATCGCTAATGGTGCAGAGGAGCTCTGTTAGAACTGTAATTGTTTGCTGATTAGCTGATCTAATAACAGTGGTATTATAGTTTGTCTAACCTGCCTTTCTTTGCAGCACGGACATTTCTCTATTGCACCAATCAGTACCTTTTGGGGACCTTAAATGGAGTCTGTCCCCAGGGGTCTTGTGGGAGTGAATTTCTGTAGGAATTGTAGTTTTCCATTTGCCGCCTAAATGGACCGGGGCTTTAGCTGTGACAGACAGATGGATCAACCAACTGAACCTTTTGGATCTCAGAGGAAGTCCGGTACCACGTGCAGTAGACTGTCAGTCTTAGTTTGGAGTTGAGAGGTGAACAGCTTGAGTGAGTCGAGCAGCTGCTTCTGCATAGTCACACAGGAAACTGGTGGAAAGGCTGAGTTTGGCCTGCCTGCTGTCCTCGAAAGGGATCCTTAAAGAGTGCTTAAATAACCAGACTGTATTTGAACCAGTTGTGACAAAAGCTGCCAAACTGTGACTGAAGAAGACTGAAGATTTGCTCCACACGATCGGCCTGTCAGGATGTCTGAATCACCACAGAGATCAGATTTTGCTCAGAAAAACTGAAATTGCAACCGGACTGTCACCCGAACTGTGGTACTGCTTTTCTTCTACTATAAGTGTGCTGAATGCTATTAGTGGGTCACAATTTGGTTCCCCACTGCCTCATTGTGTTATGCTTGCTAGAAGCTGCATCCAGCATTTACTGAATGAATCAAACTGATCACCTGATCTGGGCCCTGCCAACTTGGCCCAGCCAGCTACTCTGTGATGCAGAGAAACCATCAACAAGAGACCTACCTGGGGATCAGCCCCTGCTCAACACCTTGAACAGGAACGACACCTCGGTGATTCATGTGGGCCCTGCTTCTCCTGGCAAACCAGCAAGTCATCATAAAATCTCCGTTTTGTCCATCCTATGTCCTGTACTGGGTAGCCTGAGTAAACACCAGGGTAGCTCCCTGCAACAACAGCTCAATCAAAGTGTGTCATCTGATTTAGTTGTTTTGTCTAATTACTACAAATGAGCCTCCTGGCTTCTGATTACAAATTGTGTGTGGTTGTGCATGCTTCTTCTTTCCATCACAGGACCCTGACCAGCTGCAACACCAGCCTACCCTGGGCAACGAATTAGGCTAGCCCCCCTTTGTTCCAACTGGGTACCCAGAGTGTGTGACTGTGAAGGGACTCTAAAGTGAATGCATGATTGCCTGACTCAGTTACAGAACTAATCAGTCAAATTCACCCCTCCCTTGTTCATTCCCCTGAATAAATCAGATCTAATTATTTTGCATTTAACCTGACTGTGGTTCCATTATGTACCAGAAGCACTATACTGTTGTTACCTGCTGTGTCTAACCTTATTTTACAGGGGTCTCCAGGGTCGGACTGGTGGAACCAGCCGTGGTGGTAGATGCAAACAGAGTGGGGATTTGTATGCTGATTAGGGGCTATTGTACCTGTGTATGCTGTTCATTGTTTAGGCCACTAGAAGGGAAGAGGGGGTCACAGTGTCCCGGAGGGCTGTACCCAGGTCAGCTACACTACCACTAACCCTGTCCTCGGATGGAGGTTTTCAGTACCCACGACCCTTAACCTGCAACTAGTCATGCAGGCAGGGGAGTGCCCTTGGGATAGCGCCACCTAGGGTCACACATATGAGCCTGATAGTTTGCAATTCTGAGGTCCAAAGTGGCAGAAGCAAAGGTCCTCTTCCCCAGGACATCTAACCTCCTGGATTCCCTGTCAGGAGGAGAGAGTTGAGGTGTTTAGGCACTTTAGACCTATCATGGACTGCATTTATCACAACAGAATCAACCGTGGGTTGACCTGCAAAAAATGCCCTACCTGGGGGACCTTGTATAACTTGTCTTGCTTCTTTGGAATAGCAGGACTCATATTTGGTGTAGGCCAGCAGTAGGGTGGCATCCTTTAGGGCACGCATAGCGGAGGAGAATTAACAACAGGTCGGGAATCGGGTAGCTCTAAGAATTCCACCAAATTCCTCTTGGTGATGTCTTTCTCCTCGGACTCAAACCCCATGGCAAACTAGAGTTGCTGCATCATGAAGATGAACCAGGGGTCTTCGGGGACCCCAGAGTATATACAAACAGTCCTCACTCCCTGTGGAAATATTCAGTGTGAATTCTCACAATCACTTTCCACATAGTCCTCTTCCTCTTGTAATATGAGGTCAGTGTTGAATTCCTGATCCTTGTCGACGGCTTCTGTGGGCCTCAAAGAAGGGATAGAAGAGGCCATTGATGCCCAAGAAGGCAAAGGACACACTGACTTCTGAGTCGTCGGCCGTAGGGCCAGCCTGGGTGCCCGCTGATGCTGCTTCTGTAGCAGGAGGAGGAGAGGCACTGTAATATGTCTGTGATAGATGAAAGCACAGCCTGCATGTAGGCACCAGCCTGTACTACAGGCACACTCTGGGGCGTGGATGGGTAAGGTGCTGTCCCTAACATCAATGGTCCTTTACCAGCCATAGTAAGTCTGTCGGTACTCACAGCATGACCCGGCCTGGAGGGTCAGATGTCCAGGCAGCCAGAGGTGTCATTGCCAATGTGGTCAATGATGCAGTAGCAGTCGCACTGGGTTGCAGGAGTGACCAAGAGCGTATGGAAGGATCTCTCCTTACTCCTTCCTCTCTCAGTGTTCATGCTTGTGTTACCTGGTACCTTAATCCCAGAGCTTCAATGACCTGGAGCTCAAGGAGCAAGCCAGCAATGTGTGTTCTTCTTGTTTTGAGCTCTTTCTCCATCCTGGCTACCTGCTGCTTTAGGAGGTGGGTTTCCAGGAGATTCTTCTGCATACATGCAGTAGCAGAATTAAACTTAAAGCCGAGTTCGCAGGCCTTAACATTATGGGCTGCGTCAAGGCAGCACACATGAGCGTCATGTAGGTCACCAGAATAAATCTTTTACCGCACTCACAGTATCTAAAGAGCTTAGCGGTTCTTTAGACAACATACATGTCTGCAACTATTACTTTTTGGGGGCTATTTCTTTTACCCCTTCTGGCCACCTGGTCTGCTCCCTGTCTTCGCATCCTCTAGGGAATCCAGCCACTGTCCGCCTCTGCTGCAACCAACCAACACCCAACTTCTGTAACTTACCCCACTTGGCGGGGTGTGAGAAACCCCAACTCCCCATAGAACACAGATACAGATGGGTGCCGTGTTGGTGCAGAAAACACACAGATGGCCATCAAGCCGCACAAACATGTGGCATTCATTTTCTTAGCTGTCCCCAGAGAACTAAGGGTGTGCAGGATGCTGGCGGAGAGGAGTGCACACGCCTGCACATGCTCCTCCCTGGCATCTGCCCCAGCTCTTCCCCTAAGCACAGCGGAACGTCTTGTCCCCAGCCTCCGCCAGGAGGGCTATCAGTGCTGACTGTCATGGACCCCCTCCCGGAGAAGGAGAGCAGTCTATCGGATGTTCAGTCCTTCTCCTCTCCTACTAACCCCAACAACCCGTGCTCATTTCCAAACACTGGTCACGGGCGTGGTGCGAGGTGTGGCGACTAGCACCTCAGCCCTCAGCCCCACTGGGCTGAAGCGCAATGATCACTTTAAAAAGTGATAGCGAATTAGGGAGAGAAATTTCAAAAGACTAAGTTGTAGTTGACTAAAACAGCAGCATCTCCATGGAAGGTCAGGCAAGCATGGTCAATAGAGGGAAAAAGAACTGAGGAGGGAAGGGCCGCCCATGTTTATATGGAAATGTCGATGTAGGATGTCATCATGGGTGCTCCCTAGCGGACTGCTTGCAAAAAGTTTTCTTGGGGTCCTACTGCCTGGCAGCTATAGATCCATAGGTGTGGTTTAATGAAAGAGTACCCTCGAAGAAGATCTGTTTGCCACTCTAGCAGTTGCTTTTTCCTTTAAAGAGCAGCTGACACTTTCAGCAGAACTTTAACAAAGCATAATATTTAGACACAGTTCAGCTTGTATTTTACGTTAGTTATGTATTCCTCCTTCCCATTATTTAATACTGAGGTTATTTGCTTGAAAACAGGATCTTTGCTTCTGAACAGTTCATCTATTCTTGTTGCTTCCTCCCTACCTGAGGTCACAATGCACTGCTTGTGACATCACAATTACTCCCATGGCAACAGAGGATTATGACTCAAGTAGAGAATAAGCTATAGAGGCAGATAAAATCCAAGGAAACTCCAAGGGATAACAATCGTACAGTCATGCAAATTTATGCAGTAATATATAATGGGAAGAGAAATATATAAAATATATGTGGAATGCAAACTGAATTATACTTATTATGTTTTCAAAGTTTACTTTGAGGCATCAGTAGCTCTTTAAAGTATTCTCAATACCAGCCTAGAGTCAGGCTACACTTGATGTTTGTAAGAAAGGGTAGCACTGAGAATGTAAGCTTTATGCATGTTTTCAAGACAGTTGTTCTTCTAAAGGAAAGGTAACGCAAATCACATCACGGGATGCATTTTGGCAAATATCACAAGTAGAGAGAGGAATGTGATAATCCCCTGTGTACTTCCTGGTTAGACTGCAAATGGAATACTCTGTTCAGTTTGGGCTCCCCATAAAAGGGTGACATTGATTTGCTGGAGAAAATCCAGGGAAGAGCTACTAGAAGCACAGATGGGCAAATGGAATACCTTATGAAGTAAGGCTGAAAAACTTCAAATTATTCAGCTTAAAATATAGGAGACTTAGGGGTACAGGAGATTTAGGAGATTTACTGTATGTACAGTGTACAAGGCACACAGAAATCAGGACCTATGGGAATGCATGAGTTTAGTAAGTAATAATGCAAGAAGGAACAGGTATCATGATGTACAGTTAAGAATATAATTTTTAAAACAAATCTCAGAAAAGTCTGGATTAATCAGAGGCAGTAGAGGTAGAGACATGGAACAGACTTTAAGAGATTGTGAGAAGTCCGACACTCAAGCATTCAAGTTGTCCTCAACGATTACATGGGAGACGTGAAATTTGCCTCTTAGGGTACATTGCTTGAGTCAATATGGCCTATGGCTACAGACTCGTAAGATTTTCTGATTCTCTGATGATGAAATGTTTTTCTGCTGTGGAAAGAAAGTAAAGCTTCTGTTCCTTTAAGGAAAATTGGGAATCTCAGTTAAACTCTCAGAAAACACAAGCGAAGTTAACAGGATGCATCTTTCGTAACTGAAATTGATCAAATGAGCTCCACCTGTAAAAGGACAGGCAGCTCCTCTGTAACCCTTTATGACCTGCCCAGTAACAGAAAATGTATTTTCTTTGTTTAAAGTTTAGCATAGAAAATGCCTTATATAAGGCCTAGTGGACAAGACGAGTAAGAGGGTCAGATTTGTGTTAATCCTGTTTTGAAAAAATGAGAGCACAGGCAGTGCTCTGCAGAAATCTCTGAGGTTCCCTGGTAAATTGTAAGCAAAACAGCAGCACCCTGCTTACAATTGGAATATACCAGATAGAAGCAAGTGTTTGTTTCCTCACTTTCATGCGGTGAGAAGTCCATGTGCCTCTCACCATCTCACACATGAGAAAAAGAAGCTGCTCTCCATTCACAGTGCAAAAAGTGTCACTTTATTGCGTGCCAACAGACATTAAAAATATGCCTTGATGTGCTTGAAATATCTCCTCTTAAAATAAACTTTTTATCGTTGTGTACACTCTGGCTATCTTTAAGCACCCAACCGTTATGCAACTTCCTTTTGTGTTTCTATGTGCCTCCTACTTATCATTAATAAATCCTGATGTGTTCTTTTGCTGTATAGTTAATTGACTGGGTATAATAAAACTAGCGTATATTCTGCACCTTGTACATGAGCGGTGGTGTTGTTTGAGCCCTTCTGCATCTACAACTTCTCTTCTGCAGTAAGTAGCCACGTCAGGCTTCAATGCATATCAACCCTTGTGAGTGAAGGCTCCCCTGCCCAACACGATGTGTTGCCCATGTTAGGAACACTGTGCCATTCCTCCCCAGGCTGAGATCACTGCCATGCAACAGCGCCATCCCAGCCTTGGATGACGATTGCCCAGCCAACTCAACCCTGAACTCGAGTCACTGGCACAAGAACACAACATGCTACCCACCGTGACAAAGGTGGCACTGAACACAACACTTCCTCATAAATATGTTGTTTTATGACCCTACCTCATAATCCAGACAACCGGAGATTTATAAATCCCATCCAAAGGTGATTTTTCTGAATGACTGTTTCAGAAGGGATTTTAAAATTACACCTACTTTGTTCATGAGGTGTGGTTAAAAAGACAGTGCTGAAAATTTGGGGCAAAAATGTTAAAAATAACAAAATTATGAGGTAAAGTTCAAAATGCATTGAAACCCCATTAACTGGATTTACCTTTGCAACCTAGGTGGCGTATCCCAAGGGCTACCACCCTTGCCTGCTTGGCTAGTAGCAGGCTAAGGGGCCTGGGCAATGAACGGTGCCTCCACCCAGAGGTCAGGGCCGTTAGTGTTCAAGCTAACCTGGGCACTGCCCTATGGGACACTGTAACTCACCCTTTCCTTTCTAGTGGCCTGAACAATATACAATAATTACTTTCACAATGACCCTTATTCACCAGGCGATTACCCACACTGTTTGCACTTACCACCAGGGCTGGTTCTTCTAGCTTGACCCTGAGGGACCCCTGTAAAACAAGGTTAAGTACAGCAAATAGCAACAGTACAATACTTTGGGCACAATCTGGAACCACAGTCAGGTTAAATGCAAACAAAGTTAAATCTGATTTATTCAGGGACTTGAACAAGGGAGGGGCTTAATCAGGTTGATTTGCTTAAAAGCTATATTAATCAGACAGTTATGAGCCGGGCCAGTGGTGCTGAGGGTTGATGCTGGAAGTCACACCTCGCGCCACGCCAGCGCTCGGGTTTGGGAATGAGCCTGGGTCATCGGGGTTGACAGGAATGAGGAAGGACTGAGCGTCCCTAAAGACTGCTATCCTTCCTCGGGAGGGGATTCCATCAGCCGATGCACTGGCAACCTCTAGCGGAGGCTGGAGGTGCCACAATGCAAGACCACAGAATACAGGGGATTGAAGCTGCGGCGGATGTCTTTCGTGGAGTATACCGAGTGTATCAGCCGAGCTAGGACGTCATTGCATGTCCGAGCTTTGGGGAGAAAACAAGCAAAAATACCCCATCGGCGGTGACGTGACGGCAATTATCAGTAGCCCAAGGCCACACGTCCAACATCAGCCATGCCTTCACAACTCTCCTGAGGATCTTGGGCCTCCATGGGGTCAGGAGAGTCTAGAGGTCCTGAACATGATGTAGACTGTGAGGGACAGTTCAGATGGTGGTGAAGCCGTGGAGCTGAACATGGGAGCCTGAGAGAGGCCCCAAAGTAGAGTGCACAAATAGAGTCTACAAAAACAATAAAAATCAGACAGTTATGCATGCATTCCAGAGTCCCTACACAGTCACACTCTGGGTACCCAGGTAAGAAAACGGTCAGTTAGCCAAGAATGTTGCAGCTGGTTGGGGCCCTGTGATGAAAGAAAGCAACATGCACAACACACACTATTTGTAATCCGAGCCAGAGGGCTCGGTTCATGAAAGAAAAGGCAACAAGACAACCAGATGACAACACTTTTAGATTTAGCTGTTGTTGCAGGAGCTATCCTGATGTTTACTCACAATACCCAATACTGGACACAGGCAGGACGAAATTGAGACTGCAGGCTGTTGAGCTGGAGAAGCAGGCCCCTACGAATCACCGAGGTGTTGTTCCTATTCAAGGCGTTGAGCAGGGGCTGATCGCCAGGCTGGTCTCTCATCGATGACTCTCTCTGCATAGCAGGTATTCTGGCTGGGCCAGTGTAGCAGGGCCCAGGCAAGAGAAATGGATACGGGTTCAGTCCATGGAGCTGGATACAGCCCCCAGCAAGCAAAACACAGTTCAGACACACAGTGGGGAACCAAATCACGACCCACTATAAGCACACAGCACATTCACATGTAAGGAAATTCCACTGTACCAGGCAAATGACTCTCCAGTCACAATTACAGAGTCTCTGCACAATCCAGGAGTTCAGAAGTAGCTGGAAGTCCTGACAGGCCGATCGATTCAGCAAATCTTTGGTCTTCTTCAGGTTAAAGCCTGGTCACAATTCAGTGACTTAATTCATTCTCCAAGTTTGGATTCAGTCCGAAAATAGCACAAGTTCCTCTCAGGAACAGCAGGCAGGCATGCAGGCCAAACTTAGACCTTTCCACAGTTTTCCCACGTGAATCCACTATGGATTGGTGCTCGAACTATCTCGAAGTTACTTCTTCACTTCCCAACTCAGATCTAACTGAAACTGCAAGCAGTGTGGAACTTTTCCCAAGATCCAAACGGTTTGGTTGGCTGATCTGTCTGTCAGTCACAATAAGTGCCCCCCAGGTTATTTTAGGTGTAACAAAGCCCCAAACTACAAGTCCTACAAGTTCTGGCCCCACCAAGCCTCTGTAGGCAGGCTCCAGTTTAGAGTCCCAAATGTACTGATTGGCCCATTCTGCCATCCAGGGCCAAGATGATGAAAAACAAACAGAACTGTACATGCTGCAAAAGGCAGGTTAGAACAAACGTCAATATTATTGCTACTCTAACAAATGATCAGCAAAGAAGTACATCTTCTGACAGCGCCACCTCTCAGATTATTTATGACTGCAAACCAGGCAGCTCTCAAAGAGACAGTACACAGAGGCTGTACAGGCACTCTCTGGCAATACATTTAAACTGCTAAAATGCATAACACCAGCCTGGCAGTGAGCATTTAGGCAAGCTCAAGGAAGACTTTTCAGAACCCCCATTTGTGGGGTTACACCCTTCCTTGCCTGGAGAAAACTTGGTGTCCGCATCAAGTCTGTACCATCATGCATCAGTTAATATAAACTTATTACTTTACTATACATATTCACTATACTTCATGGTACTATATCCATAAGGACAATACTTATGCATGTTTCATACAGGTAATACTGATTCCACTATGATTACCATACTTGTAACATCACAATACTGATTCATGTTATAACTTCCTGCACATTAAACAATGTAGGAGGGGCCCTTCCTATCCGCTAACTTGGGGCTGGATTGGGCAGGGGCACTATACTGAGGAGGAAGAACAATCAACCTGGAATTGGCCATTAAGCTCAGTTTGGGTAGTGAGCTCTGAGAAATATAAACACCTTTGTGAACCACACTGAGAGGCAAATCCACTGGCCTCCCGGAGAATCATAACTAAAAGCGCAATACTGGCTTGACAGCTCGGCCAGTCTTTCTGGGGAACAGCCACAGTCTCTGTACTTTCAGCACTAACTTTTGAGCTTTCATCATTTGTGAGGGTGCCTCTGCACAGATTGGAATGTCCAAACTGGGAGCACTGTCAGCTCCTTGCTGTGTAGGCTCTGTCTCCACAACACTTGGCTCATTTAGAGAAGGCTCTGGCACAGTTAGGCTTTGTGGCACTGAAGGGGCTGTCAGCACTCTCATGTTGTTGTTCAAGTTCTGGTGTGTCACCAGGGAGACTCAGACCATCATCCCCTTCTTCAGGCAATTCACAGAATTCCACAAAACACAGAGTCCGTAACCTCAGATGTGATGCTTTGCACTTCACTTTCAGGGAGCATTGGCTCCAAGGATGAAGCTGGGGGTAGACAGTCCAGAAGGCCCAGCTTCATCCCCACAATTAGTCATAGGGTTACCTCAAAACAGCTGACTCATTTCATAGAAGGAGTAATAGGTATTGTCACACTCGCTATCGTCAGAGGTGGACTGACAGTCACTATCATTCTGGGATTGCTGCAGGGGAATCTTAAATCTGTGACCACTGGGGTAGGTTAACTCTGTCTCTTTCTTGCAGCAGCAAGTCACCTGCCCAAGGGCTCAATTTTGGGGTTCAGCCTCAAACATCACTTGGCTGATAGGTAGCAAGTGGTTACGGTGCATGGTCTTGACAGCTTTGGAGTTATTCTCTCATGCACATGTATACTGGTAGATCTTCCAACTTACCTACTACTACATGAGGAAGATGGTGCCACCTAGCAGCAATTTTTGTGCTTGCCATGTAGTTCCAAATTAGTAACAACATACGGTCTCTGGACCATA
Organism: Neoceratodus forsteri; assembly: GCA_016271365.2. Taxonomy (NCBI): domain Eukaryota; kingdom Metazoa; phylum Chordata; order Ceratodontiformes; family Ceratodontidae; genus Neoceratodus; species Neoceratodus forsteri. The sequence continues at coordinate 179,456,966 of CM057459.1, forward strand.
GCTCTTGAGCCTTTACTTTCTTGTCGTGCTTCTCTTTGTTGGGAGAGTTTTTTCTTTTTGTTTATTTTGTACTTTTGTATTATTGATTAATAAAAAGACATTACAGCTTTTCCCTCATGCAAGAGGATTCATTCCGTTACAGTAGCAAAAATATGGAATATCTCTACTTCTAGCTCTTACATAGTATGCAGCAGGGGTGGGGATAAAATAAAATAATTGCAGATTTCACCAACTGTCCCATAAGAAAGTCCAAGTTGCCAGCCGCTCATGGCTAAGGTGATAGTCTGTTTATTAGGTAGAATATCCCAACTTTGAACTGCACTAACCAGTAGTGCTGTGACCTTTCAAAGAGAAAATATATTAAAGGTAGACATGGTTCCCATGTACTCCGCTGTCTCCTGCTCTTACCCACCCTCCATACAAACAATTAGCTTAGAACAGATCTCAGTATACACTATGAGCAACTTGAAATAACATGAACAAAATGTTAAACTGGGTCAGTATAACTATGAGAAGGGATTAAAACACTACCCCTCTACCAAAATATCACTTCACCCTCGGTATCCCAGTCTCTAACTTTTAACTATTAGGCAAAGTAAAGCAGTGACTAAAGAAAAGTCAGAGTTAGTACTCAGCCTTCCTCCGAATCAGAGCTGATCACATTTTCCAGTCCTGGTTTACTGCTGAATTCAGTAGCCCTTTTTCGGCCCAGCTACCCACATCCTTCGGGTCTGTAAATTGCTATGTGACTCTTGGGCTGGTAGCAAGAAGGAGTGTGCTATCCCCAACGAATGAAGCTTCTAGTGAACTGCATCGAACTGTTTCTCTGCCGAGCGTGTCTGGTAGGAGAGATTAGGAAATAGCTTGATTTCGTGGTTCTGGATCTCCAAGGGAGAAGCTGCACGAGCTACCCTATTAGACTGTCCTGGACCTCCGGACCCATCATCTTCAGGATCACTGTCCTCGGTTGACTCCACGCCTGCAGGCCGTACCCTTGGTGTTGCTCTGCACGCCTGCCACAAAGCTGTCCATTTGAAATCCTCCAGGATCGAGTAGGGTCTCAGCCAGCACTGCCGCATAAAGGACAAAAGGGTGAGGTTCATCCCTTCTACACCTTTAGGTAGGCCAACTACTCTGATGTTCCCCGCCTGAATCATATTCTCCACCCTCCAGGCGATATCTTAGTTGCTGGTTTTCTTTCACCAGGGTAGTTGCTGTAGTCTGGTTGAGGTTGAGCTGCTAGAGATCGCTTGTCTGCATCAGCAACAGTTGAGCTCAGTGCTGTTATCGCTGCATCATGGGTCTCCAATTTAGAAAGTGTTTTTCAAGTTTTAATCCATCGCCTGGCAGATTCTACGCGTGCTTGCCATGGAGGGTCCTTAGAAGTAGCAGGCCCCACCGCGTGGTCTTGATCAGAACTAGAAGGCTGAGGTTGAGATGCAGTAGAAGACCTCAAATTTGCAGCCAAATGAGGCTGATTTTGCTTAGTACGCCCTTCACAAGTCTGGTATTGTTAGAGAGCTGAGAATCTGCAAAATTCACTGAATTCAGTTGAAATAAAAGGTTGAGCTAAAATTATATGTTTTAGTTGGTAAATTAGGAGACAAGTGCAGAGCTGCAGAAAACACTTCCTGCCTGGAAGCTGGCTCTGGTGCCCCGGGAGAGTTCTTTTATAGGCCATTGTCTGGGCCAGTTGATATGCATGGTTCAATTGAGCTTTCAGTTTCTGTACATACTGCAGATAGTTTTCAGCTTGGACCCCATCTGGAGAGACCCCAAAACAGACATCAACCGGCAGGTGGGCCTCCCTTCAAACATGAGGTGGTAGGGAGAACCCAGTAGCATCATTTTGGTGCAATTATGCATGTCAAGGTGCTACCTGCTGGCTCCACTTATACTTGTCTTTTGGGTGGAGGTGCCCAGCATGTCTAGAAGTAGGTGTGGTTAAAACATTCTGGTTGAGGGTCCCCTGGGTGATAGGGGTGGTTCTTGTCTTCCTGCCCCACAGAGAAGCATTTCTTTGATTAGCTGACTTTCAAAGTCTCTACCTTGGTCAGAGTGGATCCACCGGGGCACCATAGTGCATGAAGAATTTTTCCGCTAGGACCTTGGCCACAGTACAGGCTTTTGATCTTCAGTTGGAAAACTTGTGCATACTGCGTGAAATGATCCGTAACCACTAACACATTGCCAATATTCCATTGATCAGGTTCTAAACACAAAACATCTATGCAGGCCAGTTACATGAGGTGCTGGTAGTGATATTGACAAGGGGCAGCCCTCCGAGGCAGGGCTTTTCTTTGGAGGCAATGGCTACAGGTCTTACATGGTGCTCAACATCATCTCCCATCTTGAGCCAGTAGAATTGAGATCGTACCAATTGAGAGTCCTGTCAATACCAAGGTGCCCCATGTGATTGTGGAGGGACCTCAGTACCAAGTGTTTAAAGGCCGTGGGCAGGACCAATTGTTGCTTGTCTACTTGACCACTATGATCCACTGTCTTTCTGTATAACAACTGATTGAGTAACTTCAACCTGGGGCCTTCTTTAAACAACAGGAAGTTCGCAAGTCAGGGAACAACTTAGACACATCTTTCCCCGCACACAGGGCATCAAGTGTGGGTTGAATCATAGGTTCTTGGGATTGAGCCCACTGAATACTGTCATTGTCAAGTTGAGGTAGTGCACTAATATATAGAGCAGAGAAATGGCAATAGGCAGCCAGTATGCAGGTATCAGGTGGGCCCAAGCAATCTACTAGACAGTCCATCTGTCCGCAGACATCTGTTCATTTCTGTCAAACTTTTGGCACAATGCTCAGATATCAGGTTCAGACAGCCTGACCCAATCACTCTTGGAAGCGGACCTTTATGACAGGGCATCAGCATCAGTATGGTTCAGTCCTGGTCTGTATTTGACAGCATAATCATGGGTTGATAAGGCAGAGAGCCACCAGTGCCCAGTGGCGTCTAACTAAGCTGAAGTCTGTACATAGGTCGACGGATTATTGTTGGTCTTCACCAATATCTTTGCCCCATAGAGGTACTATGAAAATTATCAACGATGGCCCATTTAAGGCAAGGAACTCCAGCTTGTGCACAGGATAGTTTCAATCGATGGGGTTAAACTCCTGCTGGCGAAAGCGAACGGTCTCAAACCATCCTCATGGTCTTGATATAGCACAGCTCCTAGGCTCTGCAGACTAGCGTCCATATGCAGCACAGGGCTTAGTAGGGTCAGCATAGGCAAGGATGGGGGCATGGGTGAGCTGGTATATGACCTCATGGAAGGCTGCTTCACATTTGGGTGTCCAGAGGCCCAAAGGTTCACCTGTGCGGAAGTACACTTTCTCTGGTTCTTTGACAGCCCCTTTCTTGTATTTATGGTTGGTAGGAGGGTAACCCTGGGTAAGATTCAGGAGGCAAATCACCTTTGAATAGTCTTTTATGAACCTGCGGTGGTAGCCATAGAACCCCAGAAAACATTGTAGTTCATTCAAGTTATGGGCGGGGCCAAGTAGTCAGTGACTCAACCTTGCTGGGGTAGGTCTCTATTCCTTCTGCAGATACTATGGCCCCACATACTTCACAGAGGTTTGAAAAACTGGCACTTGTCAATGGACAGCTTGTGGATGAAGTCTTCCAATTGGTCCAGCACTTTAAACAGTCAGGTCTCATGCTCCTCTAATGTGCGTCCGAACACAAGGACATAATCTAAGTACACTAGACATTCTAGCAAGTTCATATCTACCACTGCATGTTTCATCAGTTGCTGAAAGGTGGCAGGCGCCGAAATCCCCTGTGGCATTCTGAGGAAGTTAGAACCCCAAAAGGACAGTTTAAGGCTGTTTTCTCATGGTCCTCTGGGGCCATTGGAATCTCAGTAATATCCACTCATGAAGATCCAATACCGAGAACCATTTGCTCCCATTCAAGCAATCCAGTGCATCTTGTATACGGGCATGGTGTACTGATCTGGGATGGTCCGCTGGTTCAAGGTTTGATAATCTATGCTCAGGGGACCAAACGCTTAGCTAGATTTAACAATTTGTCTCTAGTACTCACACTGTCTAAGAAGCACCGTCATGACCTTTGTAAGTCCTCTTGGGGCTTTTACTCGATGTTGGATACTATAAGCTTCTGTAGTCGGAAGAGCCAAATCCAGTACAGTGCCTGAAATTGTTCTTTAAACCAGTCCATAAAGAACAGCAGTGCATGGTCTCCTGACCCATCTGGCAAGCCCAGTAGCCTCACATTCTGGCTCCTGATTTGATTTTCTCAGAATGTTCTTTTTTTTGTATAATATTTGTATTGGATTTTTCATAATACAAACAACAGCACAGTACATTCCTGTTTTGGCATTAGCATATTACAGTTCCATTGTTCCAGCATTTTGTTTGACATAGTTACCCTATCTAGATTTTATGCTGTCCTTTTAATATTCTCCTAATTTCATGCCATCATTGCAACAATAGAGTAATCTTACAAACATTCAATTGATTGCATGCAAGAAGATAGAAAGAGGAAAACAGGAGAAAAGAGAAGAAAGAAAAGAGAGAAAAAGAACAGCATTCTAACATTTAAAAAGCGGTGGAGAATAAACTTTAAAAACATTCTGCAATTCATAAATATGACCTTTTTATCAATTTTGTAGTGCTTTGCATGAGGTATTTGTATGTCTTTTAATTTTGTATATCATTCAATTAATCGTCTGGTTGGGTTCATTATATTATGATGGGCCTTGATACGGGTACTGGTTTCTGTCGGTGTCAACGAGGCTAAGAACGGGCCCCAATCATTTTCAGATCTTTTACTCTATCATTAGGGCATATGTTAATCTTTCTGAGGTCAGGCTAGCCAACAGTAGATTTTTCCACAACTGAACAGTGGGTTTCGTGACTTGAGACCCATGCATTGAGAATAATCTGTCTTGCTGTTACTAGCATTACTCTAATCCTTCTAGTATGCAAGGCTCACCCCCATCCTCAACCCTCAAGAGAAGAGACAGTGGGAGACATCCATTCTCACCCTCCATATTCCCTCAAGGTTGCAGGCCACCTCTGCCCAATAATGCTGCAATATTTTGCATTCCCAGAAAGAGTGGAAGTATGATCCCTTTCTGTTTTGCACCTTCCACAATTTGGGAGATCATAGGGTGATATTTTTGCACCCTGCTGGGTGGTAAAATACCCCATGCAATAATTTTTATTGAGCTTCTTTAGACCGGTTGCATATCACGAGTCCCATATGTGATCCAATCATAAGTGCCCAATTATCCTTATTGATAGGTACCCTAAGATCCTCCTCCTCTCATTTATCTCTTACCATTCTTGTGCCATCTTGAAAGTGTCCCTATCTATCCTTACCACCCTTCCAATTAGACCTTTCTCCTTTCGTGGGGCCCCTAGTATCTCCTTTTCTACCCCATCTACTGGGGAGCTTCTCTTTGGTCTTCCAACAACTTTCTCCCCAAAATGCCTCACCTGGAGGAATCTAAATAGATGTGAGTTTGGAAGATCCAGATTTCACGAATCACCTCAAAGGGAGCATTTCCTCTTTACCATACAGATCTCTCAAACATCTCACTCCCTCTCTTCCCACTCGGCAAGCCCTGGTTCCCAACCCCAGCAAAACTCTGGGTTACTCACAACTGGAGCGAGGGCAGTACCCTCCCTCCACCCCATATCTCTTCTTGTTGCTCCTCCATGCTGTTAGGCCTGCTTCTACCAGTGGGTTCAGATTCTGCATTGATCTATATGTCCTATCTCCATCCCTTGCTAAGTATGCCATTAGCCAGGCTGGAGTCTTCCCTCCTCCAGTTCTACCCATGTGGCTGCTGCCCTTTATTGACACAGCACTGTATGTACTTGTACTGTGCCACTAAGTAATATCTCTCTAGATCTGTAAAGTCCAACCCCTCTCTCCTTGCATGCCTTAAGTTTATGCAAGGCCATACGGGTCTCCTTCCTTCCATAAAAATCTTCCAAATGCCCTGTCCAGTAGTTCGAAGTCCTTATCTGTAGGACTCATTGGGACCATCTGCATGGCGATAGAATTCTTGGGAGCACATTCATTTTCAGCAGATTAATTCTGCCTATCCATGAAATGGGAAGTTCCCGCCACCTGCCTAGATCAGACATTACTGTTTTAAACAGGGTGCATAATTTAATTTATATAGGCTCTCGAGATCTCCTCCAGTTTTGATTCCTAGGTATGAGAGATTTATCAACCTCTTCAGACCTCATGTGTCCTGTCCTTCCCCTCAATCCAGGAACAGTATCTCTCCAACTTCTGTAGCTTTGATTTGTAGCCAGAGAAACTAGCAAACTCCTTATAATGGACAACAAGGCAGGCACAGATTCCCTGGTCATGTAACATACATTAGCAAGTCATCTGCGTACAGGGTCAGTTTATGTTGTCTGCCATTTGTTCCTGGTACTCCCCAATATCCACGCCTCTCTGATTTTTAATAATAGCGGCTCAACTGCCAAAAGCGAACAGTAGGGAGAAAGGGGTACCCTGCCTCATTCCCCTGTATAGTCTAAATTTCAGCAGACGATACCCCATTAAACAGTACCTTTCCCTGGTTCTCTATACAGCATCTGCACCAGATCCACAAATCTCTCCCCACCCCAAATCTGTGTAGCGTTCAAATAGAAATGGCCATTCTAGTCTATTAAAGGCCTTCTTGGTGTCCATGGACAGAACACAGGCCTACTCAGAGCACAAGTGCCCCATATATTACATTTAACAGTCTTCTCATATTGTGGTATGACATCCTTCCTGCACAAAACCTGTTTGATCTGGGTGTACAATTTGTGGTAGAATGCCCTCCAATCTGGTGGCAAGCACCTTAGCCATTATTTTACAATCATAATTTAACGGGAGATAGGCCTATATTATGAACATTCCAGACTGTCCTTCCCTGTTTCATCAAACTGCAGAGATTAGCTTCTAGGCAAGTTTTGGGTAGCCACCTCTCTCCCCTCACCTCCTCCATTGAGTCCCTCAGTGGCTCTGCTAATTTCACCTTCATTTCTTTATAATATTCAGCCACATATCCATCCGGACCTCCCTCCTTCCCAGAGCTAAGGCCTGTTCTATTTTTTTCACTTCTCTACTCTAATGGGTGCCCCAGCATTTCAGCTTGAGTTTCATTCAGAGTAGGTATAGGGATCCCATCTAAGAAGTTCCTTGCTGTTGCTTCAGCACCTTCACATTCTCCCTTATACAGCCTGGCATAAAATTTTTGAATGCTCCTCTGATTATCATCCTCATCGTGGGTAACTCGCCCTCCTTGTTTTCTAATAGAAATTTATTTTCTGTGGTGCTTTGCCCCTTTCATTAGTTTAACCAGTAGTGGGCCTGGTGTATTCCCTATGCATAGATCCTCTTAGCAAAAAGCTAATTTTTGGGCTTCCCTGTTAGGCAGTCATTCAGTGCTTCCTGACCACATCCAGCTGTCTCCTATTGGTTTCTCCACCTTCCTTCAGTACCAGATATTCCAAATCCCTGATTTCATCTTCTAACATATGTATTTTTTCCTCTGTTCTCTCTTAGTTCTAGCTATGTATCCTATGATTATCCTCTCAGATAGGCCTTTCCGCTTCCATAGAACCCCATTTGAATCTACTGAGTCCTTATTATTGTCCCAGTACATTTTCCAGTGGTCATGCAAGTATTTCTTGAAGTCTTTACATAGTAAGTATGTTGGAAAGTTCCATGTCCTCTTCCCCCTTCCCAGGTTAATGTCCAACTGCACCATGGAATGATCAGATATAATAATGGGGCTATGTGAGATGGTCTGTCTCGAGCATACATCCTTCTTGGATGAAAATATAATCCAATCTCGACCAGGTTTTGTGGGGATTTGAATAGAAGGTGTATTCCTGGCCCCTGGATTTGTAGTTCACCAGCTGTCTACTAGGTCTTGATCATTTAATCCTTCACCCATGCTCTCTTAGCTTTGTTAGATCTCTGGCCTGTGCCGAGTAGCCTATTTGACAGTCTGTGGTGCAGTTGAAGTCTCCCCATTATGAGTCCTGGGAATTGTTCCTTATTAAGAATGTCCAGGATACTCTGGACGAACCACGGATCATATACTGAAGGGGCATATATACTCCTAGAGCGATCTCCTGCCCTCTGATCTTTCCATTACAATTATGTATCTACCCTCCTCCTTGTCCCTCAGGACTCTGGTAACTTCAAAGGAAACTGCTGTTCACCAATTGTTACCCCTTGCTTATGGGATGTATATAAAGCTGCGTAGCATGCTCTCACCCATCCCCCACCAACTTATTATGTTTCTTTGGCATCAGGTGCATTTCCTGAAGTAAGGCTATCTGTGCCTTTTGCGCTTCAGTGTTGTTAGAATCTTAGATCTTTTAACTGGGGAGCAAAAGCCTTTTACATTCAAAGATATAATCACCTCTGATTTACCACATGATAATTGTCACGGTTCTCATATACTCAGCAGATCTCCTCTGACCATCCCAGACCACATTACCTCTTCCTTTTCTCATGCTCCTTCATGTTCCATTGCTGATTGCTCCACCAAAATTGTATAAACATAAACTAAGTGTAGCGATAACCGTGAACTAACATTTAAACTGGAAATATATATACAAACATTGCCCAGCCCCCACCCTCCCTTCTTCGCCGCCTCCTCTTGCTTTCCTCTCCACTCTAATAAGTCGTGCTATCCCACAAAGAAACAAGTGTTCATACAACCTACACAGTTCCTAACCATTTTCCCCTATGCCTCTCTCCCTCCGCTCTGTTACATGGTAAACTATTTCTTAGAGCTACTTAAGCAATAACTTTGCATCTGTGTGAAGGAGTGTTCAATTGCTCAAGGAGAAACAGAAAACCTATTTTCTCCACTGTTTTATATTGATTGGTTTTCACCTTCTGCTATTATGTACAGGCCCCATCCCGGAGCCCCCACCTTCCCCACCCAAGACCTCCGTCTTCCCTCAAACCCTGATCAGCTGCAGAAAACTGCAGACCCCATGGTAAACTCTTTTCCATTTAACGGGTCATCCTTCCCCTTAATTTGTGGTCCACCAAGTTCGTGGTGTTCCCTGCCAATACATTTGGTCTGTCTTTCCCCTGCCCCCATTCTTTTACTCATAATACTTTAGTCACACATGTATGGATTCTCTTCATTTCTTCTATTACAAGGCCATGGAAGGGTGAGTCAACCTGCGCCTTCAATACTACATGCCAGTCACCCCTTCCCCACCTGACCTGCTTCCTCCGTATGGCAGAGGATAAAATCAAGCATGGTTCTGTCCTACCTCCCAGGTTTGTTCAGTTCAGTCTCACTGGTGAGAGGTATGGTCAATCCCGATATTTCCCAAAGAGGTCCCATTGGGTGTGGGCTGTGTCTCAGGACCCAGAAGTTAGGAGATTCACAGGGCCGCAGTGGAAGCACTAATAAGTATCAGTTGCTACAATTCCACAGTTACAAGTCCTTCACCTTTTCTTTCCATGTTTCTTGTCCCAATCATCAGTAAGCGATGTCAGCCTTTCTGGTTCCCAAAAGCGTAACTGTCTCCCCTCAAAGCGTGCAGGACACTGCAGGGTAGGTAATATAAAATTCAAGGCCCCTCTCTAGCATGTTCATCGTTGTATTGAATGTCTGCTTTTTTGATCTGTTGGAGAGATCCTGCACTATTGTGAGGCATGTTCCCTCATAGACCAGTTCTGGTTTAGCCTAAATGCAGCCATCACCGACTGTCAGTCTCGAAATGGTGCTGTCTGAAAATGATCTGCCTCGGAGGTTGACTCACCTCCAGTCGAGCGCCATTGCTCTATGGGCCTCTCTGTTTTGAAGCTACCATTCTTAGGGTTCATCTCTAGGATTTTTGGCAAAGTTGCTGCACAAGAATCAAGGGCATTTTTCTCCTCTTTCCTCTGGGAGACGGACAGTCTCAGATTGCTGCGGCAGTTGTAATTTTCTCTTGGTAATCCTTCTACCTCCCGGAGGGCCTCCAACTCTTCTCCAGACATGAACAATTTGTCTTGAAATCAGCCCCCATGGCGCCATTCTAGGTCTGATACCCATTGCTCCAGTTCCGCAGTCCTGTTGCTGTGACCTCACAGTTCCAGTAAGATTGGCGATTTTTCAATCAAATGTGTCTAATCTGGGCTTAATCCCTGTAGTACTTGTTCTGTAACCATTGATGATAGCGGCGATTTCAGCCACTGACAGATGAAGATAGGCCTCAACCCACATTTGCCGCCAAGTCCTGCGCTGCATCATGCGCTTTGGGGTGCCAATTTACCCACATTGCAGGGCCTGTTTAGCTGATGGGCACCCATCCAAAGTCTACACCTCTTTACTAATAGTTTGAACCGGAAAAGGCTCCTATAGCTCTATTTTAATTATTTTAGCTGTTTGCAGAGTAGAGCTATGGAGGATTGCGTCCTTCTGGTTCAGCTGCTCATCAGCGCCTCTTCCAGAATTTTCAAGCGATTATTGGTGTGCTGCGTTCTTTTGCACTTTGGACCATTGCACTTTTACAAGCATCCGATTGATGTTTCAGAAGCTCATATCTCCTTGAACAGAATCTACAGCTTTTTCTACCGTAGTAAATCGACCAGTTAAGACATCCAATTTGTTATTCATCGTAGTGGAGGAAGTTATCATTTGTTGTAGTTTTGGCCAAGGGTTTGAAGGGTCTCCTCCATTCTGTCTTCTTCAGCTGTGCCATAAAATGTTGAGAGGTGCTTGGCCTGCTTCCAGATACTTACCACTGTCCTGCCTAGGGTCTCCCAAAGGTTGATTTTTTTTTTTATACTTCCCCATGATGCACACTAAGTCTTCCTCTCCTAATCAAAATGAAATATAAGATATAAAGTCCCAGAAAATTAAGTATTTAAAAGTTAGGTATATGTAGTCTAAGGAACCAAGGTGCGTCGGACTTCTCAGCATGGACTCCACAGCGCCTACCAACCCCATCATATAGTTTTATTTGCACTTCCATTTTTAACCACTTGTCAAATATTATAAATTTCTCACATGCAACAGAGAGAAAGAAGTAAGTGCCTGAGCTGGGACTTGAATCCAGGACCCCAGAATACTGTTCTGGTCATGCTACCAATTGCACCACTAAGGCAACTGAACATGGGCTGTCCCTTGAGCACATATCACTCTTTCTCTAATGCACAACCTGGTACTGCACTAATAGTTACTTAATTTTTCAATCACATTGGTGCTGAGGCACTTACTTCTTTCTCTCTCTGTTTATATGTGTTCCATAAATATGCACATCGCACCCATGTGATTTGAACAATTATAAATTTCTCTTTTGGATTTCTGTACTGTATCGAAATACTATGTTAAAAAACAAAAACAAATCTATTATAAACACTGGAGCGCTGAATTGGGACTCGGGTTTGCCAAAGGGCAGGCCCTTCATTCTGACCCACCTAGTCAAAAGACTAAAAATGGTGGCCACTTAAACAAAGTACTATCCAAATGGATAGATTTTACTTCAGAGGCTCTTGCAGTAGGTAATTACTTGTAGGACTGCACCCCTGGCATCAGGACCACACAGAAACTTTTGCTAGCAGTGTCTGACTGGGGACCACTCACCCAATGTCACATGACAGATATCAGTGTGACACTATATAGTGGGTGGTCCCACGTCCACCCTCCAGTTCTCTCCTACCATTGACCTGTGCATGTCGGACCTACTGAAGCTCAAGCAGCAGTTCAACACCTAATTCAGATGAGTATCCACTTTGTCTCTTGTCTATAAATTCTCCTAGTAATCGTATGTTGTCCTCTTCTTCTGCAGAATTACATGAAAATAAGTGCAGTTCTTGCGGCTTCCACATAAGAACCAGCATACCCTCTGCTCTTCTGCTTGGGACCGATCACAACATCGAGGAGTGTGAAGCCTGCACCCAGTTCAATCAGATCACATGGAAAAGGCGCCAACAGTCGCTCAAAGCCCGCCTCCTAAAACTAAAAAATGGCTTTGATGGAAAGGAGCTAAAGAAGCTAAAATGCCTCCGCCTCTCTCCTCTCCAGCTGACCTACATAAGAAGAAAAAGGGACAAGGAAAAACATTAGGACCGAGAGAAGCTGCCCCTCCAGCAAAGCTGCCCACAGGCTCTTCGGAGGCTCTGCCCTCTTCCTCCAGGAAGTCAAACACCGCTGCTAAGCCTGTGCTCCCGCCTAAAAGAGTAGGCTTTTGCCACCCCTACAACACTGGTTACGGTGACAGCAGGTACCTTGATTCATCCAAGGTCACCGCCACACTTAGCCCATCACAACCTCGGTCTCTAAGTTGGCAAGCACAGCCAATAAGCCACCACTGGACCCTCTGATGAGCACCCAGCTGGGGTTGGTGTTGGGGGAGCCCCATCTCCAACTCCAGCATGACCCAGGTCGATAAGTCGATCATTGGACCATTTCCATGTTCATGACCATGACCATTTTGCATCCATCAGGTTCTGACAACGTGCAGCCAAACATCAGCTCCATCCCAGCTGGAGGGCAGGGGTCACCACAGGATTCTGTTCATGGAAAACCCCGTCTCTTCCTCTGTTGGAGATTCTTCCACTGTCACTGGACTTGCAGGTCCTGATGGAAGAAGACCTTTCATCAGGTATACCTGATGACAAAGCTACCACAGGCTAACAGTAGCTCTGCCACCCCAGCAGGGTTGTCAGACCCTGCTCCTCCTCCCTCAGTGCCCACCGGACCTTTTACTCACAATGTCAGGTCTGGCAGCAAGCCATCCTCTGCCAGGGCCCCTATCAGGTCTCCAACCTGGGGCCACCTTCAGGACCCTCCACCTTCAGGACCTTCGCTGGGATTCCCCATCAGGGCCATTGGCAGGCCTTCATTCAGGCTACCTGCCTCAGGGTTGCCATCCAGCTACCCTCCATCAGGGCCATCATTGGGCTACCCTCCATCAGGGCTGCCATCTGGCTTCCCTCTGTCAGGGCACTGTCCATTTTCCGCCATCAGACTGTCCTCCGTCAGGCCCAACGCCTGACCCTTTTTGATGGGTTATTACTACACAGGTTTTCCTAGTTATCAACCATCTCTTTATCAGTTACCAGGTTTTCCTTACCATTATCCTACCACAAACTTCTCTGCAGATGGCGCTGGGTCAGGGTTCCATCCCTGTCACCCTCCCCACCTCCCTCTCCACCTCCTCATGCTCAACCACATGGGATTTTAGGGAGATTTTGAGTCTTGGTGGTCTGAGACAAAATCTCAATTAGTCTCGAGAGTTGAACATCAGGCATCTGTGACCTTTGGAAACAGGCCATCCAGATCCTACCCCAGGGCACTCTCCGTCACTCCTCGAGCCTCAACATCAGGCCAAATGACAGCCCACACGCAAGCACTGATGTCAAAGGTGGCTCCCAGGAGAAGGAACTTGCTCTTCTAGACAAGGATCTGGAGGATTCCAACAATTCAAGCGGATTCCATTCCTCCTCCAGGGTTCAGGATTTGAGACACCTCCTCCTGAGGAGCCAGTCCCTAGAGAGTCTCCCAAATCCCCACCTGAAGATCCTTTCTTTGTGGACCTCCTTAGAAAAATGGCGGAGGCACAAGGATGGAGGTCAGATGCTCTAGACCCAAAGCGGCAAAGGTTGGCTGAGCATCTAGAGCTCCCAGAGACACGCTCAATGCTTACACCACCATGGCTGGAACCACATAGGGATTTATCCTTGACCATCTGGCAGAGACACTCTCTATCCCAGCTATGGCCAAGAAAGTCAACTAGGTTTACAGGACTCCAGAAGACAAGGACCACCTCAGCGTACACCCAAAGCTGATTCAGTGGTCATCACTCCAGCCACGATAGGTTCACTAACCCAAGCACCTCAGTACCTTCCCTCCAGACAAGGAATCCAGACAGCTGGACCAATTCGGTGGAAGTTTTATTCCTTCTACACTAGCTATTTGTGCCCTTAACTACCTGGCTTACATGCTAATGTACCAGAAATCTGTTCTGCCAGCTCGAGCCCATAGTCGAGGCCCTTACAGACTCTGAAGCAAAACCACCTTGGCGACTACACTCAGATCTGCCAAAGTAGCAGGACACCATTCACTACAGGCCACCTATGATGCGGTGGACTCCTCCACTAGAGTACGGCCATGGCAGTAGCCTTCATAGATACTCTTGGCTAAGAGTATCAGGTTTCACCCTTGATGTCCAGTTGGCTATCTAAGATGCCCTTTTCAGAATCTCTGTCCTGTCTGACAGAGATGCCTAGGACATTATTACAAGCCTGCAAGATAAAGGCACTGCACTTTGGTCGGTACACACTATGTATCACCCAAAACCTCAGCCAAAATGTCCCTTTCATTGGCAAACAGATGCCAAATGAAAATACACAATAGGCACTCGGTGCCATTTCAAACGTAGGGCTCCCAATACAGCCAAGAATCAGAGAGTTCAGGAGTGGTCCTCCCTAAGTCTCCTCCCATTCCTGACTCACTGACTGCCCTCTCTCCTCCCACGTCCATCAGAGGAACAGGAAGGTGGAAGGTTTGCACAGCATCTGGGATACTGGGAGTCCATCACAACCCGATGCCTGGGTACTTCAGTTAATAAAGGTACTTCACTTAACAAGGCTTGGTCACACTCTAATTTCGAAAAAAAAAACAATCTTCCATTTTTCCCACTACCCAAAGGTGCACATTCCCCAATTAAGGGAGGGATCATGGCTCTTCATCAAAAGAAGCAAGCCAGCAAACCAGATCAGGAAGGGATTCTGCTCCACTCCTTTCTGGTACCCAAAAGATGGGGGATCTATGCCCAATTCTAGACCTCAGTATCTTAAACATCTTCATAGAATACAAGAGTTTTCAGATGCTAACACTACAAAGCCTGCAGCCGCTTCTTTTCAAAGGACAATGACTTTATGCCCTGGACATGCAGGATGCGTACCTACACATTCCAATATTCTGTCTGCACCACATATTCCTTAGGTTTTCTTCCAATGGGAGCATTACCAGTTCAGGCTCTCCCTTTGGCCTGTCCTCCGCACTGCAGGTGTTTACCAAGTGCCTAGTAGTGGTGGCAGGAGCCTTGAGGAGTCAGGGGAACTACGTCTAACCTTACCTTGATGATTGGCTTTTTGCAGCCCTGTCAAAGTTGGGGTTGGAGGTTTCCTATCAGCTACCCTGCACTTCTTCGAGCAACTGGGTATTACTGTCAGTTACCCCAAATCCCAGCTCATTCCTTCCCAGTACCTGCAATTTATTGGGTGGTTCTGGATACAGTACAGGGTATGGCCTTTTTTTTTCCCACTGGACAGGGTAGAGATCCTGGAGAGACAGGCCAAGTTGGTAACCTCCATCCAACACCTTTTGGCCAGGGCGGTCCTTCTTCTCCTTGGCCTAATGGCAGTGGCTATCTCCACGATTCCAATGGTCAGACTCCACGTGCATATCTCACAGTGGACCTCAGGTCTCAATGGGATCAGTGGACGGACAACTTGGACAGCTGTGTCCTAATTTCTGGTCCGATGCAGAAAGATCTGCAGTGGTGGCAAAACTCCAACAACCTGACTCAAGGAGTTCCTTCCAGGCCCTCCTTACTCCCAAATACTGACCAAGGATGTGTTGGAAGTGGGATGGGTGCCCATCTGGGACATAACAGGACCCAGGACCTGTGGTCACCTGTAGAACTACACTTGCACATAAACTTGCTTGAAATGAGAGCAGTTCCATATGCTCTTTAGCTTTTCAGCACATGCTTCAGCAAGATACTCTGTTGGTCCAGTCGGACAACATGTGCATAGTACGATGCATCAACACATGGGACACCAGCTCGTATCCTCTTTGAAGGGAAGCGATGCAGGTCTGGAATTAGGGCGGTTCTGCACAAGGTTCACCTCAGGCAGTCCCAAGTCCCATGTGTGCAGAACATTCTCACAGACAGTCTCAGCTACACCAGGGTAAAAGTACACAAGTGGGAGCTGAAGCAAGAGGTAACAGACCACATCTTTGACCGCTGGGGTCATCTGGAAGTGGATCTGTTCATGGTCTCATCAAATGCAAACTTCCCAAGTTTTGCTCGCTCAGTCCTGGCATAGTGCTTTTGGCAAGACGTGTTGTTGCTTTGTTGGACAGGGAGATATCTATGCATTCTCTCCTTTCCAGTTTTACAGAGTGCTGATCAAACTCCAAACAGAAGCAGCACAAATGATTCTGATAGCTCCTATTTGGCCTTGACAAATTTGGTTCCTGCTGCTTCAGCAGCTGGCAGAAACCTTCAGTTCCTCTTCCACTGTTCTATGATCTCCTGAGCTGTGGGGTGCGGCATGCTGGTGCACCAGGATCTGAAGTCCTTCATCTTCATGCGTGGCTCCTCAAGACATAGTTGCTTCCAGGTTTGGGATTCCCTGGGTTGCTCAGATTTTGGTAAAGGCCAGAAAGCCTTTTGCCAGAACTACCTATTCCATGAAGTGGAAGCATTTTTCCATCTGGGCCACTTCAAGAGGTGGGACCTTTTTCGTGTCCTGTCCTCAGGTCATGCAATATCTACTTCATCTGTCTGACCTGGGCTTGAATTATTTGTCACTGAAAATGCATCTAGTGGCCATTTCTGCCTACCATGTTTTAGAATGGAGCAAACCTTTGGCTCAGTTAGAGGTTTCAAAAACCTTCCCAAAAGGTATTCTGCATCTGAAACCCTTGGTGCGTAACCCTGCTCCACCATGGGACCTTAATTTTCTTTTAGAAAATTGACTTTACCTTCCTTCAAACTGACAAGTTCATGTGACATGTGCTTTTGTCCTAGAAAGTGCTCTTTTAGTTTTAGTCACTTCTGCCCAAAGAATTTCTGAGCTTGAGGCTCTGATGTGTAAGGAGCCATATTTGATTTTTCACAGAGACCAGGTGGCTTCATGCACTAATCCTAAGTTTCTTCCAAATGTTGTTTCAGAGACTACCATGAATCAGTCTCTTCAGCTGCTGATGTATTACCCTGAACCTTCTAATCAGGGGAGACCATTCTGTATATGTTAGACGTTCACAGAAATTTACATTATTACACTAACAGGACAAAAGAAGTCCCAAAACGGATCAGCTTTTTGTTTCTTTCACACTCAAGAGAGAAGGTGTGACAGTTTCCAAACAGTGCCTTTCCAAATGGTTGGCAGACTGCATTGGTTTTGTTACCAGATGTATGGTAAAGTCCTTAAGGGGCAGGTGAAAGGACATTCTACAGGGAATGGCTGCCTCTACTGCCTGTTTCAAAAATGTATCTGCCTGAGATATCATGCTGCTGCTACTTGAAGTTCCATTCACACTTTTATAAAACACTGTAGTTTGACATTGCCTCTAGGAGCAGGGCTGGTTTCAGACTGGCAGTGCTCCAGGACTCCTGTCCTAAGTATTGGCATGCCTACTAGCTTCCAGTTCCAGCCTCCCATGTTTTTCTGTCCCTTGGATTTTATTGCTAGAAATTTAGTCCTACAAGTAATAACCTACTGCAGGAGCCCTCTTGAAGTAAGATAGTACAGTTACATAAGAACTTACTGTAACAGTAGATCTTCAAGAGAGACTTTTGCAATAGGTGACTTTTTCCCACCTTCCTTCCCCTCTTCAGTCTGTTGCTCTTTTCTAAGAGCTTTTCTTGATCCAGTAGTCTCTTCCCATTCTCCTGTCATGACTCTCAGAGATCTCTGATGGGAGAACTGGAGGGTGGACATGGGGACCGCCAGCTATACAGTGTTACGATGACATCTGTCTCTTGACATCGGGTGAGCAGTCTCCTGTCAGACACACTGCTAGCAAAGTTTCATGTGGTCCTGACACCACACCACGGGCACAGTCCTCCAAGTAATTACCTACTGCAAGAGCCTCTCTCAAGATCTACTGTTAAGGTAAGTTCTTACATAACTGTACTTTCCAAAACCAGTAGTCAGTTACTCTATTGACCTACTACCCACAGATTCAGCTCTAGGTTTGTCCTTTTATTTGCTTACAAAGCTAACTGTCCTAACTACCACCAAGTACAGGAACAGAGGTGGACAAACTATCACAACTGTTTCAGTGTGTTTGGGCATTTAATTTCTGGGTGGAGCACATTATGATAAACTTGCAGATTATTGATTCTCCTAGTCCTCTGTTTAAATAAAAACAGATGTTAAAGATAATTTTAACAAATAAGTTTGATTGTAGATATAACAGTGTGTGCGCACCACTTACAACAGAACTCATCTGAAATATAAATGTCTGCCTGACGATTTTCATCAGGATGCTTAGAATTTGAGACAGATCTTGTTCTTTTCCATTCTAGAGATTGGATCTGCATGTCTTGTGATGAAGGTCCAGCCTCAGGTTTTCTAGCAGTTAATCTTGGGACTTAGAATGTCTGTGAGCCAATCAGAGTGTGACTTTCTGTTTTCTCATTTTACAATGTATGAAAACTTTAACTTCTTTACTGTTGGGGTGTCACTTTAATGTTTGTGAGGAGAGGCATAATGAGAGAATTTTTAAATTTAATTAGCAATTAGAATAGTTTTCATCATACACAGTAGTAAAGAAATCCTTCACAAAGGTTTTGAAAATCTGCTCAGTGCACAAAAATTTTTGAAGTTAGCCATTGTGGAAACGTTTTAAGTCCGAAATAAAATGTTTAAAGCTGATAAACAAGGGCATAGTCAAGAATGCAAGCAACTACAAAACAACATTGCATGCGTTTGTGCTGCAATTAGTCATACCTGACCAAAATAATAAGAAAGTTATGCCTCATATCAGGGACCTGCACAAAGAAAGCTGGACTTGTGTGCAGAACCAAAGTGCCCTGCACATCTTGTTTCTTGCAGGGCCCAAAGAGCTATGTAGCAAATTAAGTTAGGGTCACCCCTGCTTGATGCTTGGCCACAAAGGGTCTACACAAAACAAGCTACCACTTACGTTCTCATAAATTATGGAAATTTATGGCAAAATGCTAGAGTTGATACAGATTAAGGTTGCTACCACACAAAATTCAAACCCCACAATGTTTGCAAACGTGCTGTTATGGTTTTCAACCCAGCACCCACAAAGTTTAGAAATGTGTTTTTGGGTTGTCACTTCCTCCAACCTATACCCTAACTCACTACACACTCCTCTTTCACCCTAAGCAAGCCAGCTACCCCTAGCCTCCCATGCATCCATACTTCCTTCCCATCATTCTTAGCTTACCTGCATTTTTCCAAACTACCTTCCTCCGGTTCTCCAACCCCTCCCCATCCTTCTGCCTCTACAAGCTAAAGCTACAAATGGACAAAATATTTTCTAAACTGCTAATCACCCTCCTACTTATATCAGCAGGTGACATTAAATACAACCTTGGTCCTACCCCATACACCTCTCAAAGGGCTTAAAGATCTCTCACCTCAATATAAAAGCCTACTCCCCAAACTAACCCTCCTCCAACCCATCATGTTGGACATACACTAGATGCTGTGGTTGTCTCTGAAACCTGACTATCCCACAAGATACCAGACAACATTCTTACTATTCCTGGTTACTCTCTCATCAGGCAAGACAGACCCACCAAGGGTGGAGGTGTCGCAATGTACTTATCCTCCAACTTCCAATACGCTTCTGTTATGCAGTTCTGTTCCCCATCCCAGTATGAACTATTCCTCATCAAACTTTCCCTCCTTTACCCTGCCTATATACATCACCAGCTCTTACTGCCGTCCAGGTCTACCTTTATCTACCATTTCTGAACTCATCACCACTGTTGCCTCATATACCTGTTCTGGAGATCTGTACATGCTAGGAGACATAAACATAGACTGGCTATCAACTGCAAAATCTAAATTATGTGCCAAGTAAACTCCCAATACCTAATTCAATTAATAGCTTCACCAACTCGGCTTAACCACAAATCAGCCAAGGAACCTGATTGACTGGGCCCTTACTTCTCATCCCCATCATATAATTGACTCTGATATACTTCCAGATTCTCTCAGTGATCATCATATGATCTACTGCATCTGTCCAGTCCCTCAGACTAAAGCTGTCCCAAAATTGATCACTTACGCCTATTTGTTCACTAAATCTAGCACGCTTTGTCAACCCGTTATGCACTGCACTGACTGGTCACCCATCAGCAGAATCCTCAATTGATATTGCCCTCAGCAATTTGCAGACAAGATTCCTGGAAATCTGGGACCTTCATACTTCCCCTAAACAACAAGAGTCAAAGGCTCACACCTCCTGTGGATTAACACTGAACTCTTGGCCTGCATACATGCTAGGGACCAGGCCTGGTGGGTCTACATGATAGCCAGATCCCACACTCTTCTTCTCTAATACCATCATCTTAGGAATGCTCTGTACCAAGGCCACCAGATATGCTAAATCAGAATATTTCTCCACGGCTTAAGCCATCCTTCCAAGTTTTGGAAAGTTGTCAAATCCCTATTCTCTCCTTCATTCCATCTCCCAATCCCAATCTCATCTATGGAAATGCTACACTATGTTACCCTCTATCTGTTGCATCTATCTTCAATACTTTCTTCACTTCCTGTGCTTCTTCATTCCAGATTACTCTTCCCCATTTACACCTATTGCCTCCTTAAACTCCTTCCAACACCAAACCGTTTTCCTCTCCTCCTTCTCATTCTCACTCATCTCACCAAATGATGCTTTCAGGGCCTCCTTAGACATAGAAACACAGACTTTGATGGCAGATAAGGACTGCTTGGCCCATCTAGTCTGCCCATTTCCTACCTACAGGATAGGCCGCAGATCCTAGTTAACCAACAGCCTATTTCTACCTACCCCCAAAAGAATTGCCTTATGTCTGTCCCATACATTCTTGAATTCTCCAACAGTTTTAGACCCCACAACCTCCTCAGGAAGGCTGTTCCATGCATCCACTACCCTCTCTGTAAAAAATACTTCCTCACATTGCCTTGAACCAAGCAAGGGAAGAGCCCATATGGTTTGGACCCCAAACTGCTCATACATAGATACATAGACAGTGTCGGCAGATAAGGGCCATGGCCCACCCAGTCTGCCCATTTGAGCTTGTAAGTTCAGTTTATGTTTTCCAGAAGTCGTTGCCCCTTACCCTGACCTCCAGAATTCCTTTATGACTATCCCATGCATTCTTAAATCCTATGATTGTTTCAGCCCCACCACTTCCTCTGGCAGGGTGTTCCACTTGTCCACCACCCGTTCTGTGAAGAAATTCTTCCTCATGTTTCCTCTGAATCATCCTCCTCCAACTTCATCCCATGCCCTCTAGTCCTGGAACATCTTTTTCGCTTAAAATAGTGTATTCCTGCACCCTGTTCCTCTCTGTAAGATACTTGTATGTCTCTATCATATCCCTCTCCTCCTCTCCTCCAGTGAGTACATGTTCAGTTGCTTCAACCTGTCTTCACAGGACTTGTGATGCAATCCATGCACCATCTTTGTTGCCCTCCTCTGAAACTTCTCTACCCTATGTCCTTACGTGAGGTATGGTCTCCAGAACTGTACACTGTACTCCAGGTGGGGCCTCACTAGTGTCTTGTATAGCAGAATTATGACCTCCCTTTTCCTGCTGGTGATGCCCCTGCCTATACATCCCAGCATCCTATTTGCTTTACCTGATGCCTTGTCACACTGTTTCCCTACCTTGAGGTCATCAGAGATAATAACCCCAAGATCCCTTTCCTGCTTGGTGCATGCTATTCCTCACCCCAACTGATAATATTGTGCCAGGGTTTTGTACCCATATGCATTATCTTGCACTTCCTTGCATTGAATTTCAACTGCCAAACCCTGACCATTCTTCAAGTTTCTGCAGGTCCCTTCTCATTCTGTCTACACCCTCTGGTGTGTCTACTCTGTTACAGAACTTTGTGTCATCAGCAAACAGTGAAATTCTGCCTTCTAGGTCCTGCGCAATGTCACTGATGAAGATGTTGAATAGGACCGGTCCCAGCACTGATCCCTGTGGTACCCCACTGGTCACTCTTCCCTCTGTGGAGTGACAGCCAGTTACCACCACCCTCTGTGCCCTGCCACCCAGCCAGTTACCTACCCACCACACTACTGTCCTGCCCACACCCACATTCCCCAGTTTGTGTAATAGTCTTCTATGTGGCACAGTGTCAAAAGCCTTGCTGAAGTCCAGATAGGCCATGTCCACTGCCCTCCGTGATCCACCTCCCTAGTCACCCAGTCAAAAAATTCAACGAGGTTGGTCTGACATGACCTCCCCTGGTGAAACCATGCTGCCTTGGGTCCTGTAGTCCATTGACAACCAGATGTTCCACCAATCTCTCCTTCAGTAGTGCTTCCATGATCTTCCCCACTACCGAGGTGAGGCTGACTGATCTGCAGTTCCCTGTTTCCTCTTTGTTCCCACTTTTGTATAAGGAGACTACATCTGCTGTCCTCCAGTCTTTGGTACTCTCCCTATTTCCAGTGATTGGCTAAACAGGATAGCCAGAGGTTCAGCCACCACCTCTCTTAGTTCTTTAAGGACCCGGGTTGCACCCCATCTGGCCCATTGCTTTATCAACTCTTATTATTTCCAGTTCCTTCAGGACCCTTTGTCATGTAAAGGATTTGTGTCCATTTCTGCACCATTCTCACCCTTGTACTCCCTTCAGACCCATTACCCTCAAATACCTGTTCAATATGTCAGCTTTACTGTTGTCATCCTCCACTGGCCCCCATCCTCCCCTTCAGTCTCACTATCCCTCCCTTTGTCTTTCTTTTTCCTTATGTACCTGTAAAGGTTTTGTCCCTCTACCCACTGATTTTGCAATGTGTTCTTCTGTCTGAGCTTTGGCTTCCCTTACTGACCTCCTGCCTCCCTTTGCTTCTCCTGGTACTTCTCCCTATCCTCTGTTTCCGCTATAAGCTTACCCACTGGCCACTCTACTAAACCTATCTTTCTCTTTCCTCAGTACCCACAACCTGGAAACACTCTACTGTTATTCCTCTCCCCAAAGACGTCGAGCCCACTGCCCCAGGGAACTATCGACCAATCTCTCTGCTTCCTATTCTTGCTAAGCAGCAAGAATGTATTGTCCTCTCAGCTCACCCCTTACCTTGACTCTGCCTCATTTTTCACCCTTCTAGTCTGGCTTCGAAAGTCCCACTCTACCACCACCTCCCCCACACGGCTCACTGACTCTATACTCACCAATATGGATCAGGGTCATGACCTCCGCCATATTTGTTAACCTGGCAAAGCCTTCGAGACAGTATTCTTCTCCCTCTCCTCCAAAAGTTCAGTAGCCACTGGGCTAACCTCCTTAGCCACAGCTTGGTTTAATTCCTACCTATCAGGCAGATCTCAGTCGGTCAAGATTGCCTCCTCCTCTCTCTCCACTTCTCATCAACACTGGATTCCCTCAGGGCTCTGTACTCGGGCCTATTTTATTTTCAGTCTTCCTAAACAATCTCCCAACAGTCTGCTCCTCATCCCAAATCCACATGTATGCAGACAACACTGTCCTTTACATGTCTAGCATTTTCACACCGATGAGGAGGCTAGAGTGCAATAAGATTTCAATAAGGTCCAACAATGGTTCCAGAACAACCCGCTGTTCCTGAATGCCAAAAGACAGTCTCCATGTCCTTCAGCACCAGACAAAGGCCATCAAAACTCCAGTGCCCCTGCCTCCACACCTTGGATAGTACACCTATTTAAAATGTCACTACCTTTAGATACCTTGGGGTTAGGTTAGACCACCATCTGGACTTTTCAGCAGATATGAATACTATCCAAAAGAACCTGCACCCAAGCTTGGTGCTTTATGCAGAAACAAGGATTGCATTCCGCAAACTACACACCATGCAATCGTGCAGAAAATGATCCTCCCCACCTTCAACTATGCTGACATAGTCTACAGTGCTGCACCCAAACTACCCTAGCCAGACTGGACACCGTCAACTCCTTTTGCTGCTTTGTTCTGTCCTTCCCTCGCCTCATCACTGTGACCTGTATAAAGCCCTATCACTCCAATCCCTGAATCCAGAGCCTGTCCCATACTACCATTTCATGGCCAAAGTTTGGACCAGTAACTTCCCCTCCTATCTTTCTTCCTCCTTATGTGTTTCTCCCTAACGCCCTTATTCCCTGCATAACACTGACTCAAAATCCTTTGCTATACCACACCGCTCTACTACCACTGGACAATCTGCTTTCTCATTCCGCTGTCCTAAGCTGTGGAATGCTCTCCCTCCTCTATCCATAACACCGCCTCACATAAGTCTCTCTCCTCCTCTTACGTGAATACACTACCACCACCTCTGCTGCCAAAACCCACTGACCCCTCACCTTGCAATAACTTTCCTACTCTCTTCCTAACCTCACTCTTCCCAGGGCATGGTCCTTGGTCAAGTAACCTAGCATTATGCTCAGTCTGGCTCTCACTAGTTATCCATGCAGTTATTGCTGCCTTGCATTTATGTACTAACTATTATGCTAAATTTGGATGTAAATATTGCTGTAATGTAATGTCTATTATGTACCTGTATTTTCTTCTGCCTTCATTTTAAGATGTAACTATTGTATGACAGGACTAATTATTGCTGTATGGAATGTCTACTATGTACTGCTGAATGTATTTATTTATTCTCTGTGTTTACATGCAACTGTTGTTTTATTTATTTATTTATTATTTTTCTTCTGGTCCTCCTTCAATGACCTAATGAGCTTGGCCCCTGCCCCTGTGACCAACCATGCCCAGGTTTACCCTGGGCAGGCTGAAAGCAGGCACCCCTCCCACTGGTCAATGCAGGTAAGTTCTGGCTTATTCCCCAGGGTGGGGTCACGGGAGCGGGGACACTCCCCTGGACACTGGTGGCAGTGGTGGTAGGCGTGGAGTCATGGCCGGGGACTAGAGATTTTGTGTTTGTGTTGCCCTGGGAGGTGGGCGTGCAATGGCGCCAGTGTCTGTCCCACCTCCCACATCCAGCAAGTACCATTTTTTTAGGCGATTCCCCTGCCTCCTCCAACAAGCCAGACACTCACCCCCCACCCCCAGAGAAGGAAAGCCTCCCCTTGGGCACCTTATCTTTTTCCACCTGGCTGACCCTCTGATTCTTGGGTCCGTTCCTGGACCCGGGACATCAGCGTTGCAAGTGGTCACCTTGACACTGTGCTGGACGGGCTGGCATACATGCTACTATTGCACTTGTACTCTCCTCCCTTCCCCCGGACTCATCTGGAAATGTGCAGTTCTACTCGGTATGCCTTCCTGGTGAAACTCTTGAATAAATAAATAACTTAACTTCCACCCCATCTCCTACTCTCATTAACCAAGGCCAAGCTACAGCTAAGGGGACATGCATCAGTGGTGTGGTACCTCATACAGGGCTAAAATATTCAGAATTTGTAAAAGCAACCCTAATCCCCACCCCTCCCCAGCCCCTACCCTTGTGACCGAAAGCCAAGCTACAGGTCTGAAAGTCATATCACAGAGATCTGGGGCCCAATAGGCAAGGGTCTGCCTGGTAGGCAAATTGATTCTTCTTCATCATCATCATCATCATCAACTTTATTTTTAAAAGCGCCCTTCCAGAGCAAAGGGTGCCCTTGATTAAAACATAGAGTCGGCCGGCTTGTCGGCGCAGCGATTTAGTTTCTGCTTCAAGCGCGGCGACCGGGTTTGGGAGCGGACTAGGGTCGCTGGAGAGCCGGCCGGGGTGGAGTAGGTTCGAGCATCCCGACTGCTCACCTACTTCAGGGGTGGAGGGGATGTAGGGTCGCTGTCTGGTACCTCCTAGCGGAGGCGGGGAGATCAGCAGCAACCTGGATGTTGGGGGCATGGTGAGCATCCCGGCTGCGCGACATTGTGGCCACACCACGCCTGGAGAAAAATACCAGCCTCCAGGTTTGCGGATGATGGCTGCCCGCTCCCGTTGGCCCGAGATGTCCTGTGGCCTCCAGACCCACCTCAGCAGCGCCCAAGGACTGATGCCTAGTCGCTGGGGCCCTCCCTTCACGGGTGTCTTCCCCTCAGAGGAGGGGGACCCACCAACAAAGGATATGCCGGGCCTCCTTGGGTCGGCTGTGATATGAGGTGAAGGGAGGAGGGACAGGATGAGGGGGTCACGGTAGCATGAGCAGCTGGAAGGAGGGCGAATCAGGAGGCAAGGACGGAGGGAAAATACATAACACAAAAAAAAAAAAACATAGAGTCACATATACATAAATTCATAACTTCATACATATTTAAAATATTCATAAAATTCATCACATACAATTCTTATAAGCAACTGCCTTATAAAATGCCTTTAATAGCATAGACCAGAAAAGGTCTGGTTGAATAAGTGGGTTTTCAAAGATGTTTTAAAACCCTCTACAGTCAGGCTATCTTGTATCTGACGAGGTAGAGAATTCCACAGGGTCAGAGCCATAAAAGCAAATGCTTTTCCTCCAGATGTCTTCAAACGGACCCTGAAATCTTTAGCAATCCCTCGTTGGAGGATTGGAGGCAGGAGGGGCAGTAAGGTGACAGGAGTTCTTGCAGGTACTGCAGTCCCTGGTCGTGTAGGGCTTTGTAGGTCAGCATGCGACCTTGAAGGTTATCCGCCACTGTACTGACAGCCAGTGCAGTTCACACACCACAGGTGTTATCTACCTGGATCTAGGGGCTCCAGTCAACAGCCTGGCCATTGCATTCTGCACCAACTGCAAGCGATGGATGTCAACCCCAGTAGCCTAGGTAGAGGGTGTTACAGTAATCAAGACAAGTGGTGACAAAGGTGTGGACCAGAGTGGAAGATCTTCAATTGCAACCAGGTATTTCACCCTAGCTATATTCCTAAGATGGTAAAAGGAAGATTTGACTACGGCCGTCACCTGAGCCTTCAAGGTCAGGCCCTCATCAAAAATCACACCAAGGTTATGCACCTGGTCTGAGACAGTTAGTGGTATCCCTCCAGTTCTAAACCAGAGGGCTGTCCCACCAACATCCCGCCAACGTATGATCTGGGTCCATAACCAATACCTCTATTTTTTCGGGTTTAGCCTCAGTCAGCTGGTACTCACCCAGTCCTGAATCTCAGACGGACAGCTGTTAAACACCAATACAGTATTTTCTCCTGGCCGGTGCAAAAGACATGTACAGCTGAGAATCATCTGCATAGCAGTGAAAGGTCAGACCATACCATCTTATGATGTCTCCCAATGGTAGCATGTATACTGCGAACAACATGGGGAGCAGCACCGAGCCCTCGTGGCACCCCACAGGGCAGCTCATAGGGGCCAAGGACAATCCCTGACACCACACCCGAGATCTGCTCTTGAGGAATGATCAAAACCAACTGAGGCCTGCTACCCCCGTCCACAGCATAACTGTAGGCGCTCAAGGAATACCCCATGGTCCACAGTAGCAAATGTTTGCATGCTGTTTTTCAGAGTTTTTCACCCAAGCAATATTCAACGGGGAGGTGCGTAGTAAAGGATAGCACACACAAATAGATAATGTAGTTGGTGCGCAAGAGGAGGGGTGAGGGGTGAGGGTGTGAATTCAGCTGCAGCATTATATTCAGCATGTTAGTGCTATACAAAATGAATAATGCTGGCCACTTAGCGCAGCACAATTACCACTGAGAAAAAGGTCACTGTCGCTGGTGCCACATATCCGAAATGGTGACAGACACAACCCTCTTCGCTGGCCATCATATGGAATGACAGGGAGCTGTGTCTTATGTACTGTATAGGGAGCACGTGTTCTCTGTACTGTAGATGGAGTGGTCTGTGTACTGTACAGGAAGCATACGTCCTATGTGCTGTACAGGAGTACATCCTGTACTGCACAAGGAGTACATCCTGTGTACTGTACAGGAGCATGCGTCCTATGTGCTGTAAAGGGAGTGCATCCTGTGTACTGCACAAGGGAGTACATCCTGTGTACTGTACAAGGAGTACATCTTGTGTACTGTACTGTACTGTACAGGGAGCATGCATCCTGTGTACTGCACAGGGAGTACATTCTGTGTACTGTAGACAATATGTGCACTCTCTGTCTACTAGACAATATGCACACTCCCTGTCTACTGTAGACAATATGTGCACTCCTGTTTACTGTAGACAATATGCACACTCCCTGTCTACTGTAGACTATATGTGCACTCTGTCTACTAGACAATATGCACACTCCCTGTCTACTGTAGACAATATGCATACTCCCTGTCTACTGTAGACAAATGCGCACTCCCTGTCTACTGTAGACAATATGTGCACTCCTGTCTACTGTAGACAATATGTGCACTCCTGTCTACTGTTGACAATATGCATACTCCTGTCTACTGTAGACAATATGCGCACTCCTGTCTACTGTAGACAATATGCACACCCCTGTTTACTGTAGACAATATGCACACTCCTGTCTACTGTAGACAATATGTGCACTCTCTATCTACTCGACAATATAAAAGGCCCCTGTCTACTGTAGACAATATGCATACTCCCTGTCTACTGTAGACAATATGCTCACTCCCTGTCTACTGTAGACAATATGCGACCCCTGTCTACTGCAGACAATATGACACACCCTGTCTACTGTAGACAATATGTGCACTCTGTCTACTGCAGACAATATGTTCACTCCTGTCTACTGTAGACAGTATGCCTACTCCCTGTCTACTGTAGACAATATGTGCACTCCCTGTCTACTGCAGACAATATGTACACTCCCTGTCTACTGTAGACAGTATGCGACTCCTGTCTACTGTAGACAATATGCGCACTCTGTCTACTGCAGACAATATGTACACTCCCTGTCCACTGTAGACAATATGTGCACTCCTGTCTACTGTAGATAACACGCACCCCTGTCTACTGCAGAGACAATAGGTGCACTCCTGTCTACTGAAGACAATATGTGCACTCCCTGTCTACTGTAGACAATATGCACACTCCCTGTACAGTACACAGGATGTGTGCTCCTGTATCATACACAGGCTGCACTCCCTGTGCAGTACATAGGACAAATACTCCTGTCATTCCATATGGCACGCCAAGAAGATGAGAGGAGGGCTGTGCCAGTCACCATATCAGATCCTTGGCACCAGCAACTGCAGTTGGGGGGAGGTGGTTTGCATGGTGTGGGGCCACTAGACACCAGGAACAGCTTGTCGGACATGGCAGGAGTGATCAGGGGCCACTAAACACCAGGAAAGATTGCATGTGTACAAGGACAGGGATTGAGGGCAGGAGGTGCCAATGGACACTAGGGAATATTTACATATTTACATTTATAGAGAGACAGGGATCGGAGGGGAGGGGTGCCACTGAATACCAAGGAATATTTAGATCCATACAGGGACAGGGATCAGAGGATGGAGGGTGCCTCTAAACAGCAGGGAATATTTGACTTCACACAGGGATGGGGATCGGAGGGCAGAGGTGCCACTGACACTACGGATATTTGCATTTATCCAGGGATGGGTATTGAGGGGTTGCCACTAGACACCAGGGACAGAATGTACTTTGATAGAGATGGGGCTCAGAAGATGGGGGTGCCACTAAACACATGGGAATGCTTGTGGTTTTACAGGGAGAGCAACTGGATGGTGGGGCATGCCACTAGATACTTGGAACAGAGTGTACTCTGATGGGGACAGGTATCAGAGAGTGGAGGTGCCACTAGACACCAGGAATGCTTGTATTTTACAGGGATGGTGACTGGAGGGTGGGAGTGCCACTAGACACTAGTAAATGCTTGTGTTTTACAGGGATGGTGACTGGAGGGTGGGAGTGCCACTAGACACCAGGGAATGCTTGTGTTTTACAGGGATGGTGACTGGAGGGTGGGAGTGCCACTAGACACCAGGGAATGCTTGTGTTTTACAGGGATGGTGACTGGAGGGTGGAGTGCCACTGGACCCAGGGAATGCTTGTATTTTACAGGATGGTGACTGGAGGGTGGGAGTGCCACTGGACACCAGGGAATGCTTGTGTTTTACAGGGATGGTGACTGGAGGGTGGGAGTGCCACTAGACACCAGGAATGCTTGTTTTTACAGGGATGGTGACTGGAGGGTGGGAGTTCCACTAGACACCAGGATGTACTTCTGCTATTAAGGGCAGGCAATTGTGGTGGGGTCACAGGAGGGCACAAACCTGCCAGTACTTCCATGGAAAAGAGCCCATAATGGGCATGTATATGGCCTCTTAGTGCCTTGCATACCCAGTGGGCTCATTTGCATGTTGCCAGCTGAATATCAATCTGGGGCTCATGGTGCTAATAGATCTGGGGGCACACCAGTTTTGTGCACATCGATATGGGCTGCCTACAGCCCAGATCCATGTCAGGGCAGAACTACCCAACTTTGCGCTGCCCTGACATGGTTCCTATTCTCAGTCGGATAGTGCTGATGTGCTATCCAACTGAATAGTGTGTCTCTGGGATCATGGGCAAGCAGAGCACAAACCTTGCACTCTGCTGTTGTCCATTTTCCAATATCGGGCCCCTGGTGTTTTATGCATATGTTAATAGTAGTAGTAAAATCTTTATTTTTAGACAGGATCAGATGACATTTTCACTATTAGACACATCTTATTTAAAAGGTGCTCCTGTTTTCTACATAAAATCTAATGTCTAATTTACATTGGTACAAGTCAAATTTCATATGCACAACACAGCATTGAGGGACAGTTAAACAATGCAAAACAACTTTCAGGTGGGGAGCCAGAGAGCCAGCTTCCAGGCAGGAAGTGTTTCTGCAGCTCTGCTACTTGTTCCTAATTTACTGACTAAAACATATAATTTTAGCTGAAACTTTTATTTCAACTGAACTCAGTGAATTCTGCAGATTCTCAGTTCTCTAACGATACCAGACTTGTGATGGGCATACTAGCAATAATCAGCCTAATTCGGCTGCAAATTTGAGGCCTCTACTGCATCTCAACCTCAACCTCCACGCCTCTGATCAAGACCATGCGTGGGCCTGCTACTTCTAAGGACCCTCCATGGCAAGCACTCATAGAATCTGTCAGAGCGATGGACTCAAAGCTCGAAAAACACTTTCTTAATTGGAGACCCATAATGCAGCGATAACAGCACTGAAGCTCAGCTGTTGCTGATGTAGACAAGCGATCTCTAGGAGCTCAGACTACAGCAACTACCCTGGTGAAAGAAAACCAGCAACTAAGATATCGCCTGGAGGAGTGGAGAATATGATTCGAGTGAGGAACGCCAGAGAAGTTGGCCTACCTGAAGGTGTGAAGGGTAAACCTTTTTCTTTTGCGGTAGTGGCTGGCTGAGACCCCATCAATCCAGGAGGATTTTGAGTGGACAGCTCTGTGGCAGGTGTACCAAGCAATACCAAGGGTACGGCCTGCAGACGTGGTCAACTGAGGATGGCGATCCTGAAGACGATGTGTCCGGAGGTCCGGACATCATAATAGGGCAGCTTGTGCAGCTTCTCCCTTGGAGATCCAGAACCACTATATCAAGCTGTTTCCTGATCTCACCTACCAGACATGCTCGAGGAGGAAACAATTCAACGTAGTTCGCTAGAAGCTTCGCTTCATTGGGATAGTACACTTCTTCTTTCTAAGAGTCACATATGGGGGTCGGAGTTAGCAATTTACAGACCCAAAGGATGCGGGTCGCTGGACCGAAAAAAGCAGCTACTGAATTTAACAGAAAACCAGGACTGGAAAATGTAGTCAGCTCTGATTCGGAGGAAGGCCGAATACTAACTCTGACTTTTCTTTAGCCATTCATTTTAGAGACTGGGATACCGAGGGTGAAGTGATATTTTGGGAGAGGGGTAGTGTTGTTTAATCCTTCTCATAGCTATACTGACCCAGTTTAAAATTTTGTGCACGTTATTTCAATTGCTCATACTGTATACTGAGATCTGTTCTAAGCTAACTGTTTGTATGGGGGGTAGGAGCAGGAGACAGCAGAATGCATGGGAACCATGTCTGCCTTTAATATATTTTCTCTTTGAAGGTCACAGCACTACTGGTTAGTGCAGTTCAAATCTTGGGATATTCTACCTAATAAACGGACTATCACCTTAGCCGTGAAGGGCTGGCAACTTGGACTTTCTTATGGGACAGTTGGTGAAATCTGCCAATTATTTTATTTTATCCCCACCCTGCAGCATACTATGTAAGTGCTAGAACAAAGTGATATTCCATATTTTGCTACTGTAATGGAATGAATCCTCTTGCATGAGGGAAAAAGCTGTAATGTCCTTTTATTAATTCAATAAAAAGGAAGTACAAAAACAACTTTGAAATATACAATGAAACGTGTTAGATATTGCTGAAATGTCATGATTTAATCAAAACATGTACATCTTGTTGATAACTCTTGTCTCACTGCTATGTTACATTTCTTTTAAACTTTCATGTGTGTTTTTAGTCTGCATTTTAGATTAGTCCATGCTTTTATGGCAAAAAATGAGAAGTTAATTTTTCCATAGCTAGTTTTATGTGTGTTGATTTGATATGCGCTTACTAGTTTAATTTTCCTTATGTGAATGACTTGTGTTTTTCAATTTTTCATACAAGTAGGAAGGTTTTGTTGAGATCATTGTTTTCCTTACTTGATTTACCCAAATCTTTTTCTGTTTATTTTCTAGTGTAAGTCAATTTAAGTTCTCATAAAGCTTACATTGGTGCATTTATCTGTTAGATTTAAATGGAAGCCTCGCCAATCAGTTGTACGTGACTGCTACCTTCTTTAGGTCTGTGACACTTGCAATACGCAAATATGTATTCCGTAATCAATAGTTGATACCAACATCTGGTTAATAGTTGACCGCCTCATTTTCTCATCAAGACAGTGTGTTGTTCGCCTAAGTGCACCTAACCTATAATTTCTTTCCATGACTATTTCATTTGTGTGGTAGTTAAATTTTAGTCTACAGTCTACCCAAAACCTAAATATTTATATTCAGAGACCTGGATCAGATCTCTCCAGTAGTAGTTTTAATACCCATTCATGGAGGGTGGTGTTTTTATTTTACACCATTTGTAAATATCACGGTCTTCAATTTTTGCTATTAAGAATTAAGTTTGAGGGGGCACTGTGGAGCCCAAGCAGCATGCAGCAATTTTGTACAGCTTACACATCAAGAGGAGAAAATTGGTTATATCTCCTATTTAGAAGCCTCCCACAGGTTTTTAACCTCTCTACTGTGAAGAAACGACCCGAAATTTGTTAGGATGGGTAATCCTACAAAAGATAAGACACGAGGAGGGGCTGGGAAAAACAAAGGAATAGCAGGACCTGGGAGAGCAGAAGATGCCATACTAATCGAGGAATGGCCTGATGGAGGAGAAACTATTAACACCCTTGGCCATAGACTTCAGGCTTTAATAACATCAGTTTCTACACTCAATCAGAAAGTTGACGACTTTAACACCAGAGTCCTAATTATCGAGAAAGCAGTGGACGGGCTTAAAGATGATTTTAAGGAGGTTCATAAACAGGCAGAGGCCTCGACTGGAGTGACCACCTTGCTTATTAAAGAAAATCAGCATCTTAGGGCATTTAGAAGCACTAGAAAATACAGCTCAAGGGGCCAATATCCGGATTGTAGGTCTTCCCAATGCTTGAGGGTACCATCCAGTCCTGAATATGCAGGAATGGTTATCCAAAAATTTAAATCCAGAAGCCCCAGCAAACACATGGGAAATACAAAAGATCGATTGAGTCGCACTCATGTGGTTGTTCACAAAATGCGGAGGACCCCGTGAGCTTAATGATGGTTACTTCAGGTGTGGCAGCTAGGACAAAATTCTCAGACTTGCCCATAGAGCAGCTCCAGTCTATCAGGGGACTCTCAGGTTCATATCTTTCCTGACATTAGTTACGCAATGAGACAACGGAGAAAAAAATGTGATGGTGTGAGACGAGTTTGAGGGAGCTGGGAGCACTGCACACAGTCATCTTTCCAGCCAGGCTCCAGATCATATATCAGAGCAAGGTTTACCTGTTTTCAGACCCCATTGAGGCTGGTAAATGCATGGATAGACGGGCCTAGAATCGCAAAGGAGAACCAAGGGGACTGACGAGGAGGAAGATGAGGCAACAACCTGAAGGCTTAATGTGGGACATTGGAATTCTAATTTTTGGTAACACTGTTATAATTTCACCCACCAGCTTATAATTTAAATAAAACCGAGATGGCCTGTATAGCTGCTTGATTTTGGGGTATAGATTTTATGGCCTCTCTTTGTTTGAGGCTTTTCCATCAGGAGTTTGTGAGGGCCTGGTACATTCTGTTATGTTTTAAAAATGGAAAGGTGGGGAAAGAAAGAATAAATCTATGTCCAGTACTGTTAAATTTCTAAGGAATAAGAGGTAGATGCCTTACAGTTACGTGGTTTTCTCCTTATATACAGCAATGTTTTGCTGCAAATTAGTTTATTGTAGCATTTATTTCTTTCATTTAGGATGGAACATGGCACCAAATAGCCTTATAGTAGGGGCATTGCTTATTATTTTGGACTGAATTGCTGGACAATTACCTAACATTTGTTTTAGCCATGTGCTCTTGGGCTCATTAAGCAGCTTACACTAGGAGGTTTATACAATCTTGTATAGTAAAATATAAGATACCCCTTATGATGTAACACAATGTAGTTGATGCATAATATCCTTTTGATTAAGGAGAAAGGTGTGCTTCCAAAAGGAATAG
Source organism: Neoceratodus forsteri (assembly GCA_016271365.2). NCBI lineage: Eukaryota > Metazoa > Chordata > Ceratodontiformes > Ceratodontidae > Neoceratodus > Neoceratodus forsteri. The sequence continues at coordinate 179,491,577 of CM057459.1, forward strand.
CTGTAATGGCTTTGGACTGTCAGCTGCATGCTTTTTGTCTCGTATGTACAAGATAAAATAAAAAATAAAGTTAAAAAAAAGAATTAAGTTTGAATTTGTGAACCCGCTTTGAACTACTGTGAAATATCTTTGTAGATCTGACTGTATCTGTAATATACTGATACTCCTGATTAGTAACACCATGTCGCCTGCACAGAGTCTGATTTCAGACTTCTCCGCTTTGTTTACTGCCTGGTTTGTGTAAATTAAAATAGTAAGGGTCCCAATATCGAACCCTGGGGAACTACTCTAAGTACCCTGCTTCTGTAGAAAATCCTTCCCCACTACTGTTTGTTGTTTCTTCCTGTCAGATATGACCAGAACCAATGACAGGCTTCTTCTGACATTCCTATCTATAATAGTCTATTCAACAGGACCTTATGGTTGACAGTGCCGAATACTTTTGGCAGGTCCATGAACACTAAGCCCAACTCCCCTTATCTAGAGAGGATGCCACCAGATCTATTAAGTCAGTGAGCAGAGTGCTCGTGGAGTGGTCCTTTCTGAACACTGATTGGTGCCTGGACAACAATGCATACTTCTTCAAGTACTCGACAGTTGTCCATGCACCAATGTTTCCAGGATCTTTGACATCACTGGTAATAAGGTTATTGGACAGTAGTTGGACGGATTTATAGCTGAGCTCTTTAAATATCGGGACTATTTTTGCCTCTTTCCAGGCTATAGGAACCTTCCCTTCCCTTAAACTGCAATCAAAGAGGTTTATCAGTGCTGGAGTTATGATATTTAAACTGTTTTGCAGTACTCGTCCTTTTTCTATTTGTATCATTGAGATCCGGTTCTTGGTTTCTACAATGTTTTTAATAAAGACCAATATTTCCTGTGCCTGCTGTCGCTTTACTTTTATTCTTGTAATATTGTGCTTTTACTTGTTTTATTTAATTTGTCACACATTTCCTGCTTGTTTGTACTTATCCCAGTCACTTGGGTGTAACGTTTTATTTTTATCCTCCACAATCTGTTTTTTACTCAGATTTCTTTTTCACTTTTTTGTAATCCATGGTACCTTTTTTTTATTGCATTATTTTAGCAAATGGGGCAGTTTCATTACATGCTTGCAGGAATAAGTTGTTAAATTCTTTGTATTGCCAGTTCTAATGATGGAATTAAAACAGTCTTGACCATTTTATTCTTCCTAGTTTACTTTGCAACACTTCTGCACTATAAGTTTTAAAACATCTTCTCCATATGTGTTGTTCTCGATAATCGATTTTCTCCTGTGATTAAATTTGCCCATCAATTTAGTGTATTATGATCTCCCAGTTCTGGTTGTTTAAGTAATGCATAGTTGGCATACAGTGATGATAGTGAATGTAAATGGCGACTGTCAGAACATGACTCATTTACATCACTACCTTTTGGGCTACCCTGTGAGAGGGTAGCAATAGAATACAAAAGTGACAGTAGGGATGAGTGAGGGAGGGCAACCAGAAGGGGAGGGATAGGGAAGAGAAGGGAGGAATGAGAGGAGGGTTTGTGGGATAGTGTACCATGATGCCACTGAGCTAGCCGGCGTGGTGTGGTGCTGAGGGTGGTTAGCTTCAGTGCAGCAGGTACTGGGTTCAGGACTGGGGACTGGGGAAAATTTTACTGCTGCTGTTTTTTTCCAAGGGCTACTACCCTGCCTGCTTGGCTAGTAGCAGGTTAAGGGGCTTGAGTTCTGAAACGGGTGCATCCACCAAGGTCAGGATTGGTAGTGGTCAAGCTAACCTAGGCACAGCTCTCCAGGACAATATAACCCCTCTTTCCTTACTAGTGGCCGAACAATACACAGTAATCACTTTCACAATACCCTGATACACAACACAAGTACCCACACTGTTTGCATTACCACCAGGGCTTTCCTCTGGCTCCTGCCTGGGAACCCCTGTAAAACAAGATTATACACAGCAAATAACAGCAGTACAGTACTCTTACACAAACTGGAATCACAGTCAGGGTAAATGCAAAAGAGTTAGATCTGATTTATTTAAGGGACTTGAACAAAGGAGGGCATAATCAGGTTAATTTGCTTAAAGACTCTATCATTCAAACAGTTATGCACTTCAGGGTCTGTAAACAGTCACACACTCTCGGTACCCAGATGGAGAAAGGTGGGCTAGCCAGGAATGTTGCAGCTGGTTGGGGCCCTGTGATGGAAGAAAACAACATAAACCAGACACACTAATTGTAATCCGGAGCCAAAGGGCTCAGTTTGTGAAAAGAAAACAACAACACAATCAGATGACACACTTTTAGATTAGGCTGTTGTTGCAGGGAGCTACCCCAACGATTACTCATGATACCCAAGACTGGACACAGGCTGGACGAAAATCGAGACTGTAGGTGGTTGATCTGGAGTGCCAGGAGAAGCAGGGCCCACACGATTCGCCAAGGCATTGTTCCTGTTCAAGCATGGAGCAGGGGCTAATCCCCAGGCAGGTCTCTTGTCAATGGCATCCTCTGTGCAGCGGATAGTCTGGCTGGGCCAGTGTGGCAAGGCCCTGGCCAAATGGAGACAGATTCGGATACAGTCTGTTTTGGACTGGATACAACTTCCAGCAAGCAGAACACAGTTCACACAGTGGGTAACCAAATCACGCTCCCTAACAACTCACAGCACATTTACATGTAAGGAAATTCTACTATACCAGGCAAACCGCTCCGGTCACGAACACAGAGTCTCTACAGAAACCGGGATTCACTATACATTGGATGTATTTGTACTGCCTATGTGATGTCTGACAGAAGAATGTACAATATCTATTGTTTTTAATGATAAAAGCAATAAATAAAAGTTCAAAAAAAAAAAAAGAAACCAGGGATTCAAAAGCAACTGGAAATCCTCACAGGCCAATCGTATTCAGCAAAATCTTTGGTCTTCTTCAGGTATGAGCCTGGTAAAAATCAGTGGCTTACTTTTTTCTCACAAACTCGATTTAGTCTGAAATAATTTTGTCCTCTCCTCTTGGGGCAGCAGGCAGACATGCAGGCCAAAACTCAGCCCTTTCACAGTTTCCCATGCTAATCCACTCAGGACTGCTACTTGACTGTCTCAAGCTGTGTGCCCTTCAGCGCCGACTTAGATTTGCCTTAAACAGCAGGCAGCTTGGGGATTTCCCTCAGATCCAAAAGGTTTGGTTGGCTAATTTGGCTGTCAGTCAAAGCAAGAGTTCCCCTTCAGTTGCAAAAAGGTGCCAAAAGCCCAAAACTACAATTCCTACAGATTCTGACTCCAGACAGCTCCTGTAGCCCGACTCAATTTTAGGTCCCACTAGTACTGATTGGCCACATTCACAGTCCTGGGCCAAGATAGTGGAGATAAACAAAACAGTCCTTGCTTCAAAGAAGGCAGGTTAGACAACTACGTTATCATTATCACTCTAAATGATTTTTAGCAAAATGTTACATCTTTCAACAGAGCTCACTTTCCGATTACTTATGACTGCAATCTAGGCAGCTCTTAAAGAGACAGTACACAGAGGCTATACAGGCACTCTCTGGCAATCACATTTAAATGGATCGAACGCAAGACACCAGCCTGGCAGTCAGCATTTAGGCAAGCTCAAGGAAGACTTTTTGGGAACCCCCATTTGTAGGGGGTTACACCTTTCCTGCCTGGAGAAAACTTGGCATCTGCGCCAAGTCTATACCATCACAATATTGCAAATGCAAACTATATGAGACATTTATACCATTAGCATGTTATGCAAGTGACATCTGATGCATCAGTCAACGTAAACTTATACCTTTACTATACATTTCACTACACTTTATAATACTATACCCATTCTGACAATACATCAGGCATATTTTCACACAGGTAATTTACACATTACTATATGGATTCATGTAATAACTTCTTGTACATTGAATAGAGTAAGAGGGGCCCTTCCCTATTAGCTAACTGGGGGCTAGATGGGGCAGGGGCACCATACCTAGAAGGCAGAACTATTAACCTAGAATTGGCACTTAAACTCAGTTTGGGCAGTGAGCTCTGAGACACATAAACCCCTTTGGGGACCACATTGAGAGGCAAATCCACTGGCCTCCCAGGAGAATCATAACTAAGCGTACTATGGGCTTGACAGCTCGGCTAGTCCCTCTGAGGGAACAATCACAGTCTCTGTACTCTCAGCACTGGTCCTGGGACTTTCAACACTTGGGAGGGGTGCCTGCCTGGGCAGGAATGTCAAAACTTGGAGCACTGTCGGCCCCTCGCTCTGTAGGTTCTGTTTCCATTACACTTTGTTCACTTTGAAGACACTCTGGCACTGAAGAGGGTTGTAAGCACTCTCATAGTGTTCCTCAAATTCTGGCATGTTACCAGAAAGACTCATACAATCAGCCAAATCATACAGTTCCACAATACACAGAGACTCAGCATCCTCAGCTGTGATACTTTGCACTTCACTTTCAGGGAATATTGGCTCCAAGGATGAAGTTGGGGTTAGCAGTGCAGAAGGCCCAGCTTCATTCCCACGGTTAGTCATAGGATTACCCCAAAATAGGTGGCTCAGTTCATAAGAGGGGATAGACAGGATGACATTCACTTTCGTCAGAGATGGACTGACAGTCACTGTCATTCTGGGCCTGCTGCAAAGAAAACCTTAAATCAGTGACCACTGGGGTAGGTTGATGCTGTCTCTTCTTGCAGCAGCATGAGTCACCAGTCCAGGGGATCAATCTCTGAAGGCTCAGCCTCAATCATGACTTGGCCAATAGGAAGCAAGTGGTTACAGTGCATGGTCTTGACAGCTTTGGAGTTGTTCTCTGGGCACACCTTGTACACAGGTAAATAATCCAACTTTCCAACTACTACATGGGGAAGATGGTGCCACTGATCAGCAATTTTGTGGTTACCATGCAGTCCCAAATTGTGAATAACACACGGTCTCCAGGTTGAAGCTCTTGAGCCTTTACTTTTTATCATGCCTCTTTTGTTGGCTAGATTTCTCTTGGTGGTCATTGTCTGAACCAGTTGATAGGCATGGTTCAATTGAGCTTTCAGTTTTTTACATATTGCAAGTAGTTTTCGCTCGGACCCCATCTGAAGAGACCCCAAAACAGACATCAACTGGCAGCCGGGCCTCTCTCCGAGTATGAGGCAGTAAGGAGAGAACCCAGTAGTATAATTTTCTTGCAATTGTATGCGTGTACCAAGATGCTAATCTGATGGCTCCATTTATGCTTGTCCTTTGGGTGGAGGGCCCAGCATGTGTAGAGTGTGCAGTTAAATGTTCTGTTAAAGGTCTCCCTGTAAGTGATGGGGTGGTTCTTGACATTCGCACCCCATAGAGAGAGCATTTCTTTGATTAGTCAACTCTCAAAGTCTCTGCCCTGGTCAGAGTGGATCTGCTTTGAGGTACCATAGTGGACGAAGAGATTTCCACTAGCACCTTGGCCACGGTAGATGCCTTTGATCTTTGGTGGGAAAAGCTTGTACATACCGTGTGAAATGATCTGTAACCACTAACACATTGGCAATGTTCCACTGATCAGGTTCTAAACACAAGAAGTCTATGCAGACTAGTTCCATGGGGTGCTGGTAGTAATATTAACAAGGGGCAGCCTTCTGAGGCAGGACTTTTCTTTGCAGGCAGTGACTACAAGTTTTTACATGGTGCTCAAAATCTGCCCCCATTTTGGGCCAGTAGAAGTGAGATTGTACCAGGTCAAGGGTTCTGTCAATACCGAGGTGCCCCATGTGATTGTGGAAGGACCGCAGTACCAAATCTTTAAAGGCTGTGGGCAGGACCAATTGTTGCTTGTCTACTTTGCACTACGATCTATTGTCTCTCTCTCTATACAACAACTGATTGAACAACTTCAATCTTATTTGTTTATTTGAGTCTAGGATTACAAGTACCTTTGAGATGGGGCTCTTTACAAAGGTTCCACGTCAGTGAGTACAGGTGTATAGTTTCAATTACAGTATAGCACAATCAGTAACACTGATGGTTTTAACATGTTATTACAAGGTTACTACATGAAACACAAGGAATTGTACACAAACAAGGGAAAAGAGAAATGAGAGGTGGAGAAAGGAGAGGGCAGGGGTGGGTGAGACAGGGTGGGGGTATGGCAGCCTAGGGGGCTTTGTCAAAGATGTACAGGGTAAGTGCATCAGATAAGAAGTGGTGTAGGCAAAGTGCTAGGTGATGGGGCAACAACAGGCAGCAGAAACAATGAGCAGCAAGGTGGGAGTACGCTAGTCATGGCAGTCACAGGAGCTAGAGGCAAGAAAAGCGAGGCGGAGCTTGACTTGAAGGCACCCATCGTGGGTGAGGCAGAGATGTCACTACTGAGACTATTTAGCCAGCTGGGTGCCCTATATGCAAAGCGACCTTTGGCCTTGAGTTGTGCGACAGCAGGACTTGCAGGAGTTGAGGTTTAGAGCCCTGGTGTTGATGTTGTTGTTTCTGAGTTTAAGGAGAGAGCAGACTCCAGGAAGAGCACTGCCCATCACTATTTTCTTAGTTGTGATGGAGGTTTGATATTTGATTCAGCTGTTGAGATGCAACCACCCAGTTTGAGAGCAGAGGTCGCAAGAATGGGTGAGATGGTGGGATTCGGTGACAAGTCGACAGGCTTTATTGAGGGAGGCAGAAACTCATTTGAGAGAGCAGGCGGTGGCGGAGTCATAAATGATGAGTCCGTGGTCAATAATGCTAACAATGTAGATCTGGACGGTGATTGACAGTGCTTCAGGGGTTAGATGTTTCCTGTGACGGAACAGTAGGCCCAGCCTGATGTTAGCAGCTTTCAACACAGTATTAATGTGGGCAGCATAGAGAGGTGGGAGTCAAGGGTGATGCCAAGGTATTTGAAGGTTTGAACTTGTTTAAGAGTGACCCTTGCTTGGTTTTGACGGGAGGTGATACTGCTTATTTTGTTGTGAGAGCTGCTGAAAACATGGTCTTTGTTTTTTCTGGTTTAGGATCAGTCTGTGCTTTAAAAACCATATTTTGATTGTTGTGAAGCCACGCTGGAGTTTTCTTGCAGTTGTTTTCGATCATGGTGGAGCCTAGGATTATAGCATCATCTGCATAGACTATGATTTGCTATGGACAGGAATCTGGTAGCGAGTTCAGGAACAGGCTAAAGAGGAGGGGCCCAAAATAGAGCCCTGGGGACACCAGAGTAGACCGGTCTGGCATCTGAGAGTGTGTCCGCAGTTTTCACTGTTGAGATCGGTTGTCTAGGTAGCTTTTGAACCAGTTTACAGAGTTGGGTGAGAACCCCACTTTCCCGAACTGGACAAGCAGGAGGCCGTGGTGGACGGTATCAAAGGCCTTTGTTAAATCGATGAAGGCAAAACAAGTTTGCTGCCGTTATCCAATGAGTGGTGGATGGCGCTGAATTCAAGTAGTGCCGTGGAGATGCTATGCTTCTTTCTAAAACCGTGTTGCTGCCTGCATAGGATGTTGTGCTTGTCTAGGAAGTCAGTCAGCTGGTCAGTGACAATACGTTCCAGTGCCTTTGAGAGGGAGATAGGATGGAGATTGGACAGAAATTTTCATGAGCAGTTTTGGCGCCACTTTTGTGTATAGGGGTTACAGTGGCAGATTTCCATTTGTCAGGGAACTGGCTGAGGCCGAGGAGAGGTGAAAAATCCTGGTCAATGGCCTGAGTACTTCTTCAAGGGTGAGGGATAGAAGTTTGAGGCTGAGTGAGTCATTGCTGGTTGTGGACTTGCTAATGGCTTTTGTAACATAATTTCGAACCTGGTACATCTTGACGGATTTAAAGTGGAAGGAGGGTGACTATTAGGAGCAGAAGAAATTGGGACATAGAAGCGCCTTACTTTGAAAAATCAGGGGAAGTACAGTACTAAGGTCGGTAAAGGCAGTATTGAAGGTGTCCGTAATGATTTTCGGTCGAGTGTAATATCTCCATTTAAGCTGAACACCGATGGGGTGGTTTTGACTGCTTCCCAGTGACTTCTTTTATGTTGTTCCAGAAGTCTCTTCCGTTGCCCCACGAGTTAGTAAGAGCATTCTTGAAATAGGCTGATTTCATCACCGAATAGATTTTGTGCAGTCACCCATGCACGCTTGTAGTTTGTGATGTCAGTTTGCTTCCCAGTGGTTCTAGCGAGCTCCCAGAGGTGGTCCTTGCCTTAGTTGCCTTAGGAGGTCTCCTGAGAGCCAGAGGTATACAGAGGGCTTTTACTTTTCGCCTTTAGCAGGGCGAATTTGTTGTAGGCCTCATAAAGATTTTGATGAAGTGGTCTAGGGCAGTGTTCTACATTAGTTGCTATGAAGATTGGTGACTAGTCCTGTTGGAGGAGGTGAGATTTGAGATGAATTAATTGGCCACAGGGTAGAACTCCACTGGTGACAGTTTTAGGGGAGGTTTATTGAATTTGTTAGACCAGAAGCAGCTCACAGGAGTGGTCACTGAGTGAGTCTGGGAGGACTGCTGTTTGAACTCCAGGTTGGGTGGCTGGTAACGATCCAGTCCAGAAGGGTGCTGGTTCCAGTTTTGTAGTTTTTCCTGGTTGGTGAGTCTACCATCTGGGTGAGGTTGGATGCTGCAATGGAGTCCCTATGTGCCCCTGCCTAAAGTCTCCTAGCAGGATAGAGTCAGTATCCTGTGGAATGACCTGACAAAGTCCAGCACTGCGGTAAGTCCACTATCTTGCTCTTTAGGTGGTATGTAGACTGTGATGACTGTGAGGGTTTTATTGTGAGCACCAAGGAGGATTCTGATGGGAAGAATCTGTGCCATAGTTGACTGGGGAGCAGTGTTGATGGGATATCCCAAGATAGTCTCTTTAAGGTATAGGCGCAACCGCCACCTCGTTTAGTCGTCCGATCAAACCTAAAGACATTGTACCCAGGAAGGGTGATAGCTTGGGCAGGAACTGATGGAGAGCCAGGTTTCAACAACTGCTAGGATGTCCGGGCTACTGGCTAGTAAAGATCTGGAGGGCATCTATTTTGGGAGGAGGCTGCAGATGTTAAGCGTTATAATTGAGAGGGTGCCTGAGTGCTTGTTCTGGTTGGCGACCTTAGTGGGGGCTGGGCCAGGATTTGATGAACGTTGCCTGACAACAGCAGGAGGAGGAGCACTAGCTACAGAGTGCACTTACAAAGTTCTCTGAGTATGCACTTATGCCTTCTGTCATGTATGAACGTGTCATAGGGTGAGAGCAAAGGTTTAGGAACAGAGCAGTAAAAGGGAAGTGGGAGTAGCCACCATCCACAAGTGGAGAGGACAGTTCCTTACAGGTAGGTGGGGTCCAGGGTGGATGGTTGAGCTCTGGATATAGGGTACCTAAGTGGTGATATGTGGAATCAAGTAGGTAGCTGTGGGGAGGGGAAGCATGCTCTGGGAGGGTGGAGAGGGAAAGAGAGGAGCAAGGAAGAGGAAAGGGGAGCAGAGTACTGGAAGAATGCATGTTAAGATGGCAGAGAGGAGGTTGAGGGGTGCGGGTGCTGGGATAGGCAAGGTGGAAAGAGAAACGAAGGGAGGCAGGTGAGAGGTGGAGCAGAGAGAAAGGCAGCTGCACTGCAATTGTAAGTGAGGGGTCAGCACAGAGGTACAGTGAGATAGGAGTTAAATTGCAGGAGGGTGAGTGGAAGGGAGAACAGGAGAAGGATCTAGCAAGGCACCCTATAGAAAATGAACAAAGAGGAAGGACTACCCTAAGGGGGTGTGGAGGGTCTATTTAATTAAGGTGGGAGGTGGGGAGGGCGGGCGTAAATTTTGGCACGTCCACTTGGAGTCAATGGCAGCAGCCCAGAGTCACGAGAAAATTTCAGCAGGCATGGATAGCCAATCTGAGTGCAGGAAAAAACAAGGTCAAATCAGGGTGCAGCACAGTGAGCATCGGGCCAATGGCGGCAGCTCACAGCCACACGTCAGTCTATCAGTCTTACTCAACTTTCAGGATTCTGAGGGCAGCCAGGAGGTGTGCTGCTGGGCAGCTGGAGTACTGAGCCATGGCCATACCTCGGAAGGCTCATGGGCCGAGTCAAGGGCAGGATCCGATTTCAGGATCCCAAGGGTGGCCAGGATGTTGAATAATTTGCTTTAGGTATGAAATGACCCAGGACTAGGGGTAATAGGGGAGACTAGTGGTAGAGGACTGCAACCAACTTGTGTTGTTGCCTCTAGTGGCTTTACAGTATGATTTGCAAATGGAAAATCAATAAATCAGTGACAGGCCAGTGCAGCTTACATAAATGTTGCTCTGCACTTAACAGTGTTCTCTGCAGTCTTATGCCCTAGTCCAGTGATTTCAGCAGATTATCTGGGGCCCTTAAACAATAAAGCAGTTCGCAAGTCAGTGGAATGTAACTTAGACACATCTTTTCCCGCGACGCAGGGCATCAAGTGCTGACTGAATCATAGGATCTTGGGATTGAGCCCACTGAATGCTGTCATTGTCAAACTGGGTAGTGCACTAATATCTAGAGCAGAGAAGCGGCAATAAGCAGCTGATATGCAGGTGTCAGAAGGGCCCAAGCAATCTACTAAACAGTCCACTGTGTCCGCAGACATCTGTTCATCTCTATCAAACTTTTGGCACAATGCTCGAATGTCAGGTTCAGACAGCCTGACCCAATCACTCTTGGAAGTGGTCCTGTGATAAGGCATCAGCATCAATACAGTTCAGTCCCGTATCTATTAGACAGCATAATCATAGGTTGATAATGCAGAAAGCCACCAGTGCCCAGTGGCGCCTAACTTAGCTGATGTCTGCACATAAGTCAACGGGTTATTGTCAGTCTTCACCAATATCTTTGCCCCATAAGGTATTCATGAAACTGGTCAGTGATGGCCCATTTTAGTGCAAGGAACCCCAACTTATGCATGGGTAGTTTCGTTGGATGGGGTCAAGCTCCTACTGGTGAAAGCTACTGGTCTCAGGCCATCCTCATGGTCTTGATACAGCACCGCTCCTAGACCCTGCACACTAGCATCTATATGCAGCACAATGGGTTTGGGTCAGCAATGCAAGGATGGGGACGTGTGAGCTGATATATGATCTCATGGAAGGCTGCTTCACAGTTGAAGTTCCAGCTGGGCCCAAAGAGTTCACCTGTGGAAGTATATTTTTCTGGGTCTTTAATGGACCCTTTTGTATTTACAATTGGTAGGAGGGTAACCCTGTAAGGTTCTACTGTCAGAGAATTACCTTGGAATAGTCTTTTATGAACCTGCTGTAGTAACACAGAACCCCAGAAAATGTTGTAGTTCTTTCAGATTATGGGGCTGGGGCCAAGAAGTCAGTTCTTCAACCTTACTGGGATCAGTCTCTATCCCTTTGTAGATGCTATGTGCCCCACTCTACTTCATGGTGGTTTGGAAAACTGGCACTTGTCAATGGACAGCTTGAGGCTGAAGTCTTCCAGTCGGTCTAGGATGTTAAACAGTCAGTTCTCATGCTCCTCTAAGGTGCTCCCAAGCACAATGACATCGTCCAAGTACACCAGGCATTCTAGAAAATTCATATCTCCCCGCATGTTCCATCAGTCACTGAAAGGTGGCTGGGGTGCCCGATATCCCTGTGGTATCCTCAGAAATCGTACAACCCCATTGGACAGATGAAGACTGTTTACTCTGGTCTTCTGGGGCCATCGGGATCTGGTAGTATCCACTGCTAAGATCCAGCACTGAGAACCATTTGTTCCCATTCAAGCAGTCTAGGGCATCTTGTATAGAGGCATAGTGTATTGGTCTGGGATTGGTCCGCCGGTTCAAGGTTTGATTATCAACACACATCCTCATAGACCCATTCTTCTTACGCACAACTACAATGGGAGAGGCGTATGGGCTCCTGGATTCTTGCATCATGCAAGCAACGAGCATTTCTTGCAGGTGTCCTCTCACATCTTTTATGTCTGCTGGGGCTAGGCGTTGGGACCTCTCGAAATGGCTGTTCATCATGCAGGTGTATGTGATGCACCACACCCTGGACACATCCCACATCCCATTCCTTCAATGACAACACCTGGTCTCTGGGCAGTCTCTTGCTAATTCTAGCCTTCCATTCAGCTGGCAACGAGGTCACCAAAGTCAAACAAGTCTGGGGTCACTCTCTCCTTCTTACCAGGGTGCTTGTTTCTGAGCAACACTGCAGTGTGTCGCAGTGTTCCGTAGCTAGGGTGCACCCTCTGTTCACCTGGATCTCCCAATCTGAAACATTGTGAATCTGGACCATCACTCGTCATGCATAGGCATGGGCACGACAGGCAAGATGCTGGGCTTGACCAATAATCCTTCTGGCAATTTTCCATCACCTGGCACAGTCAACATCAGTATTTTGTTCTTGACATCTTTCTGAAGGCACACCCATTGGTTCACATATCTGGACTGTGTAGTACGGTATAGAGCTGCCGCCCATTGGCTCACGCGCTCGAACCAATGGGCGTGCAACTCAGAGCTGTCAGCTCAGGTCGGCAGGCGGGTGGGGTGCTGCCGCCCACCAGCTGATGGGGAGCGCAGGCGGTGGGGCTCAGTCGGCTGGTGGGAGGAGGGTACACTAGACCACCAGGGTAATAGGTCATTTTATATGTTTTACAGATGCCTGCGATCGGGCAGAGTGCAGTCCACTGGACCACCAGGGATATTGGCGGAGGGTGATTTAACCAGATGCCTGATTGGGCAGCGATTGGTCCACTAGACCCCCAGGGATACTAGGGAGGATATTTCTTTTAGACAAATGCCCGCGATCGGTCACATAGCGGTCCACTGGACCACCAGGGATATTAAAGGAGAAATTTTGTTTAGACAACTGCCCGCTATCGGGCTGCGGGGGACGTCGGTCCCCGGCTGCTGCCTGGCAGGTTCCAGGCGCAAGTCGTCGGGATTGTGCACCTTCATGCTAATGGGATGCAATGGGGACATAATGACATGCAAATGTGCGCTTTCTTTATATAAATTATGGCCTCATTTGCATGTCCCTTTGAATATCGCAGGTGTTGTGCATGGTGCAATGGCACTTGCACTAGCGCATCTCCATGCTCACTCTGGCCACTTGGCTGGGCGCAGTACCACTGCACCGTGGCACAGTGGGGTGCCAAGTGCGTATTCAAACTGCTGCGCCATAGCACAGCTCCGTTGAATATCGCCCAGGCCACACCCTGCGCAGCAAGTTGAGCTGTGCCCAGGCTTGTGCCACAACCTGGCGCAATTTGAATATCCGGGCCTTTGACTCCAGACAGGTCCTGTAGTCTGGCTCCATTTTAGGTCCCACCAGTACTGATTGGCCACATTCGCAGTCACGGGTCAAGATAGTGGAGATAAACAAAAGCGGTCCTTGCTGAAAAGAAGGCAGGTTAGACAACTACATTATCATTATCACTCTAAATGATTTTTAGCAAAATGTTACCTCTTTCAATAGAGATCCCTCTCAGATTACTTATGACTGCAATCCAGGCAGCTCTTAAAGAGACAGTACACAGAGACTATACAGGCACTTTCTGGCAATCACATTTAAATGGATAGAATGCAGGACGCCAGCCTGGCAGCATTTAGGCAAGCTCAAGGAAGACTTTTTAGGAACCCCCATTTGTAATAGGGTTACAGTTATATTTAGTCAGGGGTTGGGGGTGAAGCCCACTGCATAAATACTATTTAAGTTGCCGGATGTCTCGCCCATAAGTGTACATCGCCAATTTAATTTCCGGCGATGTACACCGCTGTTACAGCAATAACTGTTATGACGTGGAACCTGCGTAGTTTATCTCAATATATTGTGAGACAAATAACAGGTCAAGTATGTTACCTGGACTACTTAATAAACTTTTCTTTGTTGAATTTGTCATTACCTGAGTCACATCCAATTGTGTAAAACTTGTTGTTGTTTTTTTATTCATTATGCTTTATCATGCCCCTACCCACCGTTACCTCAGCCTCGGTCTTGGTCCCCTCCACTCCCACTCCCACAATAGCTATGACTCCCTGATACTCCCTGGCTTACCCCAGACAGGGTTGCGGCACGGGTTCTTAAGTGCTGCAAAGTATGCGGGATGGGTCAGGGAGCAGGCATGGAGCTCATCGGAGCGGAGGGTCAGGCTTCATTCAGGCAGCAGGCAGCAGTAGGTTTCTTCCCTGTATGTGGGGGCAGGGATGTGCAATGATGGCCAGCATCCGCCTGCCCCTCAAACTACATTCTGGTGCCAGTTGCTGTGGTGCCTGGCCTCCGCCAGGGGTACCATCAAGCAGCAGTCACTCCCGGAGAAGGAGAGCAATCCTTGGGACACACCGTCCTTTTCCCCGGCCGGCCCCATGATGTCCCAGGTCTGTTCCCAAACCTGGGTCGCTGGCATTGCAAGCAGAAATCCAACCTCTGCGCCCGATGGGCTGGCTCAATTGTGTAAAATTTGTTTCTAATACTTGCCCTTGGATGCCCCCAAGCAGAATTAAAATCTCCTACTAACACCAATTTCCTTCCTATTGTATGGTTCATTATTTCTTGTGCCAATTTCTCAAAATTCTATGTTTTATTTTTGTGTGTGTGTGGGGTAAGATTCACCAATGACGGACCTAGTGACACCACTGACCACTTTTAACAGATCATGGCAGGATGGGGCGTTACCTGAGGACTGGAGGAAAGCAGATGTGATTCCCCTTCACAAAAGTGGGAGGAAGGCAGAAGCAGGAAACTACAGACCTGTAAGTTTGACCTCAGTGATAGGGAAAATGATGGAATCACTTCTGAAAGAGAGAATTGTTGAGTACCTAGAGACCAGCGGGCACAGGACCCAAAGCAGCATGGATTTACAGCAGGAAGGTCATGTCAGACGAATCTAATAGATTTCTTTGACTGGGTGACCAAAGTAATAGACCAGGGAGGGGCTGTGGATGTGGCCTACCTAGACTTTAGCAAGGCATTTGACACAGTCCGCACAAAAGATTATTAATCAAGTTAGCCAGCCTGGGAGTGGGTCCAAGGGTGGTAGCCTGGTAGCAAACTGGCTGCACAACAGGACACAGAAGGTAATAGTGAATGGAACACATTCCAAAGAAAGGGGATTACTAGTGGAGTACCTCAGGGCTCAGTACTGGGTCCAGCCCTCTTTAACATTTTATAGGTGACATTGCAGAGGGTCTGCAGGAAAGGTATGCCTCTTTGCAGATGACACAAAGATCTGTAACAGAGTTGATACACAAGGGGTTAGAAAAGATGAGAAGGGACTTGGCAAGGTTGGAGGAAAGGTCAGACATGTGGCAACTTAGATTCAATACAAAGAAGTGCAAGTAATGCACCTGGGAAACAAAACCCAGGAGAAGAGTACACAATAGCAGGGGAGGTACTAACAACAACAAAAATGGAAAGGGACCTGGGGGTAGTCATATCAGATGACCTAAAGGTGGGTACGCAATGTGAAAAGTCGGTAAGGAGAGCCAGGGGATACTAGGATGTATAGGAAGGAGCATCACAAGTAGAACAAGCATTTGTCAATGCCGAATGTTTGCTTGCTGGCATTGGCAGTGGTAGTGTAGAAGTTACAGAGCTGCGTAATAGGAATGGCAGTGAGTATTGAACTGAAGCCAACCCACCACCACCCTGCAGAGGTGACAGGCATTGGGGTGTGCGTTTGGGTCGTCAGGCATAACGTACCACCATTTCACACACCCCACCCTGCAGACACTGACAAGTGTCACAGTGTTCCTTAGGGTCTTTGGCCCTTATCGCACCCATTTCATTCGGAAATATGGTGAGATGGGTGCGATATAGGAAGAATGGGGTGAAGTTTGGGGCGAAGAGTCCAAGGCATACCTCGATGCCTCTCACTGACTGCAGGGTGTGGAATGGTATGAGCATCACAGGCAAGAATCCCAAGTCACACCCTGATGCCTGTCATTCTCTACAGGGTTGGGCGTTATAATTGGAAATCCTAATACCTCAGGCATTCATTGGTATTTTCAGCAAATCTTCAACATGTTTGTTTAAGACCCCACCTCATGAACAGGGGAATATCACTTTGTTAGCAAAGCTGCTTATGCACAGTGACTACGGCATTTAGCACCACAGGTGCAAAACATTCTGAACAGGATGTAAAAATGATAGCTGTACTGTTCATGGGGAGGTAAAAATGGCAGTGTTGCAAATCTGTACTAAAAATATTTAAAAAATGCTGAAGTCACGAAATGACGAGAAACCAGCAACGACAACCGTAATATAATTAGGTTGGGATTTGTTACAGCAGATTGTCAACCCAGGCATTCTGGTGCCTCCGATCATGAACAGTGTCACTGTGTATTTCTTTATCTGTGCCGAACAATGATTTCCCACAGCGACCACGCATCTCTGCACTGAAACTGTGAAACACACTTCAGCCATGTTGTGGAAAATGACAGCTGTACTATTCATAAGGAAGTGTGGAAAAATGTCACTGGTGAAAATCTGGACTGAAAATATCACAAAGTCATGAAGTAAGGGGTGCATGTAAACTGCAATGCTCACTCGTATCACTGTCATTTTATGGACTTTTGTCACCAAATTTTCAACATAGCCATTTTAAGACCTCTGCTCACAGTGTAACTATGATTTTCTTAATCTGTCATAAAACATTGCTTTCGCACACCAACAGCACCATTATAGCTACATGTGCGAAAACATTTTGGGTGACATATGAAAAATTGCAGCTGTAGTGTTCATAAGGAAGTGTAATAAAATGGCAATGTTGAAAATCTGGAGTGAAAATATTGAAAATTCGTGAACTTACAGCGTGAGTAGGAACTGTACAATGCACGCCTAGTAAAACAGTCATTTTAGGAATTTTTCACCAAATTTTCAACATAGCCATTTTAAGACCTCTGCTCATGAACAGTGTCAGTGTGATTTTCTTAATTTGTCCCATACATTGATTTTGCATACCAACTGCGCCATTGTGCGCTACATGGGTGGAAACATATTTTGGGTGAGATTTGAAAATGACAGCTGTACTACTCATAAGAAGATGTGGTAAAATGCAATGTTGAAAATCTGGAGTGAAAATATTGAATTAGGTGAACTTACAGTGCGTAGGAACTGTACATCGCACACTCGTAAAACAGTCATTTTGGAACTTTTTCACCAAATTTTCAACATAGCCATTTTAAGACCTTTGTTCATGAACAGAGTCACTGTGATTTTTTAATTTATACAAGACATTGATTTCGCTACACCGACTGGCGCCGCTGTGTGCTACATGGGCGGAAACACGCTTGGGTGAGATGGAAAAATGACAGCTGTATTCCTCATAAGAAGGTGTGGCAAATGGCAATGTTGCAAATCTGGAGTGAAAATATTGAAAATTCACGAACTTACGGCATGATAGAACTGTACAACGACGTCAGAAACAGTCATTTTGGAATTTTTCACCAAATTTTCAACATAGCCATTTAATACCTCTGCTCATGAACAGTGTCACTGTGATTTTCTTAATTTGTCCCGTACATTGAATTCGCAGACACTGACTGCTAATTATGCGCTACATGGGCGGAAACACATTTTGGGTGAGATGTGAACAATGGCAGTTGTACTACTCATAGAAGGTGTGGTAAAATGGCAATGTTGAAAATCTGGAGTGAAAATATTGAAAATTCGCAACCTTACAGTGTGTAGACTGCGCCAGCATGCGCTCGTAAAACAGTCATTTTGAGAATTTTTTCACCAAATTTTCAACATAGCCATTTAAGACCTCTGCCCATGAACAGTGTCACTGTGATTTTCTTTAATTTGTCCCGTACATTGAATTCAGACAATCGACCGCGCCACTGTGCGCCACATGGGCGGAAACACATTTTGGGTGAGATGAAAATGACAACTGTACTGCTCATAAGAAGGTGTGGTAAAATGGCAGTGTTGAAAATCTGGAGTGAAAATATTGAAAATTCTCGAACTTCACGAGGCCTGTGTAGGAACTGTACAACGCATACTACGTAAAACAGTCATTTTGAATTTTGGCACAAATTTTCAACATGGGGTTTTTAGGACCCCTTCTCATGAATGATGTCACTGTCATGGCATTATTCAGGCTTGAAGTGTGATTTAGCGCAGTGACTGCTCAGTGACTGCGAAATCACCGTCGCCCGAACTACGCCATGACAGTGACATCAATCATGAGAAGGTCCCAAAACCCATGTTGAAAATTTGGCAAAATTCCAAAAATGCCTGGAGATATGCAACAAAGTTTAAACCCCCCATCTAGCCATTATACAGCTTACGGCATTTCTCAGTTCGCGGTCGGCTTTGAAGAGTGCAGACATGTTCCCGTCCACCAAGATCATCGCGCCGGAGTCCAGAGGTAAGTATGGGGTGAGGGTGTGGGGAGGCTGGCGCGCAGTGGGTGAGTGCGGGTTGTGGGAGGGGGCGAGGAGACTATGTGGGACCGTTTTCCTTACAGGTAAAAAACAAAACAAGCGGATGGCGTGGGGCGTTTGCCACGCTGGGGTGGGCTCCCAGCATGGCACAAGACGGTTGAGGCTGTGTTCAGCCGACAGGGATTAGGCACCCCGTCAGCCTAAGGATTGCTTGCCATGCTGGGGTGGGCTCCAAGCGTGGCACTTACCTACAGGGGATTGGGACAGTGCCGCACGACCGTCGGCTATATCATTACTTGCCACGCTGGGGTGGGCACCCAGCGTGGCATTTCAGAAGGTTTGGGGAGGTGGGGGAATGCAGCACAGTCAGCGGGGATTGGGCACCCGTCGGCTATACAGTGCATGCGTGCAGGAGGCGGCGCGCGCCTGCGTGGGCTTCTGTCTGTGGGGGAGCTGCTGGCGTGAGCAGCCTTATCTTATCGCTGCTCACTCAAGCGTAGCTCCCCTTTCAACTGTATGCCACTGCATTTTGGAGCTTGTCATAGACAGCTCCAGAATGCATAGCTTACAGGGCGCCTGCCAACACACTGACTGAATGGAGGAGGTGGACACACCTCCGAAATCTCCGATGATGGCACTATGTTTCTTGCATCGTGCAAGCAAACATAAAAGGAAGTGGTTATCCCTCTGCACAGACAGTTGGTGAGACCCCATCTGGAGTACTGTGCAGTTTGGAGACCCCATCTACGCAAGGACATAGACAGGATGGAAGCAGTCCAGAGGAGGCAATAAAATGGTGCAGGGTCTGCAGCAGAAACCATATGAAGAAGACTGAGAGAGCTTAATATGTATACTCTTGATGAAAGGAGGGACGGGGACATGATAGAAACGTTCAAGTACCTCAAGGGAATCAACAAAGTCCAGGAGGGTAGCATCTTTCAGAAAAGAGATGTGTAAGAACAAGGGACACAATTTAATGATGGGGCGGCTAAGAGGTAATGTGAGGAAATTTCTTTCACGGAGAGAGTGGTGGATACATGGAACAGCCTTCCTGAGGAGGTCGTTGGGTCTAAAACAGTGGGGAATTCAAACATGCATTGGACAGACACAAGGCAATTATAGTGGGGGTTGCAGGAAGTAGGCTATTGGTTAACTAGAATCTGCAACTTATCCAGTAGGTAGGGAAATGGGCAGACTGGGTGGGCCAAGTGGTCCTTATCTGCCGTCAAACTCTGTGGGCTGGATATTCAAACTGCGCCATTCATAGGCGCAAGCCCTTACGCTGCACAAAATAGTTCGCGCTGGTGTGTTCAGGGCGATATTCAAAGGAGTTGTGCTATTGAGCAACTCCTTTGAAAATCACCCCAGCCACAACCACTGTGCATGGCGCAGTGGAACTGCGCCCACCGCCAAGTTGACAAGTGGAGCATTCAACTTGCGGTGGTGCAAGTACCATTGCGCCATGCAAAATCCCGATATTCAAAAGGTGACATGCAAATGGGGCTATAATTCATGCAAGGCGCGGGGGCCATTTGTATCTGATTATGACCCCATTTGCATGCCATTAGCATGCGGTGCGCCGATCCCCGAGGACTTGCACCTGGTGCCCTGCCAGACAGCAGCCATTGGGGAAGGATGCCCCCTGCAGCCCAATCACGGGCAAAGAGCATAACCCCCACTGGCCCGTTTGCGGGCTGGAAGTATAAACACCCCACCTCCCGATCATATCCCTGGTGGTCCAGTGGACCGATAAGCCCGATCGCGGGCTGGAGTATTCAAACACACACACCCACCTCCCGATCATATCCCTGGTGGTCGGTGGACTGAAAATCCCGATCGCGGGATGTAGTTGGCAACCCCAAACACATCCCTGGTGACCTAGTGTCCCCCACCCACCCGAAGCCCCACCACCCGCTCCCCGCGGCGGTGGGCGGCAGCACCACCGACTGCCGCCCGTGACTGACTGCCGGTAGAGACTGCGCCCACTGGTGCAGAGCAAGAGCCAATAGGCATGCAGCCCATACCGTACCAGACAGTCCAGTTTTGTGAATGATTCATTCACAAAACTGAACCGTCTTTCGGTATGGGCTACTCCACTGGCTCTTGCCGCACCAATGGCATGCACCCACCGGGCAGTCAGCCTGGGTGGCAGGTGGGCGCAGGCTGGTGGGATGCTGCCGCCCGCCGCTGCAGGGGGGGCGGGTGTGGCTTCATGGTGGGTGGGGTGGGGACACTAGGTTGCCAGGGATGTGTTTGGGGAGTTGACAACCACATCCCGCAATGGGGCTTATTGGTCCACTGACCACCAGGATATGATCGAGGTGGGGGGTGTTTGAATACCCATCACGATTAGCTTATCGGTCCACCGGACCACCAGGGACATATTCGGAAGGTGGGGGTGTTTCATTACGCCAGTCCGCGATCGGGCTTATCAGTCCACTGGACCACCAGAGATGTGTTGGGGCACATTGCTGCCGCGATCGGGCTGGTGAGGGGTGCACAGAGGAGTGGGTTGAGGGCCAGCCACAGGTGGCAGCTGCTGTGTTGCGCCCTGCAATACAGCAGCTCACCTGTGGGTGGCCCTCGACTTAAGCCTTTTTGGGGGCTCAAAGTCCTGCAGGCGCAGGTTGGGGGTTGCGCCTGCACAACTCTGCACAGCCCGGCTGAATATCGGCTGTGCAGTTTATGCATGGTTCCCTCCTCCAGTTTAGCATGCATTCATTTGCATTGCGCTGTTGCTCAGCATGTTTTCTGTGGCGCAACTGCCTCCTGCTGAATATCGCAGAATGGAGCAAGTTCGACTTGCAGAGGCGCAACCCTATTGAATATCTGGCCCTATGTTTCTAGATTTAAGTTTGGTATTTCAGTCAGTAGACACTCAGTGCCCTCAATTGTTCCATAATAATAGAGTTTCTGCCTGTCCCATGCCCTTATTTAATGTATAATAACACCCCCCCCTGTCTAGCCTTCTGTCCAGTTGATGGGTAGTGTATCCCTCTAGGTCAGTTTCATCATTTGATATTTTTAGATTTAACCAGGTTTCTTTTAGTGCTATGAAGTCAGGGTCTCTGTATGGACCCAAGCTTTAAATAGATGAACTTTGTTTTTAAACTTCTGACATTGTCATAAATTATTTTTAAAATATGTGGCTTGCTCTGGACCAGGGTTCAACTCTGTCTCCACTCAGGACTAGTGCTAGCAAAATGGGACTATTGTTCATCTACCAGGGATTTGTGAATTCTGTTCTTTGCTGTTTACCTAGTTCCTTTCTAATATTTTGGTAGGAATTTCTTCTTTTACTTTGTTTAAGACCAACCTATTTTGCCCTGTTTTAAAATATATTCCTATTTGAAAACTAGAATTTCTTCCTTGCTCTGGAACTGGGTCTGACTGCCTATTAGGCACTAGTATTTGTGACAAGCATGTAATTATTATCAGACCAACACGACCCATGATGTTATTAGCTTAATACATTGCATTGTTTCCTCCTTGGTTTTTATCATTCTGTTTCTGCCCCTCTAAATGTGAGCTGTGTTTTGTTTCTAAAACAAATGTGTTTATTTATTAATGAAACATGTTCCTGTCCTAGGCCCAAGTCATCTATAAAATTTTCCTTGGATATTTGCCTTACTTAGATCTCACTTTAATAAACAGTCTGATCAATTATCCAGGCCTTATTTAACAAGCATTTGTCAATGCCAAATGTTGATTGCTTTGTTCCATTGAGTTCGCTCACTCCCCTCTCACTCACTCGTTCTGTTTCTCCTGGCTGCAAGCTGCCCTTTTTGTGCTGGGCTCTTGCCTGCATTGGCACCTTGCCCAAAGAAATCATAGCTGTTCCGACAGAGCTCCATTGAGGTTGCTCACTCCCCTCTCACACGCTCATTCTGTTTCTCCTGGCGCTGCAGACTGCCCTTTTACTGGGCTCCTGCCTTGTTAGCACCTTTGCCCACAAAGAAATCTGCAGCAGTCCCAATAGAGCTCCGCTTAGCTCGCTCACTCCCCTCCTCCTCTCTTACTCACTCGCTTTGTTTCTGCCGGTGTTGCAGGCTGACCTTTGTACTGGGCCCCTGCCTGCATTGCTGCCTTTTTCTGTCTACAAAGAAATCCGTAGCAGTCCCAACAGAACTCTGTTGAACTCACTCACTCCTCCCTCCTCACCCACTCATTCTATTTCTCCTGCTGCTGCAGGCTGCCTTTTGTACTGGGCCCCTGCCTGCATTGCTGCTTTTTCTGCCTACAAAGAAATCCGTAGCAGTCCCAACAGAACTCTGTTGAACTCACTCACTCCCCTCCCTCACCCGCTGTTCTATTTCTCCCGCTGTAGGCTGCCTTTGTACTGGGCCCTGCCTGCATTGCTGGCCTTTTTCTGCCCACAAAGAAATATGCAGCAGTCCAAACAGAGTCGCTGAGCTCGGTCACTTCCTTCTCCTCACCGCTTGATCCTAATTTGTCCCAAACACTGATTTCCAAAGCACCCGTGTATTCTGCGCCGAAACACAAAAATACATTTCAGCCAGGATGGGAAAAATGACAGCTGTACTATTCATAAGGAGGTGAAAATATGCCAGTGTTGAAAATCTGGTGTGAAAATATTACTAATTTGTGAAGTTGCAAGGTGCATGGAAACTGCACAATGCATGCTTGTAACGCAGTCATTTTATGGACTTTTGTCACCAAATTTTCAACATAGGCATTTTAGGACCTCTGCTAATGAGTAGCGTCACAGTGATGATTTTCGTAATGTGTCCCAAACACTGATTTCCCACAGTGACCACGCTATTCTCGCGGAAGTGCAAAAGCACATCCGCCAGGATGTGGAAAATGAAATAAGGAGATGGGAAAATGGCAATGTTGAAAATCTGGAGTGAAAATATTGCAAATTTATGGTTACAAGTGTGCGTAGCAATGCACATTGCACACTCGTGAAACAATAATTTTTGGATTTTTTCCACGAAATGTGCAACACAGACTTTTTGAGCCCACCTCATGAACACTGGCACTGTCATTTCATTATCGGTCCCAAAAGGTGATTCCGCAGTGACCTCTTAATCACCTTTTGGGGCAGAATAACACCATGACAGTGGCTGAATTCATGAGGAGGGTTTCCAAAACTCCATGTTGAAAATGTGGTGCCAAACGTTCCCAAAATGCCTAAAATATGCATCAAAGTTGAAAAACCCTGTTTATACCATTATACAGCTTACCGGCATTTCTTCAATTTGATGTTGGCTTTGAAGAGTGCAGAGTGGACGTGTTCCCAGTCCACATCAAGATTGTTGCGCTGGGCTCCAGAGGTAAGTATGGGATGAGGGGGGCTGTGGGAGGCAGGGTATGCAGAGGTGGGTGCAGGTTAGGGAGGAGCCGCTGGACCGATGAGGGACCTTTTGCATACAGGTTAAAAAAAACACATGGAACTTTTTCTTTTTAACAGGGACATTTATGGACATTTGGCAAGCTGGGGTGGGCTCCCAGTGTGCCAGCCTACTGCTGTGTGAGGAGTGACTGTATCCGGCGGGGGATTGGGCACCCCGTCGGCACATATGGGGCGCAACAGCCAAGGGGATTGGGCAACCTCAGCACACATCTCGTTTCTGTCAGCGAGGGAGACATGATGCCAATGGAGAGTGGGCTCCCCATTGGAAAATCAAACTGGGAGGGGAGATTATGCTGACAGGGAGTGGGCTCCCCATCGGCAACCTGAACGCACGAGAGTGAAGCCGATGGGGATTGGGGCCCTGGCCAGCAAACAACCACTGTAGTGGGAAGATGCTGAGGGGATTGGGCACCCCTCAGCACTGAGTGCTCATTAATATTGTTTGGGAACACGCTGGCAAGATGCCACTATGTTCACAAACAATATCACAGTAGCAAGGTTCCACCCAGCAATGACTGGTCGCCCCTTCATTGCAGCGAATGACTTACGCTGCAATGACGAGGTGGCCCCTGATTGCAGCGACTGAATCTTACAAGCCTGTGGCACACTGGTTGAACTTGTGTCAGCAGCAGTGTGCTACCCCATTGGGAAAAGGCGGGCTAGCCTCCAAAGGCTGTGGGGCATTGACCACAACAGTGCCTCACCCACAGCCTGCTTCTGCAGCAAGTTGTTGCAATATGTTCTTTATGTGCGCAATCAACATAAAAATTATCCTGTCATAAGCCCAAGTATTATTTAAAATTTCCCATGGAAGTTTGGCCTACTTAGATCTCACTTTATTAAAAACAGTTTGAACAGTTAACCAGGCCTTTAAATATGTATTCCATCTAAGGCCATATAATCAGTTTCATAAATAAAATCTCTATGTGTAGCCCTCACTGACGCCTATCCTGAGAGGGCAGCTACCACTACCTGCTGCCTAAGATAAGAGTTAAGGGGCCTGGGTTCCCATAAGTTGTAACACGGGGTCCTTTCCCAAAAGTTAAAATAAATTGGCGGTTCCTCCATCCAGAGTACAAAATAGTGGGCTTGATTACTTACCCTGGGATATTGTACCCACCCACCTCCCCAACAGTTACCCCAGACATGGACTTACCAGGAATCAAACCTCCCACATCCAGTTGAATCATTTACATTTCCCATCTCAGCCAATATCATGCTCACTAAAAATTAGGCTCTGATTCAGTTCTGCTGCAAAGCAATGACACTACAATGTATTTACACAGGGAGGGTTAGGATGGGGTAAGTGGAATAGAGTTTAAGCACAATATTTAGCAATTGCATTTTGAAGATTTGCATTTCCCAAAATCACATTTCCCTTTTAATTCAAGCCCCAGGTTTTAATCAACACAGCCACCAGATCTGTGTAACTAGCTAACTGCTACAGGTGTAGCCAAGCCCAGACCCACAGGTCCAAATCCAACTGAAACCCCAAAGTCCCATCACTGGGTACCCAGATTTTTAAAGTTGTAGGCCTGTGGTGCAGCTGGCAGCATATTAGCACGCTTTAAAGGATTTGACTTAACTTTTACAGTTTTTCCTCTTGCTTAACCCTTTGCTCTATCTCCAGCCCTGGTGTGCATAATTTAACTATTTACAGTCCCCAGGAGCAGGGTAATTCCTGTGCTTTACTCATGGTTCTTCAGAATCAGTCATTGGATGGTACAGTTCCCTGAAGTCCTGAGGGTGGATGGAGATGCTAGCGGAAGGCAGCTGCACTTCCCAAGTCCTGAGGGTGGATGGAACGCCAGCGGAAGCGGCCCGGCACAGTCTCCCTGAAGTCCGAGGGTGGATGGAGACACCAGCGGAGCGGCCTGGCACAGTTCCCTGAAGTCCTGAGGGTGGATGGAGACACTAGCGGAGCGGGCTCGGCACAGTTCCCCCAAGTCCTGAGGGTGGATGGAGACACTAGCGGAGCGGCTCAGCAGTTCCCCGAAGTCCTGAGGGTGGATGGAGACACCAGCGGGAGCGGCTCGGTACAGTTCCCCAAGTCCTGAGGGTGGATGGAGACACTAGCGAGTGGCTCGCACAGTTCCCCCAAGTCCTGAGGGTGGATGGAGACACTAGCGGGAGCGGGCTCGATACAGCTCCTCAAAGTCCTGAGGGTGGATGGAGACACTAGCGGGAGCGGCCTGACACAGCTCCCAAAGTCCTGAGGGTGGATGGAGACACTAGCAGGCGGGCTCGATACAGCTCCCTGAAGTCCTGAGGGTGGATGGAGACACTAGCGAGGCGGGCTCGATACAGCCCCTGAAGTCCTGAGGGTGGATGGAGACACTAGCGGAAGCGGCCCGTACAGTTCACTGAAGTCCTGAGGGTGGATGGAGACACTAGCGAAGCGGGCTCGGTACAGTTCACTGAAGTCCTGAGGGTGGATGAAGACACTCAGCGGAAGCGGGCTTGGTACAGTTCACTGAAGTCCTGAGGGTGGATGGAGACACTGCGGAAGCGGGCTCGGCACAGTTCACTGAAGTCCTGAGGGTGGATGGAGACACTAGCGGAGCGGCTCGGCACAGTCTCACAGAAGTCCTGAGGGTGGATGGAGACACTAGCGAAGCGGGCTCGGTACAGTTCCCCAAGTCCTGAGGGTGGATGGAGACACTAGCAGGCAGGCTCGATACAGTTCCCGAAGTCCTGAGGGTGGATGGAGACACTAGCGGAAGCGGGCTCGGCACAGTTCCCTGAAGTCCTGAGGGTGGATGGAGACACTAGCGGAGCGGGCTCAGTACAGTTCCCTGAAGTCCTGAGGGTGGATGGAGACACTAGCGGAAGCGGGCTCGCACAGTCCCTGAAGTCCTGAGGGTGGATGGAGACACTAACGAAGCGGGCTCGGTACAGTTCCTCTGAAGTCCTGAGGATGGATGGAGACACTAGCGGAAGCGGCACGTACAGTTCCCTGGAGTCCTGAGGGTGGATGAAGTCCTGAGGGTGGATGGAGACACTAGCAGGAGCGGCTCGCACAGCTCCCCGAAGTCCTGAGGTGGATGGAGACCCCAGCGGAAGCGGCCTCAGGCAGTTCACTGAAGTCCTGAGGGTGGATGGAGACACCAGCGAGGCGGGCTCGCACAGTCTACTGAAGTCCTGAGGGTGGATGGAGACACTCAGCGAAGCGGGCTCGGCACAGTTCCCGAAGTCCTGAGGGTGGATGGAGACACTAGCGGGAGGCGGGCTCGTACAGTTCCCTGAAGTCCTGAGGGTGGATGGAGACACTAGCGGAGCGGGCTCATACAGTTCCCTGAAGTCCTGAGGGTGGATGGAGACACCGGGAGCGGTCTCGTGCACAGTTCCCTGAAGTCCTGAGGGTGGATGGAGACACTAGCGGAAGCGGCTCGGTACAGTTCCTGAAGTCCTGAGGTGGATGGAGACAGTAGCGAAGCAGGCTCGGCACAGTTCCCTGAAGTCCTGAGGGTGGATGGAGACAGTAGCGAAGCGGCCCGGCACAGTTCCCTGGAGTCCTGAGGGTGGATGAAGTCCTGAGGTGGATGGAGACACTAGCGGAGGCGCGCTCAACACAGCTCCCTGAAGTCCTGAGGGTGGATGGAGACACTAGCGGGAGTGGGCTCGTACAGCTCCCTGAAGTCCTGAGGGTGGATGGAGACACTAGCGGAAGGGGTCGGCACAGTTCACTGAAGTCCTGAGGGTGGATGGAGACACTAGCGGAAGCGAGCTCGGCACAGCCCCTGAAGTCCTGAGGGTGGATGGAGACACTAGCGAAGCGGATCGACAGTTCCCGAAGTCCTGAGGGTGGATGGAGACTAGCTAGCGGGCTCGGCACAGTTCCCTGAAGTCCTGAGGTGATGGAGACACTAGCGGAAGCGGGCTCGGCACAGTTCCCTGAAGTCCTGAGGGTGGATGGAGACATCAGCGAAGCGGCTCGCACAGTTCCCGAAGTCCTGAGGGTGGATGGAGACACTCAGCGGTAGCGGCTCTGCACAGTTCCCTGAAGTCCTGAGGGTGGGATGGAGACACTAGTGGAGCGGGCTCGGTACAGTTCCCTGAAGTCCTGAGGGTGGATGGAGACACTAGCGAAGCGGCTCGATACAGTTCCCTGAAGTCCTGAGGGTGGATGGAGACACTAGCGAAGCGGCTCGCACAGTTCCCTGAAGTCCTGAGGGTGGATGGAGACACTAGCGAAGCGGGCTCGGTACAGTTCACTGAAGTCCTGAGGGTGGATGGAGACACTAGCAGAAGCGGGCTCGGCACAGTTCCCTGAAGTCCTGAGGGTGGATGGAGACACTAGCGGAAGCGGGCTCGGTACAGTTCCCTGAAGTCCTGAGGGTGGAGGAGACACCAGCGGAAGCGGCTCGGTACAGTTCACTGAAGTCCTGAGGGTGGATGGAGACACCAGCGAAGCAGGCTCGGTACAGTTCCTGAAGTCCTGAGGGTGGATGGAGACACTCAGCGGAAGCGGGCTCGGCACAGTTCCCTGAAGTCCTGAGGGTGGATGGAGACACTAGCGAAGCGGGCTCGGTACACTTCCCTGAAGTCCTGAGGGTGGATGGAGACACTAGCGGAAGCGGGCTCGGTACACTTCCCTGAAGTCCTGAGGGTGGATGGAGACACTAGCGGAAGCGGGCTCGGCACACTTCCTGAAGTCCTGAGGGTGATGGAGACACCAGCGGAAGCGGGCCCGGTACAGTCCCCTGAAGTCCTGAGGGTGGATGGAGACACTATGAAGAGGGCTCGCACAGTTCCCTGAAGTCTTGAGGGTGGATGGAGACACTAGCGAAGGGCCTCGGTACAGTTCCCTGAAGTCCTGAGGGTGGATGGAGACACCAGCGAAGCGGGCTCTGCACAGTTCCTGAGTCCTGAGGGTGGATGGAGACACAGCGGAAGGGCTCGGTACAGTTCCCTGAGTCCTGAAGGTGGATGGAGACACTAGCGGAAGCGGCTCGGTACAGTTCCCTGAAGTCCTGAGGGTGGATGGAGACACTAGCGAGGCGGACTCGGTACAGTTCCTGAAGTCCTGAGGGTGGATGGAGACACTGAGGAAGCGGGCTCGTACAGTTCACGGAAGTCCGGAGGGTGGATGGAGACAGTAGCGGAAGCGGGCTCGCTACAGTTCACGGAAGTCCTGAGGGTGGATGGAGACAGTAGGGAAGTGGGCTCGGTACAGTTCCCTGAAGTCCTGGGGTGGATGGAGACAGTAGCGGAAGCGGGCTCGGTACAGTTCCCTGAAGTCCTGAGGGTGGATGGAGACAGTAGCGGAAGCAGGCTCGGCACAGTTCCCTGAAGTCCTGAGGGTGGATGGAGACAGTAGCGAAGCGGCTCGTACAGTTCCCTGGAGTCCTGAGGGTGGATGAAGTCCTGAGGGTGGATGGAGACACCAGCGAGCGGGCTCAATACAGTTCCCTGGAGTCCTGAGGGTGGATGGAGACACTAGTGGAAGCGGCTCGCACACTTCCCTGAAGTCCAGAGGGTGGATGGAGACACTAGCGAAGCGGTCTCTGCACACTTCCCTGAAGTCCTGAGGGTGGATGGAGACACTAGCGGAAGCGGTCTCGGCACAGTTCCCTGAAGTCCTGAGGGTGGATGGAGACACTAGCGGAAGCGGTCTCGGCACAGTTCCCTGAAGTCCTGAGGGTGGATGGAGACACTACGGCAGCGGTCTCGGTACAGTTCCCTGAAGTCCTGAGGGTGGATGGAGACACTAGCGGAAGGGCTCGATACAGTTCCCTGAAGTCCTGAGGGTGATGGAGACACTAGCAGAAGCGGTCTGATACAGTTCCCTGAAGTCCCTGAGGTGGATGGAGACACTAGCGGAAGCGGTCTCGATACATTTCCCTGAAGTCCTGAGGCTGGATGGAGACACTAGAGGAAGCGGCCTCGGTACAGTTCCCTGAAGTCCTGAGGGTGGATGGAGACACTAGCGGAGGCGGGCTCGTACAGTTCCCTGAAGTCCTGAGGGTGGATGGAGACACTAGCGGAAGCGGGCTCGGCACAGTTCCCTGAAGTTCTGAGGGTGGATGGAGACACTAAGAGCAGGCTCAGTACAGTTCCCTGGAGTCCTGAGGGTGGATGAAGTCCTGAGGGTGGATGGAGACACTAGCGGAGCGGCTCAATACAGCTCCCTGAAGTCCTGAGGGGTGGATGGAGACACTAGCGGAGGCGAGGCTCAATACAGCTCCTGAAGTCCTGAGGGTGGATGGAGACACTAGCGGGAGAGGCTCGGTACAGTTCACTGAAGTCCTGAGGGTGGATGGAGACACTAGCGGAAGCGGCTCAGTACAGTTCACTGAAGTCCTGAGGGTGGATGGAGACACTAGCGAAGCGGCTCAGTACAGTTCACTGAAGTCCTGAGGGTGGATGGAGACACTAAGCGGAAGCGGCTCGGCACAGTTCACTGAAGTCCTGAGGGTGGATGGAGACACTAGCGGAAGCGGCTCGGTACAGTTCACTGAAGTCCTGAGGGTGGATGGAACACTAGAGGCGGGCTGGCACAGTTCACTGAAGTCCTGAGGGTGGATGGAGACACTAGCGGAAGCGGGCTCGGCACAGTTCCCTGAAGTCCTGAGGTGGATGGAGACACTGCAAGCGGGCTCGTCACAGTTCACTGAAGTCCTGAGGGTGGACGGAGACACTAGCGGAAGCGGGCAGTACAGTTCACTGAAGTCCTGAGGGTGGACGGAGACACTCAGCTGAAGCGGGCTCGGTACAGTTCCACTGAAGTCCTGAGGGTGGACGGAGACCCTAGCGAAGCGGGCTTAGTACATTCACTGAAGTCCTGAGGGTGGATGGAGACCCTAGCGGAAGCAGGCTCGGTACAGTTCACTGAAGTCCTGAAGGTGGATGGAGACAGTAGCGGAAGCGGGCTCGGTACAGTTCACTGAAGTCCTGAGGTGGATGGAGACAGTAGCGAGGCCGGGCTCGATACAGTTCACTGAAGTCCTGAGGGTGGATGGAGACAGTAGCGAAGCAGGCTTGATACAG
The DNA here is from genome assembly GCA_016271365.2 of Neoceratodus forsteri. NCBI lineage: Eukaryota > Metazoa > Chordata > Ceratodontiformes > Ceratodontidae > Neoceratodus > Neoceratodus forsteri. The sequence continues at coordinate 179,522,250 of CM057459.1, forward strand.
TTCACTGAAGTCCTGAGGGTGGATGGAGACAGTAGCGGAAGGCTCGATACAGTTCACTGGAAGTCCTGAGGGTGGATGGAGACAGTAGCGAAGCGGGCTCGATACAGTTCCCTGAAGTCCTGAGGGTGGATGGAGACCCTAGAGGAAGCGGGCTCAGTACAGTTCCCTGAAGTCCTGAGGGTGGATGGAGACACTGGTGGAGGGCTCGGTACAGTTCCCTGAAGTCCTGAGGGTGGATGGAGACCCTAGAGAGGCGGGCTCGGTACAGTTCCCTGAAGTCATGAGGGTGGATGGAGACCTAGCGAAGCGGGCCGGCACAGTTCCCAGAAGTCCTGAGGGTGGATGGAGACACTAGCGGAGGCGGGCTCGTGCACAGTTCCCAGAAGTCCTGAGGGTGGAAGGAGACCTAGGGAAGCGGGCTCTGTACAGTTCCCTGAAGTCCTGAGGGTGGATGGAGACACTAGCGAGCCGGGCTCGGTACAGTTCCCTGGAGTCCTGAGGGTGGATGGAGAAACTAGCGAGGCGGGCTCGGTACAGTTCCCTGAAGTCCTGAGGGTGGATGGAGACACTAGCGGAGGCGGGCCGGTACAGTTCCTGGAGTCCTGAGGGTGGATGGAGACACTAGCGGAGGCGGGCTAGTCACACTTCCCTGGAGTCGTGAGGGTGGATGGAGACACTAGTGGAGCGGGCTCGGTACCCTTCCTGAAGTCCTGAGGTGGATGGAGACACTAGCGGAGGCGGTCTCGGCACACTTCCTGAAGTCCTGAGGGTGGATGGAGACACTAGCGAAGCGGTCTCGGCACAGTTCCCTGAAGTCCTGAGGGTGGATAGAGACACCAGCGGCAGCGGTCTCGATACAGCTCCCTGAAGTCCTGAGGGTGGATGGAGACACTAGCGGAGCGGTCTCGATACAGTTCCCTGAAGTCCTGAGGGTGGATGGAGACACTAGCGAAGCGGTCTTGATACAGTTCCTGAAGTCCTGAGGGTGGATGGAGACACTAGCGGAAGCGGTCTCGATACATTTCCTGAAGTCCTGAGGGTGGATGGAGACACTAGCGAAGGCGGGCTCGGTACAGTTCCCTGAAGTCCTGAGGGTGGATGGAGACATGAAAGCGGGCTCGCACAGTTCCCGAAGTCCTGAGGGTGGATGGAACACTAAGCGAGGCAGGCTCGGTACAGTTCCTGAAGTTCTGAGGCTGGATGGAGACACTAGCAGGCGGCTCAGTACAGTTCCCTGGAGTCCTGAGAGGTGGATGAAGTCCTGAGGGTGGATGGAGACACTAGCGGGAGCGGGCTCAATACAGCTCCTGAAGTCCTGAGGGTGGATGGAACACTAGCAGGCGGGCTCAATACAGCCCTGAAGTCCTGAGGGTGGATGGAGCACTAGCGGGAGGCGGGCTCGGTACAGCTCCCTGAAGTCTGAGGGTGGATGGAGACACTAGCGGGAGGCGGGCTCGGTACAGTTCACTGAAGTCCTGAGGGTGGATGGAGACACTAAGCGAGGCCAGGCTCGGTACAGTTCACTGAAGTCCTGAGGGTGGATGGAGACACAGCGCAGCGAGCCTCGCACAGTTCACTGAAAGTCCTGAGGGTGGATGGAGACACTAGCGAAGTGGGCTCGGTACAGTTCACTGAAGTCCTGAGGGTGGATGGAGACACTAGCGGAAGCAGGCTCGGTACAGTTCACTGAAGTCCTGAGGGTGGATGGAGACACTAGCGGAAGCGGGCTCGGTACAGTTCACTGAAGTCCTGAGGGGTGGATGGAGACACTAGCGAAGCGGGCTCGGTACAGTTCACTGAAGTCCTGAGGGTGGACGGAGACACTAGCGGAGCGGGCTCAGTACAGTTCACTGAAGTCCTGAGGTCAGCGGAGACACTAGCGGGCCGGCAGCCGACAGTTCACTGAAGACCTGAGGTGGATGGAGACCCTAGTAGGAGGCGGGCTCGGGTACAGTTCACTGAAGTCTGAGGGTGGATGGAGACCTAAGCGAGCAGGCTACGGTACAGTTCACTGAAGTCCTGAGGGTGGATGGAGACAGTAGCGAGGCGGGCTCGGTGAAGTTCACTGAAGTCCTGAGGGTGGATGGAGACAGTAGGAAGCGGGCTCGATACTGATTCACTGAAGTCCTGAGGGTGGATGGAGACAGTAGCAGAGCGAGCTCGATACAGTTCACTGAAGTCCTGAGGGTGGATGGAGACCCTAAGCGGAGCAGGCTCAGTACAGTTCCCTGAAGTCCTGAGGGTGGATGGAGACACTGGTGAAGCGGGCTGGTGCGTTCCCTGAGGTCCTGAGGGTGGATGGAGACCCTAGCAGAGCGGGCTCGGTACAGTTCCCTAGAAGTCCTGAGGGTGGATGGAGACCTAGCGAAGGCAGGCTCGGTACAGTTCCCTGAATCCTGAGGGTGGATAGAGACCCTAGCAGAAGCGGGCTCGACAGTACCCTGAAGTCCTGAGGTGGATGGAGACGCCACTGCCGAGGCGGGCTCGGTACAGTACCCTGAAGTCCTGAGGGTGGATGGAGACACCAGCGGAAGCGGGCTCGGCAGCAGTTCCCTTGGAAGTAATTGAGGGTGGATGGAGACACCAGCGAAGCGGCTCGCATGCCCCGAAGTCCTGAGGTGGATGGAGACACTAGAGGAAGCGGGCTCGGTACAGTTCCCTGAAGTCCTGAGGGTGGATGGAGACACTAAGCGAGCGGGCTCATTCATTCCTGAAGTCCTGAGGGTGGATGGAGACACTAGTGGAAGCGGGCTCGGTACACTTCCTGAAGTCCTGAGGGTGGATGGAGACACTAGCAGGCGGCCGGCGGTACAGTTCCTGGAGTCCTGAGGGTGGATGGAGACACTAGTGGAGGCGGAGCTCCGTACAGGTTCCTGGAGTCCTGAGGGTGGATGGAGACACTAGCGGCAGCGGTCTTGGTACAGTTCCTGAAGTCCTGAGGGTGGATGGAACACGGCGAGGCGGTCTCGATACAGCTCCTGAAGTCCTGAGGTGGATGGAGACACTAGCGGGAGTGGTCTCGATACAGTTTCCTGAAGTCCTGAGGTGGATGGAGACACTAGCGGAAGCAGTCGACGACGAGTTCCTGAAGTCTATGAGGTGGATGAGACACTAGCGGGCGGTCTCGATACAGTTCCCTGAAGTCCTGAGAGTAGATGGAGACACTAGCGGAAGCGGTCCTCATGTTCCCTGAAGTCCTGAGGTGGATGGAGAACACTGGCTGGAGGCGGGCTCGGTACAGTTCCCTGAAGTCCTGAGGGTGGATAGAGACACCTAGCAGAAGCGGGCTCAGTACAGTTCCCTGAAGTTCTGAGGATGGATGGAGACACTACAGGCGGCGGGCTCAGTACAGTTCCCTGGAGTCCTGAGGGTGGATGAAGTCCTGAGGTGGATGGAGACTCTAAGCGGGGCTGGCTAATACAGCTCCCTGAAGTCCTAAGGGTGGATGGAGACACTAGCAGGCGGGCTCATCACACGTCTTCCTGAAGTCCTGAAAAGTGGATGAGACTTGCCACTAACAGGGAGCCGGGCTCGTGCACAGCTCCTGAAGTCCTGAGGGGTGGATGGAGACACTAGCGGGAGGCGGGCTCGGTACAGTTCACTGAGAGTCCTGAGGGTGGATGGAGACACCTAAGCGGAAGCGGGCAAGAGTACAGTTCCCTGAAGTCCTGAGGGTGGATGGAGACACTAAGCGGAAGCGGGCATGGCACAGATTCCCTGAAGTCCTGAGGTGGATGGAGACACTAAGCGGGAGCCGGTCTCGGTACAGTTCACTGAAGTCCTGAGGGTGGATGGAGACACTATAAGAAGCAGTCTCGATACAGTTCCTGAAGTCTCTGAGGGTGGATTAAGAACACTAGCGTAGCGACCCCGATACGGTTCTGGAAGTCCTGAGAGGTGGATGGAGACACTAGCGGGAGGCCGGCCTGCACAGCTCACTGAATCCTGAGGGTGGATGGAGACACTAGCGGGCGGGCAAAGTACAGTTCCTAAGTCCTGAGGGTGGATGGAGACACTAGCGGAGCGGGCTCGGTACAGTTCCTGAAGTCCTGAGGGTGGATGGAGACACTAGCGGGAGCGGTCGCGGACAGTTCACTGAAGTCCTGAGGGTGGATGGAGACACCAGAAGCAGTCTCGATACAGTTCCCTGAAGTCCTGAGGGGTGGATGGAGACACTAGCGGAAGTGAGTACCGATACAGTTCCCCGAAGTCCTGAGGGCAGATGGAGACACTAGCGGAGCGGACTCGATACATTTCCCTGAAGTCCTGAGGGTGGATGGAACTACTAGCGGAAGCGGGCTCGGTACAGTTCCTGAAGTCCTGAGGGGTGGATAGAGACACTAGCGGAGCGGGCTCAGTACAGTTCCCTGAGTTCTGAGGGTGGATGGAGACACTAGCGAGAAGCGGGCTCAGTACAGTTCCTGGAGTCTGAGGGGTGGATGAAGTCCTGAGGTGGATGGAGACTCTAGCGGGAGGCGGAGCTCAATACAGCTCCCTGAAGTTCTGAGGGTGGATGGAGACACTAGCGAGAAGCGGGCTCAATCACGTCTTCCTGAAGTCCTGAGGTGGATGGAGACACTAGCAGGAGGCGGGCTCGTGCACACTCCCTGAAGTCCTGAGGGTGGATGGAGACACTAGCGGGGCGGGCTCGGTACAATCACTGAAGTCCTGAGGGTGGATGGAGACACTAGCGAGAGCGGGCAGGTACAGTTCCCTGGAAGTCCTGAGGGTGGATGGAGACACTAGCGGAAGCGAGAGACTCGAGTACAGTTCCCTGAAGTCCTGAGTGTGGATGGAGACACTAGCGAAGCGGGCCGCACAGTTCACTGAAGTCCTGAGGGTGGATGGAGACACTAGCGGAAGCGGGCTCGGTACAGTTCACACTGAAGTCCTGAGGGTGGATGGAGACACTAGCGGAGCGGGCTCATTCAGTTCACTGAAGTCCTGAGGGTGGATGGAGACACTACGCATGGCTCGGCACAGTTCCCTGAAGTCCTGAGGGTGGATGGACACCAGCGGAATGCGGTCCTGCACAGTCTCAAGTCCTGAGGGTGGATGGACACCAGCGGAAGCGGTCTCGGGTACAGTTCCCTGAAGTCCTGAGGTGGATGGAGACACTAGCGGAAGCGGTCTCGGTACAGTTCCTGAAGTCCTGAGGTGGATGGAACACTAGCAGGAGCGGTCTCGGTACAGTTCCCTGAAGTCCTGAGGTGGATGGAGACACTAGAGGAGGAGGCGTCTCGGTACAGTTCCTGAAGTCCTGAGGGTGGATGGAACACTGGCGGAGGCCAGACTCGGTCCCAGTTCCCCTGAAGTCCTGAGGGTGGATGGAGACGCACTAGCGGAAGCGGTCCCGGTACAGTTCCCTGAAGTCCTGAGGGTGGATGGAGACACTAGCGAAGCGGTCTCGGTACAGTTCCCTAGGAGTCCTGAGGGTGGATGAAGACCTGAGGGTGGATGGAGACACTAGCGAGCGGGCTCACTACAGCCCTGAAGTCCCTGAGGGTGGATGGAGACACTAGCAGGAGCGGCTCGGGTACAGCTCCCCTGAAGTCCTGAGGGTGGATGGAGACACCAGCGTAAGCGGCTCGAGCATCAGTTCACTGAAGTCCGGAGGATGGATGGAGACACTAGAGGAAGCGGCTCGCACAGTTCCCTGAAGTCCTGAGGGTGGATGGAGACACTAGCGGAAGCGGCTCGGTACAGTTCCCTGAAGTCCTGAGGGTGGATGGAGACACTAGCGAAGCGGTCTCGCACAGTTCCCTGAAGTCCTGAGGGTGGATGGGGATGAGACACTAGCGAGGCGGGTCTCAACACAGCTCCTGAAGTCCTGAGGGTGGATGGAGACACTAGCGAAGCGATCTGGGTACAATTCCCTGAAGTCCTGAGGGTGGATGGAGACACTAGCGGTAGCGGAATACCGGTACAGTTCCTGAAGTCCTGAGGGGTGGATGGAGTTGCTAAGCGGAGCGGGCTCGAGCACAGTTCCCTGAAGTCCTGAGGGTGGATGGAACACTAGCGGGAGCAGGTCTCGGTACAGTTCCTGAAGTCCTGAGGGTGGATGGAGACACTAAGCCAAGGAGCTCGGTACAGTTCCTGAAATCCTGAGGGTGGATGGAGACACTAGCAGAGCAGGCTCGGTACAGTTCCCTGAAGTCCTGAGGGTAGATGGAGACACTAGCGGAAGTGGGCTCGGTACAGTTCCCTGAGTCTGAGGTGGATGAAGTCCTGAGGGTGGATGGAGACACTAGCGAAGGAGGCGGGCTCAATACAGCTCCTGAAGTCCTGAGGGTGGATGGAACACTAGCAGGAGGCAGGCTCGGTACAGCTCAAGGTCTGAGGGTGGATGGAACACTAAGAGGCGGGCTCAGTACAGTTCCACTGAAGTCCGGAGGATGGATGGAGACACTAGCGGAAGCGGACTCGGTACAGTTCACTGAAGTCCTGAGGTGGATGGAGACACTAGCGGGCAGAGCTCGTACACAGTTCACTGAAGTCCTGAGGTGGATGGAGACACTAAGCGGAAGCGGGCTCGGTACAGTTCCCTGAAATCCTGTGGGTGGATGGAGACACCAGCGGAAGCGGCTCGGCACAGTTCCCCCAAACCTTGAGGCGGATGACACTGGCGGAAGCGGCTCGCACAGTTCCCCGGGAGTCCTGAGGGTGGATGGAGACACTGGCCCAGGCCGGGCTCGGTACAGTTCACAGGAGTCCTGAGGGTGGATGGAACACTAGCCCAGAGCAGGCTCGGTACAGTTCCCTGGAGTCCTGAGGGTGGATGGAGACACTAGCGAAGCGGCCTGCATAGCCCCCTGGAGTCCTGAGGTGATGCCGAGACACCATGAAAGGGCCTGCATGTCTCTCAAAGTCCTGGTGGATGGAGACACTAGCGAGCAGGCTCGGTACAGTTCACTGACGGTCACAGGGGTGGATGGAGACACTAGCAGGAAGCGGGCTCCGGTACAGTTCCTGAAGTCCTGAGGGTGGATGGAACACTAGGGAAGCGGGCTCGAGACAGTTCCCTGAAGTCCTGAGGGTGGATGGAGACACTAAGCGGAGCGGATCTCGGTACAGTTCCCTGGTCCTGAGGTGGATGGAGACACCAGCAGGACCGGGCTCGGTACAGTTGCCTGAAGTCCTGAGGGTGGATGGAGACACTACCGGCGGAGCTCGCAGAAGGTTCCCTGGAGTCCTGAGGGTGGATGGTCTGAGGGTGGATGGAGACACAGCGGGAGCGGCCTGGGCTAGCCCCTGGTCCTGAGGTGATGGAGACACTAGCGGGGGAGTGGGCTCGGTACAGCTCCTGAAGTCCTGAGGGTGGATGGAGACACTAGCGGAGCCTGAGCGCGGTACAGTTCACTGAAGTCCCTGGGGTGGATGGAGACACTAGCCAGGCGGGCTCGGTACAGTTCCCTGAAGTCCTGAGGGTGGATGGAACTGCCTAGCAGGCTGGCTGGTACGATTCCCTGAAGTCCTGAGGGTGGATGGAACACTAAGCGGAGGCGGAGCTCGGTACAGTTCCCTGAAGCCCTGAGGGTGGATGGAGACACTAAGCGGAGGCCGGGCTCTGATATTCCCTGAAGTCCTGAGGGTGGATGGAGACACTAGCAGAGCGGGCTCCTGTACAGTTCCCATGAAGTCCTGAGGGTGGATGGAGACACTAGCAGAGGCCAGGCTCGTACAGTTCCTCAAGTCCTGAGGGTGGATGGAGACACTAGCGAGGCAGGCTGGTACAGTTCCCTGAAGTCTGGGGGTGGATGAGACACTAGCGGAGCCGGGCTCGGTACAGTTCCCTGAAGTCCTGGTGGAGATGGAACACTAGCGGAAGCGGGCTCGGTACAGTTCCCTGAAGTCCTGAGGGTGGATGGAACACTGCGAAGCGGGCTCGGCACAGTTCCCTGAAGTCCTGAGGTGGATGGAGACACCAGCGAAGCGGCTCGGCACAGTTCCCTGAAGTCCTGAGGTGGATGGAGACACCAGCGGAAGCGGCTCGGCAAGTTCCCTGAAGTCCTGAGGGTGGATGGAGACACTAGCGGAAGCGGCTCGGTGCAGTTCCCTGAAGTCCTGAGGGTGGATGGAGACACCAGCGGCAGCGGTCTCTGCACAGTTCCCTGAAGTCCTGAGGGTGGATGGAGACACTAGCGGAGCGGCCTGATACAGCCCCTGAAGTCCTGAGGGTGATGGAGACACTAGCGAAGGGCTCGAGCACAGTTCCTTGAAGTCCTGAGGTGGATGGAGACACTAGCGAAGCGGCTCGTACAGTTCCCTGAAGTCCTGAGGGTGGATGGAGACACTAGCGAAGCGAGGCTCGGTACAGTTCCCTGAAGTCCTGAGGGTGGATGGAGACACTAGCGGAAGAGGGCTCGGCACAGTTCCCTGAAGTCCTGAGGGTGGATGGAGACACTAGCGAAGCGGTCTGCAGTTTCCCTGAAGTCCTGAGGGTGGATGGAGACATCATGGAAGCGGGCCCGGTACAGTTCCCCTGAAGTTCTGAGGGTGGATGGAGACCAGCGAAGCGGCCTCAGTACAGTTCCCTGAGTCCTGAGGTGGATGAAGTCCTGAGGGTGGATGGAGACACCAGCGGAGCGGGCTCAGTACAGCTCCCCGAAGTCCTGAGGTGGATGGAGCACCAGCGGAGCGGGCTCACACAGCTCCCTGAGTCCTGAGGTGGATGGAGACACTCAGCGGAGCGGGTCAATACAGCCCCTGAAGTCCTGAGGGTGGATGGAGACACTAGCGGAGCGGCTCGTGCAGCTCCCTGAAGTCCTGAGGGTGGATGGAGACACTAGCGGAGCTGGCTCTGCACAGCTCCCTGAAGTCCTGAGGGTGGATGGAGACACTCAGCGGAGTGGGCTCGGTACAGTTCACTGAGTCCTGAGGGTGGATGGAGACACTAGCGAAGCGAGCTCGGCACAGTTCACTGAAGTCCTGAGGGTGATGGAGACACTAGTGAAGCGGGCTCAGTACAGTTCACTGAAGTCCTGAGGTGGATGGAGACACTAGCGAAGCGGCTCGGTACAGTCCCCTGAAGTCCTGAGGGTGGATGGAGACACTAGCGAAGCGGGCTCGGCACAGTTCCCGAAGTCCTGAGGTGGAAGGAGACACTAGCGGAAGCGGCCTCGTACAGTTCCCTGGAAGTCCTGAGGGTGGATGGAGACACTAGCGGAAGGGCTCGGCACAGTTCCCTGGAGTCCTGAGGGTGGATGGAGACACTAGCGGAAGCGGCTCGGCACAGTTCCCTGGAGTCCTGAGGGTGGATGGAGACACCAGTGAAGCGGGCTCGGCACACTTCCTGAAGTCCTGAGGTGGATGGAGACACTAGCGAAGCGGTGTCGGCACACTTCCCTGAAGTCCTGAGGTGGATGGAGACACTCAGCGAAGCGGCGTCGGACACTTCCCTGAAGTCCTGAGGGTGGATGGAGACACCAGCGAAGCGGCCTCGGCACAGTTCCCTGAAGTCCTGAGGGTGGATGGAGACACTAGCGGAAGCGGTCTCGCTACAGTTCCCTGAAGTCCTGAGGGTGGATGGAGACACTAGCGGAAGCGGTCTCGGTACAGTTCCCTGAAGTCCTGAGGGTGGATGGAGACACTAGCGGCAGCGGTCTCGGTACAGTTCCCTGAAGTCCTGAGGGTGGATGGAGACACTAGCGGGAGCGGTCTCGATACAGCTCCCTGAAGTCCTGAGGGTGGATGGAGACACTAGCGGAAGCGGGCTCGATACAGTTCCCTGAAGTCCTGAGGGTGGATGGAGACACTAGCGGAAGCGGTCTCGATACAGTTCCCTCAGTCCTGAGGGTGGATGGAGACACTAGCGAAGCGGCTCGCACAAGTTCCCTGAAGTCCTGAGGGTGGATGGAGACACCAGCGGAGGGGGTCACAGTTCCCTGAAGTCCTGAGGTGGATGGAGACACCAGCGGAAGCGGGCTCGCACAGTCTCCCTGAAGTCCTGAGGGTGGATGGAGACACTAGCGGAAGCGGCTCGGACAGCCCTGAGTTCTGAGGGTGGATGGAGACACTAGGAAGCGGGCTCAGTACAGTTCCCTGGAGTCCTGAGGGTGGATGAAGTCCTGAGGGTGGATGGAGACACCAGCTGAGCCGCCTCACACAGCTCCCCAGTCCTGAGGGTGGATGGAGACACTAGCGGAGCGGCCCAATACAGCTCCCTGAAGTCCTGAGGGTGGATGGAGACACTAGCGGAGCGGGCTCAATCACAGCCCCTGAAGTCCTGAGGGTGGATGGAGACACTAGCGGGAGCGGCCCGGTGCAGCTCCCGAAGTCCTGAGGGTGGATAGAGACATCAGCGGTGGCTCGGCAGCTCCCCTGAAGTCCTGAGGGTGGATGGAGACACTAGCGGGAGTGGGCTCGGTACAGTTCACTGAAGTCCTGAGGGTGGATGGAGACACTAGCGGAAGCGGGCTTGGTACAGTTCACTGAAGTCCTGAGGGTTGATGGAGACACCAGCGGAAGCGGCTCGCACAGTTCACTGAAGTCCTGAGGGTGGATGGAGACACTAGTGAAGCGGGCTCTGTAGTTCACTGAAGTCCTGAGGTGGATGGAGACACTAGCGAAGCGGCTCGCACAGTTCACTGAAGTCCTGAGGGTGGATGGAGACACCAGCGGAAGCGGCTCGGCACAGTTCACTGAAGTCCTGAGGGTGGATGGAGACACTAGCGGAAGCGGCCGTCACAGTTCACTGAAGTCCTGAGGGTGGACGGAGACACTAGCGAAGCGGGCTCGGCACAGTCACTGAAGTCCTGAGGGTGGACGGAGACACCAGCGAAGCGGCTCGTACAGTTCACTGAAGTCCTGAGGGTGGACGGAGACACAGCGGAAGCGGCTCGGCACAGTTCACTGAAGTCCTGAGGGTGGACTGAGACCCTAGCGAAGCGGGTCTGCACAGTTCACTGAAGTCCTGAGGGGATGGAGACAGTAAGCGGAGCGGGCTCGGTACAGTTCACTGGAAGTCCTGAGGGTGGATGGAGACAGTAGCGGAAGCGGGCTCGATACAGTTCACTGAAGTCCTGAGGGTGGATGGAGACAGTAGCGGAAGCGGGCTCGGTACAGTTCACTGAAGTCCTGAGGATGGATGGAGACACTGGCGAAGCGGCTCTGTACAGTTCCCTGAAGTCCTGAGGGTGGATGGAGACACCAGCGAAGCGGGCTCGGTACACTTCCTGAAGTCCTGAGGGTGGATGGAGACACTAGCGGAAGCGGGCTCGGTACACTTCCCTGAAGTCCTGAGGGTGGATGGAGACACTAGCGGAAGCGGGCTCGGTACACTTCCCTGAAGTCCTGAGGGTGGATGGAGACACTAGCGGAAGCGGGCTCGGTACACTTCCCTGAAGTCCTGAGGGTGGATGGAGACACTAGCGGAAGCGGGCTCGGTACACTTCCCTGGAGTCCTGAGGGTGGATGGAGACACTAGCGGAAGCGGGCTCGGTACACTTCCCTGAAGTCCTGAGGGTGGATGGAGACACTAGCGGAAGCGGGCTCGGTACACTTCCCTGAAGTCCTGAGGGTGGATGGAGACACTAGCGGAAGCGGTCTCGGTACAGTTCCCTGAAGTCCTGAGGGTGGATGGAGACACTAGCGGAAGCGGTCTCGGTACAGTTCCCTGAAGTCCTGAGGGTGGATGGAGACACTAGCGGAAGCGGTCTCGGTACAGTTCCCTGAAGTCCTGAGGGTGGATGGAGACACTAGCGGGAGCGGGCTCGATACAGCTCCCTGAAGTCCTGCGGGTGGATGGAGACACTAGCGAAGCGGGCTCGATACTGTTCCCTGAAGTCCTGAGGGTGGATGGAGACACTAGCGGAAGCGGGCTCGATACAGTTCCCTGAAGTCCTGAGGGTGGATGGAGACACTAGCGGAAGCGGTCTCGGCACAGTTCCCTGAAGTCCTGAGGGTGGATGGAGACACTAGGAAGGGCTCGCACAGTTCCCTGAAGTCCTGAGGGTGATGGAGACACTAGCGAAGCGGCTCGGCACAGTTCCCCGAAGTCCTGAAGGTGGATGGAGACACTAGCGGAAGCGGGCTCGGTACAGTTCCCTGAAGTTCTGAGGGTGGATGGAGACACTAGCGGAAGCGGGCTCAGTACAGTTCCCTGGAGTCCTGAGGGTGGATGAAGTCCTGAGGGTGGATGGAGACACTAGCGGGAGCGGCTCAATACAGCTCCCTGAAGTCCTGAGGGTGGATGGAGACACTAGCGAGAGCGGGCTCAATACAGCTCCCTGAAGTCCTGAGGGTGGATGGAGACACTAGCGGGAGCGGGCTCGGTACAGCTCCCTGAAGTCCTGAGGGTGGATGGAGACACTAGCGGGAGCGGGCTCGGTACAGCTCCCTGAAGTCCTGAGGGTGGATGGAGACACTAGCGGGAGCGGGCTCGGTACAGTTCACTGAAGTCCTGAGGGTGGATGGAGACACTAGCGGAAGCGGCTCGCACAGTTCACTGAAGTCCTGAGGGTGGATGGAGACACTAGCGAAGCGGCTCTGCACAGTTCACTGAAGTCCTGAGGGTGGATGGAGACACTAGCGGAGGCGGGCTCGGTACAGTTCACTGAAGTCCTGAGGTGGATGGAGACACTAGCGGAGCGGCTCGGCACAGTTCACTGAAGTCCTGAGGGTGGATGGAGACACTTAGCGGACGCTGGCTCGGTACAGTTCACTGAAGTCCTGAGGGTGGATGGAGACACTAGCGGAAGCGGCTCGGCACAGTTCACTGAAGTCCTGAGGGTGGATGGAGACACTAGCGAAGCGGCTCGTACAGTTCACTGAAGTCCTGAGGTGGATGGAGACACTAGCGAAGCGGGCTCGGTACAGTTCACTGAAGTCCTGAGGGTGGACGGAGACACTAGCTGAAGCGGCTCGGTACAGTTCACTGAAGTCCTGTGGGTGGACGGAGACACTAGTGGAAGCGGCTCGGCACAGTTCACTGAAGTCCTGAGGGTGGATGGAGACAGTAGCGAAGCGGCTCTGCACAGTCACTGAAGTCCTGAGGGTGGATGGAGACAGTAGCGAAGGGCTCGGCACAGTTCACTGAAGTCCTGAGGGTGGATGGAGACAGTAGCGGAAGCGGGCTCGATACAGTTCACTGAAGTCCTGAGGGTGGATGGAGACAGTAGCGGAAGCGGGCTCGATACAGTTCCCTGAAGTCCTGAGGGTGGATGGAGACCCTAGCAGAAGCGGGCTCGGTACAGTTCCCTGAAGTCCTGAGGGTGGATGGAGACCCTAGCGGAAGCGGGCTCGGTACAGTACCCTGAAGTCCTGAGGGTGGATGGAGACCCTAGCGGAAGCGGGCTCGGTACAGTACCCTGAAGTCCTGAGGGTGGATGGAGACCCTAGCGAAGCGGCCTGCACAGTTCCCCGAAGTCCTGAGGGTGGATGGAGACCCCAGCGGAAGCGGGCTCGCACAGTTCCCGAAGTCCTGAGGGTGGATGGAGACACTAGCGGAAGCGGCTCGGTACAGTTCCCTGAAGTCCTGAGGGTGGATGGAGACACTAAGGAAGCGGCTCGGTACAGTTCCCTGAAGTCCTGAGGTGGATGGAGACACAGCGGAGCGGCCGGGGACAGTTCCCTGAAGTCCTGAGGGTGGATGGAGACACTAGCGGAGCGGCTCGTACAGTTCCCTGAAGTCCTGAGGGTGGATGGAGACACTAGCGGAGCGGGTTTGCACAGTTCCCTGAAGTCCTTAGGGTGATGGAGACACTCAGCGGGAGCGGCTCTGACACAGCTCCCTGAAGTCCTGAGGGTGGATGGAGACACCAGCGAAGCGGGCCCGATACAGCTCCCTGAAGTCTTGAGGGTGGATGGAGGTCACCAGCGAAGCGGGCCTCGACTACAGCCCTGAAGTCCTGAGGGTGATGGAGGCACTAGCGGAGCGGGCTCGATACAGCTCCCTGAAGTCCTGAGGGTGGATGGAGACCCAGCGAAGCGGGCTGAACAGCTCCCTGAAGTCCTGAGGGTGATGGAGACCCCAGCGAAGCGGGCTCGGTACAGCTCCCTGAAGTCCTGAGGGTGGATGGAGACCCTAGCGGAAGCGGCTGGCACAGTTCCCTGAAGTCCTGAGGGTGGATGGAGACCCCAGCGAAGCGGGCTCGCACGGTTCCCTGAAGTCCTGAGGGTGGATGGAGACCCCAGCGAAGCGGGCCTGCACGTTCCCTGAAGTCCTGAGGGTGGATGGAGACCCAGCGAAGGGCCCGGCACGGTTCCCTGAAGTCCTGAGGGTGGATGGAGACCCTAGCGGAAGCGGGCTCAGTACGGTTCCCTGAAGTCCTGAGGGTGGATGGAGACCCTAGCGGAAGCGGGCTCGGTACAGTTCCCTGAAGTCCTGAGGGTGAATGGAGACACTGGCGGCAGCGGGCTCGGTACAGTTCCCTGAAGTCCTGAGGGTGGATGGAGACACTGGCGGCAGCGGGCTCGGTACATTTCCCTGAAGTCCTGAGGGTGGATGGAGACACTGGCGCAGCGGGCTCGGTACAGTTCCCTGAAGTCCTGAGGGTGGATGGAGACACTAGCGGAAGCGGGCTCGGTACAGTTCCCTGAAGTCCTGAGGGTGGATGGAGACACTAGCGGAAGCGGGCTCGGTACAGTTCCCTGGAGTCCTGAGGGTGGATGGAGACACTAGCGAAGCGGCTCGGCACACTTCCCTGAAGTCCTGAGGGTGGATGGAGACACTAGCGGAAGCGATCTCGCACACTTCCCTGAAGTCCTGAGGGTGGATGGAGACACTAGCGAAGCGATCTCGGCACACTTCCCTGAAGTCCTGAGGGTGGATGGAGACACTAGCGGAAGCGGTCTCGGTACACTTCCCTGAAGTCCTGAGGGTGGATGGAGACACTAGCGGAAGCGGTCTCGGTACAGTTCCCTGAAGTCCTGAGGGTGGATGGAGACACTAGCGGAAGCGGTCTCGCTACAGTTCCCTGAAGTCCTGAGGGTGGATGGAGACACTAGCGGCAGCGGTCTCGGTACAGTTCCCTGAAGTCCTGAGGGTGGATGGAGACACTAGCGGGAGCGGGCTCGATACAGCTCCCTGAAGTCCTGAGGGTGGATGGAGACACTAGCGGAAGCGGGCTCGATACAGCTCCCTGAAGTCCTGAGGGTGGATGGAGACACTAGCGGAAGCGGGCTCGGTACAGTTCCCTGAAGTCCTGAGGGTGGATGGAGACACTAGCGGAAGCGGGCTCGGTACAGTTCCCTGAAGTCCTGAGGGTGGATGGAGACACTAGCGGAAGCGGGCTCGGTACAGTTCCCTGAAGTCCTGAGGGTGGATGGAGACACTAGCGGAAGCGGGCTCGGTACAGTTCCCTGAAGTCCTGAGGGTGGATGGAGACACTAGCGGAAGCGGGCTCGGTACAGTTCCCTGAAGTTCTGAGGGTGGATGGAGACACTAGCGGAAGCGGGCTCAGTACAGTTCCCTGGAGTCCTGAGGGTGGATGAAGTCCTGAGGGTGGATGGAGACACTAGCGGGAGCGGGCTCAATACAGCTCCCTGAAGTCCTGAGGGTGGATGGAGACACTAGCAGAGCGGGCTCAATACAGCTCCCTGAAGTCCTGAGGGTGGATGGAGACACTAGCGGAGCGGGCTCGGTACAGCTCCCTGAAGTCCTGAGGGTGGATGGAGACACTAGCGGGAGCGGGCTCGGTACAGCTCCCTGAAGTCCTGAGGGTGGATGGAGACACTAGCGGGAGCGGGCTCGGTACAGTTCACTGAAGTCCTGAGGGTGGATGGAGACACTAGCGGAAGCGGGCTCGGTACAGTTCACTGAAGTCCTGAGGGTGGATGGAGACACTAGCGGAAGCGGGCTCGGTACAGTTCACTGAAGTCCTGAGGGTGGATGGAGACACTAGCGAAGCGGGCTCGGTACAGTTCACTGAAGTCCTGAGGGTGGATGGAGACACTAGCGGAAGCGGGCTCGGTACAGTTCACTGAAGTCCTGAGGGTGGATGGAGACACTAGCGGAAGCGGGCTCGGTACAGTTCACTGAAGTCCTGAGGGTGGATGGAGACACTAGCGGAAGCGGGCTCGGTACAGTTCACTGAAGTCCTGAGGGTGGATGGAGACACTAGCGGAAGCGGGCTCGGTACAGTTCACTGAAGTCCTGAGGGTGGACGGAGACACTAGCGGAAGCGGGCTCGGTACAGTTCACTGAAGTCCTGAGGGTGGACGGAGACACTAGCGGAAGCGGGCTCGGTACAGTTCACTGAAGTCCTGAGGGTGGACGGAGACCCTAGCGGAAGCGGGCTCGGTACAGTTCACTGAAGTCCTGAGGGTGGATGGAGACAGTAGCGGAAGCGGGCTCGGTACAGTTCACTGAAGTCCTGAGGGTGGATGGAGACAGTAGCGGAAGCGGGCTCGGTACAGTTCACTGAAGTCCTGAGGGTGGATGGAGACAGTAGCGGAAGCGGGCTCGATACAGTTCACTGAAGTCCTGAGGGTGGATGGAGACAGTAGCGGAAGCGGGCTCGATACAGTTCCCTGAAGTCCTGAGGGTGGATGGAGACACTGGTGGAAGCGGGCTCGGTACAGTTCCCTGAAGTCCTGAGGGTGGATGGAGACCCTAGCGGAAGCGGGCTCGGTACAGTTCCCTGAAGTCCTGAGGGTGGATGGAGACCCTAGCGGAAGCGGGCTCGGTACAGTACCCTGAAGTCCTGAGGGTGGATGGAGACCCTAGCGGAAGCGGGCTCGGTACAGTACCCTGAAGTCCTGAGGGTGGATGGAGACACTAGCGGAAGCGGGCTCGGTACAGTTCCCTGAAGTCCTGAGGGTGGATGGAGACACTAGCGGAAGCGGGCTCGGTACAGTTCCCTGAAGTCCTGAGGGTGGATGGAGACACTAGCGAAGCGGCTCGGCACAGTTCCCCGAAGTCCTGAGGGTGGATGGAGACACTAGCGGAAGCGGGCTCGGTACAGTTCCCTGAAGTCCTGAGGGTGGATGGAGACACTAGCGGAAGCGGGCTCGGTACAGTTCCCTGAAGTCCTGAGGGTGGATGGAGACACTAGCGGAAGCGGGCTCGATACAGTTCCTGAAGTCCTGAGGGTGGATGGAGACACTAGCGGGAGCGGGCTCGATACAGTTCACTGAAGTCCTGAGGGTGGATGGAGACACTAACGGAAGCGGGCTCGATGCTTGGAACAGGGGGCACAGAGGGTGCAGCTTGCTCTTCCTTCCTCTTGCTTGCAGATCCTGCAGCTTGTCCTCTTCAGCCCATTACCAGGCCTGTTGCAGGGCATGTGCGCAAGGTCTGCCAGCTTCAGAGGATCCAGACCCGGGAGTGGCCCCACGGCCGGACTCCCTCCGATCAGAGTGCCATAGCAGTCAGGTACAAGACCCGTGATCCCCTGCAGCGGCAAACCCCACTTGATGGGGGTTAGTGAGTTCCCCACCTGGCCCTGGGTGTCAGCAGATACCATTCAGCAC
Source organism: Neoceratodus forsteri (assembly GCA_016271365.2). NCBI lineage: Eukaryota > Metazoa > Chordata > Ceratodontiformes > Ceratodontidae > Neoceratodus > Neoceratodus forsteri. The sequence goes on from CM057459.1 coordinate 179,539,662, forward strand.
ATTCTCTTCTGTTGTCTTCTCTTCTGTCTTTTCTGCCACGGTTTGTAGCCAAAGCAATCTGTTTGTTTTCCTGAACATCAGGCTCTGGGGAGCTGTTCAGGGTCTGAGGATTCAGGATCCACCACAACAGTCTCTTTTTTTCTCACTGTATCTCAGGAGCAGACAACAGGTACAGGAACACCTGAAAAGCACCTGTCCATTCTTCTGCTTTCACAGTCTCTCAATTTTAATACAGCCACTTTTACGCTCTGGCTTACATTTAACTCCTGCACTCAAAGTCTCTTTTCTCACTGTGCAGAGCAATTCTCTGAATCGAAGAGGCTCACTCTTCCTTTTCTTCTCTCAGCACATTCATTCTCTCGTTTCTCATTATTCCTCTGTATTCTGTCTTTTCCCAGGCTTAGATGCAACCTTCGTCCTTTTACCAGGCTCGGGACACAACCTTTGTCTTTTTCCAGGATCGAGACAGAACCTTTGTCCTCTTTTTCAGGTTCAGGACACAACCTCTTTTCTCCTCTTCCCACCTCTCTGGTGCATTTTCAGTTCAGTGCAGGTTCTTGTAACCTGCAGTTTTTCCCTTTTCCATCCGAGCTGCCTTTATCTCACTGCTGTGGTGCATCTTTAAATCAACGCAGATTCTTGTAACCTGCAGCTTTTCCTTTTTCCATGCGAGCTACCTCTATCTCACTGCTGTGATGCAACTTTAAACAATGTAGATTCCATCATCCTGCAGCTTTTCCTTTTCCCATGAAAGCTGCTTCTTTACTAAACCTTTTCTTCCTTGCATCTCCTTTTTGCTTCTCTTAATGGGGCAAGCACTACCTGCTCTGGGGACAAATTGCTGGCAGCCCCAGGCAGGCCCATCCTGCAGCCCCATTCTCTCCAGGGGCAAGAGCCCCCGTCCTTCTGGAGGGACTCCCACCAAACTGACCTAAAACCAACAAGTTCTCTCAGTTTGGGGAGCTTCTTGGCAACTCCCCATTGGCTGGAGCCACTATCCTTAAGAAAAATTAATATGTTTGAGGCTCCCTCGATGCCTCATAGGCTGTTCAAAAAGGCACCTAAACATTCCCAGGTATTTTCCCCTGAGAGTCATTTCACAAGCCCCAGAATCCTCCTGGATAATCCTGTCTTTGTGGTTGGGATGCTGATGTCACATGGCTGTAGAAACATGGTAGCTGGAGTAAATGGTCCAGCACAGTTTATCAGTGTCCCAAGTTTAAACCTTTCTTGCAACCAAGCCATTTACTTTCACCAGATGGTTCCCCCGCACAAATAGCCACCCCTGTGCCCTGTAAAGCAACTGTACTTTTTAATGCATTTGTAACCTGTCCCTGCTCCTCTGTTTCACTAAGGTGTTCTTTATAAATACATAGTTGTTTGCAGTACATTTTCATCACTCCTATCCTGGGGGAATAGTTTAGTTCACAACTTGTAGGCAGGCAGTAGCTACTCTCAGTCTCTAAGGTGATATTTTTCTACAGAGGTCGACCCCCCTCCCTTCCCTGTCTAGGGGGTTTGTTGGTAAAAGTCGTGGAGAAAGGGGGAGAGTACCAACACTTGGACTAAGCAGCAGAAATACAACTTGGCAAGGTTTGCTCTGCTGAGACAGAGAGAGAGAGAGAGACAGACAGACAGAAAGTAGCCACAGCTCCCCTAAATCAAGGAGGTTATTTTCTAGACTACACTGAATTGAATTATTAATTTTTGGACCTGTGTAAGTAACTAGTATTGATTCTGTTTTGGGGGTTGACTTTTCTTAGTTTTAACTTAATTTTGCCAGTGAGGAACTGTAGCTGGGAGATATTTGCAGACATTTGTGACTAGACCTGTTACTTAACCTCTGTGTCTGAAAGGAAGGCACTCCCTGGGGTGGAGTGTCAGAGTTATAGTTGATTGTTCCTGGATGGCATAGGTTTACTCCCTCCGACCCTTCCCCTCACTCCACCCACCCCAAGCGCATAACTTCCTTTATAGTAGTGGTTCTGACATCACTTCCCCAAAACTGCTAACGACATGCACCTGTTCATATCCTTTAAGACACAGCACACTGAATAGGGGGTAGAGACACTCACAAGCTTGCACACACTAAAACAAGAACAAAAAACAAAAAAAAGAAAAGAAAAGCATCTGTAACAGGAAGGGACACAGACATGTGGGGAGTGGTGCAATGCACTGGCAGTGGAGCAGCAGTCTTCCGGAAGCCATTCTGGAGACTGCATTGTTTCCCTATTTGCAGGCACCTCTCTGGTCTGAGAGAGGAGGTTGTTCGTCTCCATGCTGACCTGGCAAGGATTCGGGAAACCCACCCAGGGATCACCCAGGCCACTGCCACTACCTTAGAGGTTGCCAAGAAAGAGGAGTGGATGAACCACAGAGGGCTCAGGAAGGGTGAGGGTGGTGGAACAGAGGCGCATCCCTCCAGTTGTGCCTCTCCACAATTCATTCACCACTCTGGCAGAGCATGGTTCCTCTATGGAGCCACCCACAGTGGAGACCAAGGAGGATGCTGGGAACCTCCACAATGGAGACCCACAGGAGGGTGGCACAGGACCCCACAGGGGAAGGAAACAACTCCTGGTGGGGGACTCAGTTGTTAGGGGGGTAGAACTGGGGGAGGGAGGGGAAAGGGAGGTAAGGTGCCTGTCCGGCGCTATGGCTTGGAGGGACAGGAAACGAATCCTCAGGATCGTGGGAGCAGCTGCAAGGCAGAGTGAGTTGGATGTCATTATCCACCTAGGGATGAATGACCTGGCTGAGAATGGGATCAGAGCAGTGCAATAGGAGTTTGTGGAGTTGGGAAGGGGCCTTAGACAAGTAGCACACATGGTAACTTCTTGGAAGTGCTACCTGTCTATGGCATGGATGAGGCTAAGGTACTCTGCACCATGGGATTCAATGACTGGTTGAAAAACTGGTGCAGCCCTCAGGGATTTGGCTTCATTGGGCACTGGGGCTCCACCTGGAGGGATGCAGGCCTATACAGGCGCGATGGTCTGCATCTATCCAGGAGGGGAACCAGGATCTTAGGTGACCGATTTAAATGCTTCATTGGCAACCATTTAAACTAGCCAAGGGGGGAGAGGCACTGAAAGGGAAAAGGGAAATCCTACCCCCCAAAAAATCGGGGTAGTTAATGAGGTAAACACCAAGATAGAGCAGTTGATAGGGAGAAAGGCAGGGGTGAATGGAGAAAAAGACAAAGGCAGTAAGGACAGGGATGGGGAAAAAAGAAATAAAGCCATAAAAAATGGAGGGTAATGAGTACCAATGCCAAGTGTCAGTGGTAAAAAGCTCCCCAAAATGGTAGCCTTGATGGAAGAGAGATGCCTGGATATTGTGGCAGTCACAGAAACATGGTACACAGAGAACCATGACTGGGATGTCAGCATACCAGGCTACACAATCTACAGGAGGGACAGGGAGGGAAGAAGAGGAGGAGGAGTAGCTCTCTATGTAAGGGAAGGGATCAAAGCAACAGAACTAAAGGGTAAACAGGGAGGAGAGGAGGCACTGTGGGTCACCCTGGAGACTGGAAATGGCTCCACAATATGCACAGGGGTTGTATACAGAACCCCATCTCAGGGGAAGAAATGGACAAGAAAATGATAGAAGGCATCCTTGGGATGGCAGAGAAAGGGGAGATATTGCTGATGGGGGACCTGAATATGCCAGATGTTAACTGTAGCACCTTTGCTGCAGCCACATCCAAGAGCAGGGCCATTCTCAGTGCCCTACAGGGGGCATGCCTCAGGCAGCTAATTTTGGAACCCACTCAGGTGGGAGCAGTCTTAGACCTGGTACTCTCAAATGGGGATGGAGAGAGGATCTCCGATCTTGAAGTGCGTAGTCATCTGGGAACAAGCGACCACCAAACAGTGTGGTTCACGATAAACTTACCTGCAGAGTCAAGCCACACAAAAGTGAGGGTACTGGACTTCAGGAGGGTTGATTTTGTCAAAATGGGAGAATGCCTCAGAAAAGCACTAGCAAACAGGCAAGAAGGTGGGGTGGAGAAAAAGTCGGGAAAAATCAAAACCGCCATCACGGAGGCAACAAGCCTTTGTGTGAAGCAAATAAATCAAAACAAAAGAAAAAAAACACTATGGTTCTCAAAAGAAATGGTGGGGAAGGTAAAAGAGAAAAAGATGGCATTCAGAAAGTATAAGGAAACACTGAAGGAGCAGCAGGACAGAGAACTGTACCAGTTAAAGCAGAAGGAAGCAGGTAAGGCAGTCAGAATAGCAAAGGCCCAAACCGAGGAAAAGATAGTCAACTCAGTAAAGAAGGGGGACAAAATATTTTATAGGTACATTACGGAGCAAAGAAAGACTAAGGCAGGGATACTGAGGCTGAATAAAGAGGAAGGTGGTTGGGCAGAGAGCAACAGTGAAAAGGCAGGGATACTGAACAAATAAAGTGATTGAAGACTGTGCTAACATCATAGTTGACAATTCTATAATCTCAGATAGACCTTCTATCCTTGACTCATTTAACAATCATTTTGCTACTGCTGGTGTAGCCTTTGACTCTTCCCCTGCCTGCTCTCTCCGTCAACAACTGGCAGAGGATACTCAAGATAAACCTATCTGCAGCCCATCATTCTCACTCCAGCCCATAATCCTGAAAGAAGTCGAAGACCTCCTCCTTCAGTTAGACTCTAAACAAAGTGCTGGAGCCAACCTTATGGACCCCTACTTCTTAAAGGTCAGTTACCATGTCCTTGCAGTTCCAATTACACATCTCTTTAATATGTCCCTGTCCTAGGGTGAACGTCCATCCATTTGGAAGACTGCTGTTGTGGTCCCATTTTTTAAATCAGGTGATCCCAGGGATCTTAATAATTACAGGCCAATCTCATTACTTCCAATCCTGACTAAGTTGATAGACAAAATAGTGTGTCCAGCTAAGAAACTATCTGGAATCAGAAAACCTGCTTAATCCTCTACAGTCTGGCTTCAGAGTACAGCATAGCACAATATCTGCTCTTGCTAAAGTGACCAATGACTGGCAAACAGAGTTGGATAATAAGAACTTTATCTGTGCGGTGTTCTTGGATCTAAGCAAGGCATTTGACAGCGTGGACCATAGCCTGCATCTTTCATCCCTTCGGAATATGGGCCTAGATGCCCTTTCCTTAAGATGGTTCACAACCTACCTCTCTGGCCGATTTCAGCAAGTAAAGGCTGAGGGAGAAGTATCTCCTTTAAAACCCTTGCTGAGGGGCATACCTCAAGGTTCCATTCTGGGACCCTTGCTTTTCACTATCTATATTAACAACATTGACGCTACCATCAATGAAGCTAAAATACATCTATTTGCAGAAGACTCAGTGATTTACAGCAGCAACCTTTCCCCTGATGCTGCACAGAAAACCCTTCGAAGTGAATTCAGCCTGCTGCAGATACAGCTACTAAACCTGAAGGATGGGTGGAAAGGATGAAAAGGGACTTGGCAAGGTTGGATGAATGGTCAAATGTATGGCAGCTTAGATTCAATGCAAAGAAGTGCAAAGTAATGCACCTGGGAAACAAAAGCCCAGGGGAAGAGTACACAATGCGGGGTGAGATACTGACAACAACAGAAATAGAAAGGGACCTGGGGGTAGTCATATCAGATGACCTAAAGGTGGGCCAGCAATGTGAGAAGGCAGTAAGGAGGGCTGGGGGATACTGGGATGCAAGGGAATCAACAAAGTCCAAGAGGGTAGCATCTTTCAGAAAAAGAGATGTGCAAGAACAAGGGGGCACAATTTGAAGATAGAGGGGACGGCTCAGAGGTAATGTGAGGAAGTATTTCTTCACAGAGAGGGTTGTAGATGCATGGAACAGCCTTCCTGAGGAGGTCATAGAGTCCAAAACAGTGGGGGAATTCAAGAATGCATGGGACAGACATAAGGCAATTCTAGTGGGGGGTAGGAGGAAGTAGGCTGTTGGTTAACTAGGATCTGCAGCTTATCTGTTAGGTAGGGAAATGGGCAGACTAGGTGGGCCAAGCGGTCCTTATCTGCCATCAAATTCTATGTTTCTGTTTCAAACACAGCACCTTAGAAGTAGATAGGGATTCCACTGGTGATGGTTGGAACTCCGTCGAGATGCTGGCAGATGAAATTTTTTCCTTGGGAAAAGCTTTGGTTAGGGTCACACAGCACAACAATTGCAGTACATCAAATTATTTAGCCCTAGGCAGAAATCAGATGCAATCAGACATTTTTTTTATTCTTCTCAAAAGCTCAAGCTACACAACAGCTCCATGGAGAGAGAGGGAGTACAATTCAATTCATCAGTACTGTTTCCACACATTCTACGGCCGTCAGTCATTGCACAGACACTTGGGGACTTGGGTCCCGAACCAGGATCCTCACAACCTCTCTTCCCTTCGTTGAGCCATAGGTGGCTCCGTTTTCTCATGAACACTAGCAGTGTTCCCAAGGCAGTCACTCTTTACTTTATCCGCACCAGTGGTAGCGGGGTGCAGTCATACTCCAACCCTTACTTTTCTCTTCTCACAAGGGGGGGGTAGGTGGTACCCTGGGCACAGTCCTTTTCCTCAGGGGGCTAGCCACCTGCCGATCCTCAGGCAGGGTTTGTACAAATGGCAGCCACCCATTTAACTGACACAGCTTCAGGAATTCTCCTCACAGCAGTCTCTAACATGGATGCAGGTGGGCACGACACAGGCAAGAGGGCTGCACTGCCACTACAACCCCTCCGGAGCATTGCTGCCACCAGGAACTCCGGTCCCTGTCATGGTAGCTACCTCAGCAGAACTCCAGGCAAACAGAGCCAAACAGGCTACTAACAGCTTCCCTCTCTCTCTCTGCAGCTGCACGGATTCCTCACTTTCTCCATGGATGGACTGTGGGATGACAACTGGGGGCTGGGGGACAATCTCCCCACCCCAGCCCCAGTACTACCCAGCTCTGACTGGAGGCCCTCCCCTCAGGCTTTGGAGATGGCACCAAACACTCCTACCTCTGGACTCTCTCTTCACGAATGACTCCCTCTCAGTGGTTCCTCTCACACCAGTGGGTGCTTGAATTCTTCCTCACACTGCTAAGCCCCGCCCTCTGGCTGGCCTGGCAGCGCAACTTACTCCTCCCGATACCAACAGGGCATCAAAACTAGTCACCCCCCTTTTGGCATGGGGTTACATATTTATTTAACCTTCGAAATCGCTGCTGCCATTCTACATAACCCCTAGGCAGCACACACAGTCCCATTTTGATTCCCACAAGTTCCCAGCTTTAGAGTACTTTTGCAGCAAAACCATTTGTTTCTACGTTACACTTTTCCCCAGGGATATGTAGTGGTCCCTTTTCCCTTTCACCCCTATCAGCTTTCCAATAACTTTATTCAACACTTTGTCTGTCGCTAGCACTGTATGTTAGTGCCCCTAGGCACTGGACAGAACTCCCATTGCTTCAAAGGAACGCTGCCTCATTAATATTGATGAGGTGGCTCCTAAAAGCTGCAGCACAATTGGTGCTCTGAAAAAAAAAAACTTTTCACTGTTCCAGCACCCTCTCTAGTCTTGCCAATGGTCCTGGTCCCTTTCTTGATCCTCCCTGAGACCAGGACCACCGGAGAGGACAGCCAGTGCATGAATGGCCGAACACAAATGCACCGTACATGTATGTGTGGAGCGCACACGGCACCGGAATGTCATTCAAAACAGGCAGCTGCTCAGTGAACCAGCTCCTCCAGCCCCACTCTCTCGAAAAACCATGCTGAGGCCAGCAGGAGAGGACAAGGACATAGGGCAACAACCAGGAAAAGCGGGACCCAAAGGAAAACAAGCATTTGTCAATGCTGAATGTTGTCGTGCTGACATTGGCTTTGGTAGTGCAGTGCGGAAACACATTTTGGGCAAGATGTGAAAAATGACAGCAGTACTGTTCATAAGGAGGTGTAAAAAAATGGCAGTGTTGAAAATGTGGTATGTAAATATTGCAAATTATGGTTACATGGGCAGTGGAAATGCACAACGACACTTGTAACACAGTCATTTTTATGGACTTTGGCTCCAAATTTTCAACATAGACATTTTAGCACCTCTGCTCATGTACAGTGTCACTGTCATTTCCTCAGACTGTCCCAAAAAGTGATTTTGCACAGCAACCGCGATATTCTGTGCTGGACGGGCAAAAACACATTTCAAGCAGGATATGTAAAATGGCAGCTGTACTGTTCATCAATAGGTGTGGAAAAATACACCAATCGTGAAAATCCAGAGTGGAAATATTACAAATGCACGTTACAAGTGTGCGTGCAAACTGCGCAACGCACACTTGTAACACAGTCATTTTATGGAGTATCATCACCAGATTTTCAACATAGGCATTTTAGGACCTCTGCTCATGAACAGTGTCACAGTCATTTTCGTAATCTGCCCCAAACACTGATTTCCCACAGCGACTGAGCTATTGTGCTCTGGAAGTGCGGAAACACAATTTGGCCAGGATGTGAAAAATGACAGCTGTACTGGTCACAAGGAGGTGTAGAAAAATGACAATGTTCTAAATCTGGCATGAAAAAATTGTGCATTCGCGAAGTTACGAGCCGCATGCAGTAACTATGCAAAACACGCCGAGAACAGGCATTTTTGATTTCTTCCACTAGATTTACAACATAGGCTTTTGAGCCCTCCTCATGAACACTGCCTACTCTTCTCATGCTAATCGGTTCCGGAAAGGTGATTCCACACAGTGACTGTGAAATCACCCTTGGGACCGATTAACGTCATAACAGTGACAGAATTCATGAGGAGGGGTCCCGAAAACCCCATGTTGAAAATTTGGCGCAAAAATTCCAAAAAATGCCCGAGATATGCATTGAAGTTGAAAAAACCCTTTTTATTCCATTATACTGCTTACCGGCATTTCCTCAGTTCGGGTCGGCTTTGAAGAGTGCAGACGTGTTCCTGGTCCACCAAAGATCATTGTGCCGGACTCCAGAGGTAAGTATGGAATGAGGGAGTGTGGGAAGGCAGGGTGCGAAGTGGGTGGGTGCGGGTGGTAGAGAGACTACGAGGGACTGTTTTCTGTTTACAGGTGTTTAAAAAAAAACATTGCAAGTGTTTTTCTTTTTTTACAGGTGTTTTTTTGGGGGGCACATTAGCCAACGGGGGATTGGGCACCCCCTTTGGCTCACAGGGAGTGGGGACAGATGCTGACAGGATTGGGCACCCCATCGCAAACAATGAATGCGGGGATGAGCCAAGGATTGGGCACCCTCGGCAACCAAAAAGGAGGGGGGACACATTATCCTGACGGGGTGGGCTTCGTCAGCACATACAAGAGGGGCAGGGTAAGCCGACTGGGGGATTGGGCACCCCTGAAGTTGACAGTTTAGCGGCCACTGTGCCACCATGTTTGATGCTGGGGAAGCACGTAGGAAGGTCTGCTGCATGTGATGAGCTTTGCTCGCATTGCAACAGACTTTTCCTAAGGTGTGCTCACCCAGGTGGTGTGGCACTGGCATGCAGGCTGATTGGGGAATGAGGGACGCACCTACTGGTGCATGCCCTGCATTCGCCCAACAGCGGCCGCGCCTCCAAATCTCCTCTACCACAAGATGTTGGCTGCGCGAGCGCACAAACATAAAAAGATGTAGGTGGACCAAATCCCTTGGGAAAACACAGCCTTTTCAGGGGCTCTCAGGTAAGCCCCCAACAGGGGGGTTACATATGTAAAACCTGTTTCTTTAATCCCCCCCACTCTCCGGTACTCAGCTGCTGGCTTGCCCCAGAGCGCCTGAGCCAAGTGAGCTACAACAGGTGTTGTAGAGTGCAGAGTAGTAACATTTCTATGTAAAACCTATTTCTTTTTTTTGCTTTCTGTTTATCCCACAGCGCCTCTTTCTACCCTCAACTTCTCCACTCATTCGGAACTCCCAATGCCACAAACATTGCGACCTACCCGACTTCAAGGTCTGCCCCTAGAGTACCTCAGCTCGACTCCCCTATGATCTTGATGGCCCGGATTACCCCCCAGGTGGGCTGAGGAAAGGCTCCCCCTTACCTTGTCCTCTGAATGTTCACAGGGAGAGGGCCTTTGCACAGCGGAGTCTGCCCTGATGTTATCAGTGGTGGCACGCCTGCTTGCTGGGGAGATCGTCACCTAGGAGAGGTGAAGGATTCTTCCTCTGCCCCAGATGCCGGCGTGCAATGGAACAGGGTCAGGCGACGCAGAGACATGCGCCCGCCCCCAGTCCCCTGCCAGCCAACCCGACATATTGCCTGCTTTTCTCCTTCACACTGACTTCCCCCCAGTTCACCAGGAGGTGGCGGTATTGTGTCGGAGAAACTGCAGTCCCCCCCAGAGAAGGAGAGCTAGCCATTGGGTGCTCAATCCTTCTCCCTCCGGCCAACCCACTGATGTCCCGAGTCTGTTCCCGAACATGGGTCGCCGACGTGGAGTGAGGTGTGGCATCCAGTGCATCTACCCTCAGCGCCACGAGGCCAAAAACCTATTTCTTTAATCAGTCGGTTTCTTACATTTAAAAGTAAACTCTTACTTTCTTACACACTTTATAATCCAAATCCAGTGTTGAGTATGTTACCTTTTTATATTACTTTTATATTACGTTTGAAAACTTGTTCCAGGAAGCTCTGTGCAGTCACTAGCAAGGATGAAGAAGTACTAGTAAAAGTAATACACCTTACAATAATAGTTACTTATTTCTTTTTATACAAAAACTATACAAAAATAACACAAAAACAAGCATTTGTCAATGCCGAATGTTGCTTGCTTCTATGTGCTGTTTAGGTATTTGGAAGTCATTAGGTGCAAATATTGAAAATTCCCGAACTTCTGACGTCTTGTGGGAACTGCTGCAATGCTGCAGCCTGTCAAACAGTCATTCTTAGAATTTTTCACCAAATTTTCAACATAGCCATTTAAGACCTCTGCTCATGAACAGTGTCACTGTGATTTTGTTAATGTTTCCATACATTGAGTTTGAACACCGACCGCGCCTATTGTGCGCTATGGCGGAAACACGTTTTGGGCAGGATGTGAAAATGACAGCTGTACTGCTCATAAGGAGGTGTGGTAAAATGGCAATGTTGAAAATCTGGAGTGGAAATATTGAAAATTCGCAAACCTACGAGCGCGCGTGGGAACTGTGCAACGCACACTCGTAAAACAGTCATTTTTAGGAATTTCTTCACCAAATTTTCAACATTGCCATTTGAAGATCTCTACTCATGAACAGTGACACTGTGATTTTCTTAATGTGTCCCATACACTGAGTTCGCACACCGACTGCGTCATTGTGCGCTACATGGGTGGAAACATGTTTTGGGCAGGATGTGGAAAATGACAGCTGTACCTGCTCATGAGAGGTGTGGTAAAATGGCAATGTTGAAAATCTGGAGTGAAATATTGAAATTTCGCGAATTCTACGAGCCTGCGAGGAACTGCACTAACGACGTCAGAAGCAGTCATTTTCAGATTTTGACCAAATCTTCAACATTGGTTTTGGACCCTTCTCATGAATGATGTCACTGTCATGGTGAGATGTTCAAGGCTTCGAAGGGTTGGTCACTACGCAGTCACCGCGCTAAATCACCCTTCTCGGCCCGGCCAACGCCATGTCAGTGACATTATTCATGAGAAGGGGTCCTAAAACCCCATGTTGAAAATTTGGTGCACAAATTCCAAAAAATGACCGAGATATGCAACAAAGTTGAAACTCCCCTATCTAGCCTATTATGCAGCTTACCGGCATTTCCTCAGTTCACGGTCGGCTTTGAAGAGTGCAGAGGTGTTCTCGGTCCACCGAATATCGCCACGCCGGAGTCCGGAGGTAAGTATGGGGTGAGGGGTGTGGGGAGGCTGGGCGAGAGTGGGTGGGTGCGGGTTGTGGGGGTTGGGAGACGCGCCACGGGACCGCTTTTGTTTTACAGGTTTAAAAAAAAGACGTCAGGATATTTGCCACGCTGGGGTGGGCTCCAGCGGGCACAAGGATGGGGGCGCTCAGCTGATGGGGATTGGGCACCCCAGTCGGCCAAAGGACTGCTTGCCATGCTGGGGTGGGCTCCCAGCGTGGCACCAACTACTGGGGACGACGCAGCTCAGCCGACGGGATTGGGCACCGTCGGCTATACAGTGTATGCGGGGTGCACACCTGCATGTGGGGCTACGCTTATCGCTGCTCACTGGAAGCGTAGCTCTTTCAATCTGAGAGTTACTGCATTTTGGAGCGTGTCATAGACAGCTCCAAAATGCATTGGCTTACAGGGGCCACGCCTGCCAGTTCACTGACTGAATTGGAGGAGGAGGTGACACACCTCCGAAATCTCCGATGATGGCACTATGTTTCTTGCAAATGCGTGCAAGCAACATAATAATAAATAAGTATAACAGATTAAATGTTTTGAAAGTAATAGGTTAGTTACTAGTTACTCTCAAATAAATGTAATCAGTTACAGTTACGTTATTTCTTTCGTACAAAAAGACATAAGTAATTGTAACTGTAAGGTGTATTACTTTTTCTAGTACTTCTCCATCCTTGCTAGTGACTACACAGAGCTTTCTGGAACTAGTTTTCAGAAGTAATGGAAAGTAATAGAAAAAGTAACTTACCCAACTCTGGCCAAATCTTAGTGTTCTTGCAAAACCTTAGTTTTCCAATGGCCCTTTTTTTTACTGTAGTACTGCTTTTTATATTATACTTTTACATACTTTGAACTTAGCCAGATTTAGACAAACTTTTTTACCTTGTTCTCCCATAAGGTGTTGCAGGAATAAGCCCTTTCCTGTCCAATATTTTTACCAAGTGGCGCTTGTGCCGCGCGCGCTTGTGCTGGCAGCTGGCACAGGCTTTAAACAGGACAAGCCCCTCCCTCTGCTCTGGTGCTCAGCTGCTGGCCCACCCCTGAGCCTCTGAGCCAACTGAGCTAATTGCAGGTGTTGTAAAGTACTAAAGCACGACAGAACAGACCAGTCAGTTAAATGTTTTTTGCAAGGCTCACTGCAGTTAGATGGCTCCTCTTCTGTTCAATGACTGGACCAGGCTATACTGCTTCTCCTTGTAGCTGCGAGCTGGACATCTGTTCTGAACACTGCTGGTGGGCTGCATGGGCTTTAAACAGGATGAGTGTTTCCCTCTGCTTCAGTGCTCACTTGCTGGCCTGCCCCCATGTCCCCTCGCTAACTGAGCTAATTGCAGGTGGTGTAAAGTGCAGAGCTGTAAAGTGCTAAAGCACACCAGACCAATCAGTTAAAAGTGTTTGCAAGGCTCACTGCAGTTAAATGGTTTCTCTCCTGTTCGATGATGGGACCATGCTATACTGCTTCTCCTCGTAGCTGCTGGCTGGAGATCTGTTATGGATAGTATGTCTGTAATTATAGTACTTGCAGGGCACAGTGAAGAGTTATACATTCATTTATGACATGGTTTACTTTGCACCCAATACTGTGGACAGTGCACAAAGCAGCAGATTTATTACACATTGAACTCTTGTAACTTTCTTTTTTTAATGACACATACTTAGAACTACTCAAAGCAAATTCTGTATCTGGGACATGTACTGTATACTGTTATGCAGAGTCTTGTTGAAGCTTATGATACAAATTACAAGTGGGCGGACATATCCTAGTGACCAATATGTGTAACAAAACACTGCTGTTAAATGGATATCATACTTTAGAAAATTGCCGGGTAAAATCATATAATCTGATTGGCTCTTGTTCATGTATAAAATATGGTTTACACATGGCTAAAAAATAGGACTGTGAAGAGTCTGGAACCAAGATCAATAGGCATTTGGAACACAAGCATTTCAGTTAGCCCCCTACAGCCAGAATTGATCTTCCACCACAAACATGGCTGCTAATTTTACACTGCAAAAAAAAAAAAACTTGATCTGGGCCCTAAAAATAAAACTACCTTAAATAAAAAATAAAACAAATGAATTAACTGTTGTTTCCCTGATTATCACACTCTCCTTACATGCGTAAACAAATTAGAAACAATAAGTATTGTTTATAGTTTTCACCACAACTGTTTCTTTGCTGATAGTGAAAACTCCCCCTTCTAACTTTACCTGCTCATCAGGGAACTGTTTTCTTCTTGCCCCGACAGTGAGATAATTGAGTCTCTGGCTGTAACAAAGGCCTTTGTTGTCTGTCTGTGTGTACAGAGTGTTAGGAGAGAAACACTCTGCCAGTGGAACTGAGCAGAATTTTGAATCCATGTATTCCATGGTAAACATTCTATGATGAACATTCCATATCTTGAATGTGGAAAATAAAACAGAAAAGAAAGTAGGCAATAATACAGTGACATCATCATCAAGGACATCATTTGTAGTGGGTGGAAGGACTATTTTATCATAAATGCACACAAGTAAATCTATTGTTTCTACATATAAACTTACTTTTCCCAACTGTAAAAAGTTTTCAAAAAAAGGAGCCAATTTTTATGTTTGCTTGCACGCATGTGCAAGAAACATAGTGCCTTCATCGGAGATTTCGGAGGTGTGTCACCTCCTCCTCCAATTCAGTCAGTGGGCTGGCAGGCGCGGCCCCTGTAAGCTAATGCATTTTGGAGCTGTCTATGACACGCTCCAAAATGCAGTGGCATACAGTTGAAAGGGGGAGCTACGCTTGAGTGAGCACCGATAAGATATCGGCTGCTCACGCGCAAACCTCCCACGCACAGAACAGGCGTGCGCGCCCCATACTAGACACTAGCCGACGGGTGCCCAACTCGCCGGCTGAATGCCCCCAGTGTCCTTGTGCCACGCTGGGAGCCTCCACCTATGTGGCAAACGGTGCCGCAATTTTTGTTTTATTTTGCCGACGGGGTGCCCAATCCTGTTGGCTGAACGCCTCTGTCCTTGTGCCACGCTGGGAGCCCACTCCAGCATGGCAAACGGTGCCGCGATTTTTGTTTTTATTTTGCCAACAGGGGTGCCCAATCCCCCATCGGCTGAACGCCTCAGTCCTTGTGCCACACTGGAGCCCACCCCAGCGCGGCAAACGGTGCTGCAATTTTGTTTTATTTTGCCGACGGGTGCCTAATCCCCTTCCGGCTGAACGCCCCCAAGTCCTTGTGCCATGCTGGGAGCTCACCCAGCGTGGAAACGTCCCACGATGTTTTTTTTTGTTTTTAGACCTGTAAAATAAAACTGTCCCACGACGCGCTCCCAACCCCCACAACCTGCACTCACCCACTGCGCACTCCAGCCTCCCCACACCCCCATACTTACCTCCGGACTCCGCGCAACGATCTTCGTGGACTGGAACACGCCTGCACTCTTCAAAGCCGACCGCGAACTGAGGAAATGCCAGTAAGCTGTATAATGGGTTACATAGTGGGGTTTCAACTTTATTGCATCTCTCTGGCATTTTGAATTTTTACCAGATTCAACATGGAGTTATTCCCTTCTCATGAATTATGTCACTGTCATGGCGTTATTCGGGTCCGAAGGGTGATTTTGCTCAGTGACTGTGCAGTGACTGCAAAATCACCCTTCGGGCCTGAATACCACCATGAAAGTGATATCATTCATGAGAAGGGGTCCCAAAAACCCAATGTTGAAAATTTGGTGCCATAATTCCAAAAAATGACTGTTATACGAGGGTGCGTTGCGCAGTTCCTACGCAGGCTCGTAAGTTCGCGAAATTTCAATATTTTCACTCCAGATTTTCAACATTGCCATTTTACCATACCTTCTTATGAGTAGTACAGTTGTCATTTTTCACATCTCACCCAAAATGTGTTTCCACCCATGTAGCGCATAATGGCGCAGTCGGTGTGCGAAATCAATGTACGGGACAAATTAAGAAAATCACAGTGACACTGTTTATGAGCAGAGGTCTTAAAATGGCTACGTTGAAAATTTGGTGAAAAAATTCCTAAAAATGACTATTTTACGAGGGTGCATTGCGCAGTTCCTACGCACACTTGTAAGGTCGTGAGTTTTCAATATTTTCACTCCAGATTTCCAACATTGCCATTTTATCACACCTTCTTATGAGCAGTACAGCTGTCATTTTTCACATGTCACCCAAAACGTGTTTCTGCCCATGTGGCATACAATGGCGCAGTCGGTGTGCGAGATCAATGTACGGGACAAATTAAGAAAATCGCAGTGACAGTCTTCATGAGCTCAGGTGTTAAAATGGCTATGTTGAAAATTTGGTGAAAAATTCCTAAAATGACTGATTTATTGAAGGCATGCTGTACAGTTCCTATGCACGTCAGTAAGTTCACGTAATTTTCAATATTTTCACTCCAGATTTCCAACATTGCCATTTTACCACACCTTCTTATGAGTAGTATAGCTGTCATTTTTCACATCTCACCCAAAACATGTTTCCGCCCATGTAGTGCACAATGGCACAGTAGGTGTGCGAAATCAATGTACGGGACAAATTAAGAAAGTCACAGTGACACTGTTCACGAGCAAAGGTCTTAAAATGGCTATGTTGAAAATTTGGTGAAAAAATTCCTAAAAATGACTGTTTTACGAGGGTGCATTGCGCAGTTCCTACGCACACTCGTAAGTTTGCGAATTTTCAATATTTTCACTCCAGATTTTCTACTACTACTACTAGATTTTCAACATTGCCATTTTACCACACCTCCTTATGAGCAGTATAGCTGTCATTTTTCACATCTTGCCCAAAATGTGTTCCCACCCATGTAGTGCACAGTGGCGCAGTATGTGCAAAATCAATGTATGGGACACATTAAGAAAATCACAGTGACACTGTTCATGAGCAGAGGTCTTAAAATGGCTATGTTGAAAATTTGGTGAAAAAATTCCTAAAATGACTGTTTTATGAGCGTATGCTAAGCAGTTCCTATGCATGCTCGTAAGTTTGCAAATTTAATATTTTCACTCCAGATTTTCAACATTGCCATTTTATTACACTTCCTTATGAACAGTACAGCTGCCATTTTCTTCTATGTGCTCCAAAATGTGTTTTCAGACATGTAGCTAACAATGGTGCTGTTGGTGCCGAGCAATGTTTAGGATAGATTAAGAAAATCACAGTTACACTGTTCATGAGCAGAGGTCTTAAAATGGCTATGTTGAAAATTTGGTGACAAAAGTCCATAAAATGACTGTGTTACGAGTGAGCAATGCGCAGTTTCAACGCACCTTCGTAAGTTCATGACTTTGTAATATTTTCAGTCCAGATTTTCACCAGTGGCATTTTTTCGCACTTCCTTATGAACAGTACAGCTGTCATTTTTCACAACATGGCTGAAGTGTGTTTTCACAGTTTCAGCGCTGAAATGCATGGTCGCTGTGGGAAATCATTGTTCGGCACAGATAAAGAAAATCACAGTGACACTGTTCATGATCGGAGGCACCAAAATGCCTGAGTTGACAATCTGCTGTAAAATATCCACAACCTAATTATATAAGTGGGTGCGCGTGACAGTTTCTATGTACGCCATGACTTCACCATTTTTTTAAATATTTGTACTGCAGATTTGCAACATTGCCATTTTTACACCTCCCCATGAACAGTACAGCTGTCATTTTTACATCCTGTTCGAATGTTTTTGCACCTGTGGTGCTAAATGCCATACCGCTAGCATAAGCAGCTCATTAACAACCTGATATTCCCCTGTTCATGAGGTGGGTCACAAAAAAAAAACATGTTGAAAATTTGGAGTGAAAATACCAACGAATGCCTGAGGTATTAGGGTTTCCAACCATAACGCCCAACCATGTAGAGAATGACAGGCATCAGGGGTGTGACTTGAGATTCTTGCCTGTAATGCTCATACCATTCCACACCCTGCAGCCAGTGAGAGGCATCGAGGTATGCCTTGGACTCTTCAGCCAAAAAGTTCACCCCATTCTCCTATATTGCACCCATCTCACTGCATTTCCTAATGAAATGGGATGCGCATAAGGGCCAAACACCCCAAGGAACACCGTGACACTTGTCAGTGTCTGCAGGGTGGGGTGTGGTGAAATGACGAGGCCGTTATGTCTGATGACCCAAATGCACACCCCAATGCCTGTCACTCTCTGCAGGGTGGTGGTGGGGTTGCCTTCAGTTCAGTACTTCACTGCCATTCCTATTATGCAGCTCTGTAACTTCTACATTACCACTGCCAATGCCAGCAAGCAAACATTCGGCATTGACAAATGCTTGTTATAAGCGCAATAAGGCACTCTGGGATGTGCATGGAACACATTTTACCACACGGCCAGTGGCTAAAGTCATTCGGCCTTTGGCCTCGTGCCTTATTACGCCCTTGGCCATGCTCTAAAATGTGTTCCATGCACACCCCATCGTGCCTTATTGCTTACACACTCAGGGTCCACAAGGCCATACAACAACAGACTTAACAAACTTACAACTGTGTGATAACCGTGCAGCTCAGCCTTGGACCTACAGAGACTCACACAAACCAGCAAAGCTTTTGAGCCGGTAGCCTGCCCTTTCATGAAGATAGGGAATGGGGAAGGGGTAAACACAGAAACATAGAATTTGATGGCAGATAACTACCACTTGGCCCACCTAGTTTGCCCATTTCCCTACCTAACGGATAAGCTGCAGATCCTAGTTAACCAACAGCCTACTTTCTCCTACCCCCCCCAATAGAATTGCCTTATGTTTGTCCCATGCATTCTTGAATTCCCCCATTGTTTTTGACTCTATGACCTCCTCAGGAAAGTCGTTCCATGCATCTACAACCCTCTCTGTGAATAAATACTTCCTCACATTATCTTTGAGCCGTCCCCTCTCTATCTTCAAATTGTGCCCCCTTGTTCTTGCATATCTCTTTTTCTGAAAGATGCTACCCTCTTGGACTTTGTTGATTCCCTTGAGGTATTTGAAAGTTTCTATCATGTACCCCCTCTCCCTCCTTCCCTCGAGGCTATACATCTTAAGCTCCTTTAGTCATTTTTCTTATGTCTTCTGGTACAGACCCTGCATCATTTTGGTTGCCCTCCTCTGGACAGCCTTCACCCTGTCTATGTCTTTGCGGAGATGGGGTCTCCAGAACTGTACACAGTACTCCAGATGTGGTCTTACCAACTGTCTGTACAGAGAGCCAACAACTTCCCGTTTTCTACTGGTGATGCTTCTCCCTATGCATCCCTTGTATCCCCCCAGCCCTTCTTACTGCCTTCTCACATTGCTGGACCACCTTTAGGTCATCTGATATGACTACCCCAGGTCCCTTTCCATTTTTGTTCTTGTCAGTATCTCACCCCCATTGTGTACTCTTCCCCTGGGTTTTTGTTTCCCAGGTGCATTACTTTCTTTGTGTTGAATCTAAGCTGCCATACATTTGACCATTCCTCCAACCTTTCCAAGCCCCTTCTCAATCTTTCCACCCCATCTTGCGTATCAACTCTGTTGTAGATCTTTGTGTCATATGCAAAGAGACATACTTTTCCTTCCAGTCCCTCTGCAACGTCACTTATAAAGACATTAAAAGTACTGCCCTAGTACTGTACTCCCTGTGTACTCACTAGTAACTCCCTTTCCCTTACTGTGGACTGTGGGTAGGGGATTAAAGTTGCTATTACATTTTGGATATACTGGCCCTGTATGAGGTACCAGACCAATGATGCTCAGTTCCATACCTGTTGCTTGGCCTTAGGTAATGAAAGGAGGGAAAGAGGATGGGGTGGGGTGGGAATGGGAGTTAGGTTTGACAACCGAAATAGCAGATTTCAAAATTTTGTAGGCATTAGGCTGTCAACACTAAATGCACATTTCCAGATTTGTTAACCATCGGGTTGAAAACCATAACTGCACATTTCCAGACTTTGTGGGGTTATGAGTTTTGTATGATAGCAACCATAATTTGCACTAGTACTGTTTTTGTTCCCCATAGAAATATTTATTAATGTTTTTAATTTCCATCCATAGCATTTTACAGCAGTAAAAAAGTAAGTATTGTCAATACCAGCTTAAAGGAGAAACCATTATTAAAGGGATTCCCGGGATTATGTGGGGGAAGAGCTCCTCCCCCACTGCCTGTTTAAGTGGAGCAGCTAACTCCCGCTCTGCTTAGAGTGAGTTGCACTCACCATCATTTCACTGTGGGTCTGGGGCTCCCCCCCATCCTGTCTTCGTTTTTCTTTGTTGCTGTTTCCCTTCTTCCTTCTCCTTTGCCCTGTGCTTCCTCCGTTGCTCCTGTCTCTTGGGAGAGTGGTTCTCTCTCACTGCCTGTGCTTTCTCTTCATTCTGCCTGCTTTTCCTGCTCCTCCCTTATTCTTCCCCCTCTTCTTTGAGCAGTCCTGGCTTCACTCCAGTACATCGCCACTCAGTTCTCCACCGCATCATCAACCTCCTTCAGCCTGTGGGTTTTTTCCGTTATTGCTCCTAGCTTTGCTCCTACGCTTTCCGTTTATGCTGCCGCAAGGCTTCATCCTCCAGCTGCTGCTTGCCAGCTTGCCCGCTGCCGGCTCTTCTACTAAATTGCCTACTTCCATGTCCCCCCTTTCTCCGCTGACTCAGCCTCCTCGGTGGATGGACCTTGCATTCAGCATCTTGCTACTGCCACAGACGAGCTCTCTTTTCCTCGTACTATCGTTTTTGCTGGGCGGGTCATCTGCTTCTGATTTGACTCCATGTGCTGCTTCTGTTCCTGACTACTCGCATCCCTCTTCAGGCATAGGAGCTGACTCCATGGGTGCTTGGGTGCTCCAGCACCCGCAGAATTTACAACAGCATCCTCAATTTTTCCAGAGCAGCCTGCAACATGGATTCATCAGGAACTTGGTCACAGGACAAATACTGGCAATGAGCACCTGCACTGATTCATCAAAGTTGGCATTCCTGTCTCCAGGCTTCATCGGTGGTTCCTGCCAGCTACTCCAGGATACGGACGCTGTGGTTTCTTTGGTTACTAGGCTTATTTCTTGTCCAAGCTTCAAGTCAACCTGGCTTTCTCCATATTCCTCTGTATAACTTGGGTCAATTGGCAGCTCCATATCCATTCTGTCTGCTGCTTCCGTGGGACTGGAAGCTTGATCAGATTCCTTTCGCCAGGTATATTCCTCACCTGTGGGGCTTAGCTGCCACTATTATTACATTACCTGCTGACTTTTGTGGGGTCTGGCTGCACTATATTTGCCTACTTCTATGTCCAGATCCGCCTTTGGGCCAGGGGTATGCTACTTCTACTCCACCTGCCTTGCCAGCTCGGGGCCTAAAGATTCGTTTCTCCTCTATACGTCTGCCTGCTGCTGTGGCAGCCAGCCCAGGAGCTCCTTACTATGGATTCACATTTGATGTCTTGACATTACTCTTCTATTCTTTGGGCACTTTGCCTGCTTCTCTGCTCCTACAGCTGCTTCATGCACCTTGTTTACTACTACAACTTATGCAGGTTCATTTTACCTTACTTGCTCATGTTACCTGCTTCGCCCCCGGGGCTTAGAGGTCGTCACATCTAACCTACCAATTCAATCTACTGTGCTCCTCATGAACTGGTATCCTTTTGCCCTATATTTCTGTATTTCCTGCGATCTCTTCCTACCAGGACGTGACCCTCTACATTGCATGCAGTTCAATAGCTCCATGGCATTATCTACCATTTCTGCTACCTGCCTCACCCACAAGGCCAGAGGTTAGCCATCGCATTTCGTCAGACCTATGCCCCTATTGGCTGGGAGGTCCTTTGTTTATTTATATTATTGCACCATAATCACCTGCTTCTACGGCCTGCCTTCGCCCATCAGGCTGGGAGGTTTCCCTCCTTCTACTCTCTGCCTGCCTCATTCAGCTCAGAGCATGGAGGCTCTCAATTCCACGCCCTGCCTTCGCCCATCAGGCTGGGAGGATTACATACTAATCGTCTGCTTCTCTAACCTGCCTTCGCCATTGGGCTGGTGTATCACTTATTAACGTATGCTTGTCATGGCTCAGCCGCCCATGGGGCTGGGGGTTTACTCTGCCCCACTCTGCCTCGGGCCTAGAAGATTCGCTCATTCCTACTATGTGCATACCTGCTGTTACGTTGGCCAGCCAGACGCTCTTTATTATGGATTAGCACCTGGCCGTTTCTTTGTTCCTCCTTTATTCTTGGATGTTTTGCCCTGCTGCTTCAGCCATGTGGAATTGCTGCTGCTTCACCCTTTCCAGGACGCTTAGTTGCGCCTCTCATAAAGACCTTATCCTGATTGTGCTCTACCATCTTTAGATCTGTCACATTGCTACTCCAGTTGACTCAGCCTCTTCAGTTGTCTCCATTCAGGTGTTCTTATGCTCGACTGTTCGGGTCTCATCATGTTTGATGCCTTGAACATTGCATACCTTCAGTTTCGACTGCTGTTCCTCATCATGTTACCATCTCTGTGCCACGGTCTCTTCAGTACGATCCCTGCCATCCTTGATCTAATGGATACGTCAGTCCTCAGCACATTCCACTCTCTACGTCTGCCTTACAACTGCAGTACTGCTCTGCTCTAAACTGACTCAAGCTACGTCTCTGGAGCATGTATACCACGCACTATTCCTGCCGGCTGCCCTTCATCGGTCTGGCTGCCATTCCCTGTTACCTGGAGCTCCTCGCCTCTCTACTTACCTCTCCAGCTGCTGACCAAGCTGTGCTTTCGTCGAGGGACAAACTGTCTAGTTTTATTCTCCAGCAGACTTCCATGGGTCTGACTACGCATCCCTTACCCGGAATCAGCCACCTCTCTCCTACCTCACCTGCTCTTGATTCAGATACACCTTCTTCAGGGGCTGGTAGCTATGTCCTGTTCCTTCTCTCTGCCTACATCAGTGTTATTCTGCTCCTTCGATCTCTCCTTTCGGATTGGCATTTCACCTGGCTTACATACTTTTGGGCTCCCTATTATACTACTTGGATGCTCATAGCCTTGCACTAGTGTCTCCGATTACTATACAGCCTGCCATTATTCCAGCTCAGCTGTACAGCCGTTGTTTTCATATCAATTCCTAAAGACTACGCGATACTTATCAGAGATTGGATTCGTTAATCGATAACCTAATAACAAGCCGTATCTCATTCCTCGCTTTCACAAGCTCTCTATTATTAGACAACTGGAAGTCGTAATACTTCTATTCGTCCTGCCTCGTTGATGTCAAAGCTTGGATTCAGCTATCTTTCAGGTATTCTGTATTAAGTTCATCAGTCATCAACTTCATCTCCACTATCATACAATTTCATGGATTATGCCCTATATCAACTGAAGTACAGAAGATGGTCCTTCAAGATATCTTGTCTCCATCATTCAATTGTACATGGACTCTGACTCTGAGTTTATTAGGAGGAAATTACTTCACTGGACATTTACAATTCAGTTCTTGCTCAAGCTCCAATTATCTGGATTAAATTCTACTATTAGAATTCAGATTAATTTATTAATTAGTTTAATTAAGATCTCTCTCTCCTTTAGTATGCCCAGAAGGACGGGCAGGTCAGTAGCCATGGGTCCTCAGAGGTTCCCCCCAAGGGGGTATTCCTCTCCTGAGTGCTACTGGTCACACTCTCCAGAGTTGGAGGAGGTGATCATCTATTCCTATCTTAAGTTGTTATGCACGACTACCTCAGCATTCAGTTTCTGAACATTCGTTGATATTTATTCTTTTTGGGGCTCCATAATTCTAAACCAAGCTTCCTTCCCACAGGTGGGATACAGAGAAAGGCCAAAACCATCAAATATTATCAAATGACTCAATTCAAGCATCTAAGTAACTAAGCACAAATCATTCTGTGCTGGCCTCTGTATCCATCAACCATCTATATAATTTCAATAAATATGTTACATAAGCACTGAGCTATGAACCACACATAATTAAAGGGATTCCCAGGATTATGTGAGGGAAGAGCTCCTCCCCCACTGCCTATTTAAGTGGAGCAGCTAACTCCCACTCTGCTTAGAGCGAGTCGCACTCACCCACCATCCTCCCCCGACACCTCCTCCTTCTGCGGCACTCTTATCCCACCGGAGGGGCTCCATAATTCTAAACCAAGCCTCCTTCCTTCCTTCCTACCTACAGGTGGGATACAGAGAAAGGACAAAACCATCAAATATTATCAAATGACTCAATGCAAGCATCTAAGTAACTAAGCACAAATCATTCTATGCTTGCCTCTGTATCCATCAACCATCTACATCATTTCAATAAATATATTACATAAGCACTGAGCTATGAACCACACATAATAAGAACTTAAGGGGAAACTGGTTCTCCCAGAGAGTAGTAATACACTGAAACACACTTCCTGCTGCTATGGCATCCTGTTATTCAACACATCAGTTTAAACACTCCCTTGATAGTTACTGTGCAGAGGAAAAATATCAAGTGATTTTTTAATGGTGCAGGTCCATTAAGGCTCACGCTACATGTACCTGAACAAGTCCTGTGAATCCTGTGAAAGTACACAATAACAGTAGCACGTCAAGTCCACAAGTGTAATTAGAGCATGTCAAATACTGTATAGTGAAAGTTGCGAAAGATTTATGAGCGAGTGAGAGATTATAGTGCTGATTTGGTACCGCGTATGTGGGATGCCTGAACCACGTGGTGCCTGAACTGCGTGGTGTTAAATTATTATGCTACGTAGTTTAGGTCTGCAAGTGTGTAACCCCTAGGTGGCACTATCCTATGGACTACTACCTCTGCCTGTGTGACTAGCACAGGTTGCGTGGCCTGAGTTCGGTGAATGAATGCCTCCACCCGGAGGAATGGTCTTGGGGTAGCGTAACTGCTGATGGTATAGCCCTCCATGATGCTATAACCCCCCACCAGTCCCTCTAGCGGCCTAAACAGTTTTGCAATAGAACATTCACATTTGCCATATGACAGTAATGATATTCTCACACTCCTTGCACTTACCACCAGGGCTGGATCTTCTGCAACTGCCCTGGAGACCCCCTGTAAAATAAGACCAATGATGCAACAATGTAATAGCAGTTCTGTATTCCCACCAAGAAGGTACACATTAGACAGGTTAAACGTGACAACCAACAATCTGATTTATTCAGGGGGATGGGAACAAGGGTGGGACGTAAATCTAGCAAGTAATTGCAGTTCTAATTAAAATTCAGGTTGCTAAAGCATGCACAGTGAGTCTCTTTGACACAGCCCCACAACCCTGGGAATGGCTCAGTCCATTGCAGATAACCCAGAACAAGACAATCAGATCAACACACAAAAATAAGTGCAGTTTTGTTGCAGGGAGCTACCCTGTTTTTACTCGTGCTACCCAGACAAGGAGGATGTTCCGACAACATGAGACCTATGCAGAGATTTCATGAAGCATAAGGAAAGTTCCCTCATGGTCCTCATCGAAATGCTGGTCTTCGGGAAGCTGAAGCAGACAGCTGACACTTAACTGATTTTAACATGCAAACCAGACATCTCGAACTAGTCAGCTTCGCAAACACTACTGCAGCTAAACACATTTATATGTAAGGCATGTCCTTTTCTGGCCCTTCCAGTCAGCTTGCAGGCTGATCCTGATTTCCAGCTTGATTGCTGCTCGAATCCCCTGCTGCTGTGACCCCAACATGGGCCAACTGGACACCTTGGACCCATGGACTAATGGCCAAAAACATCTAGGCCTGGCAGGCCTAACCCCTGAGAGCTGGCAGGCTCCCAGAGGCACACACACTGAGCTCCTGGGCAAATCAAAATCTGAATCAACTGAGCAGTTACCCCACCTTTATATAGGGCGGAATTCCAGAGATCCTATTGGCTGCCAACACTGTCTTGAGCAGTTCCCAGTTGTTAATTGGCTTACGTTTTGGCACCTAGAAATTATCCCAGATTATTCCCCATAAGTCTCTGGCATTGTCCCAAGAGCCCCTTTGTTTAATGCTGGCACCTGGTTGGTTGTTGGCTGCTAAAATGGTGGCTGTAGTTAAACTCTAGGCAGTCTATTTCATCGTCCCCATAAATTAAGGCTCTGGTGCAGCCAGGAGCAACATTATTTTATTTTACTCTCCCCTCAGGCATGTAGCCCTAACAATTCTCTTTCAGATCTGTTCACTATTAATAAAATAAATAGTACCCTTAGGGAGTCATGGCTCCTGTAACACACTGCCCCAAGAACACTGCGGTAGGCTAATGAATATTCATGATGGCATTTCATGCTGTGTCCTTTGCCCTTTTGCTTTCTGTGCCCCAGAGGCAGCACTTTAGGTGTCTGCCTATTTGTTTATTTTTAAAACATTTTCGTCTGCTTTGGGAGTGTCCCCAGTGCCTCTTTGACTTAACTTGGCACCGAGAACCTTCAGGAAAACTCCAGAACTGTTGACCTCAGACAGTGGTCGGATGCGAGAGTGTATCCTTCTTGGTAGTGAGAGCGCCGGCCTAAAACAAACATGCTGACTGCTTGCAATTAGGCTTTGAGCCTCTCAGGGCTCATTTTCTACCTAGGGAACACTCAGGGAAATGGAAAAGTGCTGTGGAGTAACGAGCAGGTGCCGGCAGTGGCGGGAGAGCACCCGGAGACTGTTAGGTAAGCCCCCCAAATGGGGGGGGTTACAAGTGTATGCTGCCTAAGTGTGGTGGCAATGTAGTATAGTCGTTGGAATCATGAGGTGTGAATGGGCTTGCTACATCCAGCAGCCCTGGGTTTAATCCTGACAGCTTCTTTGTTTTTTTTTTTGCTGTCGCGCCTGCCATCTGAGTTACGTCCCCCCTGGAGTTGGAATAATAAATTTGTCCCCCTAGACCTTTTCTCCCACTCTGAGTTGCGTTCCCTCCCAGGTGAAATGATAAATTTGCCCCCCCATGACTTTCTCCTCACCCCGACCTGCATCCCCACCCTGGAGTTGGAATAATAAATCTGGCCCCCCTCCCCACAGACTTTCTCCACCACCACGAGTTGCGTTGCCCTTGGAGTTGGAATAATAAATTTGCTCTCCCCTGACTTTTGATAGTTGAATCCCTGCTCTAAGTTCAGTTGATGTGCACTGTTATGTGGTTTCAGTGGTTTTGTTTTAGCTGTATTTTATCAGTGCAGTATTACTTTGTGATGTTTTTCCTGCTCTGTTTTGTACTGCACTGTTTCTAATTTAGCTGAATTGATATGGAACTCACAATAACACAGGAACATGCACCAGTATATTGCTCAGATACAGTACACTACAGTGGGTAGTTCTAACCTTTGCTTTACCATAAATATAAGCACAAGTCATTACCTGATCTTCTCCAAAGGATCCCAAGGTCCATTACTCATTTCCTACTGGTGGAAGTCATGAAGAAACAGCCTATAAGTACTGGCTAGCATTTTTTTTTATGTAGATTGCGTGCATGTTCAAGAAACAGGTTGCGCAGGTTTCTCCACAAGCAGGTTGTGGAGGTGTGGCACTGCTGTGGCCAATGCCCCCACAGCCTGTAAAGGCTTGTCCCACTTCCCCCAATGCCGTGGCACGCTGCTGCTGACACTAGTTCAGCAAGCGTGCCACCAACCTATAAGAAATTAGTCACTGCAATCAGGGGCCGCCTCATCATTGCAGCGTCAGCCATTCGCTGCAATGAGGGAGTGACCTGTCATTGCAGGGTGGGACCCTGAAACAGTGATATTGTTTATGAACTTGATGGCGGCATGTGCCCTACACTTTATATTGCCGATGGGAGCCCACTCCCTTTGGCATTATGTAAACCCCCCCCGCTTTGTTGTTTGCTGACGGGTTGCCCAATCCCAGTCAGCATAATGTCACCCCCCACTCTTTTGTTGTCTACCAATGGGGGTGCCCAATCCCTGTCGGCACAATGTAACAGCCCCCCCTTTGTTGTGCTTCGACAGGGGTGCCCAATCCCCGTCGACATAATGAAACACCGCCCCCTCCCTTCTTGTGTGCCGATGGGGTGCCCAATCTCTCGTCAGCTACAGCTGTCCCCCCAAACAGAAGACTCTGTTGGCATGCTGGGAGCCCACCCCAGTGTGCCACGTTCCCCTGTAAAATAAAAAAATGGTCCGGTGATGTCATTTTTAATTTTTTACCTGTAAAAAAGGAAACGGTCCCTCAGCGGTCTCCTGCCCCCCACAACCTGCACCCACCCACTGTGCACCCTTGCCTCCCACACCTCATCACCCCATAATTACCTCCGAGTCTGGCGCGATGATCTTCGGTGGACCAGGAACACGTCTGCACTCTTCAAAGCCAATTGCAAACTGAGGAAATGCTGGTAAGCTGTACAATAAAATAAATAGTTTTTTTTTCCAACTTTGATGCATACCTCAGGCATTTTTTGGAATTTTGGCACCAAATTTTCAACATGGGGTTTTTGGGACCCCTCCTCATGAATTCTATTACTGTCATGGCATTAATCACCCTGAATGGTGATTTCGCGGTCACTGCGCAGAATCACCTTTTGGGACTGATTACCGATGTGACAGTGCAGTGTTCATGAGGTGGGCTCTCAGAAAGCCTATGTTGCAAATTTGGTGGGCGAAATCCCAAAAATGACTGTTTTACGAACATGTGTTGCGCAGTTGCTACGCATGCTTGTAACTTTGCGAATTTGCAATATTTTCACCCCAGATTTTCAACATTGCCATTTTTTCAGACCTCCTTATGAACAGTATAGATGTCATTTTTCACACCTTGGCCGAAATGTGTTTTCGCATTTTCGGCGCAGAACAGCGCAGTCGGTGTGGGAAATCAGTGTTCTACATAGATTAAGAAACTGACAGTGGCTGTTCATGAGCAGGGGTCCTAAAATGCCTAAGTTGAAAATTTGGTGACAATACTCCATAAAATGACTGTTACAAGCATGCATTGTGCAGTTTGCATGCGTGCTTGTAAGTTCATGAATTTATAATATTTTCACTCCAGATTTTCAACATTGCCATTCTTCTGCACCTCCTTATGAACAGTGCAGCTGTCATTTTTCACATCCTGGCCAAAATGTGTTTTCTCTCTTCTGGCACACAATAACAAGGTTGCTGTGGGAAAATTGGTGTTCAGGACATATTAAGAAAATCACACTGACACTGTTCTTGAGAAGAGGTCCTAAAATGCCTATGTTAAAAATGTTGTGATGAAACTCCATAAAATGACTGAGTTACGAGGGTGTGTTGTGCAGGTGCCACGCACCCTTGTAAGTTTGCAGATTAGTAATATTTTCACGTCAGATTTTCACTGGCATTTGTTCATACTTCCTTATGAACAGTACAGCTGTCATTTTTCAAATCCTGACCGAAATGTGTTTCCGTGCTTCCAGTGCAGAATACTGCAGTCACTGTCGGAAATCAGTGTTTGGGACAGATTAGGATCGACAACTGGGAGGACTGAGCTCAACTGAGCTCTGTTGAGACTGCTCCGGATGTCTTTGTGGGCAGGAAAAGGCGACAATGCAAGCAGGAGCCCAGTACAAAAGGGCAACCTGCAGCGCCGGGAGACACAGAACGAGCGAGTGAGGGAGGAGGAGTGAATGATCTCAATGGAGCTCTGTTGGGACTAGTGCGAATTTGTTTTTGCTCAGGAAAAGGCAGCAATACATACAGGGCCTGAGCACAAAAGGGCAGCCTGCAGTGGTGGGACAGACAGAATGAGCAAGCGAGAGAGGAGGACTGAGCGAGCTCAACAGAGCTCTATCATCCCTGCTGCGGATTTCTTTGTGGGCAGATAAGGGTGGCTATGCTGGCAGGAGCCCAGTATAGAAGGGCAGCGTGCAGCGCTGGCAGAGACGGAGCGAGCAAGTGAGACGGGGGAGTGAGTGAGGCCAGCGGAGCTGTGTCAGGACTGCCGCAGATTTCTTTGTGGGCAGACACAAATGCCAACAGAAGAAGGAGCCCAGCACAAAAGGGCAGCCTGCAGCACCAGAAGAAACAGAATGAGCAAGTGAAATGGGGAGTGAGCGAGCGACCTCAATGGAGCTCTGTTGGGACCACTGCGGATTTCTTTGTGGGCAGGAAAAGGTGGCAATGCAGGCAGGAGCCCAGTACAAAAGGGCAGCCTGCAGCGCCGGGACAAACAGAATGAGCAAGTGACAGAGAGTGAGCAAGCTCAGTGGAGGTGTATCGTGACTGCTGCAGATTTCTTTTTGGCCAGGAAAAGGCGGCAATGCAGGCAGGAGCCCAGTACAAAAGGCCAGCCTGCAGCGCTGGCAGAAACGGAACGAGCAACTGAGAGAGAGAGGGGGAGTGAGCAAGCTCAATGGAGCTCTCTCGGGACTGCTGCTGATGTGTTTGTGGGCAGACAAAGCTGCCAACGCAGGCAGGAACCCAGTACAAAAGGACAGCCTGCAGCAGCAGGAGACACAGAACGAGTGAGTGAGTGAGGGAGGGGGAGTGAGTGAACTCAATGGAGCTCTGTTGGTACTGCTGCGGATTTCTTTGTGAGCAGAAAAAGTTAGCAATGCACGCAGAGGCCAGTACAAAATGGCAGCCTGCAGCAGTGGGAGAAACAGAACGAACAAGTGAGAGAGGGGGAGTGAGTGAGCGAGCCCAATGGAGCTCTATCATGACTGCTTCAGATTTCTTTGTGCCCAGAAGAAGGCAGCAATGCAGGCAGGAGCCCAGTAGAAAAGGGCAACCTGCAGCGCCAACAGAAACGGCATGAGCGAGTGAGAGAGGGGGACTGAGTAAGCTCAATGGAGCTCTGTCGGGACTGCTGCAGATTTCTTTGTGGGCAGAAAAAGGTGCCAACACAGGCAGAAGCCTAGTACAAAAGAGCAGCCTGCAGCACCAGGAGAAACACAATGAGAGAGGGGCAGTGAGAAGCTCAATGGAGCTCTATCATGACTGCTGAGGATTTCTTGTGGGCAGAAAAAGGTGGCAATGCAGGCAGGAGCCCAGTATAAAAGGCCATCCTGCAGCTCCGGCAGAACTGGGTGAGCAAGTGGGGGGGTGAGCTACCTCAACGGACCTGTGTCAGGACTGCTGCAGATTTCTTGTGGGCAGAAAAAGCTGCCAACAGAGGCAGGAGCCCAGTACAAAAGGGCAGCCTGAAGCACCAGCAGAAACAGAATGAGTGAGTGACAGAGGGGGAGTGACCCACCTCAACTGAGCTGTGTCGGTACAGCTGCAGATTTCTTTGTGGCCAGAAAAAGGTGCCAATGCAGGAAGAAGCCCAGTACAAATGGCAGCCTGCAGCACCGGGACAAACCCAATGAGCAAGTGAGAGAGGGGGAGTGAGCGAGCTCAACAGACTTCTATCGTGACTGTTGCATATTGCTTTGTGTGCAGAAAAAGGTGGCAACATAGGCAGGAGCCCTGTACAACAGGCCAGCCTGCAGCGCCGGCAGAAACGGAATAAGCGAGAGAGGGGGAGTGAGGTAACTCAATGGACCTGTGTCAAGACTGTTGCACCTTTCTTTGTGGACAGAAAAAGCCACCAACAAAGGCAGGAGCCCAGTACAAAAGGGCAGTCTGCACCGCCAGCAGAAACAGAATGATCGACTGAGAGGGGGCAAGTGACCCACCCCAACACAGCTCTGTCAGGATGGCTGCAGACTTCTTTGTGGGCAGAAAAAAACATGCCAACACAGCCAGGAGCCCAGTACAAAGGTGCAGCCTGCAACACCGGGAGAAACAAAACGAGCGAGTGACACAGGGCCGCTGCGCAAGCTCAACAGACCAACGCAATCAACACTCAGCATTGACAAATGCTTATTTCTATAGGGGAAACCCAGTTATAATTTCTCCTTATAACCAGCTGGTTATAACAGCAAACATGCACCAGGTTTCTCTCTGACCAAGCATGCACCAGCTGCAACTCTTTCCTTACTCTGCACTATTCCTTATCGCCAGAGACTTCATCGCCATTCGCAGTAAGCGGTAAGTTACTTAAAAAAAAACTAGGCTCTTTCTCCATTTACATGTAATCTTTAAAAAAAAGAAAAAGAAAAGGAAAACATTATGTTTTGCCAGCTGCTTCGGACCGCAGACTGTGGTGAAACCCAACCAGTCTGCAGCTCCACAGGGATGTCTGTTTATTTTACATAATTGCTGTGGCAAAAAAAAAAACTCCTCAGCAATTATATAAATTAAAGGCTGAGTAGGTGTGTAAAACTTGCATTTTACACACACCGTCCATGTGGGATGTTTTTATAAACCTCTCAAGCTTCACTCTTGGAGCTTATGTGACATCCCACACCATATGTGTGTGTAAAATTCTTGTTACAACCACCTACCCAGCCATTATTCTATATGTTGGACAGACAGCATTACTCAGTGAAGCAGACACAGCAGTTAAGTGAGCAGGGGATAGCAGAAAGTGAAGGGATGTGCAATAGTAACTTTCAGAAAAACTACATTAACATAGTTTTTTGCAATGAATATATTAAGTAGGTTAACATATTATGTAAATATGTGTCCTAATTTTACCTGGGACCTAACACTCCTACATATAACTAGTGTATTCGGCTAATCACCCTAGCTGTCTCTAAGAGGTTTACTGGTGCTCCGCAGATGAACTGAGGCATTGCACTCTGGCCACATCAGATCGTTAGAGCAGATTGAGACACAGCACGGCTGAATAATAACTAAAGATCTGATTCTTGGAACTGGGTGACATCATGGGCGGGAATGCATCTACTATGGATGACACAGATGCCTTGGAGATCCATCACTGGTACAGGAAGTTTATGAAAGAATGTCCATCTGGTCAGCTTACTTTATATGAGTTTAAGGCGCTTCTGGGACTACAGGGTCTGAATGATGAGGCAAACAGATATGTTGAACAACTCTTCCACACATTTGACATGAATAAGGTAGGTTTTCCGTTGCCTATTTTTTTTTAATTCTTTGTTAAGCAGGTAAGGCCCACTAGGCACAAGCTCCTGTATTCAGGGGCAACCAGGGAGCTTTGGTGTGGTTAAGTGACTTGCTGAGAGTCACATAGTATGCAAGCAGAGGTTGTGGGAATCAAATCCTAGTCTGCTAGATGTACCAAGCTCATTCGCAGCTCATTACTCCAACCTCTAGCCTATACTGCCAGCCCAATATTTACTACATGGAGACAGCATACAGGCTTCATAATGATTTACTGAAGGTTCATAACAGCATGATAATGGTCAAAATTATTTTCCTACGCTGTGCTGTTTTCTTTTTTTCCTTCAGTCCTATTTTTCTCCCTGTTCAGGCCCAATCGCCTTCCTCCTGTCCCCCTCTGGCAACCACACAGCCCCATCTGATGTTAACCTCACCACTGCTGCCTACTGCCACAGTTTTTACCTCCATGGTAGGAGTCATGGAGCAGGTGTCCTCCCCACGGTGACTCAATCAGGATCCAGGGCGCACAGTGAACGTCATGAACGGAGGCCTTAGTGTACCAGCTATGACCATCATCCAGACATAGCCTCCCTCCTTCCACGGCACTTGGCAGTGCTCCTGGTCAACCCCTGCATGTGCACAGACAGCATCCTGTGGGGGAGTTATCCCCCTGTCTCTCCAGAGGTGTCACTGTGGGTCTGGAACCCAGTGCTTGCCCTTCCCAGCTGGTGGCAGCAGTGTGGAAGAGCCTCCTAGTCTCTCCCACAAGCAGGGCCTAAAGTGTACAGTTCGGGCAGGGTTTTATACCAGGCAAAGAAAACTTGAGTTATTTAAAGAGGGTCTCACAGGGTCTCAAGTCAGGGCTCCACTTTCTTAGTTCCCACTTACCCTGACTTGCAGAAGGCAGTATGAAGAGGAATGAGGTACAGACAATGTTTATTTGAGTTCCTTTCTGTCCTCCACATGGCCCCCCTTTGTAACTCAACGTTCAGCTGCATGCTTTGTGCCAGAGTTTGGTGTTTTGACTGAAACTGGATGAAGGATAAGAAGGCACGTTCTGCAATATGAAGAAAGGCAGGCCTTCCACAGTAGAAGTTCATCCATCTTCCCATAATTATGACTGCCGTAGACCCAGAAGTTTTTTCTACACATTTTTAGCCCTGTCCATAAGCCACCTGTCTAGCTCCGAGTGAGTCCACTCCTGAACCAGGGTTGGCAGCAAGGTAGTGTATCATGCTGGTGTTGGGTCACTGGCAAGCCCCCAGTACTATGTCACTTTTTCATTTCCTTTTCATGGAAATGAGGTTTAACAGGTGGATAGAAATGAGAAACTGGGAGGTATACTTTGTTTTGTTATGTTATGGGTATTGTAGTTTCAGACCTCTGCTCATCACTGTAAATGGGCCCGGGGGGGGGGCGCAATAACCCCAAGTAGACATCAGGTCCTGGGCTGGGCCAGGAAAGGGTAAAACATGACAGACTGAATAGACTAGGTTTCTTTTCTGCTGGCATTTTCTACTTTTAAATGGGGGGGGGGGGTGCCTTCTTTGGGAAGGCAGTGAAGTCTAATGATTTGAGTGCGGACCCTAGATCAGGCCTAGCAATGACAATCTCACCTTACACACAAGTTATTTTGCATGTTCAGTAGTACATGGTGTTGTTTTTAAACAACACTCATGAAATCAGCCTTTTTTTTTTATTATTATTATTCTTATCGCCCCTACATGCACCTGAGCTGCCTCTCCTTCAGGCTTCCAAGGTCCACAGGGATTCTCCCTACTATCCCTCCTTCCACCACCTTACCTCATATTCGCAGCTGTCCATGGAGTAGTCCCGGTGTAACCCTTCACCGGGTGGGTCCCTGCTCCTCCAAGGGAGAAGGCACCAGCAGGGAGGAGGCACCAGCACACTATTTTTCCTTGTGGTCCCGGGAGCTGCTGAGGTAATCTTGTGGCTTCTCAGGGAGTCTTCAGGGATGCCTGGGGCTGGCAGCCGTCATCCAGCTAGACTTTCAGCATGGATTTTCCCGATTTTCTGGTTCCCCCTAGTGCACTGCTTCTGTAGTGCCCCCAGTTTCCACTGCGGGCCGCTACATGAGCGAGGCAATCCCTAACCTTCCCCCGGATAGGAGAGCAGTCCATCGGACGCTCAATTCTATCCTCTCCCTGCCAACCCCCGATGACCAAAGTCCATTCCCAAACCCGGGTCACCGGCATAGGAAGAGGTAAGGCACGAGCGCCTCAACCCTCTACATCACCAGGCCAGCCGGTGAAATCAGCTTTTTAAAATTAAACTTAGGGCTCAATATTTAGAGGAAACATACCTACAGCATTAGGTATGCAACTGCTGAATTCTTAGGCAGGTGTATGGGGCCCTGTTCTGAAGGGTCTCGCAAGGTTTCTGGTACACATGCTAAGCTCTTTGCAAGTTCATGCCTGATTATATTCTGGCGATGGAGATGATATTCTGTTCTGGGGTGTGCAGAGGAATGCTGTATTCCTTAGTTTGGAGGCCCTCACAGGGGAGAAAGTCTAATG
The DNA here is from genome assembly GCA_016271365.2 of Neoceratodus forsteri. Classification (NCBI taxonomy): domain Eukaryota; kingdom Metazoa; phylum Chordata; order Ceratodontiformes; family Ceratodontidae; genus Neoceratodus; species Neoceratodus forsteri. The sequence goes on from CM057459.1 coordinate 179,574,844, forward strand.
GGATCACTAGTTATCCAAAATGGGACAATATTTTACCAGCCTATGTGCCCACTAGCTTATCTGCATGAGTGATTTCTGTTATTAAAACAACATCATGCAACCAAAAGCAGAGCTGGGCCCAGCTGTGACGGTGTCATTAATCTCAATGGGCCACTTTGGAACTCGCACATTATGGCTGCTAAGACACGTGTCATGTGAAGTGTAAGCGGGGCATCATTTTGGGGCAGTCAGGGGTTGCAGTTGAGACCCTTGTAATTTCTTTGCAACCTCTAAAATAAGGTTTTCCTAACATTTACTTAGATAAAATTTGGTGGGTGGAGGAGCTTGCAACCCCTATGATTCTGCTGAAATGGGCTTTTGCAACCCCTATAATTCTGGCAAATTGACCCTACTAAATGAGCCAAGTAAGCACTAACAAAAGGGTTCATTGTTTAGGGTAACATCCTGACATCCTGACAAGGTGATTTAAAGTGATTTTATTATCTTTCGGAAAACCTTGAAAAACATAAAATGTAAATTATAGAGATTCCCTGTATTTCAATTAATTTTATTCTTACTAAGTTCATTTACATCGAAACAGGAGCCATGTCTCCTGCATTTGAATATACTCCTGCTGTGGAATCCTTTGCTAAAGTCCCAGTAGGCTGTACAGTATGTGCTACAATATATCATAACCATCATAACCATTTCCACAACAACAAACTGTGATGTTATAGACAGGGATATGACCAAGCTGGCTCCTGTAATTCCACAGTTCCATGACTGCATCGTTTTCTGCCGAACCCGATAATGCCGCAGAATACATGTAGTGCTGCAGAATTCATCGTTCTTAGTGATTTTTCATTCAAACGTAGCTCCCTTCACCTCCTTGGTTATCCTGAAGCCCCTCCGCTGGGCTCAGCATGTGATCTCATCACATCATCTTTATGCCAATGGCAGAACTGTATTCTGGTGAAGAAGAAAAATTATTAACTCCTGTATATAGTAAAACTGCAGTCTAGTTATTAAATGTCCACAAGGAAGGTGATGTTTCATAGCTAATGAGCTACTTTATCAAAACCATGGCATTACTACAATACAGCAACAATAACTTAAAGGAGAACTGTGCTGAACCTGTAAGTCATTTTTCCCAGTGTATGTTTTTTTTTCATATATCTGATCACTTTCAATTATTGTTCCATCTTTATTGGACTTTTAGTAGACACAGTGGCTGTTTTTGATTAACACACTGCTGGTAAGTACCATTTTAGAACTCTGTGATGTAGTTTATGTCCCCATTGGGCCACAGAGTTCCAGAGCAGAACATGAATGCATTGTAAAAACTATGTAAGTTCCTTAACAAGGACATAAAGTATGTCACACAATTCTAAAATGGTACTGCCCACTGCAGTGAAAAGAAGAAGAAACACCCAGTGAATTTACAAAAAGGCCAGTACAGATGGAACAGAAACAGAATGTAAACCAGTGTTAGAAACACAGTTTCTACAAAAAACATGGGCTTGCAGATTCATGATAGTTCTCCTTTAAGGTTCGAAATTTTGTACACAAGCACTCAGAAATAACATAAACCGAGGTCTGTTGCCACTACACCGCAATTTTTGCTGTGTAGAGTGTTAAGTGCATTGTCATGCACTTAGTCTGAACAGCATGTCTTTACCAAATAACTCTGCTGGTTGTGCATTTGAGTCTTAGGAGTATAAATATTCTAATTCCATCACTTCAGTGAATACCGCATCCTTGTCTCAGATTTTCTTATACAAACAATTGCTTATGCAGTGGGCCACCTGTTGCTCTTTACTGAGCTCAAGAAAGTTCTCGTTCTCTTTGATTTCTGTTCTGGAATGAAATATTGACAACTGTGAGTGCACAGAGTGTATCAATATATGATAAACCCTCATTATGCAAGTCTCCATCTCTACTCTAATGTTTACTCACACATCTCATTTTTGGTAATCTTTATCCTGGTCAGCACTGTCACTTCAATCACTTGTGGACAATCCTGGTCTAAAAGACAAAAAAATATATATATATATATATATATATATATATTTATAGAATGGGGTGAGATATATTCCGTTAGATAAAACAAGTTATTTTCACCATGAGGAAATAAATCCTGATGACATCAGCAGAGTTAAAATAAATACTGTTTATTACACCCCAAAATTCATGCTTAACCTCATGCAGAAGCTCAGCAAAGTCACGCTAAAGCTGCACAATCAGCACAAAGCCATGTGTAAAGCCGTGCAAATTATACTTGGCAACAATGAGGTCCCTATTGTATAATAGGATGCATGATGTGCACTTGTGTGATATGGGAAATATGTTCAGTCTTGTACAGTGGCCTCTGAAACCTCACTGCGTGGCTTCGCCACTCGTGAGCATTCAGAGGTCACTCTAGAGGAGTGAAAATAATTTCCATATCACACTCATGCCCATCATGTATCCTATATATATATATATACACAAACACACACAAACAATTCAATTTGGTAACTCCCTATCTGGTACTGGCTAATACAGCCTAGTATCTGTACCTATTTTCACAAATAATTACCTATTAGCTCATTGCATAAGTAATTTTTCATATAGGAAATACTGAAACAAGCATGTGGTAGTCACCGAAGTGGTGGGATTTGAACATATGCACTGCTAACACTCATATCCACAACCAGCGGTGTTACTTGGTAAAGAAATGATGTTAAGACTGAATGCATGACAATGCATGTAACACTGTATACACAGCAAAATGGAAATGGTAGCAGTTGACCTTAATTTATGTTATTTCTGAGTGCTTGCGTACACAATTTCTGACTTTAATTGTTGGTTTATTGTAGTAATATCATTTTTCTGACGAAATAGCCCATTAGCTATGAAACATCACCTTCCTGGTGGACATTGAATAAACAGACTGTAGATTTGCTATGTGCAGAGTTGATCTTTTTTCTTCTTTGCCTGTGATGTAACTGCATAAAGGACCCTTTAACCTGTGCTTAAGCACAGATTATTCCAAGGACATACTGAGTTTTTCTTTCTGCATTAGGACTGTATTCTGCCACAGAAACAGTTGGTGATGCAGGAATGGAAAACGCTGCCGCTGAAGCCTAGGAGCCCACCACATAGACCAGGTCTGAAGTGCCCAGAGAACTAGGGGCACTGATTATGGCTTCAGCAAATGATCCAGCAGATGAACTCAAATAAACCAGGATCCAGTTTCCATGCAAATTAACTAGTCATGAACAGCAAAGGGAAGAGATATGCAGACAATGTATATAAAACATTAGCTGAATCATGTCTAAAAATTATGTTTTTCTGCTTTTACGGATGTGACAACATCCCTGTAAGGCTGGCAGGGACTTTAGATCCATCAGCTAGCCCCACCCTCTGAGAGAAGAAGGGCTCCTAACATTACCTTGAAATTACCACCCCTGAACTTGAGGGGGTAGCCAAGGTGAACATGTTAAGGGCCACCAGAGACTTTTCATAACCTACACCTCCTATATCTTTAATGAGCTTGGTGTCCCTGAGTTGTGCCTTCTTGCATGTCTCAAAGCCCATTGTGTATTGAGCAACCCAAAACTGCACATAGTAGCCATGCAGGGCCTTACCATGGCCATGTGCAGTGGCCGGATTACTTGGAAACATAGAACCAAGAAACAATAAAATAATGATTGGGCAACTATGTACAATAAGGTTGTGTTTCCTTCAAGGAATTCTGATGACACATAAGGTTCTTGGGAGTGAAGCTCAAAAGGTCCCTGATCTCATGAAAATCCTAATATGGAAATACAGCTGAGTTGGGCACGGTTGCCCATGTGTTGTTTTGTGTAGTATCTGGTTTGAAAAAAGTGCTGCTTTTCTTCCTACAAACCCCTCGGTTTCATTTTTTATTTTTTTTAAATAGAATCCCACCCTTATCCAGCTGCTGAAAACCCACTTGGATGAAGGGTAGCTTTTTATTTTTTGAAATGATGAAACAGTAGAAGATTTTTTGTTAAGGGAGGGTCTGGATTTTGTGTGTGTGAGGAAAATAAAAATAAAATGGTATGTGGCATGTGTTTTAGATTCTAATTAAAAAAAACTATTGTACCATATAAGGGTAAACCAGCATTCTGTGACCATTTTGCTGTGGTACAATAGCTTTTTTAGGTAGAATGGAAATCTGTGTACAGCAAGACATACCCATATACTTTATAGAAGTTGTTGGCAGAAAACGGCCCATGGCCCATCAAGTTTGCCCAGCCCAATGTGAATTGTGAGGGCCCTAGTGGCCTTTTATCCTACTTTCCCCCTCACCTTTTTCCAGTGTATTTTCTAGCCCCATGTCTGTCTCACCCATGATTGACACCCCCCACACTGATTTCACACAGACTACCTCCCATGATGGTCTATCTCCCCCAACCCTCTCCATGAAAAAGTGCTTTCTGAAATCCCTCTTAAATCTCCCAGCCACCAGCTTCCTTGAGCTCCCTCTGGAGCTTGTGTTTCCACTCAGCATGAAGAACTCTCTGCTACTTGCTTCATCTAGTGGAGAGATTTATACGTCTTGATTCTGTCCCCCTTCTCCCTTCTTGCTTCCAGTGTGTACATGCAGACATCTTATATGTGTACATTTTCTCTGTCTTTCAACAAGTGAGGCTCCAGAGCTGCACATAGCACTCCAGGGGAGACAAATCAGAGGCTTGTACAGAGGCAGAATAACCTCACTCCTGTGACTACTGATACCCTTTCCTACACATCTCAGTATCTTTTTGACATTTCCTACTGTCTTATTGCACTACACAGATGTTTACAAATTGTCCAGTAGTATTATCCCAAATTCCCTTCTCCTGCCCTGTGGAGGAACCCCTTTTTAAATCAACCAGGTATTCTGACAGCCTACGTAACAGTGGCTGCACGCTGCTAGCCATGCAGCATCCCCTTGTCTGACCCTCAGGTCCTTCTCCTCCCTTTACTGCAGCAAGAGTTTTCTGTGTGTAGATTCTACTGTGCCTCTTGCTTCTCGTTCCAAGCATAGCACCTTGCATTTGGTGCATTAAACCTTAGATTCTTCATTTAGTTGGAGCAATAGGGAAGGACTCTAGCTGGTGAGTTTGACTATGTTTGTAATTGTATTTGAGGTATTTTCTTAACTGCCATTTCTGTGTGCTTTTCCATTTAGTTTGGGCAGGATTGAGATATTCTAGTTGACAAGTTTGTGACTGTGTGTTTGAAAGTGGCTGTGTCTGGACCATATTGAGTGGAGTGAGAAGTCACTGCCAGAGGATTCCTTGGCTGACTGTTTTTGGACACAGCCTGTGGTGTAGTCCCACCCTTCCACCCCACTACCCACCTACCCCAGGGCTCGCCCTACATTTATTGGGTGGGTCCTATAGGGCTTTGCAACATCCTGAATCCATACAGGAAGTAGCAAAGAGAGGAAGTATAACAAAACACAACAGAAATAAAACAAATATTTGGGAGATAACAAATATCCATCTTAAGCAGGCAGTTGATTGAGGAGGGAAACAGACATGATGGGAGTGGTGCAATGCAGTGGTTGTGGAGCAGCTGTCTTCAGGGACACATTCTAGAGGCTGCAATGCTGCCCTATCTGCAGGCACCTCTGGGCTGAGGAAGGAAGTTGCCTGTCTCCGAGAAAAGTTGGCCAAGCTGAAGGCAACATCCACCCCCACCCAGGGACCACTGGATCCACAACCTGTACCTCAAAGGATGCCGGGGAAGAGGAGTGATTGGACTGATTGGACTACAGTTGGCTCAATGAGGGTAAGGGAGGGGGGTCAAAAGCACATCCACCAACCGGTCCTGCTTAGTAACTCCTACACTGTTTTGGAAGAATGGGAAAGCCCCACTCAGGAACCTGAGGCTGGGATCAGGGAGGATGGGAGGGTCCTCCAGGATGGAGCCCCAGGGAAAGGAGGCAGGGAACCCCAGGGGAGGAGGAGGAAGCTTCTCCTAGTGGAGGACTCTATTGTCCAGGGAGTGGCGTTAGGGTCACCTAGCAGGGGAGAGAGGGAGATCAAGTGCCTCCCAGGGAGCACTGCATGGAGGGATGGGACACGGATCCATAGGATTGCTATGGCAGTGGCTAGGAGGGAGCAGCTGGATGTCATTGTCCACCTGGGGACCAATGACCTGGCCAAGAGAAGGGTGGCATTAGCCAGAGTCCAGGAAGATTTCAGGAAGTTGGGGGGAACCTGAAACAGATATCACGCTCCGTCTCATTCTTAGAGGTGCTACCTGTCCAGGGCACAGGGGAAGCTAGAGCACTTCACATCTGTACCTTCAGCTCCTGGTTGAAGGATTGGTGTGGATGGGAGGGTTTTGGCTTCATAGGGCCTGGGGCCTGACCTGGGCAGATGCGAGCTTATATAAGGAGGACGGCCTGCATCTGTCCAAGATGGGAACCTTGGTCCTTTGTGAGAAGTTTAAATACTTCAGCTGTGAGCATTTAAACTGGCCAATGGGGGAGAGCCAGGAGGGTCAGGAGGCTTAAGAACACCCCCATGGGAACATGCAGGAACATAAGTTGACTACAGGAATGGCTAAAGCAGGCAGGGAGGGGCAGGCAGGTGTAGAATGTATAACGAGTGATATGGGGGGGGGGACAAGAGCACACAGGAAAGGAAACCGGGGTTGGGGGGAAGATGCTGGAAAGGGAGAACAAGAACAGAGGGAGGGCAGACTGTAAAACACGGAAGGTCATGCTAACGAATGCCTGTAGCCTAGAAAATAAGGTTTAAGACCTGGAGGCCTTGTTTGCAGATGCAGACCTTGACATAGCAGCAATAACAGAGACATGGTACTCTGCTAATCATGGCTGGGAGAGTCACAGGCTATACACTGTTCAGGAGGGAAAGGGGGGGTAAAAAGGGCAGGGGAGTGGCCCTGTACACCAGAGATGGTATAAAGGCTACAGAAGTTCAGGGAAGACAGGGGGAGGCTGAGGTAATGTGGGTCACCCTGGAGCCAGGGAATGGAACAGCAATATGCACAGGGATGATCTATAGACCTCCAGCACAGATGGAGGAAACAGACAGGGAACTAGTGGAGAACATACACGACATGGCAGCTAAAGGCGAAATCCTGCTACTGGGGGATTTTAATATGCCAGACATGGATTGGGCCACCCAGATGGCTGCTTCATCCAGAAGCACAGCCATCCTAAAACTAAAAATACCACCAACAGCTTAATCTGGTTCAATTTCAGTTGCTGACCATCTGTATCCCCCCCTCCCCCTGGTCACCCTTGAAAAATGGACTTCTAGGCCCAGTGGGTTTGCCGGGTCAACAAAATTCAAGAAATAAATCCTTGAATCCTTGCAGGGGTTGGACTCAGGCAGCTGGTGCATGAGCCAACCAGGGACAAGTCAATTCTGGACCTGGTATGGACCAATTGAAACAGAGTCGAAGAACTACAGATGGAAGGGCAGCTGGGGTCCGGTGACCACCACATGGTGTGGTTCAACATGGAGACATGGACTCAATTAAGCCACACAAGGGCAAGAGTATTAGATTTCAGGAGGGTGGATTTCACTGAAATGGGTAGATGTATACAAACAGTCCTGGGGAAGGGAGAGGTAATAGAGGGGGTGAAAGAACAATGGGAGAAACTGAAAAGAGTCATAGTGGTTATAACAAACCAATGTGTTAGGGTAGTTGCCAAAGGGAAAAGAAAAAGGAAACCACTATGGTTCTCCAAGGAGGTGGGGGACAAAGTCAGGGCTAAAAGGCTGAGTTTCAGGAAATATAAGGGGACCCAAAGGGAGAAGGCCAGGAAGGTGTACCTTAAATGTCTAAGGGAAGCAGGGAAGGCTCTTAGGAGGACGAAGGTGCAGACAGAAGAGGGCTTAGTACAGTCTGTAAACAAGGGGCATGAGGCATTTTATAGGTACATCAGTGAAAGAAGAAAAACTTGGGGGGGGTTGTGAGGCTCAAAGGGGAGAAGGGAGAGTGTAAGGAGGGGATCTGGACAAAGCAGAAATACTGAACAAATACTTGCTCAGTATTCATTAAAGAGGGGGAGGATCAAGGACCACAGTTGGGTTGCAGAGGCAATGGGGGGGGGAGAGCTGGACACCAGTCCATTCACAGTGGAGGGAGTTCTGGAAGAACTCACAAAGCTGAAGGTGGATAAGGCCATGGGGCCAGACGGCATCCACCGAAGGAGATTAAATGATCTGTGAAGGGAACTAGCAGCTCCTCTGGTGCCCCTGTTCACAGAGTCACTAAACACGGGTGTCATTCCAGAGAACTGGAGGAGGGCACATGTAGTCCCACTGCACAAAAGTGGCAGTAGAGAGGAGGCAGGGAACTACAGACCAGTCAGCCTCACCTCAGTGGTGGGAAAGATCATAGAGACACTGCTGAAAGAAAGGATTGTGGCACACATGGAATCCAGCAGTGCTCAGGATCTGAGGCAACACAGATTCACAGCAGGAAGGTGATGTCAAACAAATCTAATAGATTTTTCTGATTGGGTGAGTAGGGAAATAAATCAGGAAGGGGCGGTAGACGTTGCCTACCTAGATTTCAGCAAAGTCTTCAACAGAAGAATAGAAGGCTGATCAATAAAGTAGGTAGTCTGGGCATGGGAGACAAGGTGGTGAACTGGGTTAGGAACTGGTTAACAGACAGGAGACAGAGGGTGGTGGTAAATGGGGTGCAATCTGGGGAGAGGGGGTAACCAGTGGGGTACCACAATGATCAGTACTAGGACCAGTCCTGTTCAATGTATTCATTAATGACATTGCAGAGGGACTGGAAGGAAAGGTCTGCCTGTTTGCAGATGACACCAAGATCTGCAACAGGGTGAGTACTCCAGAAGGGGTGCAGAAAATGAAGATGGACTTGGAGAAGCTTGAAAGATGGTCGGAGATGTGGCAACTGAGGTTCAATGCAAAGAAGTTCAAAGTAATGTACCTGAGTAGAGGGAACCCTGAGGAGAGCTACAGGTTGAGGGGGAAGGAGCTGACTGTCACCAAGGAGGAAAGGGACCTAGAGGTTATCATCTCTGATGACCTTAAGGTATCAAAGCAGTGTACAAAGGCGACAGGGAGGGTCAGTGGCATGCTAGGGTGCATAGGCAGGGGTATCACTAGCAGGAGCCGGGAGGTGGTGATGCCATTGTATAAAACATTGGTAAGGCCTCGCCTGGAGTACTGGGTGCAGTTCTGGAGGCCACACCTGCACAAGGACATAGATAAGGTGGAGACTACCTAGAGACGGGCAACAAAGATGGTGCAGGGCTTGCACCACAAAACATATGAGGAGAGACTAAGGGACCTCAATACTGTATGTACTCATTGAAGGAGAGGAGACAGCGGGGAGGACATGATTGAAACTTTCAAGTACCTCAAGGGCATAAACAAGGTGCAGGTGGGACCTTTTCCAATGTAGAAAAAGTACTAGAACAAGGGAGTACAATATGAAATTGGAAGGGGGAGGATTAAGAGGTAATGTGAGAAGGTTTTTCTACACAGAAAGGGTAGTCAATGCTTGGAATAGTCTACCACAGGTGGTAGTGGGGGCAAGCACGGTGGAGGGGTTTAAGCATGCTTGAGACAGGCACAAGGGAAGCCTGAGAGGGGAGGGAGTGATGAAAAGCCATTGATCACATAGTGTCAGTGGCCACGTACAATATATAGGGTCTATGGGTAGACTGGATGGGCCTAGTGGTCCTTATCTGCTGACAATTTCTATGTTTCTGTGACTCCATGAGTCCAGCCATTCGCCCAGCTTGTTCGGCTCCTCTGAAACTTCCTCGTTCTGTCTTCCACAAACATAAGCAGCCTGCTACAGACCCCAGCCTCCAGGTCATTGATAAAAATCTAGAACAGTAATGGCACAGCACCAATACAAAAACACTGACAGCATGCCCTGGTTTGTGTTGTGCCCCAGCACCAGTTCCTGAGGGATATCACTGAACATGCCTCTCAGCATGCAGTACTGCCCATCCACCATAACCCTCTGCTTCCTGCCCCCAGGCCATTTAACAGTCCACCTAGTGCATGCCTCGTGTACAGTGCACTGGTGTGCATTGTCCAGAAGTTTATCAGGTACAGCAGTATCAAATACCTTGCTGATGTCCAGCTAGACTATTGCTGTGGCTATGCCTCTATCTATCCACCTCCCTGGTCACCACATCAAATGAGGTTGGTTTGGCACAATTTGCCCCTCATAAAGGCATGCTGACAGGGGGCAGGAACCATGGCCTCAACCAAGTGTATTTTCAGATGTTAGCTGCAGGAAATTTAGGAGGGATGTGAGGAGGTATTTCCTCACCAAAAGAGTGGTGGATGCCAGGAGCAATCTTCCAGTGGAGGCAGTGGGCCAAAAACTGTGGTGGGCTTCAAGTACACACATGATAGATACAAAGGAATCTTGGTAAGAACGTGTGTGTGTTGGGAGGGGAGCGGAGTAGCCAAAAATCAGATAGGGTCTGAGATGACAGTACAGGCAAGGACAAAAAGGGAAGACTGGATGAACCAAGAGGTCCTTAGCTATGGACAAATTTTATGTTTCTATTCTTCACTGCACTTCTGTCTGTTTCACTGTCTAAACGCTTCTGCTTCAAGATTTGAGATTGCTATGGGGCTATGCATGAGAAATGCTGACCTCCCAATCATTACTCAGCAGAAGACATTGTGACTGTTGAATTGTGCTTAGAGTAACCTTACTCAAAGATTGTCTTATTTTTTTTAATTATATTATATTGCTTTTAGAATTAAAAACAATAGCATGCAACTATTTCACGCAAGAGATCACATGTAATACAGTACCAGTCGATACATCCAATGTAATAGGATATAGTCTTTGCAATCTGATTTACGAATGTGGGGGTATTCCTTGTAAATCAAGTCCATATATTTGTCCATGAAATGTTGCACCCTACAGGACTCTGGGTGGTTGGTGTATTCTAAAACTAAATTCCAAACATTTAAACTCAACAGCCTATGTTGATGTGACCCTCTAGCAAACAATTCTTTCCAAAAATATTTGTAGTGTTCAGGAAGAAAAAAATAAGCAAACCTTCTAGCATCCAGTGTAACTATGTCTAATGATGCACAAAAAGCAGAGTACAATTACAAACTGAGCTTCCCTGTGGCCTCAAATGAACTGCGTAGAAATAACCATGTGATACCCACCATTACACAAGTACAAACTGTTATGCTTTTTGGCACTACTGCCATATAACCTATTTATCAACAATTTAAACTTTATATCCTACATAATGCAGTTCACTAAAACACTAACAGAAACACTGCAGGATTACTGAAAACAGTCGAGAATACCCACGTGGGTCTAAAACCCAACAACAAGCATTTTGGGCCATTGAAACATAGTATCAGCTAGACCCTTAACTTTTTGGTGTTATTTTAACTTTTACTTTTTTAACCTTTTAAAAGTATGTATGGGTCAGCCAGTCTGGTAACGCAGAGGGCTGAGGCACTGGTGCCTTACCTCGCACTGTGCCAGTGACTCGGGTTCGGGAACAACCTCGGGTTGCTGGGGTGCCGGCTCGGGGGGAGGAGGGCTGGAGTGGGAATGAGCCATGGCTCTCCCCTCCAAGGGGTGGATGTTCGCCCCTCTGTAGTCCCGCTCCAACCGGGTCAAGGTCCGGTGGGCGCATAGGCAGTAATGGGTAGCGACAGAAGTCAAGGGAGGGGTGAAAGGGGCCAGTGTATCCTGGCATGTACGTGTGCACACATGCATGTGTACATCGTGGCCCCAGGGGGTAGGGAACAAATACCAGAAAACCAAAAAAACTATATATATAAAATAAAAGTATGTATGGGTATGCAGTCTCAAAGGCAGCCCTCTTCAAGTATTCTTCTCAGACTTGGGTGATTAGTTGGATCTAGCACAGGCAAACTCTATACTGATTGCCTCCACTTTCTTCCCCGCTTCTTCAAGATCTGTAAATTGAAAGTTGTGCCTGCTGTAGTGAATTCTCAGGCATGCGGGCATTAGTTACAAATGGTAGAATCCCAAGCTCTGGAGCTTCACCCATACCCCACCAAACCTTTTCCTTCGAGCTTTAGTAGTGAAAGATAAATCCAGGAAAAGGTGGACAGTCTTTCCTTGGTAGTTCAGAGACCCCGCACCTCTAGCAGCCTGCAAGATAAGGACCCAAATGGCAACACCGCTTGTGACTAGTAAAATCGTCCTCGGCGCTTCAGTTTGACTTGCAGCCGCTCTGGGAGATATGCGGTAGGCTTTAAGAACACTGTTCAGTGGGTAGCCATTTCTAAATGCAAGCTGCCTGGTACCCAGGTTTGAAGAAATTCCACCAAACCCCCTCCCTCACAAGCTTCCGGTAGGCCCACGATGCGAACATTCTCCTGGGCCTCCAAACAGTACTGCATCTGTGCAGTCTCCCGAGTCATTTTAGTACTAGTAGCCAAGGCTTTGGTTGCCACTGACTCAGCCGATGTGGCTGTTTTGGTGGCATTATTACATAGAAACATAGAAGCTGACGACAGATAAGGACCGCAAGGCCCATCTAGTCTGCCCATTTCTTTTTCTACCTCATTAATGTGCCATCGGCCTTTGCTCTGTCAATGGCCTATCTATTCATACTCATCTGTATTGCTCCCTTATGCCTATCCCATGCCTATTTGAAGCCCTGCACTGTATTCATATCCACCACTTCCTGAGACAGGCCGTTCCATGCATCCACCACCCTTTCTGGGAAAAAGAACTTCCTCATATTACCCCTTAATTGACCTCCCTCTAATCTAATGCTGTGTTCTTTTGTCCTGCTATTTTTCATATATTGAAACATGTTAGACTCTTTCACCTTGTTAATGCCCTTAAGGTGTTTGAATGTTTCAATCATATCACCTCTCTCCCTCCTTTGCTCTAGGGTATACATATTGAGTTCAGTAAACCTGTCCTTATATGTTTTCTGATGCAGTCCCTGCACCATTTTGGTGGCCCTTCTCTAGACTGCCTCAGTTTGGTTAATGTCCTTGTGAAGGTGTGTCCTCCAGTACTGCACACAGTACTCCAGATGGGGCCTAACCAGTGTCTTGTAAAGAGGGATTATTACCTCCCTCTTACGACTTGTGATACCCCTACTAATACACCCTAACATCCCCCTAGCCTTACCTACATCTTTAGAGGTCTGCTTGGATGATTTCAGGTCATTGGTGATGATTATGCCCAAGTCTCGTTCTTCCTTTGTGACTGCCAGCAACTCCCCTCCCAACCTATAGGTTGCTTCAGGGTTTTTCTTCCCTATGTGCATGACCTTGCACTTCTTTGCATTAAACCCCAGTTGCCACTCTTCCAACCATTTTGCTAGTTTATCCAGATCTCTTCTCATTTTGCCCACACCATCTGGATCATCTGCTGTGTTGCAGATCTTGGTGTCATCTGCAAACAGACAAACCTTACCCTCCAGTCCATCTGCAATGTCACTGATAAAGATATTGAAGAGGACTGGCCCGAGGATTATTGATTTTGGCATCTTGCTCCGTCATCTGTGTAAGTATTGATTCAATTTTAGTATGAATCGCCTGCACAGATTTTTGCAGGGCCCTCCACGGAGGTTCTGTCCTCGGCAGAAGTTGTTGTTCAGCCACGGGTTGTTGTTCAGTTGCCAGCTGATTCTTTGGTCCACTGCCAACTGCTTTATTGGTGCGCCGGCCTCATAATATAAAAATGATATGCTCTGATACTGCTCGTCTAGTAGGTTGCTTTGCTGGGCTTCAAGTCTTGTTTTTCAGTAGGAAAAAGAAAGTTTTTTTCGACTTTTAAAAATGTTTTTATCAGAGCTCTCCCTGAGCACATCTTGTCAGTAGGTGTGTTCCTCAGCACCGTCTTATTTTTATTTGTCACATTTTGATTGCTTTTTATCCAGTTTATAGTCAGTGGATTTATTTATTTCCTCTCTTGCCTTTTTTTATTTACATTGCAGCAACAACTATTAATGATGCTGTGGCAGTGGGTTAAACTACTGCATACCAGCACTCCTCTGACATTGGCTAAACTAAGGTATTCCAAGACTTCAGTTTAGTCTCTTCACGTACTTTACAATAATGTGTTATTTGTAATTCATAGTTAAGTTTTTTCCTACAGAAAATTTGCAGCCTCTGAAAGCTGTAATTACATCATTCTGACGTCAAGAATGCATAATACCATCGAGCTGATGTCAGAACAATGATATTACAATGCAGAATTGTGGTTAAGCTTGCGCTCCTCTCACTCCTTCAAAACTGCTGTTTAACTGTGACAGGAGACGTGCTTACAACGAACATGGTGGGCATACTGTGAAATGGGTGGGTAAGTGGTTTTCTTTTCATTTGTTACATGCTGAGATAGGATGGAGAAGAAAAGCCTGTGAAGCCTAAGGCATGGAAACTGTTGCTGCAGTAAGAGTGCAGGTTGGGGGTGAGCATTTTTTTGTCTGATTGGAGGCTGTTTTTTCATCTAACTGGAGAGGAGTGGTGGATATGGACAGGCGATGAGTTAAACAGTATGGGGTAAGCAGTATAATGTAAGCAATAATACCCAACAGGGTGGGTGATACTGGGCTATACTGGACCATCCAGGGGTGTAATGAGGCCCGACGGTGCAGGCGGAGGGCCTTATAGGCCCTGGGAGGTCCAGTATAGCCCATACCGCCCACCCTGGAGGGTATTATTACACTTAGAAAATGGGCACTGTAAAAAAAAAATAATACTAATGTAACCCCTAGGTGGCACTATCCCAAGGGCTACTACCCCTGCCTGTTTGGCTAGTAGCAGACTAAGGGGCCTGAGTTCTGAAACGGGTGCCTACACCTGGAGGACAGGGTTGGTAGTGATCAAGCTACCCGGGGAACTTTCCCTTCTAGTGGCCTGAACACTGTACAATAATCACTTACACAATACCCCTGGTACACCACACAAGTACCCACACTGTTTGCACTTACCACCAGGGCTGGTTCCTTTGGCTCGACCCTGGGGACCCCCGTTAAACAAAGTTATGCACAGTCCCCCCACACAGTCCACCTCTGAGTACCCAGGTGGAGAAGAGATGGGCTATCCAGGACTGATGCCCGGGGTTGCAGCTGGTTGGGGTCCTGTGATGGAAAACACAACATGCACAGTACACAATATTTGTAATCTGGAGCCAGAGGGCTCAGTTCGTGAAGGAAACGAAACAACAAGGCAATCAGATGACACACTCAGATTAAGCTGTTGTTGCAGTGAACCACACTGGTATTTACTCACGTTACCCAAGAATGGACACAGGCTGGGAGAAAATCGAGACTGCAGGTGGTTGATCTGGAATGCCAGGAGAAGCAGGGCTCACACAAGTCACAGAGGTGTCATTCTTGTTCATGCGTGGAGCAGGGCGGCTGATCCCCAGGCAGGTCTCTCCTCGATGGCTTCTCTGTGCAGTGGGTAGTCTGGCTGGGCCAGTCTGGCAAAGCCCAGACTGCATGGAGACAGATTTGGATACAGTCCGTTTTGGGCTGGATACAGCTTCCAGCAAGCAGAACACAGTTCACATTGTGGAGAACTAACTCACAACCCACTAGCAGGTCATAGCACATTTACATGTATGGGAATTCTACTGTACCAAACAAAGCGCTCCCTGGTCACAGTTGCAAAGTCTCTGCACACACCTGGAGCTTAGGGGTAGCTGGAACTCCTGACGGGCTGATCGCATTCTGCAAAATCTTCGGTTTTCTTCAGGTTGAGCCTGGCCCACTTCAGTAGCTTACTTTAGTCACACAAACTTGAATTTAGTCCAAAATAATTCTCTTCTCTCCCTCTCAGGAGCAGCAGACAGACATGCAGGTCAAAACTTAGCCCTTTCACAGTTTTCCCACGCGAATCCACTCAGGATTGATGCCCAAAATCACTTCAGCATCTTCTTCTTTCACTTCCCAGCTCAGAACTAACTGAAAACTGCAAGCAGCCCAGGACTTCCCCAAGATCCAAAAGATTTGGTTGGCTGATTTGGCTGTCAGTCAAAGCAAGAGCTCCCCCTTCAGTTGCAAAAAAGGCACAAAAAACTCAAACCACAGTTCCTATAGATTTTGAATTCAGAGAGCTCCTGTAGTCCGACTACATTTTAGGTCCCACCAGAACTGATTGGTCCAATTTGCAGTCCAGGACCAAAATAGTGGAGACAAACAATACAGTCCTTGCTACAAAGAAAGCAGGTTAGACAAACTACATTATCATTATCAGTCTAAATGGTTTTCAGCAAATAGTTACATCTTTCAACAGAGCTCCATCTCAGATTACTTATGCTGCAATCAAGCAGCTCTTAAAGAGACAGTACACAGAGGCTATACAGGCTCTGGTAATCACATTTAAACTGGTAAAATGCAGGACACCAGCCTGGCAGTGAGCATTTAGGCAAGCTCAAGGAAGACTCTGCAAAGATGTCAAGAACAAAATACTGATGTTGGACACACCAGGCAATGGAAAATTACCGGAAGGATTACTGGTTAAGCCCAGCATCTTGCCAGCTCGTGCTCATGCCTATGCACGATGAGTGATGGTCCGGATTCATAATGTGTCAGATTGGGAGATCCGGGTAACAGAGGATGCACCATAGCTACGGTACACCGTGCAGACACTGCAGTGTTGCCCAGCAACAAGCACCCTGGCAAGACAGATAGAGTGACTCCTGACTTGTTTGATTTTGGTGATTCCCCATTGCCAGCTGAATGGAAGACTAGAATTAGCCAGAAACTTGCCCAGAGAGATCAAGTGTTTTCGTTGAAGGAATGGGACGTTGGATGTGTCCAGGGTGTGGAGCATCACATACGCCTGCACGATGAACGGCCATTTTGAGAGAGGTCTCGATGCCTAGCCCCTGCAGACATAGACGATGTGAGAAGACACTTGCAGGACATGCTTGCAGCGGTGTGATACAAGAATCCAGGATCCCATATGCTTCTCCCATTGTGGCTGCATGTAAGAAGAATGGATCTGTGAGAATGTATGTTGATTATCGAACTCTGAATCGGTGGACCATCCCCGATCAATACACCATGCCTCGTATACATGATGCTCTGGATTGTTTGAATAGGAGCAAATGGTTCTCGGTGTTGGATCTTCGCAGTGGATATTACCAGATTCCAATGGCTCTGGAGGACCGTGAAAAGACTGCCTTCATCTGTCCTTTGGGGTTCTACGAATTCCTGAGAATGCCACAGGGAATATCGGGCACCCCAGCCACCTTCCAACGACTGATGGAACGAGCAGTGGGAGACATGAATTCACTAGAATGCCTGGTGTACTTGGACGATGTCATTGTGTTCGGGAGCTCCTTAGAGGAACATGAGAGTTGACTGTTCAAAGTACTAGACCGACTGGAAGATTTCGGCCTCAAGCTGTCCATCGACAAGTGCCAGTTTTTCCAAACCTCTGTGAAGTATGTGGGGCACATAGTGTCTACAGAGGGGATAGAGACTGATCCTAGTAAAGTTGAAGTCTTGACTACTTGGCCCCAGCCCCACAATTTGAAAGAACTACAATTTTTCCTGGGATTCTGTGGCTACTACCACCGGTTCATAAAGGACTATTCCAAAGTGATTCGGCCACTCTTGAATCTTACCCCGGGTTACCCTCCTACCAATCGGAAATACAAAAAAGGGTCTGTCAAAGAATCAGACAAAGCATATTTCTGCCCAAGTGAACTTTTCGGGTCCAATGGATGCCTGACTGTGAAGCAGCTTTCCACAAAGTCATATACCAGCTCACCCACGCCCCCATCCTCGCTTATGCTGATCCCACCAAACCCTATGTGCTGCATACTGACGCCAGTCTGCAGGGTCTAGGAGCTGCACTGTATCAAGACCATGAGGATGGTTTGAGACCAGTGGTATTTGCCAGTAGGAGCTTGACCCCATCAGAGCGAAACTACCCTGTGCACAAGTTGGAGTTCCTTGTGTTAAAATGGGCCATTGTCGAACAGTTTCATGATTACCTCTATGGGGCAAAAATACTGGTGAAGACTGACAATAACCCACTGACCTATGTATAGACTTCAGCTAAGTTAGACGCCATGGGGCACCGATGGCTTTCTGCATTGTCAACATATGAGTATGCTGTCGAATACAGACCAGGCCTGAATCATATTGATGCTAACGCCCTATTTCGGAGGCCCATTTCCAAGAGTGACTGGGTCAGGCTGTCTGAACCTGACATCCAAGCACTGTGCCAAAAGTTTGATAGAAATGAACAGATGTCTACGGACACAGCGGACTGCTTAGTAGATTGCTTGGGCCCCTCTGACACCTGCATACCGGCTGCGCATTGCCACTTCTCTGTTCTAGATAGTAGTTCACTACCTCAGTTTGACAATGACAGCATTCAGTGGGCTCAATCCTGAGATCCTATGATTCAGCCAGCCCTTGACGCCCTTCGTGCAGGAAAAGATGTGTCCAAGTTGCGTTCCTCTGATCTGCAAATTGCTTTATTGTTTAAAGAAGGCCCCAGGTTGAAGCTGCTTAATCAGTTGTTATATAGAGAGATTGTAGATTGGGGTGGCCAAACAGACAAGCAACAATTGGTCCTGCTAACAGACTTCAAAGATTTGGTATTGAGGTCCCTCCACAATCATATGGGCCACCTCGGTATCGACCGGACCCTTGACCTAGTACGATCTTGATTCTACTGGTCCAAGATGGGGGCCAATGTTGAGCACCATGTAAGGACTTGTAGTCACTGCCTGCAGAGAAAAGCCCTGCCTCAGAGGGCTACCCCCCTTGTCAACATTACTACCAGCACCCCAGTGGAACTAGTCTGCATAGACTTCTTGTGTTTAGAGCCTGATCAGCGAAACATTGGCAATGTGTTAGTGGTTACGGAGCATTTCACACGGTATGCACAAGCTTTTCCCACCAAAGATCAAAAAGCATCTACTGTGGCCAAGGTGGTAGTGGAAAATTTCTTCGTCCGCTATGGTGCTCCCCAGCGAATTTACTCTGATCAGGGCCAGGACTTTGAGAGTCGGCTAATCAAAGAAATGCTCTTTCTATGGAGGGTGCGAAAGTCAAGAACCACCCCTTATCACCCGCAGGGGGATCCTCAACCAGAACGCTTTAACCGCACCCTGCTAGACATGCTAGGCACCCTCCACCCAAAAGATAAGCATAAATGGAGCCAGCAGATTAGCACCTTGGTACACGCATACAGTTGCACAAAGAATGATGCTACCGGGTTCTCTCCCTACCGCCTCATGTTCGGGAGAGAGGACCGACTGCCTGTTGATGTCTGTTTTAGGGTTTCTTCCGATGGGGTCCGAGGCAAAGATTACCTACAATGTGTACAAAAACTTAAAGCTCAATTGAACCATGCCTATCAACTGGCCCAGACAATGGCTGCCAAAAGAAATCTAGCCAACAAAGAGAGACATGATAGAAAAGCAAAGGCTCAAGAGCTTAGGCCTGAAGACCGTGTGTTGTTGCGAAATTTAGGATTGCATGGTAAACACAAAATTGCTAATCGATGGCACCATCTTCCCCATGTCATAGTTGGAAAGCTGGATGATTTGCATGTGTACAAAGTGCACCCAGAGAATAACTCCAAAGTTGTCAAGACCATGCACTGTAAACACTTGCTACCTATTCGTTTAGTTATAAATGAGGCTGAACCTGGAGAGATTGATTCCCCTGGACCAGTGACTCATGCTGCTGCAAGAAAGAAAGAAACAGAGTCAGCCTGCCCCTGTGGTTGCCGATTTAAGACACTCCCCACAGCAGGCCCAGAATGATAGTGATGGCCAGTCTAACTCGGATGACAGTGAGTGTGATAATGCCTATTACCCCTCATATGAACTGAGTCAGTTGTTTCATGGAAATCCTATGTTGAATTATGGGGATGAAGCTGGGCCTTCTGGACTGCCTAACGCCCCGGAATCATCCTTGGAGCCAATGCTCCCTGAAGGTGAAGTGCAAAGTATCACTTCTGAGGATGCTGAGTCTGTGTGTATCGTGGAACTGTATGATTTGCCTGAAGGAGAGGCTGATGGTATGAGTCTTTCTGATGACATGCCAGAACTTGAGGAACACTATGAGAGTGCTGAAAACCCCCCTTCGGTGGCAGAGTGTCTTCAAAATGAGCCAAGTGTTGTAGAAACAGAGTCTACAGAGCAAGGGGCTGACAGTGCTCCTAGCTTAGACATTCCCCTTCATGCAGAGGCACCCCTCACAAGTGATGAAAGCTCCAAGACCATGCCTGAAAGTACAGAGACTGTGGTTGTTCACCCCAGAAAGACTGGCCGAGCTGTCAAGCCAATGGTGCGCTTCAGTTACGGTTCCCCCGAGAGGCCAGTGAATTTGCCTGTCAGTGTAGTCCACAAAGGTGTTTATGTCTCTCAGAGCTCACTGCCCAAATTGAGCTTGACAGCCCATTCCAGGTTACTTGTTCTGCCCTCTCACCATGGTGCCCCTGCTCCATCCAGCCCCAAGTTAGCTGATAGGGAAGGGCCCCCTCTTGCATTGTTTAGAGTACAAGAAGTTATTACATGATTCTGTATAGTAATGTTCAATTTACCTGTGTGAAATATGCATAATGTATTGTCAGAATGGAAATGATATAGTGGAGTACATTGAAATGTATACTAAAGTGACAAGTTATGCCAACTGATGAATCAGATAATACTTGTATAGCATATTAATGGTATAAATGTCTTGTATATGTTGCATTTTCAATGTTATGATGGTACAGACTTGATGCGGACTCCAAGTTTTCCCAGGCAGGGAAGGGTGTAACCCCCCTACAAATGGGGGTTCCCAAAAAGTCTTCCTTGAGCTTGCCTAAATGCTCACTGCCAGGCTGGTGTCCTGCATTTTACCAGTTTAAATGTGATTACCAGAGCCTGTATAGCCTCTGTGTACTGTCTCTTTAAGAGCTGCTTGATTGCAGCATAAGTAAGCTGAGATGGAGCTCTGTTGAAAGATGTAACTATTTGCTGAAAACCGTTTAGAATGATAATGATAATGTAGTTTGTCTAACCTGCTTTCTTTGTAGCAAGGACTATTTTGTTTGTCTCCACTATTTTGGTCCTGGACTGCAAATTGGACCAATCAGTTCTGGTGGGACCTAAAATGTAGCCGGACTACAGGAGCTGTCTGAATTCAAAATCTATAGGAACTGTGGTTTGAGTTTTTTGTGCCTTTTTTGCAACTGAAGGGGGAGCTCTTGCTTTGACTGACAGCCAAATCAGCCAACCAAATCTTTTGGATCTTGGGGAAGTCCTGGGCTGCTTGCAGTTTTCAGTTAGTTCTGAGCTGGGAAGTGAAAGAAGAAGGAACTGAAGTGATTTTGGGCATCAATCCTGAGTGGATTTGCATGGGAAAACTGTGAAAGGGCTAAGTTTCGACCTGCATGTCTGTCTGCTGCTCCTGAGAGGGAGAGAAGAGAATTATTTTGGACTAAATCCAAGTTTGTGTGACTAAAGTAAGCTACCGAAGTGGGCCAGGCTCAACCTGAAGAGGACCGAAGATTTTGTTGAATGCGTTCGGCCTGTCAGGAGTTCCAGCTACCCCTAAGCTCCCAGTGTGTGCAGAGACTTTGCGATTATGACCAGGGAGTGCTTTACCTAGTACAGTAGAATTCTCATACATGTAAATGTGCTATGAGCTGCTAATGGGTTGTGAGTTAGTCCCCCACAGTGTGAACTGTGTATTGCTTGCTGGAAGCTGTATCCAGCCCAAAACGGACTGCATCCGAATCTGCCTCCATGTAGTCTGGGCTTTGCCAGACTGGCCCAGTCAGACTACCCACTGCACAGAGAAGCCATCCACGAGAGACCTGCCTGGGGATCAGCCCCCCTGTTCCACGCTTGAACAGGAACGATGCCTCTGCGACTTGTGTGGGCCCTGATTCTCCTGGCATTCCAGATCAACCACCTGCAGTCTCGATTTTTGTCCGGCCTGTGTCCAGTCCTGGGTATCGTGAGTAAAAACCAGGGTGGCTCCCTGCAACAACAGCTTAATCTGAGTGTGTCATCTGATTGTCTTGTAGATTCGTTTCCTTTACGAACTGACCCACTGGCTCAGGATTGCAAATATTGTGTACTGTGCATGTTGTGTTTTCCATCACAGGGCCCCAACCAGCTGCAACCCTGGGCAACAGTCCTGGCTAGCCCATCTCTTCTCCACCTGGGTACCCAGAGGTGTGACTGTGTGGGGGGACTCAAAGCGCATGCATAACTGCTTGATTGATATAACCTTTAAGCTAATTAACCTGATTTTACCCCTTCCTTGTTCAAGTCCCCTGAATAAATCAGATCTAACTTTTTCTGCATGTAATCTGACTGTGGTTCCAGTTTGTGCTCAAAGTACTGTACTGTTGCTATTTGCTGTGCATAACCTTGTTTTACAGGGGTTCCCCAGGGTTGAGCCCAAGGAACCAGCCCTGGTGGTAAGTGCAAATAATGTGGGTACTTGTGTGGTGTACCAGGGGTATTGTGAAAGTGATTATTGTACAGTGTTCAGGCCACTAGAGGGGAAAGAAGGGGGTTACAGTGTCTCGGAGGGCTGTGCCCAGGTTAGCTTGACCACTACCAACCCTGACCTCTGGGTGTAGGCACCCGTTGCAAAACTCAGGCCCCTTAACCTGCTACTAGCCAAGCAGGCAGGGATAGTAGCCCTTGGGATAGTGCCACCTAGGGGTTACATGTGACTATCCTTGTTTGCCACCACCCAGAATAGACCACACTAGAAAAACATTAGTGATAACATGGAACTCCCCTTACATAGATAAGCGAAAGCAAAAACATTGCATATAAAATCATGGCTACTAACAGCCTCAAACAGATGACTGAAACTCCGATCTGAAGACTAGATTAATTAACAGTTACAAATATAGGAAATACAAAGCGTCAGCCCTCCTCATTATGACTGGAATGTACAGATCCTTCCCTAACAGTAAAGTCTCCCTTAATTTTGTCCAAGCATTTTTGGGTATCGATTGGATCGGTAAAGAAATAAGTTTTCCCAGCATATAATATCTTAAGCCTGGCCGGGAACTGCAAGGAATGGGTCACTCCCAATTCTCTTAAGACCCAACCAGACAGAATCAAATGTCTTGCCTCTTTGCTGAGTGGCAAAGCTAAGATCAGGGAAAAGATAAAAGGCTGTCCCGCCAAAAAGATGGAGGGTCCCCTTTCTTCTTGCTAAATTCAGCACCACATCTCGGATATGTTCCCCCATAGAAACATAGAAGTTGACGGCAGATAAGGACCGCAAGGCCCATCTAGTCTGACCATTTCTTTTTCTACCTTATGAATGTGCCGTAGGCCTTTACTCTGTCAATGGCCTATCTATTCATACTCATCTGTATTGCTCCCTTATGCCTATCCCATGCCTGTTTGAAACCCTGCACTGTATTCATATCCACCACTTCCTGAGGCAGGCCATTCCATGCCTCCACCACCCTTTCTGTGAAAAAGAACTTCCTCACATTACCCCTTAATCGGCCTTCCTCTAATCTCATGCTGTGTCCTCTTGTCCTGCTATTTTTCTTATATTGAAACATGTTAGACTCTTTCACCTTGTTAATGCCCTTAAGATGTTTGAATGTTTCGATCATATCACCTCTCTCACTCCTTTGCTCTAGGGTATACATATTGAGCTCTGTTAATCTGTCCTCATATGTTTTCTGATGCAGTCCATGCACCATTTTAGTTGCCCATCTCTGGACTGCCTCCATTTTGTTAATGTCCTTATGAAGGTGTGGCCTCCAGTACTGCACGCAGTACTCCAGATGAGGCCTAACCAGCGTCTTGTAAAGAGAGATTATTACCTCACTCTTACAACTTGTGATACCCCTACTAATACACCTCAACATACCCCTAGCCTTACCTACTGCTTTAGGGGTCTGCTTGGATGATTTCAGATCATCTGTGATGATGATGCCCAAGTCTCTTTCTTCCTTTGTGACTGCCAGCAACTCCCCTCCCAACCTATAGGTGGCTTCAGGGTTTCTGTTCCCTATGTGCATGATTATGCACTGCTTTGTGTTAAACCCCAGCTGGCACTCTTTTGACCATTTTCCCAGTTTATCCAGATTTCTTCTCATTCTGCCCACCCCATTTGGATCATCTACTCTGTTGCAGAGCTTGGTGTCATCTGCAAACAGACAAACCTTACCCTCCAGTCCATCTGCAATGTCACTGATGAAGATATTGAAGAGGACTGGCCCCAGGACTGATCCCTGCAGTACCCTACTTGTGACTTGCATCTCTTCTGACTGTATGCCATTTACCACCACTCTCTCTTTTCTGCCCGTCAACCAGTTTGCCACCCAGTTGACCAACTTCTGACCCACTCTGAGCCTACCCAGCTTGTTAATCCATCTTCTGTGTGGAACAGTATCGAAAGCTTTGCTAAAGTCAAGGTAGACAACATCAACTGCTCCCCCTTGGTCTACCACTCTGGTTACCCAGTCAAAGAAATCTATGAGATTAGTTTGACAGGACCTTCCTGTTGTAAACCCATGCTGTCTTGGATCCTGTGCTCATGTGGATTCCAGGTGTTGCACTATCCTTTCCTTAAGGGGTGCCTCCATAATCTTGCCCACTACTGAGGTAAGACTGACTGGTCTGTAGTTCCCTGCCTCCTCCCTGATACCACTCTTGTGGAGAAGGATCACATGAGCCCTGCTCCAGTCTTCTGGGACCTCTCCTGTGCTCAGAGACTCACTAAACAGTTCTGCTAATGGCTCTGCTAGTTCCATACTTAGCTCCTTTAGTACCCTGGGATGTGTGCCATCAGGTCCCATTGCCTTGTCCACCTTGAGCTTATCGAGCTCTTGTAGGACACTTTCTTGTGTAAAAGTAATGATAAGAATTGTCCTTGGCAGGTCTGGATTAGTTGGATGTCTTTGTGGGATAACACGGTAAGTTTTAATAAGTTTAGCAGTGAGGTTGAAAGCCTAAGAGCTGCATATTACTTCAACAACAAATTTCAGTAGGTCCGTGCCTTCCAGACCTTCCAACACCCCAGCAACTGTAAATTCTGGGATCTTGCTCCATTTTTGAGGTGCTCAAGATGCAGCCAAAGCAACTTGTTTTGCTTCGCCAATCCTGAAGTGACAACTGAGGATTTCTCCACCACGGCTTTAGAAGTGGTAGCTTCAGTTTTACATAATGTCCAGCCAAGTTTCAATAGTTACAATCCGCTGAGTAAAGGCACCCAGTTTTGTGTTTAAATCACCTGTTGCTTGCTTAAAGACTGTGTTGAACTTTCAGTTACTGACCTTGTGCTCGTGAGTCGGGGAGGGGGGGACAACAGTGCTTGCGTGCAAAACCAGGTTAAAACAACATGCAAGGATTTCTTTTACATATATGAATGTTTGGTGGTATTTTTGTTTTTAGAAATGGTAGCAATTGTTTTAAGTTTTGTTATTCCAGCCTAGATCGCGGTCGGAATGGGGAGTTTACTGAAACCGCACACTGAGTGCGGTCACAGTGCTGAAATCTACATTTCTTTTTTTTTGTCTGCTCTATGGTACTTTACTGCTGCCCCTAACCCCATGCAAGCCCAGTTACCTCCATTTTACCTTAATTCATGAGGACTCCTATTAAGATTGGGCAGGGTAGCTGACAGAGACAAAATCACGAGGTTATTTTATTTGTAGCCCAGGCATCATGTGCCAGTGGGCTACTACTACTGCCTGTTGACCTTCACACAGGTTAAGAGGCCTGGGTCCTGCTACAGTGGTGTTCGGGGGTTCTATCCTAAAGAAATAAATAAAATGGCACAGGGCCTCCACCCAGAGTGAATTGCAGTGGGCCAGGTGTGTGACTGGTACAACCCCCTGGGATGTTGTACCTACCCAACTCCCCTTCCAACCACCCCACACACCGGATGCCAAACAGTTTCCCTATACCATATACACTTTACAGTTGGTTTCCACAAAGCACCCTTCACGCAGCAATTTCCAAACAAAACACATCTTTATTATGAGGAAGGGCTAGAGTATGGGTACCTGGAGAAGGAATAGCTGTGGAAGTAAAAATGGTTAGAAACATTAACAACAGGTCCCATATGCCAGACCACCCCAGAGCCCACCCCCACTGGTACCAGTGTAGCCTCAGTACAGTATTTAAGGATACCCATGAATGTTGCAGGCCTGGTCGGTGCCACGGGTTGGCTAGCATTGGGGCCCTTGTAGGATATTGTTAAGAGAATAAAACTCTTATAGTTAAGTTTAAACCTCTAATTGCTATTACAATTTCCCCTGTTCTCTTATTCAGAGTAAGCCCTGAATTACTGACAGTTCTGGAGTTTCTGGGCAGTCTCTGGAGCGGGGGCAGGGGTGGTCTCTGAACAGCTCAAGAAACTGTAGATGTGGTCCAAGAGGGCAGCAGCAATGGGGCTGCAGCAACTGATGAAAAGGCTTGGGCTTGATTGAAGGTCTGGCCACTTGTCACCTTGATTGGAGGTCTTGCAGCTTGTCCCCTTCAGCCTATTCAGGCCCGATGCAGAGCTCCCACACAAGGCCCAGTCAACCACAGAGGGCCCAGAGCTAGGAGTGGCTTCACAGCCCAGTTCCCTCACAGGTCACGGGTGCCCTAGCCCCCCAGCAGGCACCGGTGGCCCCTTATAGCTAGCAGACCACACTCAGTGGGGGTTAGTAAGTTCCTCACCCTACTCTGAGATGCAGCTGGAGAATTCCCTGGTTCCATTTTTCTCTCTCTCTCAGACAGGAAAACAGCTTTGGTGTGCAGCCAGACAGTCTCACAAACCTCTCCACTTTCCAGTGCCATTTGGCAACCAATTCCCAAAGTGCAGATCAACAGTTCCTTTCCTCACCTGATTTTTAAGCAGCAGCAACAGGCTCCTGACACATAGGGCACCTGCTCACCTCTTTCCTTTTACAGACTCTCCAAGTCAAAACAGCATCCACTTTTGCTCTGGCTCATGCATAGTTTCCATCAAGTCGCTTTGTCAGCTTAAGGGTTTCTCTCAGTCCCTCTGATGCAGGCTCTTTGCAGCAAACAATTTTCCTCAAAACTAGAAATATTCACCAGATACCTGGTCTGTTCAGCAAAAGTGCACAGTTCCTTTCAACAGTAAAATTCTGTCATTTCAATTCTCAGAAATACTCCACATAAGCCCTGTGAAAGGCCTTAGACTTTTCTTCACACAGCACTGAGTCCTCTTGACTCAATTAGAGCCCAGAACAGACTGCCCCCACTGCTCAATGCCCCTGGGATTTCTCCCAAAAATCCTGCCCTCTGATTGGTTGGTTCTAGTCATCCATCACAAATAGCCATGGTTACTAGCCCCCTTTGATTGCTGATTGGAAAAGGTATCTTGGCGCCTAAAATTAGATTTCATCTCCTCCCATGAGCCTTCTGACACAGTTTAGGGTGCCTAAGTAATTGATTGGCCATTCACTTGGGGTCAAAGTATCGCAGCATGGTTGCTGGTAAACAGTTCCCCTGGCAGTTCCACATAGTGTCTCAACTTGAAAGGGCTAGTGCAGCCAGAGTAAACATTCATATTTTATAATGTCCCCACAGAATTATAGCAGTCCCTTTTTCCTATTAAATCACTGCTCTCAGCTGGCCCGGTGGCGCTGAGGGTTTAGGTGCTGGATGCCACACCTCGCATCACGCTGGCAACCTGGGTTCAGGAACGGAGTCGGGCCGCCGGGGGTCGGCAGGGGAGGGAAGGGAAGGGATTGAGCATCTGGAGGACTGCTCTCCCTTCCCAGGGTAGGCTAGGGAACTTGCACCACTCCTTAGCGGCCCCTGATGGAGATCAGGGGCCTTGCAAGGAAGCGGTGCCGTAATTCAGGGGTGGAGCATTGGCGGACATCAGCACGTTAGTGCCATGACGTCATTGCATGTCTGCGCTCCAAGGGGCAACCACAATGGAAATACCTCGGAGGACCAGAGAGGTGATGAGGGCTCCAGAGCCTAGCCCACATCCCCAATGCTAGATCATCCCTCCACCAGCTCTCCAAAGCCCACCCAACTAGGACTGACCCTCTAATCTCAGAAAGGCTGCCAAGTATGTGGGGCAGGCCTTCCCCCAGGGGGTGATACTGGGGGCTGGAGGGTCCTTAGGAGGGGTGCTCCAATATCACTCCTGGAGCAGGGGGATCTCGGCAGGGAGTGGAAACGACAGCTGAGTGGGCACCTCTGATAGATGCCCTGGTCCACCAGAGCCAGTAAAAAGACTTAAAAAAAAATCACTGCTCTAGCATGCACATTTAACTTCCCCCCAGCCTGTTGCTGCTGCCATTTCTCACTGTCCCCAGGAAGCAGGCAGGCTCTTCTCATTCCTGTTAAAACACCCTCATTAATATTCATGAGCCCCCACAACACAAGACAGCGCTCATTGGCGCTCCTTAAATAAACACAATTTTGGCTTTTCTGGAGCCTCCTGAGTCTCCGGTCACCAGTTTGCTAAGAGGAGGGACTAGGACCACTAGAGACGTGTCCAAACAGCCACAGCAATGGCTGAAACAAAGATATGCTCCTGCGCATGTGTGGACCGCCTGACCACACTGGAGTGTGAAAATAGGTCAGTGGCTCTGCAATCCAGCTCCTGTGGCCCCGTTTTGGATTGTAAAATTATGCAGGGGCTAGACAGAGACATCAAGTGAGCAATGGGATCCGAGACAGAGCGGGGGGAGACAGGAAGAAAAGGGCAGCCTCAGGGCAAGTTAGGTAAGCCCCCACTGGGGGTTGGGGTTTACATACATACATGTATATATTTTTTTTATGTCCCAGTTTCTTTTTTCCAATGCAAGAAACAGAAACAGCATGCAGGAGGCAGCAGGGGCAGGGGATGGAGCAGAAGATGGCAGAAACGGCTGGGCAGGAGACTAGCACTGCTACAGAAAGTTTTAGTGACACTGAAGGTTTGCGCTGCTAAATCAGAGCACAGCTGCAAGCAGGGGGAAGAGATCTGGACCGGGAGTGTGCCAAAAGTGTTACAGTACCTACCCTAAGTTCTTTTTTTTTTAATTTAATTTTATTTTAAAATAAAGTTGAGTCTTGCCTTTTTTATTTTTTTGCCAAGTGGAGCGGGAAAGATCAGCTGCTACTTTAGGGGTCAAGCCAGTACCGCTGTGTTAGTGGAATTTCATTTTGAGAAAAGGGGCAGAACTGAACTTAAAGAGCACCACTAGTGTACATGAGATGACCGGTATTTTTTTCACTTTCCCTACCACAGATGGACATCCTTCCACAGTACGGAAAACCAAGAAAGTACTGGTCCTCACAGTCACACTAGCAGTTCTGGAGCTACCGCTCTCTCTCTCTCTCTCTGTCTTGATAAACAGAGTTTACAGCAAAGTTGCATTTTTATTCCACTTTTATAATTGTTTGCTGACTTTTTTTGGGGGTGGGGTCCTTTGGAGAGAGGATGTTGATGTTGTAAGAAAAGGGGTAGCTAGGCCTGGTCCCTTCTTTATGGCTCGCTTAGTGAGCAAAAGCAAATGGCAGCTTGTCTCTTTGAAAATTCGGGGTGCCCATGGATACCCTAAGTAATGGGGTGCCCTGAACTGGCACTAGTTTCTTACAGGGCTCTACTGAAAAATGAATGCATGCCTGATTATAGCTTTCAGCCAGTCAGGATGCTTTATTTTTCAAGTCCATTTTCTACTGTCAGATAGATTGCTGTTTATTACAAAAAATAACATATGGCAATCTATCTGTTGCAGTCACTGTAACTTCATCTTGGGATCCCAGAGACATCATAAACCTCTCAAGCTTTGCTCTTCAGCTTTATGATGTCACTGAAATCCCTCGATGAAGTTACAGCACCATAACAGATATATTGCCATGTGTTATTCTATTAATTTGTTTAGAATTTATAGCCGAGAAGGGGCACACAGAGCCAACGATATCCTCCAAGTGCAATCTAGAAGTACAGGGAGATTAAGTGACTTGCTTAGGGTTACACGGTATGCGAGTGGTAGTTGTGGGATTCAAAGTCAGGACTCACATATTCAAAGGAGATGCGTGGCACAAAATGGAGATGTGCAGCACATCCTGGAAAATGTGCGGAAGCATGATATTCGAAAGGGAGAAATGCATTGCGCGTTTTAGCCAAAATGAGCGGCGCATGTGCCGCGCATCCCACATACGTGCCGCACAAAGTTAGGCAAGCAGAGGGCTGCCCTAAATCAGCCAGCCATCCACAGGTAGGCTGCAGAACTACAGACAGGCAACCCTGAGACAACCCTCCGAGGTGCACCAGGATGTGTTCGAGGCACCCACACACAGCAGTCATGCCAGGATGGTAGTACCCAAAGCCACAGTGGCTGGGACACCACTGGCACTGCCTAGACAGCCACCCCCCCACCACACCCATGTCATAGACACCCAGCTGCCACATGCCAGTGCGGTCGGGGGGCCCCCCCAAGCACACCAGTGAGGCAGATAGTCACAGTGCATGTACCAGGGGCCATGGCCTGCACCCATGTGGCCATAATAGCACCACCGGGTGGTGGCATGTACACCTGCCTGAAAAAAGATGGTGGCCACGTTGAGCCATGCCATGCCATAGCATTTTTATGTTTAGTTTATTTTATTTGTTTTTAGGTTATTTTGTTGCTTTATTTTCATCTTATTTTGCTTTTTAATTATTTGTGACAGCAGAGATAGCAGTTGCGCGTCGTGCGTTGCTGTTATTGCCGAGTTTGTAAGTTTAGGATCATAACTTACGACTTTTCTCGGCTTGTCTCGGAGTACCTTCCTGCTTTGTCCTGGAAGGATTTCTGTAAGGACTCGGACTCCTTTTCTTTTCCGATTACTCCAATGTAACACTGGGTCGTTCAATATTGTCTGTTGAGACTGGGAGCATGGGATTGTGAGCCGACTGTTGGTTTGTGTCATGTTGGGACCGTGCTACGGACCTTATGAAGTGCTGGGAAGATATTGGGTTTGTGAGCTGACTGCTGATTTTGTCTGAATCATGGATTTCGTGGAGGGATTCTGAGGCTGGGTCTTGTGAGACCCTAGCGACTTCTTCCTTCTAGCCCTACAGATTGCAGCGTTTCTGGTTTTGTTTTTCTGGAATGTTGGTTTTACGGTGAGCAGGCTGAATCCCAGTCTGAACCCAGGGCGGTTTGCTGGGGTTGTTGACCATGAGGGGAGATCAGGGCTGGTGCCGTTGGAGGACAGGTCCCAGTGTGCCCGTGGTTCCTGGGTTTTTGGCAGGCAGGCTGGAGAGCCTGCTTGCTTGGACCTAGTCGTGTGTTGACTAGCCCGCTAACCGCTCAGGGGATGACTGAGGTGAAAACATTTTCAGCTGGGTAGCTCCCGTTGAGGGGAAATCTCTATTCAATTTGAGGAGTCGAAGTGATGTCTTGGCTGCAAGACTGATCATGTTATCGTGGAGAGACTGAGAACCATCCAGGTCAGACTGTTCCCTTTTCTGTCTTATGTACTTTGGTGAAGCAGTGAGAGTGCTTCTTTCTTTTCATCAAGATCATTTGTGCGACTGTTTAATTATTACCCTGCCTATGTGAGAGATAGGTTTGGGTATAAATTCCACAGGGGGAAGAGCCCTGAGGGTGTTTATCATTCTTTGCTTTTAGTGGTTTACAGACGGAAAACTGATTGGAACTTTGGGCCCAGACCATTTGAACTCCTCTTCATGTGTATGAAATTGTTTTAATATTTTAAGGGGGGTATTTTATTTCATTTTATTTTATTATTTTTTGTTCTTTTTAGGTTTGTTTAAGTTGAGGGTGTTTTTTTTTGTTTGTATGAGGGTGAATAAATTGGTTTAAAATATGTGTTGGGGTATAAGTAAAACGGTTAGGCAGTACTCCCCCTCATGACTTCGTGATCTCCGTCCCTTTGAATTACCCCCACTTACAGAGGAGGTTTATGCTAGATGTCAAAACCTCAGCATTATGAGATCAAAAGGCAGAAAGATACGGGGATCTTGGAACTCTTGGGGGGATGGGAGGGAAGAGAACGGATACGGGCAGTGAGGGCTAGGAGACGCCCTGGGGCAAAATGGGTACTGGAGCGAGGTCCTCCTTACCTAGTTCCCATACCCAAGGGCACTGACTTGGAGTGTGTCAGGCAGGAAGTGGGATCACCCTTGGATTTCCATCCCTTTTGGGCGGTATTAAGCAATGCCAGGTCGATTAGGAATAAGATTGCAGTGATTTCGGATCTTGGTTCCTCAGTCGACTTGGCTTGCATCACTAAGACCTGGCTAGATGGAAATGCTGGACCTGTGTTGGACTCCCCGATTCCGGCTGGGCTCTCAGTGATTCACTGCCTGAGAGTGGACCAGAGGGGCGGGGGGGTTGTGGTCTGTTTTAGACAAGATCTGGATCTCAGGGAAGTGCCAGTTGGTGATACGAACTCCTTTGAATGCATAGTGGGTGCAGGTGCAGGCTACAGGACCCTTCTTATCTACCGTCCACCAGGGGATGAGAGGGAGTTCCTGAAGGAGGTTGCGGACTTCATTGCTGATATGGTATTGGAATCTCCCAGATGGTTAATTCTGGGGGATTTCAATGCCTGGGTCGACGATGAACTCTCGCCATTTGGTCAAAACCTCCTCCAATTAATGGACTTATTGGACCTGTCACGGGTAATTACCTCTGCAACCCATGAGGGGGGGGCATACATTGGACTTGGTGTTCCATCTGGTGATGGAGATATCTGATGTGGAGGTGGTGCCAGTCGGATGGTCTGAACATCACGCCGTGAGGTTTAGATTTGCGGCCCCCTGAAATAGGCATGCCCCCAGGGAGCTAGTGCAGTTCCATCTTTTAAGAGGGGTTACAGCAGCAGGCCTAATGATGGAGCTGGACTTCTCGGATTTTCCAAGGGATAGCATGGATCCAGGACCTTTCGTCTTAGCCTATAATAGGGCTGTGACTGAGGCCCTGGATGCCATTGCTCCAATTCATGTTCATCCCTGTACTCTTCACTTAGGGGCTTCCTGGTTTGATGGGGAGGTCCGTGAGTGGAAGAGGAAGGGACGAAGATTGGAAAGACACTGGTGGAAAACTCGACTGGAGCTGGATAGACTTGAATTGTTAGAACATTATAAATTCTACCAATCAGCAATTTCCCATAAGAAGGCAGAGTTCCTGTCCAGGGAAATTGCCGCAGCAAGTAACAGACCATCCCAGCTCTTCCAGACTGTAGACAGACTGTGCAATTCAGTCTGTCTCCAGACTGGTAGAGCATTATCACAGGTACAGTGTGAGGAGTTTGCAAATTTCTTTGCTGACAAGGTATCAACCATCAGGGATGAGATCCGCCAGTGTCCTTCTATTGGACATTGCACTGATCAATTGGGTGGTACTAATGCCCAGTTGTACTGGTCTACCTTTAGACTATCAGCAGTAATAGATATAGTGAGGATCATCCAGACTCTGCGACCTACCTACTGTAAGTTGGACCCAGACCTTACTCACCTGGTGGTGGGTTGTGTAGATGTTATCGGCCCAGTCCTGGCTGGGATAGTGGTGGTGTCATTAGAGAGAGAGATCTTTCTGGATCCCTTAAAGGAGGCAGTAATACGCCCCCTTTTGAAAAAGCCCTCTCTTGACCCCGACTGCCCAGCAAATTATAGACCAGTCTCGAACCTTCCTTTTGTAGGGAAGGTTATTGAGAAGGTGGTCGCTCTGCAACTGGAGGATCATTTGTCTAACCACAATATCTACAACCCTCTCCAATCCGGCTTCAGGAAAAGGCATAGTACAGAGACAGCTCTTGTTCGGGTATTGAATGATCTCCTGATGGCAAGAGATCGGAGGACCCGTTCCGTCTTGGTTCTCCTGGATCTCTCAGCAGCATTTGACACCATGGATCATGGGGTATTGCTTGACTGCCTGTGGTTTTTCTGTGGTCTGAGGGGAGCAGTCCACAGCTGGTTTCGATCTTTTCTGGAGGGCAGATCTCAGAGAGTGGTGTCTGGAGTTAACACCTCGCCCCTCACTGGCTGCCCTGTGGGGTACCGCAGGGGTTGGTGCTGTCCCCTATGTTATTCGCAGTGTATATGCTTCCATTGGGGGACATTATAAGACGGTATGGGCTGAGTTTTCACTGTTATGCTGATGATTCTCAGCTCTACCTGTCTTTTATGCCTGATCAGGAATCAGATTCCATCACGATGTTTAATAACTGCCTCCTGGAGATTCAGGATTGGATGACTGCTAGTTGGCTTAGGTTGAACTCAGGGAAAACTGAGGTGTTGGTTGTGGACCCTCGAGGGAGGACAACAGGGGCTTGGATGGGGAAACCCTCGGGTTTATATCTTGGGGGGGCCCAGCTTCTTGCCTCTGGCCAAGTACGTAACCTTGGCGTGATTTTTGACGAAAGCCTGACTATGAAGATGCAGGTGCCGGCCGTAGTCAAATCTGCCTTTTTTCATCTGAGGAACATCGCCCAGGTGAAACACTTGGTTCCACGGGAAGATCTTCCCATCTTGGTCCACGCCTTTGTCACCAGCCGTTTTGATTACTGCAATGCCCTCTATCTAGGGCTGCCGGGGGTGGATATCCGCTGCTTGCAGCTTGTGCAGAACGCGACGGCCAGGTTGTTGATGGGAGTTTCACGATCTAGCCATATGACACCTGTGTTGCGTGATCTGCACTGGCTCCCAATACAGTGGCGGATCACCTTCAAGGTCGCATTATTGACCTTTAAGGCCCTACATGATTTGGGACCTCACTACCTGAAAGAGCTCTTGGTGCCTTACTGTCCTGCCTGATCTCTTCACTTCTCTGACGAGGGATTGCTAGAGATTCCCAGAGTACGTCTAAAGACGTCTGGAGGTAGATCTTTTGCCTATATGGCACCAACCGTGTGGAATTTTCTACCTCGTCAGATAAGAGAATGCCTAACTGTTGAAAGTTTTAAAAAACAGCTAAAAACTTTCTTTTTTGCCCTAGCATTCTCCGGTACATAATAAGTAAGTGTACTGTATGGTTGTTGATTTATTGTTTTGAAATGTGATTTTAATTGACTTATTGTAAAAGCACCCTGAGCTTGGGAAGGGCGCTTAATATAAATAACATTTTACTTACTTACATGGTGATGTCTGGGACAATGATGCTCAGGATGCATGGTGGTAATTGTGGCAGCATGGCATGCATCAGGGACGGGCCAGTGGCACACACACACACACACATATACAGTGGCACACCAGAGGTGCACACAGCATGCCCATGCCTGCCCACACCACCAGAGGCCACATACATGTCACTGGTGCCATCCATGCCAAGTGTCAGTGCCACAGGAGCTCTGCGGTGGGTCGACGTGGTGTTCTGGTGGTGGACACTGCACAACTGTGGGCAGCACTTAGCAGGGGTGGGACCACCTGCAGCCTATAGACAGTATGGGCATGCCTCACAGACACCAGACCCTTCCCGTGTTGTGTGTGCGACCTCCAGGCACATACATGGCCATGGGTAAGAACACTGGACTCAGGCCAGTGCAGTCCACCCACACACAAACATGTCTTTCCACCTGTCTGCTAGGCTGCAGTACCTCCTGATCACCTTTGTGGAGTGGTGGTGTTGCCCTGCAAAGCTGGAACTGCGCATGCCACTCGTATGCAAATGGCCTGAATACATTCCAGTAATAAGATACAGATGTGCTGTTTGGGCGCAGACTGTTAAATGAGGCCATTTGCATATCCTGGCTGAATATTGCAAATCTGTACACTGCACAAGTGGCTTCACATCATGCAGTTCTGTATGCTCAGCACTGGTTGCAGGTCACCTGCTGCGCCACACATCTCCAACTGTGTGATTGTGCATGTTTGGAATATTCAGCCGGACATGCATGATCACATTTTATGGCGCATCTTCTGAATAGCCCTTTTTATGGCTGCAGTGGGCAGAACCTGCAGAGGTTTTGCATGTACAAAAGGGCTGATGTCATGTTTTCTGTCTGTGGAACTTGCTGAAGGTGTAAATAGTCTCCTCTGCCTTACCTTCCTCCAAGAAATGCTTTCCGCCCTCAAATAAATATGCTTTCATGTTAGTCAGTGGTTGCTGGTCACTATTTTCTTTCTTAAATGGGAGGTACAAGAACTGGAACCTGAGTAGTGGGAGGCAGTATTAGTTTTTTTGGGGGGGGTAAGATCCACCCCCACCTCCACCTGAGAATCTCCTAAAGATCCACCCCCATCTTTTTTTTTTGGTTCATGTGGGAGGGGCATGAGGTGGATCTATCATGTTGGAACAACTGACTATCAGAACTGCCTGGGGCATCAGAGCTTAAGGTTCCGAAGGAAAGAAAAAGTAATTAAGGAATGCCTGAAACTGCATCCTTATACAGCACTTGTGAAACTGCATCCTGAAATTACAACACTGGAGGAAAGCAAGCACTTGCAACACAAGAATGACAATTAAGGTATAAGCCCACAAAGGAGTAAAATATGTCACCCAAAGAAGACTGTCCCATATTGGATACTAGAGTGTCTGTTTCTTAAAAGCTTTTTATACCCCCCCACACACACACATACACTCACACACAGCTGAATCACCCACCCAAATAGCTAGGGGAAGCTCTACATTTTTATCTCTCTGGGGCCCGACGTTTAGCAGTAATGTGTGAAGAGAATAAAGTCTTGTGTTTTGTGCATTTGAGTAGGTTTAGTGCTTTGAAGTTAAAAGATATAAATATATATACGTAGTGTCAGGGGCACCTGAAAAGGAAGTAGATACTACTGAAATAAATTTTATTCTGATGATTTATTTATGTGTAAGATTTTAAATGTAGTTCTGCCGAGGTCACAGACACATAAGCTATAAAAGTACATTTAAGGATGGATGTATTAGTCAAAGCTTGTAATAGCAAAATAAAGCGAGAAAAAATAATATCTTGTGTTTTTTTTCTTTCATTTGTTTAACCCGGAGTGGCACACTAAGCTGAAAACTGGTTTACAGTGGTAATCTGGGAGCACATGGAAGTTAAGTGACTTGCTCATGGTCACCCAGTATGCAAGTGGAGGCTGTGGGATTCAAACCCAGATCTCCAGATTTGCAGCTCAGGGCCTTAAACCACTGTGCTATACTGCCTCCCTAGTTACGGCAAACATCTGTTTTATGGTTCATGATGTTTGTGTAGTAAGCAGCAGTACATTGCATAGCAGGTGTAAAATGTCAATAAGTAGGTCATGCAGTAGGTGTGCTGAGCAGTTACTGAAGCAAGAAATGTATTTAGGATAGTAAAATATTCCTGTTAGAAAACTGATAAATGTGTGACATTTGCATCTCAATTTCAAGGTGGTCCTTATGGGGTGTCAATGTACAATATAAAGTAGTTATAGTTTTCAAGTTGTCTGGGTAATTGCTTTGTACTACCACTATTACTAAATTTAAATTATTCTATGTAACTGTAAATGTATTAAAAAACATTTAGTTGTCCTTATAATGTAATGCATTAAATGCTGTTGCTAGGTTAAGAAGTCACATAACAACGCACAGGGCATTAGGGTTTCTGACCATAACACCCTGCCCTGTAGGGACTGACAGGCATCAGGGATGTGACTTGGGATTGTCAACAGTAATGCTCATGCCATTCCACCCGCATCCCCACCCTGCAGCCAGTGACAAGTATCGAGGTGTGCCTTTGACTCTTCAGACCCAAAGTTCACTCCATTTTCTTGTACAGTACTGTACCCATTTCAGCATATTTCCTTATGGAATGGGGTGAGTGTAAAGCTTGAACACCCCAAGGCACATCTTGACACTGGTCTGTGTCTGCAGGGTAGGGTGAGGTGAAATGGCATGAGCGTTATGGGCAATGACCCAAAGGCACACCCCAATGCCTGTCCATCCCTGAATGGTGGGGATGGGGTTGGTGTCACTTCATTACTTCACTGCCGTTCCTATTCTGCCTGTCTGCTTGTGTCTCTCTCCTCTCTCTATCTATATATCTATGTAATTATCTATCTTTCTATCAATTGCATGTAACACTATTTTTACCTATTTCTAAAACAAACCTGCATATCACATTTGTCTGCACTCTGA
The DNA here is from genome assembly GCA_016271365.2 of Neoceratodus forsteri. Classification (NCBI taxonomy): domain Eukaryota; kingdom Metazoa; phylum Chordata; order Ceratodontiformes; family Ceratodontidae; genus Neoceratodus; species Neoceratodus forsteri. The sequence continues at coordinate 179,612,790 of CM057459.1, forward strand.
GCACATACTTGTCTGGTACCCATCCATAAACCCCTTTCCCCAGAAAGAAAGATACAGACACCAGTCTTGGAGGAAATGGATGCAGCCATGTGTTTATTGATTACAAACCAGACTGACAGCAACGTGCGCATACGGGAGGATCCACGGTCTGAGGTTGTAAGGGCCAAGACTTACCGGCTGCCCCCCGTCAAGCGCCGTTAGACTTGCAGGATGGCTGTACCTGCTGGAGGTAGACCTTGACCCTTCCCCTGGGTCAGGATACTCAGTTTCCACCTCCACACCAACCAGAGCAGGGGGGCCATGAGCCTTTAGCAGACTACGGCTCATTACCGCACCCACCAACCATTCGATGCATCATGATCCTTCTGAGATGCCATCAACATGACTGCGACAGATTGATATGCACCTATACCTGACTATTTGCTCTACCCTATTTGGTTCTCCCACTTTTAACTGTTTTTGCACCCTTTTGAAGGAGGTGAAAAACCTGGAAAACTCTTTTTCAGGGAAAATCCAAGAAAAGTCACTCCCCGACCTCTATTGCAGTCATCCTTTAGGGGTCAAAAGGGGGGCACTAGCCACCTGGCCCCACTACCCTGATCCCTGATTTTACGAGGTTGGGTGGGTGGGTGATTCTGCGAGGGAGAGAGGAGAAAGAGGCAGAACTGCTGGCTACAGTTCCAGATATCCACCCCTCCTCTCCCCCATAGGATGTAGCCCCCCTTCCCATGTGGAAAGCCTCGGTGGTCCCTGCATCCAATCACTGGACTATTCCTATCCCCCTAGAGACCACCAACTGTTCTTTTCCTTCCCCCACCTCTTCCTGAGTCCAGGGGAGGAGAGCCCCAGACAAAATACGGCTGCTGCCAGCTGTTGCAGCTTCTGTATTGTCTGATACCCATCCATAAACCCCTTTCCCCAGAAAATAAAACACAGACACCAATCTTGGAGGAAATGGCCACAGCCATGAGTTTATTGATTACAAACCAGATTGACAGCAGCATGCACACATGGGAGCATCCACGGTCCGAGGTTGTAAGGGCCAAGGCTTAACGGCTGGCCCCCCATCAGGCGCCGTTAGCTTTGCAGAATAGCTGTACCTGCTGGAGGTGGACCTCACCCCCTCCCCCAGTTCAGGATATTCAGTTTCCTCCTCCACGCCAACCAGCGCAGAGGGGCCACAAGCCTTTAGCAGACTATGGCTCGTTACTGCCCCCACCGACCAGTCAATGTATTGTGATCCTCCCGAGAAGCCACAGGGCAGACCACGTCTGACCCCCCAAGCTGCCTGCTCCCCTAATTCCTCCAAGATCCACGCCTGCCTCGCCTAACCCAGCTCCCCCCCTTTGGGACTGAGGCCTATCTCAGCTACCGCACCTTGACCCAAAGCCTGTATCTGGCTATGTCTTTCCATGGCCCCCCCAAGCTCCTGCTCATCCCCCAAGCCCACCCTAAGGTGGCCCATATGTGAGAGGGACCACCACTCCCTCTCCAGCCTGGTAACTATTGGATCAGCTTGGCCAGGAGAGCAGGTTATGCGATGGCTACTCCTCCATGGTTCACTCTTCCTGCCCTGTACAGCAAGTCCATGGTCTTCTGCCTTCCCTGTGAGAAACCTTCGGATGACCCCTTCCATCAGAGCAGCCTCTTGCCCCAATGTCTTTGCAGCATGAAGGTCTAGACACCAACCAGCTTGAACCATCCAATGGGGGACCCTGGAAAACAAAAGTTGTTATTGCAAATGGGGGCACACATACCCCAAGAACGCTTGGGACTTCCAACACCCCAGCACCCAAATCTGGATGTCCACACATCCCAGATTCCTATCATATGTGGCGGCCCCAATTCTGAAGGAATGTTTCCCATACTCCTTCAGATCCAGTCCTGCCTCTTGGACTGCATTAGCCAAATGGCCCAAAACTGGTAAGCCATGACTGGAGCCCCATCTGCGTGCTTAAGGAAGGCACCCCCTAACCTTGGCATGACTGCCATGTAGGCCTGCATCCTGTACTGGAGCTTCCAGGATGCCCCAGGTGGAGCCTGCACCAGGCACCAGCGGCCTTTTCGCTCCTGGTCAGTCTTGCTCATCCGGAGCCTCACCCAGGCCCCCCATGCTGACACAAGAATGTCTCCCTCCATCAACCCTATATGCTTGACCCTCCTCGATGGTTGGGTAACCTCCGATACTCGGAATGCCCCACAGAAGGCCAACAGAAACATGGTGTTGAACATCAGTGCCTCAAAAGGGGTGCAACAGACCTTTGGCAGGACCCCCTGATACTCTTGTGGGTCGCCGGTGTGATTGGGTGCCTCATGTCCTGGTGAGGGGCAACTGACATCATCCATCCCTCGAGGACCTTCCTCACCCTAAACACTTTCGTGGGGTCCGAGACCTGCAGGACCCTGGAAACCCAGAACAAGCCAGCGAGGCACCCAGCCACCACCCCTGGCATCGCCCCCGTCTGCTTTGACTGCATGATGTACCAGCACAGTTGCTCCACCAGAATGGGCCAATCCTCCGGCCATGCTGCCTGTGCCCTCTTACCTAGGAAATGTTCGACTCCCCTCCTGTATACTTCCCTTGTCCTAGGTGCAATGGAGTTACCTACCCATTTCCATGTCGAGATTTCACTACCCACCACAAGAAAGGGGGTACCACCCGTGCTGCTTTGCTGCTGGAGCCAGCTCCCAGAACCGTTGCCACTGTGAATGAGACACAGCATCAGCGATCCTGTTATCGACCCCTGGTATGTGAATGGCCTTAAAGGAGATGTTCAAGAGTAAGCATTTTAGGACAAAGATGCACATCAAGTCCCCCGTCAGGCCCTTTGGCCCCAACTGCGTGTTAATAGTGTGCACCACCCCTTTGTTGTCCAACCTGAAGAGGACCTTGCAGACCTTCAGCTGTGCACCCCATAAATGCAGGGATACCACTATCGGGAAAAATTCCAACAAAGTGATGTTTTTAAGCAGCCCCGCCATCTCCCATTCCAGAGGCCATTGCCCGGCACACCACTCCCCTTGAAAGTATGCCCCGAACCCTAAAGATCCTGCTGCACCTGTGAACAGCTGAAGCTCATGCTCTCGGCTGTCCACCTGCCAAAGAGCCACACCATTTAAGTGCTCCAAGAAGACCTTCCATATCCGCAGATCCTCTCGAAAGTCCTCCGTGACCCACAACCTGTGATGTGACCTGGTGCACCCCCCCTCCCAGTTTAGCCATGTGGCATAAGAATGTGCATCCTATCTGCATGACCCAACAAACAAAGTTGAGGTGCCCCACCAGCTGCTGCAACTGCCTCAAGGTTACCTTCCTGGCCCCCTCCATGGAATTGAGCAGGCATCTCAGCACCTCCACCTTCTCCTAGGGCAAGTGGTAGAGCCTGTTGACAGTGTCGATTTCGATCCCCAGGAACACTAGCACCCTACCAGGTGCCTCAACCTTCCCTGGGGCTAAGGGGATCCCAAAGTCCCTGCAGATCGCCATAAAGGTGGACAGTGTCATATCACGATTGTCTTCTCCATCTGCCCTGGCGAACAGATAGTCATTGAGGTAGTAGACCACGAACTTGTTACCTGATATCTTCTCCATTACCCAGTGAAGGAACCTACTGAATGTCTCAAAGACTGAGCAGGCTATGGAACACCCCATAGGCATGCAGTTGTCTATATAATACTGCCCCTTAAACTTCATGCCAAGTAGTTCCTTGTCATCCGGGTGAAAGGGAAGCAGCCGGAACGCGGACTCGATGTCTGCCTTTGCCAGGAGTGCCTGAGGTCCCGCCTCTTGCACCACCTGAGTTGCCCTGTCAAACAATGCATACTGCACTGCCATATGGCATGGGTCAATATGGTCGTCGTTCACAGAGTCCCCCTCCAGGTATGAAAGTTGGTTTATCATCCTGTATTCCCCAGGCGTTTTCTTTGGCACAAGCCCGATAGGTGATACACTCAGGGCCAGGCTTGGCGGGGCAGCAAATGGCCCACTAATCCTCCCCAGCCACCTCTCTTTTTCCAGTTTCTCCTGGACTACCTGTGGGCAATCCCCCACCTCTTCCTGAGTCCAGGGGAGGATGGCCCCAGACAAAATACAGCTGCTGCCAGCTGTTGCAGCCTCTGTATTATGAAACTGTGCATATTTGTACTCCACTTCTGCACAGACCTCATACTTTCCTAATATTCCCATCATCACAAGCATAACTACCTTACCCTTATCAAAAGTGACCCCCTCTGAAAGTTACTATCACATTTTCTTTGCTAACAGTCCATCATTACACCTGACTTCCTGACATCAACACATTGCTTAAATATAACTTATATCACCTCATGGACAAAACCCGTTTCTCTAAAACACACACACACAAAAAAAAACCTGTGTAAATAATCCCGAGGTTAAACATATGCCAGCCATTACTTTTTCATGTACTGCCACCTTCTGTACCATCATGGGGATTTGCATATGTTTCCCATGATGCTTTGCATTATGGGGGTATGTGCAATTGTGCGTTCTTTAAAATTTGGCTGTCCAGCCAATATCATCTGGGATAACACGTACCTCAGTAGCATTTGCTCTGGGGTTCTGTTGTAGACCTATATTGCTTCCTATTCCTTCCATTAAAATGTACACCTCCATATATTTTTCTAATAATGTGCATGCCTTCCTTAGAACAGAAACTAAAACAAATCTTACTGCTTACAAATCATTGTGTTGTTTCTCCATATCTCCTTAACAATTCCACACAACTTCACTAACTTCATTATGCAGCTGTGGTGGATCTGACCAGATGTTGTTTTGTGGTGGTGCTTCTTGGATGCACAGAACATTCACTTGCATGATGCAGCCTGCCACTTTTGAATATGGGGCTCTGGGTCTACTGGGTTTCTATGTTCACACCTTAGTGCTCTAACCTCAAGTCTAGGCTGTACTGCCTTTCTAATTAGGTAACTGTTACAAAACCACTCAAGACAACCTGGTGGTTACACTGTGCTGCCTTGCTTACTTTATCAGTACAGTGTAAGACATTTAGTGTGGACTGATCTGTGCAGTCACTGTTTGTGTGCCATGTGCAGTGTCCGTTGTAAACAGCAGGGAGCATCATGACATCGGGATACACTGATCATGGTTCTGTACTGCATCACACTCTGCTGCTGAACACGGAAGCATGGAAACACCACTTATTACCAGGAAGACGAGTAATAATGGTAATAATTAGTTTTGTGAGTGCTGTTTTTATTCTATGTTCATATACCATATGTGCTTTCAGTACAGTTGGCATTGTTTCAGACAGGGGAACTTTGTTTCAGGATTGCTACCGATTGTGCTGCACTGTGAGTTTCTTTTTTTTATATTTAAATTTTATTGACACAACAGAAAGCACGAATGAGCAAACAACAAGCAGCAAACATGTGGTACACTAGATTGTTCAGAAGGGGAAAAAAACAAGAGAATAAAAGAAGGAATGGGGTATAGCATGCCAGACTCATAATAGGTACCAAACATAAACGTGCAAAGAATTTACTAAGTTGAATGAGTACATTAGTTAAAAAGATTCAAATATTACATCTCCATCAAATGGAGAGGGGGGGGGACACCGGCACAGGGCCACCAATCTGAACAAGAACAAATAATAATGCTCTCTATGGAGTAGCTGTCATTACAATATACCCCATCCTTCAGAACGAAAGCAAGTCATGGGTCCAGAACTTCTACTAGGTCTTAGGAAACCCAATGTTCATCCACTGAGGCGTAATAAAAAACCCAGGGTCTCCAGCGTATCTCAAAATGCTCTAGGCATTTCTTTTGGGCTGCTATAGATTTTTTTGTAAGGTATATCTCCAACATGATAGAGTGCCATGCCTCCAGCGTTGGCGAAGCTGGCTTCATCCATAAGTAAGTAATGGCTTGTTTAGTGGCCAGTATGTATATCCAAAGCAATGATTTATGGGATACATGTTGATTAGGAGGGGGTACCACCATCAGAATAAATTCAGGAGTCAACTCAAAGGATTGGGAAGTCAGGGGACCTATCTGGGTCAGTACAGAAGACCAGAAGGGTTGTAGGGTGGCACAGAAGTAAAACATGTGAGCTTGGTCAGCTGGGTTGCACCCGTAATGCCACCAACAATCCCCAAAATGATGCAGGGCTACGTAAGTACTGAGAGCAACACTTCCATGCAGCAGATTTGCACCATAGGGGAGAAGAGGTAATCTTATAAGCTACGATTGCCGAACTCTCCCATAGGGTGTAATCAATGGAAACTTGAAGTTCCTGGTTCCATTTATCCAGGATTGATCAGGTTGATTCAGTATTGCACTCTTGTATTCCTTTGTATGCGTTTCCAAGCGCATGCTCCCAGGGGCAGTCATTCTGAAAGTCCATTATCACGGCTACCAATATAGGGAGTATGGTGGGAAGTTTGGTATATTCTTTACGTGTATATAGCAGGTATGTACATACAGTACTTGTAAATACCAGTAATGTTCTCTATTTGTCAGGCTGTAAGTCTGTTGAAATTTTTCGAATGGGACCACCCCATGGCTATTTAAAAACTGACATACTGTATGTGTAACCCCCCCTGTCAATGGGGGTTCCTAAATATGCCAGCCTGGGCTTACCTGCCACCGTTGCTCTGCTCTTCCTCCTGTGTCTCCCGGGCTTCACCCGATGTCCTGCCATATTTTTTCTGGTCCCCCAGGTCTGCTTTCCTCCTCCGTGTGCCCCAGCTACAGTCCGAATGCAAAATCCAGCCCCTCAGGGCCTAAAAATGTCCACTTGCAATTCCCATACTAAAGTGCCTCCAGGGCAGTGGGCATCGCATTAGTCGGCACCACCTGAAGTTGAACCGTGCTGTTTTGCGGTTGCCTTGGGGACTGTGCTGTCAGTCCCGGGATTCCTTCCACCTAGTTGGGACCCAGTGACCACGGACAGCCTGCTGGGGGGCCGCTCCAGTGTAAATTAAAAGAGTTTGACCAGGGCTCAATTAAGTATGCCTGAGCTGGGCCCTGGTCATCTGAACAATGAATAATGAGTGTCTGGCTGTCCCCAAGGTAGCTGTTTTCAGCTGCTGCTGAGAAAAGAGAAAAGTAACTATTTTTAAACTGACATTTTCTGCTGCATATGTGGGGGCATACTGTGCAAAAGGGGAGCGTGTGTTAAATTTAAATAAATGCTTTGTCCCTGGCTATTCCATTTCTATTGGACTCTTATGTGTTCAGCCTGTCAGCTGCTGCAGGGGGAGTTTTACTATGTGCAGTAACGACCAGAGAATGATCAGAGCCACACCTTTCATCTGTGCAGCAACTGCAAGTACACCCTCTGGGCTACTGAGCTGTGGGGCATTGGGGCAAATATCTTTATTTCTCTGACTGCACCAGGACCATTATTCAGGACTGTATCTGATCTGCTATGAGGGACTGTGGGTTAAGCAGCCATTGCCAGCAGCCACAGCCAATTGGAAAACTAGGAATAGAAAGCTAGGACTTGCGGGACATTCACTATACCTCATGGGTAAACACTCAAGTGCTCATGGGGACTTACAGGGACATCATTTTAGGCACCAATTCACCCAACCAACTGTGCCTCGAGTATTCTGATTGACAGGTCCCTCAGCCTTTCAGAGATCTGTCACCTCATCTTTTCTGTCAATCAGGAGTCGAGAAAGAGCCCTATAAGAGACAGTGCTTGCCAGCATTTCTTCAGATCTGCCAGAGTGACAAGAGGAGAGCAGGCTCCAGCCTGCCGGGAGCCCCCCACACGGAGGGGGCTCAGGCCCCTGCCATACTTCCAGGCCTGGACCACTTAGCCAAGCTCCTCCAGTCATCAGGGGTGTTTGTTATTTTCTAGTTAAAGTTTAAAAGTTAAAGTAAATTTAGTTTTCTGCAGCTGCTAGTCTGGAGGTTGCCAGAAATGTCCTCCAAATGCTGGCCTCCCTCCCACGTCGGGGAAAGATCTGGAACGAAGACCATCTAACCATGCCTCAGTTGTGAGACAACTGAAGAAGAACATCAGGATGCCTTCGATTGCGGATGCGACCCGTGGAGGACCTGAGTGAGTACCCTCGTACCCTTCAGTGCAAGGGAGAAGCCTTAAAGTAATCTTGGGGGCCTCAAGCCCCGGTACCAGATATCTTCTGCTGTGTGATGAGATCTTAGAGCTACCAGTCTGGGATGCTAAGCCCTTTCAGAGACTGCCTTGTTCAAAAATAGTGTGGATGCACCTTGCCTGCTGCCCAAATGGCTAATTTGCAGGTGCATCAGAATGTCGAATAGTGAATCATATAAATGTGTTGTTATTTGTCGTTGCCCTATGGTTTAGTTTTCTGCCTTCACGGAGCTGACAGCCAAGCCGCATTTGCCACTTCATGGGGTGGGGTGCCCTAGAGCTTATCTGATCCTGAATTATTCTGAAGATAGCTGTTTTTGTCTTGGCTGGATTTTGTCTGAGAGCGCTTGCCAAAAGTGTGTGATATTTTATTTATTTATTTATTTATTAAATTCTCAGATTACAAATACCTTTGAGCAGAAACTGCTTGTTTACAAAAATTCCACATCAAAGGATGAGGGTCAACATATATACAGAGGTAGTAAAAGAATGCACAATAAACAAACAAAACAACTAAAAGAAAAAATAAAGATACTCAGTTATAACATACTGTACTTTGAGATAATATTCATAAAACGAGCAGCTTGAGTAGGCAGCTGGCTGTGGTAACAATAAGAGATAGAGGGCACCATAGGCAGTTAGTATTGCAGGCATGCGACCGGGAGAGGAAGTTGGCAGGCTTATGGGCCCTTGTCTGATGGTGGTGGAAAATGTCTTGTACCAGTGGAGATGTGAAGCAGGAAAGGAATCACAAGGAAGGCCCAGTGCCAGACGGAATGAGATTGGGAAAGGGCGGGCTGTGAGACATGAGTGAGCTGGGAGGTGTTTAGAGAGATCTCTGTTCAGAGAAGCAGTCACATTGAGTGGTAGAGGTGAGGTAAAGTTTGAGATGTGCTGGATGAGACTTTGTGTATAGATGCTTTCCTTGGTATTTAAGTGTACTAGATGTGACTTCATGCAAAATGAATATGGATGCTTGATAAAAGTGTTGCCTTCTGTTTATACTGTATGGATGCCTTTTTGGTATTTAAATGTACTGGAAGTGACCTCGTTCGAAGGAATATTTGGATGCTTGATGAAAGTATCACCTGCTAATTACTCTGGATGGGACTTTGAATTATTGTGCTGAATGTCCAGGATGTAAAATCTAAGACCTAGCCATGTAGCTTGTCCTAGAATATTTGGTTTTGGTGATGTGCAGGGCAATCCCTGTCTTCTGTGATGCACAGGGCCATCCCTGTCGTCTGTGACCAGCAGGGCCAGTTCCTGCTATTTCTGCTAAATGCAGGGCAATCCCTGCCTTTGTGTTGTCTAAGCGCTACAGCCATTGTAGTGACCTATGCTTCCAAGTTTGCCCGTCCCTTTGAATCAAAAGCCGGCCAACTCGACCAGCTGCTACATCCACCAGGCCTGCAACATCTAGGACTGTGGTATCTGGGTATTCAGTACGGTATGGGATTGCAGGGTTTCTGCTGTTTCTGGGACTGGTACCAGTGTGGTTAAAAATATAATTATTTATGTAACATCTAATTTGTCAGCAGCTAGATAGCCAGGGCTCTGGGTATGATTTGTCGAATTGGGAAATGTGATTGCCTTGTTTCCATTAGTAATGTAGCCACGCAGCTGGAAGGTTCACCAGCAAAACCAAATCAATCTGTGTACGTATGCATATAGTAATCAGATAACCTCTACTCTACTCTACTCTACTTCCCCGTTCCTAACTCCTATGACCCCTAAATAAATTGTTACTGTTTTTTGAATTTCTGAGTGTGAGCATATTATTGGAGAGAGTCTTTAAATGAAAAAAGTTAAAGTGTGGGGAAATGTTTATTGGGGCATGTCTGTGGAAGGTAACTGGTTATCGTGGGCTGTATAGCATCTCAGGGGGTTATACCTAGTAACAGCCAGCCTACATAAAGCACTCTGAGTGGAGGCACTGCACAAAGGTTTTAAAATGGTTATCAGTTAAATTAACCCAAGCCCCTCAGCCTAGCTTGTAAGTAGTAGGCAGGGGTATAAGACTGGGGATAGCGTCACCCAGGGGTTACATATGTGTGAGAGACCACAGTGTCTCCATCTGTGAAATGAGAGATCCATAACTGAGGGAAGGAAGTCCTCATCCATAGCCAGGATTCTACAAAAGTAAAAGACCATGGCAAAGGAAGGATGATGCTTAATGCTGAACCAGACCTTCAAAGTTTGAGCGGTGAAAAAGGTGGAAGGAATAATAGCAGGAGTGAGGCAGAAAACAGAAGGGGACCCAGAACAAACAAATCATGTATGGTCTGTTCTATATTTTTCCAGGCTGGGGTAGCCTGGGGGAGAAGCCATGTAATGATAATATTTAAGTGAGCAGCCCTAGTATAAAAACGGAGATTCGGGAAGTTTGCACAGGGAGTTTCTGAGTTTGTGAGCTGTACAATACAGTATTATTTTTACAGATTTATTTTACTGAAGCCGGCATTTTTTCTGAGTTGATTGCTACAGGTCATGTTGTACGGTGGTGTTTCCTTTAGTGTACTTGTGCATTTTGGAGTTGTTTGTACTTATGGTCATACAGTGGGAGACGGGGTGGTGGTTAAAAGTACGTTCTTATTAATGATATGAAGGGGAGGGTGCAGTGGTTAAAAATAAGTGGCACATGACTAGGGATGCAGCAGCAGATAGCAGCTTAAAGTACAGCTCTTCACCTTATGAGGGCAAATCCTCCTAAAATCCAATTTTAACTTAAACATTTCTTCTAAATAAAGCACTAGAGTTGAGTAACAACTCATAAGAATTCCTCCGATACCAAAACTCCTGGAAACTCCTGCAATTTTCTGAGGTAATATTGTCTTTTCTACTCGGAGCAGCTGGGGCCTACTAAGCAATATGGATCAGCCCCCCACCTCAGTTACCTGGGACCCTGCAGTGGTGGAGCAGATGTTTGGGCAATTACTGACTCAAATGACACAAGTGACAATCACCACAAACCACTCCGCTCAGGTAATTCAAGGAATGGAATCTCGATTTCATCAAAATGAATCCCAAATCTCAGCAACTGAAAAATCAGCTTCATGAACACGTGGCCACCCTTCGGGAACAGCACACTACCATCATCAAACATACCCATTTTTTGGGCTTCCCAGAGAGAGAGTGGAGGGCCAATCCACTGAACTTTTCCTACAAACTGCACTCTCAGAAATATTGCAGCTTGAGGCAGGCTCCCATGTGCAAGTGGAGAGGGCCCATTGTACTCTAGCCGCCATGCCACAAGGTACAGATAGGCCCAGACCAATTATAGCCCGCTTCCTGGACTATCAAGACAAGGAACAGATCCTAGCAAAATCCAGGGATCTCAATACCTTGATCTGGAGATCATGCTGAATACATATATATCCTGATTACTCTAAGGATCTCTCGGATTGGCACCGAGCATATACTGAAGCTCAGCATATTATGCATTGTATAGGCCTCTCCTTTTCTCTTCGCTACCTGGCTATAATGTAGATCGAGCATAATGGTGTTCCCTGCTCCTTCGCCTCCCCAGAGGCCTTGATGGACTTTCTCAGCAGAAACTGGCCTGGGGAGACTCAAAATCTACCCTTGCAGCAACGTTCCCCTCAGCAACCTACACCAGCACTGGACAGGTATTCTCCTTTTAAACCAACTGCAGAATCTAAGTGGGCACCCCCACCAAAAGATGCCTGGGAGTCTCCAACAAAAAGGAATAGAAAAAGACACCCCTCTCGACAACATGGCAGGAGAGAGCATCACACAGAAAGAAACTGCAACTCTAGCCCAACACTCCGCATGATGGAAAGGACGGAGTCAGTGAACCTGGAGGCCTTTGCTACAGCAAATCGCTTCAGCCCCCTGCAACCTACCACCTCGGAACCCTTGCAGCAACCCAGGGAAGACTCCACTACAGCTGTTCCTCCCAATATCTCTACCCTGGAATCAACAACTAAAACCTGGGCTGACCGTGCTGTCTCTCCTACCAAGCCCCAGCCTCCCCGCCAAGACAAACGCTCATCCCCGAAGAAGCAGGACAACAAAAACAAGGACATCACCGAGAGAATGCCTACCTCCTTGACAGAAGACCCAGCTTCAAGCCACCGATCAGAGCCTTCCAAATCTTGAGTGTTTCAGATAAGTAAAGGGGGAACATCACCCCTCAGGACTACTAATCTTTAAAAGAGGGAATTTTATAGCTGTATTTGAGGGTTGGAAGGGAAGGGATATGTGTTCACAGGGGGAAAGTATGCTGGTTTATGACTCTGTAGAACCCTGTCTTGCCTAGTTCATTTTATTCAGATCCATGATGGTCGCTAGTTTTTCTTTAGAGACGGACAAGGTTTCTTTTGTTCCCCTTTCCACACCTCCATGACTATGTCGGAAGACATGTAGCCCCGATGCTACCCAAATAAAAAGTGTTTTGTTTCATGATGTTCTCTGGCTTGCCCAGCACAATAATAATAATAATAATAATACTTTTATTTAATATAGCGCCTTTCAGAAATCAAGGCGCTGAACAACATAAACACAAAATCAGCAAAACAATACACATCAGTAAAAACAACGAAAACAAGCATGCACCAAGCCCCCCCCCAAACCCTATCCCCGATACACCTCACCCTCAGGCTGTCATTCCCTATTACTCCAGATCTATCTAACGGGGCAAGGGATCGGGAGGAGAAGTTTTGTACTGCTCCCTTTTTGCACAGAGTATGGAGCTGAAGGAGTGGTATTATTCGTTATAGTAACACGAATAAACGGAATGCTTCTCCTCATAGACCAGCCCTTTCCCCACCTAAATGATCTCATGGTTTGAAAGGCGAAGATTACTCTCTGATGCCCAGTTGTTTTTTTTTTTGTCTTAAGTGGCATAGTGCTGCAGCAAATGGGATTTTTCCTCAATATATTGGTATGACCGTGAGACAGCTTGGAAGGCCCCCCCTTCCTTTTCACTGCCTACTCCCCGATGGCACAGCTTGAGCTATGACATAAATACCGTTTGATGTTGGACTCAGATATACGGGGGGGGGCAAGTGATGCATAACCGTGCCTTTTCCTCCCCATCCTTTTCATTTTCTCTCTTACCTACTACCTACCATCAGTTTATTATAGGCAGGGCCCCTAGTGCTCTGCGGCAGAATTTTCTGATTTCTGCGGCAGGGCTCCTAGGCTTCTGCAGCAACATTTTCTGATTTCTGCAGCATGATTTATTCATTTCTGTGGCAGAATGCAGCCCTGCCATTGGCTAAAATATGAAGTGATGTCATTGATGACATCACCTACCAAGCATAGAGGAAGGGCTTCAGGATAAACAAGATGGGTGCGGGACTCTGGCACTACGGAAAAACTGTATATTTTAATGAAAATTCACCAAAAACAATGAATTCTGCGGCACTATATACATTCTGCGGCATGATGCAAATTCTGCAGAAAATTCTGCAACCGCAGAGTCACAGAATTCCAGGGGCCTTGATTACAGGTAACAATTGTACCCCCCCTTATTTTTATCTCCCCCACAACTCTACCAGTGTTAGATTAGGATACATTACAAGGCCCCCAATAGAAGGTGAATAGCCCTTCCCCTTCTGTCTACATCTAACGAGTACCCTCACCCCTCTGCGCCTGGGTCTCAGAGGTGGGCCGCCAGCACCAGCTGTGGCCAGATATAAGCCCTGACACCCAACTCTACCAGCCTGCAGGCTACTGTACATAGTTTGTGTTTTCTTGGATGTATAATTTTAGCTCATTTTGAGTTGTTGTATGCAATTTCTAACTGTCAGCCTCAAATGTGGCTTCACTGGTGCCCGTCCACAGGTGAGATGCAGATACTGCCAGCTCCACAATCCCCCCTCCAACTTGCAGCGTATCCTGTACCTGCTTGGGCTCCCAGCTCTCTTCCCGGAGCCTATACCATTATCTTCTTTCGCCTGTGGTGCATTACCTCCCTCATTAAAGCCTAATGGGTGACCTTACTGCTTAGTACACCTACGAAGCAGAGACAGGTTATGTCACATTTAAGAAGACTGTGGGCAGACCTGGCTTTCCTGCAGGAAACAAAGCTGGCTAAAGAGGATAGTGGGAGGATGAAAATGAACTGGGTGGGTCAGGTAATACCTGCCTCTGCTCCTACAAAGAAATGGGTTGGCAATCTTGATACACAAAAAATTGCAGTGGGTGGTGCAGAATATTTCCAGGGATAAAGAAGGTACAGTAGATGGGTTCTAGCCAGAGTCGACACTCCGGAAGGCCCTTTGATCCTGGGCAACGTATATGGGCCAAACCAGGACTCTTCTGCTACATTCCTCACCTTAGCCCACCGAATGGGGAAAATGGCTTCCAATGATATTTTGATAATACTAGGTGGGGACTTTAATTTAACACTAGATTCCTTTGTGTAGGAAAACCCCATTAATATCGAACCCCACCCCATAGGTGCGGCCACTCTGAGACTTCTCTTGCAGGATCTGGCACTTACTGACATATGGAGATCTTTTCACCCCAGAGACTGGGACTTCTCTTTCCATTCCCCGGTGCACAACTCATTCAGTCGTATCGATTTCTGGCTAACATCCCCAGCCATCATGAAGGATGGCTCTGCAATCTACCTATCTGCCTCAAAGTCCTCCCTCCATACATGGGACACCACTTACAATAGCATCTGCCGCTATGCCTCTGCATCACCACATTACAAACACCGTTGCCAGCTCTACGTGGACCTAAAATGGCTTTGCCCCTCCGCCTATCGTCTCCAGTCCTTTGGCTCATTAATAGACTGTGTTGCCAGAACAGGCCTCCCCCTATCCCTTGCCTCTGCTCTGGAATCACAACCTCTCGCCTATGGGCTACGATCGACTGACAAAGCCCTTCTGCACATTCCAAGATGCAGATCAAATATGGGCACATGTGCCTTCTCTTGTACAGCTCCTAAATACTGGAACTCTATACCCACATGTATCCGTCAAGCGACCACCCATGCTAGTTTTAAGAAACTTCACCGTGAACATCTGCATACCGCTAACCCCTGCACTTGCTTTAACCCACCTTGAACCTTCACTTTCTCTTTGCCTTCTTCTTTTCTTCTCTTCTGTAGATAATCCACCTCCTTGATACCTCTTCCCCTCCTCTCTTAGACCCTATCATGCCCACTCTCTCACCACCTCCCCCTCTTTCTCTCCCTACCACTCTCCGTTCCCCTCCCCTGCTCATTAACCTCTCAGTTTTGGCACTTATTGTACTGTTTTGCACTGCCTGTCTCCTTTTGATTTGTTTTTCCTGTGTTTACCTGTTCCAATCTGTATTATAATCTGCATAGTACTGTAACTTTTCATTATCATTTTGTCAAGGCGATTGTCTCTCCATTCCCCAAGTATTGTTATTTCCCTCTGAATTGTGCTGCTTTCATGTGCTGCGTCACATGTATCTTGTATGTATTTAAACTGTTTTCTCCCGGGTTGTGCCTGAAAATAGGCATTCTTATGCCTAGTGCACTTACCCGGTTACCAAAAGCAAAATAAATAAATAAATAAGTAGTTGCTAACTCTGTACAGCCCATAATTATCTCCGACCATGCCCTGGTCCATCTTACCTTTACTCATCGTATTCCACCCCCTCACTCCCCTTCATGGAGGCTGGACTCCCTTTTGTTCAGAGACCCTGACTTCGAACCTTGGCTGCAACACAAAGTCAGTATGTTCTTTAAGGAAAACCCCATGGCTGACACCTCCACAGGTAATACCTGGGAGGCTTTCAAGGCTACTGTCAATGAATTCGCACACACACACCGGAAAAACAGGGAACAAACCCTAGCAGACTTGGAATCGGCCCTTAAGGAAGCAGAAGACCTGTTGAAAGCTTCCCCTTCCCCTTGAACACATCCCCAATTGCGGCTAAAGGTTACAGATATTCATTTGCAAATTAATGAAATGGTGGCCAGGAAAGTGGAGATCTCAATTCTTCATCTTAAACATAAATATTGGGCAGGTGGGGAAAAAGGAGGTAAGATTTTGGCATACAGACTAAGAAAGCACCAGGCCGAATGGCATATTGCTGCACAAGCTGATCGCACTGGTCAACTGCACTCTACCACTCTATAATGTTTGATTTCTATGCCAAGCTCTATGCTCCCTCAAGGCCCCCCAACCTGGAGGGCGCAGATCTTTTTCTGCGAAGTCTGCACCTCCCTAAACTAACTGACCAGCAATCAGCTGCTTTAGATGTCCCCATTACACCGGCTGAAGTAGCAGCCACACTCCAATCCCTTCACAAGGGCAAAGCTCTGGGAAGGGATGATTTCCCATTGGAAATCTGGCAAATTGTGAGGTCTGAAATCTCCCCCATTCTCAGTCAGATATTCACAGAATCACTGTGCAGGGGATCTCTCCCCCCATCCTTCCATGAAGCCACAATTACCATACTCCCAAAACAGGGGAAAGACCCCCTAAAAGCCTTCAGCTATTGCCCAATATCGCTGCTGAATGCAGATAGCAAGATCCTAACTAAATTGCTGGCCACTAGACTCAACCCCTTACTTCCTAACCTTATTCACCAGTCTCAAGTAGGGTTTGTAAAAGGACGATATAGCTCAGACCATCTTCGTTCCCTCCTGAATTTGATGCATGTGGCTAAATTACTACCCACTCTGGCTGCAGTAGTGGCCCTGGATTTTGAAAAAGCCTTTGACTCCCTAGAATGGGATTTTGTTAGACTGGTCTTACAAACTCTGGGTTTCAGCCCTGGCATTCAGGCATGGTTCAAAGCCATATACCACCAACCCACCGCAAGGGTGTTAACAAATGGTTGCCTATCCCCTCCTTTCCCTTTGGGACGAGGCATCCGTCAGGGCTGTCCATTTTTCCCCTTCCATTTTGTGCTTGCCATGGAGCCCCTGGTGGCAGCTCTGAGGCAAGCACCAGCTGTCAAGGGGATGACTATTGGAGATGTGGAATACACAACTCTTTTTTTTTAGTTAATCATTTTTACCTTGTCTGGCACCTCCGGTCTGCATCCACGTCCTGGCATCAGTCCTTTCTCTGGCCGCCATCTGATTCTTCCTCAGCCCCCCAAGGAAGCCCCCACTGCCCAATTACCCCCGCGGCTTGCCCCTCGCGTGGGAGCAGCGGAGAACCCCCTCACTCCCCACTGAACCAGGATCCAGTACCGGCAGTGGTGCCCCCCCCCCCGAGGCCAGGCGTCCCTAAGACGGCCATCAAGTCGCCGCGACCGAAGCACCATGTTTCCCCTGTTTCTCCCTTGGCCAGCGTGACTGGGGCATGCAAGGACACCAAGGAGGAGAGGGCACACACGTCTGCATGTGCTACCTCTGGCATCATGCCCCAACGTCACCCCCTACACTGCAGTGCCAGTTCACTGCCCCCAGCTTCAGCCAGAGGTTGCAAGCGAGCCGACAGTTGGTGTCCCCCCTCCCCAGAGAGGGAGAGCAGTCCCACGGACGCTCAATCCCTCTCCACCCCACCAACCCCATGCGACCCTAGTCCATTCCCGAACCCAGGTCACCAGTGTGGAGCGAGGTGGAATACACAACTCTTATGTATGCAGATGACCTCCTACTCCTCCTGGCGGATATTGAAAAGTCAATCTCCCCATCCTGAAGATTCTCTCAGACTTTGCAATATTTTCAGGGCTTCGTCCGAACCAAAGCAAGACTGAAGTCCTTCCACTAAATAAATTCTGCACTCCTCTACATGCCACCACCCATATCCTACAATGGGCACCTGATGATATCACCTATTTAGGGATCCGCATCACCCCTCAAATATCCAAATTATGGGAGGCTAACTTGAAACCTCTATTAGCCAGTATTCGCTTAGAGCTTGATAGATGGCCTCTCCTTCGGCTCACACTAGCAGGGAAAATAGCAGCCATCAAGATGGTAACAGCACCAAAAATTATCTATATCATCTCACATATCCCCCTGCACCTTCCTCCTGTCTGGTACAATAAGATTGACAATCTTCTGGGGCATTTCATATGGGAAGAGAGGAAACCCAGATACAGCAGGAATAAGCTCCGGGCGCACTGTAGAGCCAGGGTTCTTCTGAGAAACCAAACCTGAACCGAACCAGAACTATTAGATTTGTGTCCAATTCAAACCAAACTAGAACCCTAAAATTAAAAAAAAAACAGACGAACCTGAACAGAACCTGAACCCAGACAATATGAGATGAGGAGAACCCACATGGAGCCAGTAGTCTATCCATGCTGTTCTACACTTCTCCAGCTGTGTGAAGTATTGCCTACAGATTGTGAAATGATTTCTTCATTGAAGTCGGTAATGACTGTCAGTATCAAAGCAAAATCCAGTGAGGATGAGTCACCAGCAAAAAGGCCAACAACTGATGTCAAGGACATACTATCCAGTCTGGGTGGTCCTTCTTCAACAGCAACCAGATCATTGTCATCCAGTGAACTAAAAACATATTTAGAACATGACAGTTATGCTGACAACTGTCTTGAATTCTGGAATAAGACAGGAAGACACCTGTTCCCAAAACTAGCAAAGCTTGCACAGAAGTACCTATGCTTGCTAACTAGCAGCAGTAGTAGTGAGAGGGTGTTCTCATTCTGCAAGCAAGTTCTAGATGACCGAAGATCTCACCTATCCGTTAACGCGCTTGTTCGGTATTTGCTAAATTCTTGAACATTTATGAATTACAATTGAACTTGTACTTGCCTGTTTTTTAATTTCTTTTACTCAAAGTAATGTTGATTTGATAAAATTAACAATGTGAAATCAGTTGTCTTGTCTCCATGTTTTTTATATATATATATATAATTTGGCAATATAAAGTGAATTTAGTAACACTTAACTTGATCCAGAACCAGAACCGAACCAGAACTAGAAAATAAACCAAAAGCCTAGAACCAAACTGAACCAGAACCCAAACATGTAATTTTTAAGCAGAACTGAACTGAACCAGAACCCCACACTGTAGAACCAGAACCGAACTAGAACCCTAAAAATCTGGAGAACTCTGGTTCTAGAGCACTGGAAGGAAGGGGGATGGAACCTTCCATGGTTTGAAGGCCACAAGTGGGCACTCCAAGGGACCCAGATCTTAAAGTGGTTAATAGCCTCAGATGAGGAAGCACCGCAGTGGCATGGTGTGAAGCTGGCAGTGAGTAGCGTACCCAGCTTACCCCTTTTCCTTTACAATCCTTTGGCTAAGGCTGTAAAAATACACCCCACAATAGCCCCCTCTGTGGACTATTGGAACAGGATACATAGAAAACTTGGCACAGACCACACACTGCTTGAACTCATTCCACTATGGGGAAACTCCAATCTCAGGATAGGCAATAGCACCTTTTTATAGAAGGTTTGGAGAAATACCGGCATACGCACTTTGTCTGACTTATGCATGCCAGGCACGTTCACTGCAGACTCTTTTCAGGCCCTTAGAGAATGCTTTGGAATCCCCAAACATCATTGGAAATGTCTCCGAATTCGGAGCTCAGTGGCACATTATATAACACTTCGGACCACTCTGCCAAAACCAAAAATTTCCCCAGTTCAAGGATGGCTTTCCTTAACAAGGGGCTGCTCTCCAGTACAATCTATGCAGCCCTCCAAACCCAGATCCCCTCCCAATCCCTATCGGCCAAAGCCAAATGGGAAACAGCCCTGAAATCCCAAATCTCTGACAAAAGATGGGCACTAGCCTGGAGCTTGGCACACAAGGCCTACCCCGACCCCTGCAGCAAACTCATTCAAAATCAAATTATGCAATCCTGGTACAAAACCCCTGTTGCACTACACAAGGCAAAGCTTCTCTCAGACGATCGCTGCTAGAGGTGTCACTCCCAGAAAGGGGACCTGCTGCACATCCTTTGGGCATGCCCATTGCTTCAGCTAGTTTGGCAACAGGTCTGTACCATTGGCTCCCAGATCCTTCATAAGCCTCTCCATTTATGCCCAAAACTCTCCTCCTGGGCCTACAGTACGCCCCCCTCACTCACAAAGAGCAAACATGGACCACTATCCTAAGTATGCTAGCCAAGTGGTCAATTCTTTGTAAATGGAGGACAACAGAAGTGCCCTCGGCCAAAAAGCTGATCAGTGCTCTAGCCCAGCAAGCCATTATGGCCAGGATGACCCATGTAATTGTTAACACCTTACCGCAGTACATTGATTTCTGGGATTCCTTCTTAGGTTTAATGAAAGCATGAGAAGAAATTGGATGAACTAGTACTTCCCACCGCCCCCCCAGCACAATTTTTCTGCATCTCACGAGTTTTTCTCCTTTTGGCCAAGGGGTTAATCTTAGCCAAATGCAACCATTTGTAAGAATTTTGTACCAGTTAGAAGCCTTTTAACAGACAAATAACTACTGCTTGTCCTTGATACTTTGTGTGTTTATTTTTTTTAATTTTTTCTCTTGTAGTTATATTACTCCTTAAGTTTGATGCAGGCACCCCTATGGAACCTGTTTATGGGATGTTTTCACCCAGCAGTGTCCTAGAGACTCATCTCTTAAAACTGATCTCCTGCCTATGCGCCAGTGCCGTTTAAGGTATAGACTCCTTTTTCCTTCATTATTATATTGGCCTTTCAGATGAACACCTTAACTTTAGGCATTTGTAAATTACATTTATCCATGTTGAGCTTCCTACCCTCCTCATGTAACAAGGCAGATGTTGGAAGCCTGAGGTGGTAGATTTGCTCTGAATATTTATGATGAGTACAGCCATAAGAATTTCTGTACCAATGTCTGCAGCAGGGTTGAATGCCTCCTGCACAGCCCATTGACTTGTATTTTGTACATGCCAAAGATTATATTTGTTATCTTGAAAAAAAAATTGTTTTTACTACAAATAAAAAAAAAAAATCAGTGGCACACGATTCACTCTGTTTTAAAGAAGCTGTTAATCTTGTCTGCTTTCCAGCCACAGATGTGTATGGATGAAAGCTTCTCTTGGCGCTATCCATCAGCTTCCAGTTGGGCTTTACATTGAAGAGCTGCTCCACAGCTCTTCTAAGTCTTAGAAGTGCAGAATGAACATCCTCAGTGGTCACAGGGTTTGGCTCAGGTTCTTCTAGGTCTTCATCCTCCGCCTCTCACTTGGGCTGGCTGGTGCTATCACTTGGCTGAATAGCATCCATAAGTTGGGTGATGTCATCTCTCTGGTCTGGTTCCAGGTCAGTGTCACCCAAATGGTGCAGGGAGGCAAATTCAGTCTCTGACAGCCTAGGTGGTGGTGGGATGAGATCCTCCATAGGTGCAGGTTCAGGCGGGTTGGTCAGATCTGAAGATGTTTTTTTTAAATCCGTCTTTTGCAAAGCAGTTTGTAATCATTTCTGCCATTAAAGTGTCCCACACTGTTTCTAATAGCCTTACAGCATCAAGCAGGCTAATATGCTTCACACAGTCTATGGCTGTGATCTCTGCCCCCCATCCATGTCCTCCAGAAACCTTGTCCTCATCTCCTTTACGTAGAGTCTCTTCAAAGAATAAATGACACCTTGGTCGAGTGGCTGTATAATTGATGTTGTGTTAGGTGGGAGAAAAATCAGCTTGACCATCGGTGGGTTTAAAATCCTTTTTCCCCAGGGCTTCAGCAATCTGCTTTGTTTTTTGTAAAAGCAAAGGGCCACTCACCACCGCTTCCCATTCATGCACACCGGAGAACCATACAAGGGAGTGCCTCATCTACCTTCCCATCTTTCCCCTCTCTCTTCCTCTTCCTCTTTCTCTGGGACTTCTGGTTCAAGTGCCACTCAGACCAAAGCAGTTCTGTGTTGTGAAGGAGGTCTGACACTGTAGACTTTGGCAGTGCAAGATGAACTGCCTTGTCTCGCCCATTCATTTTGGGGAGCGATTTGATTTCTTTTAAAAGCTCAATTTTCCAAGTGAGCGGGATTGCGGCCCTCTTAGACATACTGACAGCAAGAGGTGAGAGAAGCAGAGACTGGATACAGCAGGTGGGTTAAGTAAGTGTCTTAAGTAAGCGCCACCTTTAGCATCTAATTTAATCACCCTACGATCGCGGCTGGGAGCAATCAATCACTTAGCACAAATCTGCCTAATCTGCTGTTCACTATTACCGGTCAGTAACATCTGTGTAAACAGGGGGATTTAATGTTATGCTCTATGGAAATGGTTTCAGTTTTGACTTTTTGTCCAGTTTACCCGATTGTCCGTATAAACCATGTGCGTTATTTATTTATTGCAGTTTAAGATTAGTACCTTTGAGTTGAGGGCTCATTTACAAAGGTTCCAAGTTAGCAAATACATGACATAACAGTACATACAGGTGAGCGCAAATTAACAGCAAGGTTTCAAGTGCATTTACAGCGAGTACAGTATTTAAATGATCAGCGAGTAAGAGTACATGGTTACCATGGGGAATTACCTCCAACAACACTGCATGAGTGTGGTTCAGTGTTTTGGTAAGTGCAGAGTGCAGTCCAGGACAGGGGGTCCCAGGCCACTGACAATTCATAGATTCATTGAAGTGTGACGGCAGAAAAGGACCGAACTAGGCCCACCAAGTCTGCCCATTTGCCCAGCTATCTGCTTGGACCTGTGCCTCCCCCCCTTTAACATTCCCATGTGGTTGTCCCATGCCCTTTTGAATCCCTCCACTGTTTCCTCTCCAATGACTGCTTCTGGGAGTCTGTTCCACTTTTCTACAACTCTCTCTGAGTAATAGTATTTTCTGATGTTATCCCTGAACTGTCCTCCCTCCACCTGCAGGCCATGCCCCCTCATCCTCTGACTTCCTTTCATCTTGAAGATGCTCCCCCTGACACCCTGTTTATACCCTTAAGGTACTTGAAGGTCTCAATCATGTCTCCCCTCTCCCTCCTCTGCTCCAGGGAGTACATGTTCAAATCTCTCAACCTTTCTTCATAGGATAAGTGGCTTAAACCTTTAACCATTTTTGTCACTCCTCTGAACCCTCTCTATCCTCCCCACATCCTTCCTGAGGTATGGCCTCCAGAACTGGACTCAGTACTCCAAGTGTGGTCGGTGTACAAGAGTACTATGACCTTCCTATTCCTACTGGTGATCCCCCTTCCGATGCATCCCAGCATTCCATTCCCCCTGGCCACTGCCCTCCCGCACTGCCCTTCCACCTTCAGGTCCCCAGATATAATGATGCCTAGGTCCCTTTCTTGCTCCGTCTCCTCCAGCTCTCTCCCCCCATACGGTATCCTGCCTTCTGATTTCTGTAGCCCAGATACATGATTTTACATTTTTCTGCATTGAATTCAAGCTGCCACCTTTTTGACCATGCCTCAAGTCTCCCCAAATCTCTCTGCATTTGTTCCACTCCTTCCTCCGTGTCCACCCTATTGTAGATTTTGATATCGTCTGCAAACATACTCACACCCCCCTCAAGGCCCTCCATGATGTCTCCTGCTAATATATTGAACAGTAGGGGCCCCAGCACTGATCCTTGGGGGACCCCACTCATGTCCCTGCCTTCCCCTGATGCCACCCCATTTATTATGACCCTCTGTCTCCTTTTCTCCAGCCAGTTTCCCACCCATTTGACTGCCCCATCCCCAGCCCTGCCATTTTATACAGCAGCCCCCCATGAGGCACTGAGTCAAATGCCTTTCTGAAATCCAAATAAGCTACATCTACTGCTCTACCTTGATTTATTTCCTTGGTGACCCCATCAAAAAACTCTAATCAAATTTGTTTGACAGGATCTGCCCCTAGTAAAACCTTGCTGTCTTGGATTCATCAGGCTGTTTGTCTCCAGGTAGCTGGTGATCCTGCCTTTTACTAGCTTCTCCATGAACTTTCCTACCACTGATGTCAGGCTCACGGGTCTGTAACTTCCCACTTCCTCCTCCTCCCTCCCCCCTTCTGCAGAGGGACCACATTTGCCTGCCTCCAGTCCTCCGGGACCACCCCCATTTTCAGGGACCGGTTGAATAGTGCAGTCAAGTGTCCTTCCAATACCTCCTTCAGCTCCCTTAACACCCTTGGGTGCACCCCGTCTGGCCATTGCCCTGTCCACCTTCATGCAGCCCAGTTCTTCCAGTATTTCCCCCACGAGGAACGGCCTCATCTCCACACCCCCTTCCCCAGCCATTTCATTACCTGCTCTGCTGCCTTCTTCTCCTTCTTCCTCCCTCTTGAACACTGAGCAAAAGTAGGTGTTTAGTAGGTCTGCCTTTTCTCTGTCTCCTTGTAGCGCCACCCCCTTTTTTGTTCTTAACTGGAGAATCCCCTGCCTAGTCTTCCTTTTTTCATTTACATATCGAAAGAAAGTCTTACCCCTTTTTTTGACCCCTCTCGCTATTCGCTCCTCTGTCTGTGCCTTTGCCCTCCTTATCTCTACCCCTGCTTCTCTCTGGCTCACCTGGTACTTTACCCACTTCGCTTCCGTGTGAGTTGTCTTGAACCTTCTAAAGGCTTTCCTTTTTGTCCTTACCTTTTTTGCTACTACCCTCGTATACCACAGCGGTTTTCTCCTCCTCTTATTTTTACTCTCTCTCTTGGCACATATGTCAGTGGCCCCTACAATAGCTTGCTTGATCTTCCCCCACTTTGCCTCCACCTCCATCAACTCCCCCACCCCCTGCAATGCCCTCTCCACTATTTCCCCCATTCTCCTGAAGTCCGTCCTCCTGAAATCCAGGACCTTTAACCTAGACTGGTGAACCTCTACAGTGTTTCTCATTTTAAACCTGACCGTGTTGTGGTCACTTGTACCGAGATGTTCCCCCACCGATACCTCTTCCAACCTTCCCCCATTCGTCAGGACTAGATCAAGAGTAGCTCCTTCCCTGGTTGGCTCCCTAACCAGTTGATTTAGGAGGGCCAACTGCAGGGAGTCCAATATTTCCCTGCTGCTGGTTGAAGCAGCTGAAAGGGTGTTCCAGTCTACATCTGGTAGATTTAGGTCCCCCATCAGCACCACCTCCCCCTTGCCACCATTCTCACAAACTCGCCAGCCATACTTCAATCCACAGATTCGTGCTGTGCTGGGGGTCTATACACCACCCCCATATGCAATGACTCCCCCTTCCCCATTGCCAACGAGACCCAGAGTCCTTCTGCCTCTCCCCACTTACCCTGCAATTCTGATGCCCTGATACCCTCCTTTACATAGAGCACAACCCCAACCCCCCTCTTTCCCTCCCTGTCCTTCCTGAACAATTTGTACCCTGGTATCAGTCCATTTCCCATCCCTTCTCCTGGTGGCACCATGTTTCTGTTACCCCCACTATGTCGAGGCCCTCCTCTGCCATTATTGCCATTAGATCAGGGATCTTTCTACCCAGACTTCTGGCATTCGTGCACATAACCCTCCATGCTCTTCTCTCCTCCTTCCCCATATGTTTGTCTCCTTTACCCTTTTGCTGTGTGTGTAGGGCTTTTTGCTCCCCCCCCCGCCTCAACAGCCGGGCTTTTCCCTGCCCCCCCCTTGCTTAGTTTAAATGGTAGCTTCTGTCCACATAATCATCCAGTTTATGTTTGAGCACTGCTTTCCCCTCCCTGTTTAGGTGCAGCCTATCCAGGGCATGTAGGCTTGTGTCACTCCATGTTGCCCACCAATCTCCTATCACACCATACCCCCTCCTGGGCACACCAACCTACAAGCCAATCATTGAATTCCACAATATTTTGCCTTGCCTCCATGCTGGCTCATGGTACAGATAGCACCTCTGAGAAGGACAGGGATTTGAAGTCCGAATTGCTGCAGAACCTGGCCAGCGCCATAAACCTGGCCTGCACTTCCATCACGCTGCTCTTTGCTAGGTCGTCAGTGCCTAGGTGGAAGATCAGATGCATTTTCTTATCCATTTCCTTCCCCCTCGAGGGGATCCACTGGATAACTTTGGCAGCCATCATACCTGGCAGGCACTCCACCCATATTTTTTTCCCTCTCTCTTCCCTTCTCCCCCATGTAACTCCTTTTATAATAGAGTCCCCCACTATTAAGACTCTATCCCCTTTTTCCTCCTGGACACCCCTCCCTGCTGCCATTCTCCTCCTTTTTTCAAATTTCTTCTCCTCTATCCACTTGCTTTCTCCCCCCCTTGAATCTACCTGAGCCTTTCTCCCCTCACCCTCCATCTGAACCCTTCCCTGGTCCCCTTCCTGGATTTCTGGTTTCTTCGTGCTGCCCTTACCCTCCTCTGAAGCTCTTCGATCCTCTCTCTCTCCAACCTGCTCTTCTCCCTCACCCAAATCTTGGTTTTCTGGCACTTCCATTGCACTACCCTTCCTTGTGCATTGTTCCCTTTGATCCCCCCCATGCTTTTCTCTCTTTTCCTTGTACCCCTACCTCTATTGCCGGGCACTGCTCCACTTCTCTTCCTGCCGAACCCCCCTTTCCTGCTTCCTGCCTGGTTTTATTCCACCCCACTTCATCTTTTCCCTTTCTTATCTGTTCCCGCTCCTCACTCCCCGGTCCCCTTGCTGCTAATCCTGGGTCCCCACTCACCCCTGCTGCCCTCTGCCCTCCTCCCTTACTACCCCTCTCTCTCTGGTCTCCTGTGACCCCCCCCCCGCCTGGTGTTACGGGTACTCCCACATCTTGGGCTCCTCCTGCCAGGCTGCCCCTGCTCTGCCAGCCCACCTCCAGTTCCTCTCCTTGTGCTTGAGGTTTCAACCCCCTGTATATGTTTGCAGGACACCCCATGCCCCTTCCTTTTCCACTCTACCAGCTGTCTCCGAACTCCTTCCACTTCCTCCCTGAGCTTTGCCAGCTGGTGGCATACTAGGCAACCTCCAATTTCCAAGCCCAGTCTAGTACCATGGCTGCTCCACACCCGTGCATCCAACACCCTCCCACAGATGCCAGCTCTAGCAACTTGAGGCCACATTCCCATTCTGTCTTTCATCATTAGTCACTCTCCCCTTTTAATAATACTGTACTAGCACTTTTGCACCTACAATAGGTAGTTCCCTTTCTCCTAGCCTTTACAGACAACCACACAAAAATAAAATACACTAAAGTCAGGTCTAATAATCCAAATGAAGGTACTCCTCAAAGTTAGTTTAAAAACACCCTTCAATGTTCTTTAAAACCGCTAAAGTCAGGCCACTCCTCCTCCTAGGCTCCACCTCCACTGCCTATTTAATAGAGGTCGAGGTCGGGCGGGACCTGATGGAGTGGTGTTGGGAGAAAATACAGCTCCTTTGTCAGCGTCCTTGTGTGTCTTGCAGGCCTTCCTTTTATCCCCGCCGTGATTCCAAACTTCGCACCCTCTCTCCTGATAGGCCGCTTTCCTCTCCTTTACCCTGGTCTGCCGCCGACTGCAGCCACCGGGAATGCCCGCTCGCCCTGCTCCTGCTCCTCTGCACTGGCTCCTCTTTCCCCCGTTGCACTCTTTTCCTGCAGTCCTGGCCCGCTCAAGTATGAGCCACCTGGAGGTCTCTGCTCCATGCTTCCCCCGAACACAAACGGTAAAGCTCCTTTGTCAGCGAGAAGTAGAAAGGGAGAAGCAGTCAGATATGCCTTTGTCTGTGGAGAGGTAGGGAGGGTAGGGGGAGGTAGGGGAAGCGGTGATAGGAGTGATGGGGAAGGGGTAGAGTGGGGGGAGTGGAAGAGGAGGGGCTAACTTTGGCCAGAGCAAGGGGGGGAGGGAGAGAGAAAGAGAGAGAGAGATATGAGGGAAGAGAGAGGGGGAGAAATAGGGGGAAGAGAGGGGTGGGGGAGATTGAGGAGGTGGAGGGGTGAGAAGAATGGGGTGTTGGGCAGGGGCATATTAAGTAGAGTACATTGTATTTCCAGCCACCTGGTTATGACTCACTCACGCTGCTCCCTTCTCATCACACCATAGGCTCCTGCTCACATAGTATGAGGTCGTAAGAGCCCACTTAGTCACTCCATGGGAGCCCACTTAGTCACTCCAGGTACACTTTAAGCTCTTTTTTGTAACAGAAGCAGCCTCCATTTTACGGCTGTATGGGCAGAGCCTGCAACCGTTTTGCGGTACCTCAAAAAAAATGAGCTACCGGATTCAGGGCCTGGAGCGCTTCCGTTTTGGAGTTTTGGAATGATCCTTCTGAAACTCCAAAACGATCCAACTCAGTCCGCCACAAGCGCACTGTTTTTTCAGCTCTTCAGCCACTTCCACATTTCGTGTAAGAACTGTGCATGCGCAGATGTTGTGCATGTGTAGTTCTGTCAGCCACGCCATCCTGTTAAAATTTTTATGTGATTCAGCACTACACTCTGTTGGCATTTTTTCAATCTTTAAAACAGAGACACTGACTCCGGCAGGCGTACACTACTGAATACATTTAATGTTTACTTGGGGTAGCATTTGCAAGTTCCTCCTAGTTCTTTGCAGCTGCCTTGACTGTTACAAACACCAGTCCTGCACGCTATCCCAGCCTTAATGTGCTGTTTCTGATGGGGGGTGGGATTGTGATTCTCGGCTTGGGATATGTGAAGAGGTTTCTGGTATTTTGACGGAACAGCGGGCTTCTCAAACTTTACAAAGTTATAAAAGAGCGGAGGAGCTGCACAGTGAGTCTTGTGATATTTGGGATTTCTTTTTTTCTGAATGGCTGATGAAGTTGGACACAGTGAAGTGATGGGGAAGTCCATGAACTTATTCCTTGCACTCAATAGTAATTCCTAACGTGCCCAAGTAAATAGACTTTTACAAAGATGAACTGATCGATCTTATGCAATGTCTAAAATGGAGAAATGGTTCTACCTTCTTCCTACACAGTTAACAAAGAAACAAAACAAACTTTGAAAAAAAGATAGTTATCCCCACTCTGTCCATGATAATTTGAGGACAGGCACTAGCACAGTTGCTCCGGAGCAGAGTGGGTATGGGAGCTGCGACAAGGGGGAGGGCACCTGAATAAATAAACTCACAGGAGGCTGTCCCATGGCAGAACTCAGCCCAAGAGGTCCAAACATCCAAGTGCCTTCCTCCTCACCACAGCTCCTGTACCCGCTGTGCTCCAGAGCAACTCACAGGAGGCTGTCCCACAGCAGAAAACAACTCACAGGAGGCTACTTGACGGCAGTGAAGCTTCGCATAATGCCTTCTACTCATTGTATGTTTCCTTTTTGTTTGTCCCCATTTCCCTGCTATAACAGCCAAATAATGTAAAGCAAAACAATTATTGAATCAGAATAAGAGTGTCAGGCACATGAGAGGGGTGCAATTCTTTTTATTGTAAGCCAGCTGCCTGGGGACATCGAGTCTATTTAATATCTATAAAAACATAGGATAAAACTGATTTAAAAATGGCATGGCCACTGTGTAGAATAGCTATTAGTTACCCAAGTACACTCCATGTACAATTCATTTTTATTTTACATGGGGTGGGGCAGCAGTCTTAATAGTTTGTACTGTCCTCTTGTCCGCTCTGAGATCATGCTTATGTCCTTTTCTGGTAAGATGATCCTGACTCCCCCCCCCCCCCCAAAAAAAAAAAATTCCAGTAGATGAGTCAGTCAACAATGAATTGGCACAAAGGGTGTGTCTCAGACTGGAGCTACAGTAGCTGTAGGCACTGCAGACAACCAACCCCCGAAACTGTCTCTGTTAAAGTCCGACCCCAGACAATGAAGACTGCAGTTAACTGTAACAAGCATTTGTCAATGCCGAATGTTTGCTTGCTGGCATTGGCAGTGGTAGTGCACAAGTTACAGAGCTGCGTAATAGTAATGGCAGTGAAGTATTGAACTGAAGCCAACCTCACCACCACCCTGCAGAGAGTGACAGGCATTGGGGTGTGCCTTTGGGTCGTCAGGCATAACGGCCACGCCATTTCAGTACACCCCACCCTGCAGACACTGGCAAGTGTCACAGTGTTCCTTGGGGTCTTTGGTCCTTATGCGCACCCCATTCCATTAGGAAATACAGTGAGATGGGTGCGATATAGGAGAATGGGGTGAACTTTGGGGCAAGAGTCCAAGGCATACCCTCGATGCTTCTCACTGGCTGCAGGGTGGAATGGTATGAGCATTACAGGCAAGAATCCCAAGTCACATCCCTGATGCCTGTCATTCTCTACAGGGTTGGGCGTTATGGTTGAACCTAATACCTCAGGCATTCGTTGGTATTTTCACTCCAAATGTTCAACATGGTTTTTGTGACTCCACCTCATGAACAGGGAAATATCAGTTTCTTAGCCGAAAGCTGCTTATGCACAGCGACTATGGCATTTAGCACCACAGGTGCAAAAACATTCCAAACAGGATGTAAAAAATGACAGCTGTACTGTTCATGGGGAGGTGTAAAAAATGGCAATGTTGCAAATCTGCAGTAAAAATATTTAAAAAAATGGTGAAGTCATGAGCGTACATAGAAACTGTGCAACGCACACCCGTAATATAATTAGGTTGGGGATTTTTTTACAGCAGATTGTCAACTCAAGCATTTTGGTGCCTCCGATCATGAACAGTGTCACTGTGATTTTCTTTATCTGTCCCGAAAAATAATTTCCCACAGCGACCACGCATCTCTGCGCTGAAAGTGTGAAAACACACTTCGGCCATGTTGTGAAAAATGACAGCTGTACTGTAAATAAGGCAGTGTGGAAAAATGCCACTGGTTATAATTTGGACTTAATATATTATAAAGTCATGAACTTACGAGGGTGCGTGGAAACTGCACAATGCTCACTCGTAACACAGTCATTTTATGGACTTTTGTCACCAAATTTTCAACATAGCCATTTTAAGACCTCTGCTCATGAACAGTGTAACTGTGATTTTCTTAATCTGTCCCAAACATTGCTTTCACGCACCAACAGCACCACTGTTGCTACATGTGCGAAAACACATTTTGGACGGCATATGAAAAATGGCAGCTGTACTGTTCATAAGGAAGTGTAATAAAATGGCAATGTTGAAAATCTGGAGTGAAAATATTAAATTTGCAAACTTATGAGCATGCATAGGAACTGCGCAACGCACGCTCGTAAAACAGTCATTTTTAGGAATGTTTCACCAAATTTTCAACATAGCCATTTTAAGACCTCTGCTCATGAACAGTGTCACTGTGATTTTCTTAATGTGTCCCATACATTGATTTCAGACATCGACTGCGCCATTGTGCGCTACATGGGCGGAAACACATTTTGGGCAAGATGTGAAAAATGACAGCTGTACTGCTCATAAGGAGGTGTATAAAATGGCAATGTTGAAAATCTGGAGTGTAAATATTGAAAATTCGCGAACTTATGAGCGATGATGAACTGCACAACGCATCGTGAAACAGTCATTTTTGGAATTTTTTCACCAAATTTTCAACATAGCCATTTTAAGACCTCTGCTCATGAACAGTGTCACTGTGATTTTCTTAATTTGTCCCGTACATTGATTTGCTTCACCGACTGCGCCATTGTGCGCTACATGGTAGGAAGCTACGTTTTGGGTGAGATGTGAAAATGACAGCTGTACTACTTATAAGAAGGTGTGGTAAAATGGCAATGTTGAAAATCTGGAGTGAAAATGTTGAAAATTTAAACTTACGAGCGCTAGTGAACTGCGCAACGCACGGTAAAACAGTCGTTTTTTGAAATTTTTCCACCATTTTCAAAATAGGCTTCTTGAGAGCCCACCTGATGAACACTGGCAGTGTCATTTCGTTAATCAGTCCCAAAACATAGAAACATAGAAACATAGAATTTGACGGCAGATAAGGACCGCTTGGCCCACCCAGTCTGCCCATTTCCCTACCTACTGGATAAGCTGCAGATCCTAGTTAACCAGCAGCCTACTTCTTTCTACCCCCACCCCCCAGAATTGCCTTATGACTATCCCATGCATGCTTGAATTCCACCACTGATTTTGACTCCACAACCTCCTCCGGAAGGCCATTCCATGCATCCACAACCCTCTCTGTGAAAAAATACTTCCTTAAATTACCTCTGAGCCGCCCCCCCTCTATCTTCAAATTGTGCCCTCTTGTTCTTGCACACCTCTTTTTTTGAAAGATGCTACCCTCTTGGACTTTGTTGATTCCCTTGAGGTACTTGAAGTTTCTATCATGTCCCCCTCTCCCTCCTTTCCTTGAGGCTATACATATTAAGCTCCTTAAGTCTCTCTTCATATGTCCTCCGGTGCAGACCCTGCACCATTTGGTGCCCTCCTCTGGACAGCTTCCATCCTGTCTATGTCTTTGCGGAGATTGGGTCTCCAGAACTGCACACAGTACTCCAGATGGGGTCTCACCAGCTGTCTGTATAGAGGATAATAACTTCCTGTTTTCTACTGGTGATGCTCTCCCTATGCATCCCAGTATCCCCCAGCCCTCCTTGCTGCCTTCTCACATTGCTTGCCCACCTTTAGGTCATCTGATATGACTACCCCCAGGTCCCTTTCCATTTTTGTTGTTGTTAGTATCTCACCCCCATTGTGTACTCTTCCCTGGGTTTTTGTTCCCAGGTGCATTACCTTGCACTTCTTAGCATTGAATCTAAGCTGCCATACATTTGACCATTCCTCTAACCTTGCAAGTCCTTCTCATCCTTTCCACCCCACCCGTGCATCAACTCTGTTGCAGATCTTAGTGTCATCTGCAAAGAGACATACTTTTCCTTCCAGTCCTTCTGCAATGTCGCTTATAAAGACATTGAAGAGGACTGGTCCTAATACTGAACCCTGCGGTACCCCGCTAGTAACCCTCCTTTCTTCTGAGTGGACTCCATTTACTATTACTCTGTGTCCTATTCTCCAGCCAATTCTTTACCCAGGCTGTCATCTTGGGACCCACTCCCAGGCTGGCTAACTTATATATTAATCTTTTGTGTGGGACTGTGTCAAATGCCTTGCTAAAGTCTAGGTAGGCCATGTCCACAGCCCCTCCCTGATCTACTACTTTGGTCACCCAGTCAAAGAAATCTATCAGATCTGTCTGGCATGACCTTCCGCTGTGAATCCATGCTGCCTAGGGTCTTGTGCCCTCTGGCCTCTAGATACTGGACAATTCTTTCCTTTAGAAGTGATTCCATCATTTTCCTATCACTGAGGTTAAACTAACAGGTCTATAGTTTCCTGCTTCTGCCTTGCTCCCACTTTTGTGAAGGAATCACATCTGTCCTCCTCCAGTCCTCGGGTACCACCCCATCCTCCCATGATTTGTTAAAGAGGGTAGTCAGTGGTGTCACTAGTTCTACCCTTAGTTCTTTTAGAATTCTGGGATGAATCCCATCAGGCCCCATTGCTTTGTCCACCTTCAGTTTTAAGAGTTCTTTCAGAACCCTTTCTTCTGTAAATGGGCTAGTATCAACTTCTGTATCCAGAGTGTTACTACTGTTTGTTTTATGTACCTCCCCCTCTTCCTTTGTAAATACTGAGCAAAAATATTTGTTTAGTATCTCTGCCTTTCACATTCTCCCTCTGCCCACCTCCCTCCCTTTATTAAGCCTCACTATCCCTCCCTTGGTCTTCCTTTGCTCCCTGATGTACCTATAAAAGGTTTTATTCCCCTTCTTAACTGAGTTGGCTATCTTTTCCTCAGTTTGGGCCTTTGCTGTTCTGACTGCCTTCCCAGCCTCCTTTTGCTTTAACTGATACAGTTCTCTGCCCTGCTCCTGCTGCGATTCCTTGTACTTCCTGAATGCTTTCTTTTTCTCTTGAACCTTCACTGCCACTTCCTTTGAGAACCATAGTGGTTTCTTACATCGTCTTGTTTTGTTTATTTGCTTCACACAAAGGCTCAGTACCTCTGTGATGGCAGTTTTATTATTCCCATTGTTCTTCCACCCTCCTTCCCACCCATTTGCTAGTGCATTCCTTAGGCACTCACCCATTTTGCAAAGTCAGCCCTCCTAAAGTCCAGTACTTTTGTCTTTGTATGGCTTGACTCTATTGCTGTGTTTATTGTGAACCATACTGTTCGATGGTCGCTAGTTCCCAGATGGCTACCCACTTCACATCTGTGATCCTCTCCATCTCCATTTGAGAGTATCAAGTCTAATATTGCTCCTCTGGAGTGGGCTCCAGTACTAGTTGTTCAAGGCATGCCCCTGTAGGGCATCTAGAATAACTGCACTCTTCAGTGGCAGCTGCAGCTGCGCCAGTTAACATCTGGCATATTCAGATCACCCATCAGCAATATCTCCCCTTTTTCTGCCATTCTAAGTATACTTTCTATCATTTCCTTGTCCATTTCCTCCTCCTGAGAAGGGGGTCTGTATACAACCCCTGTGCAGATTGTGGTGCCATTGCCTGTCTCCAAATTTACCCACAGTGCTTCTTCTCCTCCCTGTTTACCCTTTTGTTCTGTTGCTTTTATTCCTTCCCTTATGTAAAGAACTATTCCTCCCCCTCTTTTACCCTCCCTGTCCCTCCTGTAGATAGTGTATCCTGGTATGTTTACGTCCCAGTCATGGTTTTTTGTATACCATGTTTCTGTGACTGCCACGATATCCGATACCGAGGTGATTTCGGCGCAGTGACTGCTGAAATCACCTTCGGGCCTGAATAACGCCATGACAGTGACATCATTCATGAGAAGGGTCCCAAAACCCCATGTTGAAAATTTGGTGCAAAAATTCCAAAATGCCTGAGATATGCAATAAGTTGAAAACCCCCTATCTAGACCATTATACAGCTTACCGGCATTTCCTCAGTTCAGCGGTCGGCTTTGAAGAGTGCAGGCGTGTTCCCGGTCCACAGGTCGTCGTGCCGAGGTCCGGAGGTAAGTATGGGAGAGGGAGGGTGTGGGAGGCAGGGTACAGTGGGTGGGGTGAGGTTGTGGGAGGGGGCCAGGAGACTACGTGGACTGTTTTTCTTTACAGGTGTTCTTTTTGTTTCCAATGACGACGGGACGTTTGACATGCTGGGGTGGGCCCAGCGTGGCACAAGGACGGTTGGGGGGTATTCAGCCGACGGATTGGGCACCCCTCGCCCAAAGCATCGATTGCCATGCTGGGGTGGGTTTCAGCGTGGCACCCAGTACTCGGGGGTGAGGACAGTGGAACCGATGGGGAATGGGCACCCCGGCTATATCATGAGTTGCCACGCTGGGGTAGGCACCAGCATGGCATTTGGAAAACTTTGGGGAGGCGGGGGCGTAGCACAGCTGACGAGGATTGGGCACCCCGTCGGTTATACAGTGTGTGCATGCATGTGCATGCGG
Source organism: Neoceratodus forsteri (assembly GCA_016271365.2). Classification (NCBI taxonomy): domain Eukaryota; kingdom Metazoa; phylum Chordata; order Ceratodontiformes; family Ceratodontidae; genus Neoceratodus; species Neoceratodus forsteri. The sequence continues at coordinate 179,647,938 of CM057459.1, forward strand.
GCGCATGCGCCTGCGTGTGCGCGTGTGTGTGGGGCTGCGCATGAGCAAGCGATATCTATTGCTGCTCACTGAAGTGTAGCTCCTCTTTGAACTGTATGCACTGCATTTTGGAGCTTGTCATAGATAGCTCCAGCATGCATTGGCTATAGGGTCATACCACAACACATTGACTGAATTGGAAGAGGGGGTGACACACCTCCGAAATCTCGGATGATGGCACTATGTTTCTTGCACATGCGTGCAAGCAAACATAACAAACATAATAAATGTATCTTAATTTTTGAAGACCGGGTTTTTTTTTTTTGTGCATGCATATGTGATGTATGAATGAGGGATCCACTCACTGTAGATCAAGGGAGGATGTGAAATGGTGCAGGTACATGGGGGGGTGAACAAAGTGGTAGACAGTAAGCCCTACCAGAGCTTCAGGCTGATGTAGCACAGCGATACATGGGGGTGAACAAAGTGGTAGACAGTAAGCCCTACCAGAGCTTCAGGCTGATGTAGCACAGCTGGACTAAGGCAAGGGAGGATGTGAAATGGTACAGGTACATGAGGGGGGGGACAAAGTGGTAGACAGTAAGCCCTACCCGAGCTTCAGGCTGATGTTGCACAGCTGGACTAAGGCACAAGCACCCACGGCATGTTCTTATAATCCCCATCTATATGTCCATTTATGTTCTTACAGCGCTGATTGCCTAACTGAGCCAAGATGTAAAACAGATACTAAAATGTCAGGTTTATTTCAGGTGACCAGGATCGTAGTGGGGAGAGGGGGCAAGTGAAACAATGTCCTGAGAATGTGCTTAAACTTATTAACCGTTGCTGTGCCGCGGAGTAATACACCGGTCCAGAATCCCTATACGTTCAAATTCTGTTTGCAGCCTAAAGGTGCTTAGGCGGATTGGCATTTACATTACTCAGCGGCAAATCTTTTTCATACTTTTTGTGATCATTGGTTAAGATATATTATACAATGGCAAGGAAATTTCCTGAATTCTGATTGGTCAGTGTGTGCATGAGACAGTGATGATATTGCAGTATAACATCACTGTCATTGATTAGCATTAGTTTTGCTTGCTGTCCAGCCTGACCACCACCTTTTTTTTACCTCTTCTCTTTCACTAAAAATCTACTAAAAACATTTTTTAAATGTCTTTTTTTATTTTGTATAACAATGAACCATTGTATAATAGCAATAAGGCACTCCAGGGTGTGTTATTGTGTAATAACGTCACTCCTGGAGTGGTGGAAGCACTCGGCTTCGCCTCTTGCTTCAACCCACCCCAGGAGTGACGTTATTACACGATAACACACACCCTGTCGTGCCTTATTGCTTAAACCACTAACTGATGACAGACACTTGGTAGCACAGAAACTGTGCTACCAGCAAAGTTGCATTTGCAAAGCCCTGAATATTTATCTGTTGGTAATGAAATGAAAAACTGTCAGCTGATAACATTCAGCCACTGTCCATTGCACAGAATAGACATCTCACTGATAGATCTGGAGCAAAGGGATATGCACTTGCCAATAACACCACTACAGCTCCAGACACTGAAGAAAGAAGTTCATGCATTTTCATGACTGTTAACTTTTTCAGCATTTTGAAACAGTTACTTAGCATCTGCACTAAGATGTTACACGTCGCTGAACTGAATTGTGACACCAGAATCCCTGCGATCAACATTTGTCAGCAAAAGTGAATTGAAAAAATCAATAGATGTATAAAATGGTAAGTGACATGAGTCAATAATAACATATCTGCACGTAATACTTGGCTTAAAATTTGAGCACCACCATATTCCGCACCACAGCGTCAAACAGGGATGCCATTTATAATTCAGCTAATGTCAAGCAGTTTTGAGCCATAAAAGAATTACTGTATCAGTCTGGTGGCAGCAGCGGATCAGAAAATTATGAAATAAATGCAGCAACACCCCGTCGGCCATATGTTGTGCGGGTGGAGGGAGTGCATGAGCACCCAGGGGTGGGCTGTTACGTGGCTTCAGATTCGCCGGAGAAAAGGGTGGATTCGATTGTGAGCTACGGTTGAATTTGTGTTTTCTTCTTCTAACCTAGTTTTCGCTATTTTGTTAGGGCACATGTCCAACCCTAAGATGTTTAGGGTCACAAGGTGATGTGACTTCATCGAGCATCTGATTTGAGAAAGAGCTGTGATTCTATCTAAATGCCAGCTCACGGCAATTCAGAGAAAAAAAATATTTTGAAGCTGCATTACCAGACTAAGTGTGCAGTTTAGTGAATTACCACACAGGGGTGTGTATATGACAGCACTAAAAGGCGCCTTAAAGTGCTTCAGTCATGAAAACCTCCCCCACTGGCTGCTGCTGAAATGCATAGCAGTATGTTCTCCTTTGTGCATTCTGGCTGTCTTTGCTTCAGCTGCAGGTAGTACAGTACGCTCAAGTTCGTTTGCATAGGTTTTAGCAGCAGGGAGTTCACATTGACAAGAGTCTAGTAAGAGAAAAAGCTTGGAATTACACATACAACGAAGTCTGAGTTTTCACATCAAATGCTAAGGTATTTTTTTTCTGGAGGATTAGAACCCATGGAGTCCATGAAGGTGTGCTTTGGAGAGCTGGCGTGTGTAAGGACTGTTAGGCACCCACACATTTTGGTGGTCCTGCTGTGGCAGGGAATAGTTTATTAAAGTAATGATGTGTGGCTTGTCTCTCTAAGCTAGACAAGACTACACCATCCTATCAGGTAACTGACACGGTTGATCTGTGTGTGTGTGGGGGGGGGGAGCTGCTCACTGAAGCGTAGCTCCCTCTTTCAACTGTATGCCACTGCATTTTCAACTGCTGCCATAGACAGCTCCAGCAGTGATTGGAGAACTGTGACCACGCCTGCAAACACACTGACTGAATTGGAAGATGCTGACACACCTCTGAAAAACTCAGATGATGGCACTATGTTTCTTGCACATGCGTGCAAGCAAACATAAAAATGATAGTCAGACCAACTTATTGCCTACAGCATCCCTGTTCCCTCTTAGCTTACTCCCTGCGGACCTACTGCAATAGGCGCCGTGTGGCAAAAACACAGACATTTGTACTTTTCAAAGTTGTTGTGTGGCTCAGCACTATAGCCTGTGTTAGCAGTTTTCCAATCTTTAAAACAGAGATACGGACGTCAGCAGGTGTACGCTACAGCATACATAGCATCTGCAAGTTCCTCCTAGTTCTTTGCTGCTGCTGCCTTGACTGTTACAAACACCAGCCCTGCAGGCTATCCCAGCCTTAATGTGCTGGGGTTTTTTTTTTGGGGGGGGGGTCGTGACTACTTAGCTTGGGATATGTGAATAGAGTTTCCGGTATTTGGGACGGAACCGCGGGCTTCTCAAACTTTACAAAGTTGTAAAAGAGCAGAGCTGCACAGTGAGCCTTATGATATTTGGGATGTCTTTTTTCTGAATGGCAGCTGAAGTTAGACGCAGTGATGGAGAAGTCCATGAAGTGAAAGCCTGTCTTGGAGTTTGAGCAGTGTCTTTTGCGCGCTGGTGTCTGTGCTCCTAGGATATTAGAGCGGTCAGAAAACAGCAGCATAATGAACCAGTCTGCCTGAAGTTTTTTTCTTGCTTCCATGCCTGAGTGACTTTACTTCAGATTCCTCGTAAAGCTAGCCGCCAGGGTATGCTGCGACACCGTGATGCCCTTTGACATCTAGCTAATGAAACACAGCGCCCTGTGGACAGGCAACGGTATAGGGAAGCCCGTAACAAATGCACATGGGCCATTCGCACAACCAAAGCAGAATACTACAAATCATTCTTAACCACCACATGGGGCTCCAGACGCAAATTTTGGAATAATATTAAGGAACTCCATGGCAAAAGTACTAACTACCTCCAGACCAGCTGGTAATAGACGGTCATCTCTTGTCAGATCCCCTCAGTATAGCCTCAGCCCTAAACTCCACCTTCACTGATCTCAGCCATGTCCTCCCCCCTAATTTCTTCGACCCGCCGCCCACCCGGACTAACACCCTGCCACCCCACACTCCACCTTTCCACCTTCGCATCCTTATCCCACAGACCACCAAACCCTATCTTGCTAAAGCCCTTAACCACTCTCAATTTAGTAGCGACTCCCTAGACATATGGCTTTTCTGACTCACCCTCCAGGAAGTCCTTACCCCTCTCACCCATATCCTCAACCTCTCCCTCTGTCAGGCAAAATATCCCACCCACTGGAAATCTGCCTACATCACCCCGGTACATAACAGTGGAGACCCTACTGCCCCTAATAATTACCACCCCATCTCCATCCTACCCCCACTATCCAAAGCATTACAGCATATAGTCTCCGATCAACTCACAAACCACCTTATCAAATATAACATGCTATGCAACCAGCAACACGGTTTCCGAAAGGGACACAGTACCACCACCGCGCTCCTTGAACTTACCTCACATATTCACACTGCCTTAGATAGCGGCCACCTCACTGGAGCTATCTTCATGGACCTCTCTAAAGCATTTGATACCGTCAACCATGCCCTCTTACTAAACACACCAGCCCACAGCGGCCTCCCCAATGAGGCAGTAAACTGGTTCACCAGTTATCTCTCTGACAGAACACAGCTGGTTAGGGTAGGCACTGTGCTATCCTCCAGCCTCCCTGTCCGCTCCGGTGTCCCTCAGGGCTCCATTCTAGGCCCCCTGCTATTCTGTCTATACCTAAACTTCCTCCCATCGGCCTGCCCCACCAACCTACTCCTATATGCCGACTCGGACGTCCTTTTCACAACTGATCCAGACCCACTGAAACTCCACCAAACACTCCAACACTCACTCCATGCGACTGAACACTGGCTCACCTCCCAGCGCCTAGTAATCAACTACAATAAGACAAAAGCCATGATTTTCTCCAACCCACAGAACCCACTGAAGAACCTCTGCCCCCAATTTCTTACTGTAAACCTAACCCCCCCTCGAACAAGTGGACACCTTCAAGTACCTAGGAATCACACTTGACCTGGCCCTCAGCTTTAATCAACATATTCAACGTCTGTCCACTGCCCTAAACTCTAGACTTGGCGTACTTTACCGGCACGAACACTGCCTCACCCCTGAGGCTCTACGTCTCACCATTAACTCCGCTGTCCTCTTGCTGCTAGACTACAGCATTCTAATCTACAGTGCTGCTCCCACCTCTGCCCTAAATAGACTTCGTCTTGTACTAAACAAAGCCTGCTGACTCATACTCGGATGTGATTTCTCCACGCACACCTGCTCCCTCTACAGCGCCACAAATTGGCTACATTTAGACAACAGAATCAAGTACGACACCTGCTTAATGGCCAGAAAGATAAGCCTGGGCCTCATCCCAACTACCTTTAACAAAATCATCCACCCAGAACCCCCTGTCAGAGTCACACGTAACTCAAGCAAACCATTACTAGGGGTACCCCATTGCCGGACCTCCAAATTCCAAAGAACTTTCAGTTACAATGCCCCATCCTGGACCAGTGCACTCCCCACTCTAATATCCAGCGAAACAAGATTAGGCCTTTTTAAATCTAGTCTAAGGAATCACCTCCAGGCCTCCAGCCTATGTGATTGCCCCTAGACCAACCTCAAATCAGGCTCCAGACCCAATTCCAACAGAAACTCTGTCTTGACAAACAGCCTCTCCCCTACCTTGGGCTGTGCTAAACCCCAATATTCCATGATGTCCTTGTCTATAGTTTCACCTTTGTATCTAGTGTATATCACAATATGAAATTAGGTGACCTCACAGCTACCTGTATGTTTTCTGTTACCCCTGTACCGCACTATGTATAACGTTGGAACCATTATAATCTCTGTAATGTAATACACTGCAACCTGTCTGTTTCTGTTTCCCCTGTACTGCACTATGTATGACGTGGAACCTTTGTAAATGAGTCTCTGACTCAAAGGTCTTTCTGATTATCTCAAATAAATAAAAAAAAAATAAAAGTAACTACTCAGTAGTGACAGACTCCACAGAATCTACAGTCTTCCTCCCTTACATCTTATGTGTTTGCTTTCCCACAATAAACATCCACCTCCTCACAATGATAGCAGGTCTCCTTCTGGGTGCTTTCTCTCTCTACTTGTGTCCTCTCCTGCCTTATTTTCTCCTCCACAGTGTGATCCTTTACAAGTGCTTATCTCACCTGCTGCCGGATTTTCCTTTATATTTATAAGTTTTTCTCTGATGTTATCATGGTACAGCATCAAGTGGTCAACTTTACAAAGAAGGGGGATACGGATGGAGGTGAAAAGAAAAACCCAGGAGCAGCTGAGATAAGCACTCATAAAGGTGAGGAGTAAAGAATGCAGGAAAGAACGCAAGTAGATATAGAACGCACCCATAAGGAGACCCAGCTGTTGTGAGGAGATGGATTTTTTTGTGGGAAAGCAAACAAATAAGATGTAAACAGAGCACTGAACATAGTCACTGATATAGTCAAAAATGTGTGTGTGTGTGGGGGTTGGGGGGACGAGTAACTAATTCTTTTTTTTTTCTTCAAAAACGGACATAACTGAAATCTTCCATTCAGTCCAAGTTTACTTAAACCCCGATTCTATATAGAGGATAATGCCTGATGTACAGGTGTTAACCATGGTATAATCACCTCGAATGGTTGCTAGGGCATCAGTAAACCTCGATAGTGCAGCTCAAGAGGTTTACAATTGCCCTAGCAACTACGAGAGATGATACACCGTGGTTATCACCTGTACATCAGGCATTGACATTTATAGTGTATGGAACACAACATGAGAAGTTACCCCCCCAACACAAGTAATTTAGCCTTACCTTATTAATGAATCTGCACTACAGCCACATGATTGTGTAGGAAAACAATTTATTAGGACACACATACTGAATGACAGGGTGCCAAAATAGCACCAGAGTTAAAATCTCTATAGACACAGAGATTGCTAGACTCAGTAACAGTAAACTGAGACAACTGAAATGTTATTTTAATACTGTACTGAAGCTAGCAATCACATTCTTGGTGTGGAATACTGATTATACAATGGGCATAGAAATGAAGCACAAATCCTCTAATCTCATTGGCTACCTGGCACACCTCTCCCGTTGTAAAAGCTACAATCACCCCACGGGAAGAGGTGCCAGCCACCAGTAAGCCGCATCAAGGGCCCCCCTGAAATCAACGCGACCATCACAAACACAAAACCGGCAAAAACACTGACAGTCTCAGGGCAAACCCCCCACAAAGCCACAATGTTGCTATCGGAGTAAACAATATGAAAAACCCTGCAAGTTTCAAAAATGTAATTCAGCTGTGAATTAAAAAAAAAAACCTCCAAATCACAAGAAATTCATTTTTTCCTTTTCTGGCTTTCAGGGAGAAAAAAAAAGAAACATGTTGCTCTTTCCCCGGCCTCTCTCTTTCTGTTTCACTTTCAGAACCCTGTTCTTACAGTTTGTCAGCGACACTGTAAAAAACATCATACTAACATACTAAATTGCCAGCAGAATAGGCCTAATGGTCTTTCATGTCTGCTCGTTTGGTCAGCCCCCACTCTGGGAGCTGACCTTGCTGCCCCCCTCGCCTTCTCTGGCTTCTCCCTTCCCAGTTCCGGATATTCTCGCTACACTGGATTTTGCCTCCGGAACCCTTCCCTTGTACCTGTCCCACCCCTTCTTGAACCCCTCCACCATCTCTGCCTCCACCAGCCCCCTGGGCAGAGCATTCCATGGCTCCACCACCCTCTCAGTGAAGTAGCACCTCCTCCTTTCTCCCCTGAATCTTCCCCCCTCTAGCTTCCACCCATGCCCTCTAGTTGCCCCCCCCTTCCTTCAAAGCACCCTGACTGCTCCTCCCCTATTTACCTCCTTCATGTACCTGAAGACCACTATCATGTCCCCCGGTCCCTTCTCTCTTCCAATGTGTACATATTTAGCTCTTCGAGCCTCTCCCCATAGGTCCTGTCCCCCAAGCCCCAAATCATTTTGGTTGCCCTCCTCTGGACCCTCTCCAGGAGTTTAATGTCCCTCTTTAAGTGTTGCCTCCAAAACTGCACGCAGTACTCGAGGTGTGGCCTCACCAAGCAGTTATACAGAGGGAGTATCACTTCCCTCCTTCCCCCTAGTGATGCATCCCAGCATCCTGTTGACCTTAGCTGCTTCCCTCCTACAAGTCTCTGAGTTGTTCATCTTGACATCCACCACCACCCCTGGGTCTCTCTCAGCCATCAAGACTTATAGCATCCCCCCCCCCAAGGGTGTACACTTGGCCCGAGTTTCTGGCCCCCAGGTGCAGTACCTTGCATTTCTCTGCATTGAACCTCAGCTTCCACTTTCTAGACCATCTTTCCAGAGCCTCCAGGTCCCCCTGTAGGGCCACCCTCCCCCTCCTGCCCATCCACCACCGCCCCCAGTTTTGAGTCATCCGCAAAGAGACTCATCTCACTCCTGATACCTGTCCTTATGTCAGAGACGTAGACGTTGAACAGGACAACAAAATTACCTCTCTTCGTTTTTGCTCCATTTAAATATGCACTAGTACAGCTTACATTGCTGGACTCCAGACCTGCAGTTTCCTCAAGCCTCTGTTTTCCCCAGACTGTAACCATTAAGGGTATCTCCTCGCCCGCTTGCTGGCACCACTGCACATGCGCATACCTACCAACAAAGCACTATTTTTCCAAGTGTAACAACAAATCTAATAAAAACTAATAAAACATCTAAACCAACTTAGTTTTATCTTATTTTTTCACACACAAAATATACAGATGTCCATTGTATAATTGCAATATGCCACTCGAGAATGTTGATGATGCCATTTACCCATGCCCTGGGGTGTTTTGGCCACTTGGCTGCGCCTCATGGCCAAACAACACCCCAGGGCATGGGTAAATCCTGGCATCACCAACACCCTCTCGTGGTATATTGCTTAAATAACACTGGCATTCTGTTTTGTAAACCCACTGCTATGACATAGATGAGATAGGTTTATAAGGTTCTGACATTACAACAGTGGGATTACAAGGTTGTAATCTGTTTGATTTCAGTGCATAATAAGGGCTACCCATACATTATAAAAGTATAATGCTCCACGAAAGTTATCAGCATAAGGATGGGAGACTGTAAATTCTATGGAGTCTGTCCCCGGGTAGGATGCCAGCAGCCATCAGAATGTGTTAAACACGGGTGTAGAGTTTCATAGCAGAGAAAAGTGGGCCCTCAAACTCCCACAATCAATCAAGCATTGTAACACTTCATAATCAAGTATTATAAGAAATATTTTTTGTTTTATTTCCATATGATAACATCAAATGAAACATAGTGTAGAATTAAAAATATTTCTGCAGGAAAAACAGGTTATTTTGATCCCCCTTGTGAGAGGGTTGAAAGTGTAGGAGGAGCTTTGTAAATTGGCAAAACATCTCTGGAATGTATCCCAAGCCAGTAATAATTAATAGAAACTTTGGTGCTACCCATCTGAAATTTTATGCAGTAGTTTAGAATATCACGTCCATCAATGCAGCAGCCATGTAATTTGACAGACAACTGGTTGGAGTGCACTGAAACATGCATGTCCATAGGAGATTCGACATGCCCGTGCATGAGAGAGCATGAGAATATCTTTATGTGAACACTCTTACAGGCAGCTGGCAGCATTCTTACAGGTGCACAATGAAACAGCAAGTTGTAAGTAGTAATACTCTGGATTTCGACTGGGACAGCATTATTGGTTTATTTAAACAAAATCACAGACACAGTATTTAATTTCTTAGTGCTGTTTTAGTAAATTTTAGCACATAGAAACAGGCATACTTTCAAGTAAAAAAACACAGTTGACAGTGTCTCTTTAATAGAGCTCTCATATAAATACAATATTCACATATCACTAGAAGAAAAAAAACAATGTCCCAGGACCAGGAACCGAACCCCTGTTCAAGGACGTTCCACCACCTCTCCTGCCTGATCGCTACCCTTCCTACCACCACAGCTGCTCAGCATGCCAAAGAATGTATTTTTCATTTTTTTGGGGGGGGGAGGATGGAAGCACTAGGTGCAGAACTGGTTGGCATAAAGGCTTGCTGTATTTTGTCCTCACATTTGATACCCGTTTGCATTTCTAAAATGTCATTGCTTGAGTTTCTTGAGATTATAAGCGTGTGATGCCATTAGGTTTTTTATATATATATATTTTTTATTGTATTTTTTTATAAAAAAGACACACATTTATCATCACATGTGAATCGGTGTATTAGCACCAATTTCCACTTTTGGGATTATTTTAGTCATCCGCTTTCTCGTTACTGCTTTTTCTGCTGCTAGTAAATATATAGGTAGCAGGGTACATCCCCTACGCAAACTCTGTGCTGGCATTACTGATAATAAGACCATTTCTGCTGCTAATTCCACATCCTCCCCCATACACTCCAGAACCTCGACCTGCAGACAGCACCAATAAGGTGTCAGGAGAGGGCAGTTCCAGAGGATATGTCCCAAATCAGCTATTAAACAGTTACAGCCCCTCCAGTATTGTCCATAATTTGCTGGAAGGTACTTCATCAACACCGCTGGTGAGTGAAACTATCTACTACAGCACTTCCATGCATTTTTATACCACTCTTCTGGGGTTATTTGGGTGTCAATGTACAAGTTCCATTTGCTAAGAATTGAGGTTGTGGTATCGCCTAGAGTTTTTCTTAGAATTTTATATAACTGTCCAATAATGTGTTCTGCCTGGTTTCCTTGGAAGCTTACCACCAACAATTCCATTAAGGGGGGTTGTGGACTTGGAAGCTGCGTTCTATCAGGAACGTTATCCTGAATATAGGATCGTAATTGAGGAAATCGGAAGTGGTCTTGGTGGGAGAGCCCATAGGTTTCCTTTATTTCTTCAAACAAGACCACTCCTCTAGTAAGATAGTGGATCCCTAGTTGTCTCCACTTAGCAAATATAGGGTCTAGGGATGAAGGCCTAAAATTCTTGTCACTAAAAATTAATCTCGTAATAAAATGTCTCTGAGAATTTTGAGTCAGACTTTATTGAGATCCATATTTTGATAAGCTCTCTGTAAATTTAGTTAAGTTCCACAGGGGATGGAATATCTGTTGGACAATAATAATACTCCAGGAATGTCATGTAGGACATTTATGTTGCCATTAGGTTTTGTTGAGAAACATTCTCCGTGAGTACAATTATTGATTTTCCGAATACAGGGATGGGGAGGGGGAGCTTAGGTTCTGGTTATTTTGTTTGGTCATTGTTGTCCATGAATACCAAAAATCTTTCCTAGAAGGATACATTTAATGAAGACTGGGTCATCCCTGGACCTGCCCTAGGTCTGAATAAGGAAATAGTCATTTTAGTTTGTCAAGTCTCCATTTACTTGTGAGGTATACTGCAGTAATAAATCAAAGTTCAGATTGTTTTATTGTCCTCAAGATACTTCTCCATACATATATGTCCATGTACATGTGTGTGTATATTTTCATTATGTTATGGTACCACGATCTGTTATCATTTACTTACTGTCAGATTAACAGACCCTTGCACACACTGCACACTCACAGAGTATGTCTCTGGGATATTAAGTATTCAAACACCAATATTTAAATTGTAGGTCACTTGCTAGCTATGATGTTATTTTTGCGATCTATGGGATGTACACTGTGATTTGGCATTGGTTTTATTATACTAGAAGACTGTGTGTATTAAAGAGCTGAACTATGCGAACAACAGCTTACTTTCCAGACTGACTTCAAAAATCACAGTATAGCCAGCAAATATACAGCTAGTAATGCAGTGAGCCTTGAATGTGTAATATCACCTACAATTGGTTCTCGGGTGTGTAATTGGGTCCTGAATTGGCTGACAGCTCCTAAATACACAAAGTGGTCTTGTATAATAAAAGCAAATGCCAGACTGCAGTTCACATGTGACAGAGATTGTAAAACCACTTCATAACTAGCAATTGACCTACCTATTAAATATTCATGGTAAAATGCTAATAACCCACAGGCATCTTCTTTGTAAGTGTGCAATGTGTGAAGGGGGTCTCTGTTGAGTTGAAAGCTAGTAAATGATGACAGACAGTGGCACTGTAAACTAAAAAAAATAAGGTAACAGACAAACCATGTTTCACAGTCGCTTCACCCTCAACACTGATAAAACTCTGTCAGTCTAGCCACTCATACAGCAAATATCTAGCCAATAGTTTCACACAAGGGTATACCCTATTGGGGCCCCCATGCTGCTTTTCTGTGCCCAAAATTGTTGCTGACCCCACATCCCGCTACAGTATATCTAATACTGGAGCACCCTAGCTGCTAATATGCATAAGTGCCCCCGATGCTGCAGTATCGCACTTCTTTCTGAAGTGAATCCACTGTTCCACAGTCTGGTCTGGCTGTGTATTGTCTGTTTTTTTTTTTCATGTTACCATAGTCTGACTACACTTAACAGCTTACAGTTCAGTAGAGATCCCTCCACACATTGTGTGAAATCCAGTGTTACACATTGGCTATTTTTGTGGCTAGACTGGCAGGCAGAGCTGTATCAGCGTTTAGGGAGAAATGACAGTGAAACACAGTCTGGCTGTTTATTTTTTAAATTTTTTGTATTATTATCTTATGGTACCACGGTCTGTCATCATTTACTGTCAGCTTAACATACTTCTGCACACACTACACACTCACAGGGAGTATTTTTCTTGGCTATTAAGCATTCAAACTCCAATATTTAAATTGCAGGACACTTGCTAGTTATGAAGTGATTTTGCAATCTATGGGATGTAAACTGCAATTTGCCATTTGTTTTATTATAGAAACATAGAAACATAGACTTTGACGGCAGATAAGGACCACTTGGCCCACCCAGTCTGCCCATTTCCCTAACTACTGCATAAGCTGCAGATTCTAGTTAACCAACAGCCTATTTCCTGCAACCCCCCACTATAATTGCCTTATGTCTGTCCCATGCATGTTTGAATTCCTCCACTGTTTTAGACCCCACAACCTCTCCAGTAAGGCGGTTCCATGCGTCCACCACTCTCTCCGTGAAAAAGAATTTCCTCACATTACCCCTGAGCCGTCCCCTCTCTAACTTTAAATTGTGCCCCCTTGTTCTTACACATCTCTTTTTCTGAAAGATGCTACCCTCCTGGACTTTGTTGATTCCCTTGAGGTACTTAAAAGTTTCTATCATGTCCCCCCTGTCCCTCCTTTCATCAAGGGTATACATATTAAGCTCTCTCAGTCTCTCTTCATATGGTTTCTGATGTAGACCCTGCACCATTTTAGTCGTCCTCCTGGACTGCTTCCATCCTATGTCCTTGCGTAGATGAGGTCTCCAAAACTGCACGCAGTACTCCAGATGGGGTCTCACCAACTGTCTGTATAGAGGGATAACCACTTCCCTTTTTCTACTTGTGATGCCCCTCCCTATGCATCCCAGTATCCCCCTGGCTTTCCCTACTGACTTCTCACATTGCATACCCACCTTTAGGTCATCTGATATGACTACACCCAGATCCCTTTCCATTATTGTGTTGTTAGTACCTCCCCTGCTATTGTGTACTCTTCTCCTGGATTTTATTTCCCAGGTGCATTACTTTGCACTTCTTTGCATTGAATCTAAGTTGCCATATGTCTGACCATTCCTCCAACCTTGCCAAGTCCCTTCTCATCCTTTCTACCCCACTTGTGTATCAACTCTGTTACAGATCTTTGTGTCATCCGAAAGAGGCATACCTTTCCTTCCAGACCCTCTGCTGTCACCTATAAAGACGTTAAAGAGGACTGGACCCAGTACTGAGCCCTGAGGTACTCCACTAGTAACCCCCCTTTCTTCAGAATGTGTTCCATTCACTATTACCTTCTGTGTCCTGTTGTGTAGCCAATTTTCTACCCAGGCTACCACCCTGGGACCCACGCCCAGGCTGGCTAACTTGATTATTAATCTTTTGTGTGAGACTGTGTCAAATGCCTTGCTAAAGTCTAGGTAGGCCATATCCACAGCCCCTCCCTGGTCTATTACTTTGGTCACCCAGTCAAAGAAATCGATTAGATTTGTCTGACATGACCTTCCTGCTGTGAATCCATGCTGCTTTGGGTCCAGTGCACCGCTGGCCTCTAGGTACTCAACAATTCTTTCTTTCTTTCAGAAGTGATTCCATCATTTTCCCCACCACTGAGGTCAAACTAACAGGTCTGTAGTTTCCTGCTTCTGCCTTTCTCCCACTTTTGTGACAGGGAATCACATCTGCCCTCCTCCAGTCCTCAGGTACCACCCCATCTTCCCATGATTTGTTAAAAAGTGTGGTTAGTGGTGTCACTAGGTCCTCCCTTAGCTCTTTTAGGATTCTAGGGTGAATCCCATCAGGCCCCATTGCTTTGTCCACCTTGAGTTTTAGAAGTTCTTTCAGTACTCTTTCTTCTTTAAATGGACTGGTATCAACCCCACTATCCAGAGTGCTTCTACTGTTTGGTTTAGGTAACTCCCCCTCTTCTTTTTTTGTGAATACTGAGCAAAAGTATTCATTCATTATCTCTGCCTTTTCACTGTCTCCCTCTGCCCACCTCCCCTCTCCTTTATTAATCTTCCCTATCCCTCCCTTAACTTTACAATGTTCCCTAATGTACCTATGAAAGATTTTATCCCCCTTCTTAACTGAGTTGGCTATCCTTTCCTCGGTTTGGGCCTTTGCTTTTCTGACTGCCTTCCCCACTTCTTTCTGCTTTAATTGATACAGTTCCCTGTCGTGCTCAGTCTATGATTCCTTATACTTTTTGAATGCAGCCTTTTTCTCCTTAACCTTCCCTGATACTTCTTTTGAGAGCCATAGTGGTTTTTTATTCCGCTTTGTTTTCTTTATTTGTTTCACACAAAGACTTGTTGCCTCCATGATGGCAGTTTTGATTTTTCCCCATTGTTCTTCAACCCCTCCTTTCTGGCCATTTGCTAATGCATTCCTCAGGTATTCACCCATTATGCCAAAGTCAGCCCTTCTAAAGTCCAGTATCCTTGTATTTGTATGGCTTGTCTCCATGGTTGTGTTTATTGTGAAGCACACTGTGCAGTGGTCGCTTGTTCCCAGGTGTCTACTGACTTCTAAGTTTGTGATCCTCTCTCCATTTGATAGTACCAGGTCTAATATTGCTCCCTCCCGAGTGGGTTCCACCACTAGCTGTCTAAGGCATGCTCCCTGTAGGGCATCGAGAATGACCCTGCTCTTGGATGTGGCTGCAGTCCATGTTGCCCAGTTAACATCTGGCATATTCAGGTCCCCCATCAACAGTATCTCCCCTTTTTCAGCCATTTTGAGAATGCCCTCTATCATTTTCTTGTCCATTTCCTCCCCTTGAGACGGGGGTCTGTATACAACCCCTGTGCGGATTGTGATGCCATTCCCTGTCTCCAATGTGACCCAGAGTTCCTCTTGTCCTCCCCCTTTACTTTTTAGTTCTGTTACTTTAATCCCTTCCCTTATGTAGAGAGCTACTCCACCTCCTCTTTTACCCTCCCTGTCCCTTCTGTAGATTGTGTACCCTGGTATGTTGACATCCCAGTCATGGTTCTCCATGTACCATGTTTCTGTGACTGCCACAATATCCAAGTGTTCCACTTCCATCAGGGCTACTAGCTCTGGAAGCTTGTTTCCCAGACTACGGGCACTGGTACTCATTGCCCTCCATTTAATGTTGGCTTTATCCTTTTTTACCCCATCCCTGCTCTTATTGCCCTTGTCCATTTTTCCATTTACCCCTGTCCTGCCCTCTGTCAAGCTCGGTACCTCAGTGTTTACACTACTACCTGCCATGTTTTGCGGGGGGAGGCTTGAACTTTCCTGTTTCCTATCAGCACCTCCCCCCTTGGCTAGTTTAAAAGCTTGCCAAGGAAGCCTTTAAACCTGTCACCTAGGAGCATGTTTCCCTTCCTGGACAGATGCAGACCATCATGACAGTATAGACCTTCATCTCTCCAGGTGGACCCCCAGTCCCCAATGAAGCCAAAGCCCTGTGCTCTGCACCAGTTTTGCAACCATTCATTAAACCGCATGGTGTGCAGTACCCTAGCTTCACCCCTGCCATAGACTGGCAGAACCTCTGAGAAGGTTACCGTGCTTGCTACCTGTCTGAGGCCCCTCCCCAACTCCACAAATTCATCCTGCACTGCACTGATCTCATGCCTAGCTAGGTCATTTGTCCCGAGGTGGACAATGATATCTAGTTTCCTCTCCTGTGATGCTGCTTCTGCAATCCTGAGGATTCAGCCTGTCCTCCAAGCCATGGCACCAGGCAGGCACCTTACTTCCCTCTCCTCTCTTTCCCAGGTCTACACCCCTAACAGTTGAGTCCCCTATCAGAAGCTGTTTCTTTCCCTTGTGTTGTCCCTTGCCACTCTTTTGTGGGTCTCCCTTGTGGATGTCCCCAGCATTCTTCTTGGTCTCCAATGAGGGTGTCATCATAGAGGAACCTTGATTTGCCAGACCGACATATGATTTGTGTAGAGGTGCAACTCGGGGGCTACGCCTCTGTTCCACCACCCTCACCCTCCCAGAACCTACTGTGGTCCATCTGCTCTTCACACATGGCAACCTCTGAGGCAGTGGTTGTGGAACTGGTGCTCTTTGGGTGGGGGAGTCCTCCTTAGTCCTTGCCAGTTCAGCCTGGAGGTGGGCAACCTCCTCCCTCAGAGCTGACAGTTGCCTGCAAATAGGGCAGCAACGCAGGTTCCAGAATGTTTCCCGGAAAATTGCTGCCCCACAGCCAGTGCATTGCACCACTCCCCACATGTCCCTCCTTCTTATAATATACAATGAGTAATATACAATTTTTTTTTGTGTGTGTGTGTATACTTACGCTTTATGCACTGTGCTGGGTAATTAAGAATACGACAGTTCTGCTCCAAGACCTGTTGAGGAAGTGATGTCAGAACCTTGGCTATAAAGGAAATGCCACAACCACTGGTGACTGTGAGAAACAATCAAATACACCACTGCTCCACCACCCTGGTGAGTACTGCCCTTTATAGTAAGTCAACCTACACCACAATATACTAGACCACTGCTCCTACACAAACCACTATACTGAGTCCTGGGATAAAAACAAACTCACTGTTCAGCCAGCAGGACACTTCTAAAATATTGCACAAATACCCTTCCAAATCCTATGTGTCTAGCACAGAAATCAAGCAACTTCAGTTGTATTACAACCCCTCTGGTTATAAAATTACTACACTTTAATGGAATCCTGCAATTCTTAATGCCAATAAGAAAATAATGAAACTTTCTGTAGAAAGTGTAGCTTACCTTCCTAGTCCCCTACAATATTATGTTTTACCAAGTTACCAGTTCCTCAAATGCGTTCTAGTTTGTTCTCTGCAGTATAGCAAGTTTCTTAGCTTCCTAAAGGAACAGGCAAGTCCTTTGACTGACTTTTCTCTGTCTCTAAAAGAAGACTGTGCGTACTTAGGAGCTTAAGTATGCAAACAACAGTTTCCTTTCCAGACTGACTCCAACAATCACTGCACAGTATAGCCTGCAAATGTCCAACTAGTAATGCAGTGAGCTTTGAATGTGTAATATCACCTACTGTACATTCAATAGTCGTGTGTGAGCTGTAATTCTGTCCCAAGTGTGCTGACAGCTCTTAAATACACCCAGTGTTCTTGTATAATAAAAATAATGTCAAACCACAGTTTACATGTTACACAGATGGTAAGATTATTTTATAACTGCAGGTGCCCAGCATTTTAAGTATTCATACTTGAATGCTCAATAACCCACAGACATATTGTTTGTTAGTGTACAATATGTGGATGGGGTCTTTGTTGAGCTGACAGCAAGTAAATGATGACAGACCATAGCACTGTAACATAATAAAGAAAAAAACAATGAAAGAGACAAATCGCGTTTCTCTGTCATTTTTCACTCAACACTGATAAATCTTTGCCTGTCAGTTTCACTGCCAATATAGTGAATATCTAACATAGAATTTCACACAATGGAACAACCAATATTGGGGCCCCATGCTGTTTTACTAACACAACATACGAACATACAAAATTGCCGGCAGAAAAAGGCCCAGAGGTCTATCATGTCTGCCCGATTGTGCAGCTCTCAGTTTAATACCACTGTAGCTGCCTTTCTCATTCAATCCCTTCTCTCCATCTCCTCTCCAGGTCCTCCCACCTTGTGTTCTTGTCTGTACTAACCCTGCCCCGACTCTATCCCACCCCTACTTAAAGCTATCCACTGTCCTCAGTTCGATTAACTCCTCCGCCAGTGCGTTCCATCCCGCCACCATTCTCTTTGTGAAGTAGTACCTCCTTATTTCCCTCCTGAACCTTCCCTTCCAAATTCAGACTGTGACCCCTAGTGACCCTACCCTCTTTAAGTGGAACAATCCTGCCACTCTGACTTTTTTCATGCCTTTCAAGTACTTAAAGGTCTCTATCATGTCCCCCCTTTCCCTTCTGTCCTCCAGCGGGTATGTGTTAAGCTCCCTCAGTCTTTCCTCATAAGGCAACTCTCCTAGTCCCATGATCATTTTTGTAGCCCTATGCTGCACCCTCCAGTAATCTGACATCCTTCTTGAGGTATGGGCACCAGTACTGTACAGAGTACTTCAAGTGTGGCCTCACCAGTGATCTATATAGGAGCAGGATAGCCTCTTCCTTTCCAGACAGGGTCCCTCTGGCAATGCGTCCCAGCATCTGATTTGCCCTTGCTGCCACCCTCCTACACTGTGCTGATACCTTCATGTCTCCAGTGACTAGTAACCCCAGGTCTTTTTATTCCTCTGAAGCTGCTACCTGCATTCCTTCCAGCCAGTAGCTAGTCCTAGAATTTCTGGCTTCAATGTGCATGACCTTGCACTTCTTAGCATTAAATCCCAACTGCTACTCCTTTGACCAGTGTTTGAGTTAAGCTAGATCCTTCCTGCGTGCCTGCCTCCTTTCCACACTGTCCATTTTTGCACAAATCTTAGTGTCATTGGCGAACAGGCTGATCTTACTGTTGACCCCCTCTGCAATTTCTCCAGTGAAGACATTAAACAAAACAGAGCACAGCACTGAACCCTGTGGTACCCCACTAGTGACTGGAATTGGCTTGGATGTCTCCCCCCTTACAACTACCCTATGTTGTCTGCCCTGCAGTCAGCTCTCAACCCAACCCACCAGTTTCTCCCCATGCCTATGTCCCTCAGCTTGCTCAGTAACCTCCCATGTGGCACCAAGTCAAAAGCCTTGCTGAAGTCCAGGTACAGGACGTCCACAGCATGGCCTTCATCAACTGCCCTAGTGATCCTGTCAAAGAAGTCGATTAGGTTAGTCTGGCATGATCTTCCCAAGACAAACCCATGCTGTCTTTTGTCCTGTAGACCATTACTATTGAGAAAGGTTATCAACCTCTCCTTCAGAATGGTCTCCATCAACTTCCCCACTATTGAAGTAAAACTCACCAGTCTGTAATTGCCTGGTTTGTCCTTGAGTCCACACTTGTGTAGGGGCACCACATGAGCCATCCTCCAGTCTTTGCGTACATTCTCCATCTCCAACAAAGTGTTGAATAGGTCTGTCAGAGGGCTTGCCAACACCTCTACTAGTTCCTGTTGACCCCACTTCCTGCCAACCCCACCTCCCTGATACAGTATATCCAATACTGGAGCACCCCAGCTGTATTGGCGCCCCTGCTGCTATAGAATAGCCAACAGTGCTGGCAGTCCTACCCCCCCTCCAATACAGCTGGTACTGAAGCCCCCCCAGCTGCTACAATATAAGAAACAGTGGCCCTTCCCCAGCTGCAACAGTACTCTCCCCTCTTTCTGAAGTGAATCCCAGTATTCCTGAAAGCAGTTTGGCTGTTTTTTTTTTTTTTATGTTACCACAGTCTCTCTACAGTTAACTGTTGATAGCTCAATAAAGATCCCTCCACACATTTTATGAAATCCTGTGTTACATATTGGATATTTTTGCAGCTAGACCAGCATGCAGAGCTGTGTGGTGTTGAGGGAAAAGCGACAATGAAACACAGTCTGGTTATTTTATTTTTTTTATTAATAATTTTATGGTACCATAATCTGTTATCATTTACTGTCAGCTTAACGGACCCTTGCACACACTGCACACTCACAGAGAGTGTGTCTCTGGGATATTAAGCATTCAAACATCAATATTTAAATTGCAGAACACTTGCTAGCCATGATGTTATTTTTGTGATCTATGGGCTGTAAACTGTGATTTGGCATTGGTTTTATTATTATACTAGAAGACTGTGTGTATTAAGGAACTGAACTATGCGAACAAGAGCTTACTTTCCAGGCTGACTACAAAAATGACAGAATGGCCAACAAATGTCCAACTAGTAATGCAGTGAGCCTTGAATGTGTAATATCACCCACAATTGGTTCTTGGGTATTTAATTGGGTCCCGAATATGCTGACAGCTCCTAAATACACAAAGTGTTCTTGTATAATAAAAACAAATGTAAGACCACAGTTCACATGTGACAGAGATTGTAAAACCACTTCATAATGAGCAATTGGTCTGCCTTTTAAATATTCATGCTTGAATGCTAATAACCCACAGACATTCTCTTTGTAAGTGTGCAGTGTGTGGAGGGTGTCTCTGTTGAGCCGAAAGCTAGTAAATGATGACAGACAGTGGCACTGTAAAATAATAAAAACAAAGTTAAACAGACAAATCGCGTTTCACAATCACTTCTCCCTCATTATTGATAAAGCTTTGACTGTCGGTCTAGCCACCAATAAAGCAAATATCTAGGAAAGCATTTCTCATATGGGTATACCCTATTGGGGCCCCCATGCTGCTTTTCTGTGCCTGAAATTGTTGCCGACCCCACATCCCCGCTACAGTATATCTAATACTGGAGCACAACCAGCTGTATTGGCGCCCCCTGCTGCTACAGAATAGCCATCAGTGCTGGGAGCCTACCACCCTCTACAGTATAGCTAATACTGGAGCACCCCAGCTGCTACAATACAGTATATGCATAAGTGCCCCTACATGCTACAGTATCATATCCCTCTTTCCGAAGTGAATCCTAGTATTCCCCAATGCGGTACAGATGTTTATTTTTTGTTTGCTTGTTTGGTTATTTTCATGTTACCACAGTCTGAGTATGCTTAGCAGCTTACGGCTCAGTAGAGATCCCTCCACACATTGTGTGAAACCCAGTGTGACATATTGGCTATTTTTGTGGCTAGACTGGCAGGCAGAGCTGTATCAGTGTTCAGAAAAAAGTGTCAGTGAAGCACAGTTTGGCTGTTTATTTATTATTATTATTATTTTATGGTACCATGGTCTGTCATCATTTACTAACTGTCTGCTTAACAGACCGCTGTGCACACTGCACACTCACAGAGAGGATATCTGTGGAATATAAAACATTCAAATATAAATATTGAAATTGCTGGACACTTGATAGCTATGAAGTGATTTTTGCAATTTATGTGATGTAAACTGCGATTTGCCATTTGTTTTATTATGCAAGAAGATTGTGTGTATGTAGGAGTTTAGGTATGCAAACAGCAGTTTACTTTCCAGGCTGACTCCAGCAATCACTGCACAGTATAGCCTGCAAATGTCCAACTAGTAATGCAGTGAGCTTTGAATGTGTAATATCACCTGCATTCAGTAGTCCTGTGTGTGAGCTGTAATTTTGTCCCAAGTGTGCTGACAGCTCTTAAATACACCTAGTGTTCTTGTACAGTAAAAATAATGTCAAACCGCAGTATACATGTCACACAGATGGTAAAATTACTTCACACAGTAACTGCAAGTGCCCAGAGTTTTAAATATTCATGCTTGAAGACTTAATAACCCACAGACAAACTCTTTGTGAGTGTGCAGTGTGTGGATGGGGTCTCTGTTGAGCTAACTGCTTGCAAATGATGACAAACCGTGGCATTGTAAAATAATTAAAATAGAAATGAAACACACACATTGCGTTTTGACTGTCATTTCTTACTCACCACTGATAAAGCTTTGCCTGTCAATCTAAGATGACAGGTGGTGATGTCACTATATAAAACATTGGTAAGGCCTCACCTGGAGTACTGCACACAGTTCTGGAGGCCACACCTACGCAAGGACATAAACAAGGTGGAGGCTATCCAGAGGAGGGTGACTAAGATGGTGCAGGGCTTACACAACAAAACATAGGAGGACAGACTAGGGGACTTCAGTATGTACTCACTGAAAGACAAGAGAGAGAGTAGGGTGACATGAAGGAAACTTTCAATTACCTCAAGGGCATAAACAAGGTGCAAGTGTGAGACCTTTTCCAAGGGAGAAAAGTACTAGAAAAAAGCAGGCATGATATGAAATTGGGGGGGGGGGGGGATTTAGGGGTAATGTCAGGAAGTTTTTCTACACAGAGAGGGTAGTTGACACTTGGAATAGCCTGCCTCAAGAGATGGTGAGGGCAAGCACAGTAGAGGAATTTAAACATGCCTGGGACAGGTACTAGGGAACCTTAAGAGGGGAGGGTGTGATGACATAGGGTCAGTGGCCACATACAATGTATAGGGCCTATGGGCAGACTACATGGGCCTGGTGGTTCTTATCTGCTGGCAATTTCTGTGTTTCTGTGTTTCTAAATGCCAATAAAATGGATTTCTAACACAGAATTTCATACAATGGTATATCCAATATTGAGGCCCCATGCTGTTTCACTATACCCAACATTGTTGCCGACCCCACCTCCCTGATAAAGTATATCCAATACAAGAGCACCCCAGCTGTATTGGCGCCCCCTGCTGCTACAGAATAGCCAACAGTGCTGGCAAGCCTACCCCTAGCCCCTAGTATAGCCAGTACTGGAGCCCCCCAGCTGCTACAATATAAGCAATAGTGGCCCCTCCCCAGCTACAACAGCATCCTCCCCTCTTTCTGAAGTGAATCCCAGTATTCCTGAATGCGGTTTGGCTGGGTTCGTTTTTTTGTTACCACAATCTGACTACAGTTAACAGTTGATAGCTCAATAGAGATCCCTCCACACATTTTATTAAGTCCTGTGTTACATATTGGCTATTTTGCGGCTAGACCAGCATGCAGAGCTATATAGTGTTGAGGGAGAAGCTACAGTGAAACACAGTTTGGCTATTTAATTTTTTTTGATTATGTTATGGTACTACGATCTGTTATCATTTACTGTCAGCTTAACAGACCCTTGCACACACTGCACACTCACAGAGCGTATGTCTCTGGGATATTAAGCATTTAACCCTTACAGGACTATGGACTGATATATCAGTCCAGAACTCCAATACATTCTAATTCTGTTGTCAATCTAAGGGTAAAAAACAATATTTAAATTGCAGGACACTTGCTAGCTATGATGTGATATTTGTGATCTATGTGATGTCATTTGTGACTTGGCACTGGATTTATTACACTAGAAGACTGTGTATATTTAAGAGCTGAATTATGTGAACTACAGCTTACTGTCCAGACTGACTGCAAAAATCACTGTATAGGCAGCAAATGTCCAACTGGTAATCTCCGCCTCTGCCCTCCGTAGAATTACAGTTGCACTCAACAAAGCATGCAGGCTGCTAACTGGGGCTGACTAACTTCTACACACTTGTGACCTGTACACTCAGGCAGAATGGTTTCCTCTCATCAGCTGGATACAGTATCAAACCTGCCTCTTAGCCAAAAAAGTCCTCCTAGGGGTCATGCCCCCGGACATTGAAAAGTTCCTCATTGACCACCACACTACCCAGCAAACTAGAAGTTCACAACTACTAACCTTCCTTGTCCCCAGATGCTGGACTACCATGGGCCAGAGGGCCTTTTCCCACAGAGCACCACAGGGTACAATACTCTCAACAAAGAAGCTCTTACTGCTGCTGCTCTTGGCCCTTTTAAGAGACAACTCTGACTTCATCTCATTTCAACTAGTCGATGTGACTGCCTCGCCTATTCAGGGGCCCACCGCTCACTGCCCTCCACTTCAGTCTTGACAGCTACCACTCCCCGCCTTGCCCCCTTCTACCTGTCTACCCCCTTGCCCCCTCTCCCTTCCCCGGCATTTTCTGACTTTTATCCTCCCTCCCTCCCCTTTAGCGGTCTTATCCTCACCCTCTACCTCTCGACAATTGCCTTCCTGCCTGCATACCCCCTTCCTCTCACCTGCAGTGCTTATTTCTAAGATTGCCCATGGCTGGTATGTCATGCTACCTAACATTTGGCACATTCTGAATTACTGGAATTTCCTAAGCCTCAGTCTCTTACTACTTTTACTGTGTAACTATGTATTATTATGTTGACCTTTGTATGTATGTATACCCCCCATTCCTTCAATGTGGAACCTTTGTAAATGAGCAGTTCCTGCTCAAAGGTATTTGTAATCCTAGATTTCAATAAAATAAAATAAAAAATAAAATAGTAATACAGTGAGCCTTGAATGTGTAATATCGCCTACAGATTTTTCTCATTTGTATAATTAGGTCCTGAGTGTGCTGACAGCTCGCAAGTACACACAGTGTTCTTGCATAAGGAAAATGAATATCAAACCACAGTTTACATTTCACACAGATCATAACATCTCTTCATAACTAGCAATTGTTCTTCATTTTAAATATTCATGCTTGAATGCTTAATCCCCCACAGACATACATTACTCTTTGTGAGTGTGCAATGTGTGTAGGGGGACTCTGTTGATCTGACATCTAGTAAATGATGACGGACTGCAGCAATGTAAAATAATTAAAGAAATTAAGCAGACAAACCATGTTTCACTGTCCTTCTCCTGTAAAACTGATAAAGCTCTGCCTGTCAGTCTAACCACCAATATAGCGAATATCTAACAAAGAATTTCACACAGATATATCCAATACTGGCAACCCATGCTGCATTTCTATGCCCAACATTGTTGCTGAGCCCACCTCCCCACTACAGTATATCCAGTACTGGCACGCCCTCAGCTATATTGGCACCTCTGCTGCTGAAGAATAGCCAACAGTGCTGGCAAGCCTACTCCCTCCACAGTACAGCCTATACTTGAGCCACGCAACTGCTACAATACAGTATATGCTGACCGACCTCCAGGTGCTATGGTTTCTACCCCTCTTTCTGAAGTGAATCGCAGTATTCCACTCAACATTTTGGACAAGGGGTAGAAGAACATAAACATTTATGATGAGGGACAGAAGGGCATATGGTGAGAACACCAATAACTCATCAATAAATCAGTGTCAGTTGCTCTGTAGGTAGCACACTCGCCTCTGAGGCCGGGAGAATAGTGTCAGTTGCTCTGTAGGTAGCACACTCACCTCTGAGGCCGGGAGATCAGAGGACTGTGGGTTCAGTTCCCACATCTGGCACTTGGGTTAGTATCCTAGTACTGACACTGCAGTGCTGTAGTCCAGCATGAAAGGGTGCTGCATACTGAGGTGCCGTCTTTCGGATGAGATGTTAAACCGAGGTCCCATCTGACTGGATTGGTGGTAGTTCAGGTGGATGTTAAAGATCCCATGGCACTTATCGAAAAGAGTAGGGGAAGTTCCCCAGTGTCCTGGCCAAATTTCCCTCATTCGCTAAAAATACCACCAACAGCTTAATCTGGTTCAAGGTCAGTTGCCATTCATCTGTGTCCCCTTCCCTGGGTCGTGCCTGAAAATAGGCAGGATTTGTCTAGTGCACTTACCCGGTCAACCAAAACAAAATAAAATAAATAAATAACTGTTCTTAAAACAAAATCTTATCGTTCAAAACACAGTATCCATGGGTGCCCCACTTATAATATGAAAAAGAATAAATGGACATTCTTGAAAGTTATGATAACATTGCTCAATGCATTACTATAAGAGAAAGGGTTACTGTTGATTCCATCCATACTTCCAAGAAGCCCAGATTAGGACATCCCATTGCAAAACTGTATTTGTCACTACAGTACAGTTTGTTTATTTATTCTTGTTCGACAAAACCAATTGTCATTACAGCTATTAAAGAAAGAACATCATAATAGTCACATACAATAAATACAATAAATAAATGTCCACATGGACATCACAGAACCTTAAAATTCACATACATTCATTTAACCATCATACATAATAAACCAAAAAAAAACATAATTACATAGCCTTATAAATATTTCAATACAATTCATAACAACACAATAAGAATTTGCCCAAATTCATACTTCCATATTACCTAATGGTCACCATAACAACATTAAGATGTTTTCATATTACGCACATTACACCTTTCCAAGAGTACCACAAGTCCTAATAAAACTATCTTATTTAAGGGAGAAATCATTCATATTACATTAACCCTATATTTTCTCTGTTATAAAGTCTTTTTATTCTAGAGCAAGATATTGCTGATACATTTCTTTCTAATACTGGTAATTTTTATCAGGAATATTACTAGGTTAGTTAGAACATCAGTGCTTTCAGGGTTAAAAAATAGATCCAAAATATACCTGTCTGGGAAATTCATCCCATTTAGGTATTGCCCAAGGTATCTATACCTAACATCCTTATACCATGGACACCTAAGGGTCACATGTCTTAGGTCCTCTTCCTCTCTCAAATAACAATAACACTCTCATCCTATTACACTTTCTTTATTATATCTTTTCTCAAGTACATTACTCAAAAATACCTCCAATCTATATTTTGTCAGAATTGTTCTATACTCTGACTGATAGATAGCATTGAGGAAAAATGTTTGCCTATGCTCCTTTGTATTTTTAACTAACCATCTTGCAACCCTCAGATCTTTAATCCCCTCCATATCTTTCTTTTCTGATCATTTATATATATGACTTTTACTTTCTTTACAATAACTTAGACTCAATTGTATATCCTGACTTATATATCTCCCCTTAAATAATTTAACCCACATATCTCTAACAGCTTGTATACAAAGAATAACCATCCTTTAATAAATATAGATAATTGCTTTTCCTTTTCCCTCATAACCTTACCAATTGTAGTATTATTTTTTTCCCTGGATGCTTTGACCCAAAAAATTGTCATCCTCACATGTATTGTATGCTCCAATTTAACTTGCCCAATCTCAGATCTTACTGATGTATTTGGTGTGCCTACAGGAAGTCTCAAAATATTTTTATAAGTTTTATCAACTTTTGCTTCCAATTTACTCAAGTTTTCTGAACCCCAAATCTCAGCCAAATAAGTGGCCTGGCTTATTACTTTCCCATTAATGGCTTTCACCATAGGTGTTACTGTCAGGCCTCCATATGTGTTATTAAATCTCTTAAGAGCTTTTATTGCTTGTTCTATTTTTTCCCAATCCATTCCACATGTTTACCCCATCTACAATTATTAGATATCAATATTCCTAAATATGGAAATTCTAATACAAAATCTAATTTGTTTTGTGTTAAAGTTAATTTCCTATATCCCTTATTAGAGCCCAGCACATCACTTTTGTTTTATTAGTAATAGGTTTTAAATTGTGTTTTTTTTTTTTTTATATACTTTCTCTTTATGTCCCCTTCTCGCTGTGCTAGGTTCCTTTCTTTGGGGATCCCTAGGTTGTGTATTCCCATAGTCCCGGCCCAGGTACCTCCCTCTGGGTGCTGGTTAGCCTTTCCACATCCTGCCTCGGTTTTCCCCCTGGGCGGGGAGGAGAGGGACCCCACCTTAGTCCCCCTCTCACACCTCAAGTATGTATCAGAAGGCGTCACCAGCCCCATCTATGGAGCCTGGTTAAGGGTTATCTCAGGACAACCGGGTCCTGTCTACAGGAGCCCAGCACAGGGTTTTTCCATTTTTCTTTGTTCCAACCCACAGGACATCTGCACGCAAGGGGGGCCAAGAAGCAATGTACATCGAGACACGCTAATGCTCCAGCTTCTGGCAGATGACCTCCCTCCCTTGTGTGCTGTCTCGCTGCACCTCCACCCATGGTCACCCAGGTGGTGGTATCACAGCGGGACCCACATCCCACCCCACAAAGAGGAGGAGAGCAGCCCCTGGGTGCTCAATCCTCCTCCCCCCAAGCTGGCCCTCCAGCCGCCTGAGTCCTTTCCCAAATCCGGGTCGCTGGCGCCACGAGCGGTAGCTGTACCACTGCACCAGCAGGCCAGCTAAATTGTGTTTTCTTGATAGAATATCTAATCTATCTAATGCTCTTTGTAATACCAATCTAGATTGTGACAAAACTGCCAAATCATCAGCATATGCTAAGATTGGTATCTGTTTTTGGGCCACATAAGGACAATGGAACTTGGGTTATCTAAATCTTGCAAAATTTCATTAATATATAAATTAAAAAGGGTCAGTGCAAGGACACATACCTGCCTTACCCCAATCTTGGTCTCAATTTTTTGCGTCAAAGCACCCGCTTGTGAGTATTTAACTTTTGTCCATGTCTTTGTATGCAATCTTCTAAAAAGAATTTTCAGATTCTTATCTATTCCCATTCCTCCCATCTTTGGCCATAACAGTGTTCTATCAATTGTATCGAATGCTGATGAGTAACCCATAAATGCCACAAATAACCCTTTTTTTTTATTTTATTTTATAGTATTTTTCAATTACATACAAGAGGATAAAGACATAATTTCTTGTGCCTACTCCCTTTTTAAACCCTGCCTAAAATTCTGAAATCATATGGGAGTGATCTAATATTTTCATTAGTCTATTCAATAATATCTTTGCATATTTTTTTGCCATCACATCTAGAAGGCTGATTGGCTTATAATTTACTGGATCTGATCTAGAACCCTTTTTAAAAGTGGGTACTATAAAACTTCCTGACCATGAATCTGGAACAAATGCATGCATTGCTTCTTTATTATAAAAATCAGCAAGAAGAGTTGACCACCATTCTATATTAAATTTATAAAAATCTATAGAGATTCTATCTGGACCCGGCACTTTATGATTTTTAAAAGATTCCATACTTTCTTTTAGCTCAGCTGCCGTAAACCATTGAAAACTCTCATCTAATTCTCCTAGATCTTCAGCTTGAGCACAGTTAACAGCACTAAAGATTTCCAGGAAATATTTTTCCCATATGGCTGGCTCAATATGGACATCCATCCAAGTTTTATAATCACAGGATCCTTTTGCTACCAATGACCAAAATTTCCTGTCGTCTCTATCCTCTAGTGCCTTAATCATCACATCCCAAAGTTCACTTTGATGTTTCATTCTACATAAATTAACAAACTTCTTATAACTTTTCCTTGCTATATTCAGCTGTATTATATTTCTCTTATTAGGGCACTTTTTTGTTTTTCTTACCAGCCTTGCTAATTTCTTCTTTTCAGCTCTGCAATTTTTATAAAACCACCCCTGACATTGCATCTGAACTACCTTTTTTTCCTTCTCTACCTCATTAACCAAATGTTGAAATGTCTCAATAATTTCTTTATACATTTCCCCCAGCTCCCACAAATCCTGAATATTATTAGCTATAGTTCTCACAATATGATTACTCAGTTTCTTCTCCTGATTGTTTTTATTGGAATCCCATCTAATTCTTCTATTCACTATCTCCATGTGATCTTGATTTGATACGGCCTGAATCTGACTTTCCCTTTTTTTAATAATGTACTAACGGGCAATGATCACTTTCTGTTCTATTTACTACCTTTAAATCCTCATACTTACAGTAATCATATGCTGAGACCAATGCATAATCAATTACGGTGGCCCCTTTTGCATTTATACAGGTCCAGTTTCCCATACTATTAGAAGGTAATCTTCAATTTAAAATAACTAATTGTAGTGCCTCTATTATATGTTCTAGCTGTTTATATTTATCCATGTTTTTCCTATCCCTTGAACTCCTACTTGGAATATCCAAGGCTGTATATATGGCAATTACACTCCAAGATAGTTTTATTCCCATATCTTATATTTAAATCTCCCATTATAAGTATCTCTACAGATTCTTTCCCCAAACCTTTTTTAACTTCCTGGATGATATTATTAAACAATATCATATCATACAGGGGTGATATTATTGGTGGGTTATTAACATTTACTATAATTAACAACTTACCCTCTATGTGGATTTTAACCAGAATGTACTTTTGTTCTATCACTTGCTTCAAAATTCTTATATTCTCATCTATTTTAATGTACACAATTAAATCCCCCATATATCGTCCCATTTTCTTTTCTTTTATAGCCGGGGAATGAATCATGCTATAACCATTAATCGTTATTCTCTCGCTCTGTTCTTTATCATGCCAGAATTCCTGAATCAATACTATATCCATCCCTACTATAAAGTCCCTTAATTCTAGATCTGCTAATTTATTTTGTAACCCAGCAATATTCCAAGGCAAAATTTCCCAGTTCTGATCCTTATTTCTCTCAATAAATTGCATAATACTTATATTCTTTTCATTGTACTTTGAGAATCCCTCATCTATTTCTAGACCATCCCCTGGTCACAGCTGTTCTTCCTCAAGCATTTGAAATCTATTATATGTGGCTATATTATACTCCATCCTTTTCCCTCTTGACTTAAATCCACATGCTGTTGAGCCTTCTCTACTTCATTTGTCACTTTATCAACATTCAAAGATTAAAAATCCACTATTAAAATCCCTAAATTATCTAACTTTGAACTCACTTCTAAAATATTTTTGGCTAGATTTCCATCCTCTAATATCAAATCGATCTGGTCTCCCTCATTCCAGTACCTATGTTCTCTCTGAACATGTACAATATCATCCTCATAAAATTCTACCCCTAATATATTACATATAAAATGTGTAATCATGGTTCTTAATTTAGCTTTATTATTCATACCCACATATGAGATACCAAAAATAGAAAGTGCTATGCATGGAAAAACTTCACTCTCACAATCTTTCTCTCTAAACCATGACAATTTTCCTTGTTTATCAAAATATAATTCCAATTATTCCTTTGTTTGTATCCCCCGAGTAATCAAATAATTAGTTAATATAGGTGATTCCACACTCAATTTAAATTCCTGTAGCGGGATAGAGTTTCTCCAAACATACTGAGCCACTCTTGGTTGTCTGAAAAATAATTGCAGTACAGAATTCTGTTCATTATACAAAAACCCTCTAGCATCACATACATCCTCCAACTGTACATCCAAATTTAAGATATCACTACAAATTAGATATCCTAAAATTCTCAGTACTGTACTACTTTCATTTATATCCAATTTCATGCCTCTAATCATAACCAATGATTGGTTCTTCTCAATTAGATCCAAGTCTACAGCCTCAGTAACCTGCTCTCCCTGAGAACTGTCTTGATCTTCTAAACTTAATTCATCAACCTCCCGCTTGTCATTATCCTTCTTATCCTCCAAAGTCCTCTGTTCTGTTGTTTCCTCCTTTCTCACTGTTTGACCCCTACATTTCTTTCTTTCTTTTTTCCTGTTTACTATGACATTCTGTTCTCACAATCTTTGCCCCCTCATCCTGTATACCTGTTTCATTATCCTCTTCTCCACTATTATATCCACTAATCTCCACTTTGTTCTTCATCCTTTTAGGGCTTTCAGGAACATTCCATGCATTCTCTTGAACTTGTTCTATTTGACCTACTTGGCCTTCCTCCTCCCAGTCCTTCTGTATATCCTCTGGACCATCATGATCTATAGACTTACTTTCTATACCAAACTTCAATATGGTCTCCTTTTCCTGATCCTCTTTTGATTTCTGAATTATCTGGTCCTCATCCATCCCCCTAACAGGTAACAATTCCTTCAGTCTTATCATAACTGCCTTCATTTCCCCTTTTAGCTCATTGACTTCACTTCTCAAAATAATCAATTGCTCCATTATCACTACACTAGCCACATGTGGCTCTTGTATTGCCTCAATTAAATTGGGATCCATAAATGGTGTATATAATAATAATAATAAACTTTATTTTATTGTGCCTTTCCAAAACCAAGGTGCATTCCAATAAAATTAAATACAAACAGAACAGACAGTAATATAAAAACTGTTAAGAACAAGTACCAAACATTAAACAAGGCCATATGCCTTATTCCATAAGAAGGATTTAAGTGCCTGTTTGAAGCTCCCCACGGTCAAACACTCCCTTAACCGACTTGGTAGAGAATTCCAAAGGGTTGGTGCCACAAACATAAAAGCCTGGGCACCAGCTGATTTCATTGTGACCCTAAGGATCTCTAGCAACCCCTCATTGGCTGAGCAGAACGACCTCACCGGGAGGTAAGGAGTCAGGAGATCTTTCAGGTAGTCAGCACCCAAATCATGTAGGGCTTTAAAAGTCAGTAATCCAGCTTTGAAGGTGATCTGCCACTGGACTGGTAGCCAGTGCAGATCCCATAGCACCGGAGTAATATGTGATGTTCTAGGAGTACCTGTAAGTACTCGAGCTGTGGAATTCTGCACCAGCTGAAGGCGGTGAATATCAACCCCTGGAAGCCCAAGGTAAAGCGAATTGCAGTAGTCCAGGCATGAGATCACAAAGGCATGGATCAAAGTTGGCAGATCGCCAGACGGAATGAGGTGCTTGATTCTGGTGATGTTTCTCAGATGATAAAATGAAGATTTTACCACTGCTGACACTTGAGATCTTAAGGTCAGCCCATAATCTAAGATCACTCCCAGATCTTGCACCCATTCAGAGACCAGTAACTTGACATCCCCACAAAACACTCCAGAAGGGGAGCCGGCCACAGGACCCCCTATCTGGCGATCTGGATCCAAAACCAACACCTCTGTCTTTTGTTATTTGCTTAATTTTATTTTCTGTCATGGTCTCCCTTTCTGCTAACTCTTCCAGACCTTGCAGGATTTCCTGCATACCAGATATTATTTGGGATAAATCAAAT
The DNA here is from genome assembly GCA_016271365.2 of Neoceratodus forsteri. NCBI lineage: Eukaryota > Metazoa > Chordata > Ceratodontiformes > Ceratodontidae > Neoceratodus > Neoceratodus forsteri. The sequence continues at coordinate 179,680,737 of CM057459.1, forward strand.
TCTTTACTCTCACTCCTATTCTCATTCTCAGTTCTCAGATCTTTTAAACCTTCTAATTGACTCCCTTTACTCAGACCCACAAAGTTTTTAGATATGTCAACCTTCCTTTCCTCCAATGAAATCGCCTCTTCATTCTCCCATTCTACACCTGTACATCCTCCCATTTCAATTTTGGTGAACAATCCAGGGGTTCCTGTGTTACGAAATCTATTACAGTCTCAATTATTTTTGCACTACTGTTTCTCTTGGATTTAAACCCTTTTTCAAATGTTCTATAATTAGAGTTTGCCCATTTTTTCCCTTTTTTGAATCAATTGGGCTTATTTCTATAGGATTGTCTCTTTTCTTTGCCTTTCCCTTACTCTTCCCCTTTTTTGTACTCCCTTAGTCCATACAAAATCTTTGTCAGGGTCCTTACTATTAGATTTACCATCATATCCCCCACTACTCATATTACTGATGTTTCTTTTACTTCTAGTTCTCATTTCTCTCTCTCTCTCTCTCTCTCTCTCTCAAACATAAGGGACATTCCTATCTAATTCATTTAATACTTAGTAGGCTTCAGTCTGGAGTTTATTCTCTCAATTGCCAATTACCTATTGCTTTTAGTCCATATAGGCAGACCAAACATGGAATGATGTTAGTAATACCACAATAAGACCAAAAGTGAGAAATGGCACCAACGGTAGTGATAATAAATATAGTACCAACAGTATCATAGTAACAGTAATACCTACAAAAACAGCAATCTGGCCATTGAACAATGAAACATTTAAACAGTTAAACAGTTAAATTAAGCACTTAAGCAATCACGCAATCGTGCAATTGAGCAAACGTGCTATCGAGCAATTGTGCAATCAAACAATCGTGCAATTGAGCAGTCGAGCAATTGAGCAGTCGTGCAGTTGAACAGTCAAACGACTGAGCAACTGGGCAACTAAACAATTAAGCAGTCACCATACCAAATACCAACATAAACCATTGTCACTACCATAAACTGCACTAAAGTACTAAAAATGGCAGCGAGAATGATATTGATATTAAAAGCATTAATTTATGAACATAATGGTCACAAAATAACTATAATTAATAGCGATTAGATGCAGCTAGAAACAACTGAACACAAATGACTATGATTGAGATGACTAAAACAGATAATGAATCCTGAATTTATAAAACTAAACCTGTCCAGAATGTTAAATACTTCAAGTTTGCATAAATTAACATTACTTTAAGACACATATAAAACTAAACAGGTATACAATCAGATACCTAACTTTCAAAAGAACAAAAATAACAGTATGTCTATAATCAGTGCAGCAAGGCGTTCTCCAAACGAAACAAACACCAGGAGGGATATTCTTCTGACTAATGGTGCTTGTGATACTCACAACTGCTCGTGCTACTGCTCGTGCTAGCAAGCAGCGTGGCATTTTAAATACAGGGAGAGCCCACCTCCCAATGACGTGCCCCAGCTGCAAACAGTCCCGAATTACAATATGGGCAACGTTCAAACAAACAGTGCCTTGGTGGAGAGATTCTTCAGGCTAGGGAGGTAGTATACATTAAAGTCCCCAAAAGCAGCTCCTTGCAGGTATAAATGAAGTTACAGCTCCTACACTACAGTACAGAACCACTCAGTGCAACAGGTGTTGTGTTTTTAGTCAATCTAGCCCTACACAGCAATATCAATGTTCAGTCACTTTCTTCATTTCAGTTCTAGTTAATTTCTTCCTATCTAATGTAAGCATTTCTACAGTACTTAATGTGAGACAAGACTAGAACAGCATTTTTAGTTATCGTGAGTTCATATTTTGATTGTGTGCAGTGTGGTTAGCTATTCACCCCATATTCCAGTTTCCCTATGGGATGGGATTTGTGTACTGATTATATCTCCTTTTGTGGATTGTGTATTGGCAATGAAGACTGGTCAACTACCCCAATCCCCTGCACCCAAAAGCCACGAGAAACTGGACAGAAATACACCTCTTCATTCACTGGTCACACACTCATCTCAGAGGCACAATTTTTAACTCTTCAGTGTCTTTGTAGCCCATTGTGGGTGATAGTAAAAAAACTAAAAAGGCACAAGACAAGTAAAGTTGTTGCCTAAATCAAGCCCAAACTCCTTTGTCATATAATACTGGACTGCAGCAAACAAAGTGAAACAACACTTTGACAAACAACAATGACCATGTTTATAAAGCTAGCCAACAATCATCAGGACCTTCGACTAACAAGGAGTCCAGTTAAGTGCTGCCCAATGCCTACTCAAGACAAATCTGTAGAGGTACCCACATATGAAAATAACAGACTTAGGCCAGGACTCTACAGTGACTCAAATCCTGGAAAAGTGAGGCATTTGACACTGGCTTACTGATACTAGGACCCTTTGCTATGTCTACATTCCGTTACCCTAAAATTTGTTTAAAACAGGGAGTATCTCTCAACCAAGAATGGATGTCAGATGAAATTTCTGTTATTGTGGACAGTGATGTATTGTATTAAAGATATATGCAGTCCATTACTCTCGTATATAGCTCAGAAATGTTTACCTTACATGAATTGGCGGGAAATGTTTATTGTTTATATTGCATACTGTGGCAAAATCACAGGGTTAATCACAAAAGTGACAATTTGGTATTGAATGCAGTGAAGTAGGTTATAAATCCTGGCCTGAGCTCAGGATATGATAGGGGTGATATGCCTAACCAACCATAAGTGCCTTGGCATAATATAATATTCATGGAATATCCATGATCCTGTCCTTGTCAGACTCTAACTTCCAGTGCCACTGACATCAGTACATCTTCCAAATCTACTGGCAACCTAAAGGCTCCTTTTTATGGCTGCACAGTGGAGCTATGCATGATATCTTGCTATCACACAGAGACAGAAATATGCCACAGAGAGATTGCAGAGTACTGCATACCCAGTTGTTCCCTCTCACTGCAGCTGCCCAAGTGACTTGCACTGTACAGCCAGCCTTCCCAAACTATGTGACAGTTGCTTCAAACTGGCCGGAAGAAAGTGTCAGTGTAATTAAGCCAATGAGACACAGTCACCTCAGAGCCAAGACAAGAATCACGTGCCTGCCAGTGACCATGATGAGCACATTTGGCACTCCAGGAAGGTCAGATCTAGAAGTCTTACACGAGTACAGAAGATTCAAGATGCCCCTGGCAGCCAGTAGTTTTTCTGCCCTCTCTCTGTAGTTCTAGGCGCCATGGCAAGAGAGGTGGTGAAAACTGGCTGCAACACACTGCTTTGACTTCTGTGTTGCTCCTGCACATAAAAACTTTAGCCACACAGCTTGTGCCATCACCAGCGATGATGTGGCTAGTGGTAAGCAGGAATGTAGGAAAAGGGTTGGGGAGGCAGCTACTGCAGGGAGTCACCAGAGACAGGACTTAGATGCATGGATTCATCGCGGGAAAGGACAGTTCAACTAGGTAGCACAGAAATAGTAGACCCCCATCTGGAGCAAGAAAGCACAAAGGAACAATATTGACTTAAAGGAAATTTCCGATGTAGGTCAGCCACTCGCACGTAGTGGTAGCTGCCCTCATCGGCCGTTATTCTGTCCTGGTTTTACTCCATAAAAGCAGCCCATACCTTACTAATTTGCTTCATAACTTTAATAAATGCACTGGAAGCCCTCCGTATTCTGAGTATCCGGGTTGGTCTGCCACACCCCCACGCTCAAGCACGTAATGACGTGTGGCCAGGGAGGGCGCAGGCCCTTGTTAGTTGAGCGGTGTCCTTCATTAATCACTAAGTGACCATTTTTAAGCTTAAAATCGAATGAGAAATCAAGCCCCATTCATTTGCGTGGGCACGCCCCCGTGCTCTCCCTGGCCACACATCATTACACGCTTGAGCGTGGGGGCGTGGCAGACCAACCCGGATACTCAGAATATGAGGGCTTCCAGTGCATTATTTAAAGTTATGAGACATATTATTAAGGTATGGGCTGCTTTTATGGAATAAAACCAGGACAGAATAATGGCCGATGAGGGCAGCTACCACTATGTGTGAGTGGTAGCTGCTCTAAGATAGGTTGGAAATTCTCTTTAAAAGTAGGTCATATAAGATTTCCACCTAGCATAATTGACTAGCCTGAGAGTCTGATGTACTTGGAAGTCAAGGATGTAGACACACTTAGAGAGACCTTGGGGGGAGAAAATTACTGGGGGCGCCATAAAGGACTCACTGTATTACAGTGTGATAGGTCTAACAGAAAAAGGAGTAGATGGCTATCATTTAAAGGGAGCGTGTCACTGTGAAGAACAAGACGGCTATCAGTAAACAATTTTCCTGAGTCTATCTAACAAACTAAGAGAAAAAAGAGGGAACAAAATAGTCACTCGGGTGTGAACTACAGGACTGCAAACAATTCAACTCAACTTATCAGATGCAGTGGTGGTAAGTGCTTTTTAAAATATTTCTTGGTAATAAGGTACAGCCCACTAGGGGCAAGTGCCTGTCTCCAGGGGTAACCCAGGAGCACTGGGGAGGTTATGTGACTTGCTCACAGTCACAAAGTATGCAAATAGAGGTTGTGGGAATCAATGCCAGGCCTGCTGGATGTACCAAGCTCCTTACTCTAACCTGCAGGCTATACTGCAAGTCCAGGTTTCTGCTTTGCAAAGGTTAAATTCCACAAGTGGAATGTTGTTGGCATTTCCTTGTACAGTACCCTCCTTTTTTTAGAACATTCTGCCAATTAGTCATTTGCAGAATTTCCACTGTAAATTGAAAAACCCTGAACCAAATGTCTCCAATGTTATTACATTACTGGATCCATTGACAATGGGTATGCATGCCACAATTTAGGTCAATACCTGCAATAGCAGGACTGTTACAAACATCCAAAGTTTTAGAAGGTTTTCACATTTCACAAATAATTATGAATACCTACAAGTTAAAAATTAAATGAACCTCTACATATTTAGTAGTTTACATGACCGTTCAAGAAGGTTATACATACTAAATAGCCAATATCTACCGCCACATGTGGCTGAGATATAAGACAAGAAATATTTCTGCAAAGTTTCACAAAAAATAAAATGTCAGACTTTGAGCCTTCATGTGTTCCAAACTATTCATCCAAATGGCATGATATTTGGTTTGCCTTTAGGACACTTAACAGACCATAAGCAAGTCAATGCACAGGCTTTTAGGTAAATTAATGAAAACATTTAAGAGATTCAGCACAGTTCTGTGGAATTCTGCAGAATTCTGTAAAAGTTCACCAAAAGTCTGCAAAATAAGAATTTGTTAATTTTGACAAGCCACAGAATGGCATTTTTTCATCTGCAGTAGGCATTGCCCTGCAAACATCTTGTGATCACAGCACAAAAAGAGAGCTTACTGGATACTGAATGCAGTTTTAAATAGTGGAGGTGAACTTCAATCACTGTACGTCCACCGTACTATTTTGTCTAACACTGGAACACGACACTGTCCACTGTGTCCAAGATGGCAGCATGAGTTCTCTGCGCATGGGCGATGACTTGCACATGGGCACTGAACTCTGGGGGCACGGTCCACTGTGTCCACGATGGGCATTGGAGCCCAGTGTTTATACACATGTTGTTATGCATGCACAGAGAACTACAGCCTTTCTGGGACACGGTGTACAGCATCATTTTCCGCCGTCACCTTGCTGAGAATTGAGACTGTCTGATTTTGGACTCTGCAGTTCGAGCCCCTTTGCAGATGCTGTGGTCCATGAGCAAAGGTCAGTAACCCTGTGCAGTCACTTACTGGGCCAGGATGTTCTGGTCTGGCTTCCTTGGTTGGGATCAGGGAGCTGCACTTCCTGTCTCGGAATCCAGTCAGTCTTGATCTCTTCTGCCGCACTGCTGTATTGCAATGTACAACCTCTCTCCTTCTTTCTCTTCCCCTCTTCAGTATGCTCCCAGCTCCACTTGTCCAGGGGTTTAAATCAGCCTTTTTCTCATTCACATTACACCAGCTCAGCCGCCATACCAGGAATACATAACACAGTTGCCCTTCTCCTACTGGTTGGGAACCAGGTAAGGCAGCATTAATCCCTGCCCATAAAAGCCACCAGAAAAATGATGCTAGTTATTTAAAATAGAGTTTATAAATCTCAGCCTCTGTCCTTGCAAATCAGGGGCAGAGTTTAAAAATCTGGTATAAGTGGAACAAATCAGGGACCCATCTTAAGTGGTAATATAAAGTCTACAAGCTTATCATATCATATCACCTGGCTTGAAATAATTGCATTTTCTAAAGAAGATCTTGACTGCAACAGCAACGTTTGGCATTGTTTCAGGTCTTGTAGATCTTTATCATGTCCTCTCTCACTTTCCTGTCTTCCAGGGTGTACATGTTGAGATCCCGCAGACCCTCCTCATAGGCATGGGTGCCGGAACATGGTGAAAGTGTGTGTGTGGGAGGGTGAATTTCAAAAGGATATAGGGAGAAAAGATAGTTTTTGCAAGTCACTGTTTCTGTACACAGAAATACAGCAGCCACAAATTTTGTAATGCAAAACACAAGAGAAATAATGCATCACCCTTACCCACAAAAGCACATTTTAAAGCCATTGTAGGAGTCTTTGGTCCCATGAATTAAAAGGGAGACAAATAGTCAAGCTTTGCATCACTGCACGGCAGCTCCAGTACTTGTAATTTCTCACTACCCACATTACCAATACTGTGCAGCCGTATTGGCTCTTGCTAGCGTTTGTTTAAATTGGAAGTGCTCTGGAAGGTGGATCTGCAGAACAGTCCACAAAATAGATTTCTTGTACTTAAAAAAACACTGCTGTCACAGATATATATGTAACCCCCCTGCAAATGGGGGTTCCCAAAAGACTTCCAGGAGCTTGCTTGAATGCTCCAAGCCTGAATGGTGTTTGGCATTTAAGCCATTTATCAGTGAGTGTTTTTAGAGCCTCTGGTACTGTCTCTTTAAGAGCTGTCTGCTTGCAGACATAATTAGTTTGTATGGGGGACTGTGTGCTTCTCTGAGTACCACTCGAGCTGCTGCCAATTCACTTCATTTTGCAGTCACTAGGAGTGCAAAGGAACCTATCTGAAAGATGTAACTGTTTGCCAGAAATTATTTAGAGTAATAATGAAATTACAGTTTGTCTAACCTGCTTTCTTTGCAGTCAGAACTGTGTCTGCTAGTTCCCCATTCTAGTTTTCAACTGCTGAACTGGACCAATCAGTGTGGGGTAAGCTAGCTCTAAAATGGTGCCTTGGACGAATCAGAACTTGGACTCATAATCTGAGCCAGCCACAAGAGGATTGTATGGGCAGTGACTCTGGGAGATGTAGTTTAGACTTCAGTGCCTTTTGGACCAACAGCAGCAGTCTATTGTGAGTGACAGCCAATCCAGTCAAGAACTGGGAGGGAACTCAAAGGAAGTGCCGGTTTTGTCGGTTGGAGTTTCAGTTGAGCTTTGGCAGTGAAGAAGGAAGGAGCCCTGTGCTTTTTCAGTGTGCAGTTTTAGTCAAAAAACGTGTGTAAGGCCCAGAGTTCCGGTCTGCAGCTTGTTAGGACTGAACCCGTCCTGTGAAAAGAATCAAAGGATCTCTGAAGAGTAGAAACCAGGCTCACCCTGTAGAAGACTGGAGGAATTGCTGAAAATTGCACTCGGTCTGTCAGGAACTGAATCTGCTGTGTGTTCTCCCGGGTATTGTGCAGTAATTGCGATCGGGATACAGATGCAGCCTGCCTGGTATAGTGCTTTCTTTTATATGGATGTGTGAAGAGGTTTGTGTACCTCAAGTGAGCCCTGCTGACATTGAAGGACCCTATCTTATTTGGAGGTCGTGAGTACTAATTCAGGGTCGCTCCTGTTGAATTGCCACATTAAATCCAAATGGAATTACTGTACTGCTGACTGTTTAATTCTCCTTTTCTCTGTGTGAAGGGCCCCTACCAGCTGCCACAGTTTGGACTAGCCACTAGGGCTTGGGTACCCAGGGACAGTAACTGATAGGGATAAGCCTGTGCACAGAGCCATGAAGTAGATTATTAGAGTGATAAGCTAATTAACCTGATTTCCCCTGTCCTTGTTATATCCCCTAAATAAATCAGAGCTGCTTGTTTCAGCAAAGTTATACTGCCTGAGGTATTTGTCTATGTTAAAGTACTGTACTGTGATTGTTGCCTGTATCTCATTTCACAGGAGGTCCCAGTGCCGAACCAGACCTGGGGGTAAGTGTATACTGTGAAGGTAATTCTGATATATTGTGTGGGCCACTAGTGGGAAGAAGGTTGCAGTGTCCCAGAGGGCTGTGACCAAGTTAGTTTAACTATTGCAAACCCTGACCTCTGGGTGGAGCACCCGCCATTGGATCCAGGCCCCTCAACCTGTTGGTGGCAAATCAGGCAGGGGTAGTACCCCTGGGATAGCGCCATCTAGGGGTTACATCTTGGAGGCACCGCTGGGATTGTGTGTCCTCTAGTGGCCATATTTACGAACCACTGTTAAGAAAAAAATGGGTACCCCGACAGAAGTGGCTGTGCACCGGCTGGTGGAGTGGTGTACTGGGGAGGAGATCGACCCCTAAAATGCTATGCTTATCCTGGACATCCCCCTGGGTATCAATACGGACACTGTGCAGGGAGTACTTTCCAAGGTGGAAGGTTTACAAAACCCTGTGGTGGTGGGTCGGCATGCTAATCTGCTCACCCACACTTTCCTGGCCCTAGTAGAGTTTAAGGATCCCATAGATAGCTCCAAAGTGCCACAGACCATTACCCAGAGGAGCCCTCACTGCTTGAGAGTGATAACTAAGGACAGTAAAGACCAGAGGGAATCAGCCCCACCACTATCTGAAACTTTTGAGGAGAAATTTGCTGAATGGTTGCTGGGAGAGGAAAACTGTGGAGGACTTGAAGAAACTATTCTTGCCACCTGGGGTGTTCCTCCCCAACACCTCTCCTGCTCCAGTGCCCGTAATGGTGGCTGAACCAATGCAGACTCCTATTTCTGCACCTGCCATTAGTCCGACTCTTACCGAAGGTTGAGGATCTTCTCTGGCACCCTCCCACCCCCAAGGGAGGATGACTGGGAGACCTGGATAGACTATGTTGCCCCCAAGTGCTAGAATGGCAATGCTCGGAAGGTGAGAAGCTTAAAGAGGGTTAGTGAGGCCTGAGGTCCTGCCCTGGCTACCATCCGCGTTAAACGGGCCAGTAACCCTGAAGCTGACTGCACAGGCCTATCTTGAGGCCTTGGAGAATGTGTATGGGAGCCCAGATTCTGATGAGGACCTATGGTGGAGAGTAAGAAATGCACAACAGTACCAAGGGGTTGTTGTCTGTGTATGTCTCGGCTGGAAAAATTGTTGCAAGAATGCCTCAGAAAGGGTAGTTTGCCAGCGATTGAACTGGACTGAACCAGACTGGACAGAATCCTTAAGTCTGCCCCTTCTCAGAACTGCTGTTGCTTCAGTTCGCCTGGCAAATCGACTGGAATCCCCACCCTCCTATGATGAGTTAATGAGAGAAATCGAGGAGTTGAGAAAAGGCGACCTCGGGAGGTACCTGCACCAACAGCTGTGGCTACGACCCGAGTGACTGAGGTGACCCATCAAGTGAAGTTCAGGGGCAGAGGTTGACAGTCAATGAGTGCTCTGACAAGGAAAAGATATGCCACAATGGGGCTTAACTGTTGAGAGATCCGGGAATTCAAAACAGTCCTTTATGAAGGCCACGCCTGCAAGTACGTGGCCCTGACCTATATCCGACTGCATCTGCTATGGGAGTGGGGTACCCACCCATGTATCTCCTGCTGATAACAGCTCCAAACTCAATTCCTTGACCATGGAAGTGGAGAAACTGACGAGATGTCTCCAAATGCTTATCACGCCGCAGACAGAGATGGCACCCAGGTTTCCAGTTAGTAATACCCCGCCCTGGCTCCCAGTGTGGCGCCTCGGCCAGCTCAAACTCCAGAAAGTATGTTTTGCTATAATTGTGGGAAAGATGGGCACATGAAAAGGGAATGCCAGTCCCAAAAGACACTGACAAAGTTGCATATAGGCTACAAGGAGAGCTTGGAGAGAAATCAGTGGTTAAGAGGTGCACGACATGATCCCAGTGAGGGCACCAAAAATGCTAATTCCACGTCCTTTTGTGGCAAGGTCAGTTGCCCAGGCCCCCACTACCGCCTCTCAGACTGGTCCAGAATAGTGGGTCCCTCCATGGAGACCACTGTAAAGGTGAATGGAGTGTCTACAAGAGCTGTATTAGACAGTGGCTCCCAAGTGACAATTATGTTCCAGGATTGGTATCAGAAGCATTTGTCAAGACGTACCCTTACAACCATTAGAAGGACTGCATGTATGGGGTTAAGTGAGAAGGCCTACCCCTATTCCGGGTATATCCAATTTGGCTGTCTTTCCCCACCCTCCGTGGCTGGAGGGCCGAACAAGTAGAGACTCCTAGCCTTAGTGTGTCCCCCACTGGACTGTATGATGGTGTCCCTTTGTTGATTGGAACAAATGCTCATATGTTCGGAAGGCTGGCACAGTTGTGTTATGAAAACAGGGTCAAAGACTAGTAGAGCTTTAAGAGTTCCGGCTTTAATTAAGAAGGCCTATGAGGCACAGAGAGATGCTGAAAAACAAAACCAGAGGAACCGTCGGAATTGTATGGAAGAAGGATCCTGAGTCTCTGATCCTGGCGCAAATGCCCAGTGTGTACCTTACAGGAGAGGTCCGTATCAGAAAGGATGTTAAGAATAAAATATTAATGTTGGATGCACCAAGCGATGGAAAATTGCCAGAGGGACTGCTGGTCAACTAGTATTTTGCCCGCTAGAGCCCATGCTTATGCCAGAAGGGTAATGGTCCAAGTTCATAATGTGTCTGAAAGAGACATTCGAGTAAACAGAGGTTGCATCTGGCTAATGTGCATTGTGCAGACACTGCAGTGCTACCCAGCAGCAAGAGTTCAAGGAAGAATGACAGAGTAACGCCTGACTTGTTTGATTTGGCGACTCCCGCTGCCAGCTGAATGGAAAGTGAGGATCAGTGAGAAGCTTGCCCAGAGAGACCAGGTGTTTTCTTTAAAGGAATGGGATGTAGGATGCGTGCAAGGAGCTGAGCACAATATCCGCTGCATGACGAAGACCATTTAGTGAGAGGTCTCAACGCCTGGCACCTGCTGACGTAGATGATGTGAGACGGCATCTGCAAGAGATGTTAGCTGCTGGTGTTATACAAGAATCCAGAAGCCCTTATGCTTCCCTCATTGTGGTAGTGAGGAAAAAGAATGGAACAGTAAGGATGTGTGTGGATTATCGCACCTTAAACCGGCAGACTATCCCTGATCAGTACACAATGCCCCGCATTCAGGATGCTTTGGACTGCCTAAACGGGAGCAAGTGGTTCTGTGCTGGATCTCTGCAGGGTACTACCAGATCCCGATGGCCCCAGAGGACCGTGAGAAGACGGCCTTTATCTGTCCGCTTGGCTTCTATGAATTCATGAGGATGCCTCAAGGTTTCAGGTGCCCCAGCCACTTTTCAACGATTGATGGAGCGTGCAGTGGGGGACATGAACTTACTAGAGTGCCTGGTATACCTAGATGATGTTATTGTGTTTGGCAGCTCACTGGAGGAACATGAGAGCAGATTATTTAAGGTATTGGACCGACTGGAGAACTTTGGCCTTAAACTGTCCATTGATAAGTGTCAATTCTTTCAAACATCAGTAAAGTATGTGGGACACATAGTATCCACCGAGGGAATAGAGACTGACCCAAGTAAAGTTGAGGCCTTGACCACCTGGCCAGCCCAAAAATCTAAAGAACTGCAAAGATTCCTGGGATTCTGTGGTTATTATCGGCGCTCATCAAGGACTATTCAAGAGTGATCCGCCTTTACTTAACCTTACTCAAGGGTATCCCCAACCACAAAAATACCAAAACTCAGCGTCCCTCAAGACTGAAAGAGTGTATTTTCATCCGAGTGAAGTATTTGGGGCCCGCTGGACTCCTGATTGTGAGACTGCTTTTCATGAGATCGTATATCAACTTACCCATGCTCCAGTGCTGGCCTATGCCGGTCCAAGAAAAACCCTACCCTGCACACTGATGCTAGCTTGCAAGGGTTGGGGCTGTAAGAACAAGAGCACGAGAACGCCTGAGACCAGTGGCCTTGCAGTAGAAGCCTGACCCCATCCGAAAAGAACTATCCTGTACATAAGTTAGAGTTCCTAGCTTTGAAGTGGGCTATTGTTGACCAATTCCATGAGTACTTGTATGGGGCTAAAATACTAGTAAAAACTGACAATAATCCTTTGACCTATGTGCAGACCTCAGCTAAGTTGGATGCCACTGGCCATAGGTGGCTTTCTGCATTATCTACATATGACTATGCTCTCGAATACCGAGCAGGTCTGAACCACATAGATGCTGATGCTCTCTCCCGGAGGCCTGTTCCCCAGAATGATTGGGTCAGATTGGCAGAACCTGACATTCGGGCACTCTGCCGGAAGTTTGACAGGGAGGAACAAATGTCCACGGACGCAGTGGACTGCATGGTGGATTGCTTGGGAGCCTCTGAGAATTGCATACCTGCTGCTTATTGCCACTTTTCTGCAATAGACATTGGTGCACTGCCTCAGCTGGACAATGACAGTATTCGGCGGGCTCAATCCCGCGATCCCATGATCAAAGCAGCTTTAGAAGCCCTCTATGCAGGAAAGATGTGTCCAAATTACGCCCACTGATTTGAGAACTGCACTGTTATACAAAGAAGGTCCTAAGTTGAAACTGATCAATAAACTGTTATACAGAGAAACAGTAGACAGAGGGGACAAGTAGACAAACAACAACTAGTGCTGCCCACTGCCTTCGAGACTCAGTACTGAGGTCCTTGCACAACCACATGGGGCACCTTGGTATAGACAGAACACTTGACTTGGTGAGATCCAGATTCTATTAGCCTAAGATGGGGGCTGATGTGGAGCAACACATTCGAACTTGTAGTCGCTGCTTACAGAGGAAAGCTTTGCCCCAGAGGGCTGCCCCCCCTTGTTAACATCACCACCAGTGCACCCATGGAGCTGGTCTGTATTGAAACGATAAAGTTCACCAGTAGTGGAAATGTGTAGGGCGCACAAATAAATATACAGCAGATAGCTTGGATGTAGAAAAATGTTCATAATTTATTCAATTTTCATGGCAAATAATCTCTATGTTTCACCTACATGTGTAGGCTTCTTCAGGAGATGCCTTTCACTGGTCAAAATATGGAAGCTTATTGATGTGTCCAACAATTCTTTTTGCAGTTCATCAAACCCTGTTTTTAAACATCTTCATTTCCATGTTATTTTCAATGTTTATACTTAGATATATAGCCTTAATAATCCTTCAGTGGATTTCTGGTTGAAATCTACCCAAGACACCGAGTTGCTACTCTCATGCTTTCTTGTTTAAGTATGGTTAGCCAAGTCCTGTGTCATTGGGGGTAGGGATTGTTGGTGGTCATGTGGGGCCAGGTTAGGTAGAAGCCCATTAGAGATCCCTGTTTAGAGCATGATTCCTGGTCCACCAGGGCTGTGGGGGAAGTGGCAAGGCCCCCACAGGAAGGGAGTTGGTGGCAGTGGCTCTCCCTCGTACCTGATGTGGCAGGGCGGCCTGGGTTGCAGACGGAGCTGAGGGGCCCTTCACCCAAATAAGGGGCCTGTTTGGAGGGGCAGGTCCTGGGGCACCAGCACACGGAGGCCGGGCAGGTCACAGGATGTAAAGGCAGGCCTTGGGGGGGTGGCCTACGGCTGGAGCTTAATGCAAGCCCAGGGGTATCCAGTGAACATGGCAACTGCAACTGATCGCTTTCAAAAAGGGTGACTCAGTCATGGCACCTGTGTTCTGGGCTACTTGGCAGGGTAGTGACCAGTTACAGGGGTAGGGAAGTACAGCGACAGGATGTTACTATATATACATGCGTGCGGGGGGAAGGGACCACGCCACATGACAGGCAGAAGGGAAGGGAGGGTATGTGGGGTGTAGTGTGGTGGTCAGCTGCTGAGCTGGCTGTGTGGCATGGTGGGTAGGTGGCAGGCTGGGGTTGGGAGGGTGCTAGGTTCGATTCTGGGCTGTGACCACTTTTTGCGTCAGGCCAGGCTTTATTTTTTTTTTTAAGTTTTACACATACACACACACACCCAACATGCACCCCCCTGGAGTTGAGAGTTCTTAAGTAGGAGGGTGTGGGAGGGCAAAGGCCCCCGCATAACATAGAAAACCAGTCACCGTCGCTGCAAGTGTACATCGCCGTAATTCATTTTCAGCGATGTACACTCGCTCAAACAAAGATCGCTATTCTGCGATCTCCATTATCACATAGAACAAAGCCCAGTGGGTGCTGAGGGGGATGTTGGCCTGGCAGGGATCCCCCATGGAGGAACAGCAGGAATCGGAGCAGCTTTGGGCCACTAGTTTGTGAAGGCAGATTGTTCAGAGGGGCCTGGGTGGTGGCAGTACCCAGGAGGTCTCCAGTTGCAGGACAGCCAGTAGCAAGGGGCTAGAGTACTGGAGCAGGGCCGGGTTTTTTTGGCTGCTGCACCAGTGTAGCTGATAAGGTGAGAGGCTGAGCGGAATGAAGAAGTAAGTGCAGTGAGGGTAGCACCAGTACAGAACCAAGTTCAAGTGAGTTATGGGGCCTGGTTCACAGAAACATAGACTTTGATGGCAGATAAGGACCGCTTGGCCCACCTAGTCTGCCCATTTCCCTACTTATTGGATAAGCTGCAGATCCTAGTTAACCAATGGCCTACTTCTTCCTACCCCACACCAGAAATGCCTTATGTCTGCCCCATGCATTCTTGAATTCCCCCACTGTTTTTGACCCCACGACCTCATAGGTCATAGGAGAAAAACATCCTGGGACCCCTTGTGGCTTGGGCCAACACCCAGGGGCCCAGGTGGGGGGGGCAGCTCACTTTCCCATGGTGGAGTTGGGGCAACGACTAGTGCCAGAGAGAGGGCAACCCAGCAGTAAAGAGAAAAAGGTTTGGCGTACAAGATTGAGAAAGCCAGGAGACTGAGGGTTCTGAGTTGAGAGGTCCTTGGGTAAAGCATCCAAGGAGAGAGAGAGACAGAGAGGAGGGAGGGAGGGAGAGAGAGGGGGAGAGAGAGAGAGAGAGACAGTTAGAGTTTAAGAGAATCCTTGCTTGTACTGCCTTTAAAACCATCATTTTTGCTGCTCTAAATGTCCAGCCAGTATGTCTATAAAAAGGTTCGGTTAGCCCCATGGAGCTGCTTTATTTATTTGCATGAAGTGTGTGACCCCTGCATTGCTGGAATCATTTGCAATGCAGGAACTGAATAAAGAAGCTGGTTGGGAGAAGAATAGCAGTAATGTGCTTTGTTTAAACTGAAAGGGGGAAGTTAACGAAATGGAAGCCCTTTTTCCCCCCCTTCCTTTCAGCTAAATTAATTCTTCCTAAGTTTTTATTACAGATGAACTTTTCCATCCTGCTTAGGTGGGACCAAGGGGCTCTGGGGGCTTAAGAGACTCAGGAGGTATGCAACGTGGAGTTCCAGGTCCGATGCCAGCATTCAGGGAGAAATCCAGATTTGATGGGTGAAACTGAGAGTGCACAGGTGAAAGAAGATGCCAGTAAGGTAGGCCACATCTTTCCTTCCTTGGATGGGAGTGCATTTTCACAGTGACTTAGCGCTTGAGGTGGCCCCTTCCCAATGCCCCCAGAAGATCTGCGATGTATATGCCCCTAGACAGGGGCTGGGGGAGGTTACATGAGCAAAACCCTAGGTCTAAACTGAACTGGTCCCCTTTTTCAGCACTGTACGTGCGTGAATTACATCATTGCTCTGATCAGTATACTCACTGCTTCGACTGCCTGGGACCTGACCACAATGGGGGTCTGCATGCCTGCGCCCACTTTCACCATCATATAGAAGAGTTTCGGGCTCTGTGGCAGGGACATCTTGTCCCAGATGTTAGAGATAGGCATTGCCACAGAAAGTCAGCAGGCATTGGGCAGACCCTTGGCTCCTTCTGTGTGACTGGGGAGCACCTGTCACTGTGCAGTAACCACGGCACCAGACCAGCCTGTCACTGGGCACTAACCACGGCACCATACCAGCCTGTCACTGGGTGCTGTCTTCCGCTATGATGATGGCAACGCAGATTGTTGGCGCTCACTCTAGCATTGGTACTGCTTATGGCACCAGTGTCTGTGTCAGGGCAGCTGTCTGCATAGGCATGTGTGTCAGTGAGGGCCTCAGCATTGTTTGTGATGTCGACGCCAGCAGTGTGGGGGGTCAGAACTGCAAAGGCCGAGAGGCTAAGCTATGCAACACTTCACCCGAGTCACTGGCAAAACAGTTGCCTTCTTGAATATACTTAAGTCAACTTACCTGGCTTTTTATAATCTCAAATATTCACAAATATTAAAATAATTATCAATTTTTAATTCACATAACTTTATTTATGAAAATCAAAGCAGAATGGGTCAAGATGAGCAACTTTTAGATAGTTTTGAAAGATGCAGTGAAGCCCAAATAACCATACAGTGCAATCTGCTAAACTGTAAAACAAAATGTAACATTTTTTTCAAAAATAATACTTTCTGTTGTCTGAATTCTCTCTGCATTTACAGTAGAGTACAACATTTTTGTTAAAGCAGTCTGCCTGCTGCAAATAATTTCAACCAGCCTCATTTTTAAGTCTGTCATGCGCGCAAGCATAGACGAACTTGTTGATATGAGAGTTGCTAGAGAGAGGTGTGAGGGGTGCCGGCCTAATGGTCAGTCTGTGGCTGGCAAATCAGCAGGCAGTGTCCTGATGACACTGGTTTGCTGAAGGAGCTGGTCTCGGCAAACATTTCAAAGGACAGAGCCGATGCTGCATGCGGCTCTGTCCTTCGAAATGCGAGCCCTTCAGCTGCAACTTAGTGTGTCTTTCCTGGTTAAACAATTTCCCTGTTCCCTGCTGCAGCTCAGTGTGTCTTTCCTGGTTAAACAATTTCCCCGTTCCCTGCTGCAGCTCAGTGTGTCTTTCCTGGTTAAACAATTTCCCTGTTCCCTGCTGCAGCTCAGTGCGTCTTTCCTGGTTAAACAATTTCCCCATTCCCTGCTGCAGCTCAGTGTGTCTTTCCTGGTTAAACAATTTCCCTTTTCTGACACCCACTCCCGGTGTTGGATGGGGCCCCAACCCATCTGTACCCCTTGCCAACATCGGGGTGCTCAATCCCTGTGTCAGCATCCCCCCTCTTACTGTTTCTTTCCTGGTTAAACAATTTCCCCTTTCCGACACTGGGATGCCCACTCCCGATGTTGGATGCGCCCACCCCCATCCGTCTATATTGTTAGGTGACAATGGGGTGCCCAATCTCCGTGTCAGCAATAGCATGCCCCTCCCCACACACACACACACACTGTTGTGGCACACAGGAGCCCACTCCAGTGTGCCTATACATTAAAAAAATCCCTGTAAAATAGAAAACGTCCACCTGAAGTCTTTTTTTTTTATTTTACCTGTAAAATAGAAAACCTTCCAGCATCATCTCTCCAGTCCCTCCCCCCCCCACCCCAACCTCTCTCTGCACTCCACCTCCTTGCACCTCCCCTCAGCCATACTAACCCTCCAGAGGTCGGGAGCCACAATCTTCACTGGACAGGGATGCGTCTGCCGTCTTCAAAGCCGAACTAGGAACTGAGGAATCAGGTAAGCCTATATAATAGGACTCACTGGGGGGTTTCCACTTAGGTTGATATCTCAGCCATTTTTAGGAATTATGGCCACAAATTTTCAACATGGGGTTCTTGGGACCCCACCTCAAGAACGTGTTACTGTCATTTCGTTCCTCAGTCCCAAAAGCTGATTTTGCGGTCGCTGCACGAATTCACCTTTTGGGACTGAGTAATGAAATGACAGTGCTACTGTTCATGAGGTGGGGTCCCAGAAACACATGTTGCAAATTTGGTGAAAAAATTCCAAAAAATGACTGTGTTACAAGCATGTGTTGCGCAGTTTCTACACACGCTCGTAACTTTGCCAATTTTTAATATTTTTCACTCCAGATTTTCAACATTGCCATTTTGTCACACCTCCTTATGAACAGTACAGCTGTCATTTTTCACATCCAGCCTGAAATGTGTTTTCACACCAGTTGCACAGAATGGCGCGGTCACTGTGCAAAATCAACTTTCAGAATGGAGTAACAAAATCACAGTACCACTGTTCATGAGAGGAGGTCCAAAAAGCCCATGTTGAAAATTTGGTGAAAAAATACCAAAAAATGACCGTGTTACGGGCGTGCGTTGCACAGTTTCTATGCATGCTTGCAACTTTGCCAATTTCTCATATTTTCACTCCAGATTTTCAACATTGCCATTTTTTCACACCTCCTCATGAACAGTACAACTGCCATTTTTCACATCCTGTCTAAAATGGGTCTTAGCACCTGTGGCACCGAATGGCGCAGTTGCTGCGCAAAATCACCTTTTGGGATTTAGTAACGAAATGATAGTGCCACTGTTCATGAGGTGGTGTCCCAAAACGCCCATGTTGAAAATCTGGAGTGTAAATACCAACAAACATCTGGGACATTAGGGTTTCTAACTGTAATGCCCCACCCCCCACCCTGTAGAGACTGACAGGCGTTGGGCGTGTGCCTTGGGGTCGTTGGCCATAATGCTCACACCAATCCACCCCCACCCTGCAGCCAGTGACAGACATTGGGGTGTGCCTTGAGTCATTGGCCCAAAAGTTCACCCCATTCTCCTGTACTGCACCCATCTCAGTTTATTTCATTATGGAATGGGGTGAGCGTTAGGGCTGAAGACCTCAAGGCACACCACGACGCCTGTCAGTGTCTGCAGGATGGGGGTGAAATGGCGTGAGCGTTATGGCCGATGACCCAAAGGGACACCCCCAATGCCTGTCAGTCTCTGCAGGGTGGGTGTGGGGCGTTAGGGTTGGAAACCCTAATGCCTCATTAAGGAAGTAAATCAGGGAAGGACATTTGATGTCACCTACCTTAATTTAAGCAAAGCCTTCGACAACGCCCAACATAGAAGGCTGATTAACAAGATGAGTAGTCTGGCAATGGGGCACAAGCTGATAAACTGGGTTAGAAACTGGCTGATGGACAGGAGGCAGAGTGTGGTGGTAATGGGATCTAATCAGGGGAGACTGGGTGACCAGTGGGGTACCTCAGGGATACATTCTGGGACCAGACCTGTTCAATGTCTTCATTATAGACATTGCGGAAAGGCTAGAAGGAAAGGTCTGTCTGCCTGTTTGCAGATGACACCAACATCTGTAACAGAGTGAATACTCCAGAAGGGGTGGAGAAAATGAGCAGGGACATGGAGAGGCTTACAAAATGACCTGAGGAGTGGCAACTGAGGTTCAATGCAAAGAAGCCCAAATAATGCACCTGAGAAGAGGGAAACCTGTGGAGAGTTACGGGATGGGGTGGAGGTGCTGATGATCACCAAGGAAGAAAGGGACCTAGGAGTTATCAGTTCTGATGACCTAAAGGTGTCAAAGCAGAGCACAAATGTTGCAAGGACAGCCAGTGGCATGCTGGGATGCATAGGCAGAGGTATCACTAGCAGAAGGCACGAGGTGGTGTTGCTATTGTATAATGCACTAGTGAGGCCTCACCTACAGTACTATGTGCAATTCTGGAGGCCGCAAATGTGCAAGGACATTGACAGGTTGGCGGCAGCCCACAGAAAGGCAACCAAGATGGTACATGGTTTGCAACACAGAACATATCAGGAGAGATTAAAAGGACCTCAACATGTACTTATTGGAGGAAAGGAGGGAGTGGGAGAACATGATAGATAAGTTTAAGTACCTCAAGGGCATAAACAAGGTGCAGAGGTGGACATCTTTCAATTCATCAAACGTTCGGCATTGACAAATGCTTGTTTTTTATCCTAAAAAAAAAGAAAACCACCCATCATTGTCTGCTGTATAACCCCCCTCCCCTAAACAGTATACAGACACTGGGAGTGCCCAATCCCCCAGTGTCATCTGTCCGTCCATTGTTGTCCGCTGTGTAACCCCCCCCCAAACAGTATACAAACACTGTGGATGCCCAATTCCCCAGTGTCCTCATCTGTTCAGCAAACTCCCTGAAAAAAAGAAAACTTTCCCTCATCGTTTTTTTTCCCTGTAAAAAGAAAATCGTCAATTGTTGTCCATTCTGCTGTTACCCAACCCCCCTACCATCCCACTCAGGACCCACGACCCCACACCCCCCGTACTCCATACTTACCCACTGGAGGTCCGTCACCGTACTCTACCTTGGACTGTAGGCACGTCTTTGCTCTTCAAAGCCCAACCGCGAACTGAGGTAAGCACTTCAATATATTTCAGTGGGGTTTTTGGTGTCAATGTATTTCAATAGGGTTTTCAACCTAGTGGCATAACTTGGCCATTTTTAAATATTTTTGCCCCAAATTTTCAACATATGTTTTTGGGACCCCACCTCACAAACAACTTTACTAAGGTCATTTTCAGACATCCCCTCCCACCTCGTGACACCAGTGCCTTCTACGATTTAACATTCGGGGCATTGACAAATGCTTGTTTATATTAATTTGCTCCATTCATTGAATATGGAGGGGTCATCAAAGTGCACTGGATGACCCCATGAAAAAGTGAGGGGTCTGCTGACCACCCCGACCCCCTGGCTCCTCTGCCTATGATGCTAGCACTAATGTCTCTGTCAGCATCACTTTTGGTGGTGGTGGGGTTTTAGGCACATGGCTGATACACACATCACTGTTGATGTCCCTTGTGGCATTGGCATGGACCTTACTGCTGAGGCCTCTACTAGCACTGATACCATCAGCATCCCTGGATCAAGGGCTGTCCCTGCAGCATGGCCCCCTAGGAACAAGCCAGTTGTCATCTGGCCATGGCCTCCCACTTCAGACACCCACTCACTAGCCACCACCAATGTTGGTGCTCTAGGTTTGGAGGTTTTTCTTGCTCCTTCTCTTGGGTGAAAATGGCAAGTAAGCCATATGGTGCTCGAGTGGACACGAGTATGGTGTACCCTTCTGCCACTGACGTCCCCCTCAGGCTTCCTCCGTAAGGGAACCCTGGGTCCATTGTCTCAGCAGCAGTTCTGATGTTGGATGGAGTGCCTACACACCTGGCTTAGGGAGAGCAACCTTGTAGTGCTCCCATCACCTTTCATAGCTACTTCTGTTGGGGTTCTAGCCTTGTCTCCCTCAATATCCTCCTCTGAGAACAACACATCCTCTCTCTACATGCTGACCACCACTGAAGATTTCCTCCTTCAAACTTGAATGTCATGCCACTAGCTCTCCTTGGATAGCCATGGCAGGACAACATGGTGATCTCTCCCTGGCATTCAGCACTGAGAAAGACAACTGAAGCAATATAAAAGTGCCCTTTTTCTGCCCCTCCAGCTCCTGGAGACATTCATATGATCAGCTATCACCCTGTACAGTAGTAGGAATGATGTCTCTCCTGATCCTGTGGGACATCAGGGCTATCCCCATGACTCAGTCATACCCCCAGCTCCTGAACCGAAACAGATGCATGCAGTGTGGAGGAAGATGATGACCTCAGCCAAGTTGTCGCTCAATATAACATCACGACAGGTGTACATGGCAACCTATTAATGGGATCAGATGTATGCCTTTCTTTCTAAAATTCCTGTGTGTGATAAAGTTTAAGTCGTACTTGACATTTGCAAATAAGGGAACAGAGGCTGATTGACACCAGACAAAGCTGGCGTAAGATGCCTCAGAGGTTGCCTTGCGCTCAGCAGCCTCATCTATCTGTCTCAGGTGGATGTCTTGCCAAAGCCATGAATATCTTGAGTAAGCCTCTCCTCAGTAGATCTAGTTGCCTGCTGAAAGGTCCTGAATGCCCCATTATGGGGAATGTCCCTTTATCACAGTGGATGGAGTAGCAGTTATCAGAGCCAGCAACTCCATTGCTCCCTCAGGATCTACTGCACTCACCCACTTGGCCCATGGATCAAGAAAGTCTAATTGACTCCTCTCCCAACCCTTCCCCCAGTAGGGACTGAGGTCCATGGCCTTTGTGTTGAGCCTGCCGCTCCCTCTTAATGGGAAGTGTGCTACTTGACCTAAAATTGGGACTCTCTAAAGCAGACTGATTTTTAGCAAAATAGAAAAATGTCTTACCATAAGTTCAGATTTGCAAGAATATCTTCTCCAGCCGGCCCAGTGGTGCTGAGGGTTGAGGCGCTCAGAGGGCAGTTTTGTTTTTGTCACCAGGCTTCCAGATGATCCTTCATTTTTCTCTTTGACATGTTGGATATATTGGTCATTTTCTGGCCCGCATTGACACATACAACAACAATACTTCTCTTTCCTTCTATTTCTGGATGGGTTACATCCCCTTACTCTCTGTCCCACTGGAGTATATCCCCATTAATTGATATTCATAATTTTCCTGTTTTTCTGTATCCATCTCTACGTTGAACTCCCAGTGTGACAGTACACACTGACACCTTGGCTGTAACGATCTGACAGAACTGTCAATGTGATTGCTTTGCACTGCACCCTCAGTGGGTATTATCCTTGCCAGCACTGAAAGAGATCCTGTGTCTTAAGGGACTGGTCATATCATGTCTGATTTTTCCGCATTCAGTGCTTAGCCAGAGTCCTATTTTATTAGTGTCCCTACCATCTATTACATCCAACTTTCTTCCAGAGAAAACACTGCTTCATCTCTCACATGACACATTCTAGATAAATACCATCTACAAAGTCTGAGGATTTGTGCCTCACATGGCATGGGCATGGGACACCATGGGCTGGATTTTTGAAAGCCAGAGATTGCCACAAGTGTGGATGTGCCAGAAATATGGAGCACCAGGCTTGTGGCAGTCTAAAGGGAGTTTCTATCCCTTGCAGCAATTGACGCAAGCTAGACCATCTTTCTAGCTTGTGTCAATCCTGGGGACCGTTTTCACGGGGCTTACGCCTGAGATTTGGTGCAAGCTCTGTAAAGCAGGTGAACTGTCAGAACTGTGCCCCAGCCGGCCCGGTGGCACTGAGGGTTGAGGTGCTGGATGCCACACCTTGCGCTACGCCGGCAGCCCGGGTTTGGGAACGGACTCGGGTGGCCGGGGGTCGGTGGGGAGAGGGAGGATTGAGCATCCCAATGGATGCTCTCCTCCCTCAGGGGTGGGAAACCAAGAATGCATCCGTGCTCTGCATCCTTCCAGCCGGTGGAAGCACCGGCATCAGGAAGGGATGGAGGCAGCTCCGATCGCCGGAGCCGGGAAGGGGGGATGTCACAGTGCATGAGAGGCCGGCGTGCATCAGCACTCCACCACTCAGGACGTACGTCCCAAGCGCCGACGTCTCAGGGGGTGAGGGACCTAAGGGGAGAAAAAAAATGGAAAAACCCCTCCGGCAGCCCTGGATGAAGGCCGCTCCAGTACCACCCGGGCCACCGACAAGGGACAGACCCCACTGTGCGAGGAGAAGAAGAGGAGGCACTCTAGGGGCAGATCCCAAGATAGGTGACTCGGGGGACATGAGTGGATGGAAGGAATGGGCTCTGGAGGTAGACAGGAGGATAAAAAGGAAAATAAAAAAAAATTAAAAAAAAAAGAACTGTGCCCCAGATTATAACATTGGTCACAGTTGCACTGTGTCACCCTGTGAAAATCAGGCTTCCATGTCTTCTTTCTTTCTAGTTGGGCTTTTATTATTTTATTACCTGTGGGTTATCAACTTTAGAACCCAGTATCCAGAAAATGTTTCCGCTCTATTTCCAAGGCTATAATCTCTTTAGCAGAATCTCTTGCTGTTTTTCTTACCATAATCCCCTTCATATCAGTACCAGGTCATAACGTGGCATGCTTAATAGCGTATGATATTATGGCTAACCCGGTACAGCGCTGCACCGGTGAGTGAATGGTGCAATACCACGTAAACTGCTGAACACGGTATTGCACCATTCTCACTCTCCCAGGCAGAGGATAAGACCTCTGCTGGGAATAGGTTCTGCTGACCAGCTGCTGTGGCTCAATGGACTGAGCCACAACAGCAGGGAACCCAAGCAGTGATTCTGAGACTGGGTTTGATTCCCGGTCCCAGAAACTTTTATTTTGTTAAACTTTGTGCACTCCCCGACTTGAAATCCAACCCCTGGAGTTGAGAATCTACAGTGGGTAGGGTTCAGGGGTGCTGCACCCCGTAACAGGGGCTGTGGGCTACAGAGCTCCCCACTGAAAAAAGAGATATGCCACATGGCAAGAATCGCTCTGTATTGGCAGCATGCTTTTGCCGTGCAGCACAGTATCGCACGACATTATGACCCCGTGCCCTTTATATCAAGCGGATATGGATGCACTGGATTGCTTATATCTGCACTCCAATGCCTAAATTTCACTTCTTTATGGGGAATTTTTGTCCCCATTCTGTCTGTCTTAGTGCTTCATATATACAGTTTGCACTTGGTATTATTAGACTGCTGCTCTACATGACACCCGTAGAATATATTGCTTGACTGTGCAAGAGGGCAGCTGTCTGAAGTCAATGCCATTTTTTGTTTGGGATTGTGGCCATAGCTCTGGCTCGGGATTTTGTATAGATTTTTTTACAACCCATCTCCCCTTGTTGGGAGGTTGTTTTTCTCTATGAGGTCGTGAGTTGATTATATTCATTTTTTTCATTTTTACTGCCTACAGTATATCCTATTTCCTTTCTTTTCCTTTTGATAAACACAGTGTTCATTTTTTCCCTTTTCACTGTCATTTCATATTTATTTTCTTTACCTTTCAATAAACACAGTCTTTACTTTCATTCAGCTTGCTAACAGACCTGATTAGTTAAGGAGTTGGTGATAGTTATTGGCTGCATAATGCATGCACTGGTGCTGACACCATTGTTGATGCCCTCCAAAGATTTGTTTTGCCCCTGGCCCAGAGGTGCAGAGGGCTAAGATGCTGGCAACATCTTAACTCTCACTGTGCTGTTGACTCGAGTTTTAGGAACAAACTCAGGTTGCCGAGGGTTGGTAGGGGAGGGCTGAGAGAGCATAGAGCAGCCTGCCACCTGGCAGCTCTTGCTGAGGGTCGGTAGGGAAGGGCTGAGAGAGGATAGAGCAGCCTGCCACCTGGCAGCTCTTGCTGAGGGTCAGTAGGGGAGGGCTGAGAGATGATAGAGCAGCCTGCCACCTGGCAGCTCTTGTTGAGGGTCAGCAGGGGAGGGCTGAGAGAGGATAGAGCAGCCTGGCAGCTCTTGCTGAGGGTCGGTAGGGGAAGGGCTAAGAGAGGATAGAGCAGCCTGTTGCCTGGCAGGTCTTGCTGAGGGTTGGTAGGGGAGGGCTGAGAGAAGATAGAGCAGCCTGCCACCTGGCAGGTCTTGCTGAGGGTTGGTAGGGGAGGGCTGAGAGAGGATAGAGCAGCCTACCTCCTGGTAGCTCTTGCTGAGGGTCGGTAGGGGAGGGCTGAGAGAGGATAGAGCAGCTGGCCACCTGGCAGCTCTTGCTGAGGGTTGGTAGGGGAGGGCTGAGAGAGGATAGAGCAGCCTGCCACCTGGTAGCTCTTGCTGAGGGTCAGTAGGGAAGGGCTGAGAGAGGATAGAGCAGCCTGCTGCCTGGCAGGTCTTGCTGAGGGTTGGTAGGGGAGGGTTGAGAGAGGATAGAGCAGTCTGCCACCTGGCAGCTCTTGCTGAGGGTTGGTAGGGGAGGGCTGAGAGAGGATAGAGCAGCCTACCTGGTGGTGACACTGAGGGATTGGGCACCTTGTCACTGTTATGTTTGTAGGAGGGGATGGGGTGGGTACCGAGAGGGAGGGTTGGGTGGTGAGACAGTAACAGAAAAAAAAATGACCCATGGAGATGTAGATATAACCACATATGCAGGAGTGTGGTTTACTCTTACAGCTGCCAGACATTCCACATATTCCAGGCTGACTGACAGATCAGCTTGGCTTGCTGGGAAGCACAGATCAAAGGGAGCAGCTGACCCCTGATTGTATCGGCTGTTCCTTTTCAAGTTTGTGCCGTCTCCACCCGGCAAGCATAAACTCTGTCATACTAAGTGTTTCTGATAATTGGTGTGACACTAAATTGCCCCTAAAACACTGCTCTGAATTGGAGGAACAGTGTCACACCCATCAAAAAGCAGCACTACTGTAATACGTTCGCTTGCACCTGCGCGCATAGCGAACATAAAAAACAATCAGAGTTCATAGGGAAAGGGACTGCTTCCAAGGAACATAGAACTTAGAAATTGTTGGCAGATAAGGTCCGCTTGGTCCACGTAGTCTGCCCATTTAAGTAACCTTCCGTGGTTGTGGAAACCTTAACAGATAATTGAAGGAGCTGGGTTGGTTCAGAGGCATGGTGGGGATAGTTGTGCAACTTATATCAAAGGAGTCTTCTTCCAAGGACATGAACTACTGTGGTTGTGGAAACATTGACAGATAATTGAAACAGCTGGGTTTGCTGTGAATAGAATGCCCAGTAAACAACACCATCTGGGGTAGAGACTGTGAACCAATTTTGTCCAGCTTCTAGGATCAAAGGGACTAAGGGAGGATGACCCTTTGATTGACAGAAAGATGTAATAGGAGAACAGGTTCCTAGGGGAAATTTGAACTAGCATCACAGGCAGGCAATGGCAGATTCAGCTGAGGACAGAGCACAGCAGATGTCCACTGCAAGCAAAGGGGGATTCTGTGCCACCTAAATCTCACATCTTAGTGGCAACCTAATAGTTAAACAAGGAAGAAATGCAAGAGTGATATAAGATCTTTTAGACAATAGTCAACAAAAGACAGAGGTTTTCCTTTTTTGTAATCTTTACTGTCTTAATTGTTTTAATTTTTTATTTCCTCTTGTGTATTTTATCAATTTTGTATTTTACTGTGTATTCTGTAGTTTGTACTTAATGTTCTGTGTGACTGTGCAGTGTCTTATGGCACAGATAATAATCAGTTTCTATTGAGCAAACTGGTGTTCTGCTGCCAGTGAGCACAACTACCAAATACAAAGTAATCTGTCTCCGATACAGAGGTGGTAAGAGGTTCCCATGAGTGACTGAAAGGCGTATTCTGTGTCAAAAGTCAGACCTCACACTGGGTGGGCAGTAGACAGTGGTGGTATTAGAACCAGGCCAAGATACCCTACAGTTAGGTGATGGCAGCACCAAAATACAAGAAGCTGTCCAGGCATCCCATTGTCCTTGTGTGTATGCGCATGGCAGACCAATGCCAGCAGGACAGACATTTATTACAAACTACTGTCCTGACCATGCCTCTGAACCAACTCAGCAGCTACAATTATCTGATAAGGTTTCCACAACCATAGGAGGTTGCTTCCTTGGAAGAAAGCCCTTTCATGTAATCTTGCTATGTGCTCATACAATTTCTTTCTCTTTTCTTGAGGCCAGTTAACCCTTTCTGACCACCTGGTGCACGTCTATATTCCCCATATAGGCCCCATATGTATGCTACAAATCTATGTCTATGTTACAGTTCCAAATCTATATCTATGCTATGAAAATATTTTTTTACACTTCATGTGAGAGAAATTGCCGCAGTCACATTTTACATAATGCAGTGCAACTAATAATCTATTTGCTTTATTTTCAGGATGGATTTATTGACTTCATGGAATACATTGCTGCATTAAGTCTGGTTTTACGAGGGAAGTTAGATAAGAAACTGAAGTGGTACTTCAAGCTATATGATGCTGATGGGAATGGAACAATTGACAAGAAAGAATTACGCAGCATATTTTCGGTAAGGAAAAGACGGGCATGTGATGTTCTCAGCAGTAAGTGTACCAGATTGCTCAGTCCCAAGAGAGAAGAACTTGGAGGTGTAGGCTCAGCAGTCAACACTGCAAAAGGCATTACACAAGTTATGGTTCAGGTTGTAATTTTCAGAAGGGGCCCTACACTGGATGAGACACTAAATGATAGCATATCCTATAGAAAAGATATAACCAAGCCACAATGAGCTTACATGAGAGCAACAAAGCACAATAGATAGTATAGTGGATTTTAACTACTATATGGAGTTCAACTAACATCTTAAAAAAGCAGTGGTACAAATTGCACATGCAATGGCCTTACTAAGAACAGAGAATTTTTCACTCATGAGTGGGTTGGGCTTCCATAACTCTCTCACAGTTTATGCCCCCCTCCCCCCGGAATGCATTTCACATTTCCAGTAAGGCATTTCTGCATCATATATATATATATATATATATATATATATATATGTATATATGACAAAGAACCTCTGTGCGCACTGTCACTGATGAGTCCTGGTAGGACGAAACACGTGTCTATGTCATCTGTTAGCACCCTTGGCAAACTGTGTGAGAGGCCTTTCGGCACCATGCAATTCTGCTTAAAGTTGGACCAGCATAACATTCTGTGGTGATTTGCATATGCAGCCCATGATGCTTTGCATTGTGTGGGCATGTGTGATTTTGTATTTTCTTGAAACTTGGCTTCCCAGCCAAATGCCCTTTGGGTAACCCTTGCCTCAGTGTTTGTGCACAGAGGTTCTTTGTCTTTTAAATAGTTTTTTATTTTAATTGGTTCACCACAACATAACCCAGACAGACCATCTTAGGGTAGCTGGTTCATTCCACTGGGGTGTCAAACAGACTAGGCATACTGATGAGTCCTGGTAGGACGAAACATGTGTCTATGTCGTCTGTTAGCAGAAAAAGTTGATCTAACTTGTGGCAATTGCCGAACAGGATAGAAAATTCTGTTAGATCACCGCAAGTCCCATACACCGTATCGTTGGTGCACCGCGGCGTGCATCAATCTAAGACTTTCAAAAATCCTTCCATTGGAGTTTATATGTGAAAACTGAACTAGAGTCATATACTCACTGTGTGACCTCAGGTCACATCCAGCCTGCAAAATGAGTAGAAACAGAACGCCACTGCAATAAGAGGTTGCATCTGTGGTTTCCTGGGTAAAGTGTCAAACAAACAGGACATAACATGGTCCTCCCACTACCAGCAGGTTGACACTACACCTTTGCTGCACCAGGATGTTGTGAACATACCACTGGGATGTTTCCTTCTTGTCCCACTTACACATGTACCCACACAGTACAAGGCACACACATTGGAACTCCTATTGACTTTAGACACACCTGGCCCTGCTCTTCAGCTTGAAGCATCCTCACTTTGATTTGGCAGCATGCTCTAGGAGACAGAATACAGTTTGGCCAGTTAAATAAGTTACCTGTACATTGTAAGGCAAGCTTAGTCACAGATAAGGCAAGCTCAGTCATAGATGGATTAGATAAAAAGTATGGCGGACTTCCAGATGACATGGAGGGTGCCACTGTGGATAATTTTTGTGTTTTGACCATGCCGGAATTGCTGGGTCTGGCCCCGAAGGGTGGCTGCTACAAATTAGAACGGGCGCATAGGGCTGTTATGCCCAAGCCGGTGGCTGGCCAACCTCCCTGCCAAATCATCAGGATTGGCAAGCTGTTCTAAATGCCTATCGGGGTGTAAAGGAACTAACTTATGCGGGGCATCATCTTTTCATATCCCAGGACTTCTCTCAGTGGCTACAAAAGAAGCGGAAGCCTTTCTATTCTATTATGGATAAACTCCGTGAGCTGCAAGTAGACTTTTATTTCATCTACCCAGCCGTCCTTAAAATCAAGCACGAAGGAGCCACCTTCACATTCTGGGAGGCAGATAAGGTGCTCACTTTTGTCCAGGATCTGCAGAAAAAGTTGGCCAAATTGTAGATCTGCCTGAGAGGATCTGTGCTGTCTGTTATTGTTGCTGACTCTTCCCTACTTTGCCACCTTAGGACCCGGGGGGGGGGTGTTCTACACCTCAGTTGGATATGTCTTGCCCTGACTCCCCACGGACTGGACTCACCATAAAAAGACTGCAGGATGGACTCCAGGAGCTGTGGCTTGCCTGACAGTTGTTCCCTAAGGCATGGGAACTTTTTCTTTAACTCAGCTGACCCTCACAAAGAAGTGGAAATAACAGTGTTTTGTTTGGGATCCTGCATCACTCTTACTCACTCCACATAATAAATAGCAGGCCCATTCTTTTGACTAAGGGAAGTGACCGCAATCTGAATATGGATTGGTGTCTTCAGGTAGGCTCGGGGGTCGGGGGCTGAATTGAGTACTGCATGTGATGCTGGATGTGCGCGGCCTTCTCCAATTGCCTGCCCTGGCCTTAGATGAGTGTCTCTTATATATTGGAGAAGACAGAACACCAGGAGGAAGGAGCTACTGGTATAACTAAAACTTCTCTACTGGGACTAAGAACTAGATCTCTTGTACTGGGACCTTCAATTTCGGGTAAAAAAAAAAAAAAGGAGTTGGTGTGTTTGTCAGAGGTAGTTGAAGTAAATAATCTGTTATCTGTGTACTTATCTAGGTGCTTGTCACAGGTGTCAGAAGGGAATTGTTATCTGTGAAATTAACTAAATGTAGAAAAATTTGCAAAGTAGGGGGAGTGGCTTAGCTAGAAGGAGCCAGGTTAAGACCAGATATAAACACTGCCCTAGATAGCTTCTGCCAGAGAAGGCAGAACACTGGGAGGAAGGAGCTACTGGTATAACTAAAACTTCTCTACTGGGACTATATTGCCCTCCTTCCCCCTCCACCCCCCCCCCTAAATCAGTTCTACTTTTATAGGCACAGGATTTAAGTGACAACAGGAACTTCCTGTTTGGGAGCAGGAAGTGAGTGATCACAGAGCCACCAAAGACTCACCATCCTAGAAGGGTAAGAGTAGCTCTTCATCCCCCCAGCTGCTGGAGGTCTGACTCTGAGCAAGTAAGGAGACTACTGAGAAATATAGGAACTTCTTGTCTCAGAACAGGAAGATCAGGAGCTAAATTGGTGCAGAGGCAGTAAGTAAGTAGAGACAGAAGAAAAACAAAGAAATAAACAAACAGAGGAAAGAGTAAGTATTCCAAATAACAGTTAGGGGGCCAAAAAAAAAAGACATGATGGAAGTGGTGCAGTGCAGTGGCTGTGGAGCAGCAGTCTTCCGGGAGATGTTCTGGAGGATGCAGTGTTATCCCATCTGCAGACACCTCTCTGGGCTGAGGGAGGAGGTTGCTCATCTCCAGGCTGAGTTGGCCAGGATTTGTGGAACCTCCTCTCCCACCCAGAGACCACCAGGGTCACTGCCGTTGCCTCAGAGGTTGCCAAGAAAGAGGAGTGGTTGGACCACAGTGGGCTCAGGGAGGCTGAGGGTGGTGGAACAGAGTCACATCCCTCCAGTTGTACCTCTCCACAATTTCTATGCTGTTCTGGAAAAGTGTGGTTCCTCTATGGAGGCACCCACAGTGGAGACCAAGGAGGATGCTGGGAACCTCCATAAAGGAGATCCACAGGAGGGTGGCATGGGACCCCAAAGGGGAAGGAAACAACTCCTGGTGAGGGACTCCATTGTTAGGAAGGTAGAACTGGGGGAGGAAGGGGAGAGGGAGGTAAAGTGCCTGCCTGGCACCATGGCTTGGAGGGACAGGGAGCAAATCCTCAGGATCGTAGGAGCAGCTACACAGGGCCGGGAGCTGGATGTCATTGTCCACCTAGGGACAAATGACATGGCTAAGAAAGGGATCAGAGCAGTGCAAGAAGCGTTTGTGGAGATGGGGAGGGGCCTTAGACAAATAGCACACACGGTAACCTTCTCGGAGGTGCTGCCTGTCTATGGCACGGGTGAGGCTAGGGTGCTCCACACCATGGGATTCAATCAGTGGTTAAAAAACTGGTGCAGCGCTCAGGGATCCGGCTTCACTGGGGACTGGGGGTCCACCTGGAGAGATGCAGGCCTATACTGGCATGATGGTCTGCATTTGTCCGAGGGAACCAGAATCCTAGGTGATAGGTTTAAATACTTCATTGACAAGCATTTAAACTAGCCAAGGGGAGGCACTGGAAAGAGCAGGGAAATCCTAGCCCCCAAAAAATATCAGAGTGTACTAAGTAAGGTAGACACCAACATAGAGATGTCGATAGGGAGAAGCACAGGGGTAAATGGAGAAAGTGACAAATGCAATAAGGACAGAGATGGGGCAAAAAGGGGTAAGGCCATCAAGAAATGGAGGGTAATGAGTACCAATGCCCATAGTCTGGTCAACAAGCTCCCTGAACTGGTGGCCTTGATGGAAGAGGGATGCCTGGATATTGTAGCAGTCACAGAAACATGGTACACAGAGAACCGTGACTGGGATGTTATCATACCAGGGTACACAA
This sequence comes from Neoceratodus forsteri, assembly GCA_016271365.2. Taxonomy (NCBI): domain Eukaryota; kingdom Metazoa; phylum Chordata; order Ceratodontiformes; family Ceratodontidae; genus Neoceratodus; species Neoceratodus forsteri. The sequence goes on from CM057459.1 coordinate 179,712,965, forward strand.
CCTACAGGAGAGACAGGGAGGGCAGAAGGGGGAGAGTAGCTCTCTACATAAGGGAGGGCAAGCATTAAGGATACAATACTTGAAGCAACATCCCATTGTGTTAGACAGAAAAGGAAGTGCAAAAGAAGAAGGAAACCACTTTGGTTCTCAAATATAGTAGCAGAAAAGGTCAGAGCCAAAAGGCTGGCCTTCAGAAAATATAAGGAACACAGCGGATGAAGATAGGAGGCATACCAAACTGCCCTAAGGGAAGCAGGTAAGGCAGTAAGGCAGGCAAAGTCCCAAACTGAGGAAACACTAGCACGAACAGTAAAGAAGGTGACAAGACTTTCTATAGATACATTAGTGAAAGGAGAAAGTCGAGGGGGTATTGCTAAGCTTAATGGAGAAAAGGGAGCATGTGAGGAGGAGGACCCTGTAAAGGCATCTATCCTAAATAGATACTTTTGCTCAGTATTTACTGAAGAGAAGGTAGGGCAGGGCCCACAGCTCAGCATCATGGGCACAGGGGGGAGGTGAGCACTACTCCCTTCACAAAGAAAGGGTCCTACAAGAGCTTGCTAAGCTCAGGGTGGATAAGGCAATGGGACCTGATGGCATACATCCCAGGGTACTTAAGGAGCTAAAGGAGGAACTAGCAGAGCCATTAGCAGAATTGTTTAGTGAGTCTCTGAGCACAGGAGAGGTCCCAGAAGACTGGAGAAAGGCTCATGTGATCCCACTCCACAAGAGTGGTAGCAGGGAGGAGGCGGGAACTACAGACCGGTCAGTCTTACCTCAGTAGTGGGCAAGATTATGGAGGCACTCCTTAAGGAAAGGATAGTGCAACACCTGGAATCCATGGGGCACAGGATCCAAGACAGCATGGGTTTACAAAGGAAGGTCCTGTCAAACTAATCTCATAGATTTCTTTGACTGGGTAACCAGAGTGGTGGACCAAGGGGAGCAGTTGATGTAGCCTACCTTGACTTCAGCAAAGCTTTGACACTGTTCACATAGAAGATTGATAAATAAGCTAGGTAGGCTCGGGGTGGGTCAAGTTGGTCAACTGGGTGGCAAACTGGTTGACTGGCAGAAAACAGAGAGTGGTGGTAAATGGTATACAGTCAGAAGAGATGCAAGTCACAAGTGGGTACCTCAGGGATCAGTCCTGGGGCCAGTCCTATTCAACATCTTCATTAGTGACCCGCAGATGGACTAGAGGGTAAGGCTTGTCTGTTTGCAGATGACACCAAGATCTGCAACAGAGCAGATGATCCAGATGGGGTGGGCAGAATGAGAAGAGATCTGGATAAACTAGCAGAATGGTCAGAAGAGTGGCAACTGGATTTAATGCAAAGAAGTGCAAAATCATGCACATAGGGAAGAGAAACCTGAAGCCACTTATAGGCTGGGAGGAGTTGCTAGCAGTCACAAAGGAAGAAAGAGACTTGGGCATCATCATCACTGATGACCTAAAATCATCAAGCAGACCTCTAAAGCAGTAGGTAAGGCTAGGGGGTGTTAGGGTGTATTAGTAGGGGTATCACAAGTCGTAAGAGGGAGTAATAATCCTCTGTACAAGACATTGGTTAGGCCCCATCTGGAGTACTAGTGCAGTATTGGAGCCACACCTTCACAAGGACATTAACCAAATTGAGGCAGTCCAGAGAAGGGCAACCAAAATGGTGCAGGACTGCATCAGAAGACATATAAGGACAGATTAACGGAGCTCAATATGTATACCCTTGAGCAAAGGAGGAGAGAGGTGATATGATCGAGACATTTAAACACCTTAAGGGCATAAACAAGGTGAAAGAGTCTAACATGTTTAAATATAAGAAAAATAGCAGGACAAGAGGACACAGCATGAGATTAGAGGAGGCCGATTAAGGGGAATGTGGAAATTCTTTTTCACAGAAAGGGTGGTGGATGCATGGAATGGCTTACCACAAGAAGTGGTGGCTATGAATACAGTGCAGGGCTTCAAACAGGCATGGGATAGGCATAAGGGAGCAATAAAAATGACTATGAATAGATAGGTCACTGACAGAGCAAAGGCCGATGGTACATTTATAAGGTAGAAAAAGAAATGGGCAGACTGGATGGGCCTTGCGGTCCTTATCTGCCGTCAACTTCTATGTTTCTATGTTTCTATGTTTCTATGTTTCTATAAAAGCAACTGAACAAAAGAGTAAACAGGGAGGAGAGGAGGCACTGTGGGTCACCTTAGAGACTGGAAATGGCACCACATTCCGCTCAGGGGTTGTATATAGACCCCCATGTCAGGGAGAGGGAATGGACAAGGATGTGATAGAAGGCATACTTAGGATGGCAGAGAAAGGGGAGGTACTGTTGATGGGGGACCTTAACATGCCAGATGTTAACTGGAGCACCTTTGCAGCAGCCACATCCAAAAGCAGGGCCATTCTTGATGCCCTTCAGGTGGCATGCCTCAAACAGCTAGTTTTGGAACCTACTCATGAGGGAGCAATCTTAGACCTCGTACTCTCAAATGGGGACAGTGAGAGGATCTCAGATCTAGAAGTGGGTAGCCATTTGGGAACAAGTGACCACCAAACAGTGTGGTTCACGATAAACTCAGCTACAGAGTCAAGCCATACAAAAGTGAGGGTTCTGGACTTCTGGAGGGCTGACTTTGGCAAGATGGGAGAGTGCCTTAGAAAAGCACTAGCAAACAGGCTAGAAGGAGGGATGGAGCAACAATGGGGAAATATCAAAACTGCCATCACAGAGACAACAAGCCTTTCTGTGAAGCAAATAAACAAATCAAAATGAAAGAAAAAGCCACTATGGTTCTCAAAAGAGGTGGCGGTGAAGGTTAGGGAGAAAAAGATAGCATTTAGAAAGTATAAGGAAACACAGAAGGAGCAGGACAGAGAACTGTACCAGTTAAGGCAGAAGGAAGCAAGGAGGGTAGTCAGAATAGCAAAGGCACAAACTGAGGAAAAGATAGCTAACTCGGTTAAGAAGGGGGATACAACCTTTTATAGGTATATCAGGGAGCGTAGAAAGACAAAGGGAGGGATAGTGAGGCTGAATAGAATGGATGGTGGGTGGGCAGAGAGTGACAGTGAAAAAGCAGGGATACTGAATACTTCTGTTCAGTATTCACAAAAGAGGAAGTGGGGGAGGTGCCTAATCCCATTAACAAAAGCACTCTGGAGAGGGGGGTCGATCTCAGTCCTTTCACAGAAGAAAGGGTTCTGAAAGAACTCCTAAAACTGAAGGTAGACAAAGCAATGGGGCCAGATGGAATTCACCCCAGAATTCTAAAAGAATTAAGCAGAGAACAAGTGACACCACTGACTACCCATTTTAACAAATCATGGGAGGATGGTGTGGTACCTGAGGACTGAAAGAAGGTGGATGTGATTCCCCTTCACAAAAGTGGGACCAAGACAGAGGCAGAAAACTACAGACCTGTCAGTTTGACCTCTGTGGTAGGGAAAGTGATGGAATCACTTCTGAAGGAAAGAATTGTTGAGTACCTAGAGACCAGTGGGGCACAGGACCCAAGGCAGTATGGGTTTACAGCGGGAAGGTCATGTCAGATGAATCTAATTGATTTCTTTGACTGGGTGACCAAAGTAGTAGACCAGGAAGGGGCTGTGGACATGGCCTACCTAGACTTTAGCAAGGCATTTGACACAGTCCCACACAAAAGATTAGTAGTCAAATTAACCAGCCTGGGAGTGGGTACCAGGGTGGTAGCCTGGGTAAAACATTAGCTGAACAACAGGACACAGAAGGTAATTGTAAATGAAGTCCACTCTGAAGAAAGGGGTTACTAGTGGGGTGCCTGAGGTTCAGTACTGAGTCCAGTCCTTTTAATGTCTTTATAAGTGACATTGCAAAGGGACTGGAAGGAAAAATATGTCTCTTTGCAGATGACACAAGATCTGCAACAGGGTTGATACACAAGGAGGCGTGGAAAGGATGAGAAGGACTTGGCAAGGTTAGAGGAATGGTCAGAAGTATGGCAACTTGGATTCAATGCAAAGATGCAAAGTAATGCACCTGGGAAACAAAAACCCAGGGGAAGATTACACAATGGGGGAGGTAGTAACAACAACAAAAATGGAAAGGGACCTGGGGGTAATCATATCAGATGATCTTAAGGTTGGCAAGCAATGTGAGAAGGCAGTAGGGAGGGCTGGGGAGATACTGGGATGTATAGGGAGAGGTATCACCAGCAGAAAACAGGAAGTTGCCATCCCCCTGTACAGACAGTTGGTGAGACTCCATCTGAAGTACTGCATCCAGTTCTGGAGACCCCATCTCCGCAAGGACATAGACAGGATGGAGGCAGTTCAGAGGAGGGCAACTAAAATGGTGCAGGTCTGCAAGAGAAGCCATACGAGGAGAGACTAAAGGAGCTTAATATGTATACCCTTGAGGAAAGGGGGGGGGACATGGTAGAAACTTTTAAGTATCTCAGTGGAATCAACAAAGTCCAAGAGGTAGCATCTTTCAGAAAAAGAGATGTGCAAGAACAAGGGACACAATTTGAAGATAGAGGGGGACGGCTCAGGGGCAATGTGGGAAGTATTTTTCACAGAGGGGGTGGTAGATGCATGGAACAGCCTTCCTGAGGAGGTTGTGGGGTCTAAAACTGTGGTAGAATTCAAGAATGCATGGGACAGACATAAGGCAATTTTTGTGGGGGGTAGGAAGAAATAGGCTGTTGGTTAAATAGGATCTGCAGCTTATCCTCTAGGTAGGGAAATGGGCAGACTAGGTGGGCCAAGCGGTCCTTATCTGCCGTCAAAGTCTATGGACTGCTGGGGTCACTGCTTATCATGTTCACACTACAGTTAATGGGATAGCTGAGTCGGGTGGTTGGCGGTTGAGGTGGTCCCTGTGCTGGGTGGGGGGTGAGGTGTGCTGGGTGGTATACCATCCCCTTTGAGGTGGGTTTGAGGCCTTGTGGTTGAAATGACAAAAGCTACTTGATCACGTGGGGTTGGGGGTCATCCTGTTCAGGTCTCTGTGTGTGGTGGGATATGTCTTGCCCATTTATGGTTGGGAGGGGGGTTGTGGGTCAGTTCAGGGGTTCCAAGGAGTTATTGGATCTCCGCTCAATGGACACATTCTGTTTGTGGTTCTACTTATGGTGGGGCCTGGCTACAGAGGTCCGCTGGCTAATTGTTGATCATGGTATGTTATTGCTATTTCTCCGGGGGTGGGGAGGGAGAAATATCTTCATATCTATACGGTTGCCATTTAAATAGGTTTCTATCTTAAGATGTACTCTGGATGTTCAAGGTTTGTTTGCAAAGTTGGTTCTAGGGGGACAGAGGGAGGGAGAGATTGTTTTTCTGTTTGGGGAAATTGTTTTCACTACCTATCGTGTGGTGTGGTCAGTATTAGAGTTTTTTTTTCTACTGGGGAGTGATGCGTAATTGCTTCATCCTCCCACAACTATGTTTTTAGAGAGAAGGATGGTTGGAACGATGTTTCAGTGTGTTATATTGGGAGGGAGCAGTTGGGGGAAGGGGAGGATTTGTTATATGTCTACTTGCCTGTTGGTTACCGTACTGTTGGTTATCCGGTCACAGTCTCTGGTTCATATTTTTTGCTTTGGGTGAATGGGGTAAGTGGGGAGAAGGTGCCATTGAGGGTGGGTCGGCTGAAGGGGGGGCATACTAGTAAATGATGTTGTAATATATACATGATGGGGACAAATGATAAACTACCATTATTTCATGGAATATGATGGGGTTCTCCACCCCTTCTAAGAGAACCAGTATTCTTACAGCCCTTAAGAGGCAAAATGCAACGGTCGCCCTAAACGCACCTCTCAGACAAAGAGCATGCTAAGCTGGTGCAGGGCTGGGTGGGTTGGCTGAAGCGGGGACATACTAGCAAATGATGTTGTAATATATACATGATGGGGACGAATGATAAACTACCATTATTTCATGGAATTTGATGGGGTTCTCCACCCCTTCTAAGAGAACCAGTATTCTTACAGCTCTTAAGAGGCAAAATATAATGGTAGCCCTACTGCAGGAAACGCACCTCTCAGACAAGGAGAACACTAAGCTGGTGCGGGGCTGGGTGGGCTCTTGCTACACAGCCTCATACAGTTCACATAAAAGGGGTGTGGCAGTCCTTATCCACAAATGGTTCCCTCTGCAGGTCCGCTGAGTCATAGCTGACCCTATGGTGGGGTGATATGTATTCGTGGAGGGGGACCTCTTGGGGAAAATGGTCACCTATGCCAGTATTTTTGCCCCAGCAGTGTTTGACCCCTCTTTCTACCAATCTTTACTGGATATTATTGTGAAGGAGCAGTTCCCAGGGCTGATACCGGGGGGGGGGATTTCAGTGCAGTAATGTGCCCCGAACTGGATCACTCGGGGGGGGGGGAGACATATTAATGCTATGAAGCAGTGGCAGCTTGGATCACGTGACCTGGATCTTCTTGACAGCTGGTGCACTACGATCCCGGGGCCAAGGAATATACCTTTTATTCCAACCCCCACAAGACTTGGTCCTGTCTAGAATATATATATATAAGCCTTGTGTGCAGTATCATAGGGTGCTTAAGGTGTGGCAGAGCCCTATTTATTTGTCTGACCATGCCATGGTGGGTCTTAAGCTGGCAGGTGAAGAGGGACAGGTGGGTCCATACTGCTGGAAATTCACCACATATCTACTGCTGAGGCAGGATTTCCGGGACCCTACCTGGTCATAATGTTGCACACTCTACAGTGCATGACATGACAACAAGGTAGGAACAGCGCGGTAGGTAAGAGCAACAGGGTGCAAAATTGTGAAAGGAAGGGTGTGTGGTAGTGCACCCTCTCACTCTTACCAGCGCAGCATAAGATTCCTGCCAGGAGAGAGGTCTGCCGAGCAGCTGCTGTGGCTCGATGGGATGAGTAACAGGCAGAAAGGGATGCAAGGAGTGCATTTGGGACCAGGTTTCGATTCCTGGTCCCAGATGCATGGAAAACATTTTTTTTCACACTTTGTGCAATTCTAAGTGTGACACCCCAGAGTTAGTTATATTAGTTGGGAGGTTAGGGTGCAGTCCCTGCAATGAGGGTGCTGAAGCAGTCCTTAAAACAAGAATTATGCCAATTTAATATACCAAGGCTGTTTTGGCAGCACGGTATGTTACTATGGCATAATGTCTTGTGACATTATGACCCCGTGCCGCTGGAAATACCTGCAGAATCACTGGCAACAGTACAAAGAGGTAAACTATGTCTCAGTGGGAAACCAGAAGGTTTACTGGGATGCAGGCAAAGCCTATATGAGGAGTGCTATTATTAATTTCGTCTCCAAGTATAAAAAACAAAAACAGACTAAGAGGTTTGCCCTGGAAAAACAGTTAAAACTGCTAGAGCACAGGGTCACGGCAAGGGCCACGAAGGAATCTCGGCCGGAGCTTAATGCTGTATGGGAGGCGCTCAACCTGTTGTTGGTGGGGGAGGCTAGGGCATCCTGTTATTTTGACAGGAGGAGTTTTTTTTGAATGGGGTGACAAATTGGTACCATTTCTTATTAATTTGATTCGGGGGAGGGGTGGTCCAGCATACAACCAGTGATTACGGATAAGCAGGGGAACCTGGTACGGGATAAGAAAGCGATTCAAGGGGTGTTTTGGGATTTCTATCAACAGCTGTATGCTACAGAATGTAGGGGGATGGAGGAGTTGATAAATAGATTCTTAGATAATCTGAGGGTACCCAAATTATTGGCAGCACAGAAGGAGGGGGTTGGACTCCGAGATCACCTGGGAGGAAATCAGCCAGGCTATTGCTGGGCTACAGAAATGGGAGGCTAGTGGTCCTGATGGGTTCAGCGCGGAGTATCATAAAGCCCTGAGCATGTCTTGGTTGACTCCCTATGGGAGCTGATGCGAGAGGTGTGGGAGGACGGGATCCTTCCTTCCACTTGCTATGAGGCAGCCATCTGTGTCTTGCTAAAGCCGGGTAAGGAGCCCTCTGACTGCACCTCGTATCACCCCATTTCCCTTTTAAACAGCGATGTGAAAATTATAACAAAAGTATTGGTGAATCTTTTGGACCAGCTGCTTCCTGCCTTGGTTCACCCAGACCAGACTGGTTTTGAGCAGGGGTGCATCTCATATCATAACACCTGGAAGATTTTTAATGTGTTATGGTGGGCCTCTCGGCATCCTGGCCACACTTGTGTGTTGTCCATGGATGCCGAGAAGGCCTTCGATCGCATTGAGTGGGACTATTCTTTGACGTTTTGGCACAATTTGGTCTGGGGATGCATTTGTGGGAATGGTAAAGGCACTGTGCAAAGCACCAGAAGCCCGAGTGCTGGTAAATGGGTCTGCTACTGATAATTTCCATTTTTTTAAGGGAGCGCACCAGGGTTGCCCCTTGTCCCCTCTTCTTTTCGCCTTGGCCATAAAGCCCTTGGCGATCTGCATTTGGAGTACCCCTGCAATAATGGGTGTGCAAGGGAAGTCGGGGAAGGTATGTAAGGTCACCCTATATACTGATGACCTGCTCCTATGTATTACTAAACTTCATCGGTCCATGCCTGCACTGCTCTGGGTGATCTCAGAGTTCACTGCCTTTTCTAGCTACAAACTTAACCTGGCAAAGTCAAAATCATTGTGCTTGGGCAGGAGTCAGGAGGGAAGGGGGCAGCACATGGGGGCTTCGGAAGGTGTCTACATCTTTCAGATATTTAGGGATCCAGGTTGGGAAGAACTTGAGCTCCTTATACTGTCTGAACTATGCCCCTCTGGTGAATACAATAGTGGGGGATTTGGGGAGGTGGAGAGCACTACTTATAGCTTGGTTAGGGTGCATCAACCTGATAAAAATGAATGTCCTACCAAGGATATTGTACACGATGCAGATGCTCCCAATGGGGCCTACAAAGACAGATTTAAAACATCTAGACAGGGCTTTTTCTGTTTTCTTGTGACAGGGGACGTGCCCTCGGATGAGCCTCCAGCGTCTCAGGGCAGATGTCTGAAAGGGAGGATTAAATTTCCCTGATTTAAAAGTTACTACACAGCTATCCAGCATAGATACAAACCTGACTGGGTGAATCGACCCTCGGTGGCTGGGTATTGAATTTAGAGGAGCAGGGAGCCCCGGGTCAGTTGTCAGCATAGCTTGCCAGGAAGGGTCGCCAAGCATACACACGACTGGCTGCCCCAACCCGCTTGTATTGTGGGTTCTGGAGGCTTGCAGTTGTATCAAACATCAAAGGGGTGCACTGGAAGATGAAACAGTACTGATACCGGTCACAGGGAACCCCTTCTTTCTCCCCAGTCTATCCGATGAGAAATACAAAGAGTAGGAGACCCAGGGTGTGGGATGTCTAGGTAATCTTCATAGCCGGGAGGGGCTGTGCTCCTTTGCAGACCTGCAGGGGGACATGGGCCTCTCACATGCACACTTCTTTCGCTATTTACATGTAACCCCCACCCAGGTATGCCATTTCTATCTGACAGCACTACCTGGTGGGCTGGGTTCGGGGAGGAATATGTCACTCAGCACATTGGCTAGGTTTGGCTACTCTGCAACAGGAGCACCCAAGTAACTCTGGACAAAAGAAGTAATAACTGTAATGTCCAATACCAAAAGTAGGATTCTAAAGTGTGGCTTTTATTCACATCCAAAAGAATAAACAAAGCATAGCTAGACCCCCACAGGGCTACACTCCTGGTAATGCAGATTTAAGGAGACCAGAACACATCTCATCACTTTAGCCCTCAGGCTCTGAAACACACTGGGCACACACCCCAAACTTGTACACTGCTCTGGGTTTTCCCTGGCTCAGATCCCTTGCCAGCCATTTGGACACTTTCCATGTAGCATGGAAACATTTACTGATGGCTCCCTAAACCACCTATGAGCACTTCTGCTCCATAAGGGAATCTTCCTCATCAATCCCACATCTGGGTAATTTTATCAGGCACCGGCCAAGCACCTGAGAGAAAGCAACAGGTGTCCCAGAGCAAATCCGTAGAGGTGAATTTGGTTGCTACTGATGGGGGGTCTCCCACCTCTCACTCCCATAATTCATACCCGGCCATTTCTCTGGACTGTAACACCTCATCCTTTAAAAGACTTTGCTGTGTAGATTCTTTCTAAATGTATTACATATTCAATCTACTGTCTTTACATCCCATTTGTGCTGAACTTGAACATACTTAATAAGTGGCTGTGTCCATTACTCTAGACCCCCCACAGAGTTAAGCAGTCCAATCCCCACATCTTCCAAACTGTACTTGGCTGTCTTTTCCTGACCCCACGGTAACAGTCCCTTTAGTTTCATCTTGATTCAGGTGAAAACACGCAGCCCCTTTAACCATGAACCACCCCTTGGATGCAGGTGCCCCTGGGCGTTTTCTCCTCAAAGAACTCTCAGTCCAGAGCTTCTGGTGCTTTAGCACCTAACTTAAATCAGGCAGCTTTTTTCTCCCAGTCGGACCAGGGAGGTTGCCCCTGGAAGCAGGCTGATTCCTTCCCCCCATCCCTGCAGGGATGGGGCCTGAACCACTGAAAGTGGTCTCCACCACTTCAATGTGCTCTTCTTGTGTTCCTCTTGAGGTGAGAACACACACCTATACAACAAAAAATAGCTCTTTGACAGAGCTTAGAGCTCTGAGGGCCTGCTTACAGCAGAGCACCTCTTCTACTCACTGCACAGACTCTACTCAACTCACAAACTGACTTCAAATTCCCCAACGTTCTACTCTAACCTTCAACTGCAACATTCCAGGGTAGCTTATGCAGCTGCGACAGTTCTAAATGATGTTATCCCTCAGTCTCAGCTGAGACTGAGAACAGAGTGAGACAGTGTGAAATCCATTTAACTGGAGTTTCACAAGCTGCCTTCCCTGCCTACCACTAGGTCTTACTGGGATTCTGGTAACCCCGGCTAACAGGGGGTTACATACAGGTCAGGGCTTACTGGAGGGGACTGAATAGAGACCCAGCTGAGGCATCCGCTTTGGCCCCAGCTGAACAATTGATATATGCCATCCAAAGGGATCCCAGGGGAATTATTAGGAAAGTGGTGAAACAGGATAGACAATGTGTACTGGATCTTACATTGAAGAGTAAGGCATTATGGGAATGGGATTTAGGCATCACTATCCGGGAAGAGGATTGGGGGTTATTGCTGCAGTCCCATATGGGCATTTTGTTCTGTAATAAATACATGGAATCACAGTTCAAGTTTATACATCATCTTTAAGGCCCCCACCCCAGATTCTCCACAAACACCACCCAATGATCTCTCCCCTTTATGGCAGATGTCAGGCTGAGACTGGTACATAGCTACCCTACTTTTGGGCTTGCCCAGTGTTACAGGCCTTCTGGGGAGCCGTTGCCAATGAGATTTCGGCTGTGGCAAAACACCCATTGGTCATGATGCTGACTGCCCTGCTTTTTGGGATGGAAGACTGTGGAGAGAAAGGGTGGGAAATGCTTGCCCACTGGATTTGGGTGCTGCTGGTCCTTGCGCAACACTGTATATCGAACACCTCGGTGTCATGCCTGGCATCCATGGCCCAGGCCTGGAATAATCTGATGATGCAGAAACTGGCAATGGAATGCCTGTCCTTTGTCTTGAAGGAGAGGGAGGACCGTTTTGTTGAAAGTGAGGAACCCTTCTTGACCTCACTAACACCAGCAGAGGCCCAAGCCCTGAGGGAGAGGATGTCTTAACCTCCTCTCTTGAATGAGAGAGGAGTTGCTGACTGTGAGATTATAGGAACCTCCCTTTTCCCCTGGTTATCCCTTCCCCCATCTAGTGTTGCACGGCTGGTCCATCGCTCCCCTGGGATGCTCACTTACTTATTCTTATGTCGTGATATTTTGAATGTACAGTATGCCTACTTTGCTGTTCTTTTTTCAGCCAACATAAATCAACTTTATTTATTTATTCATTTGTTAACCAGGTTGGTGCACTGATCTGAAGACCTTTTTCAGGTACCACCTGGGCCAGGGACTGGTACATACATGGTAGGGTACAGTCTTTACAAACAGCAGGAATCATACAATGGCAGGGACTGGCATATATAAGGTAAAAGTACAGTCACAGTCATTACAAACAGCTGGAATTATATAAAACTCAATAACAGGATCACTAACAGGAACACAGTCACCCACACATATTTATTTATTTAAAATTTGATAACCGGGAAAGGCACCATGAGCAGATGCTTGTTTCCAGGTACGATCCTGGGATGGGAGTATGAAACAATGAAGGGTAAACAAAATGCAGGGTAATACAGAGTACATAAAAGAGCAGTTTGCAAAACAATAATTACATATATTGCACAGTGAGTATTTACACACACATATATATATATATTCGACGTCATTAAACGGGACCTGCTTAAAGGGGATGGCTGCTTAAAGGGGACGATTCCTAAGGCAGCGATTTAGAGCCCATGATATCCTATGTATGCTCATTCCCTTTAATCGGGACCCTTGAGTCACTTAATTGGGACAATTTGCTTCTGCTGTGCGTGATACTCTCATCATTAACTGCCATTAGCGTCGTTAACACCTCATTACATAAACAGTGACTGATAACTGACCATTGTTCCCAGTTTTGAAAACTGTTGTTTGTTTGCTGTGCTGTAGCTCCACAATGGCATCCACTAAAAGAGTAGACCTCTCTCTGTCAGAAAAGATTAAGGTGCTGGAATGCCTTCAGCAAACAAACTCCTCCCTTGCAAAGACTGCTAAGCTGTTTGGCATTTCCAAGAGCCAGGCTGGGAGGATTAGCCAAAACCGGGACTCTTTAATGGCTGAATGGCAACAAAACAGTAACCCCACACCCAAACGAAAAAGGGAAGGCAAATACAGTGAGGTTGAGGACAGCTTACTGACATGGTTTAATCATGCTGTCAGTAGAGGTGCTGGACTCACTGGTCCTGTGCTAAAGCAGAAGGCCAAAGAGATAGCCAGACATCCCGGTCATGACAGCTTTGAAGCGACCGATGGCTGGGTTACGCGCTGGAAGAACCGGAATGGCATTGTGTGGAAGCGTAATCAAGGTGAACGGCTTGATGCAGACGCTCCCTCTGCTTCTGTGTGGGTAAAAAATGTGCTCCCTGGTCTGCTTGCCGAGTGCCCACCAGTTGACATCTTTAACACTGATGAAACTGTTTTTTTTTTACTGTGGGTACCTCGACCGTGGGCATACACACAAGGCCACCGAGCTTATTGGAGGAAAGAAGGCAAAAGATCATGTCTCCCTCCTGTGCTGTGTGAATTTAGCTGGGAATGAAAAACTACCTGTTAGTGATCGGGAAGAGCAAGCGCCTCAGATGTCTACCAAAGGACCTTGCTTCTCTCCCGGTCACGTACCTCAACTCAGCAAATGCCTGGATGACTTCAAGTTTATTCCATGAGTGGCTTTCTGCATGGAACAGCAAGCTGCGAAGGGTCGTAGAAGAGTGCTCCTTTTTCTTGACAACTGCAGCGCCCACCCTATCTCTTTGGTTAACAGGTTCAGCCAGATAAGGTTACATTTCCTACCACCTAACACCACTAGTCTCATCCAACCAATGGGCATGGGTGTGATTAGGAATTTCAAAGGCCATTACTGTTCCCTTCTCACTGCTCGCGAAGTCAGTGTCATTGACAGTGGCTCCTCTGCTTTGGCCACCGAGATTGCAAAAGCAGTAAATTTATTGGACGCAATTTACGTGATGGCCAAGGCATAGGCCACTGTCAAGGAATCTACAATAGCAAACTGCTTCAGAAAAGCAGGGTTTCCTGACAGTCATAGCATGCTCGAGATAGGAGAAGACCCAGGAGTGGATGACCCACTAGCTAATGTGCCAATCCCTGATGGGATGTTACATGACGATTTTCTGGTGTTTGTGGCAGTCAATGATGAGGAAGTCACAGAAGGTGAGCTTTCTATGATGACCTGTGCTCCTCGTTACATGACGGCAGCAAGCGCACGTAGGTATCTACTGATGACGATGATGAAGATGCTCCGCCAGTCAATGTCACCAGCGAGGAAGCTCTTCTACATGCCAGCTCTCTTAGAGGCTGGTATTTACAGAACAACAAGATGGATTACTGGGAGCACATCTTCGAGCTTGAAGCGATTGTTCACAGCCAACTAGCATCAGAGAAGAAGCAAAGTAAAATTACAGATTACTTTGCCCCCACTGAGTAAAGCGAGTGAAGAGCTAGGAGACAAACAAACAGATAAGTTTTTAAGTTTTTATAATGATACTGCAATGCTATAAATAAAGATGCCTTTTAAAACAAAGCACAACAAACACAAATTCAAAAAAATCACTGATTTGTGTTGTTGTCTGTTGCTACTTTGTGTACAGTATTTGTATTGGTGTTGTTAGCGGTTGTGTGGTAGTGCAGTAGTGCAGGAAGTTTTTTTAAAAAATACATGCTTCCTTTAAATGGGACGGCTGCTTAAAGGGGACGTTTTGCAGACCACAGAGGCTTCTCCATTAAGCAGCTTCAACTGTATATACATACATACATATATATATATATATATATATATATATATACACACACACACACATTATTAGGCTGCATAGATAAGCAGTAGATAAAAGCTATGCAGGGTAAGTCATATAGAGAGCCTGCTGCCACAGAGGTGGAGTAAGGGAGATGCAAGACTGGGACAAAAGGAGAAGAAGTATTCAGGAGGGGTACAGGTGCAGGATGTGGAAGGGGTTGGTCTGAGTAAGTGCTTAAGGGCAGGAAAGGAGGGGGTGAGGCGGGTTTGGGGGGGAATGCTGTTCCAGAGGGAAAGAAGCCTATAAGAGAAGGCCAGTTTACCGGCTGAGGTGCGGACTCGCAGGAGGGCAAAGGAATGGGCACTGATTGTCCGTGAGTTATACAGGGAGGGGGTGGCAGGTTTAAGGAGAGAGGTAAGGTATGGTGGGAGAGTCCCAAACCAGAATTTAGATATGAAGGTGATGCAGTAAGAAAAGTGTCCCTGGGAAAGGGATTGGAGGGATAGGGAGGAGTAAAGGTTGCAGTGGTGAGTCAAACGGGGAGAGTTTGAGGCAGACCTACAGAAAGCATGGTAGAGCACATCACGTTTGGAGAGGGAGGTTGTAGGGACAGCACGGAAAAGTACATCTGTGTAATCAAAGGCAGGGAAGATCCATTTAAACAGTAGATCATGTCTACCAGGAAGTGGAAGGCTAGCCTTATGACAGTAGAGTAACCCTAGATTAGGGCGCAGTTTAGAGTGGAGAGCGCCAATGTGGGAAGAGAAGTCGAGTGAGGGATCAAGTCAAACTCTGAGGTACTTGTAGGTGAGGACATTTTCAAGAGGAGTGAATGCTCCAGAGAGGAAGGAGGGTAGGACATGAATATTAGCCAGTTTTTGTTTGGTACCAAATGTCATAGCTACAGTTTTTTTAATACTTAGTTTTAGGCAGTTAGGGTTGAACCAGAAGGTAACTGCTGAGAAATCATTTTGCAGGGGTGTTTGGATAGCTGAAATGGATGGGCCAGAAAGGAAAAGGATGGTATCTTCCACATACAGGACATGTGGATCTTGGTATGGGTGCATGCAGAAGAGAGGTTATTAATAAACAGGGAAAAAAAAAACAGGCCCGAGGATCAAGCCCTGGGGTACACCAGTAGGGATAGGGAGGGGAGAGGATAGGGCATTACTGACTTTTACTGACTGAGAACGACCAGTGAGATAAGATCTGAACCAGGACACAGAGGATGGAGAGAGGCCAGAGGCACTTAGTTTATTTAGGAGGAGAGCATGGGACACAGAGTCAAAGGCCTTCACAAGATCAATGAAAATGGCCAAGGTGATCAGACCTTGGTCCATTGCAGAGTGGATGGCATCGGTAAAGCGTAGAAGGGAGGTACTGATAGTAATTCCTGAATCCTGACTGGACAGGGGACAGAGTGTTAGAAGCCAGAGGAAATCATTTAGTCTAGTGAGGACTAGGGACTTGGACCTTGGCGAGTGATGGGAGAAGTGATATAGGGTGGTAATTGCCAGGCCAGGACAGTGGCATCTCCTCCTTTAAAGAGGGGAGGACCATGGCGAACTTCCAGGCCATGGGAATGGTAGATGAGAAGATAGATTGAGAATTTAGGTTAAGGGGGTGACAATAGAGGGAGCAGAGATTACGAGGAGCTTTGGGTGCAAGTCATCAGGGCTGGATTTTGTAGGGTTAAGGGAGACTAGCACTCTAAGGACTTCAGAGGGGGATATCAGTGGTAAATGGAAATCAGGGGACCACGGGGGGGGTAGGATAGGGAAGAAGGGGGATCATGCGGAATGGCATAGGTTGTGAAGAACTTATTTAGAATTTCTGCAACAAGGGTAGGATCAGAAACAAGTGATCCTGCCTCACTGAGAGTGGGTGGGGGTGTGTGGGAGGGGTCGATGAGTGATCGGATATCATGCCAGAAGGAGGATGGAGTGCTGTTCAAGGCTGGCAGGTGAGATTTGAAGAATTCCAATTTGACCTGTTGAATGCGCTTGGTACAGATGTTGTGGAGGATATGGTAGGTCTGAAGGTCGGCTGGGTTACATGAGGTTTTAAAACAACACCCTTGTTTGGAACTCACTACCAATTACACTGCGCCAAATAAATCAACCTATTAAATTGGGCTGTATAAAGCAGTGGTACAAAACTAAATCAAATCTCTCTCAGCCTGTTGTGCTGAAGGACTGAGTTGAGGGTTTATTCCCTTTTAAACTAGTAATGTTTAAATGTACATTGTTTGTTGTTAAAGGTGGTGCCAAATTTGCACGTATGGATGATTCTGCTTTATACTATGATGCTAGTTGTTATGGGTAGGTCTGTGTTTTCTGTATTGTCTGTTTATACTGTATAATGTATATTTATACTTTTATTATGTTATAGTGTATCTGCAACTATGTATTATGTACAAGGACCTCCTTTGAAATGAGCTTTGCGCAATGGAGTACGTAACATCTATCCCATTCATGTAATTTGAATAACATTTTATACTACTACTACTGCTGCTACTCCCCCATTCTCACCCCTGTCCCATTCCAGTACCCCCCCACTGCTTCCTGCCCCTCTGCAACATTCCTGCCCTTCCACTGTCTCCCCCCATCTCTCAAGCTCATCCTATCACACTTTCCTAATTCATCCAGGGCTTCTCAATGTCTCCCTCATAAATTTTGAAGCTATTCGCTGTCTATGCTCTCTCACACCCACCTCGCATTTCCCACCCCAAGGCTACCGACTTAAGCACAAACATCATGCCCCTCACCTTCACTTTTTGGTGCTTTTTGGGGGTTATCATATCTGATGACCTGAAGGTGACCAAACAGTATGAAAAAGCAGTGGGGAGAGCAAACAAATGCTGGGGTGCATAGGGAGGGGCATAACAAGCAGGAGGAGCAAGGTGGTGATGCCACTGTACAGATCAATGGTGAGGCCTCAGCTGGAGTACTGTGTTCAGTTCTGGAGACCACATCTCCAGAAGGACATTGACAAAGTAGAGGCAGTCGAGAGAAGGGCAAATAAGATGGTACATGGACTGCACCTGAAGCCCTATGAGGAAAACGTGAGGACCTTAATATCTATTTACTGGGGGAAAGAAGGGAGAGGAGAGATATGATACAGACTTTCAAGTACCTTAGGGGAATAAACAGGGTACAGGTGGAAAGCATATTTCAGAGAAAACTCTGCACAAGAACAAGGGGGCATGATATGAGGCTGAAGGGTGGAAGGTTCAGGGGTAATGTTAGGATGTTCTTTTTCCCTGAGAAGGTGGTGGAGCTGTGGAACAGCCTTTCAGCAGAAGTGGTGGGTGCGAAAACAATACGGGGATTCAAGAGTGCATGGGATAGACATAAGGGTACCCTGGAGATGTGTAGAGCAGGAGAGCCTCAGATCATATAGGATCTGGGGCTGCAGAAATGAGTAGGGAAATGGACAGACTAGGTGGACCATATGGTCCTTATCTGCCAACAGATTCTATGTTTCTATGTTTCTCCTGCTTCTGGCCAATGATGTTGAACTAAATCCTGGCCCCCAATCCCATCCCCTGCTTCCCCCTTGGCATACCCAAAAGGACTGAGAATATTCCACATTAATATTCGTAGCCTACTTCCTAAGCTGGATGACTTAAAAGTATGATCACTCAGCACTCCCCTGACATATTTTGTATCTTTGAAACATGGCTGTTCTCCTGTATTCCTGATGGTCAGCTGGAACTTCCTGACTTCAACCTCCACCGGCAAGACCGTGGTAAAAGAGGTGGTGGCGTAGCTATTTACTTCCACAACTCCTTAACTTGTGCTATATCCCATCGGGAAGCAATCCCTCATTCCCATGATAGCATTTTAATATGATTGGTTCTCTTGCTGCATATAGGTAAGTGCTTAGATGGGGAGGCAGGTAGGTGCTGGGTGGGGAGGCGTCGGGAATAAACTACTTGATAGAGTGCACACACTGGCTCGGCGTAAAAGCCAGAGGGCACACAGAATTCAGGTAAGCACAAAAAAGTTCCCTTTAAACTGCCAGAAAAAGCCGAAGTTGCCTGAGTTAAAAGCAAAAAGCTGGTTTCGCTGCTGTGGCCAAATGAATTAAATGCCGGCTAGCAGCTAGTGCTCAATGATTGGAATACCAGCTGGCAGTTGCAGTCAGAGATAGTGGACACTTTAAGTTTAGCTGAAAGTGGCCAACATTAATTTGCTACTGGCGATTAGAGTCAGTAATAGTACAAGGAAGTTGAAGTCCATTTTCACCTGATGTGGTCAAAAGTGAAAAAAATGGCAAATCAAGAGTGCAGCTTTAAAATGGCACCAGAATTCAAAATGCAGAGGCAGGGCACCTCCAACCGCAGGTCTGTACCTTTCTTCGAGAAGAGTGTTTGCAGGCATGCAGCAGCTCAGTTGGGGCAAACTGCCCGGAAGGAGGAAGGGCGACTTTCTTGGAGAGGAATGTTCATGGGCATGGAGCAGCTCCATTGTGGTGGACTGCCTAGAGGGAGGGAGGGCAGCTTTATTGGAGAGGAGTGTTCACGGGCATGGAGCAGCTCCACTGGGGCAGACTGCCCAGAGGGAGGGAGGGCAGCTTTCTTGGAGTACAAAGTACAAACAGGCAGATGATACAAAGGTGAATAAGCAACAAAATACAGTGACGTCGGAGGTAAATAGAGGTAAAATACCACTATGTCAATCTAACAAGGTGAGCAATAAAATTAAAGTAAATAGCATACATGGAACAGGGCAATGAAGGTACATCAACTGACAATAAGTAGGCTAACGGGCTGACGGCAATGTCATATCAGGTGGGACACAGAGTCAAAGAGAAAGGTTTCAGGAAAAATACCGGGCCACTGTTCAGGGAGAAAAGGGGGGAGAGCGGTAATTCAGGAAAATTTGGAAGGGGAGGAGAGCACTAGTAGGGGCAGGAGGTGGGTCGGTCAGCAGGGGTAGTAGCCTATGGACAGTTGCAGGCTGAGGAGGACAGGAAGTTGATTCTTAGCAGTGTGTTTAGGTTTAGAGGGGGGTCAGGGAAATGAAATGAGGTGGGGAGGTCATTCCATAATGATGGTCCAGCAACGGAGAAGGCTCTTTGGCCCATCCTAGTGGTTATTTTAGGTCATTCAAGTAGGAGGTGGGATGAGTGATGCAGATTGCAGCAAAAGGTTCTGGGCTGGATCAGGAGAGATAAAGGAGAGTAGGTGGGGTTGTGTAAGGTACCACCGACTGGCCGAGTCAATAGACGGGAGCGTCATGTTTGAGGAAGGAGCCAGTTTAGGAACATGTATAGTGAGCAGTGGTGTGTAGTGAGAGGGGCATGGAGGGCAAAGTGGCATATCCGGTTATAGGTGGTGTCCAGCCAGCTCAGACTGGCAGATCTTACTTTTTTTTTTTTTCTGTTTATTGCTTTTATAGAAGTAAAAACAATACATAACAGTATAGTCATGAAAGAGATAAACAAGTTGTAAAGGTACAGTTGAAACATCACATGTGTTCTCTCACATTCTGGTACAATAGGAAGGGGGGGATGAGAAAATAACAGCATATATATGCCAAAAGTCTGATGAATGTCCATAAGTAATGCCAGCCACTTCATGGCTAAGGTTGGAGTCCTTAGGGAGAGAAAACAAAGTTAGTAAACCTGCACTAACCAGTAGTGCAATAAACCTTTACTTAATATAGTTTACAACTCCAAGTGGGCCCTTCCCTACTCCACATGTCCCTCCTCCTCCTCACCACTCTTTAAAGATATAACTACTTTCAAAAATGTTTGAACATTTGAACCAGGCACTATTATGTAACTTACAAAACAAGTATTGTGAGCCACTCCATCAATGATTAATATCTCTGTAAGAGTAGTGGGGAAACAATTATAACTTTAGAAGTAAAAAGGTAAATTATTTATAACTCCCCCTACCCTTATCTCCCTCAAATGTTTTGGCTCATATAAAAAACTATTAAGTCATCAGATCAAATATTTTATGGTGGAACATCAGATCAAATGTTAAACGAACAGTAAAACAAAAAAGTCACTTAATCCTCTTCTGATTCAGAGCTCTCCCGAACTGTCTCCCTTGGTGGCCGGGCTTGAAACTCCTTTTCTGTCTTCTCAACCCACCAACCTGCGTCCTGAGGATCATTAAATTGCCACATTTTCCCTCCATATGTGACTCGAAGACGTGCCGGCAGCATAAAGGAATGAACTATCCCCAAATGTCTAAGCCTCTGTCGCACTGCATCAAACTGATTGCAGCGAACACGGGTTTGAAAAGAAAGATCGGGGAATAACTTGCAGTAGGTTGGGATTTGAAGGTCGGATTCTAGGTGTGATTTGATATGTTTGTCACAGTTCCGCCCAATCGAACTGCTCAGAAATGTGGAGATTCTCCACAAGCCAAGACCTTAAATAAGTAAGGAGATTTGCTCCCTCAGTTCCCTCAGGAAGACCCACTATACGGACATTCCCTGCCCGCATAGCGTTTTCTACCGCTTCCAGTCTGCCCCTCAGTTGCTGATTCTCTTTCGTTATCTGGGCAGCAGTAGTTTGCGCTGATAGGGGATCGTTTGTCTGCTTCAGCAACTGATGAAGTTAATGCCACAATCGCTGCATCGTGGGTTTCTAGCCTCGTCGGTGTTTTCTCAATTTTAGTGTCCATTGCCCTCACTGAGTCCAGAATAGTCTGCCAGGGTGGTTCTTTAGTGGTCAACGATGTGGGCTGATCAGTTAACTGCAATCCCCCGCTCGACTTGTTGCGTGTTACAGCAGGCCGCTGAACTCCTGAAGCTAAAGGCTGAGTATTTTTTGTGCTCCCCATAATAACTTTGGTATCGTTAGAGAGTTTGAAAATAGGGGAGTCTGCTGAACCCACCAAAACTTCAGTTTGGAGCCCTTAAATTATATTTTAGTGGAGAAAATAGAGCTAAACGGTGCGGAGCAGTTAAAGACACGTCCTGCCCCGAAGCTGGCTGTCTGGCGTCCCCCCCTCCCAGATTGGCAGATCTTTCTTATGAACATCCGTCTCGCTCACCTACTACTCATTAGATATTCATAATGGACCTTATGATGGACTTATTGCTACCTGACTGTGACTGTCTTGTGTTTGATTGTTAGACTGACCTTATTTGTGGTCAGTTGTGTCGATGTATTTTATTTCATCCTTGAAAATCAATAAAAACATTATATCAAAAAAATAGAACGTATGTAATCAAGTTTATAAAATGTACAAGATAGACAAGTCAAATATTAGAAAGTTCCTTATACTCTAGAGAAGTTAAAAACAGACAGTAAACAACAGAGATAAACAGAAAAATTAACTAAACAAAACTGAAATTTAAAATGTGTTACCGCAAACCACACAGTTTTTGACAATATACTTCTTACACGGATGAGCTTCACCAAGACGGCTGTGGCTAACTGGATAAATACACCACTGAGGGGGTGGGCTAATGCCAAATGGGAGAGCCCAAAGCAGAATCTAATGGAGGAAATAACTAGATTTCTGCTTCTGTGTACCAAGGACAAAAGGGCTAGGTGGAAGCCTCCATGGTTGTCCAAAGATAAGGGATAAAAGGGTGGATGATACTGTGCATGGAAAGATTCTGGTAACTGAGCAATGCATGTAGGTTTTAGGGTATTTCAGAAGGAATGTGGGGCCTGGATTGCCAGGACAAGGCTGGTTTGGAAGATAAGATCATATATCCTTTTTATGACACATGGGAAACAAATGGAGAATAAGGAATAAGGTGGACCACTCATCCTTTCGGAGGAGAAGGAACTATGTAGCAATGCAAGAAGTACAGCAGAGGCACTGAGTACCTGCTTTCTGTCAGTGTTTAGCCAGAATGCCAGGGAGTATTTAATTGGCCAACTGGAGGTGGAGGCAGCTGTAATGGTGCAGTCCAAACCGAATGCAATGCTGATCACACCAGAATCCTTTTTTTTTTTTTAAACCAGCAGAGATACACTAAGCTGAAAACTGGTTTACAGGTGCGACCTGGGAGCACAAAGAAGTTAAGTGACTTACACAGGGTCACACAGTATGCAAGTGGGGGCTGTGGGATTCAAACCCAGGTCTTCAGCTTTGCAGCTCAGAGCCTTAAACCACTGCACTATACTGTCTCCAATTACTTGGTCAATATCTGGTGGGTGTGAATCTGGGAAAATCCCAGGGTCTCTATGGTATTCACTAAAGGGTAGTAGTGGAATTAAAACAAGTTCTGGCTGGGCCCCTCACTGATATATTTCAGAACTCTTTATAGACAAGGAATAGTGCCAGAGGCCAGGAAACGGACATTGTCATTCCCTTATTCAATAAGAGGCAAGATCGGACCCAGGTAACTACACATCTGTGAGCTTTACCTCGGTGACCTGGGGGATGGGAACAGCAGCAGGCTGCTAAGTCTGCAGCTGACACTAAATTGGCAAGAAGAGTAGACACAGCAGAGGAAAGTGGTGCTTGAGTACCGGTGGGAGGGGAGGAGCAGCAGGATTGCTGTAGTGGTGCTCTGCCCCCCACCACGCTGTGTTCTCTCTGAGCATTTTGAGGTTCTCATTATTCTTTTTGCCATTTTCTACTGTTAAAAGTATGCCTGAATTTTAATGGAGATTACTTTGGGCAACACTGGCGATTTTGTTAACTCCAAGATGCATAATGCATGAGTGCCATGCCGTGATAATCGGAAGTGAATTTAAGCTTCGGGACCCTCTTCAAGAAGGAGAAGGCATACGGAGGCATATGGAAACCCTGGTTTTACTGGAGTGATATGGAGCCCTGTGAGTGCTGAAAAGCTTACTGTTGCATAGTTAAGGTATGACATCGTTGCCTAGGGGGTTATAGAGGATGTTTAATCACTTGGCTGAAGTTATAATGCTCAGAGGAGCGTTCTTTTTTTTCTCTCCTTCTCAGGTAATTCAGTTCTGATGCAGCTTTCCATTTAAATCTGCTGATGATTTGAAGGAGCGGCATGGAGGACTGTAAAGCCATACACTAATGGCTGGTAACAAATTCCAATATATATGTTATTAAATATGGAGTGGAATGGGCAAGGAGAAAGGCAAAAGGGTCAGAAATGGAACTCAGGTGTTGCCCATTTAACGCCTTGCTAGAGACAGGTAAACTGGAACTCTTTTGATAAAGCGCTCAGAATGACCTGATTGTGAACCACTGTGCTTATTAGCGAAGCTGATGTTAAATGCTCATGAAGAGAGCTTTAAGTTTATGGTGACTTTGCCCCTCTAATAAACATCAAGACGCAGCGATGGAGGAAAGTATCAAAATGGGGATAACTTCTCACTAAGAGATACAGATTTTTGCCTGTCTTTTCAGCTGGTAATTAGTTTCCTAGCCTCTAAAGTATGATTGAAACTGATCTGACTCTGATTTAGAGGGGACGCTGTTCAGTGGCTGGTGGAGTTTGTCCTAGGGATAAAATTCACTGTGAATGACTGGTGCAAAGATGTTGATTTTCCAGTACATACGGAAGTTTGGATCTAAGGAGATAACTCTTCTTGAGGTTTTTATTCGACCTCTGGGAGTCTGGCCGGGTAAAAATAATCACTGGGTTTGTGTTTCATTTTGAAACATGTAATGGACTCTAGAACATAAATGGAGCCTTCCGATTCTTTCACTGATTTATTAACTTCTGCATTAAGGAACCTTCAATGCCCATTTCAAAAATGAACAGACTCCTAGTGCAATGGAATTGTAACTATTTAGTAGAAATATGTCTCCAGCACTTCATGCTAAAACATTGTCGGAATGGTTTAAAACCTTCGTATACAGATGTTTGTTAAATAATTTTATATCTGTGCATGTTATTCACTTTGTATTGCCATGCATTAATCTTTATTAGCATATTTAAATTGATAGAATATAGGGGTTGATTTACAAATAGAATAATGGATAGGAGAGTGTGTATTACAATAGAATAATAGATAGATAAGTGTGTATTACAAGGCAGTAATACCATCAAGAGATTTTGGGTACATGGAACCTCGAGAGTGAAGCTCGAGAGGTCCTAAAGTCCCCAAATCTCAGGATATATATTGATCTGATTTAGAAATGTTGCACCTGTGAATTTTTTTGTGGCATGCTGTGAGGCCGGGGACCTCAGCACTGAAGACTCACTCGCTCCGTCTCCTCTCTCCTCTCCCACCCACCCCCAAGTCTCTGTTAAGTTTTCTGGTCTCTGGTGATTATGATCCCACTGGCAGTTCTACCGTTTAGTAGCTTTCATGGTTCAATGAACGCAGGATCAACCAGATAATTTTGTAAACTAAAACTAAAAAACAAAGATCAGCAGTAGAGCAAAGGGGACAATTTTCTCTCGGTAAGCAAGAGACAGCCGCCATGTTTTCAGAAGTGTTCTGCCAACCCACAGACAAAAAGCAGCAAACCATAAGGTGCTGTTTTGGAAACATCACAACTTATGTCTAGGAAGTGAACTTGGGACCATAACAATAAGCCTACACTATCAGACAGTCTTGCACTTGTATTCTTCAGTTTTTCTGATAATACTAGCTCGGAACGATAGTATTATGGGCTCTGAACAGTAGTATTATCACTTTTCACCGATAGTATTATCACTTTCTTGACTGATGGTGTTATGACACTTTTTGTATACTTCAGAATAGTATTAAAATTATTAGTATTATTAGTATTAGTCGGGCTGGTAGTATAGCCTAGCGGTTAGAGTAACGAGCTATGAAGGAGTCTGGTACATCCAGCAGACCAGACCTTGGTTTGATTTTCACAGCCTCCACTTGCATACTGTGTGGCTCTGAGCAAGTCACTTAACCCCCAGTACTCCCACATTGCCCCTGAAAACAGACACTTGTGCCTAGTGGGCCTTACCCAGTTACCAAAGACTAAAATAAATAAAAACGCTTATCTATATATTAAAAATCCTTTAATAGAGATGGGTTTAAATAGATTGATTATTGCAGTCTTCAGAGATTTAATATTTTTGTGTTATAAACATGGATGTTTTACTTTTTTATTCAATCCATATAGCTAATTAATCATTATGTTATTGTCCTAGCTATTAAATAACATCAGATTGTTTTTTAACATCAGTTAGTGGTATTATGGACTACATATCGAATTCATGATGTTTGATGCCTTGCTGTTGATTTTCCTGCCATAATATTGCTTGAGTGATTGACTCTGATTCTTTGGGTATGGGGATATTTTGTGGCGAGTCTGGGGAGATAGCCGGGCAGCAGTGGGAGGACTTAGTCAAAACTGACAAAGGTAATCCCTCCAGGAAATGGATGTTAGTAGGCTTACAGCAGTGAGGCATGATTGGGTTGGGTTGTGGAGTCCAGTACCAAATTCTAATATGGACATGAAGCAAAATGATTCAGTGTGTAATTACAGGTCCAGTTCTTTCAGCCTATATTTGAGGTCTGAAATACAGGCTGACAGAGTGTCCCTGGATTTGGGGCTAGATAAAGGAATACAGGGCAGCATGCGCTGCGGAGTGTTCCTATTAGGCTTCTCTAGGACTAGGCCTAAGCTGGCAGTACAGGTTGGCCCACTCTAGGGGATACAATAATGACATGTTACCTCATATTGGTTTAGAGTAGCTCTGGTACCAGTCTTGATTTTTGGTCAGGAGGCCACATTTCCATACTTGATTTTGCCACCTGTTGGGCTTATTTGATGATCCGCAGAACGAGGTATGTGGTAGTTAGTGTGATGGACTTTTTTCCTAGGGGCACCTGGGCAGGTTGTATCTCAGGCCGTACTGAAATTAGCCATCCCAAGTTAAAGAATTTTTATAGTATAATCAATCCAAGTGAGTGAAATAATTTGTAGGAAGTGAGTTAAATTAAGAATCATTTATTTAACAATGTATAGTTCTTAAGATGCTAACATCAATTCCTATCTATTTACAACAGAAGATATTATAACTATGGCAATAGTGTATATTTTAAGTATATATGTATTAGGTACTATCTGGGTATTGAATTGTCACGTATTTTAAATTGTATGTGTTGTAATGGTTTGTTAACTGATCAACAATAAACTAACTTGACTTGGAAGTGGCGCACTACAGGGGGACCTGTACACATTTAGAAGCAGGGACTGAAAAACTGGGTCTTAGATTTTAGGTGGGGAAGTGCAAAGTATTACACCTAGGGCATGGAATCTGGGTTACATATATGCCCTATGTTGTGCAACAGTAGACAGCACAACTAAGGAAAATATCTAGGGGTGATTGTGGCTACTGGCTGTAATCAGGCAGGTAGTGTGCTGCTGCAGCAAAGAAAGCAAATGCAGTGCTAGAATGTATTAAGAGTGGGTAAGGAGCAGGTCAAGGGAGGTGATCCTCCATCTATTCAAGGCTTTGGTTCAGCTACACTTGAAGTACTACATTCAGTTCTTGTCACTCCAGTACAGAAAGTACATTAAAGAGATTGAGCGGGTACAGCACAGGGCCACTAAACTGATTAGTGAATTAGGAGGCAAGCACTATGAGGAGAGACTGGACATACTCAAATTATTTTGTGCAGAAAAGAGAGCAATACTGGAGGAGATTGGACCAACTCTGATAGCACAGTGCAAAGCTAAGAAGATAGTGCAATTAACCCTATACTGTAAATGTGCTTCCCTCCAACTTCTTTGACCCTGCTCCTGCCCACCACACACAACACCTACCCCCCTTCTACTTCCGGGCTCTTGCACTGTATGAAGCCAGAGACTACATACTCACTGCCATCAAGAGCACTAATCACAGTAATGACATCCTGGACCTCATGCTCCTAAGGCTCATTCTGGTCGTAGTGCTTATACCCCTCACAGACATGCTCAACTTCTCCCTCTGTTGCGGTCAATTCCCCCAAGTCTGGAAAACTGCCGTCGTCACACCAATACACAAAGATGGGGACAGCACCTCTCCCGGTAACTACAGGCTAATATCGATACTCCCTCCCCTTTTAAAAGCTCTTGAAAAAATCATGGCAGACCAGCTAACAGACTACCTTGACAAACATGCTCTCCTCTGTGCAGAACAACATGGTTTCCGCAAAGGACACAGTACCTCCACAGCTCTCCTTGAATTCTACAATTGTATTCACACAGCTCTTGACAAAGAGCTACTCGCTGGTGCAGTCTACATTGACATATCGCAGGCCTTCGACACTGTCAGCCACCCACTTCTCGTAGCCACCCTTTCTCAGCTAGGTCTCTTGCAAGGCCCCCTAGACTAGTTCACTATCTCACCTCCCGCTCACAGTGTGTGAAAATTGGAAACACTCTCTCCAGCTTTAGACTAGTTCATTTGGAGGTCCCTCAGGGCTCGATCTTCGTCCCTCTTCTATTTAGCCTATACCTAAACTTACTCCCTAATTCATGCACTGAAAAAATACTACTATATGCAGACAATGCGGTCCTCTTTACATCTCACCATGACCCAGATCACCTCCAGAATGCACTCCAAGGTGCTTTCTACCAGGCTGAAAGCTGGTTCCTTGACAGGAGACTTGTCATTAATCTTAAGAAAACTAAGGTCATGTTATTCTCGCACAACCAGAATAAGCACAAGGATGCCCACCTCCACACACTATCCAGTACACACCTTCCCCTCGAAAAAGTCAGCACCTACAAATACCTAGGCATTACTTTAGACACGGCCCTCACTTTTCATGACCACATACGTACCCTTGCATCAGCCATTAACTCACGTAATGGCCTGCTCTACCACCACAAAGAGCTGCCTCCCCCCTGAAGCCCTGAGACTGGCCATCACCTCCTCAGTCCTCTCACTAGTGGACTATGGCCTACTAGTATATAATGCAGTGGACAAAACCTCACTCAACAAAATAAAAACAGCTCTAAACAAAGCCTGCCAGCTGCTCATGGGAGCCCCCTTACTCACCCACACCTGCTCACTATACGTACAGGCAGAAATTCTCGACTTTGGTGAAAAGCCGCGCTACCAAACATGCCTTCTCTCCAAGAAAATATTAACTGGGCTGATACCCCCTGGCCTGTCTGCCGCACTTAACCCCTCTTCCTCCACGGCTCTCACCCGAAGCTCTCACCAAAGGACTCTGCATATTCCAAGAGTCAGGACATCACTAGCCCAAAGGTCTTTCCCATTCTGAGCTCCATCCTGGTTCAACTCCCTACCGCCTGACATCTTTTCCCTACAAAGGACTGGCCCTTATAAATCCACCCTTAAGCACCACCTGTTTGCCTCCTGTTCCTGTAACTGCTTATAGATCTCCAGGACTCCAGCCACTTGGGCCCTCCATTCTCTACCTCACACTCCTGAAATGTTATAATATCGGACTACTAATGGTACATGAATAGGTGTTTAGCTACCTACTTGTACAGGATATGACACACCTCCCAATGAATATATTTACTGTATTGTTTGTTACACCCACTGGCTTTTGTATTATGGTAACAACTTGTATATGTGTTTTATAAGATTTATATATGATTGTCTATTGTACCTGTCTATGTAACTTGATGAAGAGCCTTTGCAAATGAGTCTTCGGACTCAAAGGGTTGTAATTCCGATAACAACAATAAATAAAAAAAATAATTTTGTTGCATGCATACTGTTGATTTTGGTTTTGTCAGTTTATTTAGGTTGGGGGGCTCTGCCTCCCAAAACCCCCTGTTTTTTAAGGGGGGAGTGTGGGGGGGCAAAGCCCCTCAACTCAAATAAATTGATTTAAAAAAACCTATAGGCCAATGTAGCCTAGAACATGCCGTAAGTGGGCAAGTAGCATAAGTGGGTCCGTTCTCCTCCAGTAGTGCCAAAAAGAGAAGGCTGAGGGAGACATGTTCATGGTTTTTAAATACTAAACAGATATGGCGGAGTACACACAGACGGGGGGGGCAGAATTAGGGGAAATATTAGAATTACCTCACACAGAAGGTGGTTACCATGTGGAATAGTCTTCCCAGTGAAAACGTGGAAACTGGCACTATTTGGCCTTTTAAAGATAGTATAGAAAGATTCCTGAGGGAGGATGGTATTGAGGGATATAAAATGGGCAAGGAAATCCCTGTGTCCTAATTGGCTGAGACTTGGTTCTAGCCATTGCCTTAAGAGAGTTCACTACCAATGGCTAAAAACAAGTCCCTGCCAACTGGGACAACTCACAGAATTCATAAGTCACTTGCTTCCTAATCTCCATCACAAACATGGCTGCAACCTTTACTCATATATAGAAACCTTCAACTAGGCCCCAAAATGAAAGTCCATTAAATCAACTAAAGTAAGTAAATAATGTTATTTTCACTCAAGAGAGCCTCTTTACACACATATGCAAATTTAGAAAATCAAATACTATTCAGTTTCCATTGCTGGTATTCCTTTGATGACCATGACAAATCCCCCTCCTATCCCCACCAGTTTGCCAGAGAACTCCCTGCTCCTTACCTGGCAACAGATAAAATTGAGGTTCTGGCTCCACCTGAGCCTTGTGAGTGTATGCCAGAGGAACTCTGAAGAATTTTGAATTCATGTATTCCATGTTACCATTCCATGTGTGTATGAGGTGGGGGAAGCATTCTACTACTGGAATAATGCAGAGCTTTGAATTCTTCTATTCCAGGGTAAACAATCACACACTGTTCTGAATATGAAGAAAGACGTCTGTAGAGGGACTATTTAAGCAATATACCATGACAGAGTGTGGGTTATGCTGGGATTTACCCACGCCTAGAGTGGTTTGGTCACAAGGTCGCAGGCCGAGTGAGTAAACCACACCAGAATTGGGTACATCCTAGCATAACCCACACCCTGGAATGGTGTATTGTGAGTATACAATGGCCTCCTTTATTTTTGATAACAAAAAATGAAAGAAAAATACAGTTGTATTGCTGGTTTGAATAATTTTAATAAATTTATTGTTGCGCCATAGAAAATAGTTCCCTGTTGCTAGGTAGAATAATGCCCCCCAACAGACACAGTGGTATTTACAGATAGAGCAAAAACAGAGCAGTTAAGGTTCCATAGGAAAATTGCTCTAGAAATGCAAGTCAGTGTGGGAGCACTGCAAGAAGATGTGTGGCAGCCGAGCCAAGCAGGTGGCAGACTGGACGACCGACAGTGAATGGCAGGGGAGAGCAAGGGAGCAAATGTTTTCCTGGAGACTGAGTGGGAGCTGAGGTTTTTTTTTAAAATGATTTTCACTTCTGGCAATGGGATTGGAGAGCATGCAGTGTTGTACTGGGACCGGGAAGCTAGCAGCATCGAAATAGAGGCGGGAGGGAGTGACTGTTACAGAAGGCAGCACTGACAGCAATGGCAGCTGGAGGGAGTGACAGTGAGAGGAGGTGGCAGATTGAACGGGGACAGAGCCGATATTTTCTGAATCTGGAGAAACCGAGGACTACAAGAGGTGGCAGCTAAGGCTGTCATTTGGAACTCAGCATATAATACAGGGGAAAGCCGTTGTGCAACTGTGGGCTACATTGTGTTTTGCAGTTTGTGTTTTTGGTTTCAGGAGGGTAAAACCCTATATGGGCGAGTATTATTGAGCGGCTCAAAATGAGCAACTCAATAATACCGCTCCCATGTAGAACGAGAGGAAATAAAGAGCACTGAATGAGTATAGCGAGTTTGAAACTGAGGGATACGCACTACACTCACGAGAAAGGGGATTAATACAGCAATTTGGCCAAGCCCTGCCAAGCTGACTGTGTGGTGTAGTGACTTGAGCCACTGCCCTTGGAGGATGTGGCGCTGGGTTCAGATCATAGTGCAGAAAGCTCTTTTGCTTCTTGGGGGGGGAGTTGCAGTTTTTTTCTAAGTCCACTCCCCCTGGAGTTTACAGTATTTTATTTGAGGTATGCGGGGGCTTGCCCATGTTAGGAGGGTCAGGGACTTCCCCGCATTAAAAACTTGATTTTCTTTTTTTGTCATTGAGTAGGTGACCATTGCTATTTGCGATGATCGGTGCTGTGCGGCTCGCCCTTTTGACATCAGCAGTTGTTTCCTCGCTTTATGTGATCGGCGGTCTTATAGACTCACTCTCATCACATAAAACCTTCAGGAGCTATGATGCTTTTGGTAAAGTGTCATCGGAGCCGACTCAACAGTTAAAAACAATTGATAGGTGAGCCACAGATTTGAACTGTGGAGCCAGCTATTTTAATGGAGGACAGAGCGAGCGTGACTGTGATGGACACGGAGGAGAGAGGGAGCAAGTATGTAGCAGCGAGGAGTCAGGACTGAAGCTGAGGTGATAACACCAATTGATTTCTTTTGTAACAGGGGTTACTAGGAGAGTTTCTTTTTAGAAGTTTTGGAGGCTTTTAACATGACCATGGCAGCAGCTGAAACCGTGACATTTAAGGATTTTTGCGACAGTTCATACGTAGCGATTGTCATATTTTGATTTACAGGGGTCAGAGATATTTAAAAAATAAATAAAAGATTTGGGTATGTGACCTGAGTTTGGGGACTGTTGGGATCTAATAGAAACTGCAGTGGTTGTTTGAATCTCCCGCTTTTGCATCGTGCTGTAGCGAGGACATTATGGTGGCTTAATTGTTTTTATTTTGGGGGGGGCCATATTTATCTTTTGGGAGATGTGGCTGACTGGCACCTTTTCCCTTGGGTTATGCCAGGATTTACCATGGGTAAAAGGCGCCAGTCAGCCAATCAGAGAAAAGAATTCTTGGACCCCATTGTATTATTTACATTGTTTAGCAACATTTTATTATATTTTTAGTGGGTTTGAAAATGTTTAAAGTGTTTGTTTTTTAAAAGTTGCCTCTAGGCCCATTTTATGTCTGCAATAAGACACTTCAGGGACATTGGTTGTACTAGGTTTACCCCACAGTCAGGGGCTGAAGGCACTCAGCTTCACCTCATGCCTTACAATGCCCCTAACTGTGGGGTAAACCTAGTACAACCAACACCCTGTCATGGCTTATTGCTTAAATACACATCAGGAGTAGGATAACATTCTGGCTATTAACCATGGATCTGTGCCCATACTCAGATTACATATAGTGAGTGTCACGCAACAAAAGGGGCAGACAAGATGAAGCATAGAAATGTTTTTTGCACAAGGAAATAATATCAAGGGGGCCAATGAGTTCATTAACCAGCAGCATAAATGGCAAGAGTTCTTCATCACTGAAATGGCATTATTTAACTGGTACACAGCACTGTTCTATTGTTTGTTTTATATAACACATTAGGTTAGCCAAAACAGTGGCTTGATTTTTAAAGCCTTTTTTTTTTTTTTTACAAGTTTGTGATATGGATTCAGAAGTGTGCGATATGGAGAAAGAACGCATTGCTTTTTTTTTCCATATAGCTTTTTCTCCTCTTGGGTTGACAATGGAGGGCTGTCAACCCTGTCCTTGCCACCCCCGTCTGGCATCCACCTCCCTGACCCACCACATCTGAGAATTCCCACATAGATTGCTCCCCATGGTGGGGCCCAGAAGGGGAGGGCTGTCCTCTCTCCATCCAGAGACCCAGATCTAGAATTTGGTGTGGTGATCGGGTGGCAACACCAGAACAGAGGCACGCAGGGTTTCACAAAGCCAGCGCCTTCTCATGTTCCATATTTGTTCCTCACTGTCTCCTGGCCACAGCATCACATCAGCGCATGTGTGTGGAGCCGTGTGCACACTACGGGTCTGCAGCTCCCTCCCTACTACGGCGCTCAATTCTGGCAATACCATCCTGCCTCCACTAGATGGTAGCCAAGGAGTGAGACATCTTCCCTCCCCTCCCTGGGAGAGGAGAGCAGTCTGTTATATGCTTGATCCTCTCCCTCCCCATCCAACACCGCCAGTGCCCTGAGCTCATTCCCGAGGGTTGCCAGCATGCGAGAGGTAAGGTGCAGAGCGCATCAACTCTCTATGCCACCAGGCCTGCTGCTTTGCTTTTTTCTTTGGGGGAAATGGCCTAACCATGTGAGAAATCCATGTGAGTTTTGATCTTGGTGCTAACCAGGCACCACTGCAAGGGGTCACAATGGGGTCCTCAGAGGCTAGAACTGCCCCACACCAATATGCCGCAACTCGCCAGGGACTTGGAGCCTGCTCACCTTTCCCAGGCTTCTACCTCGGGACAAAGGACTTTGGCTGCAGTTTGATCTTCACGCTAGCCAGGTGCTGCTGCATGGGGTCATGAGGGGGTCCTCTGAGGCTGCAAACCCCCCACCTCCCCACCACCTATTTGCCACAACTCATCAGGGACTTGGAGCCTGCTCAACTTTCCTGGGCTTCTACCTCAGAACTTTGGCAGCAGTTTGTTCTCTGCGCTAGCCAGGCGCCACTGCAAGAGGTCGTGAGGGGGTCCTTCAAGGCTGCATACTCCCCCACCCCCACTGATCTGCTGCAACTCACCAAGGACTTCCTGCACCATTCACCTGCCAATCAAAGCCTCCCAGCCAATTGGAGGGCTGAGGAGGCGGGACTTGGAGCTTGCTCAACCTTTCCGGGATTCTACCTTGAGACAAAGCACTGTGGCTGAAGTTTGATCTGGGTGCAGCATTGAGGGGGGTCCTTCGAGACTGTAAATTCCCCTCCCCCTGCACCGATCTGCTGCAACCTTCTAGGGACTTCCTGGAAGATTCCCCTGCCACTCAAAGCATCCAAGCCAACTGAAAGGCTGAGGAGGCAGGACTTGGAGCCTGCCCAATTTTACCATACTTCTACCTTGGGACAAAGGACTTTGACTTCAGTTTGATCTCGGTGCTAGCTAGGCGCCACTGCAAGGGGTCGTGAAAGGGTTCTCCGAGGCTGCACCCCCCTATACACTGATCTGTTGCAACTCACCAGGGACTTCCTGCAGTCACCCAAAGCCTCCCGGCCAACTGGAGGGCTGAGGAGGTGGGACTTGGAGCCTGCTCAACTTTCCCAGACTTCCACCTCAGGTCTAAGGATCTTGGCTGCAGTTTAATTTCAGCACTAGCCTTGCACTGCTGCAAGGGGTCGTGAGGGGGGCCTCCTAGGCTGCAAATCTCCACTCCCACTCATCTGCTGCAACTTGCCAGGGACTTCCTGCATCATTCCCCTGCCATTCAAAGCCTCCCAGCCAATTGGATGGCTGCCTGCTGACTTCTCTGTAGTTGGTCCAAGTGGCCCGTCCGTGCAGCTGCCTGCTGTGCTTCTCTGTAGTTGGTCCAAGTGGCCCGTCCGTGCAAAGGGACATGTGCTATGGGCAGCATAATTTGTCTGCCTTGAGTCTGATGGAGTCAGATGGAAGTCTGCTAGGCTACTCTGCTCCACTCTCCTTCGGTCTTCTACAGTACTGCAGTTCATGCATGATCTCAAAGCCAAAGTTAAATGTGAAATGCTACTGTTTTTATTGTTGCTGCTTACTACTAGTTCAGCTACCTGTCTGGTTCAGCCATTGCCTGCACAATTGTTTCAGCTTTGTATATTACTCTGTATAGCCCTCCCTTGGCTGCCTTCTCCCCTTTACTTATTGTCATTTGTATTAGCCTCCCTATTTTTGGATCTCCTTATTCTTCTACCACTGTTCCCTTCCTTCCCCTCCTCCTGTGTATTTATTTATTGATGTATTGAAATGTTTCACCAGGAAGGCACACTGAACAAGTTGCTCATCTCCTGGTGCGACCTGGGGGTAGGGGAACATGAGGACTGAATGCAGAGATATGGTGCAATAACATAACATAGCTTATAAAGTGGACCTAAAAAATTCACAATGATGATTGGCTGTAACCTACTTTCAGCCGTGTCCTTATCAGAATGTATTGTGCCAACTGGCACTACCCTTAATTCCCCAGCCCAACAACAGCACAGAATCAATGAGCTGTGCCAGCTGAAAACAGAAATAAAGCCTGGCACAGCTCACAGCGCGACATCCCAGCGCTCTGACCCATCTCTGGTCTCCGTGCCAGCTGCAGCCCCCCCCCCGCACAAAATATCTCGCTGTTGCCACCTTTTAAAGCTCCTTACCATCATACTGTTACTATCACCTGCCACTCATTTAAAATATTAAAATGATCACTTTTTCTCGTTCTCTTGAACTCGCCGATCATCCAGTGAGTGCTGAGCACGTGCCGCAATAACGCCGTTTTAAACGATACCCAAAATAAAAGCTACACCATCTTTACCATCACCTCTTGTCTACTCGATTACAAGCAAACGTTCATCGTAAACCATCCGGTCGAAAGTTATTTTACCATTTCCCACAATGCTGTAAATGCAAGCTCCTCGCTACGGCGGCCCCCAAGAGACGCACTCCTTATCGGAAAACCCGATGTTACGCAGAAAATGACAGCATGCTCTCACTCTTTCCACAGCAAGTACAAAAATAGTGTAATTAAATAAAATAGCCTGTGTTCGTGATTGTACTGTCTGTGTGTAGATGTCGGTGGGTGAGGGGGTGGGGAACGGAGCAGCTCCACTGCCCTCACAAACAATTCGGGCCACTTGCTTCCTCGTCCCACAAACAGCCTTTGCAAAGCAGAAGCTTCCCAAACATAAATAAAACAATAACCATAAATTGTGTTTCACAGCTGAGCATAAACTGTGTTTATAGCAATCATAGCCACACAACATGACCAATATATAGAAAGCCCTCTAGTGCAAATGATTAACAGTACTTTTACAGGGGGACTATTTTTTACTATTTCTTGTATTAAAACCTTTATTTTTTACATATTTCTAACTTTTTTTATTCTTTTTTTTCTTTTTTATAATTAGTTGGGGGGGCCATTTTATAAGCGCAATATGACACTCCGAGGTGTGGGTTATCTCCTGATAAGAGCATGCCCAGCTGCATAAGGCACTTGGCGCAAGCACCTCATGCCTAACAATGCACATGGGCATGCTCTTATCAGGAGACAACTCACACCTTGTCGTGTTTTATTGCTTGCATAAAATATGCATATGAATATATACAATAAAAGCAAGTAGACTATACAGAGAGTAATAAAATAGAGGAAAGCTAACAGTTTTGGTCTAAGGAGCTGGACGTTAAAACAACAGAAAATAGATACAGTAGCACAACATTTACAATAGAATGCGAGCACTAGGTAATGCCTAACTGTATAGGAAATGACTGAATGGACTAACTAGTAGTTTGAACTAAATCAAGTACTGAGGAGTAACTCAGACAGTACAATTTACTAAGGTATACCCAAAGTGCAAATAGTCTACAAGTGCAAAAGAGATTAGGGTAGCCATAAAACAGGGCTGAGTAATGAAGTGGGGGGAGATGAGGGGCACAGTTAAAACGGGGGTGAGGGGAAGGAGGCATAGCAAGATTCTACCCTTTCGGGATACAAGAACCCAGCCAGGGATCAATTTAGGGCAAGGAAGTGGTTGAACCCAGCACCCAGTCAAGGGTTGATTCAGGGCAAGGAAGAGGAAGGGATGTGTGCATAATAGGGTGATGGGAGAGGTGGGAGGCAATGAAGGGGGAGGATGAGGGGAGGACTGGGGAGGTGGAAGACTAACCAGTTCAACCCCTTCAGGATGTTGAGAACCCTGCCAAGGGATGAAGTAGGCTTGGGAAAGGTATCCTTAGAGCCTAATAGTGGAGAGACATAGGAGGAAGGTGGAGAGGGTGGTAGAGGGTAGTAGAAAGGGGGGGGGAGAGGTCAGAGCTTGTCAAGCGCAACAACAAAAAAGCGCTTTCACACTTCCCTCTTCCTCTTGCTTATTAGTAACGTCAATTAACACTCTATATTGGGTCCCCCTATCTTTCTTTCTTTCTTTCTCTGTGCTGCTCCAACCCTTGCCAGCATACCCCTCCTCCCCCCCTACCCCCGGCTGCTGTCACTCCTCCTTCCTCCCCTTCTTACTTGTTGCACGGTACTACCTCCCTGTATTGTTCCCCTTATCTTTCCATCACTGTGCTGTTCTCACTCCGCTCCCTTACTACCTGCCCTGTCCTCTGCGTTTTTCTTTTTTTTTTTGTTTTACTTTATTGTTGATGTTTTATGGTCTCACAGTCAAAACTGCAACATACATAAAAAGGCTTAAGGTACACAGACCTACAACGTGAACGTACAGCCACAAATGTAATAGCTCAGTTATCTATTCAGAACCAGAAGTCCATTCATCTATAGGAACTGCCAGGTATGAGCACAGGAGAAAAAGTCAGGCTAATTACCCTGTAGATCTAGGTCACTCTCACCACAGGACAAGTCCCAATCAGTCAGTGAAGCCAGGGTATAAGTCCACTTGCAGAAGTAATATAGTGTGGTGGCTGAGTGACTACAACCACTGCAGACAGTACTAGATTAAGACAGTCTGGGCTCAGTTAAGCTGTATAGTATACCCATAGATCCTAGCAGCAAACATCTGCACAATGGAAATTGTTAAAGTTCACAAACTGAGGGGTAAACTTAATCACCCTTAAATCATCTTCTGCAATGATTGATCACACAGATTATTACAATAAGACCGTGATAATAGAGCAGCAAAGGTGGCATCATATACAAACCCCAGTTTAAACTACCAGAACATACTTTTAAAAGTAAAAGATTACAAAAGTTTAATGAGAAACTATAGGGTCAGTCGACTCTCAACATAAGAGCAGCCTGAGATTGTTATTATTATGGGGGTCACCAAGGACCAACTTTATTGTGAGAGAAAAAGATCCATTCCCTTGAACAGCGCTCAAATAGAATCAAAAAAATAGGGACAGTACATTACCCTTCTTCATCGGATGAGGACGAGGCTGGTGGATGCAGCTTCTGCAATAATTTTTCTGCAAATTGAGCTGCAGCTATAGGATCCTGAAAGACGTGAAGTTTCGATTCGAACTTGATTTGCAGGTGCACAGGGTAATGCATGCAAGCTTCAATTCCATTTCTTAAAAGATCTTACTTAACAATTTGTAGTTCCTTTTTCCTTGTCTGTGTCTGTGCAGAGAGATCCAGGAAGACACCCAGGTGGTTACTCTCCCAAACAATATCACCCTTTGATCTGGCAGCTTGCAAAAGAGCGATCAGGCATCTAGTGGCGATAATGTGAAAATTGCTGTAAGCAGTCGTGTTGTGCAATGACTCTGGGTCTAGATCATTGTGGAATAGCGAAAGCCTTAAAAACCTTCACTCCAGAGTCCAGGGGAAAGAGCTGTAAGTCATCAAAGAATAATCTATTGACCACTGAAAAAGAGTTCTGTAGCTCCCGCGAGTCTGGTTGGGAATCGCACTATTCAGACATTCACCTGGCGTTGTAAGTTTTCAAGAGTCTCCACCTTAGATTTTAGGTAGGCCAGGTCCCGAACATAGGCTCATTACATTCACCTTGACGGTCCTGTGAGCCCTGAAGGTCCTTAATAGAGGCATCATTGTCTTAGATATGCTGTTCTGTATCCATAATCTTTGCTTCAACAGCTGTTAATCTTCTATTGGTGTCCTGTCCAGTCTCCTGGATCTTGGACAGCATGGCCAGGATCTGCATAGCCAAGAGGTCTGGTGCCACTGTACTTGTTGCTGCTGATGGCCCGGTCCCTATGCTGGTATTTGCTGGAGAAAGGAACTGTTCCAGGCTATTTACTGCTCTCTTTGAATCTCTCTTTGTTCCCATCTTTTGCACAGGTATTAAAACTGTTTATTTAACTGTGTTTCTAATTCCAATAGAAGTGGGCTCACACAGTGTTAATAGTTTTGTGAAAAGCTATATGGGAGCTGCTCTAACTTGCTGTCACATCTTGCTGCTCAGCAGCGCCCCCATCCTCTGCTTCTTGCTTACCCATCCCTCCCTTCTTTCCACCACCCCACCCCACCCCCCAACCCGCTCTATTCTCTAATAATTTTTTCTCCTACCTTACCTGGCTAAGCACTTCCCCCTGCAGTTGGTCTTTTGTTTCCCTCCTCTTTCCAGGTAAGTTGTCCTCCCCTTCTCAACTCCTCCGCTACCCCTCCTTGTAGTGCACTGTCACCCCTACTCCCTTCTCTGTGCAAAGCTCTCTCCCCTCTCTCCTATTTATTATCAGTTCTGCATCCCATGGCCTTCTGTCTTCCTAATAAGTTCTATGTCATCCTTTCTCTCCTTCCCCTCCTATTTTCCTCACTCCTCTTCCTTCTAATGGCTTTCCCTCTCCTCCTCCCCCCCTTCTGTCACCCTGCCCTCCTCTAACCTTCCCTCTCCCTCTCTCTTCTAGCTCCCCCCCAGCTCCC
Organism: Neoceratodus forsteri; assembly: GCA_016271365.2. Taxonomy (NCBI): domain Eukaryota; kingdom Metazoa; phylum Chordata; order Ceratodontiformes; family Ceratodontidae; genus Neoceratodus; species Neoceratodus forsteri. The sequence continues at coordinate 179,752,521 of CM057459.1, forward strand.
TGGTTGCTCCCTCCTCCCTTCCTCTTGCCTCCACCTGGAAACTCTTAGATCTTTTCTTCCCTCTCGCCCCTCCCCCTCAACTGCTGCATGAATGCATCCCTGTCTTAGTTAAGCTCCTTATCTTGCTGCTACTGCTAGTGGCTGGTGATACTGAACCCAATCCTGGCTCTGCTTTCTCCCCTCCCACTTATTTCCCCAAAGGGTTGAGAGTGGCTCACATCAATGTCCGCAGCCTCCTCAGTAAGATAGACCAACTGAAACTGCTCATGGTTAAGCTTCAACCTGATGTGTTAATAATCTTGGAGTCTTGACTATTCTGCAAGATTCCTTATACCACGTTTGTCATCCCTGGGTACTCTCTCACCCGGCAGGATCGCGCCAAGAGGGGTGGTGGTGTTGCAATCTATCTCTCCTCTACCATTCAGTCCATTCTTGTACTCTCTCTCTTACCTCCTCCTCCTCTGCATACGAGCTACTCCTCCTCAAACTCTCTTGCCCCTTCTCTGCCCCAATCTTTGTGGCTGGGGTTTATTGCTGCCCTGGTCTGTCCTCCTCATCAGTCACTGAGCTTCTGACCACTTTCTCCACACATGCCTCATCTGATGAATTAATCATCCTTGGGGACTTTAATATCAATTGGCTCTCCCCTTCTCAAACGAAACTCTGTCAAAACATGAAGCCCCTTAATCTAATTCAATTTACCTCCAACCCAACACATCACAATCATAAATCCCTCAATCACTCTCTGCTGAACTGGGTTGTTACCTCTCACCCCCCCCCCCTGCATCATAGATGCGGGAACCCTCCCTGACACCCTTAGTGACCACCATATGATCTACTGTGTGCACAAAATACACCATCCCAAATCCCCGCCCCAACTCCTCCAGATTGTTCCTTCCAGTAGTTGGACCTGACCCCCCTCCATGCAGACTTGGCAGCAACTGACTGGATTCCCATTTCTTCTGCCAGTTCCAGTAATTCTGCTCTCAACTATTTGAATATTAAATTCCTGTCAATCTGGGATCTGCATGCCCCCCTCAGGAAAACCAGGGTCCATGGTTCCCACCTCCCTTGGATCTCAGCAGAATTACTGGCCTGCCTACATGCACGTAATCTTGCCTGGAAAACTCATAAGTCCTCTGGCTTCCCTGCTGACTTACTCAAGTACCGAGCCCTTTGTAATGTCTGTACCAGAGCCATTAAGCTTGCCAAGGCTGGCTACCTTGCCTCCTCCATCCAGAACAACATTAATGACCCCTCTAAGTTCTGGAAGGTCATCCAAATTCCAAATGGTGTAAGTACTGGCTTGATAACCCTAGTAGGTAATTTCCAACCTTTGTAGGGGGTTGAGTTTTGTGCAGTAGCAACCCTAATATGCATTAATATAATTTTTTGCAACACATTTCCTTACTTTTCAAGACATTACAGTGTTTGTTTCCTTTACACATGGCCATTGAGACCCTGTGCAAAGCAGAAGGTGATTTCTAACATACTTTTTGTACGATCCTTTCTGGCCTGTGACATGTCAGAAGCACTTCTGCTGAGGGGGGACACAGGAGTCCTTTCACACACAGCTGCATGCCATTATCCCCTGCTCCTGTGGAGCACAGGATCTACTATGGGGCCATCTGGGCCTTCCAACTGGAATATTATAGGCTGGCTCAGGTCTGTCCCCCCAGGTAATTGTGATTCTTGGTACATGCCCCTTCGGACACTTACTGAGCTTGGTCAGACATACAGCCCATTTTGCACCTTGTTATACCTCTTCTTCACAAATAGTAAAATATCATGCTTAACATTTAAGTATTTACTAAATTATCTCACATATTAAAGTTTTTAACACTTTAACATGAAGTAAAAATCATTGCTCAGCACTCAAGTTTTCCAAATGAAAATCTTGGCACAGCACGTAGATTTTGAAAACAACTGTATGGCATGGAGATATTCAAAACCATTGCACAGCATGCTGATTTTCAAAACCATTGTACAGTGTGCTGATTTTCAAAACCGTTGTACAGTATGCTGATTTTCAAAACCTTTGCACGGCATGTTGATTTTCAAAACCGTTGTACAGCGTGCTGATTTTCAAAACCGTTGTACAGCATGCTGATTTTCAAAACCATTGCACAGCATGCTGATTTTCAAAACCGTTGTACAGCTTGTTGATTTTCAAAACCATTGCACAGTGTGCTGATTTTCCAAACTATTGCATGGCATGTTGATTTTCAAAACCGCTGTACAGCGTGCTGGTTTTCAAAACTGTTGCATGGTGTGTTGATTTCAAAACTGTTGTACAGCGTGCTGATTTTCAAAACCATCATACAGCATGTAGATTCTGTAAAACTTCATGAAGGATTTTTGTGTGAATGTTTAGTAAAAACCATTGAGCAGCATGAAACCTACCTGGTATTGGTTGTTGACTATAGCTTAATAATGTACTCGACAGCTAATTCCCCTACATTGGTCAGAGTACATAAACTCAGGAATCATATCTGACAATTTGCTTAAAAAAATGGCAGAAATACACATCATTATATTTTATGTACTTGGCTTCAAAGACTTCTCTGAGATAAAAGAATTCAGTAGTCTCAAACAGCGCTGCTTAGGAAAATATTCATTCTACTGTCCCAACCAAAGAAAATTAAACTATTAGTTCAAATTCAAACGGGACGTGGTATCACCAGAGCCAACACTAGTCAAATACTTGCAGTATGTAGGCACAAAACAAACCTGGACCAGATTTCATGATCTTAGCTGGTCAGTGGTGTGGAGGGTTGAGGCACCTGTGCCTCACCTGCCAACCTGCTGGTGACCCACATTGCAAATGGACCAGGGCCACTCAGAGATCTACCAGGGGAGGACTTGGCATCCAACAGGACACTCACCTTCTCTGGGGAGGGAGGTTTGCTAGCTACGCAGCAGTACTGCTACCTGGGTGACCATAGGTAGCACTGCAAGCAGAGCCGCAAGGGGGGTGGCGGGTGTCTCCTGATTGGGATGTACATGTATGCATGTGTCTGCTCTATCATTGCTCATGTGACACCCAAAGGAAGTCAAGAAAATTTTAGGAAAAAAAACAGCCACTGCTGGATGTCACCACACTCATCCACAGGCTCTGCGCCACCTACTGGGATAATCCACCTGGACCTGGGAAGCCTAGGAGGCTCTACCAGGGTTGAAAATCCATGGGGCACTGCAAGGTGGCGGGGATGTAAGCCCCATTGATGGCAGGTGACAAGACTGGGGGGGGATAGCAAGGTGAAAGGGGGCTGGCCAGGAAGGAGTGGGGATAAAAAATAATTTATTTTCTTATACTGCTGTCAATGTATGGAATGCCTTACCTCTGCAGATCAGAACATCCAGGGCAATAGCTTGTTTTAAAAGTGCTATGAAAATGTATTTACTGGATATTTGTAAATCTAATTGTTTTAACTTGACAATGTACTTTGTTATCTAAACTGTGTTTGTATATGTATTGTGGTTTGCACTCGGGTCATCCATGAAAATGGGTATTTGTACTCAGTGGACTTACCAGGTTAACAAAAATAAACAAACAAAACCATCAAGCAGCATTTACATTTACAAAACCCTTTGCTCGCACATAGATTTTCAAAACAGTCATCCAGCATGAAGATTTTAACAAATACTTTATTACCTCAGGGAGATTTTGAAAATTGTCACAAAAGATGAAAACTGTTGTGCAGCAAGAATATTTTAAAAACCGGTTTAAAATATTTGTGTTGCAAGTAGATTTTACAGAAAAAATCCATGAAGGATTCCTGTGTGAACGGTTTTATTTTAATGTTTTTGGTGGCACTGTGGTGCCAGGTAATAGGGGATTGCTTAGCATGCTGGTGACCTGTGTTCATGCCCGAGCCTCGGACGACAGGAGTGGAGACCGGCAGGGAGGGCTAGGAGCATTCCATGGGCAATCTATTCCAAGGGGGGTGCCAAGCATGTGTCAGTAATGGGTGGCTCCTGGTGGCCACATTGTGGCATTGCATGATGTGGCATGGGTGACCACATGTCATGCCGTGCATTGGGCAAGACGTCGTGGGTGCAGCTTCAGTTGGGAGAAGGGTGGGACGCGGAACCGGAAAATGTAAAATTGGCTACCCGACCGATCGGATGCTAGTTGTCAGGTCCCCCTCTACCATGAAGCCCCAGCAGAATGCCTCTCAAGCTGTGCCCAGGGCCAGACAGGTGGTACTGAGGGTTGAGGCACCGGACGCCACACTTCGCATCACGCCGGTGACCCAGGTTCAGGAATGAACCAGGGTCATCAGAGGCTGGCGGCGGGGGAAGAGGATATGAGTCACCACCGGATGGCAGCGCTCAGCTTCGGGAGGAGATCTCCAGCTCTCTCGGAGCTTGGCCACCCCCTGGTGGAGGCCAGAGGGATGGTGCCACTGGCAAGGAGTTCCGATGTTAATTTAATGGGGAGGGCAGAAGGGACCCAGTCTGGAGCTGTGGTACGCATGTGCACCTCCACGCGCATGCGGTACCGCTGCAGGGGGTCCTGGGTAGCAGTCACGGGAGAAACGGATGAAAATCGTGGGAGCCAATGAGAATGATGCCCCCGGACTGACTCTGGGAATCCATCGAGGCATGCATGGTGCTACAAGTCCCCAAAGGACCACAAGTTTGGTAGGCTCAGTGGACGCAGAAGTTGACCTGCCACAGGAGGATAAATACAGTTGACAAAAAAAAAAAATGCTGCGCCCATAGCCCAGAAGGAATTCAATCCCCAGTCTCTCCTCCCTGTGCCCCCCAGGGAGGAGGGTCCCCTTGGTGAAATGGTATGACTGGGCTGACTGGGGGCATGGAATTGAGTGGTAGTGGATGGCAGGAGAAGAGGACTGATCTGGCTGGAGAAGGGGCCATAGGCGGCCTGAAGGAGTGGCTGGTTGGGTGGCAGAGGAAGGCACAAAAAAAAAAGAAATTAATGTTTTTAAAGAAAAATAGATTGTGTAACTCACACTAAGACCCCCCTACAACTGCAAAACAGTGAAACTGAACTTTTAATTATTTAAAAGGTTACAGTAGCATACTGGGGTGTGGCCTAGCAAGGTAAGATGGTGGGTTATCTCTAGTACAGCTCCCTTTTGGCACCAGCTAACATCAGCTGAAACAGTGCAGTAATTACAAACTGAATTTCCATACAAAGGAGATTTACACCTAGCCTTATGGCCTCACAGCTATAACAAAACAAACTCTGACCAGAGCCAATAGGGCTACAGGTGATGAAGTTAGTGGTCTCCAGAATGCGAGGCAGCATGGGTTCATGGGGGGAGGGGATCATGTCAAACAAATCTGATTGACTTTGACTGTGTCACTAAGACAGTAGACAGGGGCCAACTGGTAGACATCATGTGGGGAAAAGATGACCAGATGGTTGGAAAACTGGCTGAGCAACAGAACCCAGAGGGTGGTTGTGAGGGAGAGTTATCTGGTACCAGAGAGGTAATCAGTGGGATCCCGCACGGCTCGGTGCTGGGGCCGGTGTTGTTCAATGTCTTCATCAGTGACATTGGGGAGGGTATTAATGGCAAAATGTGTATATTTGCAGATGACACTAAACTCTGCTGGAGAGTGGACAAAGCTGTAGGGATACAGGACCTACAGGAAAATCTGGGAAAGCTGGGGAGGTGGGTCAGGATCTGGCAGCTTGGCCTCAATGCCAAGAAATGCTAATTTATGCATTTTGGAGCCAAAAATCTCAGGACAGAGTACTACCTGGGTGGAGTCCAAGTGTCTGCATCAGAGGAGGAGAAGGATCTGAGAGTGATGACCACTAGTGTCCTGAAGCACTCCACTCAGTGCAAGAAAGCAGCAGCAAAGGCAAACAAGATGCATATCTAGGGGGATCAGTAGTAGGAGAGAGGTGGTTATACTGTCCTTGTATAGGTCACTGGTAAGGCCGCATCTAGAGTATGGAGTTCAGTACTGGTGCCCACACCTCAAAAAGGACATTAACCTGCTATAGAAGGTCTAGAAGAAGGCTACAAAGATGATAGCGGATCAGCAGAGTAAGGCATACGAGGAGAGGCTGAGGGCACTGAACATGTACTCTCTGGAAGACAGGAGAGAGAGAGAGGACATGATTGGGATCTTCAAGTACTTGAAAGGGATGAATAAGGTTGATAAGGAGAGTCTCTTTAAGCTGAGTGGTAACCATAACACGAGGGGCCACAGTCTTAAGCTGGCAGGTGGGAGGTTTAGGAGTGAGGTCAGGAAGCACTTCTTCACAGAAAGGGTAGTAGACACTTGGAATTGCTGCTGGAAGAGGTAATCTCATTGAAGACAGTGGGCAGCTTTAAGAGAAGCCGGGATAGGCATAGGGGGAAGGGAAGGATCATGGGAAGGGGGAGCTGGGACAGTAGCTCAAGCTGTGGACCATGCAATAGCAGATTTGATAGACCAAATGGCCTTTTTTCTGCTGGCTGCTTCGTATGTTCGTGTGTGCTTAGCTGAGTCTTTAAAGGGAGCTTTACAGGGTAAACAGGAATGACTCAATGTGGTAATGTAGACAAGAAGAAGTGAAGCAGAGCCCACAAAAAGTCTGTTGTTCAGATTGCTGGACAGGAAATAGTAACACAGAAATGAATGATTCCCACAAGCTGGCCCGACTTGCATAAGTGAGTGGATGTGGAGCTGCGCATGAGCAGATTCTTTGTGCACATGCATGAGGAAATAGTAGGGCCGTGGTGGGAGTTTGAATCCACAAATGAAGGGTGGCTGACAGCAGTCCACAAACTGGAGGGGGACATGTCGCCATTTTAAGGCTTCAGTCATGAATGATGGAGGAGGAGGGGACCAGGCTTGAAACATTTATCACTGTTGACTGTTCCCTGCATTCTAGAGCCAGAGGAGGTAATTTCTGCATTTGATAAACCAGACCAGACAAAGCATTGTAACAGTCTTTTGTGGTTATTGGCCCTGAAACTGCTGACAGGGTTCTGAGGACACCCCACAGATTTGGCCAATTCCAGACCAGGCACAGCATTGTAGCAATCTTTTTGTGGGGGTTTGCCCTGGGACCGCTAGCTGGGATCCATGACACCCCTGTATGTTTCAGCCAGTTCTGCAATTCGTGTCTATTTTTGTGGATAACCCTGTGACCACTAGGAGGGGTCACAGTGAGAGGCAGACATATTTTCTCCTTGTTTTAAAAGCCTTATTTCAACTGCCATTTCCTGGATCCTCTAGCAGGGGTTCCAGGATGCTGAATAGCTTATGCTGTACAGGATAATTTCATTAGCATGCTTTATGAAATATAAATATTTGTAAGGGTCCCCTGCATTTGATGGGGGAATACTGTTGGGGACTGGACCAAATTAAATTGCTGATGTAATAGTATGCCTAGCTGGTGAACTTGTTTCTTTACCTGAGGATTTGTTATTCTGTTCAATAACAAACCTGTTAAGCCTGTTTTCATGCTAATAGATGATTTATTGACCAGAGGGGCCTTTTCCTATTAATTGGTCTGATACTAGGTTGTTCCAATTGGTGAATGGTGGGGGGCATAAGCCTATTCTAATCTCTTATGTACTTAAACATGTTATATGTCTCCAGCTGTGGCTTATGGATGGAGGGTTTAGTAACAGTTTTGTATGTTCTTAGCAATTCCTAAATGAGTTTATTGTTGACAAGTTCTTCCATTTTCTATGCAGACCACTCACTCAGCAACCCCCAATTTTCTTTGGGGAGATCTAGTGTCCTGTAATACTGGTGCTAATTGTTAGCTGCATAGTTACATTTGGGGGGAGTGGAACTGGTCCTGCTTTATGCCTCAGTGTTAGAGATCTGGCATAAGAAGTTGGATGCAAGACTGCCACGCATGTTGCCAAATAGGTATCACACACTCCCCCTCAGTATTGTTGACCGCCCTGGACCACTGATTAAGGGTGAGTGTTTTTAGGGCTGTGGGCAAAGCCTTCAGCACTATTGGGATCAGATTGTAGCTCTAAAACGGCTGGTCCTGGAACTCCCTTTTTGGACATTTGGAAATATTCCTCCACAGCTGCAAAGTAGTGCACCCCACTCTGATTTTTGCTATTTGCTGCTCTATGTTAAAGGCATCTGAAGGAAGGGGGATGCTACTGTATTGTACCTCAGAACTTCTCATGATATTAACAAAAGAAAAACTTTTTAAACAGCTGTTTCCATCATCTGTGCAGCTCAGTCTAATAGATTTATTCTATTTCTTTCAGCAACCAAGGGGCCAATTCATTATATGTTGTCTGGAATTTACTGAACCTCTGAAAGTCAGACTACAGTGTCAGATTACAGACAGTGCAGTTGCAGTCTGTGATCTATCTCATTCCTATGGGGGCAGACACACACACACTCAGCGGCAGCAGTAGCATGTACTCTGACGGTGCTCCGAGATCTACGGGATTTCCGTATTTTACTGGATTTATGGGTTGAAAATGGGATACGGGAAGGAACTGTATTTATTGATTTATATGGGGAACCACTGCCCAAGATTTAAAGCCCAGATGCAGTAACTTTAAAACAAACATGTATTCATATTAGATAAAATGTTTCAGCCTGACTATGTTGGTGCTTTCATCAAAAGCCATCAAGTACTTTCACAGCAGGGGCAGTTCCTGTTTTTCAAAGATAACAAAAAAGAGCCTGTCAAGAAAGAGAGGCCTCTGTATTTGTTGTGATACCTGCCCAAAAAGTTTAACTGTTCACAGTTCAGGAAACAAAGCAGCTCTTGTTCTCTTGATTTTGAGCACATTGAATAATTATCTGACTTCTTATGTTCCCATGTGGAGTTATAAAAAAGTCAAAACAACTGAGAAAGAAGTTAGTAGGGGACAACAATTGAGTTTTCCTTGTGTTTTGGGCCACCAAGTCCAGCCAGTGGAACATAAATGTATTGTTTGTGGTTAGAATGAGCAATCTATACAGTAAGAAAGTCCGAACAGGAATATTTTTATTTACTAGTGGTGTAATCTTGGATACTTTCTATAAATAAATTTGACATCTGAGAATAATTTAGCTTGTGGTATGTGTTAGCTTGCTTTGTTCTATCACAACACGATATATATAAAGTGCTATTTTTGATAATGAAAGCGATCATACCATTTATTAGGAGGAAAATTATTGTTTTTATGATATTTATATTTTTGGAGATTTTGTGTAAGCTTGAATTATTCCTGAAATGTTAAGAGGTCTTCCTGGGGAACTTGCAGGATACTGGTATATAACTGTACCATTTATAAAAGGTCCTGATCAAACAACTGGAAACAGATGACTTTTTTTCTCATTTTATAATATGATGTACTGAGTGTGTATTTAGTTGCAGGGTCAGGGCCTTGAAGAAAATAACATTTATGTAACTCAGTCAAGATTCCATCAGGTGGTCAGAAAATAGTCTGAGAGAATTTGTGTAAAAACTAACAAATGAAAGATGCAAAAAATAGCACCTGTGTGTGTGTGTATATACAGATATGGAAACCTCTAATTTATTTGCAATAAATTTGTTTACAGGCATTACTATTATCTTTTGAAAGATTGGCTGACTTGCAATTATTAATTTTGAGTATAGTTCATGAAATAATGAGTGTGATGTGTTGTTATTTCATCTGTTCGTAAATCATATTTCATATCAGAGTCAGTGGCTCAGCAGATTGCACACTAGCCTCTGAGACCAGAAGATCAGAAGGCTGTGGGTTCTATCCCCATACCAGGCACTTGGGTTAAAAAGCTAGTGTACTACCTAAAACTAATATTAGATTTTAAAAGCAGCCAACCATTGGCTTTTATATTTGAGGTACTTTTTCCCATTTGTTTAATTAGAAGATTGTTTACTTGATGTTAATATGTGTAATGTGTGGAACAGCACTCTATGTGGCAGCAAACATATCTAGATAAACTGCCCCCACTACATCACCAGCATTGTGACCTCACTGACTGTGACATCACTGCTGTTTAGGAACAGCAATTCAGTGACTGCCAGGTCATTCACCTGTGATTTCACTGTCAGGGAAATCACAATGCTGATGATGTAGTGGAACATAGAAACTAGATATGTCAGCTGCCATGTTAAACCTGTTCACACATCCTCAACATTATCACATAGAAGTCTTTCTGATGGGCTAAAGGAAAAAGAAAGGTACTTCAGAAATAACATGTTACAACTGACCGCTTCTTAAATTTTTTATTATTTTCCTGTCTGCTTGTTTTGGCTCCACTAGCTCTTTAAATCCCAATACTGACACTGTAGTGCAGCATGGGGGGGGGGTCCTGTCTTTTCTGTCTGCCTTTTCATGTGGATATTAAAGATCCTATGGCACTTCTCAGAAAGAGTAGGGGATCTCCATGGTGTCCTGGCCAAATTTCCCCCATTCACTAAAAATACCTCCAATAGCTTAATCTGGTTCAAGTAAGAATTTATGCCATGTTACAATTTCAGTTGGTTACCTTCTGTACCCCCAGTCACCCCTGAAAAAGGGGCTTCTACTGTAGTCTTAGTGGGTTTACCCAGTCAACAAAATTCAATAAATAAATAAATTCCCCCATTATGCCTTATGGATACCATGTAAATCCAAATCATTACAAGGCCATCTTGACATATAATTTTAATACCTATGTCATGGAGGCACAGGTCAGGAAGCATAGGAAACACAAGCAGCAGTTGTATAATTCACCAAAAAGTATTTATTTACACTAGCAGTATCATAAAATAAACTTGTTCAGTATAAGTATTTACAAAGGCAAACTAAAATAAAGATTCATCAGTTTTTCTCTAGTCTCTGTGTCCATTCTTCTAAATCTTTCTGGCAGTTGCAGCTTAGCTGTTATCAGTCTTTTCAACCCCCATTCTTAACAAGGATCCTGTTTTTGTAAATATTCGGTTCTTGTAAGTTTCAGGAGTTGCTAGAACACAGTGTGCTTCTTGAGGCCCCTGAAACTTTTGCAAAAGGTTCAAACATTTGCACTCAAGTAACCTCTAGCTTTATGCAATCATATCAAATTATAAATATATACATTTCAACAGTAATGCTATACATTTTCCAAACAAAAGGGATCCCAATATCAGTTACATTTCCATACAATGATTTGCACATATTTTTATATCAGAAGATATGCAAGGGAGTAAAAGACAGACAGCAAGCAAAAACTGAGAGTTAGAGGGAGGCAAAGAATTGCAAGACTGTTGGGTTGATCAAATCCTAGGTCTTACCTGAAAATGTGGTTGTGCAACCAGACAGACAAGAGACAGGAAAGAACAGAACAGATCCCTGCATTCAAACTCTCCATAAAAACTGGGACTGGGTTCTATTCCACCCTGTCACACACACCCCCCTCCTTAAGAGGGAACCTGTTTTATTGAACAGGTTTACAAAACTTGTTATTAATTCTCTACTAACATTTGCTGCTTTCAGAAATTAAGCACATGTGCATGATCAATTTTTTTCTATAACAGTACAGCAAATAGTAAAGTTCAAACCCATACATTTGTTTTTCAACCTTTAGAACCATCAATTTCTGATCCATATATTGACAGAAAATCAGCATTGCTATTCTCTTTACAAGATTTGTGTATCACAGTGAATTTAAATGACTGTGGTGCCAGGTGCCACCTTTGTATTTCTGGAATTGTTATCTTTCATCTGGTTAAGCCAACAGAGAGGATTGTACATTAGGGAACAAAGAAAGACTAAGGCAGGGATACTGAGGCTGAACAAAGAGGAAGATGGTTGGGCAGAGAGCGACAGTGAAAAAGCAGGGATACTGAATGACTACTTCTGCTCAGTACTCACAATGGAAAAGCAGGGGAAATACCTAATCCAGTCAATAGAAGCACTCTGAAGAGGGGGGGGTTGATATTAGTCCTTCCACAGAAGACAGGGTTCTGAAAGAACTCTTAAAACTGAAGGTGGATAAGGCAATGGGGCCTGATGGAATTCACCCCAGAATTTTAAAAGAACTAAGGGAAGAACTAGTAACACCACTAACTACCCTTTTTAATAAATCATGGGAGGATGGGGTGGTACCTGAGGACTAGAGGAGGGTGGATGTGATTCCCCTTCACAAAAGTGGGAGCAAGACAGAGGCAGGAAACTACAGACCTGTCAATTTGACCTCAGTGTTAGGGAAAATGATGGAATCACTTCTGAAGGAAAGAATTGTTGAGTACATAAAGGCCAGTGGGGCACAGGACCCAAGGCAGCATGGATTCTCAGCGGGACGGTCGTGTCAGACAAATCTAATTTATTTCTTTGACTGGGTGACCAAAGCAGTAGACCACAGAGGGGCTATGGACATGGCCTACCTAGACTTTAGCAAGGCATTTGACACAGTCCCACACAAAAGATTAATAAACAAATTAGCCAGCCTGGGAGTGGGTCCTAGGGTGGTAGCCTGGGTAAAACACTGGTTGAACAACAGGACACAGAGGGTAATAGTAAATGGAATCCACAGTGAAGAAAGGAGGGTTACTAGTGGGGTACCGCAGGGTTCAGTACTGGGGCCAGTCCTTTTTAATGTCTTTATAAGTGACATTGCAGAGAGACTGGAAGGGAAAGTATGTCTCTTTGCAGATGACACAAAGATCTGCAACAGGATTGATACACAAGGTGGGGCGGAAAGAATGAAAAGGGACTTAGCAAGATTGGAGGAATGGTCAAATGTATGGCAGCTTAGATTCAATGCAAAAAAGTGCAAAGTAATGCACCTGGGAAACAACAACCCATGGGAAGAGTACACAGTGAGGGGTGAGATACTGACAACAATAAAAATGGGAAGGGACCAGGGGTGGTCATATCAGATGACCTAAAGGTGGGCCAGAAATGTGAGAAGGCAGTAAGGAGGGTTGGGGGGATACTGGGATGCATAGGGAGAGGCATCACCAGTAGAAAACAGGCAGTTGTTGGCCTTCTGTACAGACAGTTGGTAAAACCACATCTGGAGTACTGTATACAGTTCTGGAGACCCCATCTTCACAAAGACATAGACAGGGTGGAGGCTGTCCAGAGAAGGGCAACCAAAATGATGCAGGGTCTGCATCAGAAGACATATGAAGAAAGACTAAAGGAACTAAAGATATATAGCCTTGAGGAAAGGAGGGGGGGACATGATAGAAACTTTCAAATACCTCAAGGGAATCAACAAAGTCCAAGAGGGTAGCATCTTTCAGAAAAAGAGGTGTGCAAAAACAAGGGGGCACAATTTAAAGATAGAGGGGGGATGGCTCAGAGGTAATGTGAGGAAGTATTTATTCACAGAGAAGGTTTTGGATACATGGAACAGCCTTTCTGAGGAGGTCGTAGAGTCAAAAACAGTGGAGGAATTCAAGAATGCATGGGACAGACATAAGGCAATTCTAGTGGGGGGTAGGAGGAAGTAGAGTGTTGGTTAACTAGGATCTGCAGCTTATCCGTTAGGTAGGGAAATGGGCAGACTTGGTGGGCCAAGCAGTCCTTATCTGCCATCAAATTCTATGTTTCTATGTAATCTGTTATAAGTACAAAGTCAGTTCCTAGCAAATAACACTGAAGGGACTCCATGGCCCACTTTGCTGCTAAACATTCCTTTTCAATGGTGGAGTACCTTTTCTCTCTGTCATGCAATTTCCTACTTATGTACAGAATAGGATGTTCTGTCCCATCTGTATTTGACTCAGTGCTGCACCTAGGCCTACCTCGGATGCATCTGTTTGTAGCAAAAATGATTTCTCAAAGTCTGGGCTTCATAAAACAGAGGCTGAACATAATGCAGCCTTTATGGCTTGAAAAGCTTCATCACACTCTGAGGTCCATGTCATATTATTTGGGTACCGTTTTTTCATTAGTTCAGTGAGGGGAGTAGCTAATTCAGCAAAGTTGGGAACAAATCTCCGATAATAACTAGTCAGCCTTAAAAATCATCTGACATGTTTCTTTGTTTTAGGTACAGGGCTGTTAGCAACAGCTTCTATCTTAGAAACCTCTGGCTTGACTTCTTCATTTGCCAACACATAGCCCAAATATCTGGTTTCCTGCATGCCCAGTGCACATTTGGTAGGATTAATAGTCAGACCTTCATTTTTGATAGCTTGGATAATTGCTCATAGGTGTTCCAGGTGGCATTTCCCATCTGGACTGTACACCACGACATTATCCATGCAATAACCAGTGTGAGGGGATAACATGATATCCATGTACCGTTGAAATTTAGCCGATGCACCACGTAAACCAAATGGCATGGTGATGAACTGATAGCATCCTATAGGAGTGGCAAATGCAGTTTCATCACTGGATTCTTTAGCTAAAGGTATTTGCCAGTAACCCTTGATGAGGTCAAGGGTACTGATATACTTTGCACTCCCCAATCTGTCCACCAAATCATCTATTCTAGGCATAGGATAACTGTCAAATTCTGACACTTGATGAAGTTTCCTAAAATCAAGGCAGATTCTAACACCCCCTTTTTTGTTTACAATTACCACTGGAGATGACCAAGTACTCCTCAATGATACCCCACTCTTTCATTTTTTGTATTTGCTTAACCATGTCAGCTCTTAATCGCTCTGGCAACCTGTATGTCTTCTGCCTAATAGGGCGAGCATTCCTTGTCACTATTATGTTCTCAACCCCTTTTGCTCGGCCTGGTACCATGGTAAAAGTACTGTTAAATGTCTTTAGCACATTACAAATGTCTGCAGTTTCTTCTGAGGTTAAAAAAAAACATTCACCTTTACAGCATCAGCATATATAGTGTGTTCCAGTCTGTCATAAGCTACATCACTATCTTCCTTATCAGTTTCTGGTAAAACTAGCAAGGCAGCTTTTGGCATTTTTTCAACCCATTTCTTGAGGAGGTTAGTGTGGTATATCTTAGTAGGATTTTTGCTGTCAGGGATCTCAGTCTCATAGTTAACAGTGCCAGTACGTCTAAGAACCTTATATGGCCCTTGCCACTTCATTAACAGTTTATTTTATGTTATGGGCAACGGTAGCAAAACCTTTTCACCTAGCTTGAAAACTTTTTCTTTTACCCCATGGTCATAATATACCTTCTGCTGGTTTTAGGCCTCTTCCTGATCACTGTGGACAATTTCAATATATTTTGCTAGTTTCTTTCTTAAGGCACACATATAAGATGTTATAGACTGTTTCTGAGTGGGGTTATCTTCCCACATTTCTTTTATCACATCCAGTGGCCCTTCTGGCTGTCTACCATACAACATTTCAAATGGTGAAAACCCTGTTGATGCCTGTGGCAGTTCTCTGTAAGCAAAAAGTAGATAAGGCAAGTATTGGTCCCAATCTGTCCCTTCCCCTTTTACAAACCTTTTTAACATGCGTTTTAGGGTTTGGTTAAAACGCTCAACAAGACAAGTCGGTCTGAGGGTGACAGGAGGAGGTTCTTATGGCAGTGATACCTAGTAGTCTGTACAGCTCCTTAAGTGATGCAGCCCCAAAATTACTACCCTGATCAGTAATAATTTATTTAGGTATGCCCACTCTGATGAACATTTTGGCAAGCTCTGTGGCAACTTTTGGGCCTGTAACAGTACACACTGAAACTGCTTCTGGCTATCGAGTAGCATAGTTGCATACTACCAGGATAAATATATTACCCTTTTTACTTTTGTCTAAAGGACTAACCACATCCATTGCAATTCTCTCAAAAGGCACATCTATTAAGGGTAGGGGCACCGGGGCACCTTGTCTTTTCTAGTGACTGGGGCTACTTTCTGACACTCAGCACAGAATTACAATAGGTAGCAACATCGTCATAAATTCCAGGCCAGTAAAATCTACACAGCAATCTGGCAAGAGTGCGATCCCTCCCTGAGTGACCAGCCATAGGACTATCATGTGCTATCTGTAACAACTCTGTTCTACACTTCTGTGGTATAACCAATTGTTCTGTATGTTCCTGTGTCTGAGGTTTAACCCAAACTCTGTACAGTAACCCATTACATTTTTTTAAACATTGGTCCACCCTGTTTTGGTTTCATCCCGGCTTCTTAAAATAACCCTGGATAGAAACATTGTTAGCTTGTTCTGAAAGAAAATCATAATCAGTTATCAATTTAGTTTCAGCATTTTC
This sequence comes from Neoceratodus forsteri, assembly GCA_016271365.2. Classification (NCBI taxonomy): domain Eukaryota; kingdom Metazoa; phylum Chordata; order Ceratodontiformes; family Ceratodontidae; genus Neoceratodus; species Neoceratodus forsteri. The sequence continues at coordinate 179,768,577 of CM057459.1, forward strand.
ATATTTTAACCCTTCATGTCCATCAGTCATTTGTTGCCACAGTTTCTTCAGGCATCGTCTTTCTTTCCTGGATTTCCGGATCTTGGAGCTGTGCTCAAACAAGTCCGAATCAAAATCACTGAAAGGAAAAGTGTCCCTAACATCTGAAATTTTTATTTGCCTGAGCTCTTGTCACCACTGCTGCTGAAACATCAGGATTTACTCCCTCTCTTATTAACTCAGTAAATCCTGGGAAGTCATTTCCAATAATCACAGGTACAGGTAACTTAGGTACTACCCCCACTCTCATTTGGGGTGACACACCCTTAATGCTCAGAGTCACTTGGGTGGTGGGATAGTTTCAAGTGCCCCTGTGGATGCAGATGACACCAATACCTGGTTCCTTTGCACAGTGTTTTCCCAGCACTTTAACATGCACTAGGGTCTGTCTGCTAGTTTGGCTGCCATTCTGCTGGTAACCACTCCTGGACTTGCTGCTGCAGAATCCATACCTTCCTCTGTGCTTCCCTGGTACTAGGTCCAGTGCCCATGCACATAACTCGTGGCTTAGAGTATGCACGGCATAAATCCCACTTCGTCTGACACCATCTGTCATCAAGGCACAGGTCCGAAAGCATAGGAAATACCAGGAGCAGTTGTAGAATTCACCAAAAATTATTTATTTACACTAACAGTATCATAAAATAAACTTGTTCAGTGTAACTATTTACAAAGGCAAACTAAAATAAAGATTCATCAGTTTTTCTTCAATCTCTGTGTCCATTCTCCTAAAACTTTCTTGCAGTTGCAGCTTAGCTGTTATCAGCCTTTTTAACCCCCTTTCTTAGCAAGCATCCTGTTTTTGTAAATATTCTGTTCTTGTAAGTTTCAGGAGCTGCTAGAACACAGTGTGCTTCTTGAGGCCCGTACAGCTTTTGCAAAAGTCTCAAACATTTGCACTCAGGTAACCTCTAGCTTTTTACAATCATCTCAAATTATAAATATAGATACATTTCAACAGTAATACTATACAGTTTCCAGACAAAAGGGATCCCAATATCAGTTACCTTTCCATACAATGATTTGCACATATTTTTATATCAGAAGATATGCAAGGGAGGAAAAAACCGACAGCAAGAGAAAACTGAGAGACAGAGTGAGGCAAAGAATTGCAAGACTGTCGGGATGATCAAATCCTAGGTCTCACAGGAAAATTTGGTTGCGCAACCAGACAGACAAGAGACAGGAAAGGAAAGAACAGAACAGATCCCTGCATTCAAACTCTCCACAACAACTGGGACAGGGTCCTATTCCACTCTGTCACAACCTAACAGCAAATAAGAGCCCTTTTCCTTATAAAAGGCTGCCGACATATTAAATAAAGAACAAAGTCAAAAATAAGGAACCAGTGGCTTATGGAAAAATCTACAGGGATTTATACAGGGATTTGATTCTGCCTCTACAGGGAAAATACAGGAAAAATGAGGGCTTGTTATAGGAACATTTTTTTTGGATCTGAGAGCACAGTGATGATTATAACTAAACAGCACTATATGGCACCAAGGAAAAAATAACTTTGGTCATTTGGTAGCTTTTCACATCCCTATCAGCTCTAGCTAGAGTTTGTTTATTTTTAGCAGAGATGGTGTTTTACCTACTTCCTCCCTTGCTATATCTTTCTTTTTTGCTTTGTCGAATGACACAAAGCAGTGGAGTACTGTGAGAAGCCCTAAAGTGTGTTGATTTTTTTAAGTACATCATATAGTGCCTTATATGAAAAAATTACTCACCATAGTAATGTTGTTTCTTCTAATGGAGTCTTGCTGTATTCAGACATAATGCAGTTAGCCCCAGCACTTGAACTGCCCCAGAGAGGAAAGAGTTAACTCCATGCAGAAGCATGGAACATTGAGCTCGAGCTCGGTTTTCAAACCTCTGTCTGTGGTACTTCCCAGTGTAGCCGTCAGATTCTTACGAGCAACTAACTAACTAGCCACTAAAATATGGAAATTGAAACATATAGCCAAAAGGCAAAAAATAGTTTTGGGGTCCAAAAGACTCAAGTCAAGAACCCAAGAAGAAACAAGGTAGTGACAATTTAGGCTATGAACATAAGAATAATAAACATAACAGCTACCCCATCAAAAGGGTGAGTACAAGGTACACCCCTGAGCTGCAACACTGTACCTGCCAGCCCACTTCCCAAAAACAGGTTCTGAGAGGGGAGGCGGGAGGGAGGTCTGAATACAGCAAGACTCCATTAGAAGAAACAACATTACTATGGTAAGTAATGTTTTCTTCAAACAACATGAAGTCTTGTTATAGTCAGACATAATGCAGACTACCAAGCAGTTCCCTATGGAGGCGGGAATGTAGAACCTACTTTGGGAACAGGCTCTGCAGTACTGCTGTGCCAAACCTAGCAGCACTCCTAGCCTTGATGTCAAAGGAGTAATGCTTGGTGAATGTATGTATGTACTGTTTTCCAGGTGGCTGCTTTACAGATCTCTAACAAGGGAATATCTCTGGCCACACCTAGAGAGGCAGCTGTACCCTAGTGGAGTGAGCCCTCAGGCCTGAAGGGGGTGTTCTACCCAATTTGTCATAGCAGAATTGTATACAAGAAACAATCCACCTGGCAATAGATCTTTTAGTGGCAGGCTTACCTTTCCCCACTTCACCATTTCTGTGTGCCTTAGTATGCTCTATGTAGTAGCTAAGAGCCCTTTTAACATCCAAACTGTGTAATCTTCTTTCCCCTGAAGAAGAATGGTCAGTGAAAAACACAGGGAGTGATATGGATTGGTTTAGGTAGAAATCCGATACCACTTTAGGCAAGAACTTCCAATTAGTTCTTAGGACCACTTTATCCCTTTGGAAGGATATGAAGTCAGGTTCAACTGACAGGGCCTGTAAGTCACTAATCCACCTGGCAGAAGTAATAGCTACCAGAAACACAGTTTTCCAGGTCAAGTACTTCAATTTAGCCGAAGACATAGGCTCAAAGGGTGGCTGCATGAGCTGAGCAATGCAGACATTAAGATCCCAAGTCGGAGTAGGCTCCCTAAAGGGAGGGTTAATTTGGAGCAGACCTTTTAAAAACTTATTGAAAACAGGATGAGATGCCAGGGAAGAGCCCTTCCCTGCTGAGAGGAATGCAGAGACAGCTGCTAGATGAACCTTAGGAGTGGCAAGCCTAAGGCCTAGACCATTCAGATGAACTAGATAGTCTAAGGTTATGGAAATGTCTGCAGAATCAGGCAGGATGCCTTTCTGAGAGCACCAAATACTGAACCTCTTCCATTTGGAATTGTAAATTTTTCTAGTGGAAGGTTTCCTGGAGACCTTTAGAATATCCAGAACTCCCTGAGAGAGATGAAGTGCTGCATATTCAAATTATTCAAGAGCCAGGCCTTGAAGTTGAGGAACTGGAGATTGGGGAACCAGATCCACCCCTGGGAGGAGGAGAGAAGATTGTATCTCCTGGGAAGACACAGGGGACATGACACAGCCAAGGACAACAAAAGAGGATACCAGGGCTGTCTGTAATGTGAGGAAGTATTTTTTTACAGAGAGGGTTGTAGATGCATGGAACAGCCTCCCTGAGGAGGTCATGGAGTCAAGAACAGTGGGGGAATTCAAGAATGCATGGGACAGACATAAGGCAGTCCTAGTGGGGGGTAGGAGGAAGTAAGCTGTTGCTTAACTAGGATCTGCAGCTTATCTGTTAGGTAGGAAAATGGGCAGACTAGGTGGGCCAAGCGGTCCTTATCTGCCGTCAGATTCTAGGTTTCTATCTTTCTATGGCCCAATCTGTAGCCACCAAAATCACTGTGCAGCGTTGAGTTCTTATCTTGATCAGAACTCTGAACAGGAGAGGGAAAGGAGGGACGGCATAGAGAAACCTGCCCTTCCTGTCCAGAAAGAGGCCATCCTGGGGAACTGTCCCCAGGACTGGAGGTCTGCAACAAAACAGAGGAAGTTGATGATTGTCTGGTGGTACAAATAGATCTATCTCTGGGATGCCCCACCTGGAGAAAATGATCCTCAGAATGTGAGGATTCAGGGACCATACATGATGTCCCTGTGAAATCCTGCTCAGGGCATCTGCTAACACATTGTCTTTCTCTGGAAGATGAACCACTACCAGGGAAGTCTGAAGGGAATAGGCCAGAGACCAAATCTTCATGGCCTCCATGCACAAGGCCGTGGACCGAGTGCCTCCCTGCTTGTTGATGTACCACATTGTGGTAGTGTTGTCCGTCCTGATATGGACCACCTTGCCCTTGACTGAATCTGAGAAGGTCTGAAGGGCTAGGAAAACTGCTCTGAGTTCCAGGAAATTGATATGAAGAAGAGACTCTTGCGGGGACCAAATTTCCTGAGCTGTTGTGGCACCCAGGTGGGCTCCCTACTACTGATGGAACTTGAGGGAAAAATGGAACCCCTTGTCTGAGGTTGTCCTGGTCCAGCTACCACTGGAGAGCTTGCACCAGAGTTCAGGTCACTGGATCCAGTTTGGAGAGAGTGTCCCTTCACTGTGACCAAAAGGACCTTAGATGGAACTGAATGTCTCGCATCTGAAATCTGGCTCCCTGAGCCACTGCAGTGGAGGCTGCTATGTGGCCCAAAAGTTGGAGGAACTGTCTTGCTGGAAGAGAAACCTGAGGCTGAAAGGAGGAAGCGAGGTCTACTAAGGCCTTCACCCTTGCAAGAGGAAGGAAGGCTTTTGCTTGGACAGTATCCAATTCCACCCCATGAAGGTGAGAAGCTGTACTGGTTCGAGGGCTGATTTTGACAGATTTAGAAGACACCCCAGAGAACTGAGCAAGTTCTGGGTGGTTTGCAGAGCTGCCCTGACCTGATCTGATGACTGCCCTACCAGCAGCCAGTTGTCCAGATATAGAAAAATGGTGATAACCTGTCTTCTGAGGTAAGCCACCACTACTGCAAGGTACTTTGTGAACACCCTTGGAGCTGCTGTTAGGCCAAAAAGGCATGACCTTGAACTGATAGTGGCCTGAAGGCAACTCGAACCTGAGGTATTTTCTGTGGGAGCACCTTATAGGGATATGGAAGTAGGCATCCTTGAGGTCCAGTGATGCTAGCCAATCTCCTGGCCTTAAAGAGGGAAGGATTATTCCCAGAGTTACCATTTTGAATTTGGGTTTTGATATGTGTTTGTTCAAGTACCTTAGATCCAGGATGGGTCACCATTCCCGTTTTATTTGGGGTAAGGAAGTACCTGGAGTACAGGCCTTTTCTCCTGTGCTGAGTAGGAACCTTCTCTATGGCTCTGAGAGCTGGGAGAGAGGAAACCTCTGCCTCCAGAGCAGGGGTTTCTGAGATTGATGCAGGTGGAAAAGACTTGGCCCTCCTTTTTGGGTACCTTTTGAAACTGAGGGCCAGTCCCTGGCTTACTACTTCCAGGACCCACTTGTCTGAGGTAATAGACTTCCAGGAATGAAAGTAGTAAGCCAGCCTGCCTCCTACTGGGATTGGGGAGTCGACCCGGGCTGACACCTCAGGGTGTCTGCTTGGCAGGAGCCTTAGACTGGGAGGAGGAGGAAGCAGCCCTTCTCATCCCCCTCCTGCCCCTCTCTCAGAACAAGCCCCTTTGTGGGTAAGAAGAGGAGGCCTGGGCTTAGTAAAAAGGCCTGTGAAAAGGCCTGCCCCTGCCCCTGGACTGCTGCTTTTGAGGAGTGGCTTGCCTTTCCTTGGCCTGTGCACTCCTGTAAGTTGTCCGGAATTCGTCCATTTTCTTCATGTAAGCCTCTGTCTGCTCCCCAAACAGAGAGTTACCAACTACAGGAAAATCCATAGCCTTAGACTGAGTATCCTGTTATAGGCTAGTACATCTGAGCCAAGCATGCCTCCTCAGAGACACAGATGTAGCCATGACTCTGGATGCCACATCGTTGGAGTCCACAGCAGCCTGAAATTGTACTTTGGATGCCTCAATTCCTTCTGCAGCCATCTCCTCCAGCTCTTTGGCTAGCTGGGGGGAGGCCTGTTGAGCCAGTTTCAGAACCGTATCCCACCTGGACTTCTGGTACCTGGCTGTATAGGCCATATAATTTGCCTGCCTGAGTCCCAAAGAGGATGCCAAGTATAGTTTTTTGGCCATGGCATCAACTTTCCTGGAGTCCTTGTCTGGGGGGGTGTGAAGCCAAAGGAACATTTGCCCTGTCAGAGGCTGCAGCCTGCACTACTCCAACATGGCTGCAGTGTAAATAAAGAAACTCCACAGCTGAGCCTGATAACATATACCTCCTGTCCATTCTTTTATCTATAAGAGGTAAAGAGTTAGGAGGCTGTAGAATCTTTTATGTCTGTTTCCCCAAGGACTCATGAAGGGGAATAGACAACCTTTTGGACTCTGGGATGTCCATCATCTCCACAAAATCAGGCTCTTCTTCCTCCTCAGCAGCTTCAACCATAGAGAGCTGGAGGGTTTGGGCCACCTTCTTGTAAAACAAGAAGTGTGAAGGGGACACAGAGAGCCTGGGAGGAGAGATATCATAGGGCTTGTCTGGGGAGATGTCAGTGGGCACATCCAGACCCCCCTGGTCGTCATCATCGTTGGGATAATCTTCGTCTCCTCCCACTCCTCATAGAAAGCATCCGGATCATAATCCGAAGGAGCCGGTTCCGATCGAACCAACCGCCTAACCGGCAGTGCCGGTTCGGACGGAACCAGGCAAAGCAATTGGACAATACTAATCGCTTTGGCTATCTCATCCGCGGTTGGAGTATGCAGTACTGGATCTGAACCGAGAGACTTTCATTTCCTTTTTTACGGAACCGATCCCTCAGAGTCGGCTCTCCCTTTGCCCGAGGAGGTATCGCCCAGGTTAGTAGGCACTTCCTCAGGTTCGACCGCAACCAAACCGGGCTGGCCATCTGGATCCACAGACTTCTCGGCCTTCCTTTCCCTCAACCTTCTCAGTCTTTTTCTAGAATGGTTTTGGGAAAGTTTTAGCAAATTTGGCAGTCTTACTGGAGGTGGTCAAACCCCAGACAATAAACACAGATGAGGTGGAGGTCAGCCTTGGCAAAGGCCTCCCCACACTCAGTACAGTGTTGAAACCCAGTGGGACGGGTTTTCTTTTTGGGTTTCTCAGACATGGCCAACCTACCAAAATTACCCTATAGAAGCTTTCAAGCCAGGTATTACCAACCAATCGGTAGCAACTGTGTCACAGGTTTGGAAAAGAACCGAGAAAAAGCCCAGTTCTTTTGAAACCGATCGGTACCGGAACACCACATTAATCCCAGAAAGATATTATTTAAAATTAGAGAATTCACAAGGTCGGTTCCTAACTGGACCGACCGAAAAGAAACTGAAGAGACAAATGATTTCCACAGTTAAATAAAATAAAAACACAGTCACTACCTATCTACAACACTACCTGTACTGTAGACAGAGGCTGGAAATCCAAAACACAATAAAAGAATTGGTTTAAAACCGAATGCTTCACTTTTACCGAACCGAGCAGAGGAAATCTCCGGAGCGGCTTTACTGTTAGGCAGAGTAAAGAATCTGACGGTTACACTGGGAAGTACCACAGACAGAGGTTTGAAAACCGAGCTCGAGCTCGATGTTCCATGCATCTGCATGGAGTTAACTCTTTCCTCTCCGGAGCAGTTCAAGTGCTGGGGCTAACTGCATTACGTCTGAATACCGCAAGACTTCATGTTGTTTGAAGGCAGGTTTCTGTTCCACCAAGGGATATTTTACTTTTTGATATTCACACAAGTACTGGCAGCACTCTGGCTCCACATGAAATTCACGTGAAATTTGTTTTGTATTTAACTATAAAGAGATAGCTCCCTGCTTGAGGTACCACATGGGAGTGTGTGATGAATATCTTTTTTGATTTTTACTTTGTTTAATATATATATATATTTTTTTTGCAGTTGTTACTTTTTCTCTCCTCCTACCACTGGCTTTATATCACGAGGGCATCTCCAGCCCCGTCCCCCGGCGTCCACCAGCCAACGCTGACCTAGCCCCAGGTTTTACCCCCCCTTGGAGGGGTCAGCGGGGAGTCAAACTCCCCCACCGAGGACTGGATTAGGTGGCCAGCACCATGGCTAGCTGGGGGCGCAGCCTGCGAGGTGCCCTCCACCATCATGCATGGCAGTACTTTTCTCCTGTTCTCCTAGGAGTCGGGACCATGCCATGATGTCAGTGGAGTGGAGTGTGCACACGACCACACATGCTCCCTCCAGATGTATGGCCCAGCTTCTCCCCCTACTTGTGGTACGGTGCCCTATGCTCCAGGCACTGGAGATTGATTTGCCACCCCTAGCCCTGATTGGTAATCCAGACCTACTTTGGAGGTATCTGTATCTGCAGTGATCAGAGAGAAAAAGACTGCGATTCCTGAGCGCTAGGATCAAAGTCACTACCAGAAGAAGATGGTACAGGGAATTGGCCAGGGAGCATCGCAGCAAGGCATTACTCATCATCTTCCCTGGAGAACTGGATGCCTGGACATGTGAGGTGTGGCATGTGTCATGAACCCCGGTCTGGTCTGTTCCAGCATCCGTGATGAAGCAGACAAGATGGTGACAAACTGTCAGAATCTGCCACCTCCAGAGAGGTATCTAGCGGCAAGAATCCTGCCACGTCCAAGTAAGCTGCAAACCTGTTTGTACTGCTCAAGGCCTCAGCTCGGTTGACTGAATCTGTTGCTCTCATCTTAACACTGTATGAACTGTGTTTCAGAACCATGAGGAAATGCAGGGACTGCCCTGCACCTGGGATTATACACAGTTTGTTCAAAAATATTGTTTATTTAAAAAGTGCGCCAATACCGGCCACCCAGATGAACCAATTTCAGGCCTGCAACATCTTCACTATCTGGGTACCAAGACTGACTATGGAGAGACATTGGTGCCAGTGGGAAGGGGACCTGTTAAATTGTTTGTGTTACTGTTTGGGGGGCGGGTACTGTCATTAACATGGTTTATGCTTTTATCTGCTATATCAAATTTTGCCAAGTCATTATTTATTTCTGCATCCATTTTTCCCCTCCCTATTTAATACATCATTTACTGTTGTTAACACTGTCTGTGAACATATTATTAGAGATCAATAATAATCATATGTGTTTTGCTCTACTGCAGACAAGTTGGTATTCTGTGTGTGGGGTAACTGTGATGGAAGGTGGAAAGGTACAACATCCCAAGGGGTTGTGCCACACAGACAGATGTCCCACTTTATTTATTTATTTTTTTAATTTTTCATTTTTATCTCCTTGCGCCGCCAGCTGCCTGGTACCTCTGCCCGGTCACGGACCACGGACTTCCACCCCCACAACGGCTGTGACCCTCTGATACCCCATGGATTGCCCCCCATGGTGGGGCTGCGGCACCCCTGGCACAATGCCGCAGACATTGGGATAGGTCTGAGGGCCGGCCCTGGGAGTTAACTGAAGTCGTGGTGGGTGTCATCAAGGGCGGCCAGCAGCTGTTCCCTTTTTTCTGGTTTTCTCTGGGGGGACAGGGACATGCAATGATGTTCTGCATCTGCCCCACCCCCTGGACTTGCTAGTCGCCAGTAGCTGTGTGACCCCCAGCCTTCACCAGGGGTCCGTTAAGCACCGGGCACACTCCCCACCCTCCCCCTGGAGAAGGAGAGTAGTCCTCGGGATGCTCCATCCTCCCCCAGCCAGCCCTCCAGCGACCTGAATCTGTTCCCAAACCTGGGTCGCCGGCATTGCGAGTGGAAATCCAACCACTGCACTGACGGGCCAGCTTGTCCCACCTTATTTTAAGTCTTGGTGGTGGCACCATGCTACTTATTGTATATCTGGAAAAGAACCCCTATCCAGACCAACTGAGCCCAGGCCTCTTAATCATCCTTGAGACTGCAAGGCAGGGGTAGTAACTGAAAGTTACACGACAACACTGTTACAATAAAATAAATTATGATTTAAACAATTGAAAACAATTAAAAAGAATTGAAAAGAACCCTTACATGCCAGTGTGATAGAGGGATAGTGTGATAGAGGGAAAAAGTAAAACTATCTCTGTGTAGAACACTAATGAGGCCACTTCAAGAATATTGTGCACAGTTCTGGAGTTCCCTCCTATGGCAAGACAAAAACAGGCTGAAGAGGGTGAAGCACAGGATAACTAAAATGACTCGGGGCCAACAGACAAGTGCTACGGAGAACAGCTAATTGTACTGAGCACATACTAACTGGAGGCCAGAAGGGAGAGGGGAGACATGACAGATATCTGCAAGCTCATAAACAGAATAAATAAGGTAGACTGGGAGGAACTGTGCAACAGGAGTGCAGATCAAAAACATAGAGAAATGGTTAGAAACTTGCAGGGGGAGAGTCCAGAGGGCTGTGAGAATGTTTTACTTTACAGAAAAAGTGGTTAAGCACTGGAACAGCCAACTAGCTACTGTGGTGTGTGCAAAAGCCATCAAAAGAAACAGAAACACAGACTTTGATGGCAGATAAGGACCGCTTGGCCCACCCAGTCTGCCCATTTCCCAACCTGCTGGATAAGCTGCAGATCCTAGTTAACCAACAGACTACTTCCTCCTTCCCCCTGCTAGAAGTGCCTTATGTCTGTCCCATGCATTCTTGAATTCCCCCACTGTTTTTGACCCCACTACCTCCTCGGGAAAGCCGTTCCATGTGTCCACCACCCTCTCTGTGAATAAATACTTCCTCACATCGCCTCGAGCCATTCCTCCTCTGTCTTCAAATTGTGCCCTCTTGTTCTTGCACATCTCTTTTTCTGAAAGATGTTACCCTCTTGGACTCCACTGATTTTCTTGAGGTACTGAAAGTTCTATCATTTCCCCCCCGCCTCCTTTCCTTGAGGGTATACATATTAAGCTCCTTTAGTTTTTCTTCATATGGCTTCTGGTGCAGACCCTGCACCATTTTAGTTGCCCTCCTCTGGACCGCCTCCATCCTTTCTATGTCCTTGCAGAGATGGGGTCTCCAGAACTGCATGTAGCACTCCAAATGGGATCTCACTAACTGTCTGTACAGAGGGATAACAACTTCCTGTTTTCTACTGGTGATGCCTCTCCCTGTGCATCCCAGTATCCCCCCAGCCCTCCTTACTGCCTTCTCACATTGCTTGCCTACCTTTAGGTCATCTGATATGACTACCCCAGGTCCCTCTCCATTTTTGTTATTGTTAGTACCTCCTCCCCCCATTGTGTACTCTTCCCTGGGATTGTTGTTTCCTAGGTGCCTTACTTAGCACTTTGACATCATTATGCCAGCCCATGGCGCTGCGGGTTGAGGCACCCAGGCCAGCAACCCAAGTTCAGGAGTGAACTCGGGTCGGCAGGGGAGGAGAGGATTGAGCATCCAGAGGATGGCTCTTCTCTCCTGGGAGGGAGGGGGGATTTGAACCTGCAGTGTTAGTGGTTCCTACTGTGGACTAGGTGCACAACAACCAAGGGGTTCCACATGTAGAGGGAAGGTGCTGGTAGAGGTCCTGCATGCAGGTGTGAGAAGTGCCTGCCAGGCAGTAGATGTCATGGCACACCCGCACCTCAGGGAGGGGAAACGGCACAAGTGGAAATCCCTGGCTCTCAGGAGGGTGACGGTGAACCTTGAGGGGCCAGCCCACATGTACAATGCTGGACCCATCCTGACCAGCTCTTCCAGATCCTCCCTCTTCTCCCAGACCTCTACTGCCTTGATTCCGAAAAGGACACCAAGGTAAGGAATTGTTTGTGGCCCCGCCCTTGGTGGTGTAGATCCAGGGGGTTGGCTGGGGTTCAGAGGGTCGTAGCAGGGATTCCGTCTCCGATTTCCTGGTTGGGTGGGTTTCAGGTGGGTGGTAGGAGACAGCTGAGTGAGGTTACACCCGAGAGAGGTCCTGAGTAGCCAGCAAAAGGTGGGTAAAAAGACTTCACAAAAAAAGAAAAGCAATGAAATCATTATGACCCAATTTAAAAAAATATTCATTTCATTGGTTGTTAAAAGAAACATCAGTTGTTGTCTAATACCATTTCTGAAATAATATAATGGTACAGAATTCATAATACATATAGACACTCTTACTATATAAATTACATTATTTAAAAAAAACAGTCTAACAATTCAAAACACAATACTTATGCATACAAATAGAAAATGGGCGGGTGGGAGCGAGCGTAAAGGAAGGGAGAAAAAGTTTTACATAAAAAATTTACAACCTCCATTTTACATTAAAATAATATAATAAAGATTTGAAAAATGTTGCAATACTGTATTATTATTGTTTTACCTCTTTTGTATGTTAACTTAAATTGTTTACTGTCACTAGTTGCAGTAATATCAATAGGACAAAATATCTCCTAAAACTCCTATGGACGTTTGGGTTTTAACATATAGAAAACAGGAGAATGACGACAGGACAAAAAAAGTGTGTGTGTGGGGGGGGGGTTAGGCTAGAAACAGAAATTCACCTGGTGGAATCAGAATGGAGCATAATGGAAACATCTTACATTATACTCTCCATTAATTTCAGGCATAGAGAAAAGTGTCACCTTTCAACTCTCTCTGTATATGTGTTCAGTTTTCAACTAGCTAATTGTGACACATACTTTAAGTAGCCTCATTCTTTTATTTTTGGCAAATAAGGTCTGGTGTCTAGATTACTATTCTGACCTGGTTTTCTGGTGGCTATAAGGTTAACTATCCAGAATATCTCTTTGGAGAGTAAGATTGTTGTAATTTCCACCTGCAAAGGAGAGTACTTTCAGGGTTCTGGTCGTCTTACCAACATAGATCTACCACACAAACGTGATGCATTGTTTTGTAAAAATATTATAAAGTCAAAGTTTTTTATGAGTAAAAACATGAAAAAGGATATCAAATTTGACAGGTAATAACTTCTGACACCACCAGTATCCTTTATTTGACAACATGGTAGTGTGGTAGATTCTATGTTGGTAAGACGTCCAGAGCTCTGAAAGCACTGGTGGGCGAACATACTAGAGCTATAGAAAGAGGTGATAGAACTTACGCTACAGCCTCACACATAATCATGGCACCACCCAATGAACCACACAACTTTACTTTTCAGGCTATAGAGAGGGTCTGTAGAAAAATCCCAGGTGGAGATTCCCTTTGTTTCTCTTAGTTGACTCAAGTATTCCAATCTGATAGTTAGAGCTGAAACCGCAACCAGTATAGGCACTGAAAACAACTGTTCCCTGACTGCATGGATCCTGGGCCCGATTCCAGAATGCATGGCGCAACTCATGTGCATATACGAGTTGCACCATGAGCCGCTACACCAGGGACCCTGCACCCTATTCCAGGACAGGAAGGGTCCCCAGCACCTGTGACCTGTGACTTGCAGCAGCTGCAGGGTTGCTCCACGGGAATGGCTCAATGGACCTGGGTGCCATAGTAACAGCCCACATATAACTGGCTTACCAGACCCCCCAATAACACTACCGCAATCCCTGGGCTGGCCAGTGGACCAGGTGCTTGGGGGAGGCACAGCGTGACACAGACCCGGGAGCTCCCCTAAATTCCGGGGTGGGGGGCATCAGTGTGCTGGGGGGTACCTGGGGCAAGGCAATGTGCCATACATGGTGCTGCAGGGAGACATCTGTCATTTTGCCAGGATGGATGCCACTTAGACCTGCTAAGTGCTGGTCTAATCCCGCAGTGCCATATCCAGACTTGTAATTGCGTAACTTAATTGCATAATTTACAGAATAGGGCGCAGGTGCTGCTGTAACCCACCCTTGTGCCTTGCCACAGTGGGTTGTGGGTGTAGTGGGTGGCATAGCCCACCTTTGGTGCAACCTGCATGTGGCATGGCACAGGCCGTAACTTGGAATTGCAACTCGCGTGATGCAAGGTGTAAGGTGCGATTTGTGCCATAGAGTATGGTGTAAATCGCCTTGCACCATACATAACGCGACTTGGAATCGAGCCCCCGTGTCTTGAGCCAATCTCCCCTTTATTTCCCAATATTTACAGTTTATTCACAATGCAAAGTAGACATTTCAACCTCAGCCTTAGAAACGATAGTAATGAAAACTACAGTTCTCCATTAACCCTACAGCTAGCAGTTGCCATTGCTACTGATCCCTGACTGATCTCACTGCCTGGAGTTACAATACTGCTGATACTGGAAGACAGACTGCCACCCTGTCACCATGACACACAGAACACGTGTTTTATAAGGTTTATAAAGTTTTAAGTTTTAAGAATTGCTATAAGCTGTTCATAAACAATTGCCAATTTCACCACAGTATTTAAAGCAAGAAACTGCTCTCAGAGGCCTCTTTACATACCACTGGGAAGTATGTGGGTATATTATGGCATGGTGGGTTCCCTTATTGGTAAACGTTTTTAATATCTTAACAGGTAAGAACTTTATACTTGGCTAAAGGAAACTGAATATAGTAATTCCAGTCCACAAGGATGTCTGTGTACTACTGCAGCTTGACAGTGACCACCTCCTAGTAGGTCTTGATCTAATGATTAAGAGCTGCTACTACAACTACTGTGCAATATTGACTGTCAGTAGCTGTTACTTCCATTCATTGCTTTTTATTTATTTTTTCTTCAATGGGATGGGGCATAATTTTGAAAGAGAACTACTATGCAGCATTAATAATTTACATGACTCGGAATGTAATGCCAAGCAACCAAACTCATTATTTTCACGCAGTACTGTAGCACAAAATATGAATGCTACAGCAAGTGAGGCAAAATTTAACTGATTTCCCTCTTTTGATTTGTCACTGATTCTAGTTTGTGACATAGCATTCTTTTACCTTGCAGTTTGTTACTGTGATATATACAGGATAAATTGGGTTACCATGTTAACCTATATTGGAGTAAAAGTCACCTCTGATGATTGCCAGCTGAATGGATATAGTCACAAATTTCTGAAACTCTTGGCAGTAAATAGCTTATCAGAAGTAACTGAATGGTTCTGGGTGACCCAACAAGTCTTTCCCATGCATTTAGGACCAAATAGAATATATGTGTTAGAATATTTGTGACTCATTTATATTATTTATGTATTTAATTAGTTTTTGTTGACTGGGAAAGGAGGGCTCTGCACTTCAATTATGTTTAACCGTGTGTGTGTGGGGGGGAGGAGGTGGCACACAGATGGAAGCCAACTGAAACTGAGCCTCATTTAGCTGTTGACTGTATTCTTAGTAAGTGAGAAAAATTCCCCATCCCTTTTCTAGAAGTGCCGTGGGATCGTAACGTCCACCTGAGCAACCACTACAACAGGCAGACTGGACCTGGGTTAACGTCTCATCCAAAACACTGCACCTCTGGTCTCAGTGGCGAGTATGCAGCCTGTTCAGCTACTGACAATGATATTCCTTAGCCCTTAGACTGGACAATAGTAACTGACTTCTGTGTACTACTGCAGCTTGACAGTGACCGCCTCCTATGTTCCCACTTCTTAGCAGTGACTCCGATATTGTGCTAGCAATTCATTACCAAACACATATCGATTAAGCTAAATTCTAAACATATTGTTATTGGGCGGGGGGAGGGATATAAGGTGTACTACTTTTCTCTCCATAACAAGAAAAACCCTGTGACAGGAATGGTGTATGGTGAAAACTGAGCAAGAGTATAGGGGAAAAGAAGTGAGGGAATACTAAGGCTTAAAAAAGGCAAATGAGATGGTTGAAGGAGGAAGAGAGTATGTCTAGTGGTCTATAAAATCTTATACTGTTGTGTTTATTTTAGAGGCACTGACTACATTTTAATTAAAGAAAAAAATCATAATTTTTAAGTTGGAATGATGGCTAGCCAGCGACTTTCTTATATAGTCCTCATGTCAGGGCTTTTGCACTGGACTGGGTTCTTGCTTTAAATATATTTTTTTCATTTATTACGCCTACAACACTGTCAGCATTGTTAAATCCATTTTAAGCATGACAGTCTAAACATGTAGTAGCAGTAAATATGAAGCTCAGGAATCGATAGTCCTTTTGTCATGGTTGTCCTGTAAGGGTACTTAATCAGTTACAAAAACAGTAATATAATAATACTGTACATACTGTATTGAACAATCATAAAAAACATCACACATATATATATATATATATATATATAGTTTCTACATGGTTTCAAATGTCACATATCTGTGGGCACCTAGAACAAAGGAAAATTACTGAATGACATACTTCTCACTCTGATCATTCCCATATCAACATAATATCTAATATAAAGGGCGATGCTTCACATTTTACAGGAGGCCCCTTTTAAGTAGCATGCTGGCTTCATCTTGTATCTGTCCTGTAAAACAAACGTATCATATTTTCTCTGGAACTTTTTTCATAATACATCCTTGCCATTCGAAGAACATGGTCGATTCTGTGATATAGTTTAGGTACAGATTAATTAGTATGTATGATGGGAAAACATAGCAGGAAAGTGTGTTAAGAAAAACATATTGACCCACAAAACAGGAAGCAAATCTCTTTCAGCAAACGATGGCAACCCTTGTTTGTTAAAGCAGCAGTGCAACATAATCAGGAAATGACTATCAATTTTTTGCTGTTGTTGTAAGCATGCAGCCATAGATGAGGTTTCCATATCTGTAACTATTTTTTTCTAGCAAACTTTAGTTTTTTAGGTATTTAAAATGTACTTTAATTGTTGTAGCGCCACAATAAATATGGTGGCTGCCTATTTTTCAGCTGTGCTCCCCCTTCATGTCACATCACATTTTTTGGGTACTGCAGTGAGACCCTGTGCTGAACATTCCCGATGTCCTGGTGTAGTACTACCAGTCATATACATGTGCAGTAAGCAGCAGAGGGAGTTCCAGTTCAACATGGCCGGTGGCAGAAATGTGCACAAAAACAAAGGAAAACAGAGCACATTAAGGGGCGATAGTACAATGCCAGCAGGAAAGAGTACCAGGTAAATGCTCAGCAGAACACTGGGAATAAACTGTTGAAAAAGCACATTTTGTTTTTTACGTTGCACTGCTGCTTTAACATATTCCCCAATTACAACATTAACAAGCAAAACCATTAGCACATTCCCAACCCAAGATATATTTAAAATAGTTCCTTAGATTAGATTAAAGGTGCAGCATCTCAGATTACCTGTGAATGGCATTCTTTAAACACGCGTAGCAGTTTTATAAACAACAATGTAAACATACATAGGACATGTACACATTGAATATGCACAGGCTAACTTTTAGATACTCTCCATTACAGCGCTGGAAACTCTGAATTATTAACTTCCTCCCAAAGTTTGGCAAATCCTTCCCTGCTTTATCTGTAACAGGTAGAACAAGTCCAGGCCAGGAGACAGTTGCAGGAGAGGGGTGCGAATAGGAGTCACTGTCAGCTGTGTTATTGGCATCAGCTCTCCTGTTGCCTGCCTCCTCAGTCTCTCTCTGATGCATAACAGCTGCATGCATTTTTGCCCTCCGGCTCTCTGCTGAAACTAAAGTCCCCCCCCCTTTTAGGAATTTATTTATTTAGTTTTATGTTTTCTGAATGCAGCATATTTCAAATCTGAAAGTTATCTGCAATGTAAAGAATCGGGAGAAACACTGGCACCACATGAACTGATAAGTGCCTGGATCGGTGGTAGTTCAGGTGGATGTTAAAGATCCCATGGCACTTATCGAAAAGAGTAGGGGAATTTTTTATTGACAAAACTTCAAGAAAAGTAAAACAGATACATTGTTAATACACAATAGCACAGGAAACGAAAATCAGAATCCAAAAAAGAAAAGGGAAATAAAGCTAAAAATAGGAGAAAAAAAGAGAAAAGAAAGGAAATTAATAAGAAACATCATGTCTAAATGATACAGAAAAGAACTCATGTAACAGGAATGTCATTATCCGTCACCCAAGGTAGATTTCTCCAATGTGACATTAATTGGGTTTGATGATGTCTGCCCCTTTCATATTTATAAACATTCAATAATTCAGATTTGATTTTATACAAAAGTTCATTATAGGAGAAATCTTTCTGTTGTAAAGTAAAAAGACACCTGTTTTGCCAGATAAACCATTTAAAAACTGCAAATATAACATGCAAGGTGCCAGCATCCAATTTATCCCAATGAACAGGATAAGAATCATAAATGAGAACATCATAAGTAACATAAGCAAAAACTGGTTCATTCCAACTAGTGGCAACATAACCCCAAAAGTTTGAAATATATGGACAGAAGAAAATAAGTGATACATTGATTCAAGAACTTGAAAGCAACCAGGCGGGAACAATGCGATCTTGCAGTTGTTTATGAAACTGATTGCCTTTGACATTCAGTCTTCCATGACCACATAACCAGGTAACATCCCAAAGTTTAGGAGGAATCCTGGTATGAGCAATTAAGTTCTGTACCGACAAACGCAATTCTGCAGGACAGTTGGGAAATAACAAGGGTTCGAAAAACAGGACTCTAATACTGAGTGATATAAGATTTTTACTTTTAGAAAGCAGCCAATCACTGGATATTTTCCACTGTCGTAGTTTGAGGAAAACTCATGGAGATGGGGTGGAACCGGAGAGGAAGTAGCAAGACGCCCAGCCTACCAGATACCAGTCGGTATACCAAATCCCCATAGCTTGTAAGGTAAGACCAGTCCATAATTTGAAATAGTTTCAATAATGGTAAAAATGTGTAAACAGGAATTGACAATAAAAAGAGCAAGTGATTAATCATGTTTAGACCGCCTGGGACACAGGCAAGTACAAGATATTGCGTTTAATGGGATTGAGGCGACTACCCCAAACTGCTTGAAAAAAATACTAAATAAGGTTGTTTCCTTTGTATAGGTGGGGAAAAATATTACTCAGAAATAAAAATATGGAATTAAATAGGTACGTATCAAGTAGATACGCTTAAGTTTGGAAAACTGCCATCTATTCCAATTCTGTACCATCAATTTACCTTTCTGTAATTGAATATCCCAGTTATAGACCGCCAGCGTAGAAGACCCCAAAAAAATACCCAAAATCTTGATAGGTGTCAAAGTAAAACGGATACCACACATAAGAGATTGGTCGGGGACAGCCCTACTTAAATCAAAACCCAAGCATTTAGGCATATTTAAAGACATACCAGAGACAGAACCAAAGGAGTGGCATAAATCCACTACCAAAGGGACAGAGGAAGCAGAGGAAGTGCAAACACAGATATCATCCGCATAAGCAAAAGTCGAAAAGGAGATAGAAACCCCAGGTACTTGAATAGGGGGTATAAAATTGTTCAAAGTACACAATAAAGGATCTATACTATAAATGTATAATAACGGACTAAGTGGGCAGCCCTGTCGAACCCCTTGCTTTACTGGAAGCATAGGCCCAAGATGCCCGTTGACCAAAGGGGATACTGTAGCTGTTTTTTTATAATTTCTGTAACCAAGAAACAAAAGTAAGTGGAATACCATAATGAAGTGAAGTGAGCCACAGAAAGTTATGATTCACGGAATCAAAAGCCCTTTGTTGATCTAGGGATAAAATAAAGCCAGGCAAGCCCAGTGAAGTAGAATTATCAAAAATCCCTCGTAAAAAAATCAACTGGTCAACTAGAGATCTGTTGGGAAGTGCACAAGTCTGTGCCGAAGAAATTAAATAAGAGGATACCGTCAACAGTCTTGTATTTAAAATTTTCATCAGGAGTTTCAAATCAACATTCAATAAGCTGATAGGCCTCCAGTTGGAAAGGAGCTGTTTGTCACCTTTCTTAAATAAAAAAATCAAAACACCCCTCATCATTTCCAAGGGACAGTCAGAATGTGTCAACAAATCATTATAAACATCTGCAAGTTCTTGGGAACAGATAGGCCAACAATTTATAAAATTCAGTAGTAAGACCATCCAGACCTGGAGCTTTTTTGCATGAAAGAGTGTTAAGAACTGTAAGAACTTTCTGTGGTGTAATGGGAGTAAGTAATGCATCCAAAAGAGATTGCGGACAATCAGGAACAGCAACATTGCGAAGATAAGCACGAGCTGAATCCAGGTCAACTGGGCTTTCTGAAAAGAAAGTCGGCATTATGAAGATACCTCAGTCATCATATCTGCTAGTGACCGTTTAACCTGACCGTCCTGCCCCATTAGACTGGTAAAAACCTTTTTACCAAGCCTCGCCTTGTTTCCCAAAAAAGGGCAAATAGTGGCAAAACTACCCTTCGTACCGAATTGTTGTTGAAATTTTAAAACTTGGGACTGGTGCCTGTGAAAAGGTGCCATTTTGTCCTTGACAATATTTATTTGGGATGAAAAACCATGCTTTGTAGTCTGGGCCAGGGACATAAGTTTCTGTAATTGTTTCCAAAGTTGTAAATAAGAAATATAAGCAGCCGAACGTTGAAATGTCCCAAAGGATTTCAATAGGGAAACAACATCTGATTTAGTATCCAACCACCAAAGCAGTGGGTCATCGTACATTTCATATAGTGATTTCCTTGCCATCATAAAAGCTTGTAAATGTTCCAAAACATCTTGACAGAGAAGCAATTGAAAATTAAGCTTCCAGAGACCCCTGCCAAAGGAACAGGCATCTGAAGACCCAACCCGTATGCACAAAGCACTGTGATCAGAAAATTCCACCAGGGTAACCCATGCAGAGCATAATGGTAGTATTTTATTAATAAAGAAAAAATCAATCCTTGTGGCCAATGCACCTCTGTGAAAGGTAGGAACAGGAGCCACATGAAGAGAAGCATAAACATCAATCAGTCCAGCAGTATGAACCACTCCTGCTAAACATGTCATGTCACAAAAAATGTTCGTAGTTTTTACTCCCTTACTTCTATCCCTGTTGGATAAGCCGCAATTAAAATCTCCACCCAAAATGACATTATGGGATGTATGCAAGAAAGGTTGTAAAAGTTTAAACAAATCCACCCTGGTTGCTTTAGTTTGGGGTGCATAGACATTTAGTAAGCGATAACATGTCCCAAGGGTACAACATCTAAAAGTAATACTCGGCCTGGAACTAAATCAATTAGCTTCAAAGTTTTATCTCTGAGGAAAAAGAATTGCCACCCATTACATCTGTCGAGGCCTAATGACCAAATGAAACCCCGTGAATAACGACGAGAGGCACCTGTAAGTTCAGCCAATGTATGGAGATGTGTATCTTGTAGAAAAAAAATATTACAGTGCAAGGTTTGTAAGAGGGAAAAAAAAGCAGCCTGCCTTAACTGATTTTTAATGCTGTTCACATTAAGAGAACAAAAGGTCAAGGAAGAAATCATTTAATCCTTCATGGTGGCTTGCGTGTATTCTTTTTCCCTTTCTTTGAGACTGCAGTAGTAGATTTTTGAGGGAGGGCCGGGGGTAGAGAACCCTCGGAAGGTACTTCCACTGATTGTTCTATGGGGTCAACTCCAGACTGTGAGGATTCGAATCAGCATCAGACACATCCTGTGCTAATAGAAGGGCATGAACTCTATTAGTAGTGGGGGTATTCGCCAATTTAGGAACTTTTGAAGCAGGTTGAGCATTGTGGGACTTACTCCGGGTCGCTCTGGTTGGAAAAGAGAAGACCTGGGGAGGTGGGGGCACAGAAAGGTCTTCTATAGGAAGAGAGGTCTGAGGTGGAGGTCAGGTAGTGGTACATCTGGACCTGGGGCCAACAATGGCGGGAGGCAGGAGGGGGAGAGGAGAGTCAAGAGACGGAGGGCGACGAGAGGAAGGTACCTCAGCAAAAGGGCTTAGCACGGATGAAGAAAGGGTGGTTCTAGAGCGTTGTGCAGTAGCTATCAACAAACGTTGATCTTCAGGATCCTGAGTGTCCGAGTGTTGGTGAGTTGCCACAGGGCAGGTGGCATAAGTATGTCCGTGAACAGCACACAGGGAACAAAGAGCTGTATTACGACAATGTTCACTTACATGTCCTAAAGAATTACAAAGGTTACAACGCAGCTGATCACAGGCACTACTAATATGACCAGGTTTGCCACACCTGTAACAGGATTTAGGCTGACCAGCATAAACAGCACCCCCTGTCTTGTCCTAAAAACACAATTTGGAAGATGTTGTAAACTATCTGCTGTAGAATGTAATAAAACCCGAATCCTCCATCCCCCTGTCCAGATATCTTCTGAGTCAAAAATTGCCTCAGGTTGGCCTAGCAAAGTACATCTCAATTTCAACCAAAAAACAAGGTCTGTAACGCTAACACTTTCATTCCTAAAAAGGACAGTGACAGTTTTATGTGCTGGCTTCGTAAGGGGAAAGACTTCAAAGGGGGACCAAAGTGGAGTTTGTTTTACTAAATGTAATCTAGCCCAGAATTTCTCCAAACCGCTATGTTGCTTAAAACTAACATCGAAGGTTTTCTCACCAGAAACATGTATTAATGCATACAATTCAGTAGAAGAAAAATGCAGACTATCTTTTAACAATGATTTCGCCACATATTTCCTATCAGGAAAAACCTCCAATCCACCTTTATAAACTAGCCGAACTGCATTATGTCTTTTGGCAGTATAAGAGGAGGAACGAAACAGGGAGGCATAGGAGCGGGGTGCAGGACATTCTGGGCCAGGCAAAGAGTCCGGTGAAGGGCCCTCAGTGTTGCGAGACTCCCCTGGGTCAGGTAAAACACCTGCAACTGAAGGGTCCAAATCCTGATTTGGTATCAAATCCTTAGGAGGTGCCTCTTGTTGTGGAAGAAACCTGAGTTCAGGAGACTGGGTAAAGAAAAGTTCAGGGGGTAAAGTCAAAGGAGAAGCAGAAATTTCTTCAAGTTGAATATCAGATTTAGCAAAGGGAGCCACCTGAGAAGCAGGAGGTACTGGCAACTGTGCAGGGGAGGCGGCAGACTGTTTCTTCGAAACCCCTGGCATGGTGATCGGGGAAAAGCCTGAGATCCATGCACCAGAGTCAGAATGCTGAGCCCATCCTGCAGATTTCAGGGCTGTAGAAACCGACCAAGAGGCATCGGCGTCCTCGACCTGATCAGCCCAGGAGCGGGGTGTGTCATCCTGAGAGCGTTTGACAGCAGTTTTGAAAACTCGTGGACAATTAGCAGCAAAGGAAAAGACTGACGCAGCGCTCTGGTCAGTGGGCAAAGTAACATAAACAGTACCTTTTGAAGAAAGACCAGAAGAAACTTTGTTCCGAATTTCCACAGAAGCAGCAGTCGCCCGAGAGCTGGCATCAGTTACCGAATCAACCTCGCTGTCTTTCGGCATAGGTACTGCTGTCATTGGAGTCTCAAATGGAGGTTCTGCAGTTCTTGGACGAGTAGAATGAGCAGAGAGAGCCGAGGTGGAAAACTGAAAGGTAGAAGGCAAGGTTTCCGAAAACGGAGTCGTAGGTAGAGAGGCCACACATAATGAGTCTGCAATAGACGGAACATCGGAAGAAGCTGTCAGTGCCATAATCAATGCTTGTTCCATCGGAGCTTCGAAAAAAATGTCAGTATCTGTAGTTTCCATCAATATAGAGGTAAGTGGCCCCATGGCCTGCAGCCCATCCTGCTGCAACGAAAGCGACTCAGCAACTGAGTCTTCCATCCTGAGAGTCAGCAAGTCCCCTACTGGCCACAGAGCGCCAGCAGAGTAGGGGAATTTCCCCGGTGTCCTGGCCAAATTTCCCTCATTCACTCAAAATACCACCAACAGCTTAATCTGGTTCAAGGTCAGTTGGCATTCATCTGTATCCCCTTCCCCCCGGGTCGTGCCTGAAAATAGGCAGGATTTGTCTAGTGCACTTACCCGGTCAACAAAAACTAAATAAATAAAATAAATAAAATTGTGGGGGTACAGGCACACGTTGGCACATATTCTGGGCCTGCCCAGTAATAAAGCAGTTCTGGGACCAAGTCCGAACAAAACTGGCACTCATATGGGACAAACCGATGCCAGTATATTCTAGGCAAGGGGATACCTGGTCTCCTAGGTAGGAAACATAAAGAGGTGTTCCAATGCATGACCCTTGCTGCCCTAAAAACTGTAATATCACACTGGTTAGAGGCAACAAGAGCTAACAGAATGGGAAAATAGAGTGATGCAGATCCAAGATATGGAACATACCAAAGCCCAGCTCAGACTGACAATGGACACAAGTTCCTAGAAAATTGGAGACGATGGGACCGATACATGCAGGAGAAACAGGGGGGACATGGGAAAGGCAAAGAGACACAACAACATAAACTGAAATTAGAAATGACATTATGCAATGTGAGTGACATCACCCATGGAGAAACACCTGAGAAAACAGAGTATACACAGAGGGTAGAGGGACGCAGAAAAAAACAGAGACACAAAAGAAAACAAAACGCACAAAGTTAAACAGTTAAGTTTGTTTACTGTTATGCTGAATGTTGTCTTTATTGGAGAACATGCATTTGATATTCTGGATTCCAGACAGAACATGAAACCTTCAATCAGATGTTGGAAGTATATAACATAGTGCCATCATACAATGGGGAAACAAGGGGAATTGTAGAGTCACAAACTGAAAATATATACAAATACAGACCTACTGATCAGATAAAATATTGTATGTAAATCTGTGAAACTCCCTGTATGATGAGAGAGATGTACAATATACTGTTTGAAATGTCTGGACACGCAATAAAAATCTGAGTTTAAAAGACAAAAAACTCAGGAGAGTAGTTTCGACAACGTTCACAAAAGTGGTGCTAAGTTTTATTGGTAACTGGGTGGGCGCACTGAGACCAAGTGTCCCTTTGGTAGAATGACGATTTGGGCAGGTAGGGACTGACAGTTTTAAAACACTGCAAACATGCACTTTTATTGACTGATGTTATATGGAATTTTCGAAGGGGAAAGGTTTATAAACTAGAAATAATAATTGACTCCAGACATGCAAACAATGGAAAAGGAGAGGAATTATCTTATTTTTATTTACTTACTGTTCGCAATAATTTAAATGTAAATTTTTGGGCAGCGAGGTCCATCTTGAGGCATGCCAGGGAAAATATCTAGATCAAAACTGCACTGGGAAAATTTGTCCAAGATTACAAAATAGTATAGGAGATCAGTGGAGCCCGTTAGGTGTTGTGGGAGCTCTGCTATTACACTACGTATTTTCTTTCTCAGTCCTTGCTCCTAGTTCTCCTGGAGCTGCCCTCCCCAGCTGGTGGCTGCCTGTTACCCAGGTCTCAGGAAAGGGCAGGCAGGCAGGCAGACAGAGCTGCTATTGGACCGCGCTCGTCTCCAGGAGACCGCCTTTCATCTCACTGTTCCTGGCGCCTACTAACAGCCACCTGAGAGAAGGGTAGAGTGAGAGAAATGTCTTATGTTTCCAGGTTTATAACACGAAGTGGCTACTATTTTCCCCACTGATAACAAAAACAAAATGATGCACTTGCACACTCCAAAAAGCAATTGATGAACATACTGTATTTTTAACAAATGATTTATACTGTTTTCTAGTTTTCCTTTCTTTTATTTAGTTCAACTAGTTGTTTTCCTAAACTTTGCAAGATAACCTCTCTTCACGGGGCGGGGGGCAGGGGTAAAGATGTTTACCATTTATTTGGGGCAGTGGCGAAGTAGGATAAAAGGTCTTGATTTCCTTGGAGAAACCAAATTATTAGGTGAGTGATCCTGAGCTTCTTAGACCCCTATACGCTATAAAGTTTCACACAGACTCTAGTGACTGTCAAGTGAAATCTTTCGCCACTTTTAGATGATTTGCAGAGCTTTCTGTTACTTGTTGAAATGTTGAAAACAGTACGTACGGGACCTGCCTGTATGATAACCGGTACCTTTATATGTAGCTATATATATTTTAAGTAGAAACGTTAATGCATCTGTTACATTTATACATGTAACTGCAAGTCTACTGTTTTATATGCCTAATTTTTCATTTTGAATGTTACTGTTGGTGCCTATATGATTGCTTTTTCAACAAATCATGTCTCTAAGTTTAAAACCCCATTGCTATACATTAAAGGGCATACCTGTTTCAACAGTGTTACTGAAGACATGTCTGTGGTCCAGAGAGAATTATGGCATTGGACCCCAATATGGATAAGTAATGGGCTGGGGCGGGGTGTTGCTTAGACTTTATGCACTAACAAAACCAACAGACTCAACTGTGTGGAAGTAAATTTAATTTTTGGCCAAGAAAGATCGACTAGGTGACAGGAGTTGTACTCAAACCACAGGAACATCTCAGCTGGTGGGTGCATTACCATGACCTGACTTAACTAAAGATTCAACTTTCTAGTGTTTCTTTGGGTGGGGGAGTGGGGTGGGAAGTGCAGAGAGGTGGGTCTGATGCAGGTTTTGTGTGAGTCGAGTACAAAAGAAATCAGTGGTCACGGCAGACCGCTGAAAATAATAAAAAAAAAAGTGCAGTGCGGAGTGCTTCTGGTGCTCAGGCTCGGAACCACTGTTGACACTGGGAGGGCTGTGCCTGTGGTTCAATGCGGGAAATAGCTCCTCCCACAACCTCCACTTGAACCCTACGCTATCAGCACCTCCCTTGCTTAGGCAGTGTTTTTCCTAGGCTTCTGCATGGCTTGTGCAGCTGTGCTTTTGTGCTTTTGCTGCCTGGTTCATCCTGTTTCCCTTCTCCTTTAGTCCCTCCCTTCATCCCGTGCCCTCTGTGTCTGGTTTTTGGTTGTCTTTCCCTGCATTGTGTCTCTCCCGGGCCTTTCAGCTCTCGCCTTATCCTGGGGTTTCTTTTTTATTTTCTCTGTTCCTTTTGGGAGCTCTCATTTTCTGGCGGTGCTCCCATTCTACTCTTTCCCCTATTTCCTCCGCTCCTCATTTCTTTAGCCTCCCTTCTATTCCAGTATGACCTATTTGGCCCTGCCAGCCACCTCCCTCTTTGTCACATTCCTCTCACTTTGGACATTAGATGTTCACATGCATCTTACACTCTGCCTCACCGCTCCTCCTGGATAGCACTTCTATTTTCGTGTTTTTTCCCCCCTAGCCTTGGCCTACCCTGTTCTTCCTCACCAACTCCTCTCTCACTGCAGGATGTTCTGTCCACTGCCAATTTCATCCATCTGGGTACATACCTGTCAGAAGTATGGCAGCTTGGATTCAATGCAAAGAAGTGCAAAATAATGCACCTGGGAAACAAAAACCCAGGGGAAGATTACACAATGGGGGGGGGGTAGTAACAACAACAAAAATAGAAAAGGACCTGGGGGTAATCATATCAGATAACCTTAAGGTTAGCAAGCAATGTGAGAAGGCAGTAGGGAGGGCTGGGGGATACTGGGATGTATAGGGAGAAGCATCACCAGCAGAAAACAGGAAGTTATTATCCTCTGTACAGACAGTTGGTGAGACCCCATTTGGAGTACTGCATCCAGTTCTGGAAACCCCATCTCCACAAGGACATAGACAGGATGGAGGCAGTCCAGGGGAGGGCAACTAAAATGGTCCAGGGTCTGCAAGAGAAGCCATATGAGGAGAGACTAAAGGAGTTTAATATGTATACCTGTGAGGAAAGGAGGGAGAGGGGGGACATGATAGAAACTTTTAAGTACCTCAGTGGAATCAACAAAGTCCAAGAGGGTAGCATCTTTCAGAAAAAGAGATGTGCAAGAACAAGGGGACACAATTTGAAGATAGAGGGGGTATGGCTCAGGGGCAATGTGAGGAACTATTTTTTCACAGAGAGGGTGATGGATGCATGGAACAGCCTTCCTGAGGAGGTTGTTGGGTCTTAAACTGTGGGAGAATTCAAGAATGCATGGGACAGACATAAGGCAATTCTTGTGGGGGGTAGGAAGAAACAGGCTGTTGGTTAACTAGGATCTGCAGCTTATGCTGTAGGTAGGGAAATAGGCAGACTAGGTGGGCCAAGAGTTCCTTATCTGCCGTCAAAGTCTATGTTTCTCTGTTTCTGTGTACCTCCACTGCCACGAGCTGTTCGACTCCTGGGACTCCTTCAATGCACTCAGTCAGCCAGTTCTTATCCTCAAGGTATGTGTGACATTGCTTTTCATTTGGATCTCAGACATGTTACATTACAGCGATTGCTAACCACTATAGCCTCCACGCTACAGCTCACCAGAGGCTCACACCGTAGCAATTCTCGGCATTAACCACACACGTAAACTACTATATTTTTACTCGCCCAGGCTCTTCATCCATTCCACTCTCCCCCATTTACTGCTTTGCTGCTGAGTCATTTATTTTTCTGTAGCTGGCCCTCTTCCATTTCAGCAGCGGTCAACTCCTTCTAGGTGGACTATCGAAGGGAGGGGGCAGCCTCAGGGAGATTTCTTCTGTATTAATGTGCGACCAGTCTGTCTTTCTTTGGTCATACTCTCCAATACCTGTAAGGCAGCCAGCCATGCATTAAGCGTGCCGCTTCAACCTGAGCTTTTGTGATTGATAGCCATATTGATTGTATTTCAGCACAGCAGCTATTTCACTGACTGACACAACCCAGGACCTCTATATCAGAACACCTGGATTCCACGTTTCTGTCACCTTCTCCAGTTACCTTACTATAGGAATCTGTCTCATGCTACTGCTGCCTTCAGCTGCATCTCTTCAAATGACTCGAGCAACACAGCCCTCTCCACACTGCAGTACTTCAGCTACTTACTAACATACTAACATACTAAAATGCCAGCAGAATAGGCCTAACGGTCTTTCGTGTCTGCTCGTTTGGTCAGTCCCCAACCTGGGTGCTGACCTTGCTGTCCCCCTCGCCTTCTCTGGCTTCTCCCTTCCCAGTTCCGGATATTCTTGCTGCATCTTACTTCATTTTGTTCCTTTCCATGCACTATGTTCCCCAGCATTCACCTTATCTACCATTGCTTTATGTGTCTTTATTTATGTGTCTCTTTCATTTATGTTTCCATTTCAATAATTCCAGATTCCTCCTCCATTTCCTCTATACTTGTACATATTCTATATCTGTCATCCTTGCAGCAGTTTTGTGCATTGGTCAGCCCATACCAGCAGTATTCCGGACTCTGTCCCTAACTCGCACCTTCTGAGGTGCCAAGCGAAGGTGGGCTTCCCCTATCTACTGGGAACAGGAGTCCATTACAGTCTCAACCTCCTACTACCTACAAACATGACATCCTCCATCCCTAACTCTGCTTGGCAGCATCGAGTGAAGGTAAGCTCACACTGACTACCAGGGATAGGAGCCATGTATGCATTATGCAGTCTGTATCATACTTTCTCTACCACATGCCAGTTGCCGCTTCCTTTTGGGAATGGAACTACATCCTGCTTGCCAACTTTACATCCTCCGTCCCTAACTCTGCTGGATGGCATCAAGTGCAGGTTAGCTTTCCCCAGCTACCAGGGATGGGAGCCATGTCTCCAATCTACGACCTTTCACCATACCTTCTCTATCTCCTGCTGCTCCCCTTCGGGAATGGGATTCTTCCACTCTATGTACCCTCATCATTCTACTCATGCTGCTTCCGGTCACCACCATCCATTTCTGCTGCCCTGTCAGGTACCTGGGTCTATAGTCTACTGCTTTATCTCCTGCATCCTCTGCCTATTGCCCGGATCCTACTTCCCTCCAGGAACATGACTTCACAGGTCGCTGCTTCCCTTCTGGAACGGGGCCTCTCCACTCCACCTGCCTTCCACCTCCCAGCTTTGCCTGTGATTTTGACCAGTGGAACTGGGACCTCATCGACTTAATCGCCTCCATCCTGCCAGTCTGCCACTCCCCTTTAATCTCAGGACCCTTCTGCTTTGACTGACTCCATTCGCCATCCCGCTTTTCCATGGACCTTCGTTCTATAGCCCCTTTGGCCTCCTTTCCCACATCATATGGATCCTGCCAGCCTGTTAAGTCCCTCTCTATCTTTCCTGGTCACTTGCCTCATAGAAACATAGAAACATAGAATCTGACGGCAGATAAGGACCGCTTGGCCCACCCAGTCTGCCCATTTCCCTACCTGATGGATAAGCTGCAGGTCCTAGTTAACCAGAATTGCCTTATGACTGTCCCATGTATGCTTGAATTCCACCACTGTTTTTGACTCCACAACCTCCTCTGGAAGGCCGTTCCATACATCCACAACCCTCTCTGTGAAAAAATACTTCCTTAAATTACCTCTGAGCCGCCCTTCTATCTTCAAATTGTGCCCCCTTGTTCTTGCACACCTCTTTTTTTGAAAGATGCTACCCTCTTGGACTTTGTTGATTCCCTTGAGGTATTTGAAAGTTTCTATCATGTCTCCCTTCTCCCTCCTTTCCTCGAGGCTATACATATTAAGCTCCTTAAGTCTCTCTTCATATGTCTTCCGGTGCAGACCCTGCACCATTTTAGTTGCCCTCCTCTGGACAGCTTCCATCCTGTCTATGTCTTTGCGGAGATTGGGTCTCCAGAACTGCCGCAGTACTCCAGATGGGGTCTCACTAGCTGTCTGTACAGAGGGATAATAACTTCCTGTTTTCTACTGGTGATGCCTCTTCCTGTGCATCCCAGTATCCCCCAAGCCCTCCTTGCTGCCCTCTCACATTGCTTGCCCACCTTTAGGTCATCTGATATGACTACCCCCAGGTCCCTTTCCTTTTGTTGTTGTTAGTATCTCACCCCCCATTGTGTACTCTTCTCCTGGGTTTTTGTTTCCCAGGTGCATTACCTTGCACTTCTTAGCATTGAATCTAAGCTGCCATACATTTGACTATTCCTCTAACCTTGCCAAGTCCCTTCTCATCCTTTCCACTCCACCTTGTGCTTCAACTCTGTTGCAGATCTTTGTGTCATCTGCAAAGACATACTTTTCCTTCCAGTCCCTCTGCAATGTCGCTTATAAAGACATTGAAGAGGACCGATCCTAATACTGAACCCTGCGGTACCCCACTACTAACCCCCCTTTTTTAGAGTGGACTCCATTTACTATTACTCTCTGTGTCCTATTCTCCAGCCAATTCTTTACCCAGGCTGTCATCTTGGGACCCACTCCCAGGCTGGCTAACTTGTATATTAATCTTTTGTGTGGGACTGTGTCAAATGCCTTGCTAAAGTCTAGGTAGGCCATGTCCACAGCCCTCCCTGATCAACTACTTTGGTCACCCAGTCAAAGAAATATATCAGATTTGTCTGGCATGACCTTTCCACTGTGAATCCATGCTGCCTTGGGTCCTGTGCCCCTCTGGCCTCTAGATACTCAACAATTCTTTCCTTCAGAAGTTATTCCATCATTTTCCCTACCACTGAGGTTAAACTAACAGGTCTGTAGTTTCCTGCTTCTGCCTTGCTCCCACTTTTGTGAAGGGGAATCACATCTGCCCTCCTCCAGTCCTCGAGTTCCACCCATCCTCCCATGATTTGTTAAAGAGGTTAGTCAGTGGTGTCACTAGTTCTACCCTTAGTTCTTTTAGAATTCTGGGATGAATCCCATCAGGCCCCATTGCTTTGTCCACCTTCAGTTTTAAGAGTTCTTTCAGAACCCTTTCTTCTGTAAATGGGCTGGTATCAACTTCTGTATCCAGAGTGTTTCTACTGTTTGTTTTAGGTACCTCCCCCTCTTCCTTTGTAAATACTGAGCAAAAACATTTGCTTAGTATCTCTGCCTTTCACAGTCACCTCTCCCCACCCCCTCCCTTTATTAAGCCTCACTATCCCTCCCTTGGTCTTCCTCGCTCTCTGATGTACCTATAAAGGTTTTATCCCCTTCTTAACTGAGTTGGCTATCTTTTCCTCGGTTTGGGCCTTTGCTGTTCTGACTGCCTTCCCAGCTTCCTTTTGCTTTAACTGATACAGTTCTCTGTCCTGTTCCTTCTGTGATTCCTTGTACTTCCTGAATGCTTTCTTTTTCTCTTGAACCTTCACTGCCACTTCCTTTGAGAACCATAGTGGTTTCTTACCTCGTTTCATTTGGTTTATTTGCTTTACACAAAGGCTTGTTACCTCTGTGATGGCAGTTTTTATTATTCCCCATTGTTCTTCCACCCCTCCTTTCTGCCCATTTGCTAGTGCATTCCTTAGGCACTCACCCATTTTGACAAAGTCAGCCCTCCTAAAATCCAGTACCTTTGTCTTTGTATGGCTTGACACTATTGCTGTGTTTATTGTGAGCCATACTGTTCGATGGTCGCTAGTTCCCAGATGGCTACCCACTTCTACATCTGTGATCCTCTCTTCATCTCCATTTGAGAGAACCAGGTCTAAGATTGTTCCCTCTCGAGTGGGCTCCAATACTAGTTGTCTAAGGCATGCCCCCTGTGGGCATCTAGAATAACCCACTCTTAGAAGTGGCTGCCAACTGCACCCAGTTAACATCTGGCATATTCAGATCACCCATCAGCAATATCTCCCCTTTTTCTGCCATACTAAGTATACTTTCTATCATTTCCTTGTCCATTTCCTCCCCCTGAGAAGGGGGTCTGTATACAACCCCTGTGTGGATTGTGGTGCCATTTCCGGTCTCCAAATTTACCCACAGTGCTTCTTCTCCTCCCTGTTTACCCTTTTGTTCTGTTGCTTTGATTCCTTCCCTTATGTAAAGAGCTACTCCTCCTCCTCTTTTACCCTCCCTGTCCCCCTGTAGATAGTGTATCCTGGTATGTTTACATCCCAGTCATGGTTTTGTGTGTACCATGTTTCTGTGACTGCCACGATATCCAGATGTTCCTCCTCCATCAAGGCCACTAATTCAGGAAGCTTGTTACTCAGACTACGGGCATTGGTACTCATTGCTCTCCATTTTTTGATGGCTTTACTTTCTGTTGCAGCGTCCCCCACTGACCTTTCTATCTCAGTCTTTTTCCCATTTAGTACCCTGTTTTGTAGGGAGAGGCTGGGATTTTTCTGCTGCTTATCAGTGCCTCCCCCCTTGACTAGTTTAAAAGCTTGCCAATGAAGCATTTAACCCGATTGCTCAAAGACTTGTTCCTCCTGGACAGATGCAGACCATCCTGCCAGTATAGGCTGGTGTCCTCAGGTGGAACCCCAGTCCCCAATGAAGCCAAACCCTGTGCTCCACACCATTTTTCAACCACTCATTAAACTGCATGGTGCAAAGTACCCTTGCCTCACTCATGCCATTGACAGGCAGCACCTCTGAGAAGGATACTGTGTGTACTTGTCTTAGGCCTCTCCCCAATTCTACAAAGTCCTTCTGCACTGCTCTAAGCTCATGTTGAGCCAAGTCATTTGTCCCTAGGTGGACAATGACATCCAGCTCAGACTCCCGTGCAGCTGTTCTCGTGATCCTGAGGATGTGCTTCCTGTCCCTACAAGCCATGGCACCAGGCAGGCACTTTACTTCAGTTTTCCCTGCTCCCCCCAGTTCTATCCCCCTAATAATTGAGTCCCCACCAGGAGCTGCTTCCTTTCCTTGTGGCATCCTCTGCCTCCTTCCTGTGGGCCTCCCTTGTGACAGGTGTCCTCAGCCTCCTTAATCTCCTCTGTGGGTGCATCCATAGGGGAGCTGTGCTCCCCCAGAATGGTGTATGGATTGTGGAGTGGAACAACTGACTGGGTGTGCCTCTGTTCCACCCTCCTCACCCTCCCTGAGCCCACTGTGATCCAACTGCTGTGCTTTCTTTGCAACCTCTGAGGTAGTGGTGGTGGCTCTGGTGCTCCCTGGATGGGGGGGTTCCCTTCCTACCATCCAGTCTGGCCTGGGGGAAGGTTTTCTTACTGCTGTCCAGTGTGGCCTGAAGATGGGCAACTTCCTCCCTCAGGGCAGAGAGTTGTCTGCAAATAGGGCAGCATCTCAGCCTCCAGAAAGACTCCTGGAAGACTGCTGCCCCACAGCCATTACATTGCACTACTCCCCACATGACTATGTACTTTTTTGTGTGTGTGTGTGCTTGTGTGAGTGATTGGTTTGTTATATAGAAATATATATATATTATACAATGTGTATGCGTATATTTTCAGTGCTGTGTGCTAGAGAGGATATGACATTGATATGCACCTTGCACTCTTGAGTAAATGATGTCAGAACCCCAGGTATAAAGGAACTATTTCCAGGGGTGGGTGGGGTGAGGGTGGGAAGGGGTTGGGCCTAAACTGTGCCCTCACAAAACAATCAGCTAAGAGCTCTGACCCACCGCTGCGATGAGTGCTTTCCTGTCTGCAAGATACTATACACAACAATTTGACAGAGAAATTCCCCTGCTAATCAAACAGAGAAAAATCCAGACATCCAAGTCAGACACAGGTAAACCTCCCCAGCCCCAAAACAGCCTGGTGGTTTGTGCTCTGAAAGCAGTCAGCCCCAAAATAAGTCAGCTGTGCTTTGAACTCTTCCTGCACTGAAAATCTTAAGAATTGTAACAAGACTGTCTTTTCCTGATAATTGTAAATTCCTTATTTCACCTTTCAGTTAGAAGCAGCCTCCACCTGCAGTATATCTGCTACAAAGCAAAGACAATTGAAAGGTTCCCTCCTCTGTTGTGAGCACAACTCACTTTCTTGCAAATCCTATGTTCAGTATTGCAGCTCCCAACAAGAGATAGTTTGACTAGGAAAAATATTAGCTGTTCTGATGAGTTTGCTATAAACACTTGCTTATAATACTGTTCTCAGGTCTGTTACCCAAGCTATTGGCTGATTAAGTCTCTGTGATGTAATCACTTCCTGAGAAAGTTTGGAATTGCCTTTTAAGGCAAACAAAGATAAACACAGAAAACAGTTTACTGTCCGGGTCAAATACACAACCTGTACCTGCACTTATTTCAGGATTTGTGACAAATGTTTCGCCCAGAGTTTAAAATCTTCCTGCACTGAAAATCTTAAGAATTGTAACAAGACTGTCTTTTCCTGATAGTGTAAATTCCTTATTTCACCTTTCAGTTAGAAGCAGCCTCCACCTGCAGTATATCTGCTACAAAGCAAAGACAATTGAAAGGTTCCCTTCCCTCTGTTGTGAGCACAACTCGCTTTCTTGCAAATCCTATGTTCAGTATTGCAGCTCCCAACAAGAGATAGTTTGACTAGGAAAAATATTAGCTGTTCTGATGAGTTTGCTATAAACACTTGCTTATAATACTGTTCTCAGGTCTGTTACCCAAGCTATTGGCTGATTAAGTCTCTGTGATGTAATCACTTCCTGAGAAAGTTTGGAATTGCCTTTTAAGGCAAACAAAGATAAACACAGAAAACAGTTTACTGTCCGGGTCAAATACACAACCTGTACCTGCACTTATTTCAGGATTTGTGACAAATGTTTGGCCCAGAGTTTAAAATCTTCCTGCACTGAAAATCTTAAGAATTGTAACAAGACTGTCCTTTCCTGATAAGTGTAAATTCCTTATTTCACCTTTCAGTTAGAAGCAGCCTCCACCTGCAGTATATCTGCTACAAAGCAAAGACAATTGAAAGGTTCCCCTCCCTCTGTTGTGAGCACAACTCACTTTCTTGCAAATCCTATGTTCGGTATTGCAACTCCCAACAAGAGATAGTTTGACTAGGAAAAATATTAGCTGTTCATGGACTCCTTTGCTGCAGGTCCCTGTCAGGCTGCTGCATGTCTTTGTTGTCTTTGCAGATTTGGGACCTCATCCTTCATCACTCCAGCTCCTTCCATCATTTTCTCTAGTTGTTTCTAGTCTTCATCAGATGTGGGACTCCCATTGCTCATGGTGCTTGGCTTGGCTTGGCTCCTTGGCCTTCCGTGGATCATCATCTGATGCCTTGCTTCTGCCTTCCTGCATTTCGCTGCTGTTCACCGTGGAGTTCCCCGGTCCTGTCCCTTCCTGTTCTGGCCATCATCTGGCTTCGCCTGGACTGTGGCTTTTCCTGGATTATTTGTTCAGTCTCTCAGGATCCACTCCAGACTTCCTTCCCATTTGGAATGGCTGCCTTTCATCTTCGCCTTGCTGGCTTGGGGCTTCCTACTGTTTGCTGTGGCTCTTTTGGGCCTTGTATCCTATCTCTGACCAGTACTCCTACCCAGTTATCTGCTCTCCATATGATCCATCTCATACTCCTACTCTGGCCAGTCAACAGTACCCTTCTACTACTAATTGGATCACTCATTTATTACTTCAGAGATATATTCCTGTCAGCAAACATCCCTTAGCTAACATGCCACATAGTCTCTTACATCATAGAGTTTTACATTGCCCAATCAGCTCCTTACGATCATTTCATAAATCTCATTAGCCTGGACATTAGGAAGATCTTCTCCATCTCTACTGGATGCATAACCTGAATCCCGTCCTTTCAACCACCATGATTTCCCGGACTGCCTCGTCTCACTGACTATCCTCATACATGGAATGGACTTAAATCCTTGTGCTATGCTCTGATATAGTAGCCAGCATCACTTCTACAGATACCGGGAATCACAAGATAACCCATTCAACTAAGGACATTATCCATTTCCCTACTCAGCCTAGTCTTCCAACACCATTTCGTTCACCAAGTTACTTGACTCCTACTTCTCAACAGACATTGCTTATTTTTGAATTTCATGGATATCTTCCAGAACCTTCGACGTTGGACCTCCTCTGCCTAGCTGCTTACTAACTCCATGCCATCTGAATCATCATCATTTTACTCCTGGACTTCAGTATTCCGGACTACACTCATCCACACTTTTTCACCTAGCACGTGAAGCTGGGTAACAGCTCTTCCAGTGGAACCTTCAGTCTCTTCTTCTCAATTTACCTTAGTTAACTTATGCCGTAAAAGACCATCACTGAGAACTGGCTCTCTTAAATTCCAACTGGCAATGCGTATACAGTCCAGATAAATTTCACTAACTCAGCCTTGCCTCCCACTCAGTATTACTCAGCAGTAGCACTACAATTCTATAATATCCTGCACTAATCACTCTCACTGCCAATCCAGCTTACAGACTCTTATTACATCTGCCTCCAGGCTTCTCTCAGTACTTCATCGTCCAAATTACCTGTACACTTAACCAACCTATGCCACCACAGTGCATCTCCTAGATGATCAAACCACACAAATAACCACACTTACTTTGGGCAGCATACCAGCAGAGCATTTACTTATAAAGTCACGGATCTCGTGACCAAAGAAGCCATCCATCCTTCATACTAAATTTCCAATCAATCCCTATATACATTAGGGTACCATCTGGACTGCTCCTCAACTTTTCTTCTATTTATTTATTAATCACTTATGGCATTACTCTCATCAGTCAACCAATCTCTCCTCTGCTCATTTCACTCTGGGATGTTTAATTAGCGACTTATTGCTTACTAATCGATTCCTTACCACCAGACTACTTTGAACACCAAACCTTACACGAATTGGAGCTGTCACCAAAACTTTACAAATCATCGCAAATACCGCAGTGTACTGTCTGGTTTATCTCTATCAAATCATGCTCTCCTAACTCATTATTCCCCTACAATCTCTTTGGACATGCATCTTTTATTACCTTGGAAATACAGACAACATTAGCACTTCTTTAACTGGACCTGCTCCGCACATAGGATTCTATCATCCTTATGGAAAAGAAGTACCCTCCATCCTCAGGATCATTATTCAATCTGTATTGTCCTCAGACTGAGAACAAATCAACATCTCTAGGGTGCTCATCGACCCTCTTCTATTCTTTCTACTTCATGGATGCTTCCTTAGCGACTCCTCATTCATTACTCAATTCCCTGCCTCCAGACTATACTTTGATATTCATACCTTTCAATAGTTGGATCATTTACCAATGACTTTTTGTACCATTGCATTTCCAGCATTCCCAATTTAGTAGCTCATCAATCCAGTCATGCTCCCTCTGCTCATTACACCTTTGTAATTCCATGGGACAAGCATCATTCATCACCTTGGAAAATTGGACTTCTTTTGCCCTCCTTCACCTGCATTGACTTCATACTTCGGATTCTGTCGTTCATGCAGAAAACCTACTCTTCAACCTCAGGATCATCGTACAATCAGCATCATCCATGGCTCAAGGATGGATCATCATCTCTCCAAGCAGCTCACCAAGTTTGAGTTAGCTAT
Organism: Neoceratodus forsteri; assembly: GCA_016271365.2. NCBI lineage: Eukaryota > Metazoa > Chordata > Ceratodontiformes > Ceratodontidae > Neoceratodus > Neoceratodus forsteri. The sequence goes on from CM057459.1 coordinate 179,806,394, forward strand.
GGTTACTAGAACCCAGGTCCTTCTCCATTTAGTATACTAAGAGAACAGGCAGACCTCCAGCCATGGGTTCTCAGAGGTTTCTTCCACCTGGGGGGTTTTCCTCTCCTGAGTGCCAGGGGGTTATATTCTCTGTGAGTTGAAGGAGGCCTCTTTTTGGGCCTTCTATTCCTTACAAATTATTACCTACATACCCACTACTAAAGGGTGGGAATAGAGTTAAGTCACAAAAAGTACTACACGTTACACAAGCACTATATACCCCATCTCTCCTCATTGCTGTTCCCCAAACATTGAATGGGAGGGCTGTGCCTGTGGTTCAATGTGGGGAATAGCTCCTCCCTCAACCTCTACTTAAATCCTATGCTATCGGCACCTCCCTGGCTTAGGGAGCGTTTTTCATCCACTACCATCCCCTCCCCCTCCTCCTCCTCCGTCTCCGGCACTCTTCTCAACCTTGCTCCTGGGCCTTCTATTCCCTACAAATTCCTGCCTACATACCTACTACTAAAGGGTGGGAATAGAGTTAAGCCACAAAATGTACTACAAGTTACACAAGCACTATATACCCCATCTCTCTTCATTGCTAGTCCCCAAACATTGAACTTATGAAGTTGTACAGTCACAACGAGTGATGTAGTCATTTTCTAAATGTAATAGGTCTGCAGGGCTATGCTGACTGCAGCCCTAAAAAAGCAAACCAAACGCATGTTTGAAGCAGCAGCATTGATGAACAGCTCTCCTGCTCCAAGTGAAGGCCACACCTGATCAGCAGCAATGGCATTGGGTGGAGAGACAGGCCCAACAGACTCAGACAGGGTGATAGCAGCAGTTCCAGCAATGTTCACCAACCTGCAAATGGAAAAGAAGGTTAGTTTTCAAAACATGACAGCACAGATCCTTCATGTACAAAACATTGTCGTAGGTCTCACTGAAACAACCCCAGGTCAGCTTGATGAAGCCAAGTGGTGCATCAGTGAACGGGAAGACATAATCACGGATGTCGCTATGGACAGGGACGGCCTCAAGAAAACAGTGCTGATCTTGCAAGAGAGTACAGCAGACCAAGAAAACAGAGCCTGTTGTTCCAATCTCCACCTATTAAAGGCTGAAAGAGGGCTTGGAGGGCAGAATCCCAGGAGAAACAGTACAAAAGCATCTCGCCGAGAGGCTAAACATGGGATCTGAGGTGGTAACGAGGGAAATTGAGCAGACCCATCGAACAGGCCCTAAGCCTAAACCTGGAGAGCAAACAAGGCAGTTCTTGATAAAATATCTCCACTATGCAGAAAAAGAAGCAGTACCTTGTGCAGTAATAACACATGGCACTATCCAGACTGATGGTGGAAGGGTGATGGTGTTCAAAATTACAGCCGTTAGCTGCAGTCCAAGCAGCACCAATAAAGGCAGGAGGCAGTATAGTGCAGTGGTTTAAGGCTCTGAGCTGCAAATCTGGAGACCTGGGTTTGAATCTCACAGCTCCCACTTGCATACTGTGTGACCCTGAGCAAGTCAGTTAACTTCCCTGTGCTCCCAGGTTGCACCTGTAAACAAGCTTTCAGCTTAGTGTGTCTCACCTGGTTAAACAATTGGGAAAAAAAAAAACAATCTCATGGCCCTAGCCGGTCTGTCAGCACAGCAGTAGCATTACTGCTCGTTATGCCAGGGACCCAGGTTCAGGAACAAGCCTGGATTGTTGGGGACGGGTCGGGGGGGAGGATTAAGCATCCCATAGGACGCTTCCCTCCTCCGGGGGGGGTGGAGAATGCGCAGTCCTGCTGCAGCACTGCCACCTGCAGAGGTGTGGGAGGGAGGGCGCATGGGACACAGGGCAGGAGGGGTATGCTGCATATGGTATGAGAGTGCCAATGTCAGGAAGGTAGTTCCTGGGCCGGCCCATCGGCGCAGCAGTTGGATTTCCGCTTGCGATGCCAGCGACCCAGGTTCAGGAACAGACCCGGTTCACCGGAGGGCTGGTCAGAGGGAGAAGGATGGAGTGTCCCATGGACAACTCTCCTTCTCAAGGGGGAGGGTAGGGGTAGTGTCCAGCGCAAGGAGGACCCCTGGCAGAGGCTGGGAGTCACTCACGCTACCGGCGCTTGACAGCGTGGAAGGTGGGGTGGCCGCTGGTATTGTTGCACGTCCCTGGCTCCGAAACAGAAAAGCAGAAAAAAGGAGTAGGTGGGGAGAGTCCACTGCCTAGGTGGAGCCCTCCCTGGGGCTTCATTTAGCCACCATCGCCGTCATTCCCCCGACCAGTTACTAGTTCCGCAGCTCAGATAGGGGGGTCTGATGTCATGGCCCCACCCTCCGGGGGGCAAGCAGGGGGTAACTGGGGGGAAAAGACGGCCATAGATGGGGGTGTAATTCCCAGGGGCCATGACCAGGGCTGAGGGTTGACAGTAGGGACCCTCCAAATAAACAGAAAAAAAAAAGGTAGTTCCTAATGCTGGTGTCTCTGCAGGGAAGCGTAGAGCAGCAGTATAAGAGGGGAATTATGAAATGGGAGATAAGAATGCTGAATCCTGATTGGCTGAGGGGTACTTTCAGCCGGGCCGATATCCACGCACAACAGCCCGGCTGAAAGTACTCCCAGAGCAACAGGTTCAGCACACAGTGTTAGAACCGTCCGCCTCAACCGTCATCACGCTGCCCCACAGACGATCGCAAAAAAAGCATAACTGCTTGTCCCCATGACCTACCTGTAGGCACACCCCCTCCGTTGCCGCTCAGAACAGATCAGAGGTAAATTCCCAGCTCTTCTCTCCCCAGTCTCACACATTTTTGGGGATCCCACCTCACAAACAGCTTTTCCTATTTTGTAATTGTTCTTGTCATGAAGCACTGTAGGTATGTGGCTGTGTCTGTGTCTCGGGCACGCCACAGCAACAGTCGCCGATTACCGTTTTTTTTTTTCTTTATTTACAAACTCACTGGCAACTTTTACATTTGTCTGCTCTGTCCCGATCCCACTGCAGCCTACCCTGACTCCACACCAACAGTATGTTAGTGGCCCATTCCTCTGCCAAGACAGGCTAACGGCTGAAGATACTGCCTGTCCTGCTGGTCCCTTAGTGCTGCTTCATGCAGCAATGGCGCCACCTGCTGGCACTCAGGAAAAGCAAAAAGCAGGCTTCAGACTGGAGTATTTTTCTGCCTTAGACTTTTAATTTACGTTTTTTTATATTTGTTTCTGAATGTAGTAATCCTAAAATATTTTTAAATACTGTATGCCATTTAGTAGCAGGGATCCATTTCATAATTGCAATAATGCCCTCCCTGTCGTGCCTTATTGCTTAAATAGAAGACAGGAAAACATGCTGGCTGGCAGGATTTTTGCAGACCCGGCAGTGGTAGCCCAGGCTCCTCCCAGATCTGGATCCATAGTTCGATGGGTCAAGGGACTCCCCCGCCACCCTGCCACGGAGGGCAAGCTGTGGGGAATTCGGAAGAGATAAGTCCTGGGAGTAGCCAGGTGATGAGGCTGGGAGGATCAGCAGAAGGAGGGCTAGCCAGAGGGTGTAGGGGGATGAAAAGTGTAAATAAAAAATGTAAATCTCAAGGCCAAGCTGCATCAGTGAGGGTGGAGTTTGCCCACTTTTACCTCCCACCTCAGGATCAGTGGCTCAGGAAGTGGTTCTCAAAAGCTCCACAAAAACATTTGTTCCTTTTGACTGGCTGTGTCTAATTGACTTTGGAATTGATATGTTTGTCGCCGCAGCAATAACTGATGTTTCTACTTGTGGCCTATCCTCCCCAATCACGTGGGAGTTATACCATGGCCATGTGGATAACAGCGGGAATGGAGTGGGCAGCAACAGAGATACTGTCGGCAGTCACACTCCATTGACGTGGACAGAATCTAAGACTAGGTGCTGTGGTCAGAGGCAATTTTAACTTTGTTTGTGATCTCCAGCATGATGACCGCAGCTCAGCATACAGGTAAAGTGCTTTCCCACCACTGCCACAGACAGTGTCCTGCTGTTCAAAATAATATCCACCATGCTAGCAGCGATCACTTCATGGGCCCATGTTGTAATGTTTCACTTTTCTTTCCTCTCTCCCTTCTAGGCAGAGTGGCCCACGAGTGGATCGGAAGGACTTACTACCACTGCTCTTAAAAATGTTGTTTTAACACTGCAGTAAGCAGCACAGTTTAACGTATTATCTGATTATTTGTTCTTAGCGTGCAATAAGTGTGTATTAATTGGTGTCCTGCAACCAGAACTAGACTCATAGTGGATTCCCTGCAGGGGGAGGGCCTCAAACAACTGGTACAGCAACCCACAAGAGACAGGGCTATCCTAGATCTAGTACTGACTAACAAAGAAGGGATCACAGATCTCCAGGTAGAAGGTCACCTGGGGGCCAGTGACCATCACATGGTATGGTTCAATTTGGCTACTACATCTAAATCATCCCATTCCAAGGCAAAAATATGGGACTTCAGAGGAGCTGACTTTGATAAGATGGCCAACAGAGTTAAGCTAGCCCTGGCAAAAAGAAACACAGGTGAGGGGTACAGGCAAAGTGGGCAAGCATTAAGGATGCAATACTTGAAGCAACATCCCATTGTGTTAGACAGAAAAGGAAGTGCAAAGAAGAAGGAAACCACTTTGGTTCTCAAATACAGTAGCAGAAAAGGTCAGAGCCAAAGGCTGGCCTTCAGGAAATATAAGGGAACACAGCGGATGAAGATAGGGAGGCATACCAAACTGCCCTAAGGGAAGCAGGGAAGGCAATAAGGCAGGCAAAGTCCCAAACTGAGGAAACACTAGCACGAACAGTAAAGAAGGTGACAAGACTTTCTATAGATACATTAGTGAAAGGAGAAAGTCCAGAGGGGTATTGCTGTTTAATGGAGAAAAGGGAGCATGTGAGGAGGAGGACCCTGTAAAGGCATCTATCCTAAATAGATACTTTGCTCAGTATTTACTGAAGAGAAGGTAGGGCAGGGCCCACAGCTCAGCATCATGGACACAGGGGAGGGAGGTGAGCACTACTCCTTCACAAAAGAAAGGGTCCTACAAGAGCTTCAAGCTCAGGGTGGATAAGGCAATGGGACCTGATGGCATACATCCCAGGGTACTTAAGGAGCTAAAGGAGGAACTAGCAGAGCCATTAGCAGAATTGTTTAGTGAGTCTCTGAGCACAGGAGAGGTCCCAGAAGACTGGAGAAGGGCTCATGTGATCCCGCTCCACAAAGTGGTAGCAGGGAGGAGGTGGGGAACTACAGACCTGTCAGTCTTACCTCAGTAGTGGGCAAGATTATGGAGCACTCCTTAAGGAAAGGATATGCAACACCTGGAATCCATAGGGCACAGGATCCAAGACAGCATGGGTTTACAAAGGAAGGTCCTGTCAAACTAATCTCATAGATTTCTTTGACTGGGTAACCAGAGTGGTGGACCAAGGGAGCAGTTGATGTCGCCTACCTTGACTTCAGCAAAGCTTTTGACACTGTTCCACATAGAAGATTGATAAATAAGCTGGGTAGGCTCGGGATGGGTCAGAAGTTGGTCAACTGGGTGGCAAACTGGTTGACGGGCAGAAAACAGAGAGTGGTGGTAAATGGTATACAGTCAGAAGAGCTGCAAGTCACAAGTGGGGTACCTCAGGGATCAGTCCTGGGGCCAGTCCTCTTCAACATCTTCATTAGTGACCTTGCAGATGGACTAGAGGGTAAGGCTTGTCTGTTTGCAGATGACACCAAGATCTGCAACAGAGTAGATGATCCAGATGGGGTGGGCAGAATGAGAAGAGATCTGGATAAACTAGCAGAATGGTCAGAAGAGTGGCAACTGGGATTTAATGCAAAGAAGTGCAAAATCATGCACATAGGGAAGAGAAACCTGAAGCCACCTATAGGCTGGGAGGGAGTTGCTAGCAGTCACAAAGGAAGAAAGAGACTTGGGCATCATCATCACTGATGACCTAAAATCATCCAAGCAGACCTCAAAAGCAGTAGGTAAGGCTAGGGGTGTTAGGGTGTATTAGTAGGGGTATCACAAGTCGTGAGAGGGAGGTAATAATCCCTCTGTACAAGACACTGGTTGAGCCCCATCTGGAGTACTCGTGCAGTATTGGAGGCCACACCTTCACACAGGACATTAATCCAAACTGAGGCAGTCCAGAGAAGGGCAACAAAATGGTGCAGGGACTGCATCAGAAGACATATGAGGACAGATTAACGGAGCTCAATATGTATACCCTTGAGCAAAGGAGGGAGAGAGGTGATATGATCGAGGCATTCAAACACCTTAAGGGCATAAACAAGGTGAAAGAGTCTAACATGTTTAAATATAAGAAAAATAGCAGGACAAGAGGACACAGCATGAGATTAGAGGAGCCGATTAAGGGGAATGTGAGGAAATTTCTTTTCACAGAAAGGGTGGTGGATGCATGGAATGGCTTACCACAAGAAGTGGCGCTATGAATACAGTGCAGGGCTTCAAACAGGCATGGGATAGGCATAAGGAGCAATAAAATGACTATGAATAGATAGGACACTGACAGAGCAAAGGCCGATGGCACATTTATAAGGTAGAAAAAGAAATGGGCAGACTGGATGGGCCTTGCGGTCCTTATCTGCCATCAACTTCTATGTTTCTATGTTTCTATGTAAGCATGAATAAACCTGATGTTTCTATGGGAAGATGCAACAAATCAGTTTGTGTTCAGCTGGGAGGGGGGCTGCTTTCAATTGTGTTGTTTGTGGGAGTGGGAAGGGTAGGGGAGGTAGCTGGGGAGGCGGGATAAGAAAGAGGTTATTAATAAGGGCAAAAACAAGTTTGAAATGTTCTGCTTCTGTGCTTGTAATGGAGATTTGAATATTGAACTACAATATGTACTAGTCTGTAATAGGTTATGGCGATCATGGTACACAGAGAGGGGTAATGTGGAGAACTGCCTGTACCACGAACAATGGGAAACAAGATTGCAGTAATATCATACAGTGTCAATGGGCTAAAGAATGTAACAAAATGGAAAAGCCCTAGGCAGAGTAGAAAAGTTGCACACAGATGTGGTTCTTTCACAAGAAAGCCATATCAGAGGGGAAAATGGCCAGAACTGTAAAATACTGGAGAGGGATGTAGATTGGATCATGCTTCAGTTCAAAATCATGAGGCACTGCTGTTTGATTATGGCCCCAATTGTCTGGTGAGGTCACAAATCCCAAAATAGATTGAGGAGGAAGGTACACATTAGTTCAAGTTAAGATGCACGATGAAACCACTCCAGTGGTAGGCTTTGTTTATGGCCCCAATACAGAAGATGGGGACTTTTATCATAAGATTTCAGTGGCTATGGTAGCCTTCCGGGATCCACAGGTCCTGGGGACAGCAACTGTGTAGTTGATATGGTACAGGATAGGTTTAACTCCACCCCTTTCCCTCTATCACATAATGCTCAAGCCCTGTAGGACCCATCTGCAACACATGGCCTGGTAGATGGCTGGTGGCACATGAACCCCACTGCACGTGAATATAGTTTTTATTCTCACGTACACTCCTGCAACATCACATTGATAGGATGCTTACATCCTTATCACTGCAGTCAGAGACAGAGAGTGTTGCTCACAGGCACAGCCTAGTGTCCAACCATGTACCAGTGGTTCTATCTCTCCACACTGACAGGCCCCCAACCCCACCTAGGGCTTGGGAGGCTGGACCCCATCTGGCCTGGTAGGCTGACTATAAGAACATTATCTCTGCTTCCTGGACAAAAGCTGAGAGGGTGATACCACACACACTACATGGTGGAACGAGCTGAAGGCATTTGTGCTAGGCCAGATTATATTGTTTGCAAGCTTACAAACTAAATGCCAGAGCACTAGAATCCTACAGGTGTAGCAAAAGATGGAGTAGATTGAGAAGGACCATATCCTGCATGTCAGCTGTACTGTCAGTGCCAGAGAGTAAGTGGGACTATCACACCCTGAGCAGTGCCACAATAAAAAGAGACATATTGCTTAGCAAAGCTGGGCAGTACTTTGATGGGGATAGAGAGGGAAAACTCCTTGCCTGACAGCTCAAGAGTAGAGAGAGTACCAGAGCACTACCTCATATTCTGATGGCCAGCTTATCTCTATCAGGGAAGAAATGGGAATGGCCTTTAATGCCTTTTATGGTTCACTATATAGATCAGAGACCATGCCAACTCTGAAGCAGTACCAAAATGTTCTTTTTAGAGTCACCCATAAAGCGTCTCACCATGGGTATTAGAGAATCCCTGGACAGACCACGCCATAGGGAGGGAGTCATGGAGGAGGTATAAGCCCTTCAGGTAGGTCAGGCAACAGGGCCCAATGACCTGCCCATCGACTTTATCAAAACAGTTTTACAAAACCTAGGAACCCTCTTGTTTAAAATGGCACAGGAAATATTGCAGATAGAATGTATGCCCCACCACTACCCAGGTCTGTTACTATAACAATACCTCCTAAACCAGTCAAGGACCCTGCACTTAGTGCCTCCTGCTGCCCAGTTTCCCTCCTCACAGCCAGCTACAAGGTGATTGCCAAAATCATCGCTACATGACTTGAGTCAGCCCTGCAAGAGGTGATACACACTAATGAAGCAGAATTTGTAAAAGAGCAACAGGGCAAAGCTGTTGTGAGGCATACCATTATCATACAGCAGTGGAATAGGTCTCACAGCAAGCATGGGGCAGTGGTACTTGCATTAGATACTGAAAAAGCATTCAACCATGTGGAGTGATGATATATGTTTGAAACCCTGTGTAGATATAATTTGGGGGACCAGTGGGTTGGAGCCTTATACTGGGCCCCCACTGAACAGATACTACTCAATGGATGAGATCACCACTTCTTTCTTCCTCAGTAGGGGAACCTACCAGGGTTGTCCCCTTCCCTTCTGCTCTGTATGTTAGCTCTTGAGCCATTGGTGACTTCAGTTCCAGCGAATCCTAACATCCAGGGCTTCTGAGTCAGAAGGAGGTTCTCCCGGTGGGCACCATGAACAGGGACTCTCTCACATCCGATCCCCAGGCTTGCTAGTAGTGGACAGCATAAAAGGGAAAAAAAATTGCTCACTACAGTAACGTTGTTTCTTCTTAAGGGATCCCTCACTGTGTTTATAATTTATGTAGTCATCTCGGCCGAGAGTGACGCACCAGAGATAGAACCTATGCAAATTTTAGACTTTGGAACGTAAGTTCAAACTTTGCAACTGTGCTCCACTCTAGCCATTGTTCAGATCTGTTTCCAAGCCATAATGGGGCAGCGGCTGGTGAAACTAACTAAAAGGCTACCAAAAAATCTTTGAAAACTTTTTTATGGTAGGGCCCCCTCTAAGCTTCACCCTACCTTGGCTTTATATTTGTGTGTGTTGCCTGGAATGAAGGGAGATATGCTTGGGAGTCTTTATGTTTGTTTGTCAGCTTGTTTTTTTGTGAAATAGTGAGCAATGGACCGGCCACCCATTGTATACTATTTCAGTATTTTCCCAGTTCTTGTGTACTCTTCCATATTGTTTTAGGATCCCTTAATCTATCTCTGAGTGAATAGTGATAATCTGGAATTTAAAAGACAGTATATCTGCAGTCAGAGAAAAACGCCCCCCTCCCCTTTTTCTCATGAGTATAGCGCTACTGTAAAAAGAAGCTGTGTAGGTAGAGCTTTATGGAATTGTAATGCATCTTAAACCTTTGAAGCTATAGCAGCCTTAGAACTGCAAAGTACTTGTTCCCGGCATTACATTTCCAGCAGAATATACGCCTTGTGGTGAGAGAATGTCCTGTGAGTGTAGTGAATAAATGCTACAAGTAAAAGCACTGTTTAATATCTAAATTTGCACCTTTCAAGTGTTCAAACCCTGGCCAATAAGGTAAGGAGTTTTATTTTCCAAGTATCATTTTGGTACGCGCTGCTTCGGCGCTTGGGTCTATCTCTGGCTATTTGCAACTGTTCGAAAGTGCGCATAACCGCACTAGACCTGCCGTATCTGTTTTGCAGGTCAGAATTCATTGCAGGCAGTAGATTCATGATATTATACACCGAAGTGCAGTTTACCTGCTATTACTGTCAATTTCTGGGCTTGTTGTTCATGTTCTATTCGTGTAACCAGGAACGAATGCCACAACTCCACCTCAGCAATCCTCCTCTCTAAGAGCCGGCTGGCCTCTGTCATCCCCTTTTTATGCAAGGAAAGCTGGGGGCTGTGCTTGTTGCATTAGTTTCAACTGATTTCTACATTTATCATGTAATTGTGATATTGGGCAGCCTGTATGAAACTATTTATGTTTAGATAAATGTATAGAAATACAAATGGTTAATAAAAATGCTGAATGCAGGATTTTGGTATAAAATTATTAGCATAATGAATGCTTGATGGATGGGTGGACCTATCATTGGGTCCAACCTCCTTTATATGTTTGGTCATGAATAGGTACTGGTCAGAAGGGAGCAAGGTGTTGAGTTTGAGTAATGAACACCTGAGGAGTATAAACTGTACTACTCCTAGGTGATATTATGTTTATTTTGTTATACAAATGCTGAAGTGAAGCCTGTTGTTTTATTTCTGGAATCCTCTATATTTTTCTTTTATTTGTTCAAGTCGTGCGGTTCGCTTTAAATTTAGTTTTGCTGTAAATAAAATCTTCAAGCAGGAATCCTGCCTTCCTGAAGTTCCACTGTTGGTATCCATCTGTTAACCCACAGCCTTTCACATTTTTCATAGAATTTTAAAAAGATCCAAACAGACTGAAAGCAGACTTGAGAAAAATTGTCATATAAACCATAACAACCAATTTACAATTGTAGTAACTGCAATAGTAATGCTCAAGCAACCTCAATTAAAAACTGATTCTTGTGTGAACGAACGTTCTTCAGCTTCTGGAAGGGGAGGCTGGGTTAGGGAATGCAATCACATTGAGGGATCCCTTAAGAAGAAACAACATTACTAAGGTGAGTAATTTTTTCTTCTAACCCCAGGAATCCCTCACTCATTCATGTATATACTATATGCAGACTCAACAGAAGTACCTTGGGAGACCTAGTTAAAACAGGAGTTCCAAAGCTGGCATCCCTACTGGACTGTGTCCAAACAGCAGTGCTTTGTGAAGTTGTGTACTGTTTTCCAGGTAGCTGCTTTGCAAATGCCTAACAATGGGACGCCCCTTGAGGATGCCACAGAGGCACAGGTACTCCTTGTGAAGTATGCCCTGAAACCTCTTGGCGGATGGCCTGCTAGAGAGCCAATCTCCTGGCAGGAAGCACTTCACGACGGCTCTGCAGATCAGTTCTACTAAACTGCTGATTTTTATTTATTTATTTATTAGATCATCGGTTTACATTTTGGCAGCTTAGAGCGGAGCAATCAAAAAAATATTGAGAAATCTTACTTGGAGAAGTCAGCAGCAACCAGACAATACCAAAATTGTACTGGGGAAGCAGAAGAACACAGCGGCAGCTCCCTCGAAAACTAATGCGGTGAAAACAGCCAAGGCTGCGGAACCTCCAGCCTCCGAGGGTGAGAACATGGTTGAGACTGCCAATGCTCCTCCGTGGCATCAAATCCTAACTACAGTGAAAGCAGTGGATGCCAAAATTGAAAAAACTTTAGCGTGCTTAGAGAAGCACGATACAGCCATTACTGAACTCTCTTCTACTGTGGCGGAAAGTGAGAAAAGGTCGATCACTACCCAGGCGGCAGTTACTACACTAACTCAAGAAAACGTGCAACTGCGTGGTAGGCTCGAGACCTTAGAGAATGAGGCCTGAGCAAAGAACGTGCACCTGGTTGGAGTCCCAGAAGATGCATAAGGCCTTAACTTATTGGCATTTCTAAATGAATGCATGCAAATGGCAATCCCAGTTCCATCAGATTTCGATTGGGGATCATTGCGGAAGGCTTACAAGGTCATCCCCAGAGTGTGGCCTACAAATAAGAACTTACCCAGCACAGTTCTCTTGCAAACAACTGGAGCTGACATTCAGGATGCCCTAATCTCTGCAGCGAGAGCAGCATACCCACTGGCCATCAAAGATATGGATATAAAATTATTTCCAGATCTCTCCTTCCAGACCCTATCCCATCGAAAAAGGTTTGATGGGATCCGACAGAGGCTGAGAGCACCGGGGGTGAGTCATTCTTTTTTGTTACCGGCGAGACTCAGGATTATCTACAAGGGAAAGTCCTGGCAATTTACTGACCCTGCTGATGCAGGGAGATGGTTAGAAAAAACAGAGAAGGAGTTTGCTAGCAGAGAAACTGCTCCAGTAGACGAGGAGGAGGACGCAGAGGAGGACTGAGAGCTGGTTTGACTTTGACTTTTCTTTCTTTCTGCCTATTAATAGAGTTAGCTCACTACTCAGAGCAGCTAAGGACCAGATTTAATAATGTCCCTGTCACCCTCGGCCTTCAAGTCATGCTGTTGATAATTTGGGGGAAAGGTATATACACTGGTCATACAGACCCACCATGAGGGTCTGCTTTAGTGCAGCCCTCTTTCTTTTTCTTGGCATGACAGTGATGGTGGGGGAGGGCAAGTGTTGCTGGTTCTAAGACGTTCTGCATTTAATTATATACATGCCTGTCTGCTGTGTATAAATTTAATACAATTGTTTTTGTCTGCAGGTTGCTAGATGAATATGGTTACTAATTATATAACTGACTGTGAAAGTTATGATATGCATGTACCTTCCTATTACTGAACATTCTTGTAAACATGGATAAATAGCATCCCTCAGAGAATGCCTTGACAATTTCTTCTAATTCTACCTAAATAAGGATACTTCAAAGCCGCTGAGATGGCTAGCACTATTGGACAATTACTGGACATTAAATTATGGATACTCCTCACTCCTATTGTAAAAGAATACAGGGGGCAACTATGATTATCACAATGTATTGTATTTTTACTTACTTCATATTGTCCTGTATGAGGATTGATGTGTATGTCTCACTTAAAACAATAAACACAAAGTTAAAAAAAAAAAAAACCTCTTGGTGGCATTTTTCCATCTTTTCATAGCAGAACAGAATGCAACAGACTATCCAGTGTGAGATAAATCTCTTTGTAGCTGGTTTGCCTTTGCCAACCTCACCATAGGTAGCAAAATGTTGGGTGCTGTGGGACCTGACACATTTTGTCTGGTCCATGTAGACAGTCAGGTCTCGCTTTAGATCCAGGCTATGCAACTTTTCCTCACCTGGACAGGAATACTCTGGATAGAGGAGAGAAAGGGTCACTGACTGATTCAGGTGGAATTCAGATACTGCCTTAGGAAGGAATGTTCTGTTGGTCCTATGAACTACTTTATCCCTGTGAGGGATTATGTAATTTGGCTCTGTGCTGAGGGCTTGCAATTCACCGACCCTCCTAGTAGAGGTCATTGCAACTAGAAATGTGGTTTTCCATGTGACATACTTTAGGTCAGCAGTTTCCATAGGCACAAAGGCAGCCTCCATAAGCTGGGTAAGGCAACATTTCATTGCTTTATTTTTTTCTCTGATTCAAATTGTTGTTGCTGGTATACCTTCTTCTACAAGGTGTGCCTACAGGTGTGTGCTAACAGATTACTGCTGTAATCTTCTGATTCAAATTGTCTTTTGCAAGGTATATCTTCTGTTACTGCTTTATTTTTCTCTGGAGCAAAGTGTTTCTTACAGGGTATATCTTCTCTGAAATTATTACAGGTGGTGCTTTACAGGTTTTACAGTTTTATCTAACATTAGGATAAGCTTTCAGGGTTACTGCATTTGTTGTTGACTGATTGTTTCTGCTCTTACCTCCTTGTTCTTTCGTCCGTGGTTCTTCTTTTTAGGCAGGGGAAGGGCCCAGCCACCCACCCCCATCCCCAACCACCCCATGCTACACTCCTTTTATAGGGTAGCACAGTTGTGACATATCCTGTGGCAGAGCAGGAAGGGGCGGATCAGTGGGGCATCCACAAGGTGATATCATTTACAGGGGCACTAGTAATTTAACTTGTTATAACAAGTTAAACAAAGCACAATTAAACCATTACTTGCATTTTTTCCTTTTTTTCCTTCTAATTACTCTGACTAGGTTACAAACCCAGCAACTTATTTGGAATGGATTTCATTAACTGCAGGTACTGTGGAACAATTTTCAGAAGGACAGTCTTACAGGATTTAGGACACTGTCCTACATGCTGGAGCCTTTGGAGATCTTAGGGCTCAGCTCGGGCAGCATGGGCAGAGATTGCACGCCTCAAATTTCATATTGAAGAGGAAATACATTATAAGAACCACCCGCCATTTCCCCAGCATCCAACAGAAAACCTCGACCGCAGAGGGTAGTTGGTCCAGGAGGTTGGCAGGTGGTTAGGAGGAACAAATCAGGTGCCCCATCACTCTCTGCTCTCAACACATTACCTCCAAAACCATATAAACACTACAACAGGTATCTGCCTCTATCTCTGAAATCAAAATAAAGAGGCAGAAGACACTGCAGAGCAGGACACTGTGGCACAGGAGCTAGCACAACAAAACTCACCCAAATCAGGAACCAAAACTAAACAAGCACAAAGGAAATCCAAAAACTTCTGATCATAGGAGACTCCATGATTCGGGAGTTGATACCCATCTCCAGCCAGGGTGATGGTCAGATGTCTCCAGGTACATCAGCATGGAAGACACTGACCGCATTGCTAAAATTGTTCACAAGGCAGGAGAAAACATTGATGTCCTAGTACACATAGGGACTAATGATCTCGCCAGCCGGTCAGTTGTGGAGACCAAGGAACACCTGACTAGGCTGGGTGACAAACTATCATCTATTTCGTCCGGCATCTCCTTCTCTGAGATCCTGCCAGTCTGGGAGAGGAGCAGATGGACGGAAGGTCAGAAGAAGGGAGATAGGGGAGCTAAACACGTGGCTCAAGGACTGGTGCCAGGAAAAGGACACAGATTTGTAGGGAACTGGCAACAGTTCTGGGAGCGAAAGTTCTTTAAATTTGATGGACTGCATCTGACTAAAGAGAGTCAGTGCATTGGGGCAGAGTTTGGCGTCTTTGCAGAATATTTAAACTAGCAAATGGGAGAGGTGCAGCACCCCATACGTGGAATGGGAAGAACACCCCTCCCCCCTCAGCTAGTGGTCAAACAGGAATTCAAGCGTGTTTGCCGTTCATTTGCATCACCAGGTAAGAAAAAGGTTTGTCTCCCCATACGATGCACAGGGTAATGCCAAACTTCACCCAACAACTAACACACCAAATCTGGCCAATGGAAAATCATGTACACAAATGCTCACAGCCTGAAATAAGATCCCAGACCTGCAGGCAATAATGTCAGAGGCTAAACTGGACATAGTAGCAATTAGTGAGGGCGTGGTTTACCAGTAACCACACTTGGGAGACTTCAGTACCTGGCTATGTATTGTTCAGAAGAGACCGAGGTCAAAGGAGGTGGCCCTGTATGTTAATGAAAATATCAAAGCTACGAAATTCAGAATACACATAAGGAGCCAGAAGAACTGTGGGTCACCCTGGAAACAGGAAATGGGACAGCCATAAGAACTGGGGTTGTCTACTGGCCCCAGACCAGAGGAGGACATAGATACATTACTGTTAGAAGATATACAAAACATGACAGCTAAAGGGAGGTTCTGATAATGGAGACTTCAACATGCCAGATACAGATTGGTCAATACCAGCAGGAACATCTGCAGAACTAGACTCATAGTGGATTCCCTGCAGGAGGGCCTCAAACAACTGGTACAGCAACCCACAAGAGACAGGGCTATCCTAGATCTAGTACTGACTAACAAAGAAGGGATCACAGATCTCCAGGTAGAAGGTCACCTGGGGCCAGTGACCATCACATGGTATGGTTCAGTTTGGCTACTACATCTAAATCATCCCATTCCAAGGCAAAAATATGGGACTTCAGAGGAGCTGACTTTGATAAGATGGCCTACAGAGTTAAGCTAGCCCTGGCAAAAAGAAACACAGGTGAGGGGTACAGGCAAAGTGGGCAAGCATTAAGGATGCAATACTTGAAGCAACATCCCATTGTGTTAGACAGAAAAGGAAGTGCAAAGAAAAGGAACCACTTTGGTTCTCAAATACAGTAGCAGAAAAGGTCAGAGCCAAAGGCTGGCCTTCAGGAAATATAAGGGAACACAGCGGGATGAAGATAGGGAGGCATACAAACTGCCGGGCGGGAAGCAGGTAAGGCAGTAAGGCAGGCAAAGCCCAAACTGAGGAAACACTAGCACGAACAGTAAAAGAAGGTGACAAGACTTTCTATAGATACATTAGTGAAAGGAGAAAGTCCAGAGGGGGTATTAAGTGTTTAATGGAGAAAAGGGAGCATGGAGGAGGAGGACCCTGTAAAGGCATCTATCCTAAATAGATACTTTGCTCAGTATTTACTGAAGAGAAGGTAGGACAGGGCCCACAGCTCAGCATCATGGACACAGGGGAGGGAGGTGAGCACTACTCCCTTCACAAAGAAAGGTCTACAAGAGCTTGCTAAGCTCAGGGTGGATAAGGCAATGGGACCTGATGGCATACATCCCAGGGTACTTAAGGAGCTAAAGGAGGAACTAGCAGAGCCATTAGCAGAATTGCTTAGTGAGTCTCTGAGCACAGGAGAGGTCCCAGAAGACTGGAGAAGGGCTCATGTGATCCCGCTCCACAAGAGTGGTAGCAGGAGGAGGCGGGAACTACAGACCAGTCAGTCTTACCTCAGTAGTGGGCAAGATTATGGAGGCACCCTTAAGGAAAGGATAGTGCAACACCTGGAATCCATAGGGGCACAGGATCCAAGACAGCATGGGTTTACAAAGGAAGGTCCTGTCAAACTAATCTCATAGATTTCTTTGACTGGTAACCAGAGTGGTGGACCAAGGGGAGCAGTTGATGTCGCCTACCTTGACTTCAGCAAATCTTTGACACTGTTCCACATAGAAGATTGATAAATAAGCTGGGTAGGCTCGGGTGGGTCAGTTGGTCAACTGGGTGGGCAAACTGGTTGGACGGGCAGAAAACAGAGAGTGGTGGTAAATGGTATACAGTCAGAAGAGATGCAAGTCACAAGGGGTACCTCAGGGATCAGTCCTGGGGCCAGTCCTCTTCAACATCTTCATTAGTGACCTTGCATATGGACTAGAGGGTAAGGCTTGTCTGTTTGCAGATGACACCAAGATCTGCAACAGAGTAGATGATCCAGATGGGGTGGGCAGAATGAGAAGAGATCTGGATAAACTAGCAGAATGGTCAGAAGAGTGGCAACTGGGTTTAATGCAAAGTGCAAAATCATGCACAGGGAAGAGAAACCTGAAGCCACCTATAGGCTGGGAGGAGTTGCTAGCAGTCACAAAGGAAGAAAGAGACTTGGGCATCATCATCACTGATGACCTAAAATCATCCAAGCAGACCTCTAAAGCAGTAGGTAAGGCTAGCGGGGTGTTAGGGTGTATTAGTAGGGGTATCACAAGTCGTAAGAGGGAGGTAATAATCCCTCTGTACAAGACACTCGTTAGGCCCCATCTGGAGTACTGCGTGCAGTATTGGAGGCCACACCTTCACAAGGACATTAACCAAATTGAGGCAGTCCAGGAAGGGCAACCAAAATGGTGCAGGGACTGCATCAGAAGACATATGAGGACAGATTAACGGAGCTCAATATGTATACCCTTGAGCAAAGGAGGGAGAGAAGTGATATGATCGAGGCATTCAAACACCTTAAGGGCATAAACAAGGTGAAAGAGTCTAACATGTTTAAATATAAGAAAATAGCAGGACAAGAGGACACAGCATGAGATTAGAGGGAGGCCGATTAGGGGGAATGTGAGGAATTCTTTTCACAGAAAGGTGGTGGATGCATGAATGTCTTACCACAAGAAGTGGTGGCTATGAATACAATGCAGGGCTTCAAACAGGCATGGGATAGGCATAAGGGAGCAATACAAATGACTATGAATAGATAGGTCACTGACAGAGCAAAGGCCGAAGGCACATTTATAAGGTAGAAAAAGAAATGGGCAGACTGGATGGGCCTTGCGGTCCTTATCTGCCGTCAACTTCTATGTTTCTATGTTTCTATGTTTCTATATGTTGAGGTCCCAGGGTGGGACAGGGTCCCTCACTGGTGGGAACAAGTGACTTAGGCCTTTTAAAAAAAACTTCCGAAAATGGGTTGTCAGGCTAAAGAGTTTTCTTTGCTAGCCGATATGTATGCTGATACTGCTGCTAAGTGCACCTTTAAAGTTGAAGGCTGTAGGCCTACTGCAGGTGTACTAGGTACTGCAGAATTATAGGCAACCCTGCTTCTATTGGGTTTATTTTTCTCGGGGCACACCAGTAAGAAAACCATTTATATTTAGAGGAATACATTTTACTGTAGCAGATTTCCTTGAAACCTTAAGCACCTCTTCAGGACTTCTTCTGAGAGATCCAATCTGGAAAATTCCAACTCTTCAAGAACCATACCCTTGAGCATAGAGTCCTAGGTTCGGAAATGCTATTCTACCCTGGGAAAAAGTCAACAGATTGTGACTGAATAACAGGCTGATTATATTCTTGTCAGACAGGACTGGGAGCATTGAGTACCAGGCCTGTCTGGCCCAGTCTAGGCTATCATGATCATTGTTGCAGGTTCCCTCCTGAGTTTCAGGAGTACCTACTAAATGAGTGTAAATGGTGAGAAGGCGTCCAGAAACTTCCCTGTCCAGTCCAGTACCAGGGCATCCTCTGGGACTGTTCCTCTGGCTGGTGGTCTGCAACAAAACTGTGGCAGCTAATAGTTTTCCCCAAGATACAAACAAGCCTATATTGGGAGTGCCCCATCTTCTAAACACTGTGGTCAGACCCTGCAAGTTTAAGGCCCATTTGTGATTTCTTTGGCTGATTCTGCTTAGGAAATCTGCCAGGGCATTGTCTTTGCCTGGCAAATGCACTGCAAATATGTTTGCTTCTAAGGAATATGCCAGGTCCCAGATCCTCATTGCCTCTGTACACAGTTTGAGGGTCTTGTTCTTCCCTGCTTGTTTATGTAGTACATTGTTGTGGTGTTGTCTGTCCAGATTTGGGCAGACTGACCATGTAAGTGAGAGGAGAAAGACTGCATGGTTAGCAGTACTGCTGTGAGCTCCAGGAGTTTTTTTTTTTACTTTATATTTATTGCTTTCGCATGTTATGACATAGATAACAAATCCATATCTGAGACAAAACTAAATACAGTTTTGAATACCACCAGGGAACACAAAATCCCCTTAATCAAAGGATACATGCATCTCTGATATTGTGATACCTCATTGGGGGAGATTAAAGGAATAATGCCCTCCAGGGTGGGTGTTATGCTGGGATAACATCCCACCTCGGGTGGTTGGGCCTGAGGCCACCGGCCGAGGGCGTCCAACACCCAAGTAGGAAGAAGTTCTTAGGGAGCTCTTAGGGAAGTTCTTGGGAAGAAGCATCCCCTGCCTCTGTCTCTCCTTCTGTATGACCTGTAGGCAGTGGACACCTTTTTTTTCTCATTATTACTTTTGAAAGTGGTTTTGAATCCATCCATTTTTTCATGAAAGCCTCTGTTTTGTCACCAAATAATGGATTTCCCTCAAAGGAAAAATCCACGGCCTTGTTTTGAGTATCCTGGGAAAGAATGGTAGTCCTTAACCAGGAAAACCTTCTTAAGGACATTGCATGAGCCACAACACTGGCAGCAGTGTCATTAGTGTCCACTGCAGTATAGAAATGATAGTTTATGGCATCCAGGGCTGGGTAACCCATGATATGGGCGACTCAAATTGAGCAACTCAATCTGAGCACCTGGAGGTATAGCGAGCAGTTAAGAACAGTGAGTAGGTGAAGACAGCAAGGAGGGAAAACAACAACGGATACGGAAGTAGGGAAACAGCAAGGGGAATGAGGACAGGCAATATCTGGAGCAGTAGTTGTGGGCTTCAAACCGAGCTGCTCACTTAGCGTGGTGGTTAAAGTCGCCACCATTGAGTAGCTGGGTCATGCAGGCAGAGCTGGGTTTGGTTCCCAGCTGGTATGTTTTCATTTACTTTGTTGGTGTTTGTACTTTTTTCTGCCGGGGAACATCTCTCCTTCTGAGTTTCTCCCATTTCCTGAGTCGACCTTCCCCTGGAGATGGTTATTTTAGTTAGGAGGGTGTGGGGGGGAAGCCCCCTGCAGTGGGGGGTGCACGGAGCATAGCCCCCCGCAAAAATAAGATAAAGCACTTCACCATTAGATTAGCAGCTGTAGTGCTGGTCGCTGTAGTGCTGACAGTTATTTTGTGTTTGCCGTATTGTGACTGCACCATTATTCATTAGCTCTTTTTACATGGTACCCTTTTGCTGTAGCAATCGGGTCCTGTGCAAACCATCATCTGCTCATTCTGCCAGTGCCAGAATTGTGTTCCAAAGTGCTTTTTGGTACTGAGCTATATGTGCTGAATAAGCTGTCTGTCTGATAAGCAGGGAAGCTGTTGTATAAGCTTTTTTTTGTCATAGTATCCAACTTTTTAGAGTCTTTTTCGGGGGGCTGTGCAGATAGAGTGATTGTTGCTCTCTCATGAGCAGCAGCCTGGATAACCCAATAATGATCAGGATGGTATACAACTACTCCACTTGCTGCTTGTCCACCTGATATTTTCTCTACATTTTTTTGTTGATGGCTAGAGCTGAAGTGGGTGCAACCATGATTTTTGCTATGACCTTTTAAAGTGGTTTATGCATGGGAAGTAACATCCTTCTTGGTGGAGCTACTCCCATGTCCATAAAATCCACATCCTCTTCAGCCTCCTCTGTTTCTAGTGGGGAGATGTTGAGGGTATCAACCATCTGTCTAACAAATCATAGAAGAGATGAATCCTCAATTTTCCTTAGAGGAGGTTTGAAATCTTGCTCAGGTGTGCCCTCTAACTCCAAGGGGTCACCTTCCTCCATACAATGTACATAATATTCTTAGTCTTCCTCCTTCAGAGGTAGATAGGTTGGAGCTTAAGCTTGGAGAGGAGGTGCCAGGTATTTTATTCAAATTTTCCATGGCCTGGATCACATGGAAAAATTGGCACATCTTTGTATATATTCCCTGATGAAGACATTTTTTCTGTGCCATCTGCCTATTCCTTTCTCCATGTACTGTAGGAGGAGTGGCAGTGACATTATTTTTTTTTTTCAATTTCTTTTTGGCAGACACCATTTCCAGTGCCTGCTCAAATGTTCTTTTATTTTTATTTTTGCCATCACTAGATTCAGGGTTCCACTTTTCAGACTCCCTGATATCTAAACCATCTTTACCAAGGGGGCACTGTTGAGCATACTTACTGACCAGACATGCTAAGAAAGAGCTCTGCAATGATTGAAGACTTTCGACTATAAAAACTAAGTTTCTTCTTCTACAGCTTTAACTTGAAGGGCACCAGTGAATTCTTTACAACGTACTGAACATCTACATGCCAAACTCTTTGAGATGGGTCACACAAATAAAGCTGCGAGTGGTGGTCAAAAAAATCAGCAGCCAATCGAGATGCAGCCAGCGGCTGAAACACAACCTCTGTCGGGGACAGAACCCCCTTGGAAGGCCTTGCAAAAATCAATGCAGGCAATCAACTTCAAGCTAGAGTCTATTTTGACCTGGCTTACTGAACAGGATAGCAACATTGAAGCCATTTTAAAAGTTGTACCTATGGCAGAATCTATGGCCACCAAAGCTACAGCAAGTACCAGTAAAATGGTGCAGGAGAATGCTCAGCTCTGACATCTCCTGGAGGCATTGGAAAATGCACAAAGGGCAGCCAATGTTCAGACTGTGGGCCTACTGGAGAGTAGTGTCAGAAACAGTTTATTGGCATTTCTAACTGACTGGCTACCCTGGAATCTCCATCTAGAGGGAATACTGACATCGGATAATTTTTTAAAAGCTTACTGCATCTCCCCACGGGTGGCAGCTAGTCAGAGAGATGCACCTTGCACAGTTTTGTTGGTTACCACCGGGGCCGCCACTGTAATCCTGCAAGCAGCAAGAGGATCGGGACTATTACACTAAGAGGGGAGAACCATACACCTATTCCCTGACCTCTCATTTGCCGCAAGGGACAGGAGGAAGAGGTTTGATGGTGTGAGGGCCAGACTGCATGGCTTGGGCATTACGCATTCCTTGCTGATGCCTGTGAGGCTACGCGTACAGTTTGGAGGGCACACCTTCTAGTTTACTGATCCGGACAAGGTGGGAAGGAAGATGAAGGCCATCGAATGGGAGTTCGAGTGTTCGCAGGCCAGCGACTCTTCTGATTCTGATGCAGCCACCTGAGGAAACATCGTTGTAAAGCTGGGACTTTCCATTTTCTGAACTTCAGGTTTTTCCTTTTTAAACTGTCTTTATCACTTAAATTGCAGTGACTGTACTCCATGTTCAGTGGTACTACGCTGCATCTGTTTGATTTTGGTCATGGATGCAGTCAGTTGACATTGTTTAGGCTGCATGCTCTAATGTCAAATTAAAATTTATACAGGGGGTCCTGAAAATGATGTTTTAGCAGTATAAATTGACCAGTATGGTTTACAGAGTTGTGGAATTATCTAAGTTTTACACATGCAATGACTCATTTGTGTCTCTCCCTTAGCTGATTTTAAGAGTGAAGTATTTTTTGCTTGAGATAGCAGAGTTTCTTGTTCCTTAGTGCTACCAATGTTTTGGTCTGAACATTTTCAGAGGGGGATCATATCAACACAGGTTGTTGATTCAACGAAGATTGGTTTGAACATTTTCTTTTTTTTTTTTTAAATCTCATTTTTATTGATATTTCAACATATATACACATAAAAATCATACAAACGTTGACAGGTCTATAACTGTTCAGTTAATTGAGTTGTATCTTACATGTTAGACATCCATTTCAGTTCAAATATCTTAAGAAAAAGTTGTGTGTAGTATTTTAATTTATCATTATTTCATCTTTTCAGTTTTTCAGCTCCCACTGGGTCTGAAACGAGCAAGTCCCGAAGGATGGGAGTCATGCCTGTCAGGCCATCTTCCTGAACCCCTTTAGCCTGCTGTTCGCAAGTGATGATCTACTTGAGTGTATTTATTTGTCCACTCTCCCTTGTGCTCCTAAGTGTTCTTTTTTAATTTCTATAGATATTTTGAGGCCTCCATTTGCGGAGTATGTACCCGATCCAATTTATCCCCTTTATTTTCCAAATTTGCCCAATTATCTCCATCCCCTTATTTCCTAGTCAGGTCACTCTATATTAGCCTTCCATGACTAGCCTATCCCGGGGATAGAATTTTATCCTTCACGACTCGCTCCCCTTCATTAAATCCAGGGCAAAGACCTCATTTCATTTATGCTTATAAGTTTCTACTGATCTCCACATTCCCCTTCTTATGGTACAAAAGTATCATCGTGCAACATATAATATATTTGCCATCGAGACCACCTGGAGGCAAAGTTCTCTTTCCTATCATTCAGCCTGTGGGTAATTTGTTCCAATTGGTAAATCTGTTTGGTTATGCCCCACCAGTCCTGTATTGTAGGTGTGTCATCCGTCAGCCACAGCTTAGTAACTGTTTTTTTCACTGCTGTTAGAAGTAGATGTAGGAGATATCTAGTGTTTGGGTTCTTATATTCCTTTGGAGTGTCTAGGAAAAGATACATTTCCTGAGTCAGTTGTAATTGGTGACCGAATAGATCTCTTAAGTGATCCTGTAGCTGGTCCAAGAAGGGTTTGAGGGCCTCACATGACCACATAATATGCGTGTATGTAGCTTTAGTCTCTCCGCAGTGTCTCCTACACATTGCTGAGGCTGAAGGAGTGTAATGCCTAGTGACTACTGGCGTTCTAAAGTATCTAGTTAGATTCTTCCACGCAAATTCCTGCCACTGATGGGAACTCGTGACTCAGGAGGCATAACCGCAGGCTCTTCGCCAGTTCTCTTGCGTGAAAGGGGAACCGAGTTCCTCCTGCCACTGGATACATATATTCTCTATGTGTATCACTCCCCACGCATTTAGGGCTTTGTAATGTAGTGAAAGTAGTCGTGAACTTTCCGGGGCAGTGTTTAGTTGGAGCTGAACATTCAGCCACGCAGGATAACTCTCCGGTTTGTGGGTTACCACTGGCAGCCCTTAGTTGTAATGTCTAAGTTGCAGAAATCTATAGAAGTCCCTGCTCGGTATATTAAATCGCCTCTGTACTTCATTAAAGGGCCACAGCTCTCCATGGGACATTATCTGTGGAAGATATCTCAACCCATATCTCTCCCATGCCTGGAAGCCATGATCTAATCTATTTGGAAGGAAGTCACTTAGACTCGATATTGGCAGGTCAAAGTCAAGAACAAGACCAGAGACTGAGTTCTTTTGATTGACTGCCATACCCTACAGCATGCTCTCAACGCTAATGACCTTACCTTAGACCTTAGTCTGTTCTGTGCATGTCTGCACATCAGGTAGTCCAGCATCTCCACTCCGCTCTGTTCAAGGTCTTATGAAGAGACTCGTCCCACATCAGCCCTATTATGTTAAGATCCTTTCTGACAGTTTCCTTCCAGTTCTTCCTTAGTCTACCTCTCTTCCTTTTTCCCCACATGTGGTATCCAGTTCATGACCTGCTTAGCTCTACAATTCGGTGAATATCCCCCAGCCATCTCAATCGTATTCTTCTCATAATTACTGCAAGCTCTTCTTGTCCTGTTATCTCGCAAACTTTCTTGTTTGTCGCCTTGTCTTTCCATGATATATGGTGTATTTTCCTCAGCCACCTGTGATGGGCAGCCTCAAGACATTTCATTATCGACACAGTCATAGGCCATGTCTCTGAGCCATATAAGAGAGTTGTAAGTACTATTGCTTCATATAGTCTGATCATGATCTTCAAAGTGACTACTTTTCCAAGTAACTCCTAGTCTTCCAAAAATTGCTTTGACTTCCCCAACCTGGATAATATATTTTTATCACAGCTGTCGCCGTTCAATAGAGTACTTCCCAGTTAGCAAAAGTCCTCTATGACTTTAATTCCTTTTCCACCAATATATAGTTTCTCATCACTATCCCATGTTCCTATTTTCATAACTTGTTTTATCTGGATTGACGAGTAACCCCATTTTCTTTGCCTCATGTTCTACTCTTGTAGTCAATGTTTTCATCCCAGCCCATGTACTATCCACTAGTGCAACATCATCTGCAAAATCTAAGTCATTCAGCTTTTTGCTGTTGACCCATTCCAATCCTGTCACAGGGTTATCTGTTGCTCTTTTCATCACCCAGTTCATCACCAGTGTGAACAGTAAGGACGAGAGAACACATCCTTGTTTTACACCGGTGACGATTTTGAACCATTCAACTATCTGTCCTTCAAATCTTACAGCAGATCAACTTCTGTCATAGAAACTCTTCACTATGCTTCCTATCTTGTTAGGTATTCTGTAGCTTTTAAGAATGTTCCAGAGTGATTTCCTGTGAACACTGTCAAATGCTTTTTTTTTATTCGATGTAGTTGATCAGGATGGGTTTATCCCATGAAGTGCCATTTTCAATGATTTGATATAGTGCAAAGACTTGTTCACATTACGATCAACCTTGATGGAAGCCAGCCTGTTCTTGTCTTAACACTTGTTCTATCGCTGGCCTCATTCTGTGCATCATATTACTAGCCATAACTTTTCCAGGTAACAAGAGTAGTGTTATTCCCCTCCAGCTGGTACATTCAGTTAGATCTCCTTTCTTGGGAACTGGACCTATTATTCCATCTTTCCAATCTTTAGGTACTGTACTTTCCCTGTCTCCCATATGTGATTACATAGCTTGGTCAGTTGCTTTATGACCATCTCTCCTCTACTTTTAATCATTTTAGCATATATTCCAACAATACCTGCTGCCTTGCCATTTTTTAGACTTTTGATAGCTCCTTTCACTTTGTTAATTGTAATGACTCTAGTGTCTATATTCAAGTCTTCTGGGTCTTTGTCCCTGAACTTATGAATCATTCAGAATAGCCTCAGAATGTTCTTTCCACTGTTCCATTACCTCTTCATGCACTCTTGTCAGATGACCATTGATTTTCTTGATAGGCAATAATTGTGGTCGGGTACCTCCTGACAAGTCTTTAACAATTCTGAATAAGGTTCTAGAATCTCCTTTTCTAGCAGTTGTCTCTGCTTCAGTTGTTTTCTTCTCTATCCATTATTGCTTGTCCTGCCTACATCTTTTTTTCACTTATTTGTTTTTTTCCCTGTAAGTTGCTAAAACCTCAGCCGTGTCTCTAGTCTGTGACAGTGCCTGTTCTCTTTGCACTTTCAGTACTCTTCTCTCATCTATTGCCTTCCATGTAACTTCAGAAATCCATTTCTCCTTCTTGTTTCCCCTCTTGAATCCCAAGACTTCTGCAGTCTTTAGGACCATGTGTTTCCAGCAGCACCATTCTTCCTCTAAATTGACTTTGCTTGAGTTGCCTTGTTTATCGGTATCCTTAGCTTGATTTTCCAAGGTGATAAAGCAATTTTTCACTGTTATTTCAAACTGCTGCTGCATCTCAGGTCTTTTTAACTTGTCTGTCAGTAGTATCATGCTTTCCTTTGCTTTTGGAATCTTCTAGCCTTTAAACCTGATCTTTGCTGTGACCAAACCCGATGCAATGTCTGCTCCTCTATATGTTCTTACATCTTGTAATGATGGAACCCCATCTTTTGGAGATACAAATATGATCTATCTGGGTTACTGTCTGGTTGTCTGGTGACCTCCAAGTTAATTTATGAATGTCTTTATGTGGAAAGAGACTTCCTCTAATTTTTAGATAGTTGATACTGCAGAACCTTAAAAGTCATTTGTCACTTTCTGTTATTTTACCTCTCGCTGATGACCCCATGATCTCTTCCCACCCTGTTCTATCGAAGCCAATTTGTGCGTTGAGATTGCCCATCAGTATTTTTAAGTCACGTCTTGGCACTCCATCTAACACGCCTTGCAATTGATCATAAAACTCCTGGTAATGAGGAGAATTTTTGGGGGGTCTGACCCCCCTGCTCCTCCATTCAGAGGTCAGCCCTGCCCTGCCCACATCCCCCATGCCCAGGCTTACCCCCCCGGGCAGGGACATCAGGTGTGCTTTCCTCCCAACAGACACTGTTGGCAAGCCCTAACATATTCCCTGGGTTGAGGCCATGGGAGCAGAAGCCCCCCAGCAGACATTGGTGGCCGTGGAGACAGTGGCAGAGCAGGGCATCATGCCCCATGGAATGGCTTATTTTGTGAATGCTGGATCCCTAGGGTGGGGGCATGCAATGACGTCCAGCATCTACCCCACCCCCCCAAGTAATGGCACCGGCTGTAGTGGTACCCCAACCCTCCACCAGGGATCCATAAAGTGCCGAGCACTCTTTCTCCTTCCCCCCAAAGAAGGAGAGCAGTCCCCAGGACACGCAGTTATTCTCCCCTCAGTCAGCCCTCCCACTCCTGAGTCCGTCACAGAATCTGGGATATTGGCGGCACTGGCGGGCCAGCATAATGAAGAGAAATTTAATACAATATGCTGCTACCTCAGCCTAGCTATTGAAAATGGAACCTTCCCAAGTTAAACACCAAATCTATAGTCCAAGGTAGAAGAAGAACATTGCAGTCACCTCCGAAGTGTGGAAGGATTGCTAAAACACCATAACTGCTCCATACTCCATCCTTTTCTATATAGCTTTTTCTCCCATTGGGGCTCTGAGCAGGCACAACTGTGGTCCTCTCTCAGAGGATCTTAATCTACCCTGTTAGCTTCAGGGCTTCATTTAGCCTGCTTCAGTGCCCCATTTTCCATTTTTTCTCCCCATTATTTCAAGGACCCTAGAACACATATGCGTATGCATGTGGAGGTGTGCATACATTCTGTGGTGCAGGTGATGGCCTCTTCCTTCAACCCAGCCTAATGTCTGGTATTTCTTGTGGCTTGGCACTGCCACCTAGCCTCCATCTGGTAGCAGCCAAGAACCGAGGAAACCCATGTACCTCCCTGGGAGAGGAGAGCTGCCTTGCAGCAGCTCAGTCCAGCTCCTCCCCCTCACTGATGCCCAATGACTCAGGCTCATGCCCAAAGCCGGGTCACTGGCATGGGAGGAGGTAAGGCATCCAGTGCCTCAGCCCTCCATGGCACTGGACCGGTACCATGCTCCATCTTTTGAGGTGCTTCTGACTTGGCCCCAGTTATGGTGAGCAAGTTGTAATACATGCTGTGGGGCAAGTAGTACAGTATCTAATGGGGTCATTGACCAGCCATTCTATTTTATAACAAACTGAATCACTTCTCATTATGTATGATCATCACATGACAACGTGGCGAGTTGGCCTCTGCTGTATGATCATTGCAGACATATTTTTGTTTTATTTTTCTGTGATTTTGGTCATGTTTAAAATTCCCAAAAGGCCAGAATAAGGTTTGACAGGAACATGCCCATGTTTCTTTTAAAGGGTTACATGCAGAGGATGTGTATTCCACAGTCTGGGAAAGGTGTACTTGACAGGAAACCTAAAGTTACACTTCAAGTATCATATTCATCTCCATTTAAAAGTAGCAGAAAGGGATATTGGTTCTTCTTTTTTTTTTTGTGGTTCACTTAAAATTTGGGAAAGAGCAAGAGAGACCCCTGCTGGCCTAAAAAGATAAGGGCACACACTGCAGAAATCAAGGTATATAAAGCCCTCAGAACAGGGCATTTGGCATTCTCTTTCATGAGACACTCTTGTGACACCACACAGCACAGCCAGACTGCAATAAGAACTGGGACTTGGAAAACTCTTGCAGAAACTTCATTTATTTTCTGGGCTTCTGATTTCCCACAAACAAGGTAGAAACTAGACAGCTGAATTTTACAGTGCATTTTTGCATATATATTTCCAGCTTTACTTTTGTTATTCTGTAACCAGATTTCTTTTTTTTTCATTGTCTGTTTACCCCACTTAACTTGCTCCATGCTCCCCACTCCTTTGGGCTCCTCATTGCTCCTTGACCCACCGGCTTTCTTCTTCACAATTCCTCCTCCTCAATCCACCAGCTGGCAGCCAACCTCCGAGGGATATTCCAGTGTATCCCTTCACCAAGCGGGTTTCCCTCCTCCAAGGGGTATCACAGTGTATCCCTTCACTGGGCCGGTCTCCCTCCTCCAAGGGGGAAGACGCCAGGGAGGGGAGTCCAGTGCACTTTCTATTAGGACCTCCAAAGTGCTACTGAAGTAGAGGAGGCTTGCGGAGGTTCCGGTACGGTTGGAGAGTGAGGGAGTCATCATCCAGTGAATGCAGGAGCCATTTTCCATTTCCTGGTTCTCCCCATACAGCGTCACTTGAAACAGTGCCACCAGTCTCCACTAGGAGCTACTGTTGAGTGAAGTGGCCCACCCTAGCCACCCCCGAAGAGGAGAGCAGTCCTCCAGATGCTCAATCCTCTTCGTCTCCTGCTGACCCCCGGCACCTCGAGTCCATTCCTGAACCCAGGTCACCGACATGGTTCGAGGTGTGGCATCCAGCGTCTCAACCCTCTGCGCCACTGGGCTGTTTATAACCAGATTTCTGATTCATTCGTTTGTAAGTCTTGCATGATAATTATTTAGTCATTACTAAAAGCACTTGCTTTTAAAACACTGCCTGGAGATTTTATTGTGTGAAATTGTGGGAATGTTTATTCAAATCTGATACCAGCCTGGTGTAATGCAAGGTGCCACTATTGCTACCAAAGACTAGGATCTTGGAAAGAGAATCTGGGTGCCTAAAGTAGGGGAAATACATAGGTCTTGTGAGTGGTCTGTAAGGGGGAAGTAGGTCACTGCACCACCCGTGGGAGAAGACAACAATCAGGGATTATGAGGGCAAACGCCGAAGAGCTCATAACACCTGGACCCCCCCAGTACGACAACCAAGGAGGATTTTTACCTAGTTACAGACTAGAGACTGTATTTTACCCTTACCCAGATTAGAGAGGAAGCCCTGGGACCTCATGGTGAGTGTTCAGTTGTGAACTCAGTGAGCACTTTAGGAGGGCTTGAGGAGGGCATTCCTGTTTTCCCTCACCATTACAGATTGCACTTAAGGGTGAGCGCTGTGAGCTTAGTGGGCCCGGCCCCCAGCAGAGCATTCATGACAGACAATGCATAATTAACTTCAGACTTCTTGCTCGCCTCGTGCAGTGAACAACTTTGTAGTATCTCTGTATCTATAATGTACTGAATTAATGATAAAATTGCCATGTATCACACTGCTCCTTTCTCCACAGTTTGTTGTAAGTTTGTTTTAATGATCAATAAAATAAGTTTACAAAAAAAATTTATCTTACCTTAAAGTTTTTGTTCATGTAGAACTTTAACGTAAAAAAGTCTATGCTATTCTTTTTTTTAACAAAACCACCTAAAGGATCTGTTGCTCTATGATATCTAACAAACCTCTAAGTTTCATACCTGAACTCTTTGTAATTTTTAATCTATTGTTTGGTAGAAACTGAAAGTATTATAACACCATACTATTATATATAGTGCAAGAAATGTAGTTATTGCATGTGCCTGAAGTTTTAGCAGTCTGCATACCTTTAATCCCACAGAAGAAGGGTGAAGGGGTAACTGGAAAATCAGCAAACTACTACAGCAGAATTTGTGATAAAAGCAGCTGTGTTTTCAGACAGTTTTTGTTAACAACGAAGCAATGAAAAACATGTCTTTATCAAATTCTTTGTGTTTCAGGCTGTCCAAGCAATTAATGGCAATCCTGATATGAACCCAGAAGAGTTTACAAAGTTGGTGTTTGAAAAGATTGATACGAATAATGACGGTAAGATTGGTATCATTTAATCTGTTTCTTAAATTTGTTTAAGTCATAAACGTTTTCCTAGGAAAGGTGTACTCTAGTGAGCGGAGAGAAGCTTATTTCTGGAGGCAACCTGGGGAAAGGGGTACAGGGGAATACAAGGCAACACATACAGCACAATCAAGTGTGTAATAATCGGTAAGCAGAAGCTGTATAACCAGTACAGACATGTAACTGGGTACAGTAAGCCCACAGCCCACAGAAATCTAGTAGCAGGGGGTACAAGTATACACAGTGCACATGTATATACAACTGAAATATAACCTGAGAAGCAAATATGGCAGCTAATGGAAGGGTGAAATCCTGTAACTAGCACAGAGCAAAAGATGGAGGGGAGGAAAATGGAGGAAGATATTGTGCCCTTTCCTCCTAATGTAGTTGTTGGTTACTATATTCCCAGTTTAGGACTTCGTATACAAAGGATAAATGGGGACCTGGTGATAAATCTTTTATCTAGACAAGTCCATTTTGACCTTGGTGACCTCAAGAGTGGTGGAGTGCAGCATAGCCACAAGTGATGTGGCAGAGGTCAAATTAAACAAGTTTAGGTAAAACACTTATCTCACAAAAGCCACCTTTGCATATTGAATTTGTGCAAAATGTAGGCATTGCTATACAGTGATGGTTTTTGTGTTATTTTATTTTATCAATTCAAAAGCTTGCAGGACATTCTTGTGTCTGTGCTAGTGTGGTTGCATTGCTGAGAGTTTTGCTGGCAAATTGTTACAGAGAATGCATGACTGTGATATGATTGGCAGGTGTAACGTGTGTTTTCAGTTGTCTGTTGGTTTGTGTGGGAGTGGCTTGACTGAGGCAGTTCACTTGTGTAATTTACTTTGTATAAAGACATTAAGGAGTGAACACTGAGGGCAAGTAGTTCGGCTCTCTGCATGTGTCATGGTGTCGCGTTCAATATTGAAAATTGGGGTTGAAATGTTACTTGTTCATGACAGATGTTTTGTCATTATGAAAAATGTCCACCACTAGTCTGTATAATTTCAAGGGACAGCGTGACAAGAAGGATATGTATGCAGTTCATCATAAAAACACAAGATCAGACATGTACAGAGGATTGGATAGGTACTAAAAAGGTTTTGTTTAATTTGTATTTTAGTAGCTCCAGTGGTTATGTAAGACGATTTAGGGATGGTGGTGGTGGAAAAAGCATTGTCAGTAATGTTAGCTGTACAAACTGTGTTAGGGAACAGAAGAAATTAGCACTAGCTGGATCAAGTGTTGTCATGTCAGCTGTAGGAATAAATTAGTGTTGCTTGGACAGTATCCTAGCAATTAAGATACCACCAAATACCTGCCATGTGGCAGGATAGTGGATAAGGTCAGATGGCAAAGCTATCCGACCGTGGATCTGACCCTCCCCGGATCCAGGTCGGATCCCCCAGATCCCGACGTCGGATCCCTGGATCCGACGTGGGGATACGACATTGGATGATGCTAGATCTGACCTGGGATCCGACCTCCAAATTCAGCTGGATCCCAGGTTGCATCCTACTCGGATAGTGCCAGTATCCAACAGATCACAGTCGGATCCACAGAGGTACTATCTGAGCAACACTAGAATAAATGGTGGTGACATGTTAACTATGTGTATAAATGCCTGTTTGAAGATTTATACACATAGTAGGCTTGTCACTGGCAAAATTTAAAACTTTATTATGCAGTATAAAGGTCCACACCTTTTGCAAAAATATGTTTATATATACAGCTACTGCATCTTGTATGCTGATCAGAGTACATTTTTGAGTTCGTTGGTAGAGAGGACAGTAAAGTGCAACTGAACAGTTCTGACTCACAACTTGAGAAGAAATTCATATAACCAAAAGCCCTGTTTACACTGCTGACTTTGCAGTGCATCAATCATGTGCATGGGTTGATGCGCTGCAAAGTTGGCAGCGTAAACACAGTTCCATGTCAATGCAATGGCAATGTCATTGTCGAAACCCCTGACTTTGATAGGAACAATGCTGACTATCAGCAGTGTTCCTGTTGGAAGTGTTTTTTGGGGGGGCTTCGCCCCCACACCCCTTATCTCTAATTAATCATCTATGAGTCAGAGTTGGTTTGGGGTGGGGTGCAACACAGAGAAAAGCTGCATCAGCAGACAGCAGAGCACCATAGCGACCAATCTCAACCTGGCGAGATTTGTTGCTGTGGTGGTATTCACTGTCAAAATGTCATTGTGGTAGTGTGCTACCATGTACACACTGTCAGGAGTACCCTTAGTGCCCGTTGTATAATTTTTTTTGATCCCACTCAGTTGTGGGATCAGTAGCAGAGCGAGCACATTAAATGGCAGTGTGAACATTTTGCTGCACTTGCTGTGCTACAAAGGCTGTTTTTTCATCAGCCTCCAGTGAATTCACCGCCCTCCTCAGAGGGACCTGCAGTGCAGTGAGGATGGGCTGTGTAAATGAGAATATAGCCGGCGCATCAGGAAGGGAGCAGCACACATGCCACAACACTGCTACTGTGTAAACACAGCTAAAGACTTGAATGCATGCACATATCTTAATGCAGATGACACAAACATGTACACCAAATCCAAATCTATCAACATTCTTAATACTAGCTGGCTCGGTGGTCCTGAGGGCTGAGGTGTTGGACACTTTACCTCGTGCTATGCTGACAACCCATGTTCAGGAGCAAGCACAGGACACCGGGGGTCAGCAGGGGAGGAGGAGAAGGATCGAGCATCCAATGGACTGCTCTCCTTCTCCAGGCAGAGGAAGTATCAGCAGTCGGCGTTCCACTGGCCCCTTGTGGCAGCTGGGAGGGGGGCAGTGCAGTGATGCTGCAATAAGGGGAGGAGGTGGGGCAGATGCTTGGAGGAGCATGTGCGGATGCGTGTGCATGCTCTCTCCATCAGCGTCATTGCACGCCCCACTTCCTAAGGAGAGGAAAAAGGTCCTGGCTGTGCGGCATGAAGCTGTTCCTCGCAGGCGCCTCCCCCAAGAAGGCACCTCCCTGGCTGGATCTGTGTTGGGTGAGTTGAGACACTCCCCACCACCCTGCCACAAAGGGTAAGTCGTGGGGGCTCAAGGTTGGGGGTCTGATCCTTGGAGGATGGCACTGGGGGGATAGTGGATAGGGTGAAGGAGGGCCAGCCAGGAGGGGAAGAAAATACCAAGAAAACAAAAACAATCTCAGTACTGCACTACAGTCTGTCATTGATGCAACCCAATGCTGGATAACAAACTACTGTGTCCTCCTAACTAACTCGTTAACATTTTATTTTGTGTCATTAACTACTCTGTAAGTACTGCATAACTACACTGTAACTGCACTGTAACTACTGTGTAGTTAGATGTAAGTGCTAGTTTCACAACTGCATGTTGTGTACTTACACAGTTTGAATGAAGAAAGAGTTCACATGCAGCTACTACTGTCTCCCTTCCGGCACAAATTGATTTATTCTGACCAATGTAACTATACATTTAACATAGAAACATAGAAACATAGAATTTGACGGCAGATAAGGACCGCTTGGCCCACCTAGTCTGCCCATTTTCCTACCTAACAGATAAGCTGCAGATCCTAGTTAACCAACAGCTTAATTCCTCCTACCCCCCACTAGGACTGCCCTATGCCTGTCCCATGCATTCTTGAAGTCCCCCACTATTCTTGACCCCACGACCTCTTCAGGAGGCTGTTCCATCATCCACAACCCTCTCAGTGAAAAATACTTCCTCCACATTACCTCTGAGCCATCCCCTTCTATCTTCAAATTGTGCCCCTTGTTCTTGCACATCTCTTTTTCTGGAAGATGCTACCCTCTTGGACTTTGTTAATTCCCTTGAGGTACTTGAAAGTTTCTATCATGTCCCCTCTCTCCCTTCTTTCCTCAAGGGTATACATATTAAGCTCCTTTAGTCTTTCTTCATATGTCTTCTGGTGCAGACCCTGCACCATTTTGATTACCCTCCTCTGGACAGCCTCCACTCTGTCTATGTCTTTGCGGAGATGGGGTCTCCAGAAATTTAATAGCTGTTTCAAAGTGTAACAGAAAATCTATTGTACAGCTACTACTGTATCTCTTTTTGGCAATACGTAATTTGTTCTTACAAGGGCAATTGCACATGTAATAGCTGTTGCAAATAATAACAGCAAATCTGTGTGTTACAACTTTTGCCATTATTAAATTTGTTCTTACAAGTGTTTCTACATATGAATGCAGGTCTTGTGCACTGTTTCAATGGCCAATCTCTATCTGACATATATTTATTTAAATATTTTTTTTTTTACTTTCTGTTTATGCCCCACCCCCCACCCCCTGTACTGCACCTCGTCGGGAGTCACCTATGGCATCTGTCCCTGTCATCTTACATGGGGCCCAAAGTGCTGGTTCCCCACATAGCCTTGGTTTGCCCCCCAGGTGGGGATGAAATGGGGCCTGTATACCCCAAGCTTTCATATTTCATCAGGACGCCAGTCCAGAACAGACATTGGGGATCTGTGCCTGGTGCTCTGTCTTCCTGGAGTGCAGGGAGTCATTTTCCGGTGTTCTCTCTGTGTGACATGTGTCCTGATGTCAAGGCATGAGCGCTGATGTCCTTCACACTTCACCCTTCTACATGGCTGGAGGCTTGCTGTACCGTAGGCCTCTGCCTGCGGTCAGTCAAGCTCCACCACCCCCAGAGAAGGCAAGTGGTCCTGGGATATTTGACATGTATTTAAAAGGTAGTCACAAAGACAAACTTAAAAAGTGCAATAAGAATGGCAACTAAAATATGATTACAGTGTAACTTCAGTCTGCTACACTTAAACGCACTGACTGGCAACTCTTTAGATGATGTTCCATGTCTGTATACCAGTTTTTCATGAACTTACAGGTTAATAAACTTGCAGTATAATATTATGAATTGATACATAACTAAACACAAAATATTTCATTTGCATAATTGCTAATCGGCATTGTAACAATGGTGTGGCTAAGAAATAATGATATTGTTTTCACAGTTAATGCCTAGGTAACATGTATTTGCAAGTGCGCACATTTGCATTTACCAAATGTCAGTACTGTAGCTGTGATGCAAGTTCTCATTCAGAAATCATTCCCTCATGAACTTACTGCTTACTAAACATGCAGTCTAATATTGGACCATATTCACATAGGCAGCAGGGAATGTGTCAAATGTGCATGCCAAGGCCTGGTGATGAATAGCAGCCATCCAATCAGATGGACTGCCCACCAGCAGATTGGATCCTGCACTCTGTGTGGAGTGGGAAATTGTGGGATATAGCTGGTCCTCCCAGTACTGCTGTTTTTCATTAAGGGGACCTACTGGTCTGCCCATGTTCACCGCTGTGCCCCCAGCCCTCATAGTATAGTCAGAGGGCCGGAATAGTTTGGTGTGAAGGATGGTGCCATGGCCACCACCCTGTTCAGCCAATGGTAAGGGCTTGTAATGCCTAAGGATGGGTCTCCACCTGTGTATCCAGTACCACCCACTACCGCTCCACACATCAGATCGGGGATAAAGCATGGCATGTAGCCATGCCCCACCCCCAGCTACCCACCTGGGCAACAGCAGGACAGAGGTATGGGTGCAGAGGAGATGTGGGTCAATGCCACAGAAGCAGCACATTTCTTAGTAACTACAGCACTGTTTCAAGCCAATACGCAATTATGTAAATTTGATTGATTTTTATTGTATAAGTAAACAATGTAGTTGTATAACAATTACCTATATTAGATTGTGTGTTTATTAAACAGTAAATTCATGGGGGAATGATTTCTGAATGAGAACATACATCCAAACTACAACATTGTCATTTAATCAGCATAAGTGTAGTTACAGTACCAGCAATTACAGTGTAGTCATAACATAGTTATCCTTCTTCTTCTACATATTAATTAGGCATTAACTGTGGAAACAATGCCACAGAGGCAGCACATTCCTTAGAAACTACAGCACTGTTACAAGCTAATAAGTAATTATGTCAATTCATTATTTTTTAGCAATTAACAATATTAGATTGCATTTTTTTTGTTATTTTTTTTTTATTTGGTCACACAGTATATAAGCGGTGTCTCTGGGATTCAAACCCAGTGTTCCAGGTTTGCAACTTACTGTGCTTAACCACTGCACTATGTTGCAGTAAGCTCATGAGGGAATGATTTCTGAAGGATAACATACTGTACATCAGAACTACAGCACTGTCATTTGAACAGTGTAAGTGTAGAAACCAGCAATTTCAGTGTAGTCACAACATAGTTACTCTTCTTCTTACACTTTATCTTAAGTTCCAGTTTCTGTGTACTTACAATGCAAATACATGTTAGATAGGCATTAACTGTGGAAACAATGCTACAGATGGAATTCACCCCAGAATTCTAAAAGAATTAAGGGGGAACTAGTGAAACCACTGGCTACTCTTTTTAATAAATCATGGGAGGATGGTGTGGTACCCGAGGACTGGAGGAAGGTGGATGTGAGTCCCCTTCACAAAAGTGGGACCAAGACAGAGGCAGAAAACTACAGACCTGTCAGTCTGACCTCTGTGGTAGGGAAAGTGATGGAGTCACTTCTGAAGGAAAGCATAGTTGAGTACCTAGAGGCCAGTGGGGCACAGGACCCAAGGCAGCATGGATTCACAGTGGGAAGGTCATGTCAGACGAATCTAATAGATTTCTTTGACTGGGTGACCAAAGTAGTAGACCAGGAAGGGGCTGTGGACATGGCCTACCTAGACTTTAGCAAGGCATTTGACACAGTCCCACACAAAAGATTAATAGTCAAATTAACCAGCCTGGGAGTGGGTCCCAGCATGGTAGCCTGGGTAAACATTGGCTGGACAACAGAACACAGAAGGTAATTGTAAATGGAGTCCACTCTGAAGAAAGAGGGGTTACTAGTGGGGTACCACAGGGTTCAGTATTGGTTCCAGTATTTTTTACTGTCTTCATAAGTGACATTGCAGAGGGACTGGAAGGAAAAGTATGCCTCTTTGCAGATGACACAAAGATCTGCAACAGGATTGATACAGAAGGAGGCGTGGAAAGGATGAGAAGGGACTTGGCAAGGTTGGAGGAATGGTCGGAAGTATGGCAGCTAGGATTCAATGCAAATAAGTGCAAAATAATGCACCTGGGAAACAAGAACCCAGGGGAAGAATACACAATGGGGGGGTAGTAACAACAACAAAAAAGGAAAGGGACCTGGGGGTAATCATATCAGATGACCTTAAGGTTAGCAAGCAATGTGAGAAGGCAGTAGGGAGGGCTGGGGTATACTGGGATGCATAGGAAGAGGCATCAGCAGCAGAAAACAGGAAGTTGTTATCCCTCTATACAGACAGTTGGTGAGACCCCATCTGGAGTACTGCCTCCAGTTCTGGAGACCCCAATCTCCTCAAGGACATAGACAGGATAGAGGCAGTCTAGAGGAGGGCAACTAAAATGGTGCAGGGTCTGCAAGAGAAGCCATATGAGGAGAAACTAAAAGAGCTTAACATGTATACCCTTGAGGAAAGGGGGGGGACATGATAGAAACTTTTAAGTACCTCAGTGGAATCAACTAAGTCCAAGAGGGTAGCATCTTTCAGAAAAAGAGACGTGCAAGAACAAGGGGACACACTTTAAAGATAGAGGGGGATGGTTCAGGGGCAATGTGAGGAAGTATTATTTCACAGAGAGGGTAGTGGATGCATGGAACAGCCTTCCTGAGGAGGTTGTGGGGTCTAAAACTGTGGGAGAATTCAATAATGCATGGGACAGACATTAGGCAATTCTTGTGGGGGGTAGGAAGAAATAGGCTGTTGGTTAACTAGGATCTGCGGCCTATCCTGTAGGTAGGGAAATCAATCAATCAATCAATCAATCAAATCTTTATTTAATCAGGCGAACATCATTGAGCATAGCTCATTTACAAGATGGACCTGAGTGGTCAAGAAGTGCAAGTGTTATTACATTGACAAGGGTATCATAAACAGTAATACAATGACAGGGGTAACAAAAAACAGTAATACAATGACATAAGTGCTAGTATATAACAATATACATATGTACAAGGCATTAACACTTTTAATCTGGGAGACAGTAGGCAGTTGGCACATCAGAGTTAATATGTAGATTATAGGACCTAGCAGGCATTTTGAGGGTGAATCTTGGGAATGGGAACTGGAGTTTTTCAGCATATAGAAACACACGAG
Organism: Neoceratodus forsteri; assembly: GCA_016271365.2. Taxonomy (NCBI): domain Eukaryota; kingdom Metazoa; phylum Chordata; order Ceratodontiformes; family Ceratodontidae; genus Neoceratodus; species Neoceratodus forsteri. The sequence continues at coordinate 179,845,336 of CM057459.1, forward strand.
CAGAAAAGGGAGGGCCATGAATTAGGCCTTGTGGAAGCAGTTGCAGAGTTCTGGGAATAGGGTGGTGAATAATCTTTTGAAGGATATTAAGGGTGGGAGGTTATTTAGCTTCATGGTTTTTTGGAGTGAGTTCCAAACAATTGCTAGTGAGTAGCTGATAGCAGCCCTCCCAAGCTGGGTGCAGGCATTGGGGACCTTAAGAATGATAATTTTGCTGATCCTTAGGTTGTATGGCCTAGAAGTGATTTGAGTAAAACAGTCCAAGATGTAGGTAGGTAGCTTGCCTGATAAGGCTTTGAATATCCAAATTGCAGCATTCCTATTTCTTCTGTGTTGTAATGATGACCAGTTAACTGCCTTATAAAGGGAACAATGGTGGGTGCCGAAGGGAAGGTCAGTAATGAATCTGATGGACCTGTGGTATAGGGTGTCCAGTTTATTTAAGAGGGGGAGTGAACAGTGTCCATACAGAAAGTCAGCATAGTCAATGAGGATAGGAATGAAGCCTGGATTAATCTTTTTTGGAGTCTCTGTTGAGGTGAGTGCTTTATTCTAAAATAAACCAAGCCTTTGTCTCAGTTTCTTTAGTATCTCCTCAATATGGACAGAAAAGTCAAGTTTGTTATCAATCCAGACACCAAGATATTTGAAGTTATCAACGTATTCCAGCTTCTCTCAAGTAAGGTGGTTAGTTGTAGGGTGGTAGATGATGGGGTAGTGGCAGAGCAACTTTGTGAGGAAAAGAGCATAGCTTTTGTTTTTTTGGCATTTAGAAGTAGTTTTTTATCCAGTAAGTTGTGTTGTAGGATGGAGAATTCAGATTGTAGCAGTTCACAGGCTTTAGACAATGAAGGATTGCTAACATATAGCACAGTATCATCAGCAAACAGATGGATGTTTGATTGAGTGAGGTTAGCATCAATATTATTAATATAGATGGCAAGAGGATGGGGCCAAGAATAGAGCCTTGCGGTACCTCTTAGCAGTGGTTTTAAAGTGGATAGGTAGTTTCCATTTTTATCAGTTGTGATCTGTCTGATAGATAGCACTTGAACCAATTGAGCGAAGGAATCCAACCCTATTGAACCAAGGGAGGTGATCAGTGATTCATGATCCACTGTGTCAAATGCTTTGCTCAAATCCAGGAACACAGCACAGGTACTATTCTTCTTATCCATAGCAGTCTGCCAGTCGTTGGTTACTTTTGGCTAGGGCTGAAATGGTGCTGTGCCTTGATCTAAATCCTGATTGTGCTGTGTTTAGGAGGTTATTGTTATCCAGGTAGACCCTTAATTGTGAGTTTACTAACTTTCGAGCATCTTGGACAGAACTGATAGGATGGAAATGGGCCTGTAATTATTGAGATCCATGGGATCACCAGATTTGAGTAAAGGAACTACTTGAGCTGTTTTCCAAATGGAGGGAATGGATCTAGTGGTGAGGGAAAGATTGAAGAGATGAGTGAGGGGGCAGATAAGACTTGAGATGCAATCTTGAGGAAGTAGGGGTCCAGGGAGTCTGTACCTGCACTTTTTGAAGTATCCAAATTGGAGAGGAGATCTTCCACTTCTTTCAATGATATTGGGTTGAAGGAGAAGGTTGATGTAGCCTTTTGGCCCACGGTGGATTGAAGATTCAAGGAAGATCTCAGGAGATTTGCAGGTGAAGAGTCAAATGCTAGTCCAGCTGTGGTGGAAATGGGCAGACTAGATGGGCCAAACGGTCCTTATCTGCCGTCAAAGTCTATGTTTCTATGTTTCAGATGCAGCACATTTCTTAATAACTACAACACTGTTTCAAAACCAATAAATAATTATGTAAATGAATGATGTTTACTGTGTAGGGAAACAATGTAGTTGTATAGCAGTTAGCAATGTTAGACTGCATGTTTATTAAACAATATGTTCAGGAGGACATGATTTCTGAAGGGGAACATACACATATATGATACTTGTAGGTTTGAGTACTGTACATCTGTACATCCCCCTGCCATGCAACGGAGGTGCCGTTGGACCCAAGCACAGTTAACATGGGGACAAACACCTCTTCTGCACCCACACCCCTGTTCTGCTGCTGATCAGTTGGGTGGTTTGGGGTGTAGCATGGCTACATGCTATGCTTTATCCCCAATCTGTGATGTGGAGTGGTCTTGGGGGGTGCCGGCTACATAGGCATGGATCCTTCCTTAGCCATTACATGGTCCCCCATCAGCTGCTGGGAGTGGTGGCCATGGCACTATCCTTCCCACCAAGCTACCCCTGCCCTCTGACTATACCGTGAGAGCTGGGGGCACAGCGGGGAACACAGGCAGATCAGTAGGTCCCATTAATGAAAACAACAGTACTGGGAGGACCAGCTGTGCCCACAATTCCCCACTCTACCCAGAGTACAGGATCCAGTGTGCTGGTGAAGGGGCCATCTGATTGGATGGCTGCTGTTGATCACCCTGCCTGGGTATGCACATTTGGCACATTCCCAGCCACTTACGTGAATAGGGTCCAATATTAGGTTGCAAGTTTTTTAAGCAGTAAGTTTACAAGGGACTGGTTTCTGAGTGAGAACGTACATCACAAGTACAATATTGACATTTGATAAATGTAAATGTGTGCACTTGCAAATGTTACGTAGGCATTAACTGTGAAAACAATACCATTATTTGTTAGCCACAACATTGTTACAATGCCAATTAGTAATTATGCAAATGAAATAGTTTTGTGGACAGTTATATATCAATTCACAATATTAGATTGCATGTTTATTAATGAAAAACTGGAATACAGACATGGGACATCATCTAAAGAGTTGCCAGTCAATGCATCTAAGTGTGGCAGACTGGAGTCACATTATAATCATATTTTAATTACCATTCTGATGACACTTTTAAGTTTTTCTATGTGATTGCATTTTAAATAAATGTCAGATAGACATAGACTGGTGAAACAGTGCACAAGACCTGCATTCATATGTGGATACACTTGTAACAACAAATTTAATAATGCCAAAAGTAGTAACGTAGTAGTTACACAATAGATTTGCTGAACACAGTCTACAATAGCTATTACATGTGGAGTTGCCCTTGTCAGAACAAATTACGTAATGCCAGAAGAGATATAGTGATAGTTGCATAATAGATTTTCTGTTACACTTTGCAACAACTATTAAAGAATTACTGATGCCTCAAAGAAAACTTTTAAAAACATAATAATTAGGTGCAATTCTGCTTGCATTCCATTTATATTTTGTGTATTTCTCCTCCCTGTAATTTATTACTAAGAAAATGTGTATGAATATATGATCATTATCCCTTAGAGTTTATTTTGAGTTCATCTACCTCTATAGCTTACTCCCTACTCCAAGTCATAATCCTCTGTTGGGACATCATAGTCTCTTGCCATAGGAGTAACTGTGAGGTCACAAGCAGTGCTCCATGACTTCAAATAGGGAGAAAGCAGCAGGAATAGATGAACTCTTCAGCAGCAGGAATAGACGAACTCTTCAGAAGCAAATATCCTGTTTTTTTCCCCCCAGTTGTTTAACCAGGTGAGACACACTAAGCTGAAAGCTTGTTTACAGGTGCAACCTGGGAGCACAGGAAAGTTAAGTGACTTGCTCAGGATCACACAGTATGCAAGTGGGGGCTGTGGGATTCAAACCCAGGTCTCCAGATTTGCAACTCAGAGCCTTAAACCACTGCGCTATACTGCCTCCTTCATGCAAATGACCTCAGTAAAAATAATGGGGAGTTGAAAATATAGAACTAATGGGAAATACAAGCTGGACTGTGTCTAAATATTATGTTTTGTTAAAGTTCAACTGAATGTGTCACCAGCTCTTTAAATGTGTAGTTACACTTACATAAAAATTGGTGGCAGATAAGGACCACCTGACCCATCTAGTCATTGTCAGAATTAATTGATTTGTGCTGAAAGGCAGACAGTAGTAGTTGCACATGTATCTACTAATGAGAAGATATGGGGTATATAGTGTTTGTGTAACTTGTAGTACTTTTTGTGCCTTAACTCTATGTCCACCCTCGAGTAGTAGGTATGTAGATAGTGACTGGTAGGGAATAGAATGTCCAGGAGCAAGGATGAGAAGAGCACCGGAGAAGGAGGAGGAGGGGATGTGGTGGACGAAAACACTCCCTAAGCAAGGGAGGTACTGTTAGCATAGGGTTTAAATAGAGATTGTGGGAAGAGCTATTCCCCACATTGAACCACAGGCACAGCCCTCCCATTCAATGTTTGGGGATAGCAATGAGGAGAGATGGGGTATATAGTGCGTGTGTAACTAGTAGTACTTTTTGTGACTTAACTCTATTCCCACCCTTGAGTAGTAGGTATGTAGGTAGTGATTTGTACGGAACAGAATGCCCAAAAAGATACCTCCTCCATCTCATGGAAAGTATGACCCCCTGTGGCACTTGGGAGGGGAAAAAAGCCCAGGTGGAAGAAACCTCTGAGGACCCATGGCCTGAGGTCTGACCGTCCTCTGGGCATACTAAAGGGAGAAGGACCTAGGTTCTAGTAACCATAGCTAATCTGAGGTTGGTGAGATGCTTGGAGAGATGATGATCCATCCTCTATCCATGGATGATGCCTCTCGCATGATGATCCTGAGGTTGAAGAGTAGATCTGTTCTGAATGAGTGATAGAATCTTAAGTATGAAGTAAATCCGAGTAAAGGAGAATGAAGGAAGTTCAAGTTTCCAAGATGATGAATGATGCTTGTCCAATGGAATGGTAATAGGCAGGGGGACCATGATCGGACCGATAAGGTACTAAACTGGAATGGTGGAAATGCAATGGTAGGAGAAATCATTGGTGAATTATCTGACTTGTGAGAGGCTTGAATGTCAGTGTATGGTTTGGAGGTTAGGAATTCTGTATTGAACAAGGAGTCGCTAGGGAAACGGCCATACAGTAGAATTTGTATAAGAGTCTTTTAGTGCCCTGGAGATGATAGTTTGTTCTCGATCCAAGGATGGTACAGCTGGAATGATGATCCTGAAGATGAAGAGTACATCCTTTCCGAAGGGTTGGTAAAATTATGTGTGTAAGGCAGATCCAGATAAAGCAGAGCTATTGTAGACTGTGTTTCCTAAGCGACACTGGATGCACGTCCAAGGGATTGTATGGATGTTATAAGTCAAGAGAGTAAGATTTGATTGATGTAAGACCAGATGGTACACTGTGGTATTTGTAATAATTAGTAAAGTTATGAGTGACTGCTCCAATTCATATATAGTTTGATATGCAAGGTAGTCTGAAGGTAAAGAATTGATGAGTGAACAAAAAGTCACTAGGTAAGCATCCCAGAGTAAAGTGAGTAGAGGGAGAATTTGAGTGCCTGATGAGAGTAATGCCATAAGTGATTAGTAAAGCACTAGAAGATGATTTGTGGAGCCATCCAGATAGTAGCCTAACATATATGAGGAATGAATGGAAATTCAGTATAAGGAATAGATGGCTTCTTTGGTCATGATGTTCATGACTTTATGCTTAATCCTTTGCTGGTACACTGCCTGAAGTAAATGTGGGTGTTCCTGAGATGTGCTCATTTAGGAGATGCACTGTGGTGGCATAGCTGGTTAGGTGTAACAGGTAATCCTAATGCTGAAGTACATGAGAGAAGCTTGGGGCAGATGAGAGGAAGAGTCTGTAGGATGGATTGGTAGTGAGATCGATAAATGCAGGATGTCTTTGCCATCGGATGTAATGCTATGGCCGATTAACACCAATTGGGATGGAAGGCTGAGTTGGTGAATTTGTCTTGGCTATTATAGATTGCCAGTTAAAATTCAGGAGAGCCAGTTCTCAGTGAAGGCCTTTACTGTAGAGAGTAACAAAGGTACTTTGAGAAGAAAAGGCTGAAGGATCCACTAGAAAGCGGTTGACCCGGCTGAAGGAACTAGGTGAAAGGTGCAGATAATAGTATAAGGAATAGCGATGTTCAAGTGTGAAATAGAGGTCTGGATGACATGAAGTCAGTAGAGTCAGTAATCGGCTAGCAGTGCAGGTCCCACAACAAATATTCTGGACAATATCTGCACAATTCCTAAAACTAGCAGTGACCGTTGGGAAGTAGAATTAGAGTAACTTGGTCATCAGAGTCAGTGTTGAAATAAGAGGCGGCATAAGGTAAAACGGATGATTTCCATAGTCGAATGGGTTATCTTGCGATTCCTGGTATCTGTATAGTGATGCTGATCATAAAGTCTGAATATAACAGAAGGATTTAAATCCTTTCCAAGTATGAGGATAGCCAAAGAGATGAGGATCCAGGGAGTCATTGTGATTAGATGGACAGGGATCGGAGGGTATATCCGATAGGGACGGAGGAGATCTTCCTATTGTCCAGGCAAATGGGATACCATGAATGATTGTGAAGGATTAAATAGGCAGTGTGAAACTTCTATGATAACATAAAAGTCTATGAGGCATGAGAGCCAAGGAATGTTTGCTGGTGGTAGCAGTACTCCAGAGTAATGCATTAATGATTGAATGAGTAGTGGAAGGGTACTGTTAGGAGAACTGGAGTAGAAAAAGGGGATGGATCGTAAGGAAAGGCAGATGACAAGGTGAAGGAACTGAAGGACTGAGCAGAGGAAGTTATGTGCAAGGCGAGGCCAGATGACATTCAGGGGCAGGAAGGAGCAGGATGAGGACAGTTCCATGGTGAACAGCAGCGAACTGCAGGAAAAATGAAGCAAGGCATCAGATGTGGATCCACGGAAGGCCAAGGAGCCAAGCACTATGAGCAACAGGAGTACCGCATCTGATGAAGGCTGTGAGGCTGGAAGAATAGCTGCAGTGAGGAGAACTGGAGACCACTCAGCAGCAGGAGGTCCAAGTCCAGAAGGGTCATGGCATCTGTAGCGGTGAAAAAAAACACATGTGAAACAGCAGAATGGAGGACATGTGGCCAGAAGGGATGAGCAAAACATAAATATCTAGAGTGGGTGTGGTTAGGAAATGCCGTACGATGAGAACAAGGTTGAAGATTTATACTTGAGTGGCAGTCCACATCAGTGGAGCTGCAATGATGGAGACAGTGCATGTCAGAGTCAGGCTACCAGACAGAAGGCAGTAGATAGGATGAAGAATCAAGGCAGTGGACAAAGTAGGATGGAGAAACAAGTATGCAAAGTCCTGTTTCTGAAGGTAGCAGCAGCCAGGTATTGGGCTGAGAACATATAAATTGAAGCAGGATACTGTAAATTCAAATGACCAGGAAACGGCACAGGTAGAGATTAGGGACCTGAAGCAGCATATGTTGCACAATAATGGTATGCAGAGCATGAGAGTTCCATCCCCGAAGGGAAGTGGCAACTGGCAGAAGGTAAAGAAGGAACTATATAAATCTGGAGACACAACTCCCACCCCTAGTAGTCGGGGCGGGCTAATCTTCACTCGATGCTATCCAGCAGAGTTAGGAACAGAGAATGTCGAAGTGGAGAGGAGGATGAAGTTCCATTCCTGAATGAAAGTGACAACTGGTTTGAGGTAGAGAAGGTATGATAGTTCATAGATGGTAGACATGACTCCCATCCCTGGTTATCGGGGCAAGCAAACCTTCACTCAATGCTGTCTAGCAGAGTTCAGGACAGAGGATATCAGGCGGGGGAGTAGTGGAAGGAATAGAATGTAACGGACTCCCATCCCCGGTAGACAGGGGAAGCCTACCTTCACTCGGCACCTCAAAAAGTGCGAGTTAGGGATGGAGAACAGAAAACTGCTGGTATGGGCTGAACGAAGCACTACACTGCTGTAAGGATAAGAATTTAGAAAAGTAATGAGTATCCACAGACACAGTCTGGCAATATAATTGGAAGGAAAATATGGAAGAGACATGGATGAAACATACAGAGAGCAGTGACGTAAGACATGAGGAAGACCATGATTTGGATGGATGACCAGTAGGAAGCAGAAGAAGAAACACAGCAGTAGCGTGGGACAAAGTATATGGGGAAGGCATGAAGGAGTTCCTGATAGCATGCCCCGGTCCAGGACAAGGAGAGGCTATATGGGATGAAAAATGGATTGCAATGTGAGGACCAATGGAAGAAGGCTGCTCCTCCAAGGGAAATAAGTAGGTTAGGTGGAGAGAAGGCATGACACCTGCTGAATTATAAAGCAGAGGAGAACATGACCAGTAGAGGTACAATGATACATAGTGGAGGTCCCTGGCTGTATAAATGGGGTTGGAGGGAAAATAGGGGTGGCTAGGGAGAAGATACAGGACATTAAACTGAGTACATCATGATTAGAAGAGTATGGTTGTACAAAAAATGATTAGCTGTTGGCAGGTATATAGAAAACCCCAATACCAAAATATAGTCCTACCGGCAGTGAACTCACCAACTAGCAGTAGCAGCCGAGATGAACGCTGCAGTTAGGGAGGTGAAAGTAAATGAGCGCATGATTCTTGATGCTGAAGGAAGGAAACTGCAAACCTGAATGAAGGCAGAGAACTGGAACACCGGCCACTGGAAGGACTGGGTGAGGTGGAGAGGAGATAGCAGTGGACCACAACTAGGTGGACTGCAGGAAACGGAAATGGGGAGCCGCTGGAGCAGCGGAACAAGGAACTGAAGTGGGCTGTTGGATGCATCGCTGGAGGAGTTCGGTATGTAGCAATAGGTGATGCTGTGGCTGAGGCCTGTAGGCGGAAAGTGAGGAAGGCGGCGGATGATAAAATAGGCAGGCTGCAGCAGCAACGAGGTGCAGCATACTGGGGTAAGTGTACAGGTGCTCTGGAAAAGCCAGCTGTGGGGTGGTATGGAGAAATAGTTACTGGAGCACTGAGTGGAACCGTAGTATGTACTCTCCACCATCCTGGAAGCCTAAGCTCTGAGGTAGGCTGCTGCAGTAAGGGGTGTAGGAGGTGAAGAAGGAAGGAAGGAAGGAAAGAAGGAAGTAAGTAAGTATGAGGAGGGAGAGGGATACTGAGCCAGGGAAATAGGAGAAGAGACGAAAGTGTGGGGAGGAAAGGGCCCAAAAGAAAGAAAAATATACAAACAAACAGAAGGAAGTGGGGGGGGGGGTGGCAAGCGAAGGAAAAGACAGCACAAAATGCAAAGCACAGGACCCAAGAGGGTTGGGGGAAGAAGGAGACAAGACAACCAGGCAACAGAGAGGCCAGACACAGCCACATGAGCCATGCAGGAGCCCAGGAAAACACTCCTTAAGCAAGGGAGGTGCTGTTAGTGTAGGGTTTAAATAGAGGATGTGGGAGGCGTAATTTCCCACATCGAACCATGGGCATAGCCATCCCATAGTTACATGAAACTGCACTTTTTTTTTAAATTTAATGCATCATCAGAATTACAACCATTGAGTCATAGACTCCTTTGCAAAGGCTCCATGTCAGCATTACAGAGGTGAGAAATGTACATAGCAGTACGGTGAAGTACGCAACAACATAGTGATACAATAGAGAAGAAACAATAACACAGAATGGAGAAGAAGAACTCAATAAATCTAGGGCCTGGTAGACCCAGTGTTCACAGCGGGTTTATACAATATTACACAATCTAGGGTAGGTATTTTACCCAGCCTCAACAAGGTGAGGTATCTTCTAGAGCTACACTATCATAAGAGGCCCAGAGAGGGTTCCTGGGTGTATGGGGTCTGGGGAGTGCTAGGGACAGTCACATGAAGTTTGCTCAGAGAGACAGCTTTGCACAGTAGTTACAGCGCAGCTACAGTGTAGTCACACAGTAGTTACAGTGCAGCTACAGTGTAGTCACACAGTAGTTACAGCGCAGCTACAGTGTAGTCATACAGTAGTTACAGTGCAGCTACAGTGTAGTCACACGGTAGTTACAGCGCAGCTACAGTGTAGTCACACAGTAGTTACAGTGCAGCTACAGTGTAGTCACACAGTAGTTACAGTGCAGCTACAGTGTAGTCATACAGCAGTTGCAGTGTAGTTAGTGACACTTAAAATAAAGTGTTACTGCTAACTCCAAAATAAGTCATTCTATTCTGTAGAAACTCTTCCCCAAACAATTGTCTCTAAATGTGTCCACTGGTTGGAACACCATGGGATGTTGTAAAACAATTCAAATATCTTGGATTGTGGCTAAATTCTAAATAAACATACACAGATAGCATTTCCAGGTCCATTAGAAGCGTGCACAAAAATGTGGTCCCCTCTACTGCAGTAAAAGCAGTCTTCACTTAAACAAGTGGAAGCCCCCACTGTGACAACCCTTATTCCCAGCCTTAGAATATGAGAGCAAAAACTACAAGACAGCCAACACCATTGCATTATCAAAAAACCTCAACAAACTATGGCTTTAACAATACATGGCAACTTGCTCCTGCATATGCTAAGAACTGATCACTGCACTCTACAGTAAACTAGGACCCCCACCCACCCAATAAAAGAGAGAAGCTCAGGTATGCCACACTTTTATACAAAAGGGTCCAGGTCTCTATCATCCATTCTTAGACTATTCATCAGACCAGTCCAGAACTATCAATTATATTCCAAGTCCAGAAATATACTGCACCAACCCTCAAGCACACAAATCGTTCAGATCAAAGACCTTCACCATTGGTATCCTGGCCCCCTGGAATGTACTAACTGAAAGTGTTAAGACCCTCAACAGCCTGCAACTCGTCAAGTAGCATTGTTCCAATACCGTAAAAAAATACCTATACATATGACTGCTGATACATATCCCTCCTCCATCCTTCCCAGACTGATGCCACCTCCCTCATTCTATCCACAAAGAGCCAATCCCTTTTGTCCTGCCACCTGCCACGTAATACTGCTTTTGATCATTCCATGATTGCCTGTTTGAAGATTTACACACATAGAAGGCTTGTCACTCACTGGCCAAAATTTAAACTTTATCACACAGTTTAAAGGTCTATACTAACTGCAAAAATATGTTTATATATACAGTTACTGTGTCTGGTATGCTGATCAGAGTACATTCTTGAGTTCTTTGGTAGAGAGAACAGTAAAGTGCAGCTGAGCAGTTCCGACACACAAAGGACTTGAGAAGAAACCTTGATACCCAATGACTTGAGAAGAAACCTTGATACCCAAAGGACTTGAGAAGAAACCTTGATACCCAATGACTTGAGAAGAAACCTTGATACCCAAAGGACTTGAGAAGAAACCTTGATACCCAATGACTTGAGAAGAAACCTTGATACCCAATGACTCGAGTGCCCCGGTTGCACAGATGATTTGTAGGCTAATTTATTTGTCCTCCATACACAATGTTTTGCCATTTTGTCTGTACTGCACTCAATGTATGCTCTTTATGTCATCGTCATCTAAATAAATAAATAAATTGTAACCACATCATCAGACTGGCTGTGTTTTGTTTGTAACTGTGCTTCTCCCCTTCTTTCCCCTGGGGTCATACCTGGATATGAGCTTCAGCTCATATGCCTCTCCCAGTTACCAATTTTTAAATAAATTTTAAAAAAACTACCACTACTGTCAAAAATGCACTTATGTTAATATGTAATGCTTTTTTAATTATACTTTTTATAACTTTACGTCTCTACTACAGCCTTTACATTTGTAACCTTTATGTCCAGGCTGTACTGCGATAAGTGTCCCCCAGGACCCTCTTAAAAATAGTTGTCTAATCTAAATGAGGCATTCTTGGTGTGCAAAAATCAGAATAAATAACTATTAGAGACTCAGGAATTATGATAATAAATATGTTGTAAATCATTCTGAAGATTCCTGATTTTTTTTTTATAATTTACTGGTATTTAAAATCAAACATGTTTGGCTTTACAGAATACGGAGAAACGCCTGTGAGGAAAATGTACTATGCCAGCTGAACTTAGAAATTCAGAATTTTATTTTAGAACTATTTGCATGAGACACCCTCTTAAAAGAGTACCTAGCATGTTTTTATAAATACAATCCAGACTGGTTAAGAATAATTTTATGATTTAAAATAATCAACCAAGACACAAATCTACAGATGTGTTTATCAGAGATTAAAAGTCAATGTTACATTACTTATTAAGCTGATTGTATAATTTGTGTAAAGTGAATATGGTGGTGAGGATATCACAGTTTTCTAGTGTATCACTAAAGCTAGAAGTTGAAATAAATAAGCATTTGTCGAATGCCAACTGTTTCCTTGCATGGTTTATGTGCCAGGGGTGTATTATGTTAGTTGAACTTCTGGTGGGAGGACAAGCCTGCTTGAAATATGTTTTGACAAGTTGTCATATTTTGGACAGCATTTGAATACAGAAGCTCAGGTAATAAGAAGGCTATATTGAAAATGTGGGGTGCATTGCTGGCCCAGTGGCACTGAGGGTTGAGGCACTGGACTCTACACCTCGCGCCACGCTGGCAACCCATGTTCGGGAGTGAGCACAGGCCACTGGGGGTCGGTAGGGGAGAAGGATTAAGCTTTCTGGGAAGGGGGGACAACCAGTCATTGGTGCATGCCTGCCCTGTAGCAGTGGCTGGGGGCTGGCATACCGATGCTGCAGACATTGGGTCAGAGGCAGGGCAGATGCCTGAAGGGGTATGCACACAGGAGTGTGCACGGCACCATTGCTGGTGTCCTTGCCTGCTCTGCCCCTGAAGGGGAGAAACCAGGAGGAAAAAAGCTTACAGCAGATGACAGAGGGAATTGCAGGTCCTGCCCCTGAATAGTCATGGCACCAATCCTTGTACTGGATCCTGTCTCGTTGGGGGTGGACTCTCCCACTCCCACTGACCCAGCCGGGGGGGTGGTAAGCCCTGGGGGTAGCTGGTTGGCATCAGCTGGTGGATATCAGGGGATAGGGCTGGGGCTCCAGATAGAGAGAGGGTCATGGAGCAGGGGTATAAATAAAAAAAAAATCTGGGGTGCAAATATTTAAGATTTCCAGTTACGAGCATGCGTACAGAAATTGCAACGACTGACCATAACTTTGTCATTTTTTTCATATTTTAACCCCAAATGTTGAACATAGTCTTCTTATCACCCCACCTCATGAACCCTGTAGAAGAACATTTTCAAATGTGTGAGAAAACGGCATTCCACACCACAGGTGTGAAAACACATTATGGGCAGGATGTGAAACATGACAGCTGTACTGTTCATGAGACGGTGTGATAAAATGGCTATATTGAAAATTTGGCTGGAAAATGACAAAAGTTACAAGCGTGTGTAGAAAATATTTTTGTTTTTTTTATTTCTATTTATCCCCTTCTACTGCCTGCCAGCTCTGACCCTTCAGGGCATCCAAGGAGTCATCCTCCTGCCTCGCACCCATTCAGACTCACCTCACAGTCCCCCGTGGAGGTTTGTCTTTCTCCCCCGAGTGGGAACAAGGTGGGGTCCGTACCCTGAAATCTTTCATTTTGTCAGGCCCCATAGAGGTGATCTGATGAGCATGGTACATAGGAGGCATGCTCCGGGAAACCCATCTTCCTGGACCCGGCAGGAGTTTTTCTGCTTTTCTCCCTCAGGCACAGTAAGAGCCCCCCCACCCCGACTTCAGGGCACACACGCCGACGTCCACTGCATCTTGATGGCTGTCCATCCCCTTCACGGGGCTTGTGGTCTCCCCAAGCTTCCGCTCGATGACACACACAAGAGTTGTGGGCATCAGCCAACCCACCCCACTCCTCTGGAGACGGCGAGTTGTCATGGGGTGCTCAAGCTGTTCTCCCCCCAGCCGGCCCTTCCAGCGACCCAAGTCCGCCCCAAACCTGGGTCACTGGCGCTGGGTAAGCGAAATCCAACCACTGCACTGACGGGCCAGTGTGTGTAGAACATTTTTTACAGCCAGGTGTAATTATGCCATTTTTTTTGAGTTCTTTCACCAAATTTTCAATATGGCCTTTTTGGGACACCACCTCATGAAAAGTACCACTGTCATTTCATTCATTCATCCCGAAAGGTGCTTTTGCACAGTGAACACGCCATTCTGAGCCACAGGTGTGAACACACATTTTGGGCAGGATGTGAAAAATGACAGCTGTACTGTTTATGAGGAGGTGTGAAAAAATGGCAATATTGAAAATCTGGAGTGAAAATATTAAAAATTGGCAAAGTGATGAGCATGCATAGAAACTCAGCAACGCATGCTCATAATGCAGTCATTTTAGGGATTTATTTCACCAGATTTTCAACATGGGCTTTTTCTTCATCCAGTGGTCAGCATCTTGAGGGCTGGTAAACTGCCACGTTTTACCTCTGCACCAGGGATTCTTTACTCACACTATGGGACAGCAATTGGGGGGAACCACTAACACCAGGGATTCTTTACTAACACTACAGGCCAATGATCGGAGGAAGAAGGGGCACCACTAGCACCAGGGTTTCTTCTATTTACACTACAGGCTGGTGATCGGAAGGAAGGAACACTAACACCAGGAATTCTTTACTTACACAACAGGCCAGTGATTGGGGGGGACCACTAGCACCAGGGATTCTTTATTTACACTACGGACCGGCGATCAGAGGGAGTGGGACCACTAGCACCACGGTTATTTATACTAGTCTGGGCCTGAGAAATTGGCGAGGTGGCACTGCACTTACCTTCCTCACTACCCATGCAAGTGAACCCATAATGGGCATGCAAATGGCCTCTTAGCATCTTGAATGCCCAATGGACTCATTTGCTTGGGTCTCTTTGAATATTGCAGATAGTGCTCTAGCCCTATCCATTGTAGCGGCTTTTTTCAGGATCCATGTCAGGGCAGCACTACTTGATTTAGCACTGTGCTGACATGGCCCTATATTCAGTCAAATGGTGCTGACATGCTATTGAACTGAACATAACATCTTCGGACTTCCGGGCAATCGCAATGTGCAGCGCAAAGGTTTGCATTCCACTTTGCGTTATTTCGAATATCGGGCCCCTGGTGTATAAATTGAATGCAGAATTGTCCAGCCCAAAAAATACAGTTTATCATCTCTTGTGAATTGGTAGAACTTTCATAATTCATTAATGGCTGCTCCATTTTTGAGTTTTGGTCCTGCCCCCTCACATGTACTGGTAAACTGCATACTGTACAATTCTTGCAACATAACTGAGACTGCTACCGACAGAACCACAAGCAAGATATAGTTGGGGGGGCAAAGGGAAGCAAATAAAACCACATGTGGGAATCGGGAAGCGGAGATACCTGAGCAGGCAACATAATTGAGATAGCAGCTCCACCTACTTATGGAAAAACATTCTGGATTTTTTTTTCCAAAACATGTATCTCCACACACAAAAATCAAGTAAAAATGAATAACATTTTTTTAATCTTTTCTTTCTTGTTAGCAAATTAGCCTAGGCCAGCCTGGTGGCATGGAGGGTTAAGGCACTGTGCCTCACTTGCTGCCACACCTGCATCCCAGGTTCATGAATGGGCTTAGATCACTGGGGGTTGGCTGGGGAGAGGAGGACTGAGCATCCAGTGGACTGCTCTCCTCCTCCTCTGGGGAGTGAGGGATTCGGATTCTGGCATACCTCTGGCCCTAGTGGTGGCTAGAGCTGCAGGCTGCCAGGGACCAAAACTTGGGGAATGGAAGAACAGCAGCTGGCGATGTCCTGTGCACGGAAGCATGCATGGTACATCTGGATGGCACTGCATGTCCATTTATCCAGTGGAGAAAAATGGTAGAAAATGGCCAGGTGCAGTGCACAATGACATCGACCCCTCACAGGCTCCACACCAAGCTATAGGGCCCTCTCTCAGAAATGTGATCCATTTTGTCGGTGGTAGCCACCTACCCTCACCATGGGGGTGGGGGTAAGCTGTGGGGGAAGGTACAGGATTGAGATAAGTCCCTGAGATGCCAGGTTACAGGGCTGGGGGGATCAGTGAGAAGGATAGCTTGCACTGGCCACAGAAGAGGCGTAAACAGACAAACTAAAAAAAAAGCTATTGTATAGTAGCAATAAGGCACTCCAGAGTGGTAATAGCATCACCTCTTGGGTGCTGAATGCACTCGTCCTGCAGCTACGTGCTTCAACCACCTGAGGCGTGACATTATTACATAATAACATACACCCTGTTGTGCCTTATTGCTTAATTTTTTTTTAAATATAGTTTTTACTCAAAGTTTCTATAAGACACACAAGTTCCATATTTGACAGAACACCATGGCCGAAGAATTAATCAGCCATATGCTTCCCATTCAAGTTAACAGATAGCATTTCTCATCTGAGTCATCTTACAAAGATAGTAAATCTTACATCACGGACATTTTAAAAATATAAGACATTTTCACAATTCAACAAAAGTAGGAAAGATAAGCAAGAGCGTATATTGCATAAGATCACATACCTCTGGTGTCTCTACTTTCCGTCCTCCCCTCTGATGGAAGCAGCACCCCCCCTCCACCCCCGTAGAACTAGGACAGCACTTAAGGTATAAAGTCTGGTTCAATTTGTGCCATATACCAAAGCCATTTTTGCCATCTTTTAGAAAAGTATCAGATTGATCATGTATTGACACTGTCAGTTTTTCCATCTGATAAATATTCATGACAATCGCTCTCAATCTGCGATAGTTGGAATATGTACAGATATCCATTTTTATGTAATTGCTTTTTGCTGCTAGCAAACATATATATATATATATATATATATATATATATATATATAAATATATATATATATATATATATATATATATATATATACACATATTTATATATTTTTTAATTATCTTTCCTTCCCATCCACCTCTGGCTGGGGCCCTTCAGTCGACCTACCTGTTCCCTCCTATCTGAAGTCCTCCCATCTGCACCTTGGTCTCTACTCATCCTCAACAATGGTGGAGGAATTCCTCCAGAATCCACCCCCCAGAGTGGGGCCGCCTTCTGCTCCTCGGCGTTTTCTTCCGGTGTTCCACGAGTGGAGTTGACATCGAGACGAGGTCCCCAGTGGGCAAGATCTAGTGTTGGAGGTGGGGGCAGGCGACATCTACCCCCCACAGCCAATGGGTGTTTTCCCTGTTCATGAGAGTTCCCCTAGGAGCCCGGACATGCAATGATGTCCAATGTGACCGGGCGCACTCCAGCACCCTTCCTGCAGATGTCTGCTGAGGCTTCTCCACTTGCGCCAGCATGATCCCCAGACTGTAGCGCTCCCAGCCTCCACTGGGAGACGCTCACGCCGGGGAGTCAACCACCCACCCTCCCCAGGAGAGGAGAGCAGTCCTCCGGACAATCACTCCTCTCCTCCCTGCCAACCCCTACCGAAATGAGCTCGTTCCCAAACGTGGGTCGCTGGTGTGGTGTGAGGTGTGGTGTCCAGCCCCTCAACCTTCAGTGCCACCAGGCCGGCTTAACAAATATATTGTTAGGAGAGTTTTCCTCCATTTTGGCATAATTGACAAGAGTATCAGTTCTGCTGTTAATTCAACGGATTCTTCCAAGCTGTCCCAGATTTAATTTTGTAGGGCACACCAATAGGGCATTAGCAATGGACATAGCCATAGAATATGACCCAAGTCAGCTTGGTTCCACTATGCCACAGCAACAAGAATGTCAGCAACCTCCCCTACAGTGACACATGGTCACCGACATCCCTGATGCCACCAACTCCAGTCCCTGACCAGAGAATGCACCGACACCTGATCGGTGTGCATGCAAGGTGCTATGCGCCTCGTATCCCCCCCCCCATGCAGGGGGTTCTGCCTACCACCCACTGGACTTATGGACCTAACCCGCAGGGGGGACAGATGTCAGGAAGAATGGTCAAACTCTGGAGTCGATGACTTGGTCATTGCTCCAGCAACCCAGTTGACACAGCGGGTGTCAACAGGTTAGTGTTGCTGTAACAGTGGCGCTGTAAGAGCGTCACTGTTACAAGGGTATACCAGACAGTTTCCCTACAGTTACAACCCCTCCAGCATTTACCAAATTCTGCTGGCATATATTTAATCAAAATAGTTGGTGATCTGAAATATCTGGAGCGACATTTCCAGGCATATTCTCTCCATGCTTTTTTTTTTTTTTGGTATATTCTATTTATACCCCCCCGTTGTGCTCTGGAGCTGCCTCTCCTTCAGGCTGCCATGACCCTCAGACATCCCCCTACTATCTCTCCCAAGCCACCTTACCTCAGATCTGCAGCCATCCTCGGGATAGCCCGGTGTAACCCTGTACCAGGTGGGTCCCTCTCTTCCGAGGGGGAAGGCACCAGTGGGGAGGAGACCGTCACACTATTTTTCCTCAGTCCAGGGTACTGCTGAGGCTTTCTGTGGCTTTCTGAGAGTCTTCAGAGGTGTCCGGGGCCAGCAGCCATCATCCAGCCAGTTCCCAGAGCGGTATTTCCATTTTTCCTGGTGTTCCCCATAATGTGATTCCTCTGCTGTGCTCCCGGTCTCCACCGGGGGTCACTGCAGACCGACCATGCATCCCTAACCAACCCCAGAGGAGGACAGCAGTCCTATGGACTATCTGCACCACCGGGCCATATGCTATTTTTTTTTTTTTTTGTTAACTCTGTTTATCTCCCACTCTGGAACTCTATTGAGCAACCCTCTCACACTCCTCACCCTCTACCATCCTGTCTGAAGCTCTCCTCTCTGGGAATTGGGGACAGACACTCCCCCTTCCTACCTGATCTGATGACCCAGGAATGCAACCAATCACTAGACCCAGGCAGGTTGGAGGGATCAGGGGAGCCAGAGGATTGAGCCCGACTGTTGGGCATGTGACAGTGGGGACCCTAGAGGGCGCTGTCACCTATCCGGAGAGCAGGGGTTTTTCTTGCTTTTTCTTCCTTGGAATGTGGCATGCAATGACGCCTGCACATGACTGACCTGCTGGTGTCTGCTGCACTGTGCCCTTTACGTCAGAATGGTGTACCTGTAGTACCCCCAATCTCCATTGATGGTCATCAGGACCCTAAGCAACCCTGGATCCCTCCCCAGAGAGAGGAGAGCTGTCCACCAGATGCTCCATCCTCTCCTTCCCCTGTTGACCCCCCAACTACCCGAGTCCATCACCGAACCCATGTCACCGGTGTGGCACGAGGTGCGGCATCCAGCACCTCACCCCTTAGCGCCACCGGGCCAGTTTTATACTCTCTCCATGTTGAAGAACATGTAATTCTGATAGCTGAGGGAACAAACATCAGCCAATCTTCCTCCAACACCTCAAACCCTAACTCAGCATTCCATTTATTTAAAATTATTGGTGTGGAATCACCCAGGTCTTCCAAGGCTCCCATGGACAGTGTCAATCAGGAATTGGAGCAACAGTGGTTTTGGGTTAGGAATTTTGGCCCTTTCTGGGTCCTGACTTAAAATGTAGGCTTGCAGCTGTAAGAAGCAAAAATGGTCTCTGTGTGAAAGGGTGTAATTATTTTATGAAGCCTCAAATGAAATGATGCCTGTCATAGTGAGAAGTTGAAAAATAAAATGTAAGCCATAATGGCACCAGCTTCAGAACGCAATGTCCATTTGAGCTGGTTGAAAATACTCTAGATGAGGCAGATAAAGAAAAATATGAGAATTTAGGGTGATTCCAAATCCAAATCCAAATTCCAGTTGATTCCAAATCTTTATAACTCCACCAGTTAGCGAAGTTACGAAGTGGGATGGATTTACTTGGAGTGGAGAACAAGATAGGTGCCGGATCATGTAAATCGTTCAATGTTAATTCTATCTCTTTCCATGAAGCAGAATAATTAGGATCAAGCAGTAAAATGGCTGTTGTAAGAAAAGCGGCCCGTGCGTACTATTCCATATTCGGAAGATTAACTCCTCCCCTGTCTGTAGAGAGAGAGAGATGTAATACCGAACAGCGGACCCTAGGGCACTGACCATCCCAAATAAAATTAGACACTGATTTTTTCCAAGAAGTAAAGTAGAATCGAGACCAAGCCAGTATATTCTGGAAAAAATATAGTAACCGTGGTAGAATATTCATCCAAATGGCTTAGATTTTTTGGAAAAATGAAAGATGTAAGGCTCTCCATCTGGTCAAGTTCTGTTCTATCATTTGCGTTAAGGGTTCGTAATTTACTAAATCCAGATTGGAGATATCATGTGATATTATTATTCCCAAGTATTTGATTTTGACTCGATGCCACCGGAGGGGGAGCAAGTCTTTTAAAAAGGAAGGAGTAAAACCAAGGGGCAAAACTTCAGTTTTAGTAATATTGAGTTTGAAGCCCACTACTGCTTTAAAAATATTTAGCATATCCCACATTCTGGAGATAGACAGCTCTGGGGAGAGAACAGTGAGCAGGGTATCATCAGCAAACAGTGACACTTCATATTGCATCTGTCCCAGGGGAACTCCCTCAATACCCATCTCTTGTTGGAGTGCCGCAGCCAGGGGCTCTAGGTAGTGGGTGAATAATGGCAGGCGTGAGTGAACACAAGCGGGTCTTACTGTAAAGAAATTGGGGAGGATATAGCTCCATTTGTTCTAATATAAGCCTTTGGGTTAGCATAAATATTTTGTAGCCATTTCATGAAGGGTTCAAGGAAGCCAAAAGAGGACAGAGTATCCATAAGAAATCCCATGAGACCCTGTCAGATGCTTTTAAGCATCTAAATTTAAAAGGACTGCAGGGATTTTGTGGGTTTGAAGGTATTCAAGCAGGAGCAATGTTTTACAGATGTTATCGTTAGTGTTCCTAGCCTTGGTAAACCCTGACCGATCTGGGTGAATGAGGGTTGGTACCACTTGTTCCAAGCAAGTTGCCCAAACAGCCATGTACAACTTATAGTCTGTATTTAAAATTGGGATAGGCCGGTATGAAGAGCGGAGTCTGAGGGATCTTTGCCTGGCTTAGGAATAGTCATAATTACCGCATGCGACCAGGATAGGGGTTGAAGTTTGCCACTCACCATCTCAAGGAATACCTGCAATAAAGTGGGCAAAAACAATCCTTGGAATTTTTTATATGAGGAAGCTGTATAACCATCTGGGCCAGGGCATTTTTGTGGTTTAGCTAGGGAAATATGCTGACTGATTTCCTTCACATTAATTGGATGTTCTAAATTCTGTTTCTGAGTTTCAGAAAGTTGGGGTAGGTTTAAAGGAAACAAACAGGGGTCATAATCAGGGCACAGAAAAATGCAGCAGTGTAGGTTGTTGGCTTACCTACAAGATGCTGTGCTCTGTTTACTTCTAAATGCTTTCATTTGTGAGTCGCTAGATTGTAAACATCATGGCAGAATATAAACAAATCCCCCAATCTGTATTGAAATCTGCCGCTCCTCTGGCTTCCCCTAAGATATGGCCGGGGCGTCAGACGTGATGATGCAATCTGAGCGATCACAGACCGAGGGTTAATATATAGTATAGGGACCTTATAATCTCATTTATATAAATATTATTAAAAAAGCACTGCTGTATAAAATCCTTTACAGTGCAGGTGTGACAACCTTTTCACACCTGCACAGTAAAGGATTTTATGCAGAACTGCTTTCTTAATAATATTTCTATATGTAATTTATAATTTCCCCATACCGCATATATTAACCCTCGAGAGCACTGTCGCTCAGATTACATCATCACGTACAGATGCACCCGCCATCTTAGGAAGCAAGAGGAGGGACCGAACGGGGGATTTGTTTATATTGTGCTGTGGCTTTTACATTCTAGCGACTCACAAATGACAGCATTTGGAAGTAAGCTGAGCACAGAGTTTTGTAGGTAAGCCAATAACCTACACTGTTGTGGTTTTTGCAGGCTGTATTTTGAATAACTTCTTTATGAGTCCTTTAAAGGACCCAAAGATGAGGCTCGATCCGTGCCTGTAGTTTCTGGGCCAACTGTGTATAGGGACTGATAATAGTTGGTGAAAATTGTTCAAATGTCTTCATCCTTGTGGATTATAGTTTTAGTACTGGGTGACCAATTATTTTTTTTCCATATGTAGTTTACTCCTCCAGCGGAGCTGACAGGCGACTCTGGACCCTATCTCCGAGAGGACTCATCTCTCCAGTGAGGCTTTCCCCGCACCCACCCCAAGAGGCCAAACCCCATGGGTTACCCCCCTCGTGCCAGGGCCAGCAGCGACAGATGCCATCCTCCCCGACCCCGAAAGCCAACATCTAGATTGCCGGAGAGGTGGTGCAGGCGCAGCCTGCCATTATCGAGCCTGCTAGCTCTGATTCCTTTTTCCATTTTTTCCTCAGACCTATGCTTGTGCAATGGGCAGAGCAACTGTCTCCACCTCCACGGAGACAGTCTAACACCCTGTGCATGGGTCTACCCCCCCTTCTAGCATCATGCCTGTGCTGACCCCCAGCCTCCACTGGGTGTCAGTCTACAGCGCGATGCTGAGTCCCTCCACCCCCAAGGAAAGACAGCTGTCAGCAGACACTCAATCCTTCCTTGCCCCAGATGACCCCCGAGCAACCCCAGTCCATTCTCTAACCTGGGTCACCAGCGTGGCACAAGGAAAGGCTTCCAGCACCTCAGCCCTTTGCTCCACCAGGCCAGCTCTTATTGCTTAATTTTAAGTCAGGTCATTGCATACATATATTTATTAAACAAGCGTGAACATAATTTTACAAAGATAAATGTGTTTTTTTCAGGCAATATGAGAAAAAGAAAAGGAAGTTGGTCAATGATTTTGCATGAATAAGGGATACACAACATGAACCTCTGGAATAACTTATTTATTTTCACTCATGCTGTTTGATCTTTGGTAACCTCATGAGTGGCCTAAGCCGTGAGTGATGAGCCCAATGTCAAACAGCATGAGTGAAAATAAAATAATTCATTCCACAGGGTCCCTGTTGTACATTTAAGTTATGCAGAAGACAGGGACCTTGTGAGATATTTAACTTTCTAATTTTTTTGTATTTTTATTTTTTAAATACATAAATGATGTGAGACTTTTTGGTAAAGTAGTGTTTCTCCATTTCTTGTGTGAGCCGTTGCCATGCGTGTTGCCATGGACGCATTGGTGTGATGTGCGTGCTGACATTGCTGCATCAGTGCTTATTGGCTGACATTGTAGGTTTGCAAAAAATTCAAAGGAAAATGGCACCAACATTTAGTGAGCTGGTTGGAGTCGGCATCAGCTCAGTGTGTTATTGACCTGGAGTCAGTCAGCTGTACTTACATTTCTGTGTTTGTTTTTTTGTACTTTATGTTTATTAGTTTTCACATTAATAAACAATTAACAGGTGCATAGCTGGCCGGCCCGGTGGCGCTGAGGGCACTATGCCAGCGATCCATGTTTAGGAATGAGCATGGGCCACCAGGGGTTGGCAGGGGTCAAGAAGGATTAAGCGTCCGATGGACTGCTACCTTCTCGGTGGAGGGGGGTCCTCACTAGTCGGTGCCTTGCTGCCCCCTGGCAGAGGCTGGGGGACAGGGCACTGGGTAACAGCTTGGGGAGGAGTTGGGGGCAGACGCCTGGAGGGAGCACATGTGAACGCATGCACACTCCCCTCCACCAGTGTCATTGCATGCCCCAGGCTCCAGGGGACAGAAAAAAGAGAAAAAGATGGCACCTGTTCACGCAGCTTGATGATCATCTGTGCAGTCGCTGCACCCAAAACTGGATCCATGAAGGGTGGGGAGCTGGGGGCTCCCTGCAACCCCGCTGCAGTGGGTAAGCCGCAGGAGTTCAAGGGTGACAGCAGGGGGTCACAATTGAGGCGGACAGCGGCTAGATTCCCACCATGTTGCAGGGGACTTGAGAGTAGACCAGGATGCCAGGAGGAGGTAAAGTAATAACAAAAAAAAAACAGATACATAGCTCATACAGGGTTCAGATATGGTTTACAGTAGGTAAAGTTGATAAAACATTAGAATAATAGCTCCATAATCTTTTACAGTGAGAAATGGGGATTCCCATTATAGTTCGAAGAACCAAGTCCCACAATGTATAGTAAATTACCAGCCTCTTCAGCAGTTAAAGGTGCATCCTGTATGGAGTATAAAAACCTAGGGAGTATAATACAGTCTATAGATTGCTATTTAACCTAATCATAGGTAGAAAGAAAGTCACATGTGCAGACCCCATTAGAATACTCCCCATCCTCGATCTATAAAAGTTAACATTTAGTTATGACTGAAACAGCATTCCTGATTAGCAAAACATTCTAACTTAGCTATGCTAGTAAAACACTACCAGACCCTGTACTAACATAGGTTCGTAGGTTGTACAAGTTTGAAGACAAAGATCATAATGAACTTGCTGCCGTTATTTCCTAACGGCGGAAATGACATTTTCTATCTCTCATAACAGAGAGATGAATTTTAATATAACATTATAGGTGTTTTGATACCCAACAAAATCATAGCTGGTAAGAAATATGTGCTGCCACGTATGTAAGAGCATAACAAAATGGCAATTCTTCCCACGCTCCCACAGTAGAAGCCCATGTGATAAATATACACTAAATATGTATATTCTTCCTAGAGCAAAAAAGAAAACAATTGACTCCCTTAACCTCTTACATTCCCCAGTACATAACCTTTCAAATCCCCAAAATTTAGCCCTCTCGGGCCATTCTGAAAGAAACTAAAAGTCATTTCTGGATGCTGCTGCTAGGACATAACTTACTGATACCAGCAAAACCAGAGGCCCCAGTTCAGTCTTCAGTATCCGAACTGGAGTGCTGGTGATCCAAGGCTTCCCTACAGCCCACAAACTCAGCCTCCACCTTCTCGACCCAGCGACCGGCATCCTGTGGGTTGTTGAAACTCCAAGTCTTCCCCCCCATACACAATCCTCAAACGAGCTGGCAACAGGAACGAGAACAAGTGAATGATGCCCAAAGTCTGAAGTCTGTGTCGAACTACGTCAAAGCTTTCCCATCCAGCTCTCATCTGGAAAGAGAGATCCAATACAGTTTGACTTCTGATCCATTCATCTCCAGGGGGTAAATAGCTCTTGCAGCTGAAATAAGTACATCTTGCACCTCAAGGCCAGGAGTACGTAGAAGGCTAGTGCGTGGCTGATTTGATCCTGCCGGTCTCACTCTGGGGTTAACCCTTTTGCCTAATGCCTTTTTGAGGGAAGACCAGTCAATTCTGTTGGTACACTTAAATGTTCCTGAAGTCACTCTATTAAGAACTGCAGGAGATCTGTGCCCTCAGCACCCTCAGGGACCCTAACCAAGCATACATTCCCGGAGCGAACTTTGTTTTCAACAGCCTCCATATGGCTTCTAAGCTGGGTGTTCTTCCTGGGAAGTGTAGCCACCATTGCTATTGTAGAAATTGCCTGTTTTTCAGATTCAGCCACCGAGCTTGTTAGGGTCTGGATTGCAGCAGCTTGGGACTCTAACTTCTGCAATGTTTTTTCGATCTTTGAGTCCATAGCTTTCCTTGACTGGAACATCGCCTTCGAAGGGGGTTCCAATGAGGCCATTACACCCGCATCCTCACTACATGCCACTCCTGCGGCCTTACTCATGTTCGGCTGCTGCGAGTCTTTCAGTGATCCCTGATGCTGCGCTTTTTGATGAACCATTATAAATGTTATATCATTTGATTCCAAAAGTCTTCTGAAATCTAAATTTGGCAGTATCTTACCGGCTAGATAAAAACTTTTGCTGTTTTTGATTGCTATTTTATTTCAAGTGGAGGAGTCCTTCTGAAGTACTTCCAACTGGTTCCATGTCATAACGGCGATCGTGAAATAGCGACGGCAAGTGTACATCGCAAAAAATGAATTTCGACAATGCATGCTCATCACAAGGCGAAAAAGGGCACCCAAGACCTATAGGTTTTGTTTTTTATTGCTGGGGCTGTGCCCTGCTCCCCAAGGGGCTTTGGCCCCACCCCTTATGGATTCTCAACTGGGGTGCATGTTGGGGAGAAAACTTAAAAATTGAAAGCTGCCTGATGGCAAAAATTTAAAAAAAATGTGCCACGCTGGACCCAGACCCAAACCCTGCACCCTGCACCTTCCAGCCGACCACCCTCCCTACCATATTAGCAGACCAGCTCGGCAGCTGCTCGCCACACCCCCTCCACATACCATCCCTCTCCTGCCTCTACTCCCATAGCCGTATGTCACCCACCCCAGTATCCATTCACCCCTTCCCCCCCACTAGGTAGCCCTGAACACAGGCGCCATGATTGAGTCGCCGTTTTTCTTTTTTTTTTTTTGTATATTCTATTTATACCCTGTCGTGCTCTGGGTTGCCTCTCCTTTGGGCTGCCATGACCCTCAGACATCCCCCTACTATCTCTCCCAGGCCACCTTACCTCAGATCTGCAGCCATCCTTGGGATAGCCCGGTGTAACCCTGTACCGGGTGGTTCCCTCTCTTCCGAGGGGGAAGGCGCCAGCAGGGAGGAGATCGGCACACTATTTTTCCTCAGTCCTGGGTGCTGCTGAGGCTTTCCGTGGCTTCCTGGGAGTCTTCAGTGGTGTTCGGGGCCAGCAGCTGTCATCCGGCCAGTTCCCAGAGCAGTATTTCCATTTTTCCTGTTGTTCCCCATAATGCGATCCCTCTGCTGTGCTCCTGGACTCCACCGGGGGCCACTGCAGAGCGACCATGCATCCCTAACCCACCCCAGAGGAGGAGAGCAGTCCTATGGACGCTCAATCCTACCCCTTCCCCTACCGACCCCCGATGCCCGAGTCCGTTCCAGAACCCGGGTTGCTGGCGTGGTTCGAGATGTGGCATCCAGCGCCTCAACCCTCTGCGCCACTGGGCCGTGTCATTTTTCTAGTCACCCAATTGCGATCATTTTGTTCACTGGATACCCTTCCAGCCTGGAAGATGGCTCTCTGGTGCCCCCCCTTCTTTTTCTTCTAAACTAATGAGTAGCGGTTGATGGGATATTGGTGGCAGGAAAAGAGCAGAGCCACAGAGTACCATGAAAGAGCAAGAACTGCTGACATGGCTGAACAGAAAGGCATGTTTGAAGGGGCAGTTACTCCAGTTTTAATGAAATGTACTGTTAATTTTTTCTGTTCAGTAGGAGGGTAGCAGAAAGGCCAAGAGTGGTAAATTGAAACAGTCGAGTGAGACGTGAGCTAGCAGGGCAGCATGGTGGCTGCAACTGGATCAGGCAGGCAGCTGTGTGGGTGGGGAATGGAGCAGAAATAAAATAATCTTGAAGTGGAGTTTAGGAGGTGGCCATGTGAATTAAATTAAATGGGATTTGGTTTATGAACTAGGAAGGATGAGTCAGGTAGCAAATAACTAAGAAAATTGAAAGGTATGATTTAATTTGCATTCAATGTATTGTGATGACCAGACTATAAAATGCAAGTGTGCAACCAGTGAGAGCTGGGGGACAGTGACGTGTCTACTACACACATAAATGCATAGTGGCATGTCTACTGTATGTGTAAATGCTGATGACAAGTCTACTGTGTACATAAATGAAATTTGTGTACACAATAGTACAAATCAAATAACAGCATTTATGTACTGGTTTCTGTGCCCACACCTACTGCATAAATATTGCAGAAAACTAAGTTATTGCAGACATTAATGCTGAAGAACGTAAAACACACAAAGTGAGGAAACCAAAACATTTATTTATTTAAGAGTTTCACCAGGAGGGCATACTGAGTAGAGTACTACTCGATTCCAGATACGTCTTGGGGTTAGTGTGTTAGGTTCTCATAAGTCTTGGCAAATCAATGATGTGGAGTTCCTTAGGTTTCTCAGCATTCATGCCCACCCATCTTCCCACAGTCCCAGCCTCTTAAAGGAGTATTACAGTCAGAATTTGAAAAAGGAAAAAAAAACATATGTTGTGTAGAGTGTTTTGATTTGTATGTACAGTCTTTGTGTGCTCTTCTCTTTGTTTGGTGTTAGGATTTTTTTCTAAATTTGCCTGCTAATCTTATGGCCCCTGGGGATCTCCATGTTTGTGTTTTTTATTGTTCTTTTTCCTACAGTGCCTTCTGTCTCATGTCACATTGATGCAACCAGGACCATATATTCAGCAAGTACTGGTTTAAAGTCAATTATATAGAAGTAGTGCTATGATTTTAATTTTTTTGGCTCCTTCCCATGCTCCTGACCCACCTCTCCTTTCGGCCAGCCATGGTCTCACTACCTGTACCCTCATTCCGATCCCCTTCCACCTACCTCATATCTGCAGCTGTCCCAGAGGTAGCCCATTGTATCCCTGCACCAGAAGGGTTGTTCTCCTCCAAGGGAAAAGGTGCCAGGGCGGGGGACCAGTGCACTAACTATTCGGTCCCCAGGAGCTGCTGAGGTGGCTTTGGCGGCATCCGGGTACTCATGCAGGATAGGAGTTGGCAGCCATCATCTAGCGGGTCTGGGAGCAGTATTTTCTGTTTACTCCAATGGGCGTGATGTGCCAGACGTCAAGGCGTCAGCCGACATCCACCACGCCCACTTGCACTGATGCTCACCGAACTGTCGCACCCCCAGCCTCCACCAGGAGGTGACAGACAGCGAGCTGCATCCCCTCCCTCCTCCTGGGAGAAGGCAAGTAGTCATCCAATGCTCTAGCCTTCTCCCCCCAGCCAGCCCTCCAGCAACCCGGGTTCGTTTCTGAACCCGGGTTACCAGCATCGCAAGCAGAAATCCACCCGCCATGACAACGGGCCAGCCCAGTGCTATGATTTTAAGTAACTTTCCTTGTCCAGTGAGCACTAATAATGGCTACATTTACAGTTTCACAAACAGCTGAGGGATTACTGAGTGAGTTATTCTATAAGAAAACAGCTAGTCTTTACTAATTATAGAGGGCCAAAGGACTGTGGCACTCGAGAAATCCAGTCATCCATCAACTTAGAGGAAACTGAGTGAGTACATTCAGAATGCCATGTTAGAATGCAGTTCGGCTGGGATTTCCGGTAACATCACCAATTGAATGGCTGCTCTTTTCTAGAGCTCCATACTCTGCCTCCTGAACAAATTCTTCCAGTACAGCTATAAACTATCCCAATCGAGAAAAATGACTGCAGAACATAATGGTGGGAACAGATCTACCAGGTCCTGTTACAAATTTTTTCGGTGAAAACAGATGATGGAGGATTGCAGGACACTAATGTCTGCAGCCAAAGCTCCTCTCCCACTAGTATTGCAGGGCCGGATCGTGACATAGGCACTGAGAACAAGTGTTTATCTCGCTCCCACATTGAGTCAATTCTGCAAGGGATTAAAGCCTTCCACAGAGACAGAGCAACTTCACATGGGCGTTGATTTTCTGGTGGATCATCAAGAGTCCCTCGAAAATAAACTTTTGGATATGGAAGCCCACTCCCAAAGAGATAACCCCTGCATATATGGGCTCCCAGAAGGGGCAGAAATGGGAAAGATGATGAATTTCCTTGAAGATCTCCTACGTGAGGTCCTTAACTTACCAGCCACCTTCTGATTCCAGATTGCACGGGCCCACAGAATGTTAACACCCCAGCCCTCTGATCCCATTGCTAGGCCCCACTCCATGGTTCTTAAATTCTATAGCTACAAAGACAAGGAGGAAGTCCTACATATAGCACGAGGACAGAAAATAGTAAAATACAATGTTGCCAGACTCCTCTTTGACCAGGACTATCCCCCAGAGATACTTAAAAAGTGGCTGCCTTACACTCCACTTCTGAGGGAATTAGGAGCACGCAAGGTACGGTTTCAAGCCCCGTACTCAGCAAAGTTGAAAGTGTTCTGGGATACTGGAATAGTCACTTACTTGACTCCAGAAAAGGTGCAAAGTGCTCTAAACAATCATGGCTGGACACTAACGACAGCGCTGCAAAAAGACCAATGTTTGAAGCCTCCCCGATCAGTCTGCACCTCGGACCAACTGCGCCACCATAGATCGTCTGGAAAATGGGCTGCCCCAGCAACACTCCGGGACATTAGGAGCATTCTTTGGACACTCAGGAAGAAGCAGTCACCAACCCTAGCACAAGGCCAGGAGATGAACACGTGAGTACTGCAATAAAGTTATCTGTTATTCCCCTATTATTTATCTGCAGAGTGCCCGTGGAATGGGAGTGAGGGGTGATGATCCCCCACAATAGACAACACCAGTCCTCTTACCAGGGCTCAAGACACTTGGACATGAGCAAAAAGCCTAAGACTATGGCTAATGAGAGCTATATTTGGAAGTGAAACACTGAGAGACCCTATGTTAATCGGAGACTGTTTTCTTTTCTCCGCAATATTTGTTTTTTACTTTTCTGTGCCACATTATGAGCTGACTAATATACAGCATACATCAACTGTAGAGACTGGATCAAAACAAGACCTACAGGGACTCTACTGAAGTGTTTATTTCATTTAATGAGGGGCAATTCTCCGTTTCCCTTTGACTGGAGTATGTGGCTCCACAAACATTGTGAAGTATTAATTGTTAGAGTACATAGAATAGGCTGTGATAATGCGCCCATATTTTATTTTCTTTCGCTGCGTTGCAGAATGAAGTATCTGATTTTCTTTGCACTCCTCAAATGGGAAGGGATTGTTCTTTAAAAGCACTAAGTGAATACAAGGGTTTACATTTCTTTTCTCTGTTCTTTGGATAGCAGGTTGAAATGGTGATCTGTGTACATGATACCTGTTTCGGGGGGGGGGCTCGGCTTAGTTAGACACATACCTGCCATTTCAATTGCAAACCTGGATAATGGCATCCTAAACGAGACCACAACCTGGACCGATGGGATTGGCACCACAATAGCAGGCAGCTGCGGGTCAGTGGGGCTCAGTGAGGTCACTTGGACCTCATACTGGCATCATGGTGACACCCTTTACCACCATCATTTACCTTTCCCTTACCAGGACCGAGATTCCTCAGGACTTGGGAGGCATGGCTGTAGTTGCTGCCACTTTACCTCCTAGCTGGGCATGGTCTCCCATGCAGATGTCTGTCTGGCTATATAGTGGATGTTATATTCAACCCTCTTACCTTGGAAGTGACAGCTGGATAGTTGTTTTGTTGTAAATGGTTGTGTTATTGGCTAGTTTCTCTGTTTATTGTTTGTAATTGCTATGGTACGATTAGGCTGGACATGTTAAGATTTCATCCTGCAGCACCATGTAGTCCATTTGTGCAATATTTATACACTATAACTGCATTGGACTGAAAAAAATTAGTAATGAAGGAAGGCACTGGGGTAGTATTACAACCTTTTGACAATTATAACTGATGATATCATCATGGCTTCTAAACATAGGTTTACTATCTGCTCACAGAATGTTAATGGGTTAAATAACCCAGATAAGTGGTACAAAGTTCCTTCACTGGTGAAAAAACAGAAGAAGGATGCTGGTAGCTATGGAGCACCTGGCTTCAGGGATGAGTTGGTCCCTGAGTCGGTACAGGGTGCCAAGTTTCCGATGTAGGGTCCTGGTGACCTGGTCCACGTGTTCCTTGTATGTGATATTCTGATCCAATGTGAGGCTTAAGTATTTAAGGGAGGGGACTATGTTAATGGCTTTGCCAGAGAGTGAGGTTAAGGAGAGGGATGAGGACCTGTCAAATCCCAGGGATCTTGGCCCGAATAGCATTGCCTTGGTCTTGTCAGCATTTAGTACCATTCTGTTCTTACATAGCCAAGTCTCTAGTGAAGTGAGATCCTTTTGGAGTAGAGGGCCTAGGGCAGCCACATCATGCAGGGTCGGAAGATGACAGTATCATCAGCGTACTGCACAACCAAGCTCTCCCCGCAGTGGGTACGCAGGTCGTTGGTAAACAAGGAAAACAGGAGGGGGCCTAGAATTGAGCCCTGAGGTACACCCCGGTTTAGGGGTAGTGGGTCAGACATGGTCCCTTTCCATGAGACCCTTTGTGCCCTGCCTGATAAGTAGCTCCCAAACCACTTCAGGTCATGATTGTCTAGGCCTATATTTTGCAGCTTCTGTAGCAGCAAGTTGTGGTTGACAAGGTCGAACACCTTGGATAAGTCTATAAAGACTGCACCAGTGGGTATCCCTTTGTCCAGTGCCCAGAGAACTTCATCCGTGAAGTTAATGAGGGCAGTGTCAGTACCATGGTTTGTTCTAAATCCATGTTGGGAGGGGGCAAGGAGCTGATGAGCTTCCAGGTAGTCCCTGAGTTGATTGTAGATGACTATTTATTGCACCTTAGCAAGTGAGCAGAGGAGGGAGATGGGCCTGTAGTTGTTGAGTTTTTCCCTGAGCCCCCCACTTTGTGAATAGGGACAACACTGGCATGTTTCCACAGGTCAGGGACTGCTCCTTCCCTCAGTGATCGATTGAGGAGCATGGTTATAGGCCAGGCTAAAGAGGTAGCTCCTGCCTTGAGTAGCCGAGGGTTGATACCATCGGGTCCCCCTGACCCTTTCGGTTTCAGGTTCCTTAGGAGGTTTAGTACTTCAGTGCGTTTAGCCAGTCTCAGGTGAAATGGGGGTCTTTCCATGTGAGGTGGTTCATCTGAGGTAGGGGGGAGAGTCTGGGGAGACAGGCAGGTCTTGTAGGCCTTGAGGTCTGAGAAGTGCCTGTTAAGGGCAGCCGATATTTGAGAAGGGGTCAGTTGTGAGCTGACCGTTAATCTCCATGGGACAGGACTTAGGCTTTTTGCTGCCCTTGATCAGGTCATTGATATGATTCCAGAATTGCTTGGGGTTGCCCAGGCTGGTTTTCTGGAGGTGTGTTAAGTAATCTCTCTTAGCGAGTTTTATGGCTCTCTTGGCTGTGTTCCTCAGGGCTTTGTATTCAGTGAGATCTGCCGGGAGGGAGGAGAGCCTAACTTTTTCCAGGCTTTTTCCCCGAGTAGCCATTAGGACTTTGAGGGAGGGAGAGATCCACTTGTAGCAGCTGCCTTTAGCCCTCATTCTCTTCATTGGAGCAAAGAGGTTGGCCGCTGTGGTTAGTTCGTCCTGGAAGTATTGCACAGCCTCAGCATAAGTAGCGAGAAGATTCATGGGATTCCAGTCCAGAC
This sequence comes from Neoceratodus forsteri, assembly GCA_016271365.2. NCBI lineage: Eukaryota > Metazoa > Chordata > Ceratodontiformes > Ceratodontidae > Neoceratodus > Neoceratodus forsteri. The sequence goes on from CM057459.1 coordinate 179,878,102, forward strand.
TACCTAGGTAGCGACTGTATTGTAGTTCAGAGAACTTGGAGAAGTCACAGGCAGAGAGAATTCTAGGTTGGACCTTGGGTGGTTTGTTTTTCCATATACAGAAGATTGGGGAATGGTCACTCAGGGAGTCTGCCATTGTGCCCGCACTCTGTATAGTAGTAGGGTTAGACACCAGAGCCCAGTCAAGGGTGGTGTGGTTCCCAGTTTTGTATTAAGTCTGGTTAGTTCAGAGATGACCTGCGTCAGACCTGCTTCATGGGTTAGTGACTCTGAGGACGACCAGGGTCCTGGGCCCAGTTAATGTTGAAGTCACCCAGGATTAGTTGCTCCATTGTTACCTTGATAGCCGTATCATTTGTGATGGCTTCAAGGGATTTGAGGGCTGATTTTGGTGGGTGGTAGATGCAGCCAGTTGTTAGTTGTTTGGCGTGCCCTAGGGTTATCGGGATGTATATGCTCTCTCCCTCAGCAGCAGGATTAGTCTGCAGGGGTAGAGGTGACACGGAGAGGTCATCCTTAGCATAGATTAGGACCCCACCCCCTTTTTTGGTTTCTCGGTCATTGTGGTAGCTATTGTAGCCCACGACCTGAATCTCGTGGTCATGGATGTGGGCTTTTAAACAGGTTTTAGAGATGGCTAGTAAGTCCAGTTTGTAGAGGTCCAACCAGGCCTGGACTTCGTGTATTTTTGGTCTAAGACTACATATGTTCATATGTGCTATCTTCAGACCCTTTGTGGCCGCTCATTGATGGTCCTGGGGGGATGCTACCAAGGTATTGGGTACGTATGGGCCAGGATAAGGTTGGATATCACCTGATAGGAGAAGTAGCAAGACTAGTAACCTGAGCAATTTAGTGTTAGGTATTGAGATGAGGTGTCTTCGACGTGTCCTGCTCATACAGTAAAGCAGGTCATAGCATACACCCTTTTTATGTTTGCTTGCACGCATGTGCAAGAAACATAATGCCATCATCTGAGTTTTTCAGAGGTGTGTCAGCATCTTCCAATTCAGTCAGTGTGTTTGCAGGTGTGGTCACAGTTCTCCAATCACTGCTGAAGCTGTCTATGACAGCAGTTGAAAATGCAGTGGCATACAGTTGAAAGAGGGAGCTACGCTTCAGTGAGCAGCTCCTCCTCCCCCACCACACACAGATCAACTGTCGGTTGCCTGAAAGGATGGTGTAGACTTGTCTAAGCTAGAGACAAGCCACACATCATTACTTTAATAAACTGTTCCTGCCAAAGCAGTACCACCAAAATGTGTGGGTGCCTAACAGTCTTTACACCGACAGCTCTCAAACACACCTTCATGGACTCCATGGGTTCTAATCCTCAGAAAAAATACCTCAGGATTTGATGTGAAAACTCAGACTTTGTTGTATGTGTAATTCCAAGCGTTTTCTCTTACTAGACTCTGTCAATGTGAACTCCCGCTGCTAAAACCTATGCAAACGAACTTGGCGTACTGTACTACCTGCAGCTGAAGCAAAGAACTGCCAGAATGCACAAAGGAGAATATACTGCTATGCATTTCAGCAGCAACCAGTGAGGGAGGTTTTCATGACTGAAGCACTTTAATGCGCCTTTTAGTGCTGTCATATACACACCCCTGTGTGGTAATTCACTAAACTGCACACAGTCTGGTAATGCAGCTTCAAAATATTTTTTCTCTGAATTGCCGTGAGCTGGCATTTAGATAGAATCACACAGCTCTTTCTCAAATCAGATGCTCAATGAAGTCACATCATCTTGTGACCCTAAACATCTTAGGGTTGGACATGTGCCTAACAAAATAGCAAAACTAGGTATAAAAAGAAAACACAAATTCAACCGTAGCTCACAATCAAATCCACCCTTTTCTCTGGTGAATCTAGGCCGCCTAACAGCCCACCCGGGTGCTCATGCACCTCCCTCCACCCGCACAACATATGGCGGCAGGGTGCTGTTGCATTTATTTAATAATTTCCTGATCCTGTTACTGCCACCATACTGATACAGTAATACTTTTTGTAGCCGAAAACTGCTTGACATTAGCTGAATTATAAATGGCATCCTGTTTGGCGCTGTGGTGCGAATATGGTGTTGCTCAAATTTTAAGCCAAGTATTACATGCAGATATGTTGTTATTGACTCATGTCACTTACCATTTATACATCTAGTGATTTTTCAATTCACTTTTCTGACAAATGTTGATGCAGGAGTTCTGGTGTCACAATTCAGTTCAGCGACGTGTAACATCTTAGTGTAGATGCTAAGTAACTGTTTTAAAATGCTGAAAAAGTTAACAGCGATGAAAGTGCATGAACTTCTTTCTTCCATGTCTGGAGCTGTAGTGGTGTTATTGGCAAGTGCATGTCCCTTTGCTCCAGATCTATCAGTGAGATGTCTATTCTGTGCAATGGACAGTGGCTGAATGTTATCAGCTGACAGTTTTCATTTCATTATCAACTGATAGATATTCAGGGCTTTGCAAATGCAACTTTGCTGGTAGCACAGTTTCATGCCCCCAAGTGTCTCATCAGTTAGTGGTTATATCTTAACCGATGATCACAAAAAGCATGAAAAGATTTGCCTGAGTAATTTAAATGCCAATCCACCTAAGCACCTTTAGGCTGCAAACATAATTTGAGCGTATAGGGATTCTGGACTGGTGTATCACTCCAGTGGCACAGCAACGGTTAATAAGTTTAAGCACATTCTCAGGACATTGTTTCACTTGCCCCCTCTCCCCACTACGATCCTGGTCACCTGAAATAAACCTGACATTTTAGTATCTGTTTTACATCTTTGCTCAGTTAGGCAATCAGCGCTGTAAGAACATAAACAGACATATAAATGGGGACTATAAGAACATGATCACCTGAAATAAACCTGACATTTTAGTATCTGTTTTACATCTTGGCTCAGTTAGGCAATCAGCGCTGTAAGAACATAAATGGACATATAAATGGGGACTATAAGAACATGCCGTGGGTGCTTGTACCTTAGTCCAGCTGTGCAACATCAGCCTGAAGCTCAGGTAGGGCTTACTGTCTACCACTTTGTTCACCCCCCCATGTACCTGTACCATTTCCCATCCTCCCTTGCCTTAGTCCAGCTGTGCTACATCAGCCTGAAGCTCTGGTAGGGCTTACTGTCTACCACTTTGTTCACCCCCCCTCCCACGTATCGCTGTGCTACATCAGCCTGAAGCTCTGGTAGGGCTTACTGTCTACCACTTTGTTCACCCCCCATGTACCTACACCATTTCACATCCTCCCTTGATCTACAGTGAGTGGATCCCTCATTCATACGTCACATATGCACACACAAAAAAAAAAAAAAGAAATGGTCTTCAAAAATTAAGATACATTTATTATGTTTGTTCTGTTTGCTTGCACGCATGTGCAAGAAACATAGTGCCATCATTCGAGATTTCGGAGGTGTGTCACCCGCTTCTTCAATTCAATCAGTGTGTTGTGGCGCGGCCTGTAAGCCAATGCATGATGGAGCTGTCTATGACAAGCTCCAAAATGCAGTGGCATACTGATTCGAAGGGGAGCTACGCTTCAGTAACAACAATAAGATATCGCTTGCTCATGTGCAGCTCCCCACACTGCGCTGCCGCGGCGTCGCTTACGCCGCACACTGTATAACCGGCGTGGGTGTCCAATCCCGTCGGCTGTGCTACGCTCCCCCAAAAGCCTTCCAAATGCCATGCTGGGTGCCCACCCGGCGTGGCAACTCATGTTTATATCGGGGGATGCCCAATCCCCGTCGGCTCCTGTCCTCCCAGTACTGGGTGCCACTCTGGGAGCCACCCCAGCGTGGCAATCGATGCTTTAGGCGATGGGGTGCCCAATCTATCGGCTGAATACCCCCAACCGTCCTTGTGCCGCGCTGGGAGCCCACCCCAGTGTGGCAAACGTACGTCATCATTGGAAACAAAGAACACCTGTAAAGAAAAACTGTCCCATAGTCTCCCTAGCCCCTCCCACAACCCGCACCCACTCGCTTCCTGCCTCCCCACCCCCCCCACCCCATACTTACCTCCAGACCTCAAGCGTGACAATCTTGGTGGACGGGAACCGTCTGCACTCTTCAAAGCCGACCGTAAACTGAGGAAATGCTGGTAAGCTGTATAATAAGCTAGATAGGGGGTTTTCAACTTTGTTGCATATCTCAGGCATTTTTTGGAATTTTTGCACCAAATTTTCAACATGGGGTTTTTGGGACCCCTTCTCATGAATGATGTCACTGTCATGGTGTTATTCGGGCCCGAAGGATGATTTCACAGTCACTGTGTGAAATCACCTTTCGGGACCGATTAACAAAATGACACTGCCAGTGTTCATAAGGTGAGCTCTCAAGAAGCCTATTTTGAAAATTTGGTGGAAAAATGTCAAACAACGACTGTTTTACGAGCGTGCGTTGCGCAGTTCCTACGCACTTCGTAAGTTCGCAAATTTTCAATATTTTCACTCCATATTTTCAACATTGCCATTTTACCACACCTTCTTATAAGTAGTACAGCTGTCATTTTTCACATCTCACCCAAAATGTGTTTCCACCCATGTAGCGCACAATGGCGCAGTCGGTGTGCTAAATCAATGTACGGGACAAATTAAGAAAATCACAGTGACACTGTTCATGAGCAGAGGTCTTACAATGGCTATGTTGAAAATTTGGTGAAAAAATTCAAAAAAATGACTGTTTTACAAGCGTGCGTTGTGCAGTTCATACGTATGCTCGTAATTTCGCGAATCTTCAATATTTACACTCCAGATTTTCAACATTTCCATTTTACCACACCTCCTTATGAGCAGTACAGCTGTCATTTTTCACATCTTGCACAAAATGTGTTTCTGCCCATGTAGCGCACAATGGTGCAGTCGATGTGCGAAATCAATGTATGGGACACATTAAGAAAATCACAGTGACACTGTTCATGAGCAGAGGTCTTAAAATGGCTATGTTGAAAATTTGGTGAAAACATTCCTAAAAATGACTGTTTTTGAGCGTGCGTTGTGCAGTTCCTATGCATGCTCATAAGTTTGCAAATTTAATATTTTCACTCCAGATTTTCAACATTGCCATTTTATTACACTTCCTTATGAACAGTACAGCTGCCATTTTTCATATGCCGCCCAAAATGTGTTTTCGCACATGTAGCGCACAATGGTGCTGTTGGTGTGTGAAAGTAATGTTTGGGACAGATTAAGAAAATCACAGTTACACTGTTCATGAGCAGAGGTCTTAAAATGGCTATGTTGAAAATTTGGTGACAAAAGTCTATAAAATGACTGTGTTACGAGTGAGCATTGCGCAGTTTCCACGCACCCTCGTAAGTTCATGACTTTGTAATATTTTAAGTCCAGATTTTCACCAGTGGCATTTTTCCACACTGCCTTATTTACAGTACAGCTGCCATTTTTCACAACATGGCTGAAGTGTGTTTTCACACTTTCAGCGCAGAGATGCGTGGTTGCTGTGGGAAATCATTGTTCGGGACAGATGAAGAAAATCACAGTGACACTGTTCATGATCAGAGGCACCAAAATGCCTGAGTTGACAATCTGCTGTAAAAAAATCCCCAACCTAATTATATTACGGGTGTGCGTTGCACAGTTTCTATGTACTCTCATGACTTCACCATTTTTTTAATATTTTTACTGCAGATTTACAACATTGCCATTTTTTACACCTCCCCATGAACAGTACAGCTGTCATTTTTTACATCCTGTTCGGAATGTTTTTGCACCTGTGGTGCTAAATGCTGTAGTCGCTGTGCATAAGCAGCTTTCAGCTAAGAAACTGATATTCCCCCTGTTCATGAGGTGGGGTCACAAAAAACATGTTGAACATTTGGAGTGAAAATACCAATGAATGCCTGAGGTATTAGGGTTTCCAACCATAATGCCCAACCCTGTAGAGAATGACAGGCATCAGGGGTGTGGCTTGGGATTCTTGCCTGTAATGCTCATACCATTCCACACCTGCAGCCAGTGAGAAGCATTGAGGTATGCCTTGGACTCTTCGGCCCCAAAGTTCACCCCATTCTCCTATATCGCACCCATCCCACTGTATTTCCTAATGGAATGGGGTGCGCATAAGGACCGAAGACCCCAAGGAACACCGTGACACTTGCCAGTGTCTGCAGGGTGGGGTGTACTGAAATGGCGTGGCCATTATGCCTGATGACTCAAAGGCACACCCCAATGCCTGTCACTCTCTGCAGGGTGGTGGTGGGGTTGGCTTCAGTTCAATACTTCACTGCCATTCCTATTACGCAGCTCTGTAACTTCTACACTACCACTGCCAATACCAGCAAGCAAACATTCGGCATTGACAAATGCTTGTTTATGATCTCATGCTCTGTTAAGAGACTAGATATACTTGAGATAGGGTAGCTGCTAAGAAAGTCGTGTGGGAGGATATTATGTAGATTGCTCACGGGTTCTGGGGGGAATGGGTCTATGAGCCTGTCCACCCAAAGTAGGGTCAGTGAGTAGATTATGGCAAGTAGTACACCCCTATTGGGGGAGGGACACTTGGGTTCCTAGCACACCAGGGAGGGCGGAAGGAAGCATATACTAAGTAAGGCATTATTATTGGATGATGTCAGCATAGCATAGGTAAGAATAGGGTGCTCAGAGTCTATCTGACTTGAGTCTGAAGGGTGGATGGCAGACAGTGAGGGCTTCCTGTTTTCAGCTGCAGAGCTGTTGCACAGGCAGTTTTAAGGAAGTTGTCAGCCTGTTCAGTGAAACTTAGGGGAACCTCAAACTACAACCTCCCCTTGTAGCAGCACAGGGAAAGAAGTAGAATGATAATGCAGGCCATATTTCCCACGATTGAGTACAGTGATTTGTGTAGAAAGACCAAGAATCCCTCTAGTGGCAGGTTCTGTATAACCTGCTAATGGAAAACTAGCCAAAAAAAAACAAAAAAACATTACATTAAAAAAATGTATGCAACTCCTAGTGGTATAACAGTAATAACATTCATGTACAGTAGTAGGAGTATACTCACAATAACTGTCTTCTGTGGATGATTAAACACCAAGGCGAATCATCCACAGAAGCCAGTTATTGCTTTATATACTCCTACTACATGGTTGTTATCACTTGAATAAAATTTACGGTTTCTCTGTAAAGAGGCAAATATAGATACAAGAATAAACATTTAGTTGCAATGACCTATGGAATAGATACGTAGATTAGCAGATTCAGCGCTACAAACAAGGTGCAAAAACCCAAGGGTTAAGCTGTGGTCAAGGTAGGGGATTATTGGGGGGGGGGGGGCACTGAAGCCAGGGGAACATATTGTCATCAACGGCACTTGCAGGAGTGAGTTGTGAAGTCATGAAGGAGGAGTTTAAGGGAAAAGAGGGATATGTTCAAGCAGACAGCAAGGAGAAGAGAAGACCAGAGCTTACAGAAGCAGAAAAACAAAGCAACTTGGCATGCAGTAGATTTCATAGGAGGGAAGGTGAGGTTCCGGGGGTCAGCATTACACAGGAAGTAAATGGGAGCATATGGGGACAGAAGGTGAGAGTTAAGATGGGGGGAGGGTGACATACCAGAATTTGGCGATAAAGAAGATGCAGTGAGAGGCCCTGCCATCAGTGGGGATGGGAGAGAGAAAAGTAGAGGGAGCAATGGTGGGTGCAATGGGGTACAGTCCAGGGCAAAATGGCAAAGGCTGAAAAGGGGATCCAATCTGGCCAGTGTGGATTTGAGAGCTGCACTGAAAACCATGTCAACAGCTTAATCTGGTTCAAGGTCAGTTGGCATTCATCTGTATCCCCTTCCCCCGGGTCGTGCCTGAAAATAGGCAGGATTTGTCTAGTGCACTTACCCAGTCAACAAAAACTAAATTAAATAAATAAATAATCGAAGATTGGAAGGATAGTTTTTGAGAGGTTTTCTCTGCAGTCAAGGAAGCAGGATTCACTCTTTATTCCAGTGACAAGCCCCAAGTTTAGGGTGGAGCCTCTGATAATGGCATCCACATGCAAGAAGAAATACAGATGATGGTCCATACATACCCCCAGGTATTTGATGGAGATGTCCTAAAACACCACCCCATCACTGGAATGGAAGAAGAGGAAGGGAAAGTCTGGCCAACCACTGCCTTGTGCTAGAGGTAAATGAGACCATTTTATAGGCATTGAGGGACAGTTCATTATCCTGTAACCAGTTTTAGATGTTGGAGAAATCCAGCTGGACCCAAGCAGTCTGGACACGGGTTGAACTGGTAGAGGTACAGTATACAGCACCATATTGTTCACATATATGTTAATAACTACAGGGGTACAGGCACTTGGGAAGTCATTTAGAAAAATGGAAGGGACTGCACCCAAGAGAGCCTTAGGCATATCTGAGCAGCTGGGGGAGTGTGTCTCCAGTGTGGACAGCTTTGAATGCACTTAAGGTATGGATGAAACCAATTAAAGGAAAATTACACCCTCCTATCTTGTAAATGTTATTCATTTCCATATCAACAAACAACTCTTTTCCTGTAGCTGTTAGAGATGTATGCAATTGCTTTAGTTTGTTTTCACACTTCATACTAGGCTCTGTAACTTTCCTGGGGGTCTCCATTTGCTGGTTGTTAAATCTCATTGTCCCTGAGAGCTGCCTTAGCATATGAGAGCAAGCAAAAACAACGCTCCGCAGGCTGTAGCTGTGCCCAGTCAAAAAACAAAAGCGGAAAACAAAAAGATCTGGCACCACTGTAGGCTGCAAGAATTAATTTATTCATACAATGTATAAAAATAGTGAACAAGCACAGAGAGTACTCACCACCAGACTTGGTGACAGCAGCAGCATGGGAGAACAAAGCCCCTAACTGGTTTCATCCAGAAGCTTTATCGGGGGGGGGGGGGTTGCTGACTGCTAGCAGTATCACTTAAATACACTAATCATTTAAAAAATCTAAATGGCTATGCCAAGCAAAAGCAATAATTAGAAGCACCAAAGTGAAGTGACACAAGCTAAACAGATTAGATTAAAAAAATGTATTTTTTATTTATTGATTTGCTTTTGTTAACCAGGTAAGTGCATTAGGCAAGAGGCCTGCCTATTTTCAAGTATGACCCAGGAGAGTACAGTACATAATCCAGAGACTTTAACACAAAACAGTTACAGACTGTTGTCAATAACAAGCTTCAGACAGAAACAGACATAAATTGAGTAACTTATTGCAAGCAAGCACAAGTAGCAGTTACATAACAGAGATGTCCATTACAGAGAAAATCAGGGTATAACAACAGTAGCCATCTTCACAGGGATGGGTAGGACTAGTGACTCAGGCAATTCAGTACAGTTCAGTACAGTGACATCTAGGTAGAGCAGAATAAGGTTAAGTAGGAGGAGATCTGGTAGGCTTAGGTACAGTGGCTTGACAACGTAACAAGTGGGAAACTGAATAAATATCAGAAACAGCAACTGAAGGCCCAAGTCAGGTCTTCCAGTAAATAATGGAATGTCTCTGCATTTCCAGTTAGCCCACAAATCCATCGGTCTCCAGGCAACTACTAATAAACAGGGGAAAACACACAAATATTAATAAAAAAGCCAAGGAACATGAACTCAGTATTGGAAGCACATTACTCTGTCTATGGCTATGTTTAATCAGTGGTACAAGATGAATCCTCTTACTAAGACCGGGGTGGGGGGTGGTTAAAGAGCTCCCAATTGTATTATCCACAATGATTTGCTCAACAAAATCAAATCATTTAAGTTCCCACCCCTTCTACCCAACCTCAGTCTTTCAATGCCACAAAACTTAAACGGATGCCCATTGGCATCATTTTGTAAACAAATGTGATTGGCCACCGGATTCACCAATACATGTTTTAAAATTACGGGTGGTGTGCCAGCCCAGTGGCACTGAGGTTTAAGGCGCTGGACGCCACACCTCGCAACATGCCGGCGACCCGGGATCTGGAGCGACCTTGGGTGCTGAGGGTCGGCTGGGAAGGAGGAGGATTGAGTGTCCCAGGGACTGCTCTCCTCCGGGGAGGCTGGGAAGGGATAACCGTGATAGTGCTGGATCCTGGAGGTGGCTGGGGGCTGGTGCATGTCACGGTATGCTGTGGGGTTGACATGGGCTGATGCCGGATGCACTGTGCACAGACACGAACACAGAATGCCTGCGTTGTGGAGTGGAAGGAAAAAATTGAAAAACAATACCAGTCCCCATGACCAAAGATGAAGGCAGGATCTGACACCACTGCGACAGGCACACCCATGAAGCTCCCCTGGTGTGTCTTCCCCCTAAAGTCCAGTACTTTTGCCTTTGTATGGCTTGACTCTATTGCTGTGTTTATTGTGAACCATACTGTTCGATGGTCGCTAGTTCCCAGATGGCTACCCACTTCTACATCTGGAAGGAAAAAATTGAAAAACAATACCAGTCCCCATGACTGGTCATGGGAACTGAGCCAACCAATTTTTCTCGCTAATGTGATGGTAACTCCTCTCTGAAATGTGACTCATCGGTAATATGGTCCCTGGCTCACTTCCAACAATAAATCAAGCTAACCTAGGCTAAAATACTAATGGTTTGGAAACTGACTTGCCATAGGAAATGGTGAGTGCCTAAGGAATGCACTAGCAAATGGGCAGGAAAGAAGGGTGGAAGAACAATGGGGAATAATAAAACTGCCATCACAGAGGTAACAAGCCTTTGTGTGAAGCAAATAAACAAAACAAAGCGATGTAAGAAACCACTATGGTTCTCAAAGGAAGTGGCAGTGAAGGTTCAAGAGAAAAGAAAGCATTCAGGAAGTATAAGGAATCACAGAAGGAGCAGGACAGAGAACTGTATCAGTTAAAGCAAAGAAGCTGGGAAGGCAGTCAGAACAGCAAAGGCCCAAACCGAGGAAAAGATAGCCAACTCAGTTAAGAAGGGGATAAAACCTTTTATAGGTACATCAGGGAGGCGAAGGAAGACCAAGGGAGGGATAGTGAGGCTAAAAAGGGGAGGGAGGGTGGGCAGAGGGTGACTGTGAAAAGGCAAAGACACTAAACAAATATTTTTGCTCAGTATTTACAAAGGAAGTGGGGGAGGTACCTAAAACAAACAGTAGAAACACTCTGGATACAGAAGTTGACACCAGCCCATTTACAGAAGAAAGGGTTCTGAAAGAACTCTTAAAACTGAAGGTCGACAAAGCAATGGGGCCTGATGGGATTCATCCCAGAATTCTAAAATAACTAAGGGTAGAACTAGTGACACCACTGACTACCCTCTTTAACAAATCATGGGAGGATGGGGTGGTACCCGAGGACTGGAGAAGGGCAGATGTGATTCCCCTTCACAAAAGTGGGAGCAAGGCAGAAGCAGGAAACCACAGACCTGTTAGTTTAACCTCAGTGGTAGGAAAATGATGGAATCACTTCTGAAGGAAAGAATTGTCGAGTATCTAGAGGCCAGAGGGGCACAGGACCCAAGGCAGCATGGATTCACAGCGGGAAGGTCATGCCAGACAAATCTGATAGATTTCTTTGACTGGGTGACCAAAGTAGTAGATCAGGGAGGGGCTGTGGACATGGCCTACCTAGACTTTAGCAAGGCATTTGACACAGTCCCACACAAAAGATTAATATACAAGTTAGCCAGCCTGGGAGTGGTTCCCAAGATGACAGCCTGGGTAAAGAATTGGCTGGAGAATAGGACACAGAAAGTAATAGTAAATGGAGTCCTCTGAAGAGGGGGGTTACTGAGCAGGGGTGCATGGGGTTCAGTATTAGGACGGTCCTCTTCAATGTCTTTATAGCTTACATTGCAGAGGGACTGGAAGGAAAAAGTATGTCTCTTTGCAGATGACTTAAAGATCTACAACAGAGTTGATGCACAAGGTGGGGTGGAAAGGATGAGAAGGACTTGGCAAGGTTAGAGGAATGGTCAAATGTATGGCAGCTTAGATTCAATGCTAAGAAGTGCAAGGTAATGCACCTGGAAAACAAAACCCAGGGAAGAGTACACAATGGGGTGAGATACTAACAACAACAAAAATGGAAAGGGACCTGGGGGTAGTCATATCAGATGACCTAAAGGTGGGCAAGCAATGTGAGAGGGCAGCAAGGAGGGCTGGGGGATACTGGGATGCATAGGGAGGCATCACCAGTAGAAAACAGGAAGTTATTATCCCTCTGTACAGACAGTTGGTGAGACCCCATCTGGAGTACTGCATGCAGTTCTGGAGACCCAATCTCCACAAAGACACAGACAGGATGGAAGCTGTCCAGAGGAGGGCAACTAAAATGGTGCAGGGTCTGCACCGGAAGACATATGAAGAGAGACTTAAGGAGCTAAATATGTATAGCCTCGAGGAAAGGCGGGAGAGGGGTGACATGATAGAAACTTTCAAGCACCTCAAGGGAATCAACAAAGTCCAAGAGGGCAGCATCTTTCAAAAAAAGAGGTATGCAAGAACAAGGGGGCACAATTTAAAGATAGAAGGGGGAGGCTCAGAGGTAATTTAAGGAAGTATTTTTTCACAGAGAGGGTTGTAGATGCATGGAACGGCCTTCCAGAGGAGGTTGTGGAGTCAAAAACAGTGGTGGAATTCAAGCACACATGGGACAGTCATAAGGCAATTCTAGGGGTTGGGGGTAGGAAGAAGTGGGCTGCTGGTTACCTAGGATCTGCAGCTTATCCATTAGGTAAGGAAGTGGACAGACTGGGTGGGCCAAGCGGTCCTTATCTGAGGTCAAAATCTATGTTTCTATGTTTCCACGGTGAGAGGGTTAAGTACCAGCCGTGACGTGGCCTGGGAGGGGCAGGATATAGGGGTTTCAGAGCTCTAGATGCTGCAGTTGGGGCAGTGGCCAAGGTGACAGCTGGATGGATGGTGGGGAAACCATAGGTACAATCGCCCCAGCCAAGGAACAGGTATAAAAGAGTGTAAGAAGAAAAAAATTATGGGTGGTTTTCCCGACGTAAAATTGATTAGTGTATTTAAGTGACACTGCTAGCAGCCAGCAACCCACCTCGCTCTGATGAAGCCTCAGGGTGAAACCAGTTTGGGGCTTTGTTCTCCCGTGCTGCTGCTGCTGCTGCCTAGTCTGATTGTGAGTACACTCTCATTTGTTCACTATTTTTTACATTGTTTATATGAATAAATGAATTTTTGCAGCCTGCACTGGTACCAGTCTTTTTGTTTCCTGCTTGTGGTTTTTGACTGGGCACAGTTACAGCCTGTGGAGTGTTGTTTGTGCTTGCACAAATTGATTTCTTAGATGCTCACAGAGAATTAAACCATCAGTTGCTGTTTCTGTTGTTTCTTCAATTTCCCACTTGTTACATTGGCAATTGTTTTTAATCTAGTCTGTTTAGTTTATGTCCCATCACTTTGGTGCTTCTAATTGTCTTCATTGCTTGGCTTAGCCATTTAGATTATTTAACAGATTAGTGTATTTAAGTGATACTGCTCGCAGCCAGCAACCCACCTCCCTCTGATGAAGCCTCAGGGCAAAACCTGTTAGGGGCTTTATTCTCCCGTGCTGCTGCTGCTTAGTCTGGTTGAAAGCACACTCTGGCCCAGATATTCAAAGGAGTTGCGCATGGCGCCCAACAATTATTCTTCATCGCAACCATGATGCGCCCCGGTGCAATATTCAAGCGGAATTGCGCCTGGCACAAATCCCGATGCACCAGAGCACATCAGTAATGTATGCAGGCACAGGTGGGGGGGGGGGCGTGCTCATGCATACTCTACACATCGCAATATTCAGCCCAGGATGTGCTGAGCTATGCATGCGCAACCCCTACTTGCGCCGCACAAAGTTGATCCCAAAAAAAAAGGAGCAATGGATGGCCACCCACAGGTGAGCTGCTGTATTGCAGGGCGCAACACGGCAGCTGCCACCTGTGGATGGCCACCCGAGCTCCAGCTGCACCTCCGTGGTGGCGCCCCATGCCCGATCACGGGCATTGGTATGAAAAAATAGAATCCTATATCCCTGGTGGTCCAGTAGACCGCTGTCATCCCGATCGCAGGCTTAAGTAAAATAATAAAGATTCCTATATCCCTAGTGGTCCAGTGGACTGCTGTCAGCCCGATTGCGGGCTTAAGTAAAATAATAAAGATTCCTATAACCCTGGTGGTCAGGGCAGCTGTCAGCCCGATCAGCGGGCTTAAGTAAAATGATAAGATTCCTATATCCCTGGTGGTCAGTGGACCCCCTCCCCACCACCCACTGATCCCCACTGCCACACCCCATCAGTGGCGGCGGCAGCACCACCCGCCTGCCGCCGACCGCTCACCGACCGAGCACCATCAGTAGGGCTGTCGCCCGGTGGCTACGGCTGTGGACCAATGGGTGTACAGCCCTACCGACTAATGTCGGTCGTGGGAGTGACTGGCCGGGTGAGGGTGCTGCTGCCCGCCGCAGCGGCGGGGAGCGAGAATCAAGTGGGTGGGTCGGGGAAGAGGTCTCTGAACCACCAGGCCACAAGCTGACCCCGCCAAGCCTGATCGGGCTGACTATCCAGACCACCGGGGTTCTCAAAATCTTGTATTGCAAACCGCGATAAGACGACAACTGGACCACCAGGGTTATAGGAATCTTTATTATTTTACTTAAGCCCACGATCAGGCTGACAGATTTGCACTGGACCACCAGGGTTATAGGAATCTTTATTATTTTACTTAAGCCTGTGATCGGGCTGACAGCGGTCCACTGGACCACCAGGGATAATGGATACTGTATTATTTTTCAAATGCCCACGATCGGGCTGTGGGGCACATTGCCGCGCTGCAGGGGGTGTTGGTCCCCGACGGCTGCTGCCTGGCACGGCGCCAGGCGCAAGTCGCCGGGAATCGGCGCACCTGCATGCAAATGGGGTCATAATGGCATGCAAATGGCCCCATTTGCGCCTTGCATACATTATGGCCCCATTTGCATGTGCACTTTTGAATATTGCAGTTGTTGCACCTAGCGCAATGGAACTTGCGTTAGTGCATCCCTCTGCTCCACTCTGGCCACTGCGCCATATGCACTGTGGGTGGCCAGGGTGCGATATTCAACTATGCTGAGCCATGGCACTGCTCCATTGAATATCGCCCAGTCAATGCCCCTGCGCAGCCAAGTTGCACTGCGCCCAGGCTTGCGCCACAGCCTGGCGCAGTTTGAATATCTGGGCCTCTGTGTTTGTTCACTATTTTTATACATTGTTTGTGTAGTGCATGTGCTGGTTTGGCATAGAGCTTGCATAAAATAGAGACACAGACACTGAGGCTGGAGCAACAACTCTGACTATGTATTATTTTCACTGCAGCCAGGACGGAAAACATAACAACAAAACAGCAGATTTATGTACTTAATTTATTTATTTATGTCTTTGATAACCGAGTGGGTGCACTGATCCAAAGGACCATTTTCAGACACAACCCGGGCCACAAGCATGGCACATTGAGTAAGGCATATGCAGGGAGCATGACAGTATAACAGGCATCACAGTTCTGTGAATGAAGCAAGGAACATGGGGATAATACACAAATTGAATTACAGTAAGGTACAGATTCAGCCTAGCTAGCTACATGAGGATTATACTTGCAGATTCATTACTTTGATCAATAGAGTCCATGCAATATGCCTCATCTCCCTCCCCTAAGACTACATGTGTATAACACTTGAAATAGCCCCGGTTTACTTACGACACCCTTATAAGCAATTTAGTGGAACAATCAATAAGTCCATTTACAAATCAAGTTTCTCAGGTGGCTTGCATTTCCTTGAACACTACCCTGTGGAGGTGGTGTGTTGACAACACTGTCGAGTTTGGGAGCCAGCTCAGAGGGCGCGGGCTGTTCAGCATGGCTGCTCTCTGGTGTAACAGGACTGGTTACTGTCTCAAGCAGGGGGACTGGTGCCTGCATAACTGGAGGCACCAAAAGCTTTGCTTCTTGGGTTTGGAATGTGGTTACACCGGACTCCTTCAACTGGTCAATGTGGCGGTGCCAGAAGATAGCGGGTGCCACTTGTACTATGTAGGGCAGAGGACCTGTCTTTGTACTTAACACTGCTGGGAGTCATGCATTGATTCCTCTGTAATCACGTGCCAACACTGTTTGACCATAGCTTGGCCCATCTGATTTTTCCTAACCTGCAGGCTTATATCCAGCCTTGTGCATCAATAATGTGTCCGCAGTAAGCCACTGAATCCTTGAAAAATTCACATTTTGCGCGACTGGCTCATAGCCCATGTTCCTCTTGGTGTTCCAATACCTTTTTCTGGGTTTCCAGGTGCACTGTATCACTTGCTTCTGTCACAATAATGTCATCTAAATATCACAGTGTTTGTGGAATACCTTGCAACACTTGGTCCATTGCCTGTTGCCATATAGCTGGGGGGTGGGAGAGGCAATGCCAAACAGTAGCCTGTTGCACTGGTACACACCTTTTGTTGTATTGACTGTGAAGTATGCCTTGGTGCTTTCCTCGACCTCCATCTGTAGGTAGGCTTGTGACAGATCAATTTTGCTGAACTGTTGTCCTCCTGCTAATGTGGCAAAAAGTCTTCAATCCATGGCAGGGGGTATTTTTCGACTTTCAGCACTGTATTTATGGTGACTTTAAAATCTACACACACTCTCACAGCACCACATTTCTTTACAATAGGAACGATGGGGGTCCCTCATTCACTGCAGCTCACTTTTTTAATTTTTTATCTGTTTTACTCCCACATCCTGGACATGCTTGGCTCTCATCCGGCCACCGCCCATCACCTCCATCCCATTAGGCCTTCACCACTGAAGCTCCCATGGCATACCCTCCCCCCATTGGTGAGGCAGCGGGAACCCCCACCTGCCAACAAGGATCTAGCATGGGGTGTTACCTCTGAGATGGAGCACAACGGCGCAGACATTAAGCTGCTATGACCAGCCACCAGGGTCCTTTTTCACTCTTTCGGTCTCTGCAAGAGCCAGCGTACAATGGTGCTGCGGCAGGCTCACGCATGCTCCTGCACACAGGCCCACCAGCATCAGCTGTGCTGTCTCTGCTCAAGTCTTTATGGCGGCGCGACATAGATCCCCAGCCACCGCCAGGGTTCAGGTGTGCACCGACCGAAGCTGATCTCCCCTCCCCGGAGATGGAGAGCTGTCCATCGGATACTCGATCCATCTCCACACCGCTGACCTCCAGCAGCCCACACTTGTTACCAAACACAGGTTGCCGGCATGATGCGAGGTGTGGCATCCAGCACCTCAACCCTCAGCGTCACCAGGCCGGCACACTGCAGCTCACATTTGAAAGTATGCCCTCTCTCTCTCTCCAGGTGTTCCAACTCTGCCTCTGCCTTTGGGCGAATACTGTAAGGGACAGGTCGGGCTTTGTGGAACTTGGGTGGTGCATTCTCAACTAGGGTTATTTAGCCTTCATGTTTTTTAAGGTTCCTATGCCCTCTTTGAACACCTTCAATGCCTGATTTAGTATACTTTCCAGCCGCTGCTCGACTGTACCAATGGAGCCTGGTGCAGTGGACTGCAGCATTTTAACAGATTTCCAGTCCAGAGGAATCTTTTATAGCCATTCACAGCCCCACAAGGCTGGGCCGCCCTTCTCAATGACACACAAGTCCAACAAACACTGCTTATTGTTGTACTCCCCATTCACTTGCAGCAGTCCCAAAGGTACTATCTTTTCTCCAGTATACATTTTTAATAGTATAGACATCTCTCTCAGTCTGATATGTTTAAACTTTTTTTCATATTCTGCACGTGAAACGACGCTGCAGACCCCATGTCCAGTTCCATCTTAAGTGTTTTTCCCACCACCTGGGGTGTCAACCAGACTGATGACCTGTCCTTGTTGCTCACGCTATATATTTCCAAGCTGGCCACTCCACTCTCACATTCTGTATCACTACTGTCTCTGCCCAAAGAATTTACATCAGTATTTCTTTTTCTATGTGCTGACTTGGTCTTTTCTCTATCCCCCTTGGTGCAGCAAACCATTTGGATATGTCCCTTTTTATTACACCTTCTGCAGTATACTTCTTTAAACCGGCAATCACAAGGGGTGTCAGATCCCTTTCTACACTGATAACATGGGTCTGTCTGCTGAACTGACCACCCATTGCCTTGTGCCCTCGATATTTTATGCATTCCTGTTTCAGATTTAGCTCTGGTTTGCAATTTGACTGCATCCCTTGCTGCTTTCTCCTTTGCGACTCCAATGTCAGCACTGCATTTGAAAGTGAGATTTTCCACACTTAACAGTCTTTTTTGTATGCCTTCATTAAGCAATCCATACACAAATCTGTCTCTTAGGGCATCATTTAGTCCTTCTTTGAAAATACAGTGTTCTGATAGCCTTTTTAACTCGGATGCAAAGGAGAAGATAGATTCACCTTCAAGTTGATTCCGCTTGTGAAACCTGAACCTTTCTGCTATAATCAACGGTTTGGGTGCCAAATGCTCTTGGACAATTTGCACTATTTCTTTAAAAGTTGTATTAGCTGGTTTCTCTGGAGTGGTCAAACTGCGTACTAAACTATATGTTTTTCCTTCCATTACACTCAATAATGCAGCCACATGTTTCTCTGGGGGAATCTCATTTATTTCAAAATACTGTTCCAGCCTCTCTGTATATGTAGGCCAGTCTTCCACAGCACTATCAAAGGCCTCTAGTTTTCCAATGTGGCCTGCCATTGTACACTGTTGTGCTTAATTCTGCAGTTTATTGTATTTACAGTTGTAGCAGACCCTTCCCATAGGATTCTTGAAATCCTGTCGATAGTGTAGCACATTTGCTGGTTTGACATAGAACTTGCATAAAATAGAAACACTGAGGCTGGAGCAACAACTCTATGTATGTGAAAAGGCAGAGATACTAAACAAATATTTTTCCTCAGTATTTACAAATGAAGAGGGGGAGGTACCTAAAACAAACAATAGAAACACTCTGGATACAGAAGTTGATACCAGCCCATTTACAGAAGAAAGGGTTCTGAAAGAACCATTAAAACTGAAGGGGGACAAAGCAATGGGGCCTGATGGGATTCGTCCCAGAATTCTAAAACAACAAAGGGTAGAACTAGTGACACCACTGACTACCCTCTTTAACAAATCATGGGAGGATGGGGTGGTACCCGAGGACTGGAGGAGGGCAGATGTGATTCCCCTTCACAAAAGTGGGAGCAAGGCAGAAGCAGGAAACTACAGACCTGTTAGTTTAACCTCAGTATTAGGGAAAATGATGGAATCACTTCTGAAGGAAAGAATTGTCGAGTATCTAGCGGCCAGAGGGGCACAGGACCCAAGGCAGCATGGATTCTCAGCGGGAAGGTCATGCCAGACAAATCTTTTAGATTTCTTTGACTGTGTGACCAAAGTAGTAGATCAGGGAGGGGCTGTGGACATGGCCTACCTAGACTTTAGCAAGGCATTTGACACAGTCCCACACAAAAGATTAATATACAAGTTAGCCAGCCTGGGAGTGGGTCCCAAGATGACAGCCTGGGTAAAGAATTGGCTGGAGAATAGGACACAGAGAGTAACAGTAAATGGAGTCCACTCTGAAGAAAGGGGGGTTACTAGTGGGGTACCGCAGGGTTCAGTATTAGGACCGGTCCTCTTCAATGTCTTTATAAGCGACATTGCAGAGGGACTGGAAGGAAAAGTATGTCTCTTACAGATGACACAAAGATCTGCAACAGAGTTGATGCACAAGGTGGAGTGGAAAGGATGAGAAAGGACTTGGCAAGGCTAGAGGAATGGTCAAATGTATGGCAGCTTAGATTCAATGCTAAGAAGTGCAAGGTAATGCACCTGGGAAACAAAAACCCAGGGGAAGAGTACACCATGGGGGTGAGATACTAACAACAACAAAAATGGAAAGGGACCTGGGGTAGTCATATCAGATGACCTAAAGGTGGGCAAGCAATGTGAGAGGGCAGCAAGGAGGGCTGGGGGGATACTGGGATGCATAGGGAGAGGCATCACCAGTAGAAAACAGGAAGTTATTATCCCTCTGTACAGACAGCTGGTGAGACTCCATCTGGAGTACTGCGTGCAGTTCTGGAGACCCAATCTCCGCAAAGACATAGACAGGATGGAAGCTGTCCAGAGGAGGGCAACTAAAATGGTGCAGGGTCTGCACGGAAGACATATGAAGAGAGACTTAAGGAGCTTAATATGTATAGCCTCGAGGAAAGGAGGGAGAGGGGGGACATGATAGAAACTTTCAAGTACCTCAAGGGAATCAACAAAGTCCAAGAGGGTAGCATCTTTCAAAAAAAGAGGTGTGCAAGAACAAGGGGCACAATTTGAAGATGGGGGCAGCTCAGAGGTAATTTAAGGAAGTATTTTTTCACAGAGAGGGTTGTGGATGCATGGAACAGCCTTCCGGTGGAGGTTGTGGAGTCAAAAACAGTGGTGGAATTCAAGCATGCATGGGACAGTCATAAGGCAATTCTAGGGGGTGGGGTTAGGAAGAAGTAGGCTGCTGGTTAGCTAGGATCTGCAGCTTATCCATTAGGTAGGGAAATGGGCAGACTGGGTGGGCCAAGTGGTCCTTATCTGCCGTCAAATTCTATGTTTCTATGTTTCTATGTAGTACAGCAGATTCAACCTAGATATCTACATGAGGATTATACTTGCAGACTCACATTAGCAGATTCATTACTTTGATCAATATAATCCACGCAATATGCCAAAGTTTGTATGAATAAATGTATTTTTGCAGCCTACACTGTTGCCAGTCTTTTTGTTTCCTCCTTTAGCATATGAGAACATGATGTGTAATCACCATTTAAACTCCACAGTCTGCTGTCTGCTTAATTAGCCTCAAAAGAAACAAGCTACAGGAAGGTGTGATGTGAAATATTACAGTTATCTTCAGTGAGCTTTGCAAACTGTCCGAGTTGTAATATAGAGTTTTTCCTTTTAAACTGCATTAAATATGTGTGTTTCCAGAGAGTTTTTACAGGGTATTTGTTCTTTCAGCATAGAGATACATGGTATAAATAGTTGCTTTGACGACATGTTTTCATAAGCTAATGTAGCTCTCTTGGACAATGGGATTTCAACAACCATAAAATGGAGACCCCCAGGGTATTCACAGAGGGCTACCATGAACAGTGAAAACAAACTAAAGCTAGCACATATAGCCCTAACAGCTACAGGAAAGGAGTTTTCTGTTGACAAGGAAACAAATAAATTTTACATGATATGAGGGTGTAGTTTTGCATTAACTGCAGGTTCAGAAAGTCACACCCTTTTAAGTTTGTCTTTTTTTTTTTTTGTCAATTCTGTGTTCTTCACTGGGGCTTAGGGCATTTCTCCAAGGAACCTACTCATCTGCTGCCTCTACTCCCTGCCTGAAACCCTCCTTACCTGATCTCCTCTCCTGGCATTCCTCCAGCTTAGTCAAGCCACCCACCCATGGCTGTCTTTCTGGGAATTAGATGGAGAACTGAGGAATCCAGAGGACAGAGCAGGAGACCAAGAAGTCAGGCCAGGCATTGGGATGTGGGCAGGACACTGGGACCCCCTTTTCCTCCACTAGGCCACCAGGGTTTTTCTCATTATAGTTTACTCCCCTGGAGCGCAGTCATGCAATGTTGGCAGCGCACCCAACATGCAGCCATCTGCCGCCACTCCACCACCAATGTTATGTCAAGCTTACACTTCCCTTGGGGTCCCCGGTCTCCACTAGGGGCCACTATAGAGTGAAGCTAACCCCGGTACCCTCCCCAGGAGTGGAGAGCAGTCCTCCAGATGCTCAATCCCCTCCCTCCCCGACAACCCGAGTCCACTCCTGAACCCGCGTCACCGGCATGGCGCGAGGTGTGTCATCCAGCGCATCAACCCTCAGTACCACCAGGCCGGCCCTTTTAAACTTGTCAAAGTGAAGGGGTGCATAACGGTGTTGAAAGTCTTGGCCAGGTCAACAGATAATACAGATGTAATCAGACTCTGTGCCATTTTGGATAGGATGGAGTCAGTGAGCCAGAGGGAGTGAAGCAGAGGTGGAGTGGTGGTGCATCTGGAAGCCAGACTGCAAAGGGATGAAAAGGAAGAGGAGTCATGGAAAGGGGAGAATTTGGAGAGGACTAGATGCTCCTGGAGTCTGGTCAGGGCAGGTAAAACAGAGATTGGCTAATAGTTCCCAGAAGAGGAGATGTCTCCTCCCTTTGGGAAGTGGGATGGCTGTTACCCATTTCCAACCATTAGGGGTAATGGCTAAGGAAAAAGAAAGGCTGAGGATAATAGTGATGAAAATAGCAATGGTGGGAGCAGAGAGCTGAAGGAGCTCGAGCTTAGGGTCGAGACCATCAGGATTCAGACTTTTAAAAGGGTTTATAGCTAAAAGATCCTTAAAGAGCAGCTGACACCTTCGGGAGAACTTTAACCAAACATAATATTTAGACACAGTTAAGCTTGTATTTCACATTAGTGCTGTATTTCTCCTCCCCATTATTTATTACTGAGGTCATCTGCATGAAAACAGGATCGTTGCTACTAAAGAGTTCATCTATTCCTGTTCCTTTCTCCTCGGTTGTGACGTCACAGTTACTCCCATGCCAACAGACTGTGATGTCACAACTGAGGATTATGACATGAAGTAGGGAGTAAGTTGCAGAGGCAGATGAACTCTAAAGGAACTCTAAGGGCTAGAGATCATGTATTCTTGCAAATTTCTTTAGTAATGAATAACGGGGAGGAGAAATATATAGGATATATATGGAATGCAAGCAGAATTGTACCTAATTATTTTGTTTTTTTAAGTTTTCTTAGAGGCTTCAGTAGCTCTTTAAGTAAGGCAGCCAGTGGTGAGGGAGGAGAAGGGGTGGAAGAATAGGGAAAGGGTGGTACAGGAGGAGGAAACAAGCACAGGAGGTGAAGAAAATATGAAAGGAGGAGGAGGCAACAGCAACAGGGTCAGAGATGGGGGAGTTATCCAGCCTGAGGTCTGGGGAAAGAGGGAAGGTCAGTGGGGAGAATAGAAAGTGAATAACCTTCCAGAACTTTACTGGGATGACTTAGATGGTTCTGGAGTGTCAATGCAAAGTATTTGGACTTTACCAGCCTGGTAGTTGTAGTACAGGCATTATGAAGGGATCACTATGTAACCCCCCCTACAAATGGGGGTTCCTAAAAAAGCCTCCTAGGAGCTTGTCTAAGTGCTCTCAGTCTGAATGGTGTTCGGCGTTTAAGCCGTTTATCTGTGAGTGCTTTTAGAGCCTCTGGTACTGTGCCTTTAAGAGCTGTCTGCTTGCAGACTTAATTAGTTTGTTTGGGGGGGGGGACTGTGTATTTAATGCTCGAATTCTGCCCAAGCTGCTGTCAAATTGCTCTGTTTTTGCAGTCACTAAGAGTGCAAAAGGAGCCCATCTGAAAGCTGTAACTGTTTGCCTGAAATCATTTAAAGCATTAGCAAAATTGTAGTTTGTCTAACCTGCCTTTATTATAGCTGAGGCTCTGTGTGTGTTACCTCTCCATTTCGACCTAAACTGCTGTGCTGGGCCAGTTAGGTTAAGGGTGCCCTAAAATGGAGCTTGTGAATGAATCAGAACTTGGACTCTTAATTTGAGCCAGCCACAAGGGGATTATATGGGCAGTGACTCTGGGAAATGTAGTTTTGACCTTGGCGCCTTTTTCTACCAACAAAGGGAGTCTTATTGTGAGTGACAGCTGAATCAGCCAACAGAATAGTGTGGAGCTAAAGGAAATGCCCTGCTCTGTGACTGGAAAGATCAGATCAGTTGTTGCAGTGAAGAGAGAAGGAGCTGTCTGCTTCTGCGGTGTATAGTTTCATGTGGGAAGTGCGTGTGAGGCCCTGAGTTTCGGTCTGCAGCTTTTGTGAGTGCCAGTTTGGACTGAATCTGAGTGGTGAGGAGAAAGAAGCACTAGAAGTGTGGAAACCAGGCTCACTCTGTAGAAGACTGAAGAAATTGCTGAATCGCGCTCGGTCTGTCAGGAACTGAAGCTGCTGTGTGTGCTCCCAGGTATTTTGCAGTAATTGCAATTGGGATCGAGGAGCAGCCTGCCTGGTATAGTACTTTCCTTTTACATTTGAATGTGCGTAGTGCTTGTGGGGAATCGCTATTTCCAATCCCAAGTGCTGTGTGCTGTGTGTTGAAGCTGGAAGCAAACCCCAGCTTGTCTCGGACTAAATCCGTTTACTATCAACTGCAGTGGGGTCCAGTCACAAGGACCTTTTCTCCATGCCCTGTTCTTCTGGCAATCCAGAAGGACGTTCTCCATCCGATCCTCAGCTTGGGTATTGTGAGTACAAATCGGGGTAGCTCCCTGCAGCCTGTTTTCAATCACAAGTGTGTCATCTAATTCTTGTTGTTTCACTGCTTCATGGACTGAGCCATCTGGCTCCGAATTACAATTGGGTGTTGTGCATATATTTCCTTTTACAGGGTCTTATGCATCTGCACCTGCCGGTCAACCCTGGGCAATGGACCCTGCTAGCCCCACCCCAACCTGGGTACCCAGAGTATGACTTTTCAGCCCCTGTATGTGTGCACAGTACTGTGATTTAATGCCACCAGTTAACCTGATTTCCCCTTCCCATGTTACTGCCCCCTAAATAAATCAGATTTGTTGTTGTTATACTATAAATTGTCTGTGGTGTTGGTACTTATGAAAACAGTATTGTGTTTTGCTGTGTATGTTGTTTAACCTTATTTTACAGGGGGCCCTCAGAGACATGCTGCAGAATCAGTCTCGAGCGTAAGTGGTATCTATATGAGTGAACAGTGTGTATACGTAGGGTATTGGGGCTGTAACTCCGGTGTACTGTGTGAGCCACTAGAGGGAATAAAAGGGGGTCTCAGAGTCCCAGAGGGCTGTGACCAAGCTAGTCTAACCACTACAAACACTGACCTCTGGGTGGAAGCACCCGCCATAGGACCTAGGCCCCTCAACCTGTCCGTAGTCAAACAGGCAGGGGTAGTAGCCCTTGGGATAGCACCACCTAGGGGTTACATGACAAAGAAGTAAGTGCCTCCCCTCTCTTGGTATCTGTTTCATAAAATATGCACACCGCACTCCTGTGTGATTGTTACAAGTAAATATTTGTGTTGTCATTGGGTTGTGTATTTGAGAAAGAGTAATGTGCTCGGGGACAGCCCAGGTTCCAGTTGTCTCAGTGGCGCATCTGGTAGGCCCAATCAGAATGGTATTCTGGGAGGTCTGGGTTCATGTCCCAGCTGAGGCACTCACTTCTTTCTCACCACGCTGTTTGTATGTGTTTCGTAAAATATGCACACCACACTCCTCTGTGATTGTTACAAATAAGATGACTTCTATTGGATTGTTATATATTTTAATAAGTTTCTCTGGATATTGGAAAATTGCTTTAAGGTTATACGATTATTTCTCTGAGTTCCCTTGGTGCCAGAACAGCTCATCTTCTCTTTGCAGCTGTCTCACCCTAGGAACTCAGAGCTGATACTCCCCTAAATATGAGACACAGAAAGTATGCTGATAAGCATACATCTGAGGATAACAAGAGCCTCTCCCTTTACAACAATGATGCAGGCCCCTATCATTGCCTTTTTTGCAGTAAAAATTGGAAGGCCCACTTATAGCACTTAAAAACTGTAAGAGTTACTATATTTAATCAGTAATATATGTAGTGCATTTTAGCTGTCAGGTGAATGCCTGTTTTGTGACACAATTTTTTATTTATCTTAATCCAGGTGAACTGACTTTAGACGAGTTTATCCAGGGTGTAGGAAAAGACCGCAGTCTTATGGAGATGATCAGTAAAAGCCTTGACCTTTCTAATGTCCTCAAAATAATCCAGAACGGAAGGCGAAGAAGTGTCTGACCAGGAAAAAGAAGAATCTTTCTCTCACTGCTGCATTTGTTGGCCAAACTATTGTTTGCGGAGTACAGGGCCAGCCAGAACAGACCTGCATTCATTCGAGAGGATTTGTAAATCTTTGTGTGTCAGCTGAGCTGTACCTCATGGGTCTTCCTCCGAGCTGCACACAGGCACTGTCATTCATGAAATGGCTTATCAACGAGATGCTGAAGTTCTTAAGAGTAGAAAACGTTTGACAAAAAACAAAAGAATCACTGGAATGAGTATCATTCCTACATGACAGAAATGAAATTGCAAAAAAATGGAATATAAGGATCAGCCATTTTTAGCACTAGCTGACAACTTTTTTTAACAGCGCAGTGGCTGTTTGCTCTGCAACGGACTTCCGTCTGAACCACTTAAGGGTGAAGCAAGGACAACTGACAGAGTTAACTCAATGTCTACACTAATGCCTGCAAAAATACCTCAAGCTACTTATGTTTACAAGATATATTTTATTCCATGTACCTTAACTACTCATTCCTAAAACTGGTTATATATAAACTATTATATAAATGCCTTCTTGACCTCTATTTTCCTGTTTTATTTTTCAAGAAGCCATGAAGAAACGTCTTACCTAAGTAAAACACAAACAATTTTTAAGTATACTGGTAAATAACACACCGTTTGGACTTGTGTTGTATCGCGAACTGCTAGTATTTTTTTTTTTAATTAGAGTATAGCTTATAAAAGTATTTTATACGGTTGCTCTCTTTATGATGTATGACACCCAAAATGTTGCCATTGTGTAAAACTGTTTTTGTCAAGGAATTAAACAATACAAGTTATTTACATGGTATAGTAAACATTTCAGAATTACATTACATAAAATAAGCTTCTGCATACATTTTGAGATCAACCATACTGCACTGGATCAGAATCTACTTTCTTAAATACTTAGAGAGTACACCACTGGAAAGTAATAATAACTTTTAAAAGTAACCATCTGTCACTCTTTGTATCAGAAGTATTTGTTACCGTTTTCTTTTTTTTTCTCCCCCAATTCTATTTATTCACTGCCTACCCAGACTCACTCCAGGTGGTTGCTCAGCTCGGCCATGATCCCACCCACCTGAAGTCCTCTGTTCCTCCTCCATCGGCCGCCTCTCCTTCCACTACTCAGTCACCCAACCCCCCCCCCCGGCTCTGAGTCCCCCGAGGGGAGTCCGCCTACTCCTGGAGCTCTATCTATAATCTAGTAGAGCAGCCAGGCAGGGAGGAGAGCCGGAGGCATGATCGGAGGGACCCGGCACTGGGCATCATTGACCGGCCCCTATACTCCCCTTCACCAACCAGGAGGCAGGGTTTTTCCTTGTTTCCGCCCCCTGGTGTGGCTGTGCAATGGCGGCATGCTGAGTGAGAAAGCCTATCCACTCCCGCAGACACCCGCTGACACCAGACCCCCATCTGCTTTTTCCCCGCCCCAGATGCAATGCCCCTAGCCTCCACCAGGAGCCGCCATAGAGCGGATAAGTCCACAGAACCCACCCCAGGAGAAGAGAGCAGTCCTCCAGACACTCAATCTTCTCCTTCCCCTGCTGACCCCCAACGGCCCAGGCTCATTCCTGAACCCGGGTCGCTGGCTTGTCATGAGGAGTGTCATCCAGTCCTTCAAACCTCAGCACCACCAGGCCGGGCGGTTCTTACCATTTTCTAGTTAGATGATTTTCTACCTGACAAAACTAGGTGTGATGTATGGAACCCAGATGATAACCCATTATGACCTGATCACAGTGAATGGGGTAATCATCTTGCAAGATCTTAGCCACGTGTCCATAATTCATGAAAGAGAAGCTCACATAAATTACTGTGTCACAGCAAAGAATGAGAAAAATGACCACCCTGTTCATCATGATCTGCTAGTAGTTGCTATATATGTTGTTTTATGTTTGTTTTTGTTTTGTTTTGTTTTATTAAGGTTGTGTGGGCAGCATTATCTACCCTGCTGTAGTGAGAAGGCTGATACGTAACTCTTTCTTTTCTTTTCCCCATTATGTGTGCCACAGTGATGTGCCAGGAGGGCAGAACCACAACATGGCGCATCAAGGGAAACACAGCAACATGGTAATGCCTTTCAGGGGCTTAAATACAATGTTAGAATCCTAGCTACTCTAACTTGTATTTATGTTCTAAATTCATTTTGGTGCATAACCTGGAGGCTGACGCACCTAATTCTATTCCCTTTCATACCTTATCAACATTATGACCTCACTGACTGGGACAGCACAACTGACCAAGAGAGCCAATCACATTCTGCTAGACTAGGCACTAATGATGTCACAAACTGCTATAATAAGATATGTATGAGATACACAATGGCTAGATTCAGAATATGCCATTGATCATCATGAGTGAGGGGGCAGGACCATAACTTATGAGTGGTAGAATCACGAGTGGGTTATGAAAGTCCTGTCCCCCTCACAATGCCATATTCTGGCTGGCCTGGTGGTGCTGAAGGGTGAGGCACTGGACACCACACCTCATGCCATGCTGGCAACCTAGGTTTAGGAGTGGACTCGGGCCACTGGGGGTCGGCAGGGGTCAGAGAAAATTGAGCATCTGGACGACTGCTCTCCTCTGCTGGGGTGGGTACTGGGGATTTCCCCATCTGGTAGTGGCTCCTAATGTTAGCTTGGTGCACCAGGGACAGCCAATGGGTACTAGTGAAGTGGGCGCCTGCGCAAGGGGGCAGGAGCTTGCCCTTTGTGCACTGTCACCATTACACAACTGTACCATTAGGGGTGGAAACACAAGGAAAATCTCTGACTCCCGATAGACGAAGGCGGGACCAATGATCGGCCCCCACGCCCAATGCCAGGCTTTCCAGACCCTGCTTCCAGTTCTGCTCTCCAAGTCCCTGGTCGCTATACTGGATTATAGATAAAGTGGCAGAAGGAATTCAGCAGTCCTGCCATGGGGGACTCAGAGCTGTTGGGAGGGGGTTCAGGCGGCTGGTAGAGGCACAGAGGAGATCGGCCAGCTGGAGGAGAAAGGGAGTTGGAGGCTTCAGACAGGTGACAGCAAGGTCGTATAGCGTGTCCACACCAGAGACAGCACATTGACAGTGTGGCAAAAGCTGCCAACACATGCCTTGGGTTACTCTACATGCACAGGCAGCACCTCACCCCAGAGGCCCTGAAGATTGCCGTCCAGAGCTCTGTGGTGTCAGTTATTGATTATAGCCTCATTATCGATGGCTCTGCCACAACATCTGCCCTCCGACATATGACAACTGCTTTTAACAAAGCATGCCAACTCACAACTGGTGCCCACCGCCTCACCCACACCTGTGCCCTTTATGAACAATCCGGATGGCTCCAACTCTCCAACCGTATAAAGTATCTCACATGTGCTATGGCGGGAAAAATCAACCTTGGCCTCACCCCCGGTGTTACTGACTTGTTGCATCAAAACCCCAACCGACAGAATACCAGGAGCTCGACAACCCATATTCTACAAGTTCCTCGCTGTTGAATTACGCAAGGCCAACGCTCATTCACCTATAGGGCTCCTCGATGGATGAATGGTCTCAGCCACACCATCTCCTCTGCCTCAACACTAGGTCTGTTCAAAACTAGGCTCCGGGCCCATCTCATTGCCTCTAGCTCCTGTGAATGCCTCTCCTAGCTGATGACCTACACAGCTTTAATCCTAACTTATATACTGCTTAACCCCAGGCCCCACCAGTCCCCTTCCCCCCCAGCTCCTGAGGCGCCACTTCAAATCTCAGGTCTTCATACCACCTCATGTCTCTCCTTGCCCCATTATAGCACTTATCCCCCCACCCTGCCCCTTGTTCTCTTCTATCACTCCTTCCCATTTATTTTTTGACAAATGCCTCAGGCTGCATCTTCATCCTCTCCTCTCATCCCTGTTTCTCTGCCACCCCAGGTGCCTGACCCTACCCATTCCTTGTGGGAACATGCATCCTAGCTGTGTTCACCATTTTACCATAGCTGCCTCTGTTAACTACCTACACTTCTCCTCCTCCTCCTCCTCTATACCTTACTCTTCCTATAATTGACCCCTTTCAATAGCACTGTTGTACATGAATTGTTTACTGTTATTTCACTGCTGCTTCCTTGTTGTTTGTTATTTCTGACGTGGAACCTTTGTAAAAGAGCCTTGGCTCAAAGGTACTTGTAATTCTAGAATAAATAAAAAAAATAAAAAATTGCTGTAGACAGCAATATCGTCCAGGTAGGCGACTGCAAAGTCCCCCGTATCTTGTAACACCTGATTTACTAACAGCTGGAATGTAGTAGGGGCACTCTTCATCCCAAAGGGCATGATCTTGAACTCGAACAGGCCAATTGGGGTGATGAATGCTGACCTTTCCCTACCCTGTCAGTCAGTTCCACCTGCCAGTACCCCCTTTTTTTTTTTTTATTTCTTTTTATCCCACCTACGTCCCTACCGGAGCTGCCCCATCAGGAGTCGCCAATGAAACCCATCCCTGCCACAATCTTACCTGCTGTTCGGGTCCCTCCATCCTGCCGCGGATTGTCCCCTGGAAGGGGGCAGGTGGGGCAGGATACCCCTGTACCTTAGTGTCTCATCAGTTCTGCAAAACAGCGGCAAACAGTGGCACATCAGGACTGGGCTCCACGCTCCATCTTCCCGGCTCCAGAGGGTGATTTTCCCTTTTTCTTGTGTGGACGCTGCATGCCCAGCGTCAAGGTGTGAACGCTGACGTCCGCAGTGTCCATCCCCACTGATGCAACCACCGGAGCTGATAGGTGCACAGACCTTTGCATGTGGCCAATCAAACCTCTGAGGCGCCGACATGCTGGCATGCCCCCATCCTCCACCCCAGAGAAGGCAAGCTATCGTTGGACCCTCCAGCCTATCTCCCCCCAGCTGACCCCCAGTGGCCCGAGTCCACTCCTGAACCCAGGTCACCGGCATGGTGCGAGGTGTGGTGTCCAGCGTCTCAACCCTCAGTGCCACCGAGCCGGCTGCCAATACCACTTTGTGAGGTCTACTGTAATCAATTATGTCACCCCTCCCAGTTTGTCAAGCAGTTCATCCATGCATGGCATTGGGTGGGCATCAGATTTCATGATGGCATTAAGCTCATGACAATCTATGCAGAACTGTGTAGTCCCATCCAGTTTTGGTACAAGGACTGCAGGTGAGTCCCAGGGGCTGTGGGACTTCTGGATCACCCCTAGATCTAGCATCTCTTCCACCTCCCTTCTAATGTCCTTGAAGACTATCTCTGACACCCAGTAAGCTGTCCTATGTATGGATGCCTGGGTTCCTGTGTCTACATCATGTACCGCTAGTGGTGTCCTACCATTCTGTGCTGTAAATAAAGGAGCAAATTCTCTCAAAACAGTCCTCAATTCTTGGGCCTGTCCAGGAGTCAACTGGGGTGACAGCATGATGGTCTCCACAGGTGACGCCTGCTTGCTCTCAGCTAACAAGTCGAGAAGGGGATCTTCTCCACCTAGCTCCTCTCTGGGACTGCAAACAGCAAGTACCATGTCAGCCCTATTAAAACATGGCTTCATCATGTTCACATGATACATCCTGTGAGTGTGTTTTCAGTCAGGTAACTCTACAATGTAATTAACATCGTTTACCTGCCAGACTACCTTATATGGCCCTGTCCACTCAGCTTGCAGCTTGTCCTTTCGGACCAAAATTAGAACCATTACCTCCTGTCCTACCCCATATGACCGAGCTCTGGCTCCATGATCATACCAGGACTTTTGTTTTTGCTGGGCAGCTGCCAGGTTGCTCTGGGCCATGCCCATAAGCTCCTTCAGTGTCTCCCTGAATTTTAACACATATTCTTCTATGGGAGCCCCTGGGTGGCATGCTTACCTTCCCAGTCCTCTCATATTAAATCTAGGGGCCCCTTACCCTGTGTCCATACAAGAACTTGAAGGGTGAAAAGCTGGTCAACTCTTGAGGCACTTCCCTGTAGGCAAACAGCAGGTGGGGCAGATGTTTCTCCCAGTCCCGCCCATGCTGTTCTGCAAATGCCATAAGCATGGCTTATAGGGTCCCATTAAATCTGTCTACGAGGCTACTGGCTTGTGGGTGGTAAGGCGTTGTGCACCTCTGTACAACACCACACTTCTCCCACAATCACTTCATGAGGTCCGACATAAACTTACCCCCTCGATCAGAGATAATCTCCTGTGGAAACCCAACACAGGAGAAAATCCCCAGCAAAGCATCTGCCACCTTGTCTGCCTTAGTGGAGGACAGCACGATGGCTTCGGGATAGCGGGTAGCATAATCAACAACTGTCAGTACTGGCCAGCCCAGTGGCGCTGAGGGTTGAGATGCTGGATGCCACACCTCACATCACGCCGGTGACCCAGGTTCGGAAACGAGCCCAGGTCATCAGCAGTTGGCAGGGGAGGACTAGGATTGAGCGTCCGGCTTCTGCTCTCCTAGTCCTGGGAGAGTCGGGGGCATCCTCACCATGCAGTAGTGACCTCTGTGGATGCCTGGGGGTACTACCTGTGTGATAACAGTCGAGGGGACGTGGCAGACATTGGCACGTTGTGCCTGACATCATTGCACGTCCGTGTTCCCATGGGGAAAGAAAAAGGAAAAAGGGCTGGACGTGACCATGCAGCTTGATGGCTGCACCCTGGCCACCTGGAGGACTTATGCGGAGTCCCATCGGGGAGGGTCTGGGGCTATACTGGCTGGGTGTGCCGGGGGGGCCCTCCAGCAGGATAGCGTGATGGCCATCCTGGATCCTTCTGGGTGCAGTTTGAGCTACCCAGCTCTCCGGGCGGACAGGGCCGGTGGCTGGATGTCCCATGCTGGCTAGGTGCTGCAGCATAAGGCAACAAACAGCAACTGTGATAAGAAAAAAAAAAAAAACTGTCACTATATATACTTTTTTCTCTGAGGAACTTGGGGTATTCAAAGGACCCATAATATCCATTCCAACCTTCTGGAATGGCTCTTCCTCAAGTGGTAAGGGAATCAGGGCAGCCTTTGGCTTTGTTTCTGGTCTTCCCTATTTCCTGACACCAGTGACAGGGTTTGCAGTATTCCTTCACCTTCTTGGTAATATTGGACCAGTAGAAATTGTGGGCTAAGAGCTGCGTAGTGTGAACAATGCGCAAATGTCCAGACATTGGAATATCATAAGTTACCTTGAGCAATAACCCACGATACTCCTGGGGAACAACAACCTGCCTGCCCATCACCCCTCACTCTGTCCTGATGTCCTGTGTGTATAACAGTCCGTTGTCCCAATACACCCTATGCTTTCCTTTACCTCCCTTGGTCCCAGAAGACTCTGCACAGGCCCTCAGCTTCTCTAAGCTAGGGTCTGTCCGTTGCATTGCTGCTAAGTCTTCCCACTTACCCAGAGCATGGGGCATTCCCCTATCAGTTCCCAGGCTGAGGTCCATAGGTGTGACAGTAGGGGACTCAGTATCACAACCTTCCCCCTCTCCTGGGCTATGTGTCACCCCTCCCTCCTGAAAGCAACCTTCAGTAGCAGCTGGTTTAATTGCCACTAGGGGAAGTTCCATCCCCCTGTTATTACCTTCTTTTACAAGAACTACCGGTTGGCTGGCCTGTCTCCCAACCTCTCCTGTCTGAATTTCTGTGGGATCCCGAGGATCACAGGAGCCTCTATTCTTCAGGCTCCTGGTCACAGCACAAACCACTCGCTGTGGAACATCATTCCCCACAATGACATCCATAATGAGTTTTTCAGCTACAGCCACCTTCCTTACCCCTTCACCTGCATCTCCCCAATCTAGGGTAACACTGGCTAATGGATAAGTTTTCCTTTCCCCTGTGTAATCCCTCACAGAAACAAACTGGTTTGGCAGTATTTGTTCAGCCCCCACCAAATCCCCTTTCACTAGGGTAAGAGATGCTCCTGTATCCCTTAGCCCTTTAGTGTGTACCCTATTCACCATGACTGGATGACTATGCCCCCTCATATTGTCAGGGAGAGCATCAGTGATATAGTGGGCTCTTGTCTCTAATTGCACAGGCCCTTTTACCTTCTGGGCTTTCTTAGGACACTGCCTAGACAGATGGCCTATATGGTGACAATACCAGCATTCATCATGTTTCTTGTCCCCAACCTCCCTTTTGAGCACCTGGGGATTCCCTTCTTTTTGCAGAGGTGCTGTGGTTTTTGGTTGTACAAAATGCCCACTTTTCCCTTTCACCCCTGAATTCCCCTTGGAAGTAGCCCTGCTTCGAGCATAGTGATCCCCCAGCTCTGCAGCCTCTTTGGCAGTCTTTGGATCTCGGTCCTCTAACCAAAGCTTTAAGTCAGGTGAGCAAATCCAATAAAACTGTTCAAGCAATACCACCCCTTCAATAGCTTCAACAGAATCTGCTTTCACCCCCTCCCACCATTTTAAATATTGATGCTGTTTTGTGGCTACCTCTTCAAAGCTCATTTTCAGTCTTTCTCCTGTATCAGCAGCCTTCTCAGCTCCAGCGCATGGTCTGTAGATAATAATAATCATAAGTAACAATAATAACTTTGTTTTTCCAGCGCCTTTCAAAATTATCAGGGCGCTTTAACAATAAAAATAGATAAACAAGATGAAGTTAAAACACAGTAAAAATACAAACGGTCAGTAAAAATTCAGTAAATTCAATAAAATCAATCAGAGTAGGTTCCTTCTTCTCTGGGCTTTGAACCTCAGAAGTCACCACTTCTGGCACTAAGTAAGGTGTCACTTCCTCCATCTCAGCTGCCAGAAGGGCCTCCATGAGTTGCCTTTTATTTTTGTTTTCACTAGGCATGCCCTTCTCCCCACAGATCTTTCTCAGCTGATCCAGATTCATAGTGCTGTACTGGACAGACTTTCTTCTATCTACACTACTCTGCTCAAAAAAAATTAAACAGGATAGAGTCTATTGTCTGCAATCAAAATTCTTTTTCCCCTTTCCAAATTCTGCCCTTGATTGTGTGATGGCTTTGCAAGACCATTCAAAATCCCAGTAGCTGGCATCAGATCTGTCATGAGCCCCTGGCCCCAAAACCACGGGCAGCTGGGTAGGACCTCCTGTTTGCAGAGAGGATCCCCCTTTTTAAGAACTTGTGAGGAATTATAAGGGTTCCGTAAGACTTACCAACCTTCCTTTTCCCACCAGGAGGGTGGAAACTGTAGTTTTGAGTTCCTTGACTCTGCACTACTTTCAGTATTTAAATCCCACCACGGCCACTGGCTACGTGTTGCCTAAGTAGTTTGGTATGATAGCTAAGTGGTACTATCTGTCAAGGCACACAGTCTTTTCAAAACCCTTCTATTAAAAGGTTAAATCACACAATCAGACCCCAGGCAGAGTTGATAAGAAAATAATAAAAGTTTACTTAAAATAAAAGCATTACAGAAAAGTCTACAGTTAGGAAGAATTTTGAAATGCAGACAATATCAAAAGTAAAACTGGATGGTTTACAGAAAACACTAGATACTGTTATTCTAAACTATACCTTGTTTTGATGTTAGAGTCCAGACAAGATTTTAAATGTCCTCGCAGAGATGAGTCCTTAAGCAACAATTTGTAGCAAGTTTGTATTCCAAGTCAGTTCCTCTAAATGTCCTTTTAAATGGTCTTCAGGTGCTTCCTTGGTGAAAAGTCTTGGTTTCCAAAATTCTTTTTTTTTTTTTATTTCTTTTTATTGCAATTTTTTAACCACATACATACAGAGATAGCATTCTAAAATATCATTAAATGATACATTAAATAAATGAATCTTAATGAGCTTCTAATATGGTACATCAAAGTAAGACTTATGTAATTATATTGGTAGTAGAGCTTCAATTGGAGAGAACAGCAGGGCATGGCTTGTCCCCCTAAAGATTTTATAATGCAGGAGGATAAGGAGAATACTAGATTGCTAGACTTGGATACATTTATATAATGGTAATAACTGTATCCAGGTTATATGTCTTAGATTGTGAGAATCGCCTCAATTTGTCTCAATGAGGGATAGTTGTCATGTAACGGGATCCAGATTAGTAGTAAAAAAATATTGTGTCCAAGTCTGCCACTTCTTGGTAAAGGAGAGGACCCTACCCTGCTGTTTGACATTAAAGCTTTCAGAGTTGCATATTTCTGACATTATCTGTTTCCATTCTTGAACTGTTGGAATTTGTTTAGACATCCAACGTCTGGTAATGGCTTGCTTGGCTGCTATAAAACAGATTGGTAGGATTGTACTACCCCAGTGGGGAACGTGGTCCAGATAAATCCCCATTAAAAATTGTTCAGGAGTGAGTTCTATAGGTTCTTGAAATAAGCTTGAAAGATCCATTTGGAATGACATCCAAAATGGTATGAGACAGGGACATAGCCAAAAAACGTGGCCCAAGGTGGCAACTGAACAACCACAGCCCCTCCAGCACCTCCCATACTCCTCTGGTAGGTATTTTAGTAGGACCTCTGGGGCTCGGAAGAAACATGAATGACATTTCCATGCGAACTCCTTCCAATGGGGGAGGAGACAGATTTTAGTTCATTAAGGGATGATCGAGACCAAGCTTCAATGGAGATCTCTATGTTAAGATCCTTGTTCCATTTAGTCATAATAGTGGTGGATACTGGGAGCCCATCTCTCATCTCACAATAGATCAGTCCTATTATATGTATTCCCAACTTTCCCTCGATAAAAAGTTTTAATAGGCTTGGAGCTGGCGCAGGTAAAGCGGGGCAGATGTTCTTGTTGCGAAGTATATGGTTTCGGATTTGAAAGCAGCGAAATCTATCAGTATTTCTAAGTGAATACTGAGACTGTAGTTTGTCAAATGGAATAATGCCATCCTGGGAAAGAAACTGAAATATATGGGCCAGACCAATATCTCTCCATAAGGAGAAGGTGTGATCCATGTTATCAGTTTACAGTATTCGTAAATCTTAAGGGTAGGGCCAGATCTTCTGATTCATTTCCATAGTTTATATGTTTGTGAAGCTATGTTTGTGAGGTCTGAGGGGCTGATGGATTTTTGGTCTGAAGAGAAGAGGATCCTCTTTATATCAAAGAGGTTGTTTAAATGGAACTCTATGGTTTTCCATGGGGAGCTGTAGGAGTCAGTCACCCACAGTATTAGTATTCTTAAAAAGGCAGCTTGGGCGTATAGTCGAAAATCCGGTAGACTCAACCTGCCCTGGGAAAGGGACAGCTTTAAGGTTGACAGTCTGATTCTAGGGCGATTTTTTTTCCCATAGAAAGGTTGAGATCATTCTACCCCAGGATTTAAAATAGTATTTCGATGGGAAAAAAGGAATTGTCTGAAGAAAATATAAGGTTCGGGGAAGAATATTAGTATGTATAATTGTGATTCTTTGATGAAATGGAAAAAAAGCTATGGCCCATTGATCCAAGTCAGCTTGAATTTGAGCTGTGAGGGGTTCATAATTAATCTTTTCCAGAACCCTTGGGTCCAAGGGTAGTTGAAGACCCAGATACTTTATTTTGGTAGAGTGCCACCTAAAGGGAAAGATCTTTTTCAACTGTTGAGAGGGGGAGAACTTAAACAGTAGGATTTCAGTTTTATTGATATTAAGTTTGAAGTCGGATAGTTTTTCAAAGTGGGTTAAGATTCTCCAAGCTTCTGGAACAGATTGTGAGGGAGACAGCGAGGTCAGCATTACATCATCAGCAAACATACTAATTTTGTATTCTTGCTTGCCAATTGGAATTCCCTTAACCGAGGGGGTATTACGCAAGATAGATGCCAGGGGCTCTAAAAATAATGCAAAAGGGTATGGAGATAAGGGACATCCCTGTCTGGTACCCCTTCCCAATTTAAGGGGAGGGGACAAAGAACCATTTACTCGAATGTACGCTTTAGGGGATTTATATAAATTAACTAAACATGATATGAACTGAGAGGGAAATCGAAGCATTCTAAGAGTTTCCCACAAAAAGGGCCAGGAAACTCTACTGAATGCTTTTTCAGCATCTAAGCTTATAAATGCAGATGGAATTTGTCTGGTTTGAACATATTCTTGCAATAGCAAAGCTCCACAAATATTATCTACTGTGCTCCTATTTTTAATAAAGCCTGACTGGTCCGAATGGACAACGTGAGGGACAATATTTTCTAATCTGGAAGCCATTATGGCCATATAGATTTTATAATCAACGTTGAGTATTGAAATAGGGCGGTAAGACCCCGGATCTAAGGGATCTTTATGGGGTTTAAGTACTGGGGCTATTGTAGCATAGTCCCAGGATGGGGGGACAGACTACCTCGGGAGAGTTCATTAAATAGCATATGTAATCTTGGGATCAATTCTTTGTTGAATTTCTTGTACCACTCAGCGGTGTAACCATCCGGACCAGGACAGTGCCCTGAATTTAGTTTTTTGATGGATTCTTCGATTTCTAAGGCCGAGATGGAGGACTTTCAATGACTGGATCTGAGGAGATGATAGGGTCGGGAGGTTCGCCCGTTTTAGGAATAATATTGATTCATTTTGAGGGAAGAAGGGAGGGGGAGTATAATCTAGAGTAGTATTCAATAAAGGCGTGCTGTGACCATCTGAGTGGTGAGTTTTTCCTGTAGCCAAGTTCCTGAGTCTTAGTATAGTAGATGAACTTTTCCTATTTCTTAATTTGCGAGCCAGATGTTTGATACTTTTGGGACCTCCCCTCATGGACTGATTGACGGAGGAAATACAGGGACTGCTGTACCTTATTATCTATAATCCATTGCAATTCCACCTTTGTATTTCTTATTAACAACTGGAGATCAGCATCCCCTGCTCAATACAGCATCTGATAATTTAGTAGTTGGGCAGATAGTCTTTGGTATTCAAGTTCCCTCTCTTTATGTTTTCTGGATGAGTAGGCTATTATTTCACTACGAATGGTGGCCTTCATCGCATCCCATTGCATAGCCATTGGGACTTCAGGGTCTGTATTTTCAGGGAAAAAAGGGAAAGTCTGGTGGAGAAGGTCTCAGTAAACTCCTTATCAGATAGGATTGAGGAGTTGAGTCTCCAGAGGGAATTCTTCTTCTCTCTTCCCACATCTAGTGTGAGAATCAAAGAGTGGTGGTCTGATAGTAGATTGGGTCTCATGGTGATGTCTTGTATTAAAGATAGATGTGCGCATATTGTTGTTAATATATAGTCCAGTCTTGAATGGGATTTAAATCGAGGGGAATAGTAGGCGAAACCTGGGTTGCAGGGAAATATCCATCTCCATACATTGACCAAACCTAAATGATCAATGGTTCTTCTGAATTTTTTTGTAGTTGCACTATTCCTATGTTTTTGTGGGTTTGAGCAGTCAACATGTGGGGCCAGTGTCAGTTTCAGGTCATCATCCATGATCAGTTGACCCTGTAGATGGTTAAGCAAGGTAGTTATAAAACCCCTATATACTGGAAAGTTTGACTGTGGGGGAAAATATACACTGGCCAGTGTGACTGGTTTACCATATAATAAACCACTTATAATTGCATATCATCCCTGGGCATCTGTGTTTATTTTCTGTATCTCAAAGGGAGTGTTCCTTGGGATCAGAATTACTGAACCCCTCTTTCTCCCTCAAGGGATGAGACAAGGCCACCACCCAATACTGCCCCCCCTCAAGTTTAGTTTAAGGTGTTCGGATTCTGAGAGTTGGGTCTCCTGGAAGAATATCAAGTCGGAGGAGTTTTTAGTTAAGAATTGCATGAGTTGAGCTCTTTTGATCGGGTCATGCAACCTATTAATATTGTGAGATAAGATTTTTATTGGATTTATTATTCCCATTTACTGTCTCTATTAATAATTGTCTTTATGTTGTTTTTCCCTCCCCAGTTCAGACATGAAGAGAATCTTGTGGACCATGCTACCCATCTAAGAACCTTTGTATCATACAACAAAGCCAACCAGTTTATACTGTTGTAGTAATCTCTCAATAAAAAACAATTCAATAACTATCCAAGATCTAGTACTGACTAACAGGGAAGGGATCACAGATCTCCAGGTAGAAGGTCACCTGGGGGCCAGTGACCATCGCATGGTATGGTTCAGTTTGGCCACTACATCTAAATCATCACATTCCAAGGCAAAAATATGGGACTTCAGAGGAGCTGACTTTGATAAGATGGCCAACAGAGTTAAGCTAGCCCCAGCAAAAAGAAACACAGGTGAGTGGGTATAGGCAAAGTGGGCAAGTATTAAGGATGCAATACTTGAAGCAACATCCCATTGTGTTAGACAGAAAAGGAAGTGCAAAAGAAGAAGGAAACCACTTTGGTTCTCAAATACAGTAGCAGAAAAGGTCAGAGCCAAAAGGCTGGCCTTCAGGATATAAAGGACACAGCGGATGAAGATAGGGAGGCATACCAAACTGCCCTAAAGGAAGCAGGGAAGGCAGCAAGGCAGGCAAAGTCCCAAACTAAGGAAACACTAGCATGAACAGCAAAAGAAGGTGACAAGACTTTCTATAGCTACATTAGTGAAAGGAGAAAGTCCAGAGAGGGTATCGCTAAGCTCAAAGGAGAAAAAGGGGGCATGTGAGAAGGAGGACCCTGTAAAAGCATCTATCCTAAATAGATACTTTTGCTCAGTATTTACTGAAGAGAAGGTAGGGCAGGGCCCACAGCTCAGCACCATGGACACAGGGGGGAGGGAGGTGAGCACTACTCCCTTCACAAAAGAAAGGGTCCTACAAGAGCTCGCTAAGCTCAGGGGTGGACAAGGCAATGGGACCTGATGGCATACATCCCAGGGTACTTCAGGAGCTAAGGGTGGAACTAGCAGAGCCATTAGCAGAACTGTTTAGTGAGTCTCTGAGCACAGGAGAGGTCCCAGAAGACTGGAGAAGGGCTCATGTGATCCCGCTCCACAAAGGTGGTAGCAGGGAGGAGGCAGGGAACTACAGATCAGTCAGTCTTACCTCAGTAGTGGGCAAGATTATGGAGGCACTCCTTAAGGAAAGGATAGTGCAACACCTGGAATCCATAGGGGCACAGGATCCAAGACAGCACGGGTTTACAAAAGGAAGGTCCTGTCAAACTAATCTCATAGATTTCTTTGACTGAGTAACAAGAGTGGTGGACCAAGGAGGAGCAGTTGATGTCGCCTACCTTGACTTCAGCAAAGCTTTCGACACTGTTCCACATAGAAAATTGATAAATAAGCTGGGTAGGCTCGGGGTGGGTCAGAAGTTGGTTAACTGGGTGGCAACTGGTTGACGGGCAAAAAACAGAGAGTGGTGGTAAACGGTATACAGTCAGAAGAGATGCAAGTCACAAGTGGGGTACCTCAAG
This sequence comes from Neoceratodus forsteri, assembly GCA_016271365.2. NCBI lineage: Eukaryota > Metazoa > Chordata > Ceratodontiformes > Ceratodontidae > Neoceratodus > Neoceratodus forsteri. The sequence goes on from CM057459.1 coordinate 179,919,153, forward strand.
GATAAGTCCTGGGGCCAGTCCTCTTCAATATCTTCATTAGTGACATTGCAGATGGACTAGAGGGTAAGGCTTGTCTGTTTGCAGATGACACCAAGATCTGCAACAGAGTAGATGATCCAGATGGGGTGGGCAGAACGAGAAGAGATCTGGATAAACTAGTAAAATGGTCAGAAGACTGGCAACTGGGATTTAATGCAAAGAAGTGCAAGATCATGCACATAGGGAAGAGAAACCCTGAAGCCACCTATAGGCTGGGAGGGGAGTTGCTGGCAGTCACAAAGGAAGAAAGAGACTTGGGCATCATCATCACCGATGTCCTGAAATCATCCAAGCAGACCTCTAAAGCAGAAGGTAAGGCTAGGGGGATGTTAGGATGTATTAGTAGGGGTATTACAAGTCGTAAGAGGGAGGTAATAATCCCTCTTTACAAGACACTGGTTAGGCCCCATCTGGAGTACTGCGTGCAGTACTGGAGGCCACACCTTCACAAGGACATTAACCAAATTGAGGCAGTCAGAGAATGGCACCAAAATGGTGCAGGGACTGCATCAGAAGACATATGAGGACAGATTAACGGAGCTCAATATGTATACCCTTGAGCAAAGGAGGAAGAGGTGATATGATCAAAACATTCAAACACCTTAAGGGCATTAACAAGGTGAAAGAGTCTAGCATGTTTAAATATAAGAAAAATAGCAGGACAAGAGGACACAGCATGAGATTAGAGGGAGGCCGATTAAGGGGTAATGTGAGGAAGTTCTTTTTCACAGAAAGGGTGGTGGATGCATGGAACGGCCTACCTCAGGAAGTGGCAGATATGACTACAGTGCAGGGCTTCAAACAGGCATGGAATATGCCTAAGGGAGCAATACAGATGAGTATGAATAGATAGGCCACTGACAGAGCAAAGTCTGATGGCACATTTATAAGGTAGAAAAAGAAATGGGCAGACTGGATGGGCCTTGCGGTCCTTATCTGCCGTCAACTTCTATGCTTCTATGTAACATTATTTCACTGTATGTGTGGTTATTTAACCCTTCCCCCCCTCAAACAATCGACTGTAATTGCTACTCTAATAAGCATTACACAGATACATAAACTATTAACTATATAACCACTAACCTGGTCATTTGAACTAGATAGTGTTAACCAATAAAAAGCAAAAGCAACATTTTGCAAGAATTTCAAATAGAAAACAGTATGGGTGAAACCTTTACACATCCATTTAAATGTTAACAAACTTGTACACAAGGTGACCTCCAATTGGGAGGGACTCACATCGAGCTCCTCCTGGAACATCCTGTCCTTGGTTCCATATGGAATAGGAGAGGAATAAGGGGTTCCTAACTTGACTCCAAATATAAATATATTCGGGGTCAGCAAAAGAGCCCCTAATGGAGTGAATATATTATCACTCCGGATTAGCTCCCGGTGATACCATATCGGGTATGTGGAAACGACTCATGAGAAGCCCACTCACTGCCTTATCCTTAATTACCCAGGCTTAATTGAAATAGTATTTATATGGGGGGAAAACTGGAGTGTCTAGCCCATATCGGAAAACCCTGGGCTTAAAGTTTTAATATGATCCCGCTGGAAAAGAATTATGGATTATATGTTACTTAGGGGGGGTTCCCCCCATCAATGCAACAATTTAACCACCCCTTGTGTGAGGGGAGAGGGGCTGAACCGACCCGGCAAGCTGGCGCCTGTGTGATTAGGTAGCAAAGTCCTCCAGGGAAAGGCAGCAGAGGGCAACGTGGCATCATTCCTCACTAGGAAGGAAAAGATCACCGTCCACCCCCTTAAAATGTCGTTCTGGGGGAGTATTGGATGACTTTAACATATGGGGCACCAGAACCATATTCATTTTACGTTTGTCTAGCATTAAAAATGGTCTGATATCCCTCCCCCTCAAACTATTTGGGGACATGGCAATGCAGTACATCTCTGTATTCCAAGGTCTGGTCAATGATATCTCAAGAGATTGGAATCGTATAGCTGCTGAAGCCTAGAGTTTATTATGTTGCAATAGCTCTTAAAATCAACCCCGAAAGAGTTCCTAAATGAGCTTAAGTTTGGGCCGGGAGAAGGGAGGGGCACCCCCATGGGAGCCAGGAGACGTCGGAGTGGGAATCAGGGAGGCCGAACCATGAGCAGGAATGAGGGAACAATATTTCAGAAGACGATGCTCCCCAGTAAGGGAAATCCCCACCATCAGGGAGATCAAAGTGTGTAAATGGCAACCAGGGACCAAATCGAAGAGAGGAAGAATTTGAATATTGCCTAGACACTGGCTGAAGGCCCTCGCTCCACTCAGGATGCAGACTATCCTCCCCCAGACGAATATGCCCCAGACTCCCAAGAAGCAACCACCGCCCCCGACTCACCTCCAAATAAGCTAGTATTTCACTGGGGCTCTCAAGGTGGAGTAGAGGGGTTGCAGAATTGCTGCAGATGCTGTAAAAGTTCTCCGATTGAGGGTGACGATTGAGCTGAATTAGCACGTTCCTGCTGGGGCCACTGCCTCTGTCGCTGGCCGATTACCTCCTTGATCTTGTCAGTTATGATGCCCTTCGTGTGGAGGTCTGCTACTGCTTCCTTTGCTGATGAGTAGGTCTGTGTTCTGGAGGGCAGGTGAACTACCAATTTTGCTGGGTAAGGTGTTTTGAATTGGATTTTCTGGGATCTTAGGATTGGAAAAAGCGGACTGTAGTCTCTGCGTTGCCTCTGAGTGAAAGAGACATAATCATTGTCAAAGAGTAGGCGGGTTTGGCCCCACATTACTTTACCCTTCTTCCAAGCCTTGTTTAAGAGGGATTCTTTTGTTTGGTAGCTAAGTAGACGGATCAGGAAGGAGCGAGATGGCTTTGGACCTAACACTCTGTGAGCCCGTTCCACATCCAGTTGAAAATCTGGATCTAATCATAAAGATAGCCTGAGGAAATAGTCCATGAAGGCCCTTGGGTCACTCCCTTCCTCACCTTCTGGGAGACCAAAGACGCGGATATTACGTCTCCTACCCCTGTTCTCCACATCCTCCTGTCGGGCTGATATGGCGAGTTGCTCCGCTGCGATTGTTCGAACTGCATCCTCCAAGTCGTCTAATCTTGAGGTGTTGAGTGAGATCTGGTGATCCGCCTCAGTTGCTCGGGCCAGTAGGTGAGAGATTTCTTCTTTTATATCTTTAAGCGACTCACGAACCTCTCCACGGAAGTCCGTGATCGCCTGCAGGATGGATTCAGTATTTGGCTCCGGAATCTTTTTTTTGCCCCTTAGCCTTCATAGATTTTCTGTCTGGGCCCGGAGTATGTCTAGACTGGGCCTCCTTCATCCAATGGCAGATCCTCAGTGTCATTAAGATCAGCGATGGGCAGGAACTGATTCTTCAAAGGTTTAGCCATTGGGCAGTCTGCTATATGAACACTTCTTGTTGGGTCTAAGTTTTTTGTAGTTTTTAGATAATTGTGTCCTTTTTTTTATGTATTGGCAGGAGCTTCCCGATAGGCGTCTTCATACGGGCATTACTGGAACTTGGTCCTTGGTTTCCAAAATTCTGACTTAAAATCAGAATTTTCTATTCAGTATGTGAAAAGTCAAAATTTCCACACACTCGGGTCTAGTTTCAGAGATTTTTCCAGGCCTACACATATACTTCTGGTCTTCAGGTATATGCCAGCTGGACAGGCTATCTGACCCCAGCTAAACTGTTTATCAGCTGCTCTGAGTTCAAAATGTGTGTCTTATACATACAGGCTAGTCATCTTCAAGCCACACCCACAGTGTGATGGAGTGCAACAGTTTACCTTTTCCTCTAGGTGTCACTGTGGTTCCATGTCAGGTTTCATATCAACCCCAGTAACATCTCGTCCATGCATGTGGCTTAACCCCTGGCCCCTAGGTCATCACCCTGACCTCTTCCTGTCATGGAAAGCTAGATACCTAGTTTTCTCTAAGAGTTATGATTTCCTGACTTTATAAACCTGTCTCCCTTATCTGGAGATGTACCAGATCCACCCTAGCCATTAGAACAATTAAGGCTAGTTTTTGTAGTTTCATTCCTAAAAGCCGTTTAAAGAGACAGTGTCTTGATTCTGAAGTACATTACAGCATATACTGTACAATATGAACCCACATAAATGGATCTAGGCTTATCATGCAACAGAGTCAAGGAACAATGGCAAAAATAAAGGAGGGTATTGAAAAGGCAACAAACCTTAAGGCAGGTTAACAAGGGCAAGAAAAAAGGCCACTATGGTTCTCTAAAGAAGCATCATGGAAAGAAAGGGCAAAAAAGCCAGCATTCAGAAGGTACAAGATGACACAGAAGGAGGAGGAGGAAGAAGATAGGGGAGAGATATCAGGAGAAAAAAAGGGAGGCAGGGAAAGCAGTTAGGAGCACAAAGGTGTGTAGCCTAAGCATTGTGTGCTACTTGGCTACTACCCCTGCTTGTTGGCTACCACATAGCTTGAGGGTCCTGGGTCCTGCTACGGTGGTGATCAGGAGTTCTATCCCAAAGTAATAGTAAGATAGTACTATGCCTCCACCCAGAGAAGTTGACGGTAGGCCAGGTGTCTGCTTGGTACCACCCCCTCGGATGCTATACCTACCCACCTCCCCTTCCAACCACCCCACACACTGAATACCAAGATATTCCCAAATACCATAAACCACAGGTACTTGGCAGTAAGCTTTCACAAAAATACCCTCCACACGGCAATCGCAACAAACAAAACACAGCTTTGTTTTGGAGAAGGACTAGGGGAAGGGGTACCTGGAGCAGGGATAGCTGTGAAAGAAAAATAAAGGTTAGAGAAGTTTGCAACAACCGAGCCCTTAGGCCAGAACACCCCAGCACCCACCCTCACTGGCACCAGTGTAATCTTGGTTTAGTCTGCAAGTGTACCCTGTGATGATGCAGGCCTGGTCAGTGCTGCAGGTTGGCCAGCATTGGAGCCCTTGAAAAGTAATTAAAGGATTAAGCTTTTAAAGTTAATTTTAAACTCTGTTTTCAAACAACTTTCCCCAGTTCCTCTGATCAGGACATGCCTGAGTTACTCACGGTCCTGGAGAGTTGAGCAGTCTCTGGAGTGGGGGGGTGGAGGGGTTCCATCAGTTCAAATTCTGTAGTTTCAATTCAGAGAGGGCAGAAATGGATGGGCAGTAGTAGATGATGTGTTAGCTCAATCTTGGTTGAAGGTCTAGCCACTTGTCACCTTGATTGGTAGTCTTGCAGATTGTCCCCTTCAGCCTATTCAGACCCATTGCAGAGCACCCATGTAAGGCCCACAAAACCACAGAGGACCCAAACCTAGGAGTGGCTCCACAGCCTGGCTTCCTCACAGGTTAGAGTGCCATAGCACAAAGTACATGCCAGTGACCTCCTGCAGCCAGTAGACCCCATTCAGTGGTGGTTAGCAGAGTCCCCACCTGGCTTTGAATAGCAGCTGGGAATTCCCTCTCTCCAGCTTTCTCTCAGGCAGAAAAACAGCTCCAGTGTGTAGCCAGACCGTTAAAAGTTTCCTCTCTTCAGTACCATTTGGCAACTACAGTAATTCCAAAGTCTAGATTAACAGTACCTTCCCACAACAGGATTTTTAGCAGTAGAAACAGGTTCCTGAGGCATAGGACACCTGATCACCTTGTTCCTCTCAGTTTCTCCGAAACAGAACAGCATCCACCTTTTCTCTGGCTCATGCACAGTTTCAAGAAAGTCTCTTCCTCAGCCCAGGGTTTTCTCCCAGTATCACAGACGCTGGATCACTGCAGCAAAATGAGTCTCCTCAACACCAGCAATTTCCACCAGATGCTTGGAATGCTCAGAAAAGATGCACAGTTCCCCGTTACTGGGTAGAACCAGAACTTTATAAAGCTAGGAGAGACAGGAACAAACGATGGGCCAAAGCCAAAAAATCCATGAAGGACCATGACTGGGTCCTTTATAGGCAGGCTTGAAACTTGTATACTAAAAATGTGAGGGTAGCAAAACAAGATTTTGTACAATCCAAACTTGATAATAATCAAAAGCAGAGCCCAAGAAAATTCTGGGGGATTATCTCTGATTTGTTGGGGAAGCATAAACGTTCCTCAGTAGCTAAGGTTTGTGTTGATGGATTATTGCTGACAGTGGGGGATGGACTTGTCAATGCCTTTAATGACTACTTTATTCAGGTGAGCTCTAAGGATTCAGTCGATGGGACCAGTCGGGATCCAAATTTAGCTATAGAGAAGGACCTGATGGATATCAACCCTGATGCTAGAGGGCTGGGAGAGTTTGAGTTCAAACACATTACCCCAGAGGAGGTCCACACAGAACTCCTAAAAATTAAATATTTCCAAGGCTATGGACTATGATGAGATCCCTTCCAGACTCCTAAAACACGTGGCTCCCTGCTTAGCGTTTTCCTTGGCTCATATTTTCAACTTATCCTGTTTACGTGGTGAATTTCCAGAGGGATGGAAGATTGCTAAAGTAAGATCGGTATTTAAATCAGGAAATAAGACTGAGTTGGGCAGTTATCGGCCCATTTCATTGCTGCTGCGATCTCAAAAATCTTTGATAAAATAATTTCATGTCAACTGAAGGTTTTCCTAGAAGACAATGCCAAATTGTCTCCTTTTCAATTGGGCTTTAGGTCCCTCCACAGCACTCAAACTGCTCTTACAAAAGTGGTAAGTGATCTCCAAATGAGTCTGGACAGGAGGTTAATGGTAGGTGCCCTTTTTTATTGACCTTTCAAAGGCTTAGACACCCTGAACCATCAGGTGCTCCTGTCCAGACTCAGTGAGATCGGCTTGTCCCCCCCTTTCGGTGAAATGGTTTTCTTCCTATTTGATGGGACATAGTCAGTTTGTGGAAGTCGGCTCCTTTAAATCTGGGATTTGGGAATTGAAAACTGGAGTTCCCAGCAGTCCGCTGGTGCAGCGGTAGGGCTACTGCTCACGGCCCCAGCGACCCAGGTTCAGGAACGGACTCGGGCAGCTGGAGGACCATCTAGAGGAGGAGGATTGACCACCCACAGGCCACTCTCCTCCGGGAGAGGTAGGCTGCATGTCCCACCGCTCTACTGCTACCTGGGTGACTACAGGTGGAGGTGCAGTGGGACAGCATGCAGCAGGGTGGGAGGACATCGGCCGGGAGCTGGAGCACTGGCGTGTTGTGACATGCTCCACCCCTTAGCTCCCCTAGTGTGCCAACGTCCAGAGGGAGGGCACTGAAAAGAGAAAAAACCCTGCAATGGATACCTGGAGATGGGACCTGGCTGCCCAAGAGAAATCCACAACCAGGCTCCAGATGGGGCCTGTGCAGCATACCTGACGCACACTCACGGACTGGAGGGGACTATGGGGAGCCCTCTCCTCCCCGCCCGGGAGGGGGGAACTGAGGTCGGTTGGGGGCAGTGCTGCCAGGACCCAAAAAAGAGTTACCTGGGGAGGACCTACGGGAGCGCACACAACCTAGGGATCCCTGCGGATAGGGTTCTGAGCAGTGAGTAAGGGGGCATAAACAGAGAACATAAAAAAAAAAAGAAAACTGGAGTTTCCCCAGGGATCAATTTGGGGGCCTTTACTTTTTAATATCTACATAAATTAACTCAAGTTCCAGTCTACGGATGTTCAGTATCATCTGTATGCAGATGATATCATATTGTATGTAGAAGGGGCTTCCCTGGACGTAACTGGCATAAAGTTGCAACTAGTCTTTGATCAGATCCAGGACTTTTTTTTAAGAAACACCATTTGGTCCTGAACTCAAGTAAAACACAGACACTTTTGTTTAGAAATAAACATAATAATATACATGATCCTAAATTGAAGATTATTACCTTGGATGGTTCAATCATAAAGCAGGTTGAGCAATATGAATATATTGGCATCTGGCTTGATTTTTATCAAAGCTGGGCATTTCAAATAGACTCACTCATTAGAGGTATGAATAGAAGGTTAGGTGCCCATTACAGGTACAAAAGGTATATGTCTAGGGAGGTTCGACAGAATGTTGTTAGTTCCTTGTTATTGCCAGTTCTTGACTATGGAGATACACTCTATGGAGGGGCCATTGGTTCCCTTTTAAATAAAGTGGACCTGATGTTCCACAGACTGGCACGTTTTATTTTAGATGCTCCCTATAGAACTCATCAGTGCTTTCTATTTAATGAGCTAAATTGGGTCAGACCATCTGTGAGAAGAAATTTGCATTTATTGCATTTTTTGATTAAGGTCTGGAGTCATAATGTTCCAGACTACATTGCTGATCTATTTGAGGTTAGGGAATTTAGAAGGGGCCTGAGGACCTCACAGAGAGTTCAATTTGTCCTTCTTAATTGTAATTTAAATATTGGGAGATCCTCCATTCCATTTAGGGGAGCCTCTCTATGGAATCATTCTCCTTTGTATTTAAAATATTTAGGGGCCAAAATTAATATTTTGAAATGTAATAATTGGTACACAATTTGGTCCAACAATGCTTCTAGTTGTAATTACTGTAATGCACTTTAAAGACCGGTTTGGAAGTTTCTATTGTTGTAGCTTTGTAGCTGTTGTCTATTGTACTTAATGTGATTGTCATATTCTCTTTATATATTATATTGTGTATATATATATATATATATATATATATATAAAAAAGACAAAGAACCTCTGTGCGCAAACACTGAGGCAAGGGTTACCCCAAAGGGCATTTGGCTGAGAAGCCAAGTTTCAAGAAAATATAAAATCACACATGCCCCCACAATGCAAAGCATCACGGGCTGCATATGCAAATCACCACAGAATGTTATGCTGGTCCAACTTTAAGCAGAATTGCATGGTGCTGAAAGGCCTCTCACACAGTTTGCAAAGGGTGCTAACAGAAGACATAGACACGTTTTCCGTCCTACCAGGACTCATCAGTATGCCTCATCTGTTTGACACCCCAGTGGAATGGACCAGCTACCCTTAAGACAGTGTGCCTTGGATATGTTGTGGTGAACCCATTAAAATAAAAAACTATTTAAAAGACAAAGAACCTCTGTCGCAAACACTGAGGCAAGGGTTACCTAAAAGGCATTTGGCTGGGAAGCCAAGTTTCAAGAAAATACAAAATCACATGCCCCCACAATGCAAAGCATCATGGGCTGCATATGCAAATCACCACAGAATGTTATGCTGGTCCAACTTTAAGCAGAATTGCATGGTGCTGAAAGGCCTCTCACACAGTTTGCAAAGGGTGCTAACAGAAGACATAGACCCGTGTTTCGTCCTACCAGGACTCATCAGTATGCCTCGTCTGTTTGACACCCCAGTGGAATGGACTAGCTACCCTTAAGACAGTGTGTCTTGGATATGTTGTGGTGAACCCATTAAAATAAAAAACTATTTAAAAGACAAAGAACCTCTGTGTGCAAACACTGAGGCAAGGGTTACCCCAAAGGGCATTTGGCTGGGAAGCCAAGTTTCAAGAAAATACAAAATCACACATGCCCCCACAATTCAAAACATCATGGGCTGCATATGCAAATCATCACAGAATGTTATGCTGGTCCAACTTTAAGCAGAATTGCATGGTGCCGCAAGGCCTCTCACACAGTTTGCAAAGGGTGCTAACAGAAGACATAGACACTTGTTTCATCCTACCAGGAGTCATCAGTATGCCTCGTCTGTTTGACACCCCAGTGGAATGGACCAGCTACCCTTAAGACAGTGTGCCTTGGATATGTTGTGGTGAACCCATTAAAATAAAAAACTATTTAAAAGACAAAGAACCTCTGTGCGCAAACACTGAGGCAAGGGTTACCCCAAAGGGCATTTGGCTGGGAAGCCAAGTTTCAAGAAAATACAAAATTACACATGCCCCCACAATGCAAAGCATCATGGGCTGCATATGCAAATCACCACAGAATGTTATGCTGGTCCAACTTTAAGCAGAATTGGGTTCACCACAACATATCCAAGGCACACTGTCTTAAGGGTAGCTGGTCCATTCCACTGGGGTGTCAAACAGACGAGGCATACTGATGAGTCCTGGTAGGACCCTTTGCAAACTGTGTGAGAGGCCTTTCGGCACCATGCAATTCTGCTTAAAGTTGGACCAGCATAACATTCTGTGGTGATTTGCATATGCAGCCCATGATGCTTTGCATTGTGGGGGTATGTGTGATTTTATATATGTGTGTGTGTGTGTGTGTAACTTACACACTTTACTTGGCCTGGAACTTCGTTGAAAATGAGCTTTGCTCAATTGAATGTATTCCATTATTCGTATAGATAAAAAATGATTTACTACTTTACTTACATTAAAGGTTACATATGTTATGGATTAAAACTGACTTGGTCCTGTTTATAACAGATAAACTGTAATAGAGCCGACTACATTCTGTAGGTATATAGTTTGATTTTACTGCATATGGATTCAATATGGAGAAATGCTGTATGTGTTGCCTTGTACTTGCTCAAATAAAAATTACATTATAAAAAAAAAAAAAAGATGCACAGTTCCTTCAAACAGAATCCTTTCACCTTCAATCCTCAGCAAACCTCCACATGGATCTATGTGATAACGGCGATCGCCAATGGGTGATAGCTGTTAGGGCGACGGCATATCGCCAAAAAAATATTTCGGCAATGTACTCCCCGGTACACAGCAAAATGGCACTGGGAATTTGGGATTTTCTGCTTTATGTGGGGGGCTGTGCCCCCCGCACCCACACCCCCTGTTTAAGGATTCTCAACTCCAGGGTGGTGCAAACATGGAAAAAGTAAATATTCAGGTGCAACAAAACATACCTGCGCCCGGATCCGAACCCAGCACCATTCCCACTCTATCCCTAAACCCACCCACCACACCACGGAAGCAACTCGGCAGCTCACCACAGTGCCACCCCCTACAACCCCTCTGTCCCCTCCCACGCTCAGCATGCTCACTCCCCCCCTCCACGTGCATTGGCATGTAGCGACAGGATGTTGCTATTTCACGCACCCCACAGCCGGTCGCCCACCTTCCCCAGTCGCCTCAATGACAGGTGCCATGATTGAGTCACCCTTTCTGTAGGATCCCAATCGCGGGCACCAAAGTCACGAGATATCACTCCATATAAGCCCCATGAAAGGCCTTTTGAACTTTTCCAAACACTGCACTGAGCCCTTCTTGACTCATTCAGAGCCCAGACCAGACTGCCCCAGCTGCATCACAAATATTCACGGTTATTAGCCCCCGCTGATGATTGATTGGCAAAGGTCTCTTGGTGCCTGAAATTAGTTCACACCTCGTCCCATGAGCCTTCTCAAACAAATTTGGGTGCCCAGATAGCAGATTGTCTGTCCATTAGGGGTCAGAGAATCACAACGTGGCTGCTCCCATTCAGTCCACGCATGGTTTATGAGGAGTTCCACCTTTTGACAGGTTTGTCAGCTAAAGTATATAGCTTTTAAAAATAGTTGCCCCAGCATTTGATAGCAGTCCCTGACCCCTATTAAGTGAGTGCCAAATTATTGATCATAAGCCCTCCAGCTGCCCATCGCTAGCTCCATTATACGTAGTCCCCATGGAGCAGCGATTGGGCTCATTAATATTTATGGAGCCCTCATGACTATGCTAATTCCCCCTTCCCATTTTACCAGTGCCTACAGGCACTTCAATAACTAATAACAGCGCACCTTATCCACCTCCTCCAGGTGTCTGACCCCGGTTTAACTGGTCAAGAGCATCGGAGAAGTGTTTACACAGCCGCTGCATTGATGGCATTCCTTTTTTTTGTGTACTTTATGTTTATTAGATTTTCATCAATAAACCACATACAAATACATCACTCATGGAAGGTATTACAGTGATATACATTAGGTACATATAATAAACAGTAGCATTGAAACCCTGTAATCTTGTACAGAAGGAGGTGGGAATTCCTAAAGTAGTCCCAAGAACTAAGTCCCAAAAATGTTAAAAAAATTGCCAGCCTACTCAAAGGTGAGAGATTGCTCCTTTAGGGAGTAAAATCAACTAGGAAGTATGACACAATCAACTGATTGCTATTTAACTTAATAGTACAATTAGAGGTAACTGTGAGTTTAGACCTCTTTAGCTCTCACCCCCTATGCAAATAGCAGGAATAGGAAGACATAAAAAACAAGAACAGCATCAAACATAATCGACCTTACCCTTACCCTTAATCAAATGCTTATAGACTGTCACCTAACATTGAAATTTAAGAACATCACAGCAGTGTTATAATATAAAAAACGTTGCTCAGTAAATCTCCAGCAATATGATAACCTGTGCAGTTGTTTCAGTAGGAGCTTATGTGACGATTCTTCACGCCCTCCCATTATAAGAGCTAAAACAGTAAATATACTTACAAATATATATTTTTCCCACAATAGTCATATAAAAAAAGATATGAATCTACAAGACTCCTACTTTCCCCCAGTACTTGAACTTATCAGACCCCATTAAACTTAGAAGTCTGATATATGTAATCAGATAAGAATCTTTCCTAGGGATGGCTGCAAATTTCACTCACTCCATTGTCCCAAACTAGGCTCAAATTCATTCCTCCGAGTCTGACCCAGCTTGATGGGGATCCAAGGTTTCCCTGCAGCTCACAAATTCAGCTTCCACTTTCTCAACCCAGCGACTGCATCTTGTGGATTGTTAAAGTTCCAGGTTTTCCCTCCATAAACAATTCTTAGATGGGCAGGGAGCAAAATGAATGGATGATGCCTAGCGTCCTCGGTTGATGGCGAATTGTGTCAAATGACTTCTGTCGGGCCCTCCTCTGGTACGAGAGGTATGGATAAAGCTTAATGTCCAATCCTTTTATATCCAATGGATACATGGCACTTGTGGCAGAAATAAGGACATCTTGGACTTTGGGACCTGGAGTGCGCAAAAGAATGGTGTGAGGTTGAGATGCTCCTGTCGGCCTCACCCTTGTGTTAACCCGGTAAGCTTTTTTCAAGGAGGGCCAGTCAAATTCCTCAGGCATGCTTAAGTGCTCCTGTAGCCAGAGTGTTAGAAATTGTAAAAGGTCTACGCCCTCCACTCCTTCCGGGACCCCTACTATTCGCACATTTCCTGATCGAAGCTCATTCTCTACCACTTCCACATGACTCCTCAGCTGTGTGTTCTCCAGGGTTAAAAACGCCACTGTGGCCATAGTGAATATGGATCACTTCTCGGATTCTGCCACTGATCCCTTAAGCTTGTTAATTGCAGCATCATGAGATTCAAGCTTTAGCAAGATATTTTCAATTTTAGCATCCATACCTTTTATTGATTCCAGCATTGCTTTCCATGAGGACTCTGATGACGTTGTGGCACTCATCTCCCCACTGCATGTTGCTGCTGCATCCTTGTTCGAGCTTTGCTGCTGAGAATCTTTTGATGGTTCCTGGTGTTGCGCCTTCAGACGAACCATCTTAAATTAGGTATCGTTTTACTCTCAATAACCTCAGGAATCGAAACCTGGTATTAGTTTAGTAGTTAGATAAGTTTATATTACTGTTCTTGTATTTTATTTTCCACTAAGTGGAGAAGCTCTATAAGGTGCTTCCAACCAAGAATGGTTATCTAGTGCCTCGGTGGCATTCCTAACATGCTGTTACGCATACACGGAGCACTCCAACTGCACCGAAGTGCAGAAACGAGTTGGTGCTCTGTGGTCCAGCTCCTCCAGCCCCATCTGAAGAAAACAGCAGCAGGCTGGATGTAGACTGCAAGGGGAAACTCCAGGGGGTCACTGCCAACAAGGTAAGCCCCCGCAGAGGGGATTACAGGTGCAAACAGAGGATAATATTGCCAAGTCAGCAAAAAGGGGGATAAAACATTCTTTAGGTATGTAAGAGAAAATAGGAAGACCAAAGGAGGGATAGTATGGCTAAAAGGGGAAGGAGGGGGTTGTGTGTTATAGGACCAAGAAAAAGCAGACGTACTGAAAACATTTGTTTTGTTCAGTATTTACGGAGGAAGGTGTAGGTGGCGGACCACAGATAAGGGACAAGGGCATTAAAGGAAGGGATGTGGAAACTAGTCCTTTTACAGAGGAGAGAGTCCTCAAGGAACTAGTACAACTAAAAGTGGACAAGGCAGTGGGCCTGGCAAGCTACACCCTAGGATATTGAGGGAACTCAAGGAGGTGTTAGTTGCACCTCTGATAGCCCTGTTCAACCTATCATTAGATACAGGGAAAGTTCTGGTGGACTGGAGGAGTGTGATGTGGTCCCATTTCACAAAAGTGGTAACAGGGAGGGAGGAAGCAAGAAATTACAGACCTGCCAGCTAGACTTCAATGGTGGGCAAAGTAATGGAATCACTATTTCAGGAAAGGTTTGAAGGATACCTTGTGACCAGTGAGGATTACAGGATCTATGGCAGCATGGTATCATGGGGGGGGAGATCTTGCCAGACAAACATGATCGAGCTCTTTGACTGGGTGACCAGGGAAGTAGATCAGGGCAGAGCGGTGGCTGTGGCCTACATGGATTTCCATAATGACGTCAACGGATTTCGCAAGGGACACAGCACAACCATGGCACTCCTAGAATTTACCTCCTACATCCACAATGCCCTGGACCAAGAAGATTTAATTGACACCACCTTCATTGACCTGACTAAGGCATTCGACACCGTCAACCATTCACTTCTGCTTCAACAATTATCTTTCATAGGTCTATCTCCTGACACAACTCTATAATAGTTTCAAAGCTACCTCAGTGACCGAACACAGCAGGTAAAAATTGGCGAATCCCTCTCAACACCCCTCTTGGTCCGATCAGAAGTCCCACAAGGATCTATCCTGGGTCCTATGCTTTTCAGCATTTTCCTAAACAGCCTCCCCTCATCTTGCTAAGAAAAAAAATCCTACTCTATGCCGATGATGCTGTCATCTTCACCTCCCTCTCTGACCCCTCCATTCTTCAGTCACTACTACAAGAAAGCTTCACCAATGTAGAGACATGGTTTAAATCTCACAAGCTTATTCTTAACTACAACAAAACCAAATCAATGCTGTTCCATGGTACTCACAGCAAACATAAAAACAGAGACCTCTCTACCTCAAACAGCAAAGTTTTAAGACTATGTTAAAAACTTATTTATTTTCTCAGGCTTATCCAGACTGATTTTAAATAATTCATACTGTTGTTGTTTTTATATACTGTGGCATATGTCTGTACAGTGCCTTGATTTTGAAAGGCGCTTCATAAATAAAGTATTGATTGATTGATTGAACACTATTCCACACAGAAGACCGGTGATCAAGCTGGGCAGCCAAGGAGTGGGTCCAAAAGTAGTAAAATGGGTAAGACATTGACTAAGCAACAGGACTCAAGAGGGTGGTGGCAAATGGTGCTCCTTCTGAAGAAGGCAATGTGACCAGCAGGGTGCCATATGAGTCAGTACTAGGCCCAGTTCTCTTCAATGTCTTTATTAACAACATCTACAGGAGGGACAGGGAGGGTAAGGGGAGGGTAAAAGAAGATGAGGAATAGCTTAATAAACAAATTAGCCAGCCTGGGAGTGGGTCCCAGGGTGGTAGCCTGGGTAAAACACTGGCTGGACTACAGGACACAGCAGATAATAGTAAATGGAGTCCACAGTGAAGAAACGGGGGTTACTAGTGGGGTACCACAGGGTTCAGTACTGGGGCCAGTCCTTTTTAATGTCTTTATAAGTGAAATTATAGAGGGACTGGAAGGGGAAAGTATGTCTCTTTGCAGATGACACAAAGATCTGCAACAGGGTTGATATGCAAGGTGGGGTGGAAAGGATGAAAAGGGACTTGGCAAGCTTGGAGGAACAGTCAAATGTATGGCAGCTTAGATTCAATGCAAAGAAGTGCTAAGTAATGCACCTGGGAAACAAAAACCCACAGGAAGAGTACACAATGGGGAGTGAGATACTGACAACAACAAAAATGGAAAGGGACCTGGGAGTAGTCATATCAGACTACCTAAAGGTGGGCCAGCAATGTGAGAACGCAGTAAGGAAGGATGGGGGGATACTGGGATGCATAGGGACAGGCATCACCAGTAGAAAACAGGAGGTTGTTGGCACTCTGTACGGACAGTTGGTAAGACCACATCTGGAGTACTGTGTACAGTTCTAGAGACCCTATCTCTGCAAAGACATAGATAGGGTGAAAGCTGTCCAGAGGAGGGCAACCAAAATGGTGCAGGGTCTGCACCAGAAGACCTATGAAGAAAGACTAAAGGAGCTTATGATGTATAGCCTCAAGAAAAGGAGGGAGGGACATGATATAAACTTTCAAATACCTCAAGGGAATCAACAAAGTCCAAGAGGGTAGCATCTTTCAGAAAAAGAGATGTGCAAGAACAAGGAGGCACAATTTGAAGATAGAGGGGGGGTGGCTCAGAGGTAATGTGAGGAAGTATTTCTTCACAGAGAGGGTTGTAGATGCATGGAATGGCCTTCCTGAGGAGGTCGTAGAGTCAAAAACAGAGGGGGAATTTAAGAATGCATGGGACAGACATGAGGCAATTCTAGTGGGGGGTAGGCTAGGATCTGCAACTTATCCGTTAGGTAGGGAAATGGGCAGACTAGGTGGGTCAAGCGGTCCTTATCTGCCATCAATTTCTATGTTTCTATCTATATAAGGGAAGGAATCAAAGCAACAGAACTAAAGGGTAAACAGAGAGGGGAGGAGGCACTGTGGTTCACCCCCGAGATAGGAAATTGCACCACAGTCCTCACAGGGGTTGATTACAGCCCCTGTCTCAGGGGGAGGCAATGGACAAGGAAATGTTAGAAGGAATCCTTAGAATGGCAGAAAAAGAGGAGATATTGTTAATGGGGGACCTGGATATTCCAGATGTTAATTGGAGCACATTTGCTGAAGCCATATCCAAGAGCAGAGTCATTCTTGATGCCCTACAGGGTGCATGCCTCAGACAGTTAGTGTTGGAACCCACTTGGGAGGGAGCCATCTTAAACCTAGTGCTGTCAAACAGGGATGGAGAGAGGATCTCAGATTTAGAAGTAGGTAGCCATCTGGGAACAAGTGACCACCAAACAGTGTGGTTCATGATAAACACAGCTGTAGACTCAAGCAATACAAAAGCAAGGGTGCTGGACTTTAGGAGGGCTGAGTTTGGCAAAATGGGAGCGTGCCTCAGAAAAGCATTAGCAAACAGGCAAGAAGGAGGGGTGGAAGAACAATGGAGAAAAATCAGAATTGCCATCGCAGAGGCAATAAGCCTTTGTGTGAAGCAAATCATCAAAACAAAGTGAAGGAAAAAGCCACTATGGTTTTCAAAAGAGGTGGCAGGGAAGGTTAAGTGAGAAGCATAGCATTCAGGAAATATAAGGAAACACAGAAGGAGCAGGACAGAGAACTATATCAGTTAAAGCAGAAGGAGGCAGGGAAGGCAGTCAGAATAGCAAAGGCCCAAACTGAGGAAAAGATAGCCAACTCTGTTAAGAAGGGGGATAAAACCTTTTATAGGTACATTTATAGCCTCAAGGAAAGGAGGGAGAGGGGGGACATGATAGAAACTTTCAAGTACCTCAAGGGAATCAACAAAGTCCAAGAGGGTAGCATCTTTCAAAAAAAGAGGTGTGCAAGAACAAGGGGGCACAATTTGAAGATAGAAGGGGAGCGGCTCAGAGGTAATTTAAGCAAGTATTTTTCACAGAGAGGGTTGTGGATGCATGGAACAGCCTTCCAGAGGAGGTTGTGAGTCAAAAACAGTGGTGGAATTCAAGCATGCATGGGACAGTCATAAGGCAATTCTGGGGGGTAGGAAGAAGTAGGCTGCTGGTTAACTAGGATCTGCAGCTTATCCATCAGGTAGGGAAATGGGCAGACTGGGTGGGCCAAGCGGTCCTTATCTGCCGTCAAATTCTATGTTTCTATTTGGGAGTGAAGAAAGACCAAGGAAGGGATACTGAGGCTTAACAAAGGGAAGGGAATGTGGGCAGAGGGTGACAGTGAAAAAGCAGGGATACTGAATGAATACTTCTGCTCAGTATTCACAAAAGAAGAGGAGGGGATGGTACCTAAACCAAACAATAGAAACACTCTGGATAGAGGTGGTTGATACCAGTCCATTCACAGAAGAAAGGTTTCTGAAAGAACTCTTAAAACTGAAGGTGGACAAAGCAATGGGGCCTGACAGGATTTACTCCAGAATTCTAAAAGAACTAAGGGGAGAACTAGTGACACCACTGACTTCCCTCTTTAACACAATTTATGAGAGGATGGGGTGGTACCTGAGGGAGGACTGGAGGAGGAGGGCAGATGTGATTCCACTTCACAAAAGTGGGAGCAAGGCAGAGGCAGGAAACTGCAGTATAGACCTGTTACTTTGACCTCAGTGGTACGTAAAATGATGGAATCACTTCTGAAGGAAGGAATTGTTGAGTACCTAGAGGCCAGCAGGGCACAGGACCCAAGGCAGCATGGATTCACAGCTGGAAGGTCGTGTCAGACAAATCTAATGGATTTCTTTGGTTCTATGTGATCTTGGCGACCGCGAAAGGGTGACCCACAGAAGAGCGATTTCAGGGCGGCGAAACCAATTTTGCCACCCTGACAACCCTGGTGCATGGAAAAATGGCACCAGGGACTAAAAATACTTGCTTTCTGTTGGGGGCTGTGCCCCCTCCCACGTGGGGGCACACCCCTACTTAGGATTCTCAACTCCCGGGAGGTGCATGTCGGGGGTGCAAAGTAAAAAATAAGATTTTGGGCTGGGTGCAAGAAAAGCACAGTAGCGCCCAGACCCAGACCTGAACCCAGAACCCCAGCACCGCAAGTGGAGGCCAACCCCTGATGCCATGGTGCAGCTTGGCAGCCAACTGCAGTGCCACCCCCTCCACCCCCTCCCAGGCCATGCTCGCCATGCTCGCTCCCCCACCCCGCACACGCATACACGTAGCAACATCCTGTCACTAGGGTCGCCCACCCCACCACATCCAGTCGCCCTCCCTGCCCCCTTATCTTATGGGCTATCGCCCATATCGCATCGCCATTTTGGATGGCACTGTGATTCAGGCGCCCACCTCATGTTCTACCAATTTCTTTGACTGGTTGACCAAAGTAGTAGACCAGGGAGGGGCTGAGGACATAGCCTACCCAGACTTTAGCAAGGCATTTGACACAGTCCCACACAAAAGATTAATAAACAAGTTAGCCAGCCTTGGAGTGGGTCCCAAGGTGGTAGCTTGGGTAAAAAATTGTCTGGACAACAGGACGCAGAGAGTAATAGTAAACAGAGTCCACAGTGAAGAAAGGGGGGTTACTAGTGGGGTACTGCAGGGTTCAGTACTGGGACCGGTCCTCTTTAATGTCTTTATAAGTGACATTGCAGAGGGACTAGAAGGAAAAGTATGTCTCTTTGCAGATGGCACAAAGATCTGCAACAAGGTTGATATACAATGTGGGTGGAAAGGATGAGAAGGGACTTGGCAAGGTTGGAGGAATGGACAAATGTATGGCAGCTTAGATTCAATGCAAAGAAGTAATAAAATAATAATAATAATAAAATAATAATAATAATAAAACTTTATTTTTATGGCGCCTTTCCAAAACCAAGGCGCCTAACAAAATTTAAAAACATCGAATATCACAGCAGCTTAGTTAAGCAAAACAGAAAACATCTAAAAATTTAAATAAATAAATCAAATCAGTCACCAAATGCTTGGTACCAGAGATGGGTTTTTAAAGCTCGTTTAAATCCTTTCACGGTCATGCACTTACGTAACTGGCGGAGTAGAGAATTCCGAAGGGATTGGGCCATATGCATTAATGCCCGGGCCCCAGAAGATTTTAAACACACCCTTGGAATCTCTAGCAACCCCTTGTCAGATGAGCGGAGCGATCGCCCGGGGCTGTAAGGTAATCCAGGCCCTGTTCATCTAGGGCTTTATAAGTCAGAAGACTGACTTTAAAGGTAATCCACCACTGTACCGGCAGCCAGTGCAGACCATGTAGCACCAGAGAAATATGGCAGGACCAAGAGATTCCTGTCAAAAGCCAGGCCGCTGCGTTCTGCACTAGCTGCAGATGGCAGATTTCCACCCCAGGTAGCCCTAGGTACAGGGAGTTGCAATAATCCAAATGCGAGGGCACAAAGGCGTGAACCAATGTGGGAAGATCACCGGACGGAACAAGCTGCTTAATCCTGGAGATATTCCTCAGATGGTAAAAAGAGGTCTTGACAACGGCTGATGTCTGCGAATGCAGCATCAGCCCTTTGTCAAAGATTACCCCCAGGTTTGACACCTGTTCAAAGGCAGGGAGTGAAAAGCCCCCAAGAAAAAGACCCGAGGGCGAACCTACCCCGACCCCACTATCCAGTGCCCCGAGTTTACAACCAGCACTTCAGTCTTTCCAGAGTTTAATTTTAACCAGCTCAGATCCATCCAGTCCTGGATTTCTGCAAGGCAGCTGTTAAAGACTGAGAGAGCTCCATCCTGGTCGGGTGAAAAAGAAAGGTAGAGCTGGGTATCATCAGCATAGCAGTGAAACCTCAGCCCATACCTCCTTACAATTTCTCTGAGCTGCAGCATATACACTGAACAACATGGGGGACAACACCAATCCCTGAGGAACCCCCACATGACAGAGGGATTGGATCAGAGGGATAAACCCTGGACACCACTCTCTAAGTTCTTCTGGTGAGGAAAAATGTAAACCACCTGAGGACGGTATCCAACAGGCTACAGATGAACCTCAGATGACTGAGCAGAACCCCATGGTCTACAGTGTCAAACGCTGATGAGAGATCTAGAAGAACCAAGATGGAACGGTTCTTCCGATCTCTAGCTATCAGGAGATCATTGAGCACCCGAACCAGTGCTGTCTCAGTACTATGCCTCTTTTGGAAACCGGACTGGAGAGGTTCATAGATGTCACGGATGGTCAAATGGTTCTCCAGTTGTATGGCCACTACCTTCTCAACCACCTTCCCTAAAAAGGGGAGGTTAGAGATTGGTCTGTAGTTCGCGTGGCAGTTTGAGTCCAAAGAAGCTTTCTTCAGGAGGGGTGTTACCACTGCCTCCTTCAAGGAGCTAGGAAACTCACCTGTTTTCAAGGAGCACCAAACTACCCGTAGAAGGACCAGACCAATGGAATCAATACAACCCAAAGTCAGGGAAGTTGGTCCTGGATCCAAACTACCATACGAAGGGCACGCACTCTGGACAATCCTCATGACACCCATGAACTCCGGGTGGTCGAAGGTACTCCAGGAAAGCTAGGGGCTAGTGGCTAAGCGCTGAGCAGGAGCAACGCCCATAGGGTGTGCTGGCTGGACAGCCATCCTGATGTCAGCCACCCTAGTCACATAGAAATGCACAGTCTGTCCACAGTTCAGAAAAGCTGAGCTGGTCGATTCTGAGCAGCTGCAATCTCCCCGGACAGGAACTCTGCCTTTTACAGGTGATTGCAGATTGATAGGCTTGATAATGATCCATCAATCTAAGGTGGTCGGCATCAAGGGCAGATCTCTGCCAGCAACACTCTAACTTTCATCCTAATCGCCGCATCTCCCTCAAAGTCCCATCAAACCATGGGGACCGAGGGCGTAGAGAGAGAGGACAAACACGGACAGGAGCAATGACATCCAGGGCCACTGAAATGGCCATATTATAGACCACCATGAGGTCCTCTGGGTCCCTGTTTGTCGCAGGAATAATCAATAGGTCAAGTACTGCCATCAGGCCTTCAGAGCTAACATCTCGTAAAGGGCGATATTTGACTATCTCCACAGGGGTGGGCCTTCAAGGGGGAGGCAGGATTGGACCATCCGACTGGTTCCACCCCCAAATCTGAGGCTTCAAGCCCCAGGAGGAAGACTAAGTCAAGAGAGTGACCACGCTTATGGGTAGCAGTGATAACTATCTGTGTAAGGCCCAGAGATGTCATCAACTGGAGGAAGTGTTGTCCAAATTGTGAGAGTGCATCATTGACCCAGGCATTAAAGTCGCTCAGGACCATAAACCTGG
The DNA here is from genome assembly GCA_016271365.2 of Neoceratodus forsteri. NCBI lineage: Eukaryota > Metazoa > Chordata > Ceratodontiformes > Ceratodontidae > Neoceratodus > Neoceratodus forsteri. The sequence continues at coordinate 179,941,094 of CM057459.1, forward strand.
GTGACTCAAACGCCATGTCGATGACGAAGCCCGCCACTTCCTGAAGGAACTGTTTCCCATCTGCGGTTGGACAGTAGATGAGGGCGATCCTACAACCTACACCTACTACCACAGTACACTCAAATGACTCAGTCTCCTCAACTGGTATACTCGTGAGGCCCAATACAGTCTTGAAACAGAACGTGACACCCCCCCCACCATGATCCAATCTCGAGTAGTGGATCACCGAGTACCCAGCCGGAGTTGTGGCCTCTAATATAGGGCCCAAGCTGTCATCCAGCCAGGTCTTGGTGATGCAAGTCAGATCCACCGAATTTATAAGATCTGCAATAATTGTAGTTGTTCTTAATGGATCTGGCATTACATAACACCACTTGAGTTGGATGAACTTCTGGGGCCGCCTGAACCACGCGCCCACCTAAATTGGTGGTGCCCTTGGATATGGAGACCAGACATTGCGGACCACGGTCTGGGTTCCATTTCTGGAGGACATCTTCTGGACCTTACAACCCCAATGTGGTGGCCCCGCTCATTCAGCCTCTGCCATTCGCACCCCCCCCCCCGAAGTGGAATACCCAGCGCTCTACAGCGCTGGTAGGTTGAATAATGCAATGGGGGGGAGACAAAGGGGCAGAGAGGGCGGAGGGCGAATAGTGCACAACCGTGGGGGCAGGCTTCCAACACATTCTGGTGACCAAATTAATCAAAGCCTAAAGCAAATAAACATTAAAAACTAAACTTAGAAAATGAACAAAAACAAACTCCCACCCAACAACCAAACAAGAAATATACCGCTCTAACTATATCAAATAAATAAAATGTAAAGTCACAGTCTTTGAGTCCAAGACAGCTGATAATTTAGGTAACACAAAAATCAAGCAAGTCAGTAAATCTTCAGAGCTACTAAAGGTCACAGTGATAGGAAGAAACAAGTCTTTCCAGTCCCCAATAGGTCTCTCACTTCCAAAGTAGACTGGTAGAAAAATCCCAGGAACTCACACTTTCAGGGCAAGACAGATAAGTCTTAATGGATTTGTCGTGCCCCTTAAACACTCTCACTGAAGAGGAGGTCAGAAAAACAGAAATCCGGGTACTTCACAGTCCACAGGCTCTCTCACTGCCCAGGCTTTAAGAGGCAGCAAGGCGCTCTCACTACCTTCCTAAACAACAAATATATTTAAAAAAATGTGCCCATAATTGGAAAACGAAAAAGGAGGAAGGGAGTCAAAAGGAAACCTCTTCAGTGGGTAACTAGCAAGTCTGAGGCTGGTGCAGGCCCCGAAAAATCCACAACCAGGGGTCGGCTGTGAAGCATACAGCCAGTACTACAAGACTCCATCCGGGCCCACACGAGCAGTAGGACCAGCGGAGAGTCCCTAGGGACTACCCGCCCAGACTGCCGGCTACCCGGCAAGATAGAGCCGAAGCCCCCGCTCAGCTGCGTACCCACAATCAAACCACCAGTAGGATCGGGACCAAACAACTACCTGCTTAAATCAAGCTGCACTTAGCCCACCAACCTGACCACCTTGCTTTGTAAACTGTAGGAATCTGCAGAAACGGCCACAGCTACTAATCCAAGATCTTCTCTTGTATTGTTCAGCGGGTCACCTCCTCTATAGTTCCCCTCTCCAAGCACTTCCAATCCTTCGTCGGCTGGCAGCCAGACAAAGCCAACTGACTGAGACTTGCAACTTGCAGGCACTAACAGTTGCAAGTCCAAACCCCAAGAGTCAAAGATAAAATAATTCATGGATAAGGTCCAATAAATCCAAATGGAGCAAAAATAGACGGTCCGATAAATTGAATATGCAGGGGTGGTAATAGGCCGAACCGAGACAACCCCAGTGCACACTACGAGGTAGCCCCCCCCCATAACGCTCCGGTATCACTCCCAGTCTCAGCATGCTCAGACTGTAATTCACTTCATCAAGACTCGGGGGGGGGGGGGACTTAAAAGAGAAAGCGCTTTCAGGTTTGACATATTCTTTTTTTTAAACTTTGTATTTATTGTTTTGAATAAAACATATAAGATACATACTAAGCAGTGACATGTAAGCATTAATCACTGACAGAGGAGGGCTCTACCAGTGGATTAATGCCCGGCGGGGGGGAGCATTAGGCCAAAGGCCAAGTGCTTCCAATCACCCAGCGGGCATTAATCACCGGTACAGCCTGACATTGGAAGTGATTAATGCACTTGTAACATGGGCACGACATAGGAGTGGTGAGCTTGTGTTACAGGTGTCTCCTAATGACAGAGCTACAGAATAATCAGAAATGTACTCGGAGACGTTGCGTTCGTAAACTAACATTTATTACAGTAACAGTTATTTTACTGTTGGAAACACAGCTTGCTACAAGGTGATAGCGCACTCAATGATTGGTGTGCTACTCACAGAAAACATTACATCGGTGCATACATTTGTTCAGATTTGTATTTAGAGTAACACTCACTGCCGACATCCGGTCGCTTACTCTGACGGGCTGCGTGATTTGCATCTTGTGCGTCCTGTTTACTATTCTGTTGTCTGACTGCATCATTTCACTTTCCTCTCATAGGCTGACTATGGCCCCTCTTGGTCTGCTCACCATTCGGTCCGTACTTGTCATCTACCCACCTAACTGTCCCCTTCACACCACACAGCGCAAATGTCGCTATACACCTGTCCATGTCTTCTACTCCTTGCTCTTCTGTCCCTACCACGCTGTCCTGTGTCACTGACATGTTATGCTTTTATACTTAGCAGCTGCGCTGTATGTTACCAGTCTCTCTATATTCTAACACACACTGCCTTTCTCTCACTTAGCGCTGCACACTCTGGACACTTTAGGTAATGCACAAGTGGGGTCTACTGGAGGATTAATCACCACTAGTTTTGCATCACGTGCCATGTTTCCACCAATCGTTTCTCTTCTTTTCACTTGTTCTTCAATGTAAATACATTTTAGACACATCGAGGACGCCACTCCTCCTGAGCTACTGTATAATACTTATTTTACTGCTTTAAGATACATCCTGGGAGGTTACTTAACTAGTATATGCCTAATTTAATACGATGCAAAATTGCTGGGAATAAAGCCCATGTGCCACATGGAAAAAGATTATATCGGTTCTAATATATAATGTCCAGTAGTTCTAGAGTCCCCTAGATGGGGACAATAAAGAAGTCCATGCTTTAACGTTAGTAGGAGCACAATAAACAGTGTTAAATTCTAAATAGAAATGCCACTTTTAAAATTAAAGGCGTCTGTATTTAGGAACAGCCATACAAAAGAAAAGGAGCTATAACTACATGAGTTCTTTAAGCTAAGATAACAGGGAACAGACTTTATAAGCCATGGACATACTGTATATGGCATCCACACTTTATAACTGGAGTTCGGACAATAAGTACAAACTTAAACGAGAGAAAATTAAAATGCCTAAGAGTAACAGTCCCAGTTTAAACGCTGGTTAAGTACTCACTCACACCCCTCTTAGGGGTTAAAGAACATTTTATTTAGAAATACAGGATCTCTCTTTCTCCTGAATCTTGCAGAAAGTAATTCTATTGACATTTTCATGACTTCTCGTCGTCTGAGGAATTTTCATCTTGATCCACTGGACGTCTTCTTCTCGGAGCCTGTTTCTGAGCCCACTGATTGTCATCCTTCACGTCCGAGAAAATGAAGACCTTTCCCTGGTGCGTTATTTGTAATCGGGCCAGAAAGATAATGTTGTGCTGGATCCCTGCCTCTCGAAGAAGCACTCTGGTGCCTTCAAATTGCTTTTTCCTCTGCCTGGTGGCAAAGCTAATATCCAGGTACAATCAGACCGTTTCCCCTCACAAAGAAGCATTTTATGTTGTCTTGCCAGTGCCAACAGATAGTCCCAAGTTGCTACGCCATCTTTTACTGACAAAACTGCCCGCAGAGCCTCCGTGTCATCTGGCCTACCTCTAACTGCAATTCTGTAGGCCTTTTGCATGCCCTTTATACATGGACCGGCTTCCTCTCCAAACTATTGACTGAGCCAGTCATGAAGGAATGGAACCAATTGGTCACCCTCACAGCCCTCCGGAAGACCTAAAAAATTAATATTTGGCGATGTGGTATCGTTTTCCAGAATTTCCAGACTCATTTTTAAATGCCCATTCTCCTTTAGCACATTAGTTATGGCACCCATAGCAGCATCCGATCGTTTCTTAGCTTCTGCAGATTCAGCCATAACTGTATTCATAGTGGTTTCCTGTTTCATAACTCTGTTGCAATACCATCTATTTTGTCTGCCAGTCTGGTGACTGAGGAGATTAGCCTAATTATTTTAATGCCAAGAGATTGCAGGGTTTCCTCTCCATCTTTTTCTGTATCTGCGGCCTGTTGGAGAGGAGTAGACCGCGTGGCAAAAGAAGGGGGAGCATTTTTGGAAGTTGCCTCTTCATGAAGGCTCCGAACCTTCCTAGGATTTCCCATATTGTCTCTCTGGTCTTCCAATTATGGTTTATGTGTAGAGTTCTGTCCTGTCTGACCCAGAAATAACTTATTTTAGCTCCCAAGTCCAGACCTTGTGAAGAGCTCTATTCAAAAGAGGCCATATTGCTCAGGCTCACCAGCACCCCCTCCAGGTTTGACATATTCAACGAATAGTCCTCCAAGCAATACGCTAGTGGGACTCCAGTGGGACTTTCGACAGAATTCCAAGAAAGCGAAGAAAAAGAACAAACAAATTAAACACAATAAAACTAAAACGTAAAATAAAACAAATGGGTGGAAATAAACAACTAAAAAGCTAAAAACTGAAAAAATTAAAAATAAAACAAGCTAAAAACCGAACGCTAAGCTCCAATGGCACACCCAGCCTGGCGCCCATCTTCATCAGTACAAAGTAATGCACCTGGGAAGCAAAAACCCAGAGGAAGATTACACATTGGGGGGTGAGATACTAACAACAACAAAAATGGAAAGGGACCTGTGGGTAGTCATATCAGATTACCTAAAGGTGGGCAAGCAATGTGAGAAGGCAGTAAGGAGGGCTGGGGGCACACCAGGATGCATAGGGAGAGGCATCACCAGTAGAAAACAGGAAGTTGTTATCCCTCTGTACAGACAGTTGGTGAGACCCCATCTGGAGTACTGCATGCAGTTCTGGAGACCCCATCTCCACTAGGACATAGACAGGATGGAGGCTGTCCAGAGGAGGGCAACTAAAATGGTGCAGGGTCTGCACTAGAAGCAATATGAAGAGAGACTAAATGAGCTTAATATGTATACTCTCGAGGAAAGGAAGGAGGGAGGGTGGGGACATGATAGACGCTCAAGTACCTCAAGGGAATTAACAAAGTCCAAGAGAGCAGCATCTTTCAGAAAAAGAGATGTGCAAGAACAAGGAAGCACAATTTGAAGATAGAGGGGGGGTGGCTCAGAGGTAATGTGAGGAAGTATTTTTTCATGGAGAGGGTTGTGGATGCATGGAACGACCTTCCAGAGGAGGTCGTGGAGTCAAAAACAGTAGGGGAATTCAAGAATGCATGGGACAGACATAAGGCAATTCTAGTGGGGGTTAGGAGGAAGTAGGCTGTTGGTTAACTAGGATCTGCAGCTTATCCATTAGGTAGGGAAATGGGCAGACTGGGTGGGCCAAATGGTCCTTATGTGCCATCAAATTCTATGTTCTATGACATCGTAGGAGGACTGGATGGGGAAAGTATGCCTGTTCACAGATGACAGAAAAATTTGCAACAGAGTGGACACACTGGGGAGTAGAAAAAGTTAGTGACAATCTGAAAAAACTGGAAGACTGGTCAAGGGTTTGGCAACTGGGTTTCAGTGCAAACAAATGCAAAACATGCACTTAGGATACAGAAACCCAGGGGCAATGTATCAGTTAGGCAGGGAGGTATTGCCAACCACAAAACAGGAAATGGACCTGGAGGTAATCATTTCTGATGACCTGAAGGTAGCAAAGCAGTGTGATAAGACAGTGGGGAAAGCTAGCAGGATGCTTGAATGTATAGGGAGGGGTATCACCAGCAGAAAGCAGAAGGTAGTGTTTACCCCTGTATAGATCGATGGTGAGGCCCCACCTCGAGTACTGTGTCCAGTACTGAAGGCCTCATCTCTGGAAGGACATAGGTAGGGTGGAGGCAGTACAGAAGAGGGCAACTAAAATGGTGCAGGGCCTGTATCAAAAGCCCTATTAAATATGTACTGTCCAGAGGAAAGAAGGGAATGGGGGGACATGATAAAAACATTCAAATACCTTGCAGATATTAGCAAGGTACATGATGGTAGTATTTTACAAAGAGAAAGATGCTCAAGGACAAGGGGTCATGTTAAGAAGCTGAAGGGGGGGAGACTCAGAGAAGATGTGAGGAAATATTTCTTCACGGAAAGGATGGTGGATGCCTGGAACAGCCTCCAAGCAGAGGTGGTGGGTGCTAAAATGAAACAGGATTCAAGCATGCATGGGAGAGATACAGGGGGACCTCAGAAAATGGCAAGGTGAGGAGAAGACTGGAGATCGAGTAGGGTCCACGGTAGCACTGTAGGTAGGGAAAATAAGGCAGACTAGGTGGGCCAAGAGGTCCTTATCTGCTGACAGCTTCTTTTTTTTTCTTATTTTTGGTCCAGTTCCCGTCCCTTCAGATCTCATCTGCCCACCGTCCCCATGCCCAGGCTTACCCTCCTGGGTGAGGCCGCTGAGGGAACTTCCCACTCCTGAATGGACATTGTGGGCAAGCCCTGGATTACCCCCAGGTTGGGGCCACGAGTGGGACACACCCCCGGCAAGCATCAGTAGTAGTGGGCGGCGCAGCAAGGCAAGCTGTCACGCTGGGAGCTGGCATTTTTTGGTGATTTTTCCTGAGGGAGGGAACGTGCAATGATGTCCAGCATACGCCCCGCACCCTGAACATTCAGGCGCCAGTTCTTGTGGTACCCCCGGCCTCTGCCAGGGGTCTGTCAAGCGCCGGACACACTCCCCTCCCTCCCCCTGGAGAAGGAGAGTAGTCCTCCGGATGCTCCATCCTTCTCCCCCCAGCCGGTCCTCCGGCGCCCTAGTTCCATTCCTGAACCCAGGTCACTGGTGTCGTAAGCAGAAATCCTACCGCTGTACTGGCTTTGCTGACAGCTTCTATGTTTCTGTGTTAGATCAAGCTAAAATTCAATAAGGTACACTCCAAGACTAAGAACCTGGACTTCAGAAGGGCAAATCTTGGGAGGATGAAGAAGATTTTTTTTGGGGGGGGCGGAGATTACAGGATATGACTGCAGTGGAAGAAGCAGCCAGCAGATGGCATCTAATTACAAATGGAGCACTGTAATGTTTGTCTTTCTTTACTTGTCTTAAAGGTGCCATATACTGTTCCTTAAGATTTAGACTGCCTGTATTCTGAGATCCACTTAATTTTTATGGCATGTATGACGCTCTAGGTCTATTATTATGGGCAGCTATCAGATTAAATATTTGCAACATATCTGATAAATTGTGCACTCTCTTTGTATTATTATGATCTTAATTGGAGAATGTTATGTGCTGTTACTATCTGTGATGTACCTGAATGTACTGTTTTATGAAATTTCAATAAACAGATTAAAAAAATGGAGCACTGGAGTTGACAGGGCTATGTGCAAAGATGGTAGTGAAGGGGAAGAACAGGATTAGCAGAGGCAGTGAGGGGAAAAAGATGTTATCAGATGCAAAACAAATCAGACAGAAGAGAATGGGGCATACCAAGAAAAGATGAGGGTTGCAAACAAGGTAGTAAAACAGGCAAAAGCAAAGATGAGACTAGCAGGTGGGGTTAAGGAGGCTAACGGGGGCAATGTGGAGCCCGAGCGTGGAGGAAACTTGGCTGCAGAGCTCTGCACTAAATCAATTTTATATTGAGAAATTCATCTGTTTAATAAGCACACATTTGAATTAAACTTACCGCTGATGATAGCAGACATCCTTCTGCTGAAAATGGGAAAATCTAAAGCAACACAAGCAGCAATGGAGAGTAAAAAAACAGCAGGTACAGACAAGGACCTCAGGGCCCAATACTCAAACAATACTTAACAATGGCACGGCAGATACAGAACAGGAGGAAACTCTTCAGTCCCTAGGAAATAAGATGCGTCAGCTCCTGGCTCCCGTGTCAGCTATGAACAACAAATTCAACTCCCTAACCACACGTATGGCAACAGTGGAAACTATGATGGAAACCCTGAAAACCGAGGTGGATGATGTCTGGAGGCAGTCAGATTGGTATGGGGCTGCTGCAGCACAGTATGCTAAAGACTCAAAACTTACAATTGTTTGGAAGTTTTGGAAAACCAAATAAGATCAGCCAGTGTTCACTTTTTCAGTTTTCTGGAGGGAGTAGAGGGCAGTCACCTGCCCGTGTTTCTCAAAGCCTGGCTCCCTGGACAACTGAAGGATTCCCCCGGACTTACAGAGTGGCCAATAATTAAAGCCTACAGAATTCAACCACAAGGATGACAAAATGGCGATGTACCTCGCATTGTTATGGCGGTACTGGACCCTATGGCTACTCGGGACTGTTTGCTACAGTTGGCTCTCAGAAACCATCCTTTACTGTACGAAGGCACTAATATTTTGCTATTTCCAGACATTTCTTTTGCCACCCATCAGAGAAGAAAGAAATTTGAAGGGGTATGGAATGTGCTCATAGAGCTAACAGTTCCTCATGCTCTTTTGTTTCCAGCCAAACTTCGCATTGTACACCAGAGCAAGGTCTTTGTTCTTACAGATCCCTCAGATGCCAGGAAATGGGTAACAAATCTTCAAACATCACAACAAAAACTGGAAGGGAAGCAGGATGATATCCTTGCGGATATGGAGGAAGGCTAAAAGACTTGTGTTGTGCTTTTTCCCTTTATTTTTTTGTACATTTTATTTATTCACTGGAGGTCATGGCATCTCTCTAGGGTACCATCGTGACACCGCCACTACTTTCAGCTGGAAACCTCCTCAATTGCACTCTCTCCCTAGCCCCCATGGTGTATCCAGCCCCCTGGCTCACCCCCTTGGTGGCCTGTCTGCAATTAGAAGGACAGCCGCAGGACTGGGGCAGGAGCAGGAGATCCCAATGAGGCAGGTCCAGCAGCGGGATGTGGGTGGGTCTCCGGGGCCCACTTCGTCTCCACTAGACCACCAGGGTTTTTGCCACTTGAAGGTAATATACCTCTAAAGCAGGATGGATATCTAATTTCCTTTTTTTTTGTCATGCAGACATTAATATTAAGGACATAAATTAGGTCCTTTCTAATCAGATGTTTAAAAGTTTTTACTCTTTTTGCAATTTGTTAAGTATTCAGTGAAATCTTAGGACTGGGGTGAGTATCTTCCTTTTGGAGAATCTTAAAATATGGGAATTATTCTTTAGAGGATGGGGTGGGCTCTTTGGTTCTTAACAGAAGTATATACTGGTTAATGCTCCTTAAGGGGGTGCTCACTTGGACTTGTGGGTTGAAGGGTTCCCCTATCCTTTAGAATATTATTTTCTGTATCCCAATCTGTGAACATATATCATTTTAAACTGTTAATTATACGACTATACTGTGGGGTGTTGCATAGCCTCAGTTCATGACTAAAAGATTAGCATTGGTGATAGTTGGCAGTTATAGTTTCTGAAATTAGATATTTAGAAATGTATTATGTCACTAGATATATGCATGACACCATGCCTCTCTTGTCTGAGGGCTGGGAATTTTGGACATTATAATGGACTATAACTCTTTTACAGCATTGCCATGCACTCCTGGGCTGTTGTCCCATGGCAACTTTCATTGTTATTTTTTTTAATTATTATTATTTATCTCCTTTCTGGCTGTCCCCTTCAGCCCGGCTGTCTCCCCCAGCCCTGACATCCCAAAATTACCGGGGCTTATCATATGCCCGGGAGCGGAGCCTGCAGAGGGTCGGGTGTCATCCTGCGGCCGGATCCATTTTTTTCCATTTTCATTGTCCTTCCAAATTACTCCAGGGCCCAGGTATAGAGACACATGTGCATGGAGGCACATATGCATACTACAGCCCCAGTGATGGCCCCTTCTGCCCACCCATCGGCCTAGCATCTGACACTCCCTCTGGCCTGCTCTGCCCCCTGGCCTCCACTGTGGGGCAGTCAAGAGCTGAAGGATACCACCTTCCCTCCCAGGAGAGGAGAGCTGCCTCTCGGCTGGTCCATCCAGCTCCGCGCCCTCCCCCTCGCCGACCTCCGACAGTCCATGCTCGTTCCTGACCACAGATCATTGGCATGGTGTGAGGTAAGGCGTCCAGTGCCTCAGCCCTTGGCACCACCAGGCCAGCCTTCATTGTTACTTTTTCACTGTTATATATCAATTTTGGACTCCCCTCTCAGTTGGAATAGTTGGGAGATACATTCATCCTGTATAATGTGCAATTGCTGGGGGGCACTGTGGATCAGCATCATGGCGGCAGCTGTCTTGACCGGCTCAGATGGCAGCATTGTTCTAAGATTGAATAACACAGAGTATTTTGGTTTCTCTCTATCTTTAATCATTGGAACATCTAGCTGAAACACTCAAGAACAAAATGCACCAAAAAAAGATGGAAAACATGAGTCCCATGGGATAAATGTGTTACTTTCTTCCTCCAGCCCCTCATCAGGATTGGGGCCTAGCTCATCCAGTGACCTAATCACTCTGGAGCTCCCAGCGACACAGATAATAGCACTCATAATGAAAATCCAAGCCAAAGGAGAGGAAGCAAATAAGAGGCTGGCAGTGGTGGAGGTGAAGCTTAGTGAGAATGACAGCACAGTTAAGGAAAACACCTCTGTGATTACAGAACTGCATACAGCTAACACCAGACAAGAGGACTGTAATACTGCCTTTATGCGGGACATTCACTACCTCCACAGCAAAGTTGAGACTCTCAAAAATAACCAGCGCTAGGCCAATGTGTGGGTGGTGGACTTTCCACTTCGGCATGCAGAGAAAACTGAATTTATTTATTTATTTAGTTTCTGTTGACTGGGTAAGTGCACTAGACAAACACTGCCTATTTTCAGGCACGACCAGGGGGAGGAGGATACAGATGAATGCCAACTGACCTTGAACCAGATTAAGCTGTTGGTGGTATTTTTAGTGAAATGGGTGGGGGGGGATTTGGCCAAGGCACTAGGGAAATTCCCCTACTCGCTGGTATGGGGAACTGCTGAACTCATGGCCTCCATTTCAGATGGTCAGTATGCTGGTGAACCTGCAGGTGAGCAGATCGCCCTCCCTACAGATCCAGCCCTGGAGACTAACTGCTGAAAATGTCATTACAGAAAAAGCAGCAAGCATTTTGGTGGATTATATGCCTTCAAATGTGCAACGGAATGATGAGGTATGGTTAAGAAGGATGATACATGCCAATAAAGACTTGGTGTTAACGTTGATATCGGCAGTAGAGCAATCCACACAACAAGGTATAGAAAAAGTGCCTGAAGGAGTAGAAATAAATAAGAAACTAGGAAAAGAAACAGAGCAAGAGGACGTAGTTAAAGAAAAATCCTCTATACAGAACCAGGCCATCTTGTCAAATACAGCTGGGCCATGTGTCAAACAAACCTGTGAGGCAATTGCATCAAAGGAAAGCCGATCGCATGACTCAGCACCCTCGGAACTGAATGCAGCTAACCCGGTTATGGCTCTCAGTAATACTGGACAGAAAATGAATAGTGAAAACAGCAGTGGAAGTACCTATTTGAATTATTTAAAAGTGAACACTGCTAATATTGCCTTGGATCTATGAAGGGGCAGGCGGGTGCCTTGGAAACGCCAGCAAATAGAACAGGCAGATCTGCCAGCTCATTGGAGTGTTCCTTAAGAAGTGCTGGATGGAAGAGGGGAGAGTCAGGCCACTGGATACCTGACCTAGATCATAGCCCTATTCCAGGGCAATCAGAGGGAAATAAATCTTTTCAAACTGAACTAAACAATATAGAACAGAACTTTTTTACAGAATCAGATCTTGACTTAAATGCTGAGGATATGCAAGTAAATTCAGACCCTAATAGAAATCTGTAAAAACTACTAGTAGTTTCAAGGTTTACATTGGGAGATGAAGGCCCAAGTTCTAGGCCAATAAACTGCGGAGACCAAATGGATACAGAAATGGGGCCACCAGGACCTCCCCCTGACTCAAGAGAAAAAGCCAGAACAACATGAGAAGAGTTCAGAAGAAGGGATACTTTTTCAGGACATGTTCCTCCTTTACAAAGATGAAATGCATTAAGACTGCAATAACAAGGGGGATTGTGTATAAATCCTGACAGAATTTATGTAGGCAATAAACTTATTAAAGAATCTTTAGATTTCTTCACCAATGAAATCTACGCTTTAATACATGTGTCAGGAGATAGTCTGTACAATGTAAGTTTTAAAAGTCCACAAGATTGGATAGGTTTTGGTCCAAGTATGAGAAAATAAGATACACAATTCTGTGGTTACCTTTTACAGCAATACCGCTAACCAAGCCTGCAATAAGAAATGTCTCTATACTTTTCAGAAATGAAACAGTAGCAGTTCACAATATTTCCCATTGGTTACAGCAGAGATGTGATGTTCTAGGTCCCCCCCAGCCAATCTTTGATGAAGAACATCTATGGATAGTGGGGGGTGGAGATACAAAGTGCGTTTACACAGTAACAACCTAGGCCCAATCCACCTGCCCAACACTTTATTTTTAAGAAGAGAACAAAGGCACTGTTTTTATGCAGGTCAACCATAAACATGTTTTAAGTGTGGGTCCCATATGCACTTAAGCTCAGCATGTGATTGGCTGGAGTGTAGTTTGTGTCTCTCCTTTGGACATGCTAGCTCGGAGTGCCAGGAGAAATTTAAATGTAATCTATGTGACAAGGTTGGACATGCCTATAGGGTGTGCCTCTGTGCTACTCACAATACATCTGACTGCCCAAGTCAAGAGAACACCTTAATAGAAGCCCAGAAAAAAGGACTTCCAGTGACGTAAATGGTGGTAAATGGCTGTCACTCCGCAGAGGGAAGAGTGACTAGTGGGGTACCACAGAGATCAGTGCTGGGACCGGTCCTATTTAACATCTTCATCAGTGACATTGCGGAGGACCTAGAAGGCAGAATTTCACTGTTCACTGATGACACAAAGCTCTGTAACAGAGTAGACACACCAGAGGGTGTAGACAGAATGAGAAGGGACCTGCAGAAACTTGAAGAATGGTCAGGGGTTTGGCAGTTGAAATTCAATGCAAAGAAGTGCAAGATAATGCATATAGGCACAAAACCTGGCACAATATATCAGTTGGGGGTGAGGATATAGCATGCACCAAGCAGGAAAGGGATCTTGGGGTTGTCATCTCTGATGACCTCAAGGTAGGAAACAGTGTGACAAGGCGCAGGTAAAGCAAATAGGATGCTGGGATGTATAGGCAGAGCATCACCAGCAGGAAAAGGGAGGTCATAATTCTGCTATACAAGACACTAGTGAGGCCCCACCTGGAGTACAGTGTACAGTTCTGGAGACCATACCTACGTAAGGACATAGACAGGGTAGAGAAGGTTCAGAGGAGGGCAACAAAGATGGTGCATGGATTGCATCACAAGTCCTTTGAGGACAGGTTGAAGGAATTGAATATGTACTCCCTGGAGGAGAGAATAGAGAGTGGGGACATGATAGAGACATACAAATATCTTACAGGGAGGAACAGTGTGCAAGAATACACTATTTTTAAGCGAAAAAGATGTTCAAGGACTAGAGGACATGGGATGAAGTTGGAGGGAGGATGATTCAGAGGAAATGTGAGGAAGAATTTCATCACAGAACAAGTGATGGCCAAGTGGAACACCCTACCAGAGGAAGTGGTGGGGATTGAAACAATCACGGGATTTAAGAATGCATGGGATAGACACAAAGGAATTCTGGAAGTCAGGGGTAAGGGGCAACAGAGTTCTAGAAAAACATAAACCGAAGTTACAAACTCAAATGGGCAGACTAGGTAGGCCATAGGCCCTTATCTGCTGACACTGTCTATGTAGCTATGTATCTATGTCACCACCATGTGAAGAAGCACCTAGCAAGAGCTCTGCGGTCTTTTCGTCTAAATTTAGCAAAAAAACAAAAAAGTACAGGAGCCCTTAACTTGGATTACCTATCGCAGTTTACGGATCATAGGTGGCTACAAGAAACAATTGAAATAAAGCTTCAAAAGGGACCTTAAATCCAGATAGAATGAAACAACTACAACTCAGCGCTAATAAAGCAGGCCTTGCAGCCAACACGCTCCCGATCTCCGTCGCTATCGTCTGAGGACTCATCGGAGGGAGAAGAATGGTCACATAGAAAAACAAGGCGCACTCTGAACAAAATATTAGCAACAGTGGAACGGATTAACACAAACCTAGCAGATCTGAGACAGGAGGTAAAAACTCTCGATAAAAGTGGCCTCTCACACAACAGCACTAACCTCAGTTTCAGAAGCCCAGGAAATCACCAAGAGAATTATCCAGCATTTGTTACGGAAAGAACAGAGAACCAATGACCACATGGAAGATTTGGAGAACAGGAATTACCGGAATAATTTTAGATTCTGCAGCATTCCAGAAGGGGCAGAGGAGGGGTATCTCAACATGATAGACTTCATGCAACACCTCCTGAAAACAACACTCTCTCTTCCGTCAAACATACATCTAGAGATGGATAGAGCGCATCAATTGTTAGGCCCTCGGCCTATAAATCCTAATGCAAGACCCAGATCGGCGATTACACAGATGGTTTACTATCAGGTGAAAGATACAATCCTGCAGGAAGCCTGGAGGCAAAAAGAGGTAAAATATAAATCTGCACAAATCTTCTTCGATCAAGATTACTCCCCTGCACTACAGATTGAAAGGCAGAAACTTCGACCTATAATAAGGGAACTCAAGGGAAAAAAAGGAATTAAAGCGCAGATTAATTACCCAGCCCGCCTAAAAATCTTCACGGAAAGTGGACCCAACACTTTTGCCTCATTAGGAGAAGCGGATCCCTTTCTAAAAAGTCTGCAGATCCTGGTACCAGAACAAGAGACATATAAACTGGAGAGAGAACTGAAGCAGAACACATGGTCGATAGCAGGTAAAGACACCAAACAATCAGCAATGGGACAAGGTCCAAAAACACTGGCACCCAATGTTACCAAACTACTAAAATGAGCCTCTGCAAACAAGAAGATGTAGTCCAAGGAAGGGAACGTAGACCAGGCCAACGAACACTACACAGAAGGCTGATCAGACTGATAAAATGAACTTTGGTAACAACTCATATAATGCAAGGGGGAAAGGGCAAGGAAAAGGGATAAGTTGCTAGTCGAAAATGGGGGCAGAAGGCGTTGTAGTCACAGAAAGTGAGTTGAAATATAAGGCTCCTATAGAGTCAAGGCAAATAAGATCACAGTTTGAATGTACAGTCTTTATTATTTAATTCAAACGTTAAATGCTTAGTTAGGAAACAAGGGGTGATGTTTAACCTCCAACTAAAAGGGGATCCGGTTTCTCCTACTGTTGAGGAGAGGAAATACTGACCCTTCCCACACTCAGAGCAGCGAAGGGAATAAAAGGGAGATTTTACTTTCTTTTTCCAACCCATAGCTCAAAAAAGTTAAGTTTTGAGCTATAATTTTGGAAGTGCTTGTTTTTAATTACTAGAAAAAACAAATTAAGAGTTTTACTTTAGAAGGAATTTGCATTTAACCTAGGTATAGTTATGAATAATGTTGGTGTTGATGTTGTTAAACTTGTTTATGGGGTGCTTGTGGCTCGTGGAGGGAAGAGAGAAGAGGGAGAGACTGGCTTACTTGTGGAAAGAACTGATTGGATGATTATGCATAATATAATTCAAAACCATTTCAATGGCTGATTTGAAAGTCATCTCATATAATATAAAGGGACTCCATTCACCGATAAAGAGGACCCGAACGTTATCAGAATTAAAAAGGTTGGGAGGGGATATTATCTATTTACAAGAAACCCACTTAGACCAGACAGAACATGCCAAGCTCCGGAGGCAATGGGTGGCAACTGTAGAAGCTTCCTCCTCACAGAACTGTAGAAAAGCAGGGGTCGCTATGTTAATAAGAAGGGGGTTACCATTCCACGTGATAAAAGTGGACAAAGGAACAGAAGGAAGATATGTTGCCATATTTGGGATTTTTCGAGGCGAGGTCTTACACCTGATCAATATTTATACCCCGAATCAGGAATCAGATCTCTTTTTACAGGAGGCAATGCACAAGACAGCACAACTACCCCCAGGAAAGATAATATTAAGGGTAGATTTTAACAACGTAGTAGACCCTACTCTTGATCGCTCCTCTAGAAAGGAAAAACCAAAAAAAAAGCTATGATTATTTTAAACAACTTAACAGAGGAACAAAGACTAAAGGATGTGTGGCATACCCCGCCAAAAAAAGAGAAAGAGTATACTTTCTATTCTCCCCCCGAAAGCTTATTCCCACATAGACCTTTTCTTTACACAGAAATAATACATATATTGAACCAGAGATATTAAAATACATTCTTTACAAATATCTGACCATGCTCTGTCGGTCTGCCTTATACAGGTCACAAACCAAGAGTGAGCATTCCAATGGAGACTCAATGTATCACTACTGAGTAACTCATCATTTTTGAAACAGCTAAAAGAAAAAATCCAGAAAATTTATGATATTAATCTAGCCCAGAATTATTCAGTGTTTTCTACATGGGAAGAAATTAAAGCAGTAATAAGGGGGCAAATCATAAGTTTTGCAGCAGCCCAGAAAAAATTACAGCACATGATCCTCAGTAGATTATTGAAAGAACAAGAGGGCCTAGAAAACCAACACAAAATAAATCCCAACTCCCAGAAAACTTTTAAAAAATTATGCTCTATTAGGGACCAAGTTACCAAAGTGGAACAAGAGAAAGCAGAAAAAGCCATACGCTTTTCAAACCACAAATATCAGGACATAGGAGGTAAAGCTGCACATCTACTGGCATATAGATTAAGAAAACAACAAGCAACTCACTGAGTACCTCAAATTAAAAATAATAACTCTTCAACTGCCCCCTGGACAGGACCTAGAGAAATTACAGAACAGTTTCAATTAAACTATGAAAAACTATACTCAGACTCGAGCTCCCCAGAAAACATTATTGCAGAAACTAAACAGTTTTAGTTTTTAGTATTTTTTTAATTTTTACTTTAGTGCATATGTCAGCACTTAGGATCTTTTAAGGATTTATTTCAGACTAGCAGTGTAGCCGTTCTGGTGGTATCCCTCCTGTTAGATATATCTTCGTTTAACTATATATTTATTTTATATATTGTTGCACTCAAAATTGTTTTGAAAATTGCACTGAATACTGATATTCCTGTCAACTTATTTGCCCTATTAGCCTTTCCTTTTCCTTTCATCCCCTTTTAGTACAGAGAAGGACAGGAGGTACCCCTGTGCAAGAACTTTCCTCCGTACATGGGTTACCATTCCAGGGCCACAGTCAAAAGGGGACTCAAAGTCACTACAAGACACTACAAGTCCAACGTTTTGATAAGGTTTTTTTGCTCCCTTCAGTGATTTACTATAACAGGAATATAAAGACTTTGACAGACCCTTCAGTGATCTACGCTGTAAATCATTTCTAATTGTGCTGGTACATTGTGCTGGCATACCCTAGAGTTGGAGTTTGGTCTTTTTCTCTGGATCAATACACTTTCAGTCTATTGACTATTGGAATCTGAATTTGAATTTGTGAAAAAGGTTTTTTTTTTCTTTTTTTCTTTGGAATATATTGTTTCAATATGGTGCAAACTAGAAGTGGTAAGGGAAGTTTGACCATAGGGGCAACTTCTCCTGAAACTGAAGTCAGGGAAACAATTGGTACTGACAGTATCTTGGGCTCGAAAATAAAATTAGCCCTTAAAGAACAGAAAGCTAAAGGCAATAATAGAGGGAAAAAACTTGCTATACTGGAAAACAAAGTTAGTCTACAGTCTAAATCATTGAATTTTTCATCTAATTTAAAAAATATTTCTGTAGCTCAGCATAAAAATTATATTGATAGTAGTACAAATAAGAAACAACTGAAAATAACAGACATATGGGCTGATAAGAAAGGAGGCCCAAGGTACCTTTCTACCCCAAAATGTACTGCCTCATTAGAAATAAATGGAGCTGGCAATCTGGGAAAAGATTATTGTTCTCTGGAGAGGGCGTATAATGAGCATTCCCAAAATTATTCTAATAAATCAGAAGAAATCTCTTTTAACAATTACAAATGGGAAACCTTTTTTCAGAAAGGAAGTGGAGAAAGTAATAGTAATAACAGCTTTAACCATTCAATTATAGCCCTTTCTACTGATGGATCCCTCAATCCTTCTAATATGGAAAGTTATCTTACCTCAAGATTTAAAAATAATACTGACTTGAGGTCTGAGGGACCATCTTTGCATCCTTCTAATTTGGATGTATCATACAAAGGGAATAAAGGTAACAGGGAATTAAAGGGGATTATTCAAGAATTAAGTACAACTATAGAAGGTCTTAAAAAAATGGTTAAACAAAATTGGGATATTCTCAAAGAAAGCCAGTGCCCTGAAATAAATATTTCAGAAATTAGGGATACCCCTCAGATTGGATTTGCTGATCATGAAGAAGAACACACTTACAATAGGAGAAACTTTACAGTGAGAGTTCTTCATTATCAAAACAAATGTTGGAAACAATTAAAAACAGATATGCAGATATTACTGTACTGGAGAATATCTTAGTTTTGAAAGAAGAACTGACTAATATTAGGGCAGATATATTTCATAACCGGGTACTTATTCAAAACCTTAATTAAGGCATGAGAATACAAGAGGAGATTATAAGTGAAAAGAATTTGTCACCTAAAATTAAAAAAACGGAGAACAGGGGGGTTCAAGTCTTATTGCCATCACCTTTTGACTTAAATAAAAACAGTTTTTGTTTCTGTCAAATCAAAACAACAGACAAAGCTAAAAAAGCAATTTCTACAATGTCTAAAAATGGAAAAAGCAAGCAAGGGAAAAGAACAACTAAAAAGAAAGTCAAGATTACAGAATACAATGGTAAGGAAGTAAAGAAAGGGAAAACCTTGTTAGTGCTTAAAAAAGATAGTGGAAATGTTGGAGTAGAGTCAATAGAATCTAAGCAAAAAACAAATAGAGCAGAAACAAAGGAGATGATTAATCTTACTTATGAGGACGTGTCCAGCTTTATGATGTCAATATCAGTTAGCAGTATGGTCAAAGATAATAAGACTGGTCTGCCTCAGGCAACAAAATCTCAGATCAAGTCAATAGAAGGGGAACTGGAATGCTTGATTGAAATAGCTGGAATTTGAAGACCTGTAACAGAGACTAGGGAGGATTTAAAGGAGAGAGTGTTACATATGTTGGGGATTACACCATCGTTAGTGAAGGAAGATATATTTATTATGAGACCACCAAACATGGCCTTCTATGATACAGTTTTGTTATATTGTGAAACTGAGGAAATGGCCAAACTGATCATGGATAAAAAAATGTCTCTAGAGGGAAAAGGAATCTCAATTAAGTTACCTATCCTAGTCCCAAAAAGTACCAGCTTAGAAAATAAATCTGATAACAGTAGATCCAGGGTAGCTAAAAATCTTAGTAATCCTATTGAAACAGTTTCCATGAGAATAAGTCCTAAAAGGACAAGAAAGGAAAGGAATGAGGCAAGAGCTATAGCAAAGATAACTGAAATAATTGATAAATATGGGAAAAAACAAAATGAGAGGTGGTTGTGTAGAACAGTGGTTATATTGGATGGGAGACAGTCAGGCAGGATTCTGATTTTAGTATTAGAGAGGAATTGCTCTCTTTTCTCTCAAGAATTTCTGGATCTAAAATATATAGGAATATGGTAGATCACATTAAAATTTATAAAAATGTATCCGGTTCTAGTCAAATTGATTGTACTTTTAAAAACCCAGAAAAGGCCAAAATATTTCTGGATCTGTCGGAAAGTTTAGACAAATTGGTATATATATATATATATATATATATATATATATATATATATATATATATATTATCTACCCATATGAAATGGGAAGAGAAATGGTGGAGGAATCCATCAGGAAAGTTGAAAAGGATACAGAATACCCCCTTATAGAACTCGCAAATTGGAGGGACTTAAATGGCTTTAAAATTTTAATAAATCTGGATTCAGAATGACAGTCAGAATCTGATAAACTTGTCTGGGGGAATAGTAATAAAGAGGGAAAACTAACCATCCTATCATGGAATATTGAAGGCCTTCATTTGAAAATCATGGATCCTGAGGTAGTTAGCTTTTTGGAAACATTTGATATAATTGCTCTCCAAGAGACTTGGTGTATGAAAGAGGCAACTCCTAGACTTCCTGACTATGCACCTTATAGTTTTCCAGCAATCAGAGACAAGAAATTTGGTAGATATAAGGGAGGCTTAATACTATTAGTAAAAATGTGTTTGAATCTGAAGATAAGAGAGTTACCGCCTAAGACCTATAATATTTTGGCCCTTGAACTTTCTAAGGATTCACAGAAAATAATACTGTATAATGTTTATTTTCCCCCAGAGCCCAACTTTACAGAAATAGAGGATCCCTATATTTTGAATCTCAAATTACAATTAAATGCTATTAGTGAAACAGAAGGAAACTGGCCCATTTTTATTTTGGGAGATTTTAATGCTAGAATAAAGGGATGAATTTCAGAGAGCTTATATTCAACTTTAGCAGATGCTCTGGAAGTAATTAACCCTAGACTGACTTCATCAAGATCAACATTGGAAAAAAGATTTAACCGTAGGGGTAGAGAATTACTCACAGCACTTGCCAGTAGGAATTTTTGTATTTTAAATGGAAGAACTAATGGGGACAGTACAGGAAAATTAACCTTCAGGGGTCCTTTGGGATCCTCTATTCCTGACTTGATATGGGCAAACCTGGAGGGATTAAAAATAACTTATCAACTGGAAATTACTGAGCGATCAGAATCTTCTCATCTTCCTTTGTCCCTTACTATAGATAATAACTTTACAGGAACAACTCAAGATGTGGGGAATACTGTTGAGTATGTGGAAATAATTAATGAAAAAGAATTAGATGGAACCCAATTTATCAAAATTAATTGCAGGAAATACTCTATTCTGGAGAAATAACTGCAATCTCCTCCCAAGATAAGGCTAACTCTGATATCTATGACATTTGGGAAAATATCCAAATAAAATTGAGTGCCTTCTGTAGGAAAAATAATATAATTAAAAAAGAATGCTCAAATCATGTCAAATCATGGTTTAATCAAAGATGTAAAAAAGCAAAAGCTAGTTTTTCTAAGATATTAAGACAACATAGGAAGAACACAAATAAAAATAAAATGGATTATCAGAATTTAGGGAAAGAATGGGAGATTTAAAAGAAATTTTAGAAGAAGAAACAAAAACTCTTTTCTTCTATGGGAAAAATTAAGATCAGCGGTTATTGAAAGAAATAGCAAAGAATTTGGGAAAATAGTAGCACAAGGCCATAATAAATATCAAGAGAAAATAGAATGTCATATTACACCACAGACCTGGATTGCATATTCTCAAGAGCTATATTTTTCCAAAGGTGAAGAAGAAATGGAAATAAACATAAGATATGAGGCAAATTTCCCAAAGCCATTTGTGATCACAGAATTGGAAATGTTTAACTCCCTAAATTCTCCAAAATCTAACAAAGCACCTGGGCCTGATAAAATTATTGGAGATGTTTACAAGTCCTTTAAAGAATGGTGGACCCCATTTTTTTATTTAATGTATGACGGATTTGTTCAGAACTTAAGATACCCTAAGAGTTGGGCTGGTAGCATCACATTCCAGATTTTTAAAAAGGGTAATGTAAAGGAACCGAGGAGGTATAGACCCATTAGCCTTATTGATGTGTCTCAAAAAGTCTTCTCAAAAATTATACTCAGTAGATTACTAACATGGTTAGAAGAGAACTCAATTCTGGACGAGGCTCAAAATGGATTTAGAAGAAATAGGTCCACAATTCACCATTGCTATGTTTTACATCATTTAGCATGGAAATATACAAAAATACGGAAATCAAAATTATATTGTTGTTTTGTGGACTTTTCAGCAGCCTTTGACAGTATTAGTAGGAAAATACTTTGGACCACATTGGAAAAACTTGGACTTGCGAAGACACTTTTGGACATTATCATAAGACTACATCAATATACATGGGCAAAGATTCAATACAATCAATATGGCCATACCACAGAGGAATTTTTGGACAAACACTAGGGTTAGACAAGGTTGTATATTAGCACCCACACTCTTTAATATATACTTAAATTCTATTTTACTTGAAATCAAAAATACAAAATTTCATGCACCAAAAATTAATGAAAGTAGAATTGATAGCCTAGCATATGCAGACAATTTGGTCTTATTATCCACCTCTGCATTGGGACTCAGAAGAAAAATGAAATGTTTTGATACCCTCTGCAGGGAGAGAAATCTTGATGTAAACTTAAATAAAACCAAAATTCTGATTTTCGGAAATTTTTCCAGATATGAACCCAAATTCATAATAAACGGTGAAAAACTAGAGATAGTAAAAACTTATGATTATTTGGGAGTTCATTTTTCTTATAACTTAAATTGGAATAAGCATATAGAATACATTAAAATAAGACAACGTGCGGCTGTGAATGCATTCAAAATATTTCACGCCAAAATGAGGAAGACCTCAATAAAAGGGGTTCTAAGGGTACTTAATACTAAAATTAAAACCAGTATAATATATGGAGGAGAAGTATGGGGATGAAATGAATAAAAGAAATATAAATATAAGAATATAAATATAAATATAAGAATAAAAGAATAATAAATGAAAGGAATAAACAAGATGGGTACAGACGGCCTGTTCAAAGTAAGGAAGGGGAGGGCCACCAGGGGCCATGATATGAGACTGGAGCGAGGAAGGTTCAGGAGGGAGATGAGGAGACACTTTTTTACAGAGAGGGTGGTGGCTGGGTGGAATGCGTTACCTGCTGAAGTGGTATGCAGTAGAACAGTGGACTGCTTCAAACAAGGATGGGACAGGACAAGGGGGAGGGTTAATGAAGGGGAAGGGTGGAAGGGAGAGGCAACTGCAGAATAAGGGGTGCTAGCTGCACATTTGCACAGACGTGATAGACCTCTAGGCCTTTATCTGCTGGCAAATTTCGTATGTTCATATGTTCGTATTTACTAATATTAACCCACTAGAAACCTTACTTAATAAATTATACCATTATATTCTTATGCTACCTCTAGGCACTCCTAACTGTATCCTTAGATTGGAACTCAGTCAATATTCTCTGAGTTCCTTAATAAAGGAAAGACAAATTCTGTTTTTGCTTAAAATTTTCTCACTTCAGGATTACCAACTTCCTAGAAAGTGTCTTGAGGAGGAGATTAAGATGGAAAATTTGGGTTTCGTACATCCCATCATACAATTAATTAGGAAAATTATTTTTCCTCTGGCTTTGGGTCATACTCTTTATGATATTTACATAAAATCTTGGGATGAGATTGCTTCCATAGTTAAACATAGAATACGAGATTTAGATTCAAATCAAACATTCTCTAAATCGGCTCAGTCTAAATTACATAATGATTACAAATGATTTAAAGGTCTTTGGGGTTTTGAGCCATACTTATCATATCTAACGTGTCCAAAAATTAGGACAGCATACTTGAGATTCAGAACTGAAAGCTATAATGCACAGTTCATTTTACACAGGCAAAAAAAGTAATGTTATGTCTCCTTTTTGTAAAAGTGGTAAACCTTATAAAGATGATTTGAAACATGTTGTTTTATTATGCCCTCTTTTTGAACAAAACAGAAGAAAATGGTTGGGCTCCATACTTAGCGGACTTAATCTCCCTTCAGATGAGATTATTGAATATTTCTTTACTTGCACTGAGAAAATTGTATTACAATATGTAGCAAAGTTTTTATCAACAATATTTCTTTAAAACTAAACTTAATAAATTATTAAATGTAAGATTTTATATCTTTCAGATATTTATAAATGTCCATAAGTAGCCAATTGTATGTTTATGGAATACTTGTACTAATGTAATTTTTGACTATAATTAGTAATTTGTAATAGCTTTGCTGAACAATAAAGAAAGATTGATTAAAAAAAAACTAAACAGTTCTTGGATAAACTAAAACTACCCAAATTAGGGGAGGCGGCACAGCGAGACCTTAATGCAAATATTTCAGAACATGAGGTAATGAGGGTGATCCAAAGTTTGCCAACTGGTAAATCCCCGGGACCCGATGGTTTTAGCTCGGAATTTTACAAACAAATTAAAGACCCTATATCATCTATACTGGCAGGGGTCTTTAATGCCTGTCTGGAAGAAAATGTACCCCTCCCTCTTGGAATCAAGCTCTGATAACTGTTATACCAAAACCGAACAAACCTCTGGATCAGTGCGAAGCTTACTGCCCGATCTCATTTCTAAACCAAGACCTAAAGATTTTTACTAAAATACCAGCAACCAGACTACAAAAACATATTGAACCAATAATCCATGAAGATCAAACAGGCTTTATTCCAAGATGGTTAATGTTAGACAATATCAGAAAATTATTAAATATTATAACACATAGTAGTAGTACTGAACATCCCTTACTGGTGATCTTTTTAGATGCTGAAAAAGCTTTTGAGCGCCTAAATTGGACTTTTCTAAAAACAGTAATGGAACATTAAGGAATGGATGGACAGTTTTTGCACTGGGTCTCGAGGTGCTATCATTCTCCATCAGCTAGAGTAAAGGTTAATGGGGTGACATCGGAGAGCTTTAGAATCCATAGTGGTACTAGGCAAGGTTGCCCATTATCCCCCTTCTCTTTGCAATCAGTTTACAGCCTCTTTCAGCAGCAGCAATAAGGGAGCGTCAACAGATATAACGAGTGGTGGTAGGCTCCCAGCATTATAAAATTTCCCTATATACTGAAGACACCTTAATATATATATATATATGTCAGAACCAGAGGAATCATTACCAAACCTGCTGGACCTATTAACAAATTATGAACAGTTGTCAGGCTTTAAAACCAATAAAGATAAATCCAAAATCCTGTTCCTAGCAACAAAAAATCCAGTCCTGGAAGAAACATCCCCCTCCACTTTAAAATAGCAAAAGAAAAAGTTGAATATTTGGGCATATGGATTCCTAGAAACTTAACTAAACTACTGTATATGCACTTAACTATACTCCCCTACTTGCCCAAATTTACTTGAATTTAAAAAGATGGGCTGGGCTTCCATTCTCATTTTTGCATAAGATAGATGCAATTAAACAAAACATATTACCAAGATTATTGTTCCTTTTTTCCACATTACCTATAGTGGTAGCATATAGGCTTTGGAAGACATTAAGGAAAAAAATATCTGACTTTATATGCAGTGGGTGTTGACCTCGACTAAAATGGCAAATACTACTAGTCCCTAAATCAGAGAGGGAATTCGGGTTACCCCATTTTCCCTCATATTACTTAGCAGCACAACTATTGCCTTTGTTAAGAATGACTTCACATAAAGGAGGGACAGGATGGTGGTCTCTTAAAGGAGAATGCACAAAGGAAATACTATTACAGTACCTGCCCTGGCTAGTAACGACACCCATGATTCCTAAAATTAGTAATAGGTGGACGAAACACTCCCTGTCAGTCTTGATTAGGGCCAGAAAAAAATGAGAAATCTTAGAACCAGTCTGGCAATATACTCCACTCAGATTCTTACCAGACTTTCCTGTTGAGGATAAAGATAACTGTTTTGAAAAATGGGAGAGAGCTGGATTACAAACCCTGAAACAACTGATAGAAAATAATACTATAGTAGAATCTGAAAAACTAAACAATGAGTATAGGCTTCCACAGCAGGACTTTTATCGATATTTGCAATGTAGGCGCTATGTCACTCATAGGTTGGGAATCAGAGCTCTAATAGGGGATCCTGCTCCAGGGGTAGTAATGATTTATAACAAAGCATTCTCTGGTGATACTAAGAAATTAGTATCCAATCTGTATTTAACAATACAGGAGAATGTGGGTAAGTTAGCACTCCAGAGAATCCAAGATAAATGGGAGGAAGAGGGAATTCCAGAACTGGCAGAAGACCAGTGGATCAGGGTGTGGAGCAACATTCATAAGACTACGACCACTAGCCCCTGGCAAGAGTTTCTATGGAAAGTGCTCACTAGATTCTTCACAGTATCCACTATTACCAAACACTATAACACCACGAACACTGATAAATGCTGGAGAGAATGTGGTGGCCAAGGTACCCACTTTCATATATTCTGGAGCTGCACTGTGCTCACTCCTTTTTGGGAGAAG
Organism: Neoceratodus forsteri; assembly: GCA_016271365.2. Lineage (NCBI taxonomy): Eukaryota > Metazoa > Chordata > Ceratodontiformes > Ceratodontidae > Neoceratodus > Neoceratodus forsteri. The sequence continues at coordinate 179,967,505 of CM057459.1, forward strand.
ATAGAATACATCATACAAAAAGTGCTGGCAATCCCATTTCCACTTACAGTATCTAATTTAGTGTTGTGCCTCATACCTGAAACGTTAAATAAAGCCTCTGAAGTATATTTATACAAGATACTTATAGTAGCAGCCTTAAAAGCAATTACCCAGAGGTGGCTATCCATAGTGCCCCCAGATGTGAAGCAGTGGTTAAATATCGTAAATAATATTAAACATACTGAAGCCATCACAGCAAGAATAAGGCTGCAAAAAGTGTTATACAACACTAGATGGATGCCCTTCTTTCATTATATGGAAGAAGAGGGAGACGGCTCTATGCAGGAACAATTATTGATTTAAATTGACCTATAGAGAAATCCCAATTGGAGACACTTTGAGGAGATGGTGGAGAGAAATGAGATATGGGGTCCGTAATCTCTTATGTATACTGATATAGCTGAGGCAAACCCACTTCAGCCTGAAACAACCAGAACGAGATAGGTCAGGATGACTCAGCATCAGTATAAGGAGCTCCCTTATTAGAGCAAATGGAAGAGCCACATAACACCCAATGTAGTGTGTTATTTTTTATATTATATGTTCTTTGAAGTTTTTAATTGTTAAATTGAAAAATAAGAGAGTAATCACTACAACACATACAAGGTATACTTTCTTAAAGGAAACTGTTTATTGAGCAACATAAAATGGCTGGACTTACAAAAACAGGATTTATATTCTTTAGCACCCAATAAGGAAGAAGTAACAAAAAGTATAGAAAATGAATGAAGAACTTCTCCTACAAGAGAAGATCTATTAGAAACATCTGTGAAAAGAAAAGAGAAAAAATGTAATTAATTTGGACTGGAACAGACTTCCATGAGATAAGAGAATCAAGATCAAATGATTTTATGTGTGCAAGATGATATGTCAGTTATGTATAGCAAAATGTGATATAATGAGCTCTATTTTGTATGTCAATTGAAACTCTCAATAAAATTCAACTGGAAAAAAAAAGAAGCACCGAAAAAAGACATAGCAGCTCAGAAACAAGACCCAGACCACACGGCATTACTCCCCCAGCACAGGAGGAAAGCACTGCTCCACTGATACCAACTCTCCCTCCCTCCAGGAGAAGTAGTTGCAACCACAGAGCAAAGCACAGATCCAGCAGGTACAGAAGATATGGATTTAGTCGAGGTAGAAACAGCTGAGACCCCAGTCACTCCAGCCACGGAGATAGCACCCCAGGTCTCAGTAGAAACGCTCCCTCCTAGCATGCAGGTAGTATAAGGAAAACAAGTATGAGACAATCAAGACCAAAATGTAAACTGGCTAAAGCCTCTTCCTCTGGACATAGAATCCCACTTCAAATTAAATATGGAATTCTAGCCAAAAGTTCTCAAGAGTCAGAGCTTGAAGGGGACTCTGAGACTTCTTCTCAGGCCCTTCCATCATCAGACTCAGAGGATGATCCCCAGCATGTTGCCACAAATAAAGAGAGACCAAAAATACTTGGGGTAAGAAGTCGAAGAAGCATGAGAGTGAGGAAAACCCCTTAGGGAAAATATAGTTGAATTTCTCCCCCCCCTCCGTGGTTTCTATGTCATCCCTTTGTGAAGCAACCTTGAACACAAATAGTCTTAAAAACGCTAGGAGGAGATTTGTGACCTTTTCTATCCTGAAAGACTTAAAATTTGATATTTGTCTTTTACAGAATACCATTATCCCTGGTAAATGTTGCAAAGAAACTCTGGTGTTGGGGACCATCATTTTTTTCCTTCGGTTTAGATATGTGTGATGGGGTAAGGGTACTATTTAGAGGGGATGGTTTCAAAATAACAAAATTAGTGGAAATTCAACCAGAAAGAGCTATATTGCTAGATCTAGTAGTGGAAAAAACAGCATGGAGGTTAATTAATATGTACGCTCCCCTTAGGAAAAAGAACACAGTAGATTTATTCAACTCAATAAAACCATATTTGTTAAATATGAAGCAAATTATTTGGGGTGGGGATTTCAACTGCGTAATAGCTAAACAAGACAGAGGGACAGTCACAACAAAAGATTTTTTCGACACAAACTGTCTAAAAAATATAATCTATATATGTGATTTATGTAACCCCCAGTCAGCGCTAAACTGAGTGGGCTACTTCCCCTGCCTGTATGGCTAGTGAACAGGTTGAGGGGCCTGGGTCCTATGACGCAGTGCCTCCATTTTATAAGTTGAAAATTTGGGGAGAAAGGTGTCACTCGGCATGGTGACTAGGTTTGACTACTCTACACAGGGGCCCCCCCCTAGTAATCCAGAGACTAGAAGCAATAACATAATGTCCAATACCAGGAGATGGGACTCTAAAGTGTGGCTTTATTCAACAACACTGAATGAAAAGCATAGATGGACCCCCACGGGGCTACACTCCTTGTAATGCAGATAAGGTGATGACACAGACACATATCCAAACTTGGATCCTAACCTTCCATATGTCATGGACTCTTTAACTAGTGGCACACTACCACCCTCTACTCCATTCCAACGTCTGGGCACCCTCTTCAGGCACTGGCTAATACCTGACAGAAAGGTGACTGGTGTCTCAAAGCGAATCTGTAGAGGTGAGCCCTGTTACGTCAGATGGGGGGTCTCCCACCTTTTGTTCCAAAGACCCATACCCAGCCATTCCTTTGTTTACACACACACATCCTTGGCTACTGTAGTGCAGACTGTACATGGCTTTGTAATGCAGTAACTGTCTTTCTCTGAAGACCCCCCACATACATCAGTCATTACATCTCACTGTTCCATAAGCCTCTTCCTTGGCTACTGTAGTGCAGACTGTACATGGCTTTGTAATGCAGAAACTGTCTTTTCCTTGAAGACCCCCCCACCCCACATACAACAGTCATTACATCTCACTGTTCCATAAGCCCTAGACTTGGCATCCTGACTGACCCACAGCCCCAGAGACTTATTTACTCACTGTTTTGGTGAATGACACTGGCCTTTTGTCAAAGCTTCATCACCCTCCATGTTGCAGGCGTCCAAAACTCTGAATGAATCTCATTCCACAAAAACTGTAGTGTCCCAGCACTCTTCATCAGGCAGCTTCTTCCTTTTCCCAAGCCAGGGGGTTGCCCCTGGGAGTTGATTCCTTTTGGCTCTCTTATGGTGGAAGCATACACCCTAAGGTAGCTCTGTGTCAGAGCTGAGGGCAGAGGGGCCTGCCCCTGCAGGGCACCCCCGCCCTCCACTGTACTACAGGATCTACATCCTTTTCTCTCTTGAGCCTACTTCAGACTGACAAACAAAAACTAGACTGCTGACTTCAAGGATCAACTCTAGACTGACTTTGAAATTCCCCAACGTTCTATCTAACTCCCTACTGTAACATTCCATTGTGGCTTATGCTGCTGCAGAATTCTAAATGATGTCATAGCCCCAGCTCAGCACAGACTGAAAACAGAGCAAGACATAGTGAAATCCATTTAACTGGAGTTTCACTAGCTGTCTGTCCTTGCCTGCCACTAGATCTAACTAGAGTTCTAGTAACCCCAGGTAACGGGAGGGGTACATTTACAAGATACTTATAGAGCACAGAATACACAAGTAAGGTCCACTTATCATAGGGGAAGCCTCGCAACCAGAATAGATTCCATTTTTACAAAACAATAGATCTATGTTTATCAGGCTAAAACAGTCCCAACTGAAACCTCAGACCATGTCATTTTAATGGCCACCCTGGGTTTACATACTCAAACTCAATATGGGAAAGGATACTGGAAATTTAACATTACTGTTTTAATTAATGACAATTGGATAAAACAAATAAAAGAGCTCTTAAAGGCACATAAGACTATAGCAGGATTAATGGATGACCTGAGTTTTTGGTGGGTTGAAACTAAAACGGAGATACAAACGTTAACTACCAGGTTTTCTTCGGTACAGCAAATGAAGAAGTATAAAAATTATTTAGCATTATGGATGCAGTCAGGAAAAATATATTCACTATTAATTCACAAAATAAATTTAACATCACAAGCGAACAATATGAAAAAAGAAATGAAAGCCCTACAGTACTCCCGAGCCTCTTCCATGCTAAATGAGCACCGCATTTGTTCCCAGGGCAAAACTAGTTTTGGCAATGCCTTCAAAAATTGTTATAAAAGAGTGACAGACAGGATGATGACATCTGTAAAAAATAAGAATGGAACTTTAGTAACTTCTACTCCTGACATCCTGAAGGTAGTGTCACATTACTTGAAAGAGATGTGTACTATGACACAAATTGAGGATAGGGAAATCTGTAATTTTCTAACTAAAATACAGATACCAGACACCCCAGAAGAGTTGATTCCTGCACTCATGGCCCCAGTAACAAAAGCAGAAATAGAAATGGCCATTAGTAGATTAAAAATTGATACAGCACCTTGACTTGATGGATTAATTGCAGAGTTTTATAAAAAAAAATCATCCCTCAACTTATAGACATATTGGTCATGGTATATCACTGAATTCTACTGAATCAGGAAATAGATTTCCAAATGTGTATCACAGTTCAGATGCTCATACATAAAAAAATGATAAAATAGACCTAAACAATTGGAGATAATTAAGCTTACTTAATGTGGATCAAAAAAATCTTAATGAAAATACTTACAAACAGATTAGCCATGGTTGCCCATTATTTAACATCTGTAACTCAGACATGTTCCCTAACAGGGAGATCTATTGAACATAACTTATTAGTAGTAAAAGAGCTTATACAACAGGGAAAAGATGATGAGATTAATGGCTATATTATGTCATTAGACCAAGAAAAGGCCTTTGACAGGGTTCCACACCAATTTATATTACAAGTATTAAAATCATATGGTATTCCGATCACTTTCTGTTCCAGGATTTCCCTACTATATGGTAAGGCAGTAGCCATTCCATTAACGGACAATTTGGATCTTACATTAATATAAACCAGGGAGTAAGGCAGGGGTGCCCACTGAATCCTCTGTTATACATGTTCTGTTTGGATGCTCTATTATGCCTCATACAACAGGATGAACAGAAACACAGTACTAAATCAATACAGGGAGCTCTAGAAGTCAAGACTATGGCATATGCATATGATATTTGTATATTTTTAGCAGATCCAGACTCAGGTACAAGAGTAATGAAAAGAATGGAACAATACTCCAAAATAGTAGGTGCACAGGTAAGCAAGCAGAAAAATTTTATTTATCCAATAAATGACACTATTCCACAATTAGAGAACCTGCAGGAGATTCAGGTGTCCAAATAACCTTTTAAAGTACTGGGAGTTAAATTTGGGAGGGGAGACAATGGAACCTTGAATTGGAATGAGAAGTTGGAATATGCAAACCAAAAAGTAGCCACTTGGAAGACATGGTAGCAAACAAAAAAGAAAAAAGTTGCAGTACTCAAGACCTTTTTACTCCCGGTTTTTGTATACATGAGTATAGTATACCCTATCCCACAAGAATTAGAAGCAACTCTGTTAAGTTTAGTATTCCAGATAATCTGGGGGAGTCGGTTAAACCCAATAAAGAGAAATATTACATTTATCGATAGCAAAAGGATGTCTAGACTTAATAAACCCACTAGCATTTTATTTCAGCAATTTCCTGCATAGAAATGTAATAGACTACAACAAACCAAATATAGCATTATGGTCAATATTTGCGGAGAATTGGTTGAGACCCCTTATGAGTAAATGGGTCACTCAGGGAGAAACGTCAGCAAATGTTCATTCATGTCCAGGGTACTTTAAGCCAGCTATCAAAAAAATACATAAATGGAAACTGGCCCCTGATATAATACAAAGTAAGATAAGTAAATGGGTCTGTATAGCTATACAGGATAAGGCTTATTACATAGCCTCAGAATTTAAAAATATTCCAACAAATCAATATGTCCAGGTGTTGGCAACATTACAGGATAGATGGATCCCACCTAGGATATGGCATATAACACGGCTGAGTAGCCATGGCAGGTTGAATGTAAAGGGTAATGCAAAACGCAGAAGTCAGAATGAAAGAATGTGTCCTAGAGACTGTTGTATTGCTCAGGAGGAAACTGTGACACATTTCTTTATTCAGTGCCCATGTGTACAAGAGGTTTGGTCTCGGTTAGCACAAAGATGGAAGGACCCCTACTGGGGAAAAGTGACATATATGGAGGTGGTGGGAGGCTTTTCTTTAGGATATTTGCAACGAGATACTGGGATAGTAAGACTTATATTCACCTTTACTAAATTTATACTATGGCAAGTCAGATGCAAATATGTCCTACAACAAGTATATAGGGATCTGAGATATGTCATAGAATCTACTGAACATGAAGTTTACAACCAATGTATGTATGAAAACCAAAAAATGATTCACACGATACTGATTGCAAGATGGAAAAATGTTCCATTCATAGGACAATTGTTTCTTACTGCAGTAGATAATGAAATGATTACAGTATAATAGATATGTTTTGCTTTTGTTTTTTCTTTCCCGTTTTGTTGTTTTTCCTTTTTTGTTGATATTCTGTTTTGGATTTTTAATTACATTTTCCCCTACTGTTTTCAAGAAGTGCCATGAGATGTTTAACATCCACGAGAACTACCACCAGAACAGGCAGATGGGACCTTGGTTTAATGTCTCATCCAAAAGACAGCACCTCCCTCATCCTGCACCGCACTGTCAGTACTGGGATTTAACCCAAGTATCTGGTGTGGGGATAGAACCCACAGCCTTCTGATCTCCCGGCCTCAGAGGTGAGTGTGCTACCTGATGAGCCACTGACACTGATGCTTAGCACTGTCTCCAAAATAATTTTTCGAGACCTAAAGTTCTTACCTTCAGAATCGGAGGTGACCCTACTATGAGTTTTTGCCATCTCACAGCAGCCATGGCTTTGAGGGGACCCATCTCAGAGGCCTGTGACTGTAATTGTAACCCTATCCTCCCCAGAGGCAAGAATCCCTCTTCTGCAAGCGGCATGGGCCAGGGGCAACATTGTGTGGGAGAACAGTTGTCTGTCCTTTTTCCCTGATCTGTCAGCGTAGACCCCAAGTCACAAAAAGGAGCTGCAGAAAACTAAGAAAGAGCTGCTCAAAAATGGAATACAAGCCCAACTTATGTACCCTGTGAGGCTGCAGATCAAGTCAGATTCTAAAATGCACATTTTTGTAGATCCCAAGCAGGCAGCCAAATACACAAAGAAACTATTGGAGAAGGCAAGCCCCATAGAAGAAACTTCTGATTAAGAAGAAGGCTAAACATCAGACTATATGTACTTAACCTGGGACATTTAAGTAAACATTTTTCTTGTTGTGTGGTTTTCATGCTGCTGTTGGTTCTCCCGGGGGGAGGCACTGAATAAGGTTGCTGAAGTTGAGCTGGTTTGGAGAGTTTAAATAATGTTTAGTACTTTAAATAATGTTTAGTACTTTAACTGTATAAAGGGTTTTACTATGGCCCTTTTCTGTTTCCCCGTTCTTTATACCCTACCACTAGACATATGCTGCTTTGCTAAAATGATCTGTTAAAAAAATGATGGTATTTTGAGGTTAGGGAATATGGAGAGTTCATTGATGGTGTTAATATACACTGTTCAGGTTGTGAACTTTTTTTTTTTTAAATCTCTTCTTATCCACTCCCACCTCTCCAGGCTCCGCACCATCAGGAGCACCAGTGGAGTCTGCCCCCCACTTCTGCCACCTTACCTGAGTCCTCTCGTTCACTCCATGGAGCCACGGTTCTTTCCCCCGGCGAGACAAAAGTCAACTGCTACACCCGAACAATTCTGATTTACGTCAGGAACTGGATGGCCAGGCAGGTGCGAGCAATTAGGGTCTGCTTGGTGCTCCATCTTCCCGGAGCCTGGAGAGCAGTTTCCCTTTTTCTTGGGGAGTGGCATGTACCCAGAAGTCATGGCGTCACTGCCGATGTCACCACTCCCCATCCCTAGGAGTGAGCTCTGCGGCTTGTCATGCCTCTGACTTCCAGCAAAGCACAGTCAGCGCCAAGTGCAGGCCCCGGAGAGAGAGAGTCCTCCGACGCTCAATCCTCTCCCCAACCCCTGATGGCCCAGGCTCATTCCCGAAGCCGGGTTGCCGGCGTGGCGTGAGGTAATGACAGTTTTGTAGTAGGATCCTGATAATCTGCAGGGCAGTTTTTGCCTTACCTTGATATGTAGGTTTTGTAATATAGCCTAACTGAGACCGGGACATCTACTTGTATTGTATACCAGGGGTGGGATATTCAGAACTGCGCCAGGCAGGGGCGCAAGCAGGGTGTAGTGCAACTAGGATGCACCAGGGCATGGTCTGGGCGATATTCAATGGTGCTGCGCCATGGCTCCACACTGTTGAATATGGCATCATGGCCATAGAAACATAGAAACATAGAAGTTGACGGCAGATAAGGACCGCAAGGCCCATCCAGTCTGCCCATTTCTTTTTCTACCTTATAAATGTGCCATCGGCCTTTGCTCTGTCAGTGGCCTATCTATTCATAGTCATTTGTATTGCTCCCTTATGCCTAACCCATGCCTGTTTGAAGCCCTGCACTGTATTCATAGCCACCACTTCTTGTGGTAAGCCATTCCATGCATCCACCACCCTTTCTGTAAAAAAGAATTTCCTCACATTCCCCCTTAATCGGCCTCCCTCTAATCTCATGCTGTGTCCTCTTGTCCTGCTATTTTTCTTATATTTAAACATGTTAGACTCTTTCACCTTGTTTATGCCCTTAAGGTGTTTAGAATGCCTCGATCATATCACCTCTCTCTCCTCTTTGCTCAAGGGTATACATATTGAGCTCCGTTAATCTGTCCTCATATGTCTTCTGATGCAGTCCCTGCACCATTTTGGTTGCCCTTCTCTGGACTGCCTCAATTTGGTTAATGTCCTTGTGAAGGTGTGGCCTCCAATACTGCACGCAGTACTCCAGATGGGGCTAACCAGTGTCTTGTACAGAGGATTATTACCTCACTCTTACGACTTGTGATACCCCTACTAATACACCTAACACCCCCTAGCCTTACCTACTGCTTTAGAGGTCTGCTTGATGATTTTAGGTCATCAGTGTTGATGATGTCCAAGTCTCTTTCTTCCTTTGATCAAGCTAGCAACTCCTCCCAGCCTATAGGTGGCTTCAGGGTTTCTCTTCCCTATGTGCATGATTTTGCACTTCTTTGCATTAAATCCCAGTTGCCACTCTTCTGACCATTCTGCTAGTTTATCCAGATCTCTTCTCATTCTGCCCACCCCATCTGGATCATCTACTCTGTTGCAGATCTTGGTGTCATCTGCAAACAGACAAGCCTTACCCTCTAGTCCATCTGCAAGGTCACTAATGAAGATGTTGAAGAGGACTGGCCCCAGGACTGATCCCTGAGGTACCCACTTGTGACTTGCATCTCTTCTGACTGTATACCATTTACCACCACTCTGTTTTCTGCCCGTCAACCAGTTTGCCACCCAGTTGACCAACTTCTGACCCACCCCGAGCCTACCCAGGTTATTTATCAATCTTCTATGTGGAACAGTGTCAAAAGCTTTGCTGAAGTCAAGGTAGGCGACATCAACTGCTCCCCTTGGTCCACCACTCTGGTTACCCAGTCAAAGAAATCTATGAGATTAGTTTGACAGGACCTTCCTTTGTAAACCCATGCTGTCTTGGATCCTGTGCCCTATGGATTCCAGGTGTTGCACTATCCTTTCCTTAAGGAGTGCCTCCATAATCTTGCCCACTACTGAGGTAAGACTGACTGGTCTGTAGTTCCCTCCCTCCCTGCTACCACTCTTGTGGAGCGGGATCACATGAGCCCTTCTCCAGTCTTCTGGGACCTCCTGTGCTCAGAGACTCACTAAACAATTCTGCTAATGGCTCTGCTAGTTCCTCCTTTAGCTCCTTAAGTACCCTGGGATGTATGCCATCAGGTCCCATTGCCTTATCCACCCTGAGCTTAGCAAGCTCTTGTAGGACCCTTTCTTTTGTGAAGGTAGTGCTCACCTCCCTCCCCACTGTGTCCATGATGCTGAGTGTGGCCCTGCCTACCTTCTCTTCAGTAAATACTGAGCAAAAGTATCTATTTAGGATAGATGCCTTTACAGGGTCCTCCTCCTCACATGCTCCCTTTCTCCATTAAGCTTAGCAATACCAGGCCGGCCCGTGGCGCTGAGGGTTGAGGCGCTAGACGCCACACTGCGACCAGCGGCGACCGGGTTCGGAACGGACTCGGGTCATCGGGGCTGGCCAGGGAGGGAGGATTGAGCGTCCCAACGGATGCTCTCCTCCCTCAGGGGTGGGCTACCAAGAGCGCATCGCGCTCTGCACTCCTTCCATAGCCGGTGGAAGCACCGGCAGAGGGAAGGGGTGGAGGCGGCTCTGCTTGTCGGAGTCGGGAGGGGGACGCCTCAAGATGAGGGTCTGCGTGCGCAAGCACGCCACCACTCGGGACGACGCCCCAGCGCAAGGCGCCCTGGGGAGCGGGACGCTAGGGAGAAAACTGAAATACCTCCGGTAGCTCTAGATGAAGTCCGGCCTAAGTCCGCCCGGACCACCGATAGGACAGACCCCAATGTGCAAAGGAGAGGAGGTTGGGCACTCTAGGGGCAGATCCCTGAAGGTAGGTACCGGGGGGACATGAGCGGACGGAAGGAGGGGGCACCGGAGGCAGTAAGGAGGGATAAAGATGAAAATAAAAAAAAAAAAAAAGCTTAGCAATACCCCCTCTGGACTTTCTCCTTTCACTAATGTATCTATAGAAAGTCTTGTCACCTTCTTTTACTGTTCGTGCTAGTGTTTCCTCAGTTTGGGACTTTGCCTGCCTTACTGCCTTACCTGCTTCCCTTAGGGCAGTTTGGTATGCCTCCCTATCTTCATCCCACTGTGTTCCCTTATATTTCCTGAAGGCCAGCCTTTTGGCTCTGACCTTTTCTATACTGTATTTGAGAACCAAAGTGGTTTCTCTTCTTTGCACTTCCTTTTCTGTCTAACACAATGGGATGTTGCTCAAGTATTGCATCCTACTGCTTGCCCACTTTGCCTGTACCCTCACCTGTGTTTCTTTTTGCCAGGGCTAGCTTAACTCTGTTGGCCATCTTATCAAAGTCAGCTCCTCTGAAGTCCCATATTTTGCCTTGGAATGGGATGATTTAGATGTAGTAGCCAAATTGAACCATACCATGTGATGGTCACTGGCCCCAGGTGACCTTCTACTGGAGATCTGTGATCCTTCTTTGTTAGTCAGTACTAGATCTAGGATAGCCCTGTCTCTTGTGGGTTGCTGTACCAGTTGTTTGAGGCCCTCCCCTGCAGGGAATCCACTATGAGTCTAGTTCTGGCAGATGTTCCTGCTGGTATTGACCAATCTGTATCCGCATGTTGAAGTCTCCCATTATCAGAACCTCCTTTAGCTGTCATGTTTTGTATATCTTCTAACAGTAATGTGTCTATGTCCTCCTCTGGTCTGGGGCCTGTAGACAACCCCAGTTCTTATGGCTGTCCCATTTCCTGTTTCAGGGTGACCCACAGTTCTTCTGGCTCCTTATGTGTATTCTGAATTTCTGTAGCTTTGATATTTTCATTAACATACAGGGCCACTCCTCCCCCCCTTTTTGCACCTCGGTCTCTTCTGAACAATACATAGCCAGGTACTGAAGTCTCCCAAGTGTGGTTACTGGTAAACCACGTCTCACTAATTGCTACTATGTCCAGTTTAGCCTCTGACATTATTGCCTGCAGGTCTGGGATCTTATTTCCCAGGCTGTGAGCATTTGTGTACATGATTTTCCATTGGCCAGATTTTGGTGTGTTAGTTGTTGGGTGAAGTTTGGCATTACCCCTGTGCGTCATATGGGGAGACAAACCTTTTTTCTTACCTGGTGATGTAAATGAACGGCAAACATGCTGAATTCCTGTTTGACCACTAGCTGAGGGGGGAGGGGTGTTCTTCCCATTCGACGTATGGGGTGCTGCACCCCTCTCCCCATTTGCTAGTTTAAATATTCTGCAAAGACGTCAAACTTCTGCCCCAATGCACTGACTCCCTCTTTAGTCAGATGCAGTCCATCAAATTTAAAGAACTTTCGCTCCCAGAACTGTTGCCAGTTCCTACAAATCTGTGTCCTTTTCCTGGCACCAGCCCTTGAGCCCGTGTTTAGCTCCCTATCTCCCTTCTCTGACCTTCCGTCCATCTGCTCCACTCTCCCAGACTGGCAGGATCTCAGAGAAGGAGATGCCGGACGAAATAGATGATTGTTTGTCACCAGCCTAGTCAGGTGTTCCTTGGTCTCCACAACTGACCGGCTGGCGAGATCGATTAGTCCCTATGTGACTAGGACATCAATGTTTTCTCCTGCTTTGTGAACAATTTTAGCAATGCGGTCAGTGTCTCTCCATGCTGATGTACCTGGGAGACATCTGACCATCACCCCTGGCTGGAGATGGGTATCAACTCCCCGAATCATGGAGTCTCCTATGATCAGAAGTTTTTTGGATTTCCTTTGTGCTTGTTTTGTTTTGGTTCCTGATTTGGGTGAGTTTTGTTGTGCTAGCTCCTGTGCCGCAGTGTCCTGCTCTGCAGTGTCTTCTGCCTCTTTATTTGATTTCAGAGATAGAGGCAGATACCTGTTTGTAGTGTTTATATGGTTTTTGGAGGTAATGTGTTGAAGAGCAGAGAGTGATGGGGCACCTGATTTGCTCCTCCTAACCACCTGCCAACCTCCTGGACCAACTACCCTCTGCAGTCGAGGTTTTTCTGTTGGATGCTGGGGAAATGGCAGGTGGTTCTTATAATGTATTCTCTTCAATATGAAATTTGGGCTGCAATCTCTGCCCATGCTGCCCGAGCTGAGCCCTAAGATCTCCAAAGGCCCAGCATGTAGGACAGTGTCCTAAATCCTGTAAGACTGTCCTTCTGAAAATTGTTCCACCGTACCTGCAGTTAATGAAATCCATTCCAAATAAGTTGCTGGGTTTGTAACCTAGTCAGAGTAATTAGAAGGAAAAAAAAAGGGAAAAAAAATGCAAGTAATGGTTTAATTGTGCTTTGTTTAACTTGTTATAACAAGTTAAACCACCTGCATTGCCAATGGCGCAGTGGCACTGCACCAGCACAAGTGGCCAGAGAGGAGCAGGTGTCTGCGCTAGCGCAAGTGCTGTTGCACTAGGTGCAGCAACCATGATATTCAGTGGTGTACATGCAAATGGGGTCATAATGTATGCAAGGCACAATGGGGTCCATTTGCATGTCATTATGGTCCCATTTGCATGCAGGCGCACTGATCCCCTGCGACTTGCGCCTGGCACCCTGCCAGGCTGCAGCCTTCAGGGGACCGATGCTCCCTGCCCCCACCAGCAATGCACCTCATTGCCTGATCGCACGCTGTATTATTAATTTAACTCCCTGGTGGTCCAGTGGACCGAACTCCTTGCCCAATCGCGGGCTGTAATAATGATGTAACTCCCTGGTGGTCCAGTGGACCGAACTCCTTGCCCGATCGCAGGCTATGAATCCTCCTGAAGTGGACCAAAGATTTGCCTCAGAGCGATCGGCCTGTCAGGACTTGAGACTGCCGCAGAGCATATGCTTTGCGCAGAGACACTGTGAATTGCAACTGGACTGTCATCTGAGCTGTGGTATTTACCTTGCTTTTACTATAAGTGTGCTGAATGCTGATAGGTGGTCGCAATTTGGTTCCCCACTGCTTGAATGTGTCACGCTTGCTAGAAGCTGCATCCAGCACTTACCGGACTGTCTCCAAACTGTTCACCCAGTCTGGGCCTTGCCACCTCGACCCAGACAGCCGCTCATGTGGCAGAGAAACAACCGAGAGACCCGCTGGGGGATTTGGTTTCTTGCTCAACACCAACGAACAGAATCGGCACCACAGTGCTTCGTGTGGTTCCTGCTTCTCCTAGCAATCCAGCATTTCATCCTGAGGTCTCTATTTCGTCCATCCTGCATCCTGTACTGGGTAGCATGAGTAGACACCAGAGTAGCTCCCTGCAATAAAGCTCAAATCAAAGTGTGTCAACTGATTTAATTGTTGTTGCTAATCATTGTGGGACTGAGCCATCTAGCTCTGAATTACAAATTGTGGGTTAAAGTGCATGCATGTACTGTTTCCATCACAGGACCCCAACCAGCTGCAACACCAGCCTACCCCAGGCAATGCTTCAGGCTAGCCATAGTTCCAACTGGGTACCCAGAGTGTGTGTGACTATGTTACAGGGACCTTTGCGTGCATGCCTCATATTCTTGAATCAACCACCAGATTCTGCCCCTTCCTTGTTACTGCCCCCTTAAATAAACCAGATCTAAATCTTTTTGCAATGAAACTGGTTGTAGTGTACCCCTGTATAAAGAGCATTGAAATACTGTGGGTTGTTGTGCTAAATCTTATTTTACAGGGGGTCTCCAGGGACTAGCCAGCTAAACCAGCCCTGGTGGTAAGTGCAAAAAGTGTGGGGTTAAAACTGTTGTCAGGTGTAAATTGCAATTGTGTATTCTGTGAACCATTTAGGCTACTGGAGGGAAAAGAGGGGGGGTAACAGTGTCCCGGAGGGCTGTACCCAGGTCAGCTATGCTACCACTAACCCTGTCCTCCAGGTGGAGGCACCCGTTTCTAGTACCTAGGCCCTTCAACCTGCATCTGGTCACAGAGGCAGGGGTAGTATCCCTTGGGATAGTGCCACCTAGGGGTTAGAAAAGTATTAAAAAAATGGTAAATGGGCAACATGAGAGGTCTTAAGTGCTTAGAGGATCTTATTATGTGCATGCTGGAAGATAGAGGGGAGATATGACTAAGATGTTCAAGCACCTCCCCAGGAACAAGGTAGACAGCAGTGAGTTGTACACAATGACTGGTAAAATGAGCACCGGGGTGAACTCAATTAAACTGGCTGAGAAGGAGTTCAGACTGGTTGTCAGGAAGTTCACAATGAGTGGTAACACAAGCCACCAGGGAAACTCCATGAAATTGTTGAGGGGGGGTGAGGAGTTCAAAAGGATGCCAGGAAGTATTTTGTTTTGGAAAGAGTGGTAGCAGTGGCAGACTAGAGCAAACATCTGGAAGAGGTCATCTTCACTAAGAGAGTAAGGGGGTTCAAAAGGGGGTAGGACAGAAAAATGGGAAAAGTGCATTGGGGCAGTTGAGAGTGGGGGAAGAAATGAGGACCGAGAGGGGCACAGTCCTGTGATGTTAGCTGGGGCAGACTGGATGGGCTGATAGGCCGCTGCCAACATTTTCTATGTAACCCCACCACCACCACCAATTTGGGGCTTACCTTAAGTGTCTCCCAGGGCTCTAACAATGCCCATTGCCAGGCAGACATCCTGCAGTGATAGTGGATCCATGGTTATTTGGCCATCTTTTAATCTGTGTGAGTGTGCCGTGATGTGCCTCCACATCTGTCCCTTTAAGTGACACAGCCAGTATGCTGTAAAGGGGCTGGGCTGGGTCAGAGTGTTTCAAAGCTCTCGATCGGCCAGGCACTATCCTGATTTGCCCCAATTGCGGTCAATAGCAGAGCAAAGGGAGCTCTATCTAGTACTGTAAATATTTGCTTCTAATTTATTGTTATATTTAAATTAGAGCGGTCATTCTAACCTGCCTTCTTGCAGCTTATGCAACCAAATGGGAGCCACCACGTTTGGTCTGGGACTTCCAGGAATTTGGACCAACTGGGACACAGGGGACCTCGAGGGGTCCTTAGTTCAGGTACCTCATGGGAAAAAGCTATAGTTCTTGTAGTTTTTCACTTTGGCACCTAAAGGAATCAATGGGAGCACAGGATTGTGAGTGACAGCTCTCCCTGACCAATCGGACTGCCAGAAAACTGGACTGGTCCGTGCTCACTTTTTGAATTGAGTCAGTCCAGCTTGCGCTCTCAATCTGAAGGCAGCCCCAAGTCAGTTGCTTGTACTGTGGAGAGAGCAAGCAGCTCAAGCCATCGAGAAGTAGCTCCAGGAAAGGAACTGAAGAAAACTGGCAGGGGAAATGCCTGACTTGCCTCCCTGTACTTGTTTTCAGCCTTGGACTGCCTGATAGCAGTAAAACAGACTAATCCAAAAACCCATTTCAATTGCGAGGTTTGCACATCATATTGACTGTGATTGCGAACCAGTGTGAAACCAAACTGAGAGGTAGAGAATTGAATGCTGTTTACATTAAATGTGCTGAATGGGGGAAGGGGCGCTAATGAGCAGGATCGAGTAAAGACTTGTGTTCACCTCGCTCTGTCTCACACAATAAATAAATTATAAATTAAAAGTCTGAATCAAATTAGAATCTGCAAACAAACTTACTGGACCCTCTGCTTGGACAATGAATGACTTTTTGATACAGAACCTGGCGAAAAACCTCCGAACCGCCTCAAAAAACCAATGGAAGCAACCACCCATGGCTCAAGTCGACAAGACAAGCCCAATTTCTCTGTCCATAGCAGAGGTGAGTGTGCTGGGGTGGGAAGTAACTCAACAGGTCCTGGCAGCATTAGAGCCACAGCTCGATCATTTGGAGACAAAGTTTGATAAAAAAAACTCCAAAAGCTGATAGACTTACATGCTTCACAAGCAACCCAATTAAATGAGGTGGAACAGTGGGTGTCAGACTTAGAGGATGCCATGGGCCCAGTCCAAGAACAGACTGCAGCGCTGCAGAGAGAGCTGGAGGAATTCAGAGAACAATTTGACCAAGAGTACTATCATAGGTGACTGAACCCTCGTTTATGGGGCATACCTGAAGGGATGGAGGGTCCGAGTGTCCTTGATTTCTGTGCCAGACAACTGCCTGAGCTGTTGGGCCTAACTCCTAAGAATGGCAAGTACAAGCTAGAAACAGCCCATAGAGATGTGATGCCAAGACCAAACCCAGACCAGCCACCACGCCAAGTAATCAAGCGATTCCACATCTACCAAGATAGGGAAGCTATGCTGGGGCAAATGGTGTGACTCCCAATCTCCAGTTTGAGGGGAAAAAAATGATTTCTCTCTCAGGATTACTCTGCATGCCTCCTCAAGAAGTGCCGAGTTTTCAATGCAGTGATGGCACAGTTCAGAGAGTTAAAGGTGGACTGTTTCTTGGTTTACCCATCCACGCTTAAAATCAAACATGAGGGTGCTACCTATTCGTTTTGGTACGTACAGAAGGCCAAAGGATTTGTTTGGGAGCTCAAGAAGAAACTAGGGTGAAAAGAGAACTGTGGATGAAAATAATGCCATGCGGCGTGGCCTGTGTGTTTGATTCCCTGGCCTTTACCGCTGGGCTTGTCCCAGCACTTCATTGAAATGGACTATTAAAATTTTCATTTTTGTCTAAGTGGATGTATCACAGGACTAGTGCTTTGGGAACTTTCTGATACAGACCCAGTTTCTGGCAGAGATGATAAATCAAAGAACTGTGCCCTGAAGAAATCTGCAGTGGAACTCACAGGTACTCCCTTATGTGACTGTAAATCATAGAGGTCTTCCCGTGGGATGACCCCTCTGTTCCTAGGGAGAGAGAGAGATGGAGACCGGTGGCTTGAAGGGTTTAAAGGAGAATTGGGTGACTCGTGCCTGCTACGACTGATAAATATACCCTGTGACATGGAGAGGAGCCAAAGAGTCCCATGGTGTGAGGTAGGCCAACTTGAAGGGGAGGGGCGAGGTGTGTGGTGCTGTGTTCGCGCTGCCCCACTCCCCATTTGGGCAGAGGCTAACCCCATTTTTTCTGGAACTGCAATATAACTGTGTTGGGGAAGGGGAATTGAATAGATCTTTAGGAGGTGGCCTTCACGCTCCTCACTCCTGCGGCCCGGGAGGGGGGAGGCATGGGATCCTGAGGGCGTATGGAGGGGACGTGGAGAGAGAACTTTCACAATGGGATATCTAAGACCCCCTGAGATTTAAGGAAAGACAGAAATATATGGGAGTCATCCTCTGCACAGGTTGAGATAAAGGAAAATGAATGGCTTGCTGGAGTGTTTAAGCTCTGCAACTTTCTTTTTTCCCCCCCTTCCTCATGACTGGGGGTTCTCTGTCTTTCTTTCTGCTCCGCTCTCTTTCTGTGAGGAGGGGACTGGGTGGGTGCTTCTGTGGCTGGGATAGTGCAGCACACTGCAGAAGTCACAGTTATAGAAACTGATAATGAAACGATTCAAACATGGGGAAGAGTGGGGGGTGGGGCGTGGACGACATGATCTGCGATTGGTGCATATTGTATAAAATATTTGCAAAGCTGCAATTTTTGTTACATTAAAGAGGGGGCGAATGATGCTACAATTCACCTTGTTGGGGGGAGAGATATGTTCAATACTCACTGTTACAGATGGATGGGGAAGGTGGGGGGTAGGTGAAATATGTTGTGTGTTTGTTTACTGTTTAAACGTTTATATCTTTCAGGGTCCAAGAATGCAAATTATACATGCTATTTGTTTGGGGCTGAGGGAAGGGGGATAAAGCCCCATTTGAGAGGGTACAGTGATCTTAGAATTGAAATGTCATACCCATTGTCATGGCTACCCCTCAAGAATTAATCATTGTAACCTGGAATGTCAGGGGAATATTCTCCTCGGTTAAATGTACTGCACTGTTAACAGAGCTTAAGAGACAAGGTACCCAGATTGCTATGCTCCAGGAAACTCATCTGACAGCTAGCGAGCACACCAAATTGGCCAGGGTTGTGTGGGAACATGCCATGCCGCATCCTATAACTCGCACAAGCGTGGAGTGGCAGTCCTTTTAACATAGAAACACAGACTTTGGCAGCAGATAAGGACCTCTTGGCCCACCTAGTTTGCCCATTTCCCTACCTACAGGATAAGCTGCAGATCCTAGTTAACCAACAGCCTATTTCTTCCTAACCCCCCCACAAGAATTGCCTTATGTCTGTCCTATGCATTCTTGAATTCTTCCACAGTTTTAGACCCATAACCTCCTCAGGAAGGCTGTTCTATGCATCCACCACCCTCTCTGTGAAAAAATACTTCCTCACATTGTCCCTGAGCCATCCCCCCCTCTATCTTCAAATTGTGTCCCCTTGTTCTTGCACATCTCTTTTTCTGAAAGATGCTACCCTCTTGGACTTTGTTGATTCCACTGAGGTACTTAAAAGTTTCTATCATGTCCCCCTCTCATTCCTTTCCTCAAGGGTATACATATTGAGCTCCTTTAGTCTCTCCTCATATGGCTTCTCTTGCAGACAATGCACCATTTTAGTTGCCCTGCTCTGGACTGCCTCCATCCTGTCTACGTCCTTGCAGAGATGGGTTCTCCAGAACTGAACACAGTACTCCAGATGGGGTCTCACCAACTGTCTGTACAGAGGGTTCGCAACTTCCTGTTTTCTGCTGGAGATGCCTCTCCCTATACATCCCAGTATCCCCCCAGCCCTCCCTACTGCCTTCTCGCATTGCTTACTAACCTTAAGGTCATCTGATATGATTACCCCCAGGTCTCTTTCCTTTTTTATGTTGGCTTGGGCTTGTGCGCCAGCCAACATATTACAGTAGCAGCAGATTTGGAGGTACAGTCACTGTGGGCAAATGCAGGGCATGCATCAGTAGGTGTGTCCCTCATTCCCCAATAAGGCATCTGCAGTCGCTGACACCAGCAACACGTGAACTGGCCACCAGATCAAAGAAAAGGTCCGCTGCAATGAGAGCCAAGCTTGTCGTACAGCGGTGTGCCTTTCCTGGTGAAGTAGTTCAATAAACATGGCAGCATTGACTGCCGCCGTGCAGAGCACCAACCTCAGGGTTGCCCAACCTCTGTTGGCATGCTACTTACCCATTTCATTTGCCGACAGGGGAGCCCACTCACTATCGGCATAATGCCCCCTCTCTCCCATTTCACGTGTGTGCTGAGGAGGGGCCCAATCCCCCTCGGCATCATGCGCCCCCCAACAGTCTTTCTTTGCTGATGGTGGGCCCAATCCCCATCAGCTTTAGTCTCCCATTCCTAGTTTAATTTGCCAATGGGGGAGCCCACTACCCATCGGCATAATGTTCCCCCCATTTGTTGTGTGCCAGGGATATTAATCCCCTCGGCTCTTATCCCCCTCTTCCTTTGGTATGTGCCAACAGGGTGCCCAATCTCCGATGCACAGCACCCCCAAAATACTAGGTGGCATGCTGGGACTACCCCAGCATACCAAATGCCCCTATAAAAAAAAAAAAAAGTCCCGTGATTTTTTTTAAAACAAGTATAAAAAACTACCCTTTAAAGTGGGATGAGTGATCACGGACCCTGAGGCAGGCCACTACATCTTTGTGGAAGGAGGTCTCTAGGGGAAGAAGATATATGCCCCAGTGGTACATGACCCAAGCTTCTACTAGGAGGTCATAGGTGTCTTGGTTCAGGAACAATTCCGGAGTGTGATCCAGGGTGGGGACCTGAATTGCCTCATGGTTCCTGTACTGGATCACTCCGATAAAAAGGAAAACTTAAAGGTGCCATAAAAAACTGGCAGACAGGAATGTGTGATTTAGATCTGATAGACAGATGGAGGACAGCGAACCCAACGCTTAGAGAATACACCTTTTATTCCCATCCCCATAAGATTTGGTCTAGAATAGATTATTTATATCTAACGAAGAGTTGATTTTTTTAAAGTAATAACCATCAAACATAGCCCAATCCATATCTTGGACCATGCCATGGTGCACATGACTTTGAGTTTACAGGAGATGAGGGAGGGTCCCCCTCCATGGAAATTCACTAATCATTTGCTGGGCAACACAGTCTTTAAAATGTGTTTGAAGGAGCAATATATACAGACAAACAGTGGCACAGCCCTAAACAAGGCAGCGTTGTGGGATGCAGGGGAAAGCATACACGCAGGGGTTATTATTAATTTTGTCTCAAACCATAAAAGGAAGATAAGAGAGTGTAGGGAAAATTTAAAGAAGCGTTTGAAAGTGTTGGCAAGGCAAGCAGCACTGGGCGAGGGAAGAGATACAAACCGACTGCTGGTAGCAAAAAGAGAGGCATTAAACTCCCTGTTACTGGTGGAGGCCCGGAAGTCTTGCTTGTTTGTGGGAAAACAAATTTTTGAGTGGGGCAATAAGCCAGGACCAATGCTGGCTAACCTGATTAGGGGTAGGAGAGGCCCAAACCTGTTACTTGGAGTGGGGGGGGGGAGGATGGCACTCTCACAAAGGAAAAGCCACAGATAAGGGAAAGATTTAAACAATTTTATCAGAAGCTTTATCAGGCTGAATGTTTATTTATTTATTTATTCATTCATTCATTCGGACATGCCCTTTGAGCAAAATGCTCTTTTTCAAAGGTTCCACGTCTTGACAGGAGGACAACACAGAAAGGTAGTTACAGAGTATGGGTGCACAAGTACAGAGACAAAAAATACAAGAAATAACAGCAACTGGTCTATCTACAATTGTAAGCTATCTCATATAGAGGTACATATTGCAGTCAGTACAGCCCAAGGTACATGGTGAGTGCTGTGGGTTTAAGGAACTAATTTAGCAGGAGGTAAAGCAGCCAGGGGAGACATTGTCATTGTTTCATATAAAGTCAGGGTGGGAGAGACTCAACATAGGCTTTCACACCCTGTATGTTAATGCAGCCAGCAGGAGGCTTTGTTATTAATTCAAGTCAAGGGTGGGGGGAGTAATTTTCTGTGCAGGACTAACCTACTAGGAACATACTAGAGAGAAATGTGAGGAAGGAGCGTACACTGAATAAGCTGGGGAAGACAGGTGCTTTGAGACAATCACATTTGTGCAGGGTCAATGACAGTGGATGGACTTAAAACCAAGTGCTGAGTTAAGGACAGTAGATAGAAGGCTCGTCGACAGGCTGTGGCTATGGAAGGCTCAAGTGCGAGGGCTGGCAAGTAGTAATAGGAAGTAGGAGTTTAAACTCAGGGTTACTGGGCAGTAGGGTAGCAAATCGAAGAATGCATCCCAGGAGCAGGCTGACTCCAAGCTACCGGGTGTTAGCGCTACAGGTTACCTGCAGCTACATACCTCGGCCTTGGCAAGGTAATGTCTTAGTTCCACCTTGAAGACAGGGAGGCTGTTAATGAGTAAAAGGCATGCTGGGATCTCATTTAGCCAAGAAGGAGCCCTGTATGCAAAGGACCGTTGGCCAAGCACCATTTTTCTGAAGGGGATAGCAAGTGGGCTGCATGTAATGCCCCAAATACTGCCCCTCTCCCATTTGCCCCAGTCCCCTGTGCGCCCAAGGCTCCACAACAAAACTGCAGCTGCTGTTAAATTATTATTTTTTTTTTCCCTTTGCTTCTGCAGCCTGCCTAGCCCTAACGCGAGGGAATGCCATCCTCACGTTGGGAAGCTGCCTGCCTCCCTGGTCACTAGGGACTCAGCGTCCTGAATGCCAGGGAGGGCTTCGGTGGCTGGTAACAGCCATTTTTAAAATATAATAATCTGGGGGAAGCCAGCAGTCGGTATAGTCGGGTGAGTGCTCTCAGGCACCCCGACGAAGAAGAAAAAGAAAGTTAGTGCCCAAGTCAGGAAGAGAGGGGACAGAGGGAGGTAAACAGTGCAGGGTATTATGTACCTGTAGTCCTCCTCTTCTTCTTGCATGTCGGCCCTGCGGTGGTCCAGTGCTCCAGCAGGTTCCCCAGGCATATAGCAGGTCCAGTGTCGGCAGCTGGCAGATGTCGGCATCGGGGCTATATAGCCCAGTATTTAATTTTAAATTTAAAAGTAAACTTGGTCCCTCGGCGGCGGTGCCCACGTACGGGGCCGCATTCCAGCTCCAGCCATCGAGCCGAGGGCCGAGCAATAGACCCCCTAGCCGTCCATCCGTCCACCTGCCCGATCTGCCAACCTGCATGCCAGCAGCATCCCTCTTCAGCCTAGGGTTACCACCTTTAGATGAGGTAAAAACCAGATCCGAAACCACACCCCAAACTCCGCCTCTGGCTCCGCCCCTTTTTTATAACTGGCGAGTATATCACTCCTCCTCCCAAGCCATTTGTAATGTTGGCATAGACATTACTAGTGATAGGAAATTCTTTTTATACTGTTATTTATTTATTTATTCAGTTGTTTATTTTTATTCTTTGGCAACCAGGTTACCTCCCATAGGTCACATAGCCCATTTTACATGAGTGACCCAGGAGCACAGGAAGGTTAAGTGACTTGCTCAGGGTCACATAGTATTTAAGTGGAGGTTGTGGGTATCAAACTCAGGTCTGCTGGATGTGCCAAGCTCAGCCACAGCTTATTGCTTAGCCCTCTGTTAAACACTCTCCCATTTTCCTTTCTGTGTCAGTCATGTATTCTGATTCTTTGACCAATTTTTGATAACTTAATTATCAGTGCTTGTTGTACCCTTAATACTGCACTGTGTCCCCCTCTACCTCAGCAGCTACTACTATTTCTTTTCATATTTCTAAGACATTCCACAGTTTCAGATATACCATTCCATGCTGTTTATCTGAATGATCTGTCAAAATGTAGCTAATATCATGGAATGTTCAGGTAATACAACAAATTAGAGCAAATGTAGTAATAAAAGCAATAAAAGTTAGATTATTAATTTAACAAAAATGGGTCTAAAACTTACCATAATATAGAGCAAACAAAAAGAAACACGAGAGCACATAAGGGTGTAAAAGCTGTTTCCTGTCTTAGCAGTAAAAGACCATACTTAAAATTCAGAGTGGAAAAGATTAGGTTAATTTAATGCTAATGATCTTAATGGCCATACTTTACACCTCCAAGACCGACTGGTTTTACAAACAAAGGCAGGTCTGAATGACTGTAACAGCAGAACTTCTTTGTAACCGGACATGTAATGCAGCCAAAACAGTGAATGATTTGATACATCAGTTTTAAGAGTATATGAGCACTTAAAATGGCCCAAAAACCGGACTGCATGTAACCAAAACCGGATGACCGGATAAGGATCCTAAAAACCGGATTATCCAGTCAAAAACTAGATAGGTGGCAACCCTACTTCAGCCTCCTCCTGCAGCAGCTTCTCCCCGGGTCGGGGTGGTGAGTCAGCGGCAGCACCATCTGGTAGGTACTGACCGTCACAGCTTTAATTTACAATATTTAAATTATTTAATCAGATTTCGCCGCCATCAGGCACTTAGTAGGGCAGCTTATAGGGGCATTGCAAAGCCCCTGGAAGAGGGAGTGCCTGTGGGTGGGTTTATTTAAATGAGCCTTGCTTCACAGCATAGTTGGGGTGGAGCTAGGGCGGGACTAGTTGTTTGATGGACACGGGCTCTTGACAAGTCTCCCAGACTTAAAGTGGCAATGTCATAGCTAGCAGATTAGAAAGGGAAATGCTAGTTTTACTGTGTTCACACATCTCAGCCAGTTAAGGGGTCCCACTCGGAGTATAGTACGCCCCAGCGTCTTGGACTAGCTAGTCAAGTGGGCTACCAGGAAGGGCTAGTTGATCCCAAAACTATTGTTTATGTTTTATTCAGCACATATAAGGGCCAATATGGGCTGGGTGAGCCCAGTTACTTCAGTAGCCACAGTAGCCAGGTGGGCTAGTAAGTTAGGGGCCAGGTAGCCAATGTATTTTCTTGATGTTATTCACATTCTACACAGTTTCTCTAGTTCTGGTTGGGTCAGTGAAGGGATTCCAGCCACAGATAAGGTATATTGCCTCAAAGTGTGGTTCATCGGCCAGTAGCCAGGTGGCCACCAATAGAGAAGCTAGCTAATGCTTAATGAGTGACCTCCTGTGGTTTAGAAAGTCACTCTATTTTAGTGATATCTAGTAAGCAACCAAGGGGAGTGAGTCAGGTAGTTAGCCACAACCCCAGGTTAGTAGCCATGTCCGTGCCTTAGGGCTAGTAACCCTTGTAACTTCCCCGTCAGCCCTAGTCTGGGGAAGGACAGTTAGGGAGGGACTCTTAGTACTTGAGCTAATGAGATTACCTTTGCCTTAGGGTAATTTTCCCATTAGATGCTCTTGGAGCTTATTATCAGTGGGAAGGGTACAGAAGGTATACTCCGGGTTCCCCACATAGCTAGCCCTTAGCATTTGGCAGGTTTTTCAACAGTGTATCCCCTTTCTAAAACTCATGTCCAGATCGCTGCTGTGTAATGCTGGGAGTATATGGAGAAGTAAAGCACTGCAGAAATATTGAAACTGTGTGTTACAAAGCCTGTACCTGGATCTTATATCATAGCCACCATTCCCTACTTGAACTGTTGCGCCTCAAATAACGATTGGATTAACCCTGTATATGTTGTGCTTATGTCAAAATGTTATGCTGGTTTTCTTCCCTTGGCGTTTATTTGAGATTATGGGATCAATCCTACACTAGTACCTCTGCTCAGGAACTGCCTTGTCTGCTACCGAACTGTCTGCTTGTCCAAGAACTGAACCTTTCAGCCTGATGCTAATCATCTTGACCTGATTCTCACCTTCTTCACGTACTGATGATCACAGTGACTACTCAGAGACTAAAGTTACTTTCTCTGTGCTACCAGTTGGGGCCGGTCGCCAGTATAGGTCTAGTGTAGTTAGTCCCTGGCCAACCACTTCCTGTTCAGAACGTCAAGTCATTCCCCTTCCCAACAGTGTTTAGGAAGTGCAGGGAACCACTCTGGTTCACAGATAGGGATCCATCGTAAAAGTGAGGGAGGGGCCTCGGACGCAGGTATCCTGGAGTCTAGTTTTGGCTCAGTGTTTGCATCCTACTTGTATAATGGAGTCCAGTTTTGTCTCAGTGTTTGCATCCTACTTGTATCCTGCAGTCCAGTTTTGGCTCAGTGTTTGCATCCTACTTGTATCCTGGAGTCCAGTTTTGGCTCAGTGTTTGCATCCTACTTGTATCCTGGAGTCCAGTTTCGACTCAGTGTCTACATCCTGCTTAGTATCCTGGAGTCCAGTTTCGACTCAGTGTCTACATCCTGCTTAGTATCCTGGAGTCCAGTTTTGACCCAGTGTCTGCATTCTATCTGGTATCCTGGAGTCCAGGTTTGGCCCAGTGTCAGCATCCTGTTTGGTGTCCTGGAGTCCAGCCTCGGCCCAGTGTTCACATCCTGTTTGGTTCCCTGGAGTCCAGTTTTGACTCAGTGTCTGCATCCTGAATTTCCCTGAAACCAGTTCCAGTTTAGGAGTTCATCTACAGCAGTGTGTCTTCTCGTTTCCTTGGGGTCTTCCACTGGTCAGAGGCTCCCACATCTTTCTCGCATCCAGTATCTCTGGAACCCTATCTAGCCAGGAGGCTTACACAGCTAGGGTTCTTGCTTGTTCAGTTCTTTCACCCCTTTTGCTCTTCCAATTCAACTAAAAGCCGGCCAATGGAACATATTGGTGGCCACCACTCTGGAACTTAGGAAGGACTTTATATTCTGTCGGTTTACTGATCAACAGGTTGTATCTGTACATTGAAATGCAGTACCAGATTGAGTATAGAACTTGTAATGATAAGTTTACTATAGAGCATAAGAATTCCCGTAGAGTATAAGCATCCCTATAGAGTCTAAGAATTCCCGTAGAGTATAAGCATCCCTATAGAGTATAAGAATTCTCATAGATTATAAGCATCCCTATAGAGTCTAAGAATTCTCATAGAGTATAAGCATCCCTTTAAAGTATAAGAATCCGTAGAGTTATAGGATCCTAAGATACAGCATACTAAGTGGTAGTATAGCTATTCATTGTATACTGCTTGATTCCCCTGGTACCTCCCACTCAGTAAACCTGCTTTTATTCCCGAGTTTGTCTCCTGCCTCTCCTTACTTCAAGCACTGCTACACCATCAGCGAGAACAGACCTAGTGCTGCTTTACATGCAAGTCTGCCCTGTAGTATGGTACCCAGATCTACCTCACCGGAGCAGATCTTTGAAGGCCAATGGAGCTTTACCTAGCAGAGATTTCATGCCAAGCAGGCATGTTTGGTATTTGATTCTGCTGGCAAGACTGAGCTAGTTAGTGCACTCATAGAGGGAGCAGGTGTGTAGGAGATTATCAGCCCCTAGAGCCAGCCTGCAGGCCTTGTTGAGGGCTGTGCTTACTTGTTTTAGCACAGTGTCTGATGCCGACCCATAGACCATGAGTCCGTAGTCAATAACAGACAAGGTGGAAGAGGAGAATGACAACCTGAGTGCCTCAGGAGTTAGGTACAGTCTGTGCCTGTAGAGAACTCAAAGTTTGGTGTTCACTGTTTTGACGACCTGATCGATGTGCTGCATGTAAGAGAGGGTGCCATCAATGATCATGCCCAAGCATTTAAGTTGACCTACTCGAGTGGAGCAGCCTTGTTGTTGTTGAATGTGGCGGTACTAGAGACTTGATGATGGAATTCCAGGGGGGTATGGCACTGCCTCGGCTCTCTGATGCTCAGAAGGCATGTCTGGACTCTAAGGTCACTAAGGAAGAAATCGGGAGGGCGATCAGTGGCTTGAAAAATGGGAAAACTAGTGGACCAGATGGCTTTCTGGTTGAATATTATAAACTGATGAAGGCTCAGGTAGTGGATCCCTTGTGGGAGACCCTGAATGAGGCAGGGGACAAGGGAAATAAACTCCTGAATACATGGCGGGATGCAGTTATATGTGTGGTGTCCAAAGCTGGAAAGGACCCACTAGAGTGTGCCTCGTACCAGCCCATCTCGCTTTTAAACTGTGATCTTAAGATTCTGGTAAAAGTTTTGGAGGGGAGATTAGACAAGGTATTGCCACAGCTGATTCATCCAGACCACACCAGTGTAACCCCCCTAGGGGGTTCCTGAAAGCTTTCCCAGAGCTTGTCTTAATGCTCCATGCCTGACTGGTGCTCGGCATAAGGCTGCTAAATGTAGGCGCTGTGAGTGCTTTTAAAGCTTCTAGTACTGCCTCTTTAAGAGCTGCTTGCTCGCAGGCTTTCATGGGCACAAATAGGGGGGACTGGGGTTTCCCTGCTCGAATCCCACCCATGACTGCTGTCTGATCGCTCTGTTTCTGCAGTCATTAGGAGCACTGATGGAGCCCCCTTGAAAGGTGTAACCACTTGCCTGAAATCATTTAGCGTGATAGGGAAAATGCAGTTTTGTCTAACCTGCCTTTGTTGCAGATGGGACGCTGTGTGCTGTGCCCCTCCATCTTGGATCAGGACAGTTCAAGGAGTCCAATAAGAGTGATGGAGTGTCTGAACTGGAGTAAAAGAGCAGCCAACCCAAAACCAGGATTCTAGATGGAGCCGGCCAACCAGTGGGGACACAGCTTGGGATTCTGGGAAGTGGCATTCTGGGCCATGGTGTCATTTTGCACCAATGAGGGCAATCGTGAGTGACTGGCATCTGCAGCCCTCCAATGGGATTAGGCGGCGCCCGAATAGAGAAACTTGCCCCAACTGCCAAAGTGGGCAGAGACACTGTGGCTGTGAGCGAGAAAGGAGTCCTGGGCTTCTGCGCCATTAAGTCTTCGCGCGGGAAGCGCGTGTGGTGTGGTGAAGGCCAATCTCAGGTGGCCTGGTCGCCGTTAGTTTCGGACTAAATCCACGGGGCAGCGGTCAGAGGAGGCTGTGCAGGAGCGCAGCTACCTACCAGGCTCACCCTGTAGAGGACTGGAGAATCTGCTAAATCGCGCTCGGTCTGTCAGGACAGTGAAGCTGCAGTGAGAACCCCTGATAGTTGTGAGTTCAATCGGGTCCTAGGAGCAGCTGCCTGGTATGGTACCCCTCTGTTGTTTTCCATTTAGATGTGTGAGGAGGCCTTTGAAGCTCAGGCTCAGCCCTGCAAGTGGTGAAAGAGTGGTTCTCTGTTGGAGTTGTAAGTACTAAATCAGGGTAGCTCCCTGTCAAAGGTTAAAAGCAAAGGCAAAAATCGTCTTGTTGTGTTGCTGACTGTACTAATTGAATTTTCTGGCTCCATTGGATCCTCTCAGGAATTAAATGCTCGTTTGTCCAGGGCCCCAACCAGCTGCATCGAGGAACTAGACATTAGGGCTTGGGTACCCATAGACAGTAATTTATAGGTTAGGCCTGTGCACAGAGCCATAGGTAGATTCTTATATATTATATGTGGTAAGCTGATCAACCTGATGCCCCCCTGGTCCTTGTTATCGCCCCTTAAATAAATCAGATTGCTTGTTTTGCAAAAGTACACTGGCTAGTTTGTGTATCCATGGGGAAATACTGCACAGTGAATGTGGTGTAACTGTACCTTACTTTTCAGGGGGTCCCCGGAATGAGCTGACTGGGTCGAGCCAGGGGGTAAGTGGATATGGTAAAGACACTGAAATTGAACCGCATGGGTCACTAGTGGGAAGACAGGGGGGATTGCAGTAACCCAGAGGGCTGTGACTGAGTCAATCTTGACTGTTCTAACCCCGACCTCTAGGTGGAGGCACCCGCCAACGGATCTGGGCCCCTCACCCTGCTACAGGTAGGGCAGGCAGGGGTAGTAGCCCTAAGGAGAGCGCCTCCTGGGGGTTACAAATTGGAGGTACCGCTGGGATTCGCATCCCCTAGTGGCCAAGTGGGTGAAGTGCATAAATATGGATAAGCTAACGGGAAAACTGGAAGGGATATTATGGCTAAAATCAAGCTGGACCCTATTAAGACAATGGTACACAAACTGATGGGGTGAAGTGAAGCCGAAGAGATGGACTCTCAGAGAATTGTGTTACTACTAGATGTGCCTCTGGGGACACTGACCGCTGACATTATTTCTACAGTGAAGCATGTTAAATGTTTAGGCAAGGTGGAGGTGAAGGGGCGTATGGCTGACCTGCTCGATCAGACCTTGCAGGTATTACTTTTGTGTAGTCTAGCCATCGACCCCGAGAGGGTACCTCCAGTGATTTACGCGGAAGATGCCCCACAGGGTGGAGGCTTGTTTACATTCGAAGTGGGTCAGTCAGTCCTGGGGGGTCTCCCCAGGCTAACAGTTTCAAAGATAAACTGCTTAAATTGCTAGCTGTGGAGGGGATGACCACCCAAGAGTTACTGCAGGCGTTGGACCTTTCTAGTGAAACCACCCCCCAGGTTTCCCCCGGTATCTCTCCCTGTCCCCCCAAGAGTTCTATTTGAGCTCCACCACCCCTAGTGGTTCCCCCTACACAGCTAGATTCTTACCGTAGGCTAAAACTTTTTCCCGGCACAGTGCCGGTGCCTTCAGGGGAAGATGACTTGGAGGCGTGGATGGACTACGCCACCCCCCAGTCCAGGAGTGGCAATGCTCTGAGGGGGAGAAATGAAAGAGACTGATGGAGAGTCTGCGGGGCCCAGCTTTGGAAGCCATTAGGTTCTTGCAGTCCACTAGCCTTGAAGCTACCGCAGCAGAGTACCTTTCTGCTTTAGAGGGAGTGTTTGGGAGTACAGAGACTGGAGAAGACTTATTATGGAAATACAAGTCTGCCAAGCGATGGAGGAATGAGAAGTTGTCCGCCTTTGTTACTAGGGTGGAATGGGCCTTGCAGAAGGCCTATCGAAAAGGGGGGATCACAGCCACAGCCTTGAACCAGGTCAGGTTGGAGCATGTTTTGAAGTCTGCTAGATTTTCCACTGTGATATTGTTAAAACTTAAGTTACATGATAGATGGGCTGCCCCGCCTGAATACTGTCAATTGATGAGGGAGATTAGAGAAGTAGAGACTGATGAGGAGGGGTGGGAACCCTATGTGGGGGCTGCGAACCTGAGCCAAACCCCTGAGTCTAGCACACCCAAGGAGACCCACCTTTCCAGGGGGGCCTGATGTGTCCCCAGAATTACAGGGTGAGGTGGGGTGCATGCCACTTTCTCTGACCCCCAAGTAGAAAGCGAGTTGAGGGCCGAGGTCAGAAATTTATGAGAACTGGTGAGGGACTTGAGGCGATCCACTACCCACCCTGAAAGGTCTGGGGAACCTGAGTTATCTAGAAACCAATGTCCTGGCCCAGGGGAATCCCCTCACCCCCCGGAGGGCCCCCAGCAGACAAAGTATTCTCCTTCCAATAGAGATCCCCAGGACCCCAAGTTTTGTTACCACGGTGGGAAGGATGGACACTTTCAGCCTGAGTGCCAGCTGCCCGAGAATTTAAGGAAGGTCAACAGCAGGCTGATCACTTGGCATCGCAGGGCCTACACCCGCCCCCGGAAGGGCTTTGTGACCCGGCCAACGCCTCAGCAACTGCCAATGATGTGCCTCCTGAATGGTCTGATGGGTCGGGCCCTTGATGGAGGCCCCGGTGTGAGTAAATGGGATCTCCACCCGAGCTGTATTAGATAGTGGCTCTCAGGTAACCATCATGTTTCAGGACTGGTATCAGACACACCTACCTGAGGTGCCACTACAACCCTTGGATGGTCTACATGTATGGGGGCTGAGTGACAAGGCCTATCCGTATTTGGGGTATATTCGGATCTGGTTGTCATTTCCTACTTCTGTGACTGGAGTGGACGAACAGGTGGAAACCTTGGTTTTAGTCTGCCCCCCCACCACTGGACTGTACGATGGAGTGCCCCGTTGATTGGGACAAATGCTCGTATGTTTGGTCAATTAGCCCAACTGTGTTCAGAAAAGCAAGCGTTTAGGACTGGGCGAGCCCTAAGAATACCCGCTTTGATCCAAAAGGCCTATGAGACTCAGAGGAAGGTTAGCCAGGAGGAACCTGAAGGCCAGGTGGGTGTGGTATGGAAAAAGGATCCGGCACCGTTGATACTTGCCCCAAATACCCAGTGTGTTTTGCAAGGGAAAGTCTGAATTAGAAAAGATGTTAGGAATAAGTTATTTATGTTGGATGCACCTGGGGAGGGAAGATTGCCTGAGGGACTGCTGGTTAAACCCAGTATCTTGCCTACTAGAGCTCATGCTTACGCCAGGAGGGTGATGGTTCAAGTTCATAATGTGTCTGACAAGGAGATTCGAGTAAACAGAGGTTGCACCCTGGCAAGTGTACATTGTGCAGATACTGCAGTGCTGCCCAACAGCAAGGGCCTGAGGAAGGATGACCAAGTAACTCCAGACTTGTTTGATTTTGGGGACTCCTCGTTGCCTGCTGAATGGAAAGTGAGGATCAGTGAGAAGCTTGCCAAGGGAGACCAGGTATTTTCCCTAAAAGAATGAGACATGGGATGTGTGCAAGGGGCGGAGCACCACATCCGGCTGCACGATGAAAGGCCTTTTCGAGAGAAATCTCGGCGCCTGGCCCCTGCTGACATAGACGATGTGAGGCGGCATTTGCAAGAGATGTTTGCTGCCGGTGTGATACAAGAATCCAGAAGCCCCAATGCTTCCCCCATTGTGGTAGTGAGGAAAAAGAATGGGGCGGTTCTGATGTGTGTAGATTACTGTACCTTGAATTGGCGGACCATCCCAGATCAGTATACCATGCCACACATACAGGACCCTTGGATTGTCTGAATGGCAGTAAGTGGTTCTCTGTGTTAGACCACCGCAGTGGGTACTATCAGATCCCGATGGCTCCAGAGGACCGAGAGAAGACTGAGTTCATTTGCCCCCTGGGTTTCTATGAGTTTATCCGGATGCCTCAAGGGATTTCAGGTGCCCCCGCTACCTTTCAGCGCTTGATGGAACGTGCTGTGGGGGACATGAATTTGCTCGAGTGTTTGGTCTACTTAGATGATGTCATAGTGTTTGGCAGCTCATTGGAAGAACATGAATGCTAATTGTTCAAGGTCCTAGATCGGCTGGAGGATTTCGGCCTCAAGTTATCTATAGACAAGTGCCAGTTCTTCCAAACTTCTGTGAAGTATATGGGTCACATAGTATACACTGAAGTCATAGAGACTGACCCCAGCAAAGTGGAGGCTTTGACTGCTTGGCCTCAACCAAAGAATTTGAAAGAGCTGCAGCGGTTCTTGGGGTTTTGTGGATATTATAGACGGTTTGTCAAAGATTATTCTCAAGTGATCCGCCCCCTCCTCAACCTTACTCAGGGGTACCTCCCCACCCACAAAAAATATAAGAAAGTTGTGCACTCTGAGACGGAGAAGAAGTATTTTCATCTGAATGATGTGTTTGGAAACTGCTGGACTGCTGAGTGTGAGGAAGTTTTCTATGACATTATATATCAACTTACCCATGCCCCAGTGCTGGCCTATGCTGATCCGGCCAAGCCATACGTTCTCCATACTGATGCCAGTCTACAAGGATTGGGGGCTGTGTTTTATCAGGAGCACCCAAATGGTCTAAGACCTGTAGCTTTTGCCAGCAGAAGTCTGACTCCTTCAGAAAAAAACTATCCAGTGCACAAACTAGAGTTCCTGGCCCTGAAGTGGGCCATCGTTGATCAAGTTCATGACTATTTGTACGGTGCCAGGATATTGGTAAAGACTGATAACAATCCTCTGACCTATGTGCAGACCTCAGCCAAGTTAGATGCCACTGGTCATGGGTGGCTCTCTGCGTTGGCCACCTACGACTATGCTGTTGAGTACAGAGCAGGTCTCAACCATATAGATGCAGCTGCTCTCTCTCGGAGGCCTGTGCTCCAAACCGACTGGGTCAGGTTGTCAGAACCTGACATAAGAGCCCTTTGCCAAAAATTTGACAAAGAGGAACAGGTGTCTCCTGATGCTGTGGACTGCATGGTGGATTGCTTGGGGCCATCCGAGAACTGCATACCTGTTGCTTATTGTCATTTTTCTGCATTAGACACTAGTGCACTGCCCCAATTCAACAATGATAGTCTCCGACGGGCTCAATCCTGAGACCCTATGATAACAGCTGCTTTGGAGGCTTTGCAGGCCGGGAGAGACGTGTCCAAATTGCGTTCCACTGATCTGAGAACTGCCTTGTTATACAAAGAGGGTTCAAAGTTAAAACTGATTAACCAACTACTATACAGGGAGACTGTGGACAAAGGGGGCCGGGTAGACAAACAACAACTGGTGTTGCCCACTGCGTTTAGAGAACTGGTCTTGAGGTCCCTGCACAATCACATGGGACACCTCGATATAGACCGAACACTTGACTTAGTGCGGTCCCAATTTTATTGGCCTAAAATGGGTGCTGATGTGGAGCAGTATATCAGGACTTGCAGCCGATGTTTACAAAGAAAGACTCTGCCTCAGAGGGCTGCTCCCCTGGTTAACATCACTACTAGGGCCCCTATGGAACTGGTCTGCATTGATTTCCTGAGTGTAGAACCAGATCTGAAAAACATCAGCAACATATTGGTAGTCACTGATCATTTTACCCGGTATGCACAGGCTTTTCCTCCTAAAGATCAGAAAGCAACCACAGTGGCTAAAGTACTTGTTGAGAACTTCTTTGTCCATTATGGGGCCCCCCAGAGAATCCATTCCAACCAGGGGAGGGACTTTGAGAGCCGCCTGATTAAAGAAATGCTATCTTTGTGGGGAGTACGAAAATCAAGAACCACCCCATATCATCCCCAGGGAGATCCCCAACCTGAAAGGTTTAACCGCACATTGCTTGATATGTTGGGCACACTGCAACCTAAAGACAAGCGCAGATGGATTCAGCAGATTAGCACCCTGGTACATGCTTATAACTGCACCAAAAGTGATGCCACTGGATTTTCCCCATACAGACTGATGTTTGGGAGAGAGGCTAGACTGCCAGTGGATGTGTGTTTCGGGGTTTCCCCTGATGGGGTACAAGCAGAAAATCATCTACAGTATGTGCAGAAGTTGAAGGCCCAATTGAAACCATGCCTACCAACTGGCCCAGACCATGGCTACTTAACGAAACCTGGCCAATAAGGAGAGGCATGATAAAAGAGTGAAAGCAATGGAACTGAGAGAAGGGGATAGAGTGCTATTGAGGAATTTGGGACTGCATGGCAAACATAAGATTGCTGACAGATGGCATCACCTCCCTCATATTGTCATGGGAAAACTGGCAGATTTACCTGTATATAAAGTGCAGCCTGAAAACAATTCAAAAGATGTGAAAACTATTCACAGAAATCATCTGCTGCCGATCGGGCAAATCTTGATTGAATCTGAACCTCCCAATGCCCCATCCTCCAGGCCTACGACTAGATCTGCTGCCAAGAAAAAACCCAGACCACTTGATTCTTCAGCAAACAAAATAAGAGGGCCCTTTCCAACCCCCTCTGCTGAAGATGATCATCAGTCTGTGTCTGAAGACGATGAGAATAATATTGAACACTATCCCTCTTATGAACTGAGCCAACTGTTTTGGGGCAATCCCCTCATTAACTCTGGAGACAAGGTTGGGCTTTCTGGACTGTCTGAGCCCCCGGCTTTGTCACCAGAGCCAATGCTTCCAGAGGATGAAGTGAGCAGCAGCAAAGCCCAAGGGGTGGGATCCTTGAGCCTGGCTGAACTGTCTGACCTGGCTGAACTATCTGACTTTTCAGAAGAAGGAAGTGATGTTGGGGAGCCAGGCAGTGATATGCCAGAACCTGAAGAATATTTTGAGTGCCCTGATGGTTCCTTGCCAGTGCCCGAAATGTCCCCAGCTGAGCCAAGTAGTATAGGTTCTGAAATAGAGGGCCCTGTTCTTGAAGGTGCTAGGGGCCCTGGGTCTCTTTCCCCTATGGAGGTTCTGCCTACTAATCTAAGTGAGGTTGAAATGGAATCGGGGCCTGTAGCCGGTTTTTCCGAGACCCCTAGACGCACTGGCCGAGCAGTATGGCCTGTAGTAAGGTTAAGTTATGAGTCCCTGGGTCAGCCTGTGGGCCTGCTCTTAAATGTAGTCCATAAAGGGGTGTATGTGTCCCCGAGCTCCTTGTCTAAGTTGGCCTTGAGGGATAACTCCAGCCTGTTAGTATTGCCCTTTGAGTATGGTACCCCTGTTGTAGGTAGCCCGCAAGTAGCTGATAGGGAAGGGTCCCCTCTTTCCAGGTGTCAAGGGCAGGAAGTAATGACCTGATTTAACAAGAAAATGGTTATCTGTGTGTAATGCTGCATAAACAGTAGTAAATTGAGAATACAGTAACAATGCATGTAATATAAAGTGTGATATAATGTTACTTAAACTGTTTGCCTTAAAGTGATTTAAGGGTAACTACTTGATGCGGACGCCAAGTTCTTTCCAAGCCAGAAAGGGCGTAACCCCACCTACAAATGGGGGTTCCTGAAAGCTTTCCCGGAGCTTGTCTTAATGCTCCATGCCTGACTGGTGTTCGGCGTAAGGCAGCTAAATGTAGGCGTTGTGAGTGCTTTTAAAGCCTCTAGTACTGCCTCTTTAAGAGCTGCTTGCTCGCAGGCTTTCGTGGGCAGAAATAGGGGGGACTGGGGGTTCCCTGCTCGAATCCTGCCCGCAACTGCTGTCTGATAGCTCCGTTTCTGCAGTCGTTAGGAGCGCTGATGGAGCCCCCTTGAAAGGTGTAACCATTTGCCAGAAATCATTTAGAGTGATAGGGAAAATGCAGTTTTGTCTAACCTGCCTTTGTTGCAGATGGGACGCTGTGTGCTGTGCCCCTCTATCTTGGACCAGGACAGTTTGAGGGGTCCAATAAGAGTGAGGAAGTGTCTGAACTGGAGTAAAAGAGCAACCAGCCCGAAACCAGGACTCTAGATGGAGCTGGCCGACCAGTGGGGACACAACTTGTGATTCTGGAAAGTAGCATTCTGGGCCATGGCGCCGTTTTGCACCAACGAGGGCAATCGTGAGTGACTGGTATCTGCAGCCCTCCAATGGGATCGGATGGCGCCCGAATAGACAGACTTGCCCCAACTGCCAAAGTGGGCAGAGACACTGTGGCTGTGAGTGAGGAAGGAGCCTTGGGCTTCTGCGCCGTTAAGTCTTCGCACGGGAAGCGCGTGTGGTGTGGTGAAGGCCAATCTCAGGTGGCCTGGTCGCCATTAGTTTCAGACTAAATCTGCGGGGCAGTGGTCAGAGGAGGCTGTGCAGGAGCGCAGCTACCTACCAGGCTCACCCTGTAGAGGACTGGAGAATCTGCTAAATCGCGCTCGGTCTGTCAGGACAGTGAAGCTGCAGTGAGAACCCCGGGTAGTTGTGAGTTCAATCGGGTCCTAGGAGCAGCTGCCTGGTATGGTACCCCTCTGTTGTTTTCCATTTAGATGTGTGAGGAGGCCTTTGAAGCTCAGGCTCAGCACTGCGAGTGGTGAAAGAGTGGTTCTCTGTTGGAGTTGTGAGTACTGAATCAGGGTAGCTCCCTGTCAAAGGTTACAAATGTAACCCCTAGATGGCGCTATCCCAGGGGCTACTACCCCTGCCTGATTTGCCACTAACAGGTTGAGGGGCCTGGATCCAATGGCGGGTGCCTCCACCCAGAGGTCAGGGTTTGCAATAGTTAAACTTACTTGGTCACAGCCCTCTGGGACACTGCAACCTCCTTTCTTCCCACTAGTGGCCCACACAATATATCAGAATTACCTTCACCGATACACTTACCCCCAGGACTAGTTCCGCACTGGGACCTCTGTGAAATAAGATACAGTGCAACAATCACAGTACAGTACTTTAACTTAGACAAATACCTCAGGCAGTATAACTTTGCTGAAACAAGCAGCTCTGATTTATTTAGGGGGATATAACAAGGACAGGGGGAAATCAGGTTAATTAGCTTATCACTTTACTATCTACCTATGGCTCTGTGCACAGGCCTATCTCTACCAGTTACTGTCCCTAGGTACCCAAGCCCTAGTGGCTAGTCCAAACCATGGCAGCTGGTAGGGGCCCTTTCACACAGTGAAAGAAAATTAGTTCAAACAGTCAGCAGTACAGTGATTCCATTTGGATTTAATGTGGCAATTCAACAGGGAGCGACCCTGAATTAGTACTCACGACCTCCAAACAAGAATAGGGTCCTTCAACGTCAGCAGGGCTACCTTGAGCGCCACGAGACTCTTCACACATTTATATGGTAAAAAGAAAGTACTATACCAGGCAGGCTGCTTCTCTATCCCGATCGCATTACTGCACAATACCCGGAGAACACACAGCAGATTCAGTTCCTGACAGACCAGTGCAATTCAACAATTTCTCCAGTCTTCTACAGGGTGAGCCTGGTTTCTACTCTTCAGAGATCCTTTGATTCTTTTCACAGGATGGATTCAGTCCTAACAAGCAGTTACACAAGCTGCAGACCGGAACTCTGGGCCTTACACACGTTTTTTGACTGAAACTGTGCACTGAAGGAGCACAGGGTTTCTTTCCCCTTCACTGCCAGACCTAAACTGAAACTCCAACCGACAAAACCGGGCACTTCCTTTGAGTTCCTCCCAGTTCTTGACTGGATTGGCTGTCACTCACAATAGACTGCTGCTGTTGGTCCAAAAAGGCGCCGAAGTCTAAACTACATCTCCCAGAGTCACTACCCATACAATCCTCTTGTGGCTGGCTCAGATTATGAGTCCAAGTTCTGATTCGTCCAAGGCACCATTTTAGAGCAAGCTTACCCCACACTGATTGGTCCAGTTCAGCAGTTCAAAACCAGAATGGGGAACTAGGCAGACACAGTTCTGACTGCAAAGAAAGCAGGTTAGACAAACTGTAATTTCATTATTACTGTAAATGATTTCTGGCAAACAGTTACATCTTTCAGATAGGTTCCCTTTGCACTCCTAGTGACTGCAAAAATGGAGTGAATTGGCAGCAGCTCGAGTGGTACTCAAACAGAGAAGCACACAGTCCCCCCATACAAACTAATTATGTCTGCAAGCAGACAGCTCTTAAAGAGACAGTACCGGAGGTAGAAGACTTGGTTTGCTGGCCAAGGCACCTAGCTTCACCTGAGCTCTTTCCTTCTAAGACTGCTTGAAAGGCAGCGTAGAGAAACTTACCAGAGCAAGGAAGAAGGATTAAGACTTAGTTTGGCTAAGCAGATTTACTGTGTGGTGGTGTTTTTATTTTTTACTCACAGGGGTTGCTAACATTTCATTGCTTTATTTTTCTCTGATTCAAATTGTTGTTGCTGGTATACCTTCTTCTGCATTATTACAAGGTGTGCCTACAGTTGGTGCTAACAGATTACTGCTGTAATCTTCTGATTCAAATTGTCTTTTGCAAGGTATATTCTGTTACTACTTTATTTTCTCTGGAGCAAAGTGTTTCTTACAGGGTATATCTTCTCTGAAATTATTACAGGTGGTGCTTTACAGGTTTTACAGTTTTATCTAACATTAGGATAAGCTTTCAGGTTACTGCATTTGTTGTTGACTGATTGTTTCTGCTCTTACCTCCTTGTTCTTTCGTCCGTGGTTCTTCTTTTAGGCAGGGAAGGGCCCAGCCACCCACCCCCATCCCCAACCATCCCACGCTACACTCCTTTATAGGGTACCACAGTTGTGACATTTCCTGTGGCAGAGCAGGAAGGGCGGATCAGTGGGGCCTACAAGGTGATCTCATTTACTAGGCACTAGTAATTTAACTTGTTATAACAAGTTAAACAAAGCACAATTAAACCATTACTTGCATTTTTTCCTTTTTTTTCCTTCTAATTACTCTGACTAGGTTACAAACCCAGCAACTTATTTGGAATGGATTTCATTAACTGCAGGTACTGTGGAACAATTTTCAGAAGGACAGTCTTACAGGATTTAGGACACTGTCCCACATGCTGGGCCTTTGAGATCTTAGGTCTCAGCTCCGGCAGCATGGGTGAGATTGCACGCCTCAAATTTCATATTGAAGAGGAAATACATTATAAGAACCACCCGCCATTTCCCCAGCATCCAACAGAAAAACCTCGACGCAGAGGGTAGTTGGTCCAGGAGGTTGGCGGGTGGTTAGAGGAGCAAATCAGGTGCCCCATCACTCTCTGCTCTCCAACACATTACCTCCAAAACCATATAAACACTACAAACAGGTATCTGCCTCTATCTCTGAAATCAAATAAAGAGGCAGAAGACACTGCAGAGCAGGACATCGTGCACAGGAGCTAGCACAACAATACTCACCCAAATCAGGAACCAAAACTAAACAAGCACAAAGGAAATCCAAAAACTTCTGATCATAGGAGACCATGATTGGGAGTTGATACCCATCTCCAGCCAGGGTGATGGTCAGATGTCTCCAAGGTACATCAGCATGGAGAGACACTGACCGCATTGCTAAAATTGTTCACAAAGCAGGAGAAAAACATTGATGTCCTAGTACACATAGGGACTATCGATCTCGCCAGCCGGGTCAGTTGTGGAGACCAAGGAACACCTGACTAAGCTGGGTGACAAACTATCATCTATTTCGTCTGGCATCTCCTTCTCTGAGATCCTGCCAGTCTGGGAGAAGGAGCAGATGGATGGAAGGTCAGAGAAGGGGAGATAGGGAGCTAAACACGTGGCTCAAGGACTGGTGCCAGGAAAAGGACACAGATTTGTAGGAACTGGCAACAGTTCTGGGAGCGAAAGTTCTTTAAATTTGATGGACTGCATCTGACTAAAGAGGAGTCAGTGCATTGGGGCAGAAGTTTGGCGTCTTTGCAGAATATTTAAACTAGCAAATGGGGAGAGGGTGCAGCACCCCATACGCCGAATGGGAAGAACACCCCTCCCTCAGCTAGTGGTCAAACAGGAATTCAGCGTGGTTTGCTGCTCATTTGCATCACCAGGTAAGAAAAGGTTTGTCTCCCATACGATGCACAGGGTAATGCCAAACTTCACACAACAAACACACCAAAATCTGGCCAATGGAAAATCATGTACACAAATGCTCACAGCCTGGGAAATAAGATCCCAGACCTGCAGGCACAATGTCAGAGGCTAAACTGACATAGTAGTATTAGTGAGACGTGGTTTACCAGTAACCACACTTGGGAGACTTCAGTACCTGGCTATGTATTGTTCAGAAGAGACCGAGGTGCAAAAAGGGGGGGAGGAGTGGCCCTGTATGTTAATGAAAATATCAAAGCTACAGAAATTCAGAATACACATAAGGAGCCAGAAGAACTGTGGGTCACCCTGGAAACAGGAAATGGGACAGCCATAAGAACTGGGGTTGTCTACAGGCCCCCAGACCAGAGGGAGGACATAGACACATTACTGTTAGAAGATATACAAAACATGACAGCTAAGGGGAGGTTCTGATAATGGAGACTTCAACATGCCAGATACAGATTGGTCAATACCAGCAGGAACATCTGCCAGAACTAGACTCATAGTGGATTCCTGCAGGGGGGCCTCAAACAACTGGTACAGCAACCCACAAGAGACAGGGCTATCCTAGATCTAGTACTGACTAACAAAGAAGGGATCACAGATCTCCAGGTAGAAGGTCACCTGGGGCCAGTGACCATCACATGGTATGGTTCAGTTTGGCTACTACATCTAAATCATCCCATTCCAAGGCAAAATATGGGACTTCAGAGGAGCTGACTTTGATAAGATGGCCAACAGAGTTAAGCTAGCCCTGGCAAAAAGAAACACAGGTGAGGAGGTACAGGCAAAGTGGGCAAGCATTAAGGATACAATACTTGAAGCAACATCCCATTGTGTTAGACAGAAAAGGAAGTGCAAAAGAAGAAGGAAACCACTTTGGTTCTCAAATACAGTAGCAGAAAAGGTCAGAGCCAAAAGGCTGGCCTTCAGGAAATATAAGGGAACACAGCGGGATGAAGATAGGGAGGCATACCAAACTGCCCTAAGGGAAGCAGGGAAGGCAGTAAGGCAGGCAAAGTTCCAAACTGAGGAAACACTAGCATGAACAGTAAAAGAAGGTGACAAGACTTTCTATAGATACATTAGTGAAAGGAGAAAGTCCAGAGGGGGTATTGCTAAGCTTAATGGAGAAAAGGGAGCATGTGAGGAGGAGGACCCTGTAAAGGCATCTATCCTAAATAGATACTTTTGCTCAGTATTTACTGAAGAGAAGGTAGGGCAGGGCCCACAGCTCAGCATCATGGACACAGGGGGAGGGAGGTGAGCACTACTCCCTTCACAAAGAAAGGGTCCTACAAGAGCTTCTAAGCTCAGGGTGGATAAGGCAATGGGACCTGATGGCATACATCCCAGGGTACTTAAGGAGCTAAAGGAGGAACTAGCAGAGCCATTAGCAGAATTGTTTAGTGAGTCTCTGAGCACAGGAGAGGTCCCAGAAGACTGGAGAAGGGTTTCATGTGATCCCGCTCCACAAGAGTGGTAGCAGGGAGGAGGCGGGAACCTAGACCAGCAGTCTTACCTCAGTAGTGGGCAAGATTATGGAGGCACTTAAGGAAAGGATAGTGCAACACCTGGAATCCATAGGGCACAGGATCCAAGACAGCATGGGTTTACAAAGGAAGGTCCTGTCAAACTAATCTCATAGATTTCTTTGACTGGGTAACCAGAGTGGTGGACCAAGGGGGAGCAGTTGATGTCGCCTACCTTGACTTCAGCAAAGCTTTTGACACTGTTCCACATAGAAGATTGATAAATAAGCTAGGTAGGCTCGGGGTGGGTCAGAAGTTGGTCAGCTGGTTGGCAAACTGGTTGACTGGCAGAAAACAGAGAGTGGTGGTAAATGGTATACAGTCACAAGAGATGCAAGTCACAAGTGGGGTACCTCAGGGATCAGTCCTGGGGCCAGTCCTATTCAACATCTTCATTAGTGACCTCGCAGATGGACTAGAGGGTAAGGCTTGTCTGTTTGCAGATGACACCAAGATCTGCAACAGAGTAGATGATCCAGATGGGGTGGGCAGAATGAGAAGAGATCTGGATAAACTAGCAAAATGGTCAGAAGAGTGGCAACTGGGATTTAACAATGCAAGAAGTGCAAAAATCATGCATAGGGAAGAGAAACCCTGAAGCCACTTATAGGCTGGGAGGAGTTGCTAGCAGTCACAAAGTAAGAAAGAGACTTGGGCATCATCATCACTGATGACCTAAAATCATCAAGCAGACCTCTAAAGCAGTAGGTATTTGGGGTGTTAAGTGTATTAGTAGGGGTATCACAAGTCGTAAGAGGAGGTAATAATCCTTTGTACAAGACATTGGTTAGGCCCCATCTGGAGTACTGCGTGCAGTATTGAGGCCACACCTTCACAAGGACATTAACTAAATTGAGGCAGTCCAGAGAAGGGCAACCAAAATGGTGCAGGGACTGCATCAGAAGACATATGAGGACAGATTAACGGAGCTCAATATGTATACCCTTGAGCAAAGGAGGAGAGAGGTGATATGATTGAGACATTTAAACACCTTAAGGGCATAAACAAGGTGAAAGAGTCTAACATGTTTAAATATAAGAAAATAGCAGGACAAGAGGACACAGCATGAGATTAGAGGGAGGCCGATTAAGGGGAATGTGAGGAAATTCTTTCACAGAAAGGGTGGTAGATGCATGGAATGGCTTACCACAAGAAGTGGTGGCTATGAATACAGTGCAGGGCTTCAAACAGGCATGGGATAGGCATAAGGGAGCAATACAAATGACTATGAATAGATAGGTCACTGACAGAGCAAAGGCCGATGGCACATTTATAAGGTAGAAAAAGAAATGGGCAGACTGGATGGGCCTTGCGGTCCTTATCTGCCGTCAACTTCTATGTTTCTATGTTTCTATATTACCAGAGGCTCTAAAAACACTCACTGATAAATGGCTTAAACGCCAAACACCATTCAGGCTTGGAGCATTCAAGCAAGCTCCTGGAAGTCTTTTGGGAACCCCCATTTGCAGGGGGGTTACACAAACAAAGGCAAAAATCATCTTGTTGTGTTGCTGACTGTACTAATTTAGTTTTCTGGCTCCATTGGATCCTCTCAGGAATTAAATGCTCGTTTGTGCCAGGGCCCCAACCAGCTGCATCAAGGAACTAGCCATTAGGGCTTGGGTACCCATAGACAGTAATTTATAGGTTAGGCCTGTGCACAGAGCCATAGGTAGATTCTTATATATTATATGTGGTAAGCTGATCAACCTGATTCCCCCCTGGTCCTTGTTATCTCCCCTTAAATAAATCAGATTGCTTGTTTTGCATAAGTACACTGGCTAGTTTGTGTATCCATGGGGAAATACTGCACAGTGAATGTGGTGTAACTGTACCTTACTTTTCAGGGGGTCCCCAGCGTGAGCTGACTGGG
Source organism: Neoceratodus forsteri (assembly GCA_016271365.2). NCBI lineage: Eukaryota > Metazoa > Chordata > Ceratodontiformes > Ceratodontidae > Neoceratodus > Neoceratodus forsteri. The sequence goes on from CM057459.1 coordinate 180,011,326, forward strand.
TCGAGCTGGGGCGGATAAGTGTATATGGTAAAGACACTGAAATTGAACTGCGTGGGTCACTAGTGGGAAGACAGGAGGGTTGCAGTAACCCAGAGGGCTGTGACCGAGTCAGTCTCAACTGTTCTAACCCCAACCGCTGGGTGGAGGCACCCGCCAACGGATCTGGGCCCCTCACCCTGCTACAGGTAGGGCAGGCAGGGGTAATAGCCCTTAGGAGAGCGCCCCCTGGGGGTTACACCAGGTTTATTATACAGGGCAGATTTTCCTACCACAACATGCAAAAACTCTTATATGTGGTATGGGGTGCCTCCCACTACCAATGTCATATCAATGGATGTTGAAAAAGCATTTGATCATATAGAATGGGACTACCTATTCAAAGTGCTCTCCCGGTTTGGTCTGGGTGAAGGATTCATAGGGCTGGTTAAACAAACGTACATGGAGCCAGTGGCGCAGGTGTTGGTGAATGGCTTGTTGTTGGGCAGACTCAGGTTGGAGAGAGGAACAAGACAGGGGTGCCCCCTTTCACCTCTATTGTTTGCCATGGCCATACAACTTCTTGCAGTGTCTGTCAGAGACAACCCCAACATTCTGAGGGTCCAAGGAAGATCGGGCAGGGAACATAAGGTTACCTTGTATGAGGATGATATGCTGCTATATGTGGTCAGACCACAGCAATCGATGCCACACCTACTCCAACTTATTGAGAAGTTTTCCCAGTTCTCGGGTTATAAAATTAGTCTTGGGAAATACGAGATGTTAAAAATAGGGTCAGCCGAAGAGGGAAGTACAACAGGGGAGTGGGGTCTAAGAGTAGTCCAGGATTCCTCTGTATATCTGGGTATTTGGGTAGGGAAAGAGGTGGGCTCTTTGTATGAATTAAACTACACACCGATGACAAAAACTGTGGAGGCGGACTTGTCTCATTGGGGAACACTACCTATCTCATGGTTAGGAAGAATAAACTTAATAAAAACGAACATACTCCCCAGGATTTTATATGTGATGAAGATGATACACGTAGGCCTCACCAGAGTAGATATTAAAAAATTAGAAAGAGCCTTTTCGTCCTTCATATGGCATGGAAAGTGCCCCACGGTAGGCTTAGCATGTTTAAAGGCAACCATGGAGAATGGAGGAGTGAAGTTCCCAGACCTGAAAAATTATTATCTGGCGATACAGTATAGATATTTTCAGGACTAGCTTAATCGCCCCAGGGAGGTGGGCTGGCTAGATCTGGAGGAGAGGGGCGGCCCAGGAAGGTTATCAGCCTATTTAATCAAAAAAGGTCGAAGAGCTGGCCCGGTGGTGCTGAGGGTTAAGGCACTAGTCGCCTTACCTCGCACTATGCCGGCAACCCAGGTTTGGGAATGAGCCTGGGACACTGGGGGTTGGCAGGGCTGGGAAAGGATTGAGCATCCAGAGGACAGCTCTTCCTTCCCAGGGAGGGTGTAGGGACATGTGTCTCTCATGCGTGACCTCTGGTGGCAGTTGGGGGAAGCCTTAGGCGATGCAGCCATATGGCAAGGGTGGAGCTTGGCAGACGCTGGACGTCATTGCACATCCAAGTTCCACTGTGGGGGTAGGGGATGGGGTGGGCAGAAAAACCAACACAAGAAAACCCCTCTGGAACTCGGTGAGATGACGGAGACCTCAGGAGCGTTCCCACATCCCAATGCTGGTCCAACACACTCAGGACTCTCCAAGGCTGACCCGACGACTGATAGGGTACCTCTAATTTCAGAGAGAGCTGCCAAGGGAGGGTGAACCCTCTCCTGGAGGGTAATCTGGAGGGCCTGGACCTCTGGCCAAGTCATGTGGGGGAGAGCCTGGGAGAAGTGAGGACTCAGGCAGGAAGTGAAAGGTACAGCAGAGTTGGCACTCCCGAAGGATGACCGGGCTCTGGAGCAAGAAAAGAAAGTTTAAAAAAAAAGGTTGAAGGACATACATATATATATATATATATATATATATATATTTTGCTTATTTATTTCTCTTTTGGGTCCCCACCAGTTGGCATCTATCTTTCAGCATCTGTCCAGTCGCACACCCCGATATCAGGCAGCTAGCCCCTTCTTCCCCCATGGTTTACCCTCTGTGGCAGGAAGGTGAGGAGCCCCCCTCACTCAACTCACCTCAACTAGGATCCAGATTCAGGGGAGCACCATTCAGATTCAGGGCCTGTGGCAGGTGGCTGCCATCATCCTGTGCGACCTGGGACCTCATTTCCTTGTTCTGTGTTTTTCCCTTGGGAAGAGCGTGCAACGTTGGCAATGGCTGTGCCATACATGCTTCCACCCATGGCACGCTGGCTTACTACTCCACCCCCCTTGCTGGTGATAGGCTCATGGTGTGCTAGCACCCAGCCTCCACTAGGTGTCAGGGAAGCGCAGAGCCTGTACTTTGCCCCTCCCTGGGAGAGGAGAGCTGTCCTACAGGCACTCGATTCTTTCCCTCCCCAGCCGACTGCTCTTACCATGAGCACAGGTCACCAGCATGACAGGAGGTAAGGCACGGATGCCTCAGCCCTCCACGCCACTGGGCCGGCTTCGAAGAGCATATATAAATCAGGGTAGACCTGATCCTCTGGTCCTGACAGTCTTGGAGAGCTGGTAATGTATAGGCAGACCCAAGCAGGTTACTGAGCCAGCCCAGCGGCGCAGAGGGCTGAGGTGCTGGCACCTTACCTCGCACCATGCCGGTGATCCGGGTTCAGGAACGGACTCGAGTTGCTGGGGGCCAGCAGGGGAGGAGAGGATTGAGCATCTGTAGGACTGCTCTCCACTCTTGGGGTGGGTAGCAGGGCCGCATCGCTCTGCAGCAGTCCCCGGTGGAGACCAGGAGCACTGCATGAGGGTTGCAATAGGGGAAGTACCAGAAAAAGCAGAACCCACTCTGGGATTGGCCGGATGATGGCTGCCAGTCCACCGACACCTCCAAAACTCCGGATGGAGCCATGTCCACCTCAGTAGTGCCCTGGGGCCAAATAGACAGTGTGCTGGATGCCCACCGCTCAGTGCCTTCCCCCTCGGAGGAGAGGAACACACCCAGTGAAGGGTTACACTGGATTACCCCGGGGAAGACTGCAATATGAGGTAAGGAGGCTCATGGGAGTATTAGGGGTTGTCAGAGACCATCGCGGCCCGAAGGAGTGGTGGGTCCCGGAGCACGTAGGGGGATAAAGAAATAATGCAAAAAAAAAAAGAAACATTACTGCTTCCAATCTCAGGGAACCCCTTCTTTTTACCGGGGTTGGGAGATGTTGGTTGTAAAGAATGGGAAGAGAAAGGAGTTTTATGTGTGGGGAACTTATATACTAAGGAGGGCCTTTGCTCGTTTGCTAACATACAGATGAGGACAGGCCTGGGGTGGCAGCACTTTTTCCAATTCCTACAGATCAGAGCATACTGCAGGGGACAGGGGAAAGAGAGAGAGTAGGTAGGGGACTCCCTGTGGGGACAAGTAGAGCAACTAGTTTTCTCTTGTCGTAGGAATCCTAAGGGAATCATTCGGAGAGTGGCTCAGGAGGAAAAGACACACCTCTTGGATACTACAGAGAAGACTAAAAATCTGTGGGAAAAAGGCTTGGGGATCTTGAGCTCTGAAGAGAACTGGGGGAAAATATTAAAACTTCATATGGGGATTCTAATATGCAATAAGTATAAATAATCATTTTATAAATTCATACATAGACTATACTGCCCCCCACTGATAGTTCACAAGTTTAATCCTACTGTCTCACCAGTATGTATACCCTGTAATAGTGATCTGGGCTCCTACTATCATTATCCGTTCGCTACCTCTGGACCCAGACAAAATCAGGCCACTGGCATACCTATTGCCACCATCAACGTCTGCAGCCTAATGAAAACATGGGACACCTTCCAGGGTTGGATCCTTCAACATCATCCTGACGTCATTGCCGTGGGTGAAACCTGGCTCTCCCTCCACATCCCAGACTCCTCGATAACACTCTCTGGGTACAACCTCTACTGGGCTGACCAGCAGGGAAGAGGGGGGGTGGCTGCACCATTTACGTTAAGGACACATTGCATGGTCAGTTACTCCCACCCCCTCCACTGGACCCTGGACCCAAAGCCCTTACACTCAAAATTACACTTGGATGCTCCCAAACCCCTCTTCTAATCACTGTGTTCTACATTCCCCCAAGGAATCAGACTGAAACCTTCCATTCTGTCTTGTCCTACCTCACCACCCTCCCATCAAATAATGAATTATTAGCACTAGGGGACTTCAATGTCAACTGGCTGGCTAGGACAGCCACCCCACTCATTGGCGCTGCAACTGTACAAGACCTTACCCAAAGAGTCCACTCCCCTACATGTCTGGACCAACGCTCTGGGTCCTCCTTCCTCCTGGACCTGGTCTTCACCAACCATCCCCACAAGATCACTAGCACCACCATACTCCCTAACGCCCTAAGTGACCACTCCCCGGTACCGTAATCTACTGTTTTGGGACTGGTCCCCCATAATGAATACTCTTGATCCTGACTGAGCCCTCGACCTCTTTGTTCTTACCTTCAATGCTATCTGTGACTCCCTTGCCCCTCTAACAAATAGGGTGGTCAAAGGGAACCCTGCACCTTGGATCTCCAGCCACTTACTGGCACTTATGTAAATCCCAGACTCACTATGGCACCTCTCCACAAGACCGGCCTGCCATCCAACCAACAAAGGTACAGGGAGGCCCAGAATAATTGCACATGGGCTCTACGACAAGCAAAAGCAGAGTATCACAAAGCCTCCCTTACCTCCACCTGGGGCTCAGGACGCAAGTTTTGTAATAATATTAAAGACATCTGTGGCAAGAGCCATAACTGCCCCCCCCAAATCAGATAGAGGTCGACAGGTGTCTGACCACAGACCCCACCCATATTGTCTCAGCCCTTAATTGCGCCTTCACTAATCTCAGCCATGTCTTCCTTCCAAACTTTTTCAATCCTCCCCCACCCACTCTCCTATGGCCCCTTCTGCAGCCCCTAACTTCCACCTTCGTTGTGTCACCCCCAACTTGGCCAAACCTTATCTAGAAAAAGCCCTAAGCCACGCCCACTACAGCAGTGACTCTCTGGACCTGAGACTCCTCCAGCTCACTCTTCATGAGGTACTCTGCCCTCTCACCCACATTCTCAACCGCTCGCTCTGCCAAGGGAAATTCCCCTCCTGGTGGAAATCTGCCTCCATTACCCCATATTTAAAAGTGGGGACCATACTGACAGTAACAACTATAGCCCCATCTCTATACTCCCCCCACTATCTAAAGTGCTTGAGCGTATTGTCTCCGACCAACTCACCAAACACCATAACAAACATAACCTACTCTGTAAGCAACAACATGGCTTTCGTAAAGAGCACAGTACCACGACAGACCTCCTGGAATTACCACACACATTCACTCCGCCTTAGACAGAGGCCACATCTCAGGTGTGGTCTTTGTTGACCTCGCTAAGGTGTTTGACACTGTCGACTACTCCCTCTTACTTAATACATTCACCAACATCAGCTTCTTCCAGGATGCCCTTGGCTGGTTCAAGGACTACCGTTCGGATCAGTACCAACAGGTGAAAATTGGCACCGCCCTCTCTAGCAGACTACCAGTCCATTCTGGTGTCCCCAGGGGTCCATCCTCGGTCCTCTACTTTTCAGTCTCTTCCTTAACTCTCTCCCCTCATCCTGCACCGCCAATCTACTACTGTATGCAGATGATGCTGTCCTTTATTCCTCCAATCCAGACCCTACCCTATTACACACTTCCCTCCAGTCCTCCTTCTCTGATGCCGAAAAATGGTTCTCCACACACCGTCTGGCACTAAACTACAGGAAGCTGAACCTAGACAGTAGAATACAGTTCCACACATGTCTTATGGCCAAAAAGATCATCCTGGGCCTCGCTCCCGCTGGCCTCTCCCCTATTATCCAACCGGCCCTGACTCATAGAACCACCCATAGCAAGGGCAAGCTGCTTTTCTCGGTTCCCAGGTGTCGGACCTCCCAACTTCAAAGATCTTTCAGCCACAGGGCCTTTTCCTTGCTGAACTGCCTGCCCAATGCACTTGCCAAAGAAACCAGAATTGGCCCCTTCAGAACCTTACTCAGAAGCCACCTCCAGTCCTCCAGCCCCTGCAACTGTCATTGATCTCCCTGCCTACTCCTGACAACGGCCTCTGGCCTACTCTACCCCCTCCTCCTCCTCCTCCTCCTCCTCCTCCCACTTTGTCCCTTCCTGTGTTGCCTACCCAGCTCTTTATCTTAGCATCTATATTAAACTGCTTAGACCTGTCCAAATATTCCTTTGGACCTGACTGTTAGCCATTTACTGTATTCTCTGTAACAAGTCTGTCTGAGTCCTGCTATGGAATTGTGTTTTACTGTTGTATTGTTCTACTATATGTGACATGGAGCCTTTGTAAGCAAGTCTTTGACTCAAAGGTACCTTCTGAATAACTAATAAATAAAATAAAGATAAATAAATTATTTCTGGGCATGCCCGGTTTTACAAATCTTCCGGAGAGAGAGGTGTCAAAAGAACTGGAGAGAATCATGGGGAAGAGGGTGCCGGTCTCTCCGTTACTCCTCTTATTTGGAGTGGAAGACCTGGAGTGGAGGGGTGGTGCCTTTTACCGAGGTGGGGAAGGGTCTTACTTATTTTGGCCATGCATTTTATATTAAACACTTGGGTCTCGGGGGCTACACCCACGTTACAACACCAGAAGACTCTGGCCTTGCAGGCTTTGGCTATGGTAAGACTCACCTTTATACTGAAGGAAAAGGGTGAACTTTTCTGTAATACTTGGCAGTCTTTCTTGGCCTCATTGTCTATGGGAGAATTCCAGATACTAAATGAGAGGTGGTTATGAGAGGTGAATGTGGGACCCTAATGGAGTTGCCCTATCTAGGGCAGATATCAATGCACTAATCTTTATGGGAAAAACTATGATGGATTTCTTTATTTTTTTTTAAAGATCACTTGAGTTGAATTAAGCGATGTATGTAATGAACCGGATCCATTTGTACATAGTTTAATGAGTCTGTATTATGTTATTACTTGTGTTGTGTACTGTCTGAGTGATTGTCTCTGTATGTTTGCAAAAATCAAAAAACCTTAATAAAAATATGATGCCACAACGGTTGGATTTCCGCATGCAATGCCAGCGACCCAGGTTCGGGAGCGAGCCGGGAGCTGGAGGGCCAGCTGGGGGAGAAGGCTTGAATGTCCCAGGGACAGCTTGTTTCTCCAGGGAGGGAGGGGTAGTGACTCAGCACTTGACTGGCCCAGGTGGAAGTCTGAGGCATAGCAAGTACCAAGCAGACACACAGGGGAGGACATCACGATGTTGGTGCCAGGTGCCTTGACGTCAGGGCAAGTGATGTCTGTAGAAAGAAGGAAAAACACCCTCCAGCTCCGGGGGGACAGAGCACCAAGTATAGCCCCAAAGTGCACCTACCTGCCTGACTACCTCGAGCCTGACAAGACAAGTGAATTGGTCGGGGTGTTCCTGCCCCACCTTGTCCCCACCCGGAGGGGGGGTTAACTGCAGTAGGATGGGGGAACAAGCCAGTACAGGTAAGGCGGGTAGCAGGAGTGGACTCCATTGGCGCCTTCTGATGATGCGAAGCTGGAAGGGACAGGGTGAAATAAAGAGAAATGAAAAAAAAAAATTTAATGCAAAAAAAAAAATTTGCTAAATGCTCGAAGTGGGTCACAGCTTACTAACCAGGGACGCCTGTTTGCCACTGAGCGTCAGTTGCCTTGTTTGGCCAAGTTGTTAGCCAGCTGGAGGCATTCACCAGTAAAAGACTGAACTTTGCCAGAAGTGTTTATTCAATCTTGGACTCATGCCAAACCCGGCCCAAGCTGCCTATTCCTGCACCAGTTACTGCTTTTTCAGCGAGAGACCAGCTCCATCTGATTTCTACAGTGTGTTACAGGGTTACAGTGGACTAGACTAATCAGCCAAGGATACAAATAGCTAAGGTCTTGATATTGCATGTTTAACTGCCTTTTCTTTCCATCAAGGGCCCCAACAACAGCTGCTACCCTGGGCAAGGTTCAGGCTAGCCACCAACAGTCTGGGTACCCAGCAGCTGCAAGACTGTATAGTGGGACTGAATGCATGCATGCCATGCAAAGTGGTTTAAATCCAGTATAGTAAGCATTCATCTAGTGGGGCATGGCCAGCTGCCAAATTGTAAGCAGCAACTCTTGAGAGCTCTAATAGAGCAGCCTCAATTACTATTATAAACTAAGTTTTCTGAGGCTAAACTGAGGTCTTTACTACCAGAGTGGAAGTGCTTTCGACGCTGGGTAAAATGATACCAAATCTTAAGACCAGATTTCAGTTTTCATCAATATGATCTGTGGACAAAAGTCTGACTCAGGAGGAAATGGAGGGAGGCCTAAGGAACCATGGCAGAGGGGTGAGCAAAGACCCTGCGGTCCCCCAAGCGACAGTGGACATGCATCAACCATCTAAAGCAGCCCTTCTACAGGCCATTCAGCAAACTGATGAAAAACTAGAAGATTACCGGCCCATTGGTACAGCGGTTGGATGTCTGCTTGCGACGCCAGCAACCTGGGTTCAGGAACAGACTCGGGACGCTGGAGGGCCGGCCAAGGAGAGAAGGCTTGAGCATCCAATGACTGTTCACCATCTCTTGGGGAAGGGGGAGGAGATGATCCGGTATGTGCTGACTCCTGGCAGAGGCTGGGGGCACAGGAACGCATTAGGTCACACTGACTAATGGGGCATGATGAACGTCAGCATATGCCTTGATGTTATTGGAACATCACGCCCCCAGGAAGCAAAACGGGAAAATGCGCTCCATGGCCAACCAGACGATGGTCACAGAAGCCTTGAAGGACAGCCCAGGACCACCTCAGCAGCACCTGGGCTAAGAAAAATGAGTGTGCTGGCCAACCCTCACTGGCATCTATTTCTCTCAGAGGAGGGAGACCCGTCCAGTGAAGGGGGTTACACCGGGTTACCCGGGAGGGGGGCTGTGATGTGGGGTGGTGGCTGGTTCCAGGGGCAGGGCGCCAGCTGGGCCTAAGCAGCCCAAAGGAGAGGCAGACCAGGAGCTGGGGAGGCACAAAAAAACTAGAAGACTATGTCTCTAAAGTGTAAGTGTCGATGTTCGTGTGACCGATGTGGAGACAGAGACCAAGGGGGCATGCAGGATAACAGACCGAGCCCTGATTGTTTCATCTGGCTTAACTAAGGAACACATAGATACATAGACAGTCTCGGCAGATAAGGGCCCATGGCCCACCCAGTCTGCCCATTTGAGCTCGTAAGTTCAGTTTATGTTTTCCTAGAAGTCTGTTGCCCCTTACCCCTGACCTCCAGAATTCCTTTATGTCTATCCCATGCATTCTTAAATCCCGTGATTGTTTCAGCCCCCACCACTCCCTCTGGCAGGGTGTTCCACTTGTCCACCACCCGTTCTATGAAGAAATTCTTCCTCATGTTTCCTCTGAATCGTCCTCCCTCCAACTTCATCCCATGCCCTCTAGTCCTGGAACATCTTTTTAGCTTATGAGGCACCTAGAACAACTTGAAAATTGGGTGCAGGCATCCCACATCCGAATATTGGGGCTAGTGGAAGACATTGAGGGGTCGGAGCCACGATTAAGGGTGAAGCAATGCTTAGTTGATAACCTGCAGCTGAATGAAGACAGCACAGTGCTGAAAGCCTACAGGATTACCCTACGTGGAGCACGGCAGCAGGAGCCTACAGGAGACCCATCGCCAAGGACACTGCTGGTGGTACTAGGTTCATTGGCAGAAAGGGATGCAGTACTTCAGGCCGTGAAGCAAAAAGGGCCATTTGCTTAGCAGGAAAGATCTATCCATATTTTTCCCGATCTCAGTATTGAAACCCACATGAAGCACAAATGTTTCTTTCCTTTTTTTTTTTTTTTGTACTTTGTATTGTCACGGGGTCATTATGTCGCATGGCAGAATCCCGCAAGGCAGAAGCGTGTTGCACGATTTCTGCCTGTTTTTGTTCTGTGGGGGGCTGTGCCCCCCCACACTCCCCATTACGGGGACTGTGCCCCCCCCCGGACCCTACACACTAAGGATTCTCAACTACAGGGGTCCAACCTTGAGAGCGCACTGTCTGTCTTCGCCATAATGTCGTACGCTATTATGCGTGCAACATTATGACCTGGTATGCTTTGTATTTATTGATTTTACTGCACAAAACATACAGTATAATATTCATACAGGTAAGTGTAAGATAATACAAGCCACAATGCATGAAGTAAAGTGACGCATCATTATTACAGCAACACACTTATTAGTCCCCTATAACTAGTTACAGTAATGGGGGGTTAGCTAAATTGTTGAAAAAACAAATGCAACATCATTTTTAAGGACTGGCACAGTGCAACCATGAGCAGGAAGTAACCCATATTTTTTGTTTAAAATACACATCTTTCCCCTATCATGAAGATAGTAACTGCTCCCCTCTACATCGACTATTACATTAATCAAGTCTAGCTTCTTGCATAGCCCTCTTACCTCAGATGCCCAATCCAAGCAACAAAACAAATAAAAAAATGTCCACTTTTAAGTACTAAGTCCAAACTGTGAATACGTATTTCCGCTTAATAATTTTAGCAAGCCAGAAACCATAAACTCCTCGCCTGATTACCCAGTGTCTATATCATATTAGGTAGCTACCCAACAGAGAAAAGCAACTTTTATCGCCTCCTCGATCATCAATGTCTGAGAGAGAAAGAAGAAAAGGAACACTAAATCCCAATGCACAGCATTACCAGTCTCTCATTGTCCGCTTCCTCACTATTAGAATTAGCACTCTTCGCTTGAAATTCTTTTTCTGCCTGGTCTATAAATTTACCCGCTTCCACAGGTTCTGAAAATTGGTACATTTTTCCCCCACAGGAAATATGCAGGTTTGCTGGCATCACCAGGACATGCTGGATTCCAAGTTGTCAAAGATGGGCTCTTGTGGCATCAAAATTACATCTCCTTTGCCTTGTCGCATAGCTGAGGTCTTGGAACACATTGATTTTGTTCCCTTCCCATTCCATTTTTCCGCTTCTCTTTGCTTGAGCTATAATTTGATCTTTTTCAGCAGCAGACCCTAGGACTGCGAGGATGGTGCAAGGAGGAAGCTGACCTGTGGCCATGCGGTGACTGGAGCCTTGGGGAGTTATACGGTACTCCTTGATTACCGAGCAGTTCTCCAAACTGGTAAAAGTCTCTTTAAGCCATTTATCTCAGCGGTTTCTGGGAGACCTAGGATTCTAATATACTGGCCGCTCTGGAGAGATTTTCTAGATTCTCCAAGCGCCTTCTCAGCACCCCGTTCTCTTTAACTAGGCCCGATGTCATTGTCATCGCAAGGAGGCTGTCTGAACTGCCACTTTGGTTTGCTCCTGTAGTTTAACAATTTTTGTGTCCATATTTTTAAATTGCTGAGCAAATTCCTCCATCTTTCTGTCTAATTTTTTTTTTTTTTTTTTATTAAAAGGTTTTTGTTACACTTGGTCAAGAGTACATTTCAGACCTTTTCTTATATTGCCATATATCTCCAGTCAGTATACATGATTGACAGTTTATATAATTTTACCCAAAGGGTTGAATGTTTAGTGTGATAAGTATACAGCATTCTAGTCAAAGATCATTCAAAAGGTAAAGCTCCAGGCCAGCTCCATGTCATCTAAATGTTACCTTCTTTACCCCTTATGTTTTGTTTATTCCTTATTATCTTTGTATTTGGGTGAGGCATTTCCTCTCTCTTGATTAGACCCCCGCTTAAATTAAATTCTCTTTTCTCTCAACTCTTCTATCATTATTCAAGCCTTCCCTCCTGATCCCTCCCATAATAATTCTACCAATACTAGGGTCAAAAATGTTATTCTACCACCCTCTGGTAGAGCATCCATCTCTGCCATCTCATCATGTATGTTGGAGCTTTACCCTGGATTTCCACATTAAGAGATTCTGTAACATACATTTTGGACATGATAGATCTCCGTTCTAATACTGGAATGGTGCTAGTCATCCACCTGCGAGTTATTGACTTTTTGACTGCCAATAAACTGGGAGGTAAAAGAGTTTGTTCCCATGGAGGGGAATGGTCTGGAAAGATCCCCAGCAGTACCTGCTCAGCTGTTAATTCTACCTCTTGTTCGCTTTTTTTTAATACTTCATCTTTATTGATAAAAGCATATTCCATACAGATCCACATAATAGAACCTATAACAATATAGTATCCATCATAGTAAAACAAAGAGCCCTTACTTAAGCATGGCCCACTACCATCACCGGGGCCACTCTCAATGGATTTTGACATCTGTTAACCTTGCTATTCATATTAATGAATTACAAAAACAAATATCCATTAATATTTTTACTACATTTATCCAGGATACTAAAGAGAAAACACCTAATGTAGACTACTGCTTCCTATCAAATGATCCAAGCTCAACATACACCCCAAAGAGGGATAACAGAGAGGAAGACAGAGGGAAAAAGAGAGAAGAGAAGAAAAAAAGAAGGGGAAAAGTGAGAAGCACTTAATTATATGTGATAACTACATTCTGTGTATACATAGGTGTAATAAATTCACACTGCATTAAATTAATAATCATTAACCATTGCACTTTACCTACTGTATATACTTACACCCCAAGCAGAGGCGGGGGGGAGGCAGAGGGAGGGCAGGGTCAAGAAGGGGGAGGGGCAACAATCACCTCAGCTCCTCCTTTATCAGAGGTCCTCTAACCAAGAAGTTACCACCTAGTCCACCTATTTATGAATTGTGGAGTCTTCAAAGCTAAGGAGAAAGTTATTCTCTCATATGTTTTCACATTGTTTACCAATTCCTTCCATTCCAACTCAGTGGGCGGCAGGGGGGAAGCCATCTCCTGGAAATTGCCTTACATGCAACTGTGATCAAGATATTCCACAAATATTTAGCTTCCTGACCCCTTATCTCAATGAGGTATAAGCCTAAAATAACGTGCTCTGGGCCCAATGAGGTCACAATATTAAATATTTCCTGAAGTCGCCTACATATGTTACTCCAATACTGATTGATTGCAGGGCACTGCCAGAAAATATGGGCCTGTGTTGCGGGAGAGGTGCCACAGTCTCGCCAGCAAGAGGGCGGAATCTGCAGGTTCCATCTAGCCACCTATTCAGGTACACGAAAATACCTACTTCTAAGCTTCCACAAAAACTCCCGCCATCCCGGAGATGAGAAGGAGTGCCAGGTATTTTTAATGGACTGCAACCACCTCTCCTCATTTAATCTTATTTCAAATTCCTTCTTCCACTTCACCTTAATGTATTTTGTTGAATGATTTGAGTCAGTAATATAATTCCTATAAAGTAAAGAGATTGCCCTTTCTCCCTCCCCCCCAAAATTTTCTCAAACACAACTGGTTATGGGATCTCCCTGGAGGTTTTGGAGGACTCATGTAAGTGTTTCATTATATAGTCTCTGATCTGGTAGTTGAAGAGTAGGTCTCCTTGTGTCCATTTAAACTTCTCCACAGCCTCATCAAAGGTTGGAATTTGATCCCCTTTTAAAAATTGCCAGGGGGCCCTGTACCCACGTTTCTCTTGGCATTTGTACCAGGGATCCCTATGGGCCAATGTACGAGATATGCTTTGTGACCAGCATTGGTATTTCCAGAGGTATGCCCTTGTGGCTCCCTGCCCACATCCCCGTCTGCATCCCTCCAGCACCGCAGTGGTACCACAAAATAGTGTGGGCGGGTTATTCGCTATTGCTGTTTGAACAAACATCTGGGATAGCAAAGGGGGGGAGCTTGCGGACGCCAAATCCATTGTCTTCCAACTGGATTGGTAAGTGGGGTGCAACAGTAAATCCTTATCTGGGCTGCGACCCAATACCCCTCCAGACAGGGAACATTGAAGTCCCCCCCCTCTTTAGGGAGAAAGAGAGTTTGTTTTCTGATTCTAGGGCATTTACCCAACCATATAAATTTTAGCAGAATCCTCTGCCAAACATCCAATCTTTCCTTTGTAACATTACAAGGTACACATTGAAATAAAAATAAGAATTTAGGGGGCAGGTTCATCTTAACTGTCTGTATTCTTGAATGAAATGGGAGAGGGAGCAAAGACCACCTTTCGATATCTGCTTGTGTTTGCCGTAGTAAGAGGGGGAAGTTCAGCTCATAAAGTTGGGAATTGTTGGAAGACAAGTTTATCCCCAGATATTTCATAGTGAGAAGATCCCACTTCAGCGGGTAGCTTTCTCTAAGAGTTTGAGATGGATCATAATTGAGGGTAATGGCCTCCATTTTATGGGTATTTAGGGTGTAACCAGAGAGCTCCGAGAATTCGTTCAGATGTCGAAATAGGTGGGGGATAGAGGACTCTGGCTCTGTAATATATAACAGAATGTCATCTGCATATAAGGTGAGTTTGTGCTCCTCCCCTCCTATAGTAACCCCTTTTATATACGAGTTCTCTCTAATACTCTGTGCCAGTGGTTCCAAACATAAGGCGAAGAGCATAGGTGACATGGGGCAACCCTGTCGTGTACCCCTATATAGTGTAAAGGAGGTAGAGACATGTCCATTAGCCCTAATATAACCCTTTGGTGTGTTATATATTTTGAAAATGGCCTTAATGAATAGTTCGGGAAACCCAAATTTAACCAATACAGCCCTCAAAAAGGGCCAAGAGACTTTATCAAAAGCCTTTTCGGCATCGAGGCTTAAGAAAATGGAGGGGGTTCGGGCAAGGTTCACATGGTCAATTAAGTGGGCAGTCCTACACAGGTTATCTTGCGCCTGTCAATTAGGGATAAAACCCGTCTGATCCAGATTGATCAGTTGGGTTATAAATTCCTGCATACGCCGAGCAAGGATTGACATGTAGATTTTATAATCGATGTTTAGGATCGAAATAGGACGATATGAGGGGCAGAGTGTCGGGTTTTTCCCTGGTTTAGGAATTACTAATATGATAGCCTGCTCCCAAGAGACGGGGGGTTCATCCGACTGTGTTATCGTATTGTATACTTTCTGAAGCAGGGGTACCAACTGTCCCCTAAAATGTTTATAAAACTCCCAAGGGAGTCCATTTGTGCCGGGGTGCTTCGAAGCCTTCAGTCTAGAGACTTCAGTACGAAGTTCCAGCTCAGAGATAGAGGCTATCAACCTCGCTTTAGTCTGTCTAGACAGAGAAGGAAGGGAGATCTGTTCAAGATGTTCTAATATTCTATTCTCCCGTGGGGGGGGTGAAGAAGGGGGGCATACAGAGAAGTGTAGAAGTCTCTAAAGGCCTCAACTATTTCCAGAGTCTGGTGTGTTTTACGCCTGGTGCTAGGATGTATTAGAGTTGATATCACTGCTTTCGCTCTCTGGGATCGCAAACGGGCTGCCAGTAGTCGCACAGCCCTTGGGCCACCCTCATAAAATTTTTGTTTGAGGAACATGGCTTTCTGTTCTACCTGATAATCCAATAACTTATTTAATTCACCCTTGAGTTTGCACATCTTTTTATAGATCGCTGCCTCATATTTAAATTTAATCTGTGATTTACATGTCTCAATCTCCCCTTTCAGTCTGGATTTCTGGGCCTCCCACTGCTTTTTCTTATATGCTGAGATGGTAATAAATGTACCCCTTATTATGGCCTTAAGGGTATCCCAGAGAAGTGGAGCTGATATCTCCGGCGTTTCATTATCTGCCAAAGCCTGTGTTATTGTTTCTACAATTGCCTCTTTTATCTCAGGGTCTTGGAGCAAGGACGTTTTAAGCCTCCAGAATGTTTGTTTACAAAAATCTCCCAGGTAAAGCTGGCAAAACATAGGAGCATGGTCTGACAACGTCCTGTCTCCAATCCAGCTATCCTTTATCTGCCCAACATATTCTGTGGGGAGTAGGATATAGTCCAGCCTCGAGTGCGACTGGTGAGGTACAGAAAAAAAGGTATAATTTCTCTGCCTGTCATGAGTAGTATGCCACACATCAGCATATCCTAGCTCCCCTAGTAACCCCACTACCTTTTTCATACACCCTTGATTACTCTGAGGGACCACCGAGGAAGAGTCCAACAATGGATTTAAAACTAGATTTAGATCACCTCCAATGATCATCTCCCCCTCCGCCCACTCCTGCAGTCTTAAAAAAATTTGGCGGTAGACTTGAAAGTCTGAACCAGGTGGCACATAAATAGAGGCCAATGTTAGAGTTTGCCCCAGGAACTGTCCCTTTAAAAAGGCATAACATCCCTCCCCATCAATCAATGTATCGGTTTGCTCAAAGGGCGTCCTAGCTGGTACCAAGACCGCCACACCTCTCCGCCTTCCCCTCCCATATGTAGCATAAGCCGTGGCACCGAAACCAAATTTCCCCAGCTTCTGGTGCTCTTTTGCTGAAAGATGCGTCTCCTGTAAAAACAAGAAATCCGCGCCTGTCTTTTTCAGAAAGGACAGGATTTTGCTACGCTTTACAGGAGTAGTCAGGCCGTTTACATTAAATGAGCAAAAAGTCGTGGGTCTGGCAGACATTCTAAAAAAACAAATTAAGGGACTCTTCCTCTGTTTCAATCCCGGTGTTATCTAACCCACTATCCCTTTCTGTCAACACCCCACAACGTCTGTATCACCCCTTCCCTCCACGCGCCAAAATCGAGCTTCACAGTACAAAAATAGTTGACAAGCGAGTCGAAAGAAGGAGCTCAAGCTAATAAGGAGACAGCCAAGAATCAGAGGGCACAGAGGAAAGAAGAAGTACAGAATAAAGTACAGAAAGGACAAAATAGAAAAAGGGGGGGGAGAGTTATGTAGTAGTTTAAGACAGTAGTCTCTACAGAGATTCTAACCTATCAACTTTATCCTATAAACTTGAAATACGAACACTATTTTAGGCAATAAAGACTTCCAAGGTAGGGGATCCAAAACCCAGGATCCCTTGCCCTAACCTCTACGAGGAGCTGATGTAGTCGGGCTGAGAGGTACAGGTTGAAGAGCGGTTATGCCCTGAATTAACAGAGCCTCTCCAACAAAACTGCTTGCAAGGAGTGTTTTTTTATGGATGATTCACACCACCACGGGCTCACTCGGTCCTAGTTAACTTTTTTAAACAACCCCCCAAAAAAAAAAGGAACCCACAGCTTGACCCTAGAGCACCCCAGGGACACTATTTAATCTAACATTTCTATTATTCTTATGTCTTGTAAAGAACCCATTCCTTTTTACATCATACAGGTTTGAAGGTTCTGTGCTAAAAGTGTTACTTTGTGGAGTATTCCTTTGATGCTTCGCGTCCAGCCCCATCAACAGAGTAGGCCCAAAAAAAGGCCACGGCGCAGCTTCCCTGCTCAAGGGGTACTTCCCCAATGTGGACACTCAAGCCCCAGACACAGATATCATCCAAGACCCTCCGCACTACTCAAGCACAGTTACTCAGCTGAGCAAGTGTCCCAAAAAAGACTCAAAAAGAAAAACCTTGTGACATAGCGCTGGTGATCACAAAAGCCCATCCCTTCCATCGTCTTCAAGTATCAGCCGAGGTAGTACCGCTCACTTTCTTCAGACATTCCCCTCGAAATAATTGTTCCAAGGCTTCCTTTGCTCTTCTCAAGGGCCCCAACCTCCCATGCCTGTATGTCGTCTGAGGCGTCGCAAGCACTGGAGATCTAATCCTCTGTAATTGATCGGCGTCTGCTGAAGGTATGGCGATTCCTTTTTTCTGCAAATCCTCCAGGGCCTTCCCCAGTGTAAGGTATAGCTGGGGCCCCCTCCTCCCAAATCACTTGGAGCTTCACTGGGAATGGGGTCTGAAATTTTATGCCCTTTGCTCTCAAAGCCTTCAGAATTGGCACATACAGCTGCCTTGCTTGTTGGACTTCTGGGGCATAGTCATAGTCAAAAGAAATCTTTGATGTTAGATAGGATAAATCTTTTTTGCTCCAGGCCCTCTGTAGGATATCTTCCTTAATTTTAAAACTACTTAGTTTGAAGATTATTGAGCGAGGGCAGGCCGTATCACCCGTCGGTTTCTGCCCTAGTGAGCGATGGGCTCTCTCAGTGTTAAGCACGTGGCTGGGAGGCAGGTCCAGCACATCTTTTAGTAAATTTACCAGAAATGCTGTCATGGGAGGCTTTTCAGCCCCCTCAGGAAGGCCATACAGTCTAAGATTGCTTCTTCTTGATCTCCCCTTGAGATAAATACATTTACTCTGAAGAGCTTACGCATGCTGAAAAAGGGCCTCTATTGCTGTGCCAAGGTAGTTGCCATTTTCTTCCATTACTTTAATTTTGTTCTCTGCCACACTAACCTTGGCATCTATATTAGAGATTTGCTGTGCCAATGCTTGAAATTCTTTCTTGGACTCAGCACAAGAGTCCCGAATCTCCCTCAGGATGTTTTCTTATCTAGTGCATGATAGCAGGTCCGCCTCGGCCTCCGTGTCATAACTCGAGCCCCTTGTGCTACTACGGGAGAGGCTTCTGCTGTGATCCAGTCTAGTTGGGAGGATTTCTTCTCCACCGAACAGCTTCTTCGGGGATCTATTTGTTGCGGATAGCCCCCACTCTCTTTTACGACCTTCCTTTGCCATTTTCAGTTGTTAAAAAGAATTAGGAATGGGCAAAACATTATCCCTGGGGCTCAGAGGTTCGTCCTTAGGCTGCTAACTGCTCCATGGTGGAACCAGATGCTACCTCTTGTTCTAATCAGCTACTTAATTCTGTTTGTAGGGATATTCATAAGGGCATCAAGCAAGAACACTGGCAGAAAATGTGTGACAGTGTTACCCTCAGGTACCCACATTTTCACCAACAAACTCCATATTCTTCCAGGGGGAATTTAAGCAGGACTGCCGGAGCTCTAAAAAAGTGGGAACAATACTTCCACTCAAATTCTCTCCAAAATGGGGAGGAAGTTATCTTAACTGCACTTACAGCTGATCCCCTCCACTCCTCCATAGTTATTTCTAGGTGGAGATCTCTGTTCCATTCCTATAATATGAATTTAGTTGATTTTTCAATTCCCTGTATATTATTACGATTAAATGCTTACCCAAATTCCCCTTTATAGCTTCCATAAATGTTTTGAGGAGTTCCGGGGTTGGATACTGGATCTTGGTTTGTATAATTCGGTTTCTAAGTATATGGTTCCTAACCTGGAAATAGCGAAATAGATCTGATCTTCGAAGACTATATTGGGACTGTAGTTTTCCAAAAGGGAGTATCCCTTGAGGGGATAACAAATGTGTAAGGCCTAGTTTTCTCCATTCCTGAAATGTGGAATCCATATGTATGGGTGTAAATGTATCATCTTCTGATATGAATTTAGTGTATTCATATATAATACGGAGTGGCTCAGTTTGCCTTGAACTTTTCCAATATTTATAAATTTGAGCCGTAATGCCAGTTAAAGTAGTGGGAGATAAAGACCTCTCCTCTGAAGAAAGAAGAATTTTTTTGATATCAAATAGATCATTTAGGTGAAATTCAATATCCTTCCAAGGGGTTGAGTAGGATTCCGTCAACCTTATTAAGATTATCCTAAGAAATGACGCTTTGGAGTATAATTTAAAGTCCGGAAGACTAAAGCCTCCCTGAGCCAGGGATAGTTTAAGAACAGACAACCATATCCTAGGCCGTCCCTTACCCCAAATAAACGTGGAGATTAATTTATCCCATGATTTAAAGTAATATGTTGCCGGTAAGAAGGGGATGTTCTGAATTAAATAAAATAGTCTAGGGAGTATATTCATACGCACTATTTCGATCCGTTGATGGAAGGGAGTAAGAAAGGTGGGCCATCTTTCCAGGTCATTTTGGATAATGTTCGTGAGGGGTTCATAATTTAAAATTTCCAGCACCTCTAGATTAAGAGGGATGCTAATTCCTAAATATTTTATTTTTGTAGTATGCCATTTAAATGGGTATTCTTTTTTCAGTTGTTGGGTAGGAATAAAATTAAAGGCAAAGATCTTTGTTTTTGTAGTGTTTAGCTTAAAACCCACCAGTGTTTCATATTGTTTCGATATTTGCCAAGCTGCCAGACTTGATTGAGATGGAGATAACAGGGTTAATAAATATCATCAGCAAACATATTTATTTTATGTACTTGTTGTGCTAGTGGGATCCCTTCTACTTGAATCATATTCCTCAACTTTGTTGCAAATAGTTCCAAATATAAGGCAAACAGATAGGGTGAAAGAGGAAAACCCTGTCTCGTGCCTCTACTTAATTTAATCAGTGAGGATAAATTCCCATTTACTCATACATAGGCCCTTGGGGATCTATATAATTTAGTGAGTAAGGTGATGAATAAATCCAGAAAGTGAAAGGCCTCAAGAGTCCACCACAAAAATGGCAAATAAACTCGGTCGAAAGCCTTTTTGGCATCTAAACTAATAAAAACAGATGGGATTGTTCTTGTCTTTACATATTCCTGTAGTAATAGGGTCCTACCGACATTATCTGTGGTGCTCCTATTCTTTATAAATCCTGAGTGATCCGGTTATATAATCTTTGGTAGCATAGATTCAAGTCTGGATGCCCAAATGGCTGTATAAATCTTATAGTCAACGTTTAAAATGGAAATAGGTCTGTAAGATGCTGGATCCAAGTGATCATTATTTGGTTTAGGTATTGAGGCGATGGTAGCATAGTCCCATTTCCATCTAATTTTTGTATTGCCTTGAGGAGCGTGGCGTTTGTAGGTTGACTGAGCTCTTCTACCGCCCCCAGGTTCAGTTCCTTGCTGGACCCAAGTTTAGCTTCTCTGGAATGGGCTCCTTCTCCACCTGGCACGGCTTTATTTGTCTGGCTCATAACTTCAATTCTCCCGGCTTGATTTTCAAAAGAAAAGTATCTAGGTGTACAGTAGCAGGCTGCAATCTCTGTCGAGTGGAAGATTAATAATTTTCTTTGTGCAAGTTTTGCTGCTTAATTGCTTGGAAAAAAGTTTCCTTCAGCAGAGCTCATGCTAATAGCTGTTGCTAGCTCAGCTGCTGGCCACGCCCCTCCAGAAATGCAAATGTTTCTATGGTATCCGGGCATGCCTCAGGCAACTGGGAGTGCATCATTTCATGCTGTTTCCCACTAGCTTGAAAGTTATATATGGTGGGAGAGTCTATCAGTTCACAGATCTAGTGGAAGCCATTAAACTGACTGATAAAATTCAGTGAGATTTCTCAGCGACAGAGCATGCTGAGTTGGGTTCTGATGAAGAGGCAGATTAAGGTAAAACCATTACTAAAATCTCTAAGAAGGGGAATATGGGTTAAAGGGAGGACTAGGATATGGAAATAAAAGTTCTGGATTTTGACATTAATTCTGTTTATGGTCACTTCTGGTTGGTGTTGACCCATTTCAATATATTGGTTAAATGTGCCACCCAAGATTTAAAATGACACCATGGCGATGTCCTACGTCCTCCCTCTGGAGCTTCCCCTCACCACGAGGTACCGACAACAGCACTTTCCTGTGTCAGCGTGGACTACTGAAAATGCTGGAGAAATGTCACCGAAAATATTCCTCTGGGTCAGGTTATTTGGACATTGTGGCCCAGATATTCAAACTGCGCCCAAAAAGTGCGCAATAGCAGGAGCAAGCACAAGTCCATTGCGCCCATGCGCAAGAGGTGCGATATTCAAAAACTGAGCCAGCCAAACTGTGCCTACAGCCGATGACTGAATATCGCACCACCTGCCCCATAGCGCAACTAGGGAGGGGAAGCTGAGCAGATCAGATGCGCCATAGCGCAACAAGGGATGTTCAGCTGAGCAGTCCCGAAGCGCCATAACGCAACCAGGAATGCCCCCCAGCAGCAGGGCGGCAATGCAACTGCACAACCAAGGAGGTAGGTGCCCACCACCCATGCCACAGATGGGCAGAGGAACACACAGCAGAACAGACATCGTCCCCCCCACACCCCATGCACTGCACAACTGGGGGAGGGCTGGAATAACCACTAGCCCATGGAGACAAGCAACCAACCCACAGCCGGGCCATGGTGCCCCATCACACCCCAGCAAGCTGTGACTGGCACACAAGGAGGGCTGACCACCCCGTGCCACACCATCCCCCCAATGCAGAGCACACCCTGCACCGTGACCCCCAGACACACTGCCCAGGAGCAGCATCCACCACTGCAGGAATCTCCATGCATGCCACCACCCCCACTGTGGCAATGCAATCCTGTGCACCACAGAACCATGCAAGGCAGCCCCACCATGAGCACCCATCAGCAGGTGGCAGCACACAGCGATGCAACGACAGCATACACAGTGCCACCATGCACAGCCCCCCCAAGGTACTGCTGAGAGACCAACCATGCGTCGGCACACGAGGTACCCCACACAGGACAGGTCATGCCCCGGACCCCATCACCAGTGGTACAGCACCCTGCACACTCTCCCAATGACACACTCTGACCCAGCACTGGCCACAACAGCCAGCGCAGACACCCACAGTGGTGCGTGGAAGCATGCATCACACCGGATGCCACACAGTGCATGGACAGACACCCACCCATACCCAAGGGCACAACAACACAGGGACGCAGTAGCAGAGCAACCAAGCCCCCAGCATGGGCCCATGTAAACTGTGTACACACAACCTGCAGTCCTCCATGGCACAGGAGTGCCAGCCACACTGTGCAGGCACTGTGGACCTGTATGCCACCAGCATTTGTCCGGAGCACAAGTCACAGAAAGTGGTGCACATCCCCTGCAACACACACAAGCCACAGCATGGAGGTGGGTCAACAACTGTGGAGGCCACAGTGTCACCTGAGGCAGACATGCACCACACCAGTGACAGGAGGCAACCCAGCATTGTGACGGGTACAGTGGCTGCCCTGCATGGACAGCCACCACTGACATGACAGCAGACCATGCAGGTCACAGACATGCATGGGTGTCAGCTGCACAGGCCATGGACGGGCTGACAGAGGCACCATGGACACACAGCTTGCACCATGGACCACTACACACAGTCATCCAGTGCACAGGGCACAACACACACACCACAGACACTGACTGATAGCTACCCCCACACCATAGTCACCTCCCCACGGACACACACACACATATACCCATGGCTGCACCACCCCTGACGCTATGCACACCACTGCAGCTGAGCACCTATAGCCTGCTGCAAATCAGAGACCACCACAGTATTCATATCAAAAGGTCTGTATTCAAACAAAATATCAAAGTGAACTATTTACAATAATACATACAAAGTTGGGGGGAGGGCCACAAACAAGGTGGGGGTGGGTAAGGGGCAGGGGTGAACAAATGGGACAAGAAAGGAGGGGTGTGAGGGTGGGTCCAGGGGGCTAGGGGATATCAGGGGCAGAGGGACTGTCAATGGGAGCCCCACTCCCCACTCTGGCTGCTCCTCCGCCGGTGCCTCCTGAGGACCCCAATCTGGTCAATCCTTTGTAGTATTTCTAAGGACGCCCTTGCCACATGCAGGATCTCCTGCAATGCCTCCCTGATGTCAATCAGCTGGCAGACACCTAGGACAAGGGAGCAGAGTCACTAGGTGTGAATGCACAGCCCCATACAGCCCACCCACTGTGCATGGCATACGGCCGTGGGACATGCCTCTGTGATGGTGTGTGACCACCCACAGTGATCACGTCCACATGACCTGCCCACCCAGGCGCATACGGCCATGCGGAATGCTGCACACACCCACTGGCCAAGTCACGCACAGCACCACTGTGGCCGTTTAGTGACATGGCTATGTGGTGCAAAGGCAGTGGCACAGCCATGTACCCGATGCACGCATGGACCACCATTGATGCACTCCCAGACATGCAGTGTCACTAGACAGAGCTGACTGTAACAAGTTGCGTGCATGGCAGTTGTGTCAATGGATGGTGGCCATGCCCCACTGCCCACCCTGTTACACAGCATGCAATAGTAATCATGGAGGTATGGCACTCACCATCATCGGGCCAGTCCCTCGGGCACTGTGGACCGTCACCCCGCCTTGCCTCCCTGTCCTCTTGGTGGCACCGCAGCTCACGTGCCAGGCACTGCTCCTCCAGCCCTGTGGTGCAAACATGGAGAGAGGAACATCAGTACAATCCTGTAGCAAAGCCCCCTGCCCCCAGGTGTGTGCCCCCACCCAGCCAGACCCACCCACCCCACACCTGATAATACCACCACAGCCAACACGGACGGTCCCTCCCCCATGTGCTGGACACATACAACTGTGATACCCATATGGAAGATGAAAGTGTGTTGACGTAACACCTACCTGGCCGTGGCACCGTGCCCCTCCTTGCACGTGCCCGCAGGCGGGCCAGCAGATCTGGCTCCCTCCGCTGCAGGTCGCCATACCTGTGGCGGCACTGATCTGCTGTCCGCCCCTTCCTGTGGCCTCCTCTAGTGCAGTGGCCACCTCCTCCCACATCTGGCTCCTGGACCTGTCCAGGGGCGCCTCCCCAAACAGTGGTCCATGGTGTGGCTCCACTATGGCCACTAAGTTGGCCACTTCTACCTGGCTCCACTGTGCAGCCCTCCTGCATGCCATTCTCCTAGCTCGGTCTGCAAAAATGGCGCTCTGCAGCCCGGCTCCCCACGTGCAGATGTTGCACGGTACAGCGCTGCCATTCCCTATCACGCTGTCACTGAACAGCGCAATAGTGGTGCACCAATGCCTGATGCATGGTGCCTAGAGGGCAAAGGTCGGGCACAGGGTCAAGGGGCTCTGGTGCATGGACAGGCACAGCGCCACTGGAACCCAATGCGTGTAGCATGATTGGCTGCCTGTGTGCTACCTCCAGTAGTGGCCTACCATGCTGTTGCCCCAGTGCGCCTATGATGGCCCAGTGCCACAGCGCCATGTAGGTGAACATCGCTGTAGTGCCACTGGCACAATGGTGGCCATGCCCTGCATTGCTTCCCATGCACAGCACATCAGCAGAGCAGCAGATGCCTGCGTCAGCAACCCGGGCATGCACAGTGAGGTGTATATTGTGCATGTCACAGAACTGCGCCCTTGGCTCAGCACATTCAACACAATTGCGCAAAGCGCAACAGCGCGATATTCAGTCGTCATATGCAAAACAGCTAATCAGCCATTCAATGGCACAGCACTGCAATTTGCATCCACTTAAAGTTACGCCTCACCTCATTTGCATGGGTTGCACTATAAAAGTGTGACATTGGGCTGCACTGGCCATAGTTGGTTACAGCAGTCTACTGGTGAGTTGCATGCTGTTTGAGAGTGTGGACTGTGGATTTAGGGACATGCATGGGACTGCACAGTCACAGGTAACAACTGTCATTCTTACAGCCTAAAAAATGACTGAGCGAGTTGTGGGAGAGGAGGAACACAGTGGTGGGAGGAGGAGGAGGAGGAGGCCTAATTTTACCAAGGCTGAGACCGATGCCCTGTTTGAGGCCTACCTGGATCAGGAGCTGCTTCTCAGCGGACGGCAGGTAACACCTCAAGCCTGTGCTGCTGCATGGGAGGAGGTGGCATGTGCAGTGAACCTGCACAGCAGCCACCAGCACTCCATGCAGGAGTGCAAGAAGAAAATGGGCACAGACAGGAGGAGGATAAAGGAGAAGGTGGCTGCCATCAGGGCAGCATGAGCTGCAACAGGTGGGGGACAGCCGGAGGTGGTACACCTGACCCCACAGGAGGAGAGGGTTGCTGGAAGCATGCAGCGTTGTGCCATTGAGGGTGTTCTGGGTGGTGGCTTCCAGACGGGTGGTAGCCCATCACTGCATGGTAGGTCATGGTCTGTCTATGGGGGGCAGGGTAGGTCACATGCAGTAATGCGACTTTGTTTTCCCTTACAGATCCTGAGCATCTGCATGGGTCAGCGATGGTGGGCCTGTCCACTGAGGACAGTCAGCTGGAGATGGAGGAGGGCCCATCCACCTCCACAGGTATACATGGCTCAGTGCGACAGTTGGCCCCCCTGGCTGTCCACACTGATGTTGTTGTAACAGGTGTGGAGGAAGCCCAGCCCGTGTCCCAGCGTGCCAGCATCCACAGATGCCAGCATGCTGTGACTCGGGCCGGTGCCGGGTCCGTCACCGATGATGATGTCGCTAACAGCATGGGCAGTGACACGTGTGTGCCATGGGATGGCCACACAGCAGGTAACATCGTGGCCATGGCTGTGGGTGGTGCTGCCGTGGAGGCCTGCATGTCATCACAGTCCCGGCCTGTGCCTGTCAGCACCAGTGGGGCAGCACTGGTGTGTGTTCAGGACAGTGGGACTGTTGCGGCCACTGCGGCGGCACCACTGAGCCCTGGGGAGCGGCAGCTGGAGGGGCAGCATCAGCAGTTGGCCAATGGGCTTGAGGGTACAGGGTCAAGCGGCGGCATCTGTGCACCACCTGTGGACATGCTCAGACCTGGTCCTGGTGTGCAGCGCCCACCCTCAAGGGGTGCTGAGCATCAGGGCCGTGCACACCCTGAGA
Organism: Neoceratodus forsteri; assembly: GCA_016271365.2. Taxonomy (NCBI): domain Eukaryota; kingdom Metazoa; phylum Chordata; order Ceratodontiformes; family Ceratodontidae; genus Neoceratodus; species Neoceratodus forsteri. The sequence continues at coordinate 180,037,784 of CM057459.1, forward strand.
GACAGGATGCTGAGGAGGCAGATGACCTCTTGGATGAGCACACCTGCCTACTGCAAGCATCAGTCCAGCAGCAGATGCAGCTTGAGACATCGGTGGATGCATTGCGTGCGGCTCTGGAGCAGGCAGAGGAGCGTCGCAGCAGAGACACAGCTCTGATCCTGGCAGGGATGGACTGGTTGTGGAAGGATGTGACCGCTGCCATTGACAGGCAGACACAGGCATTCACTGCTGCCATGGCCACAATGGGCACACAGTCATGTGCCCATGTGTTGCAGACACCACGCAGTGCACTGTCCACCCCCCGTTCCCGGTGTCATGCGACACCCTCCCTGTCGACACCGGGTTCAGCTGTGGGCATCCCAAGCACGCTGGGCAGGCATTGCAAGTGCTAGACCCTGCACGAGCACAGCCGCGTTCACGCAGTGGAACCCTTGGGGGACCATCAGTGCCACCCCATGAGGCCAGTGATTGGCCTGTCAGTGCTGGCGAGTGTCGGCGGGGCTGCCCATGCATCCGTGTCAGCCGGGGTATTGTGTTGCATGACTGACCTGTCTCCCAACGTGGCTACTGTCTGGTGCTGCCCTGTGTGCATTGTGTCTTTCAGTGGGCAGTGCACGGGTGGGTACCCGGCCCTGCACGCAGACACACAGTCCATCTGCACACCCTCCTGGCTGCTGTCTGCAGTTGCATGTGCATGATGATGCCTGCATTGCACTGTACACCAATGTGCAATGGTGCTCAGCATCTGACACACGCACATGGACAGGCAGTGGGCGTGGTGGTCTGTGGACATGTGTGTGGCTAGAGGTGGCGTTCTGGGTCGGTGTGCCTCCTACCCTTTGTGCATGTTTGGTACGTTGTGTGTATGTCCGTCCATGTGGCATGTTAGACCTCACTCATCCCTGGTTGTGTGTGTGGTTCCATGCCCTGCCACTTCCCTTGACGGAATGCACCCCTGGTGTGTGTTCATGTGTGTTTGTGGGTTCTGCCTTAGCCACTGTTGGCTGCACATGGCCCCATGACTTACCTGGGTTGGCTGAAGTGCTCCTCCATGATGGTGTCCCGGTGCAGCTGTGCCAGCCAGAGCAGTGGGGGTCCCGTCATCTAAGGGGGAGCTGCCCGTCACCATCGTCACCGGTGTCCTCATCGTCCCCATCGCTATCCCCCTCTTCAACCTGTATGGCTATCCCACATTCGTTGGCCATGTTGTGCAGGATGCAACAGGCCAGGAATAGCCAGCAGGCCTTTGAGGAGCTGTACTATAGGGCACCGCCGGGGGTGTCCAGGCAACGGAAACGTGCCTTCAGCATCCCAAACACTCACTCGATGACATTGTGGTGGTGTGTGCCTCATTGTAGCGTTGCTGCGATGGGGTCGCGGGCCGCCAGTAGGGTGTGAGCAGCCAGGGATGGAGTGGGTATCCACTGTCACCTGTGTGTAGAGGGTGGAGTTTAGTTTGGTGATCAGCATCGCCCTGCCCCAGGCCATGTAGGCCACTACTCATGTCACCTCTGACCATGCTCCCCCAGGCCCTATGATTGTCCATGTGGTTTGCATACTCACCCACTAGGTGGCCAGTGGGGATATCCCAACTCTCGAATCTGTGGCACAGTGCCGACTGGTGCCAGATGAAGATATCATGTGCTCCCCAAGGGTGCATGGCACAGACATTGATTATGCGCCCCCTGGCATCGCACACCACCTGGCAGTTGATGCTGGCATAGCCCTTGCAATTGATGTATGCGGCCCCCTCGGGGCCAGGTGGTGTGCGGATGGCCACATGGGTGCGGTCTATCGCCCCTAGCATGCCAGGCATACGTGCTACCCTGTGGAACTCCTGTATGTTTGCTGTGCACTCCGCCGGTGTGCTGGGGAAATGGATGTACTCCACAGCATGTGGCAGCAGTGCACTGAGGAATTGGGTGAGGTGGCGTGACGTGGCCAACTGGGTTATGCCTGTGGTGTCTCCAGTTGGTCTCTGGAAGGTACCCGTGGTGAGCAAGCACATACAAGCTGTCACTTTGGTCTCCACCGACAGGGCATGGCTCTGTCGTGTGGGTGCCTGCATCACATCACTGCACAGCTCACAGAGCCGCCTCAGAATTGCCCGATTCAGGCAGTACTGTCCCACAATCTCGGTATCGCTGTACAGCTCGAAGTTGGTGTGGGCGCGGTACTGCCTGTTGGGGACATACCGCCAACGGCCCTTCCAGGCCACGCCCCCCTGCGGCCCACCTTCTCACCCCCCTATAACAGCCTCCATCTGGAAGGTGGCACTGGCCATGTCCCTGGCTTGTGTTCACCCCCACTGGCAGCTTGGCAGCTGTTACTGTATTCCCCCCAACTGTCCTCACTGATACTTCCCCTGCATCGGGAACACCTGCCTGTGCCTGCCTCACTGCTGTGTAGTGTACCTCCCCCTTCTGCACTGTCTCCCCACACTTTCCCCTGTGGCTGTTGCTTCCAGGCACCCTTTCCTGCCTGGCCCTGTGTGTCTCTGCTGCCCAGTGTGTCCTGCTGTATTTTGCTCTCATGTGGCTTCCCTGTAGCGTTCTTGTGCCTCTCTCTTGCTCCCTTTTATTTTGGCTCATTTCCGCTATGGCGCAACTTCTGCTTGCTCCCCTATTGCGCATGGCGCAAGTTGTTGAATATCGCACTGCGCCATTTATGCATGGTTCCTCCCCCTTCAGTTGCGCATGCCTTCATTATCATTGCGCTGTTGCTCAGCGTGATTTGGGGGGCACAACTGCCTCCTGATGAATATCGCAGAGTGGTGCATTTTCGGACTTGCGCAGGCGCAACCCTATTGCGCATGGCTCAACTCTTTTGAATATCTGGGCCTTTGTGTTCAGATTCTCTAGGATGTCTGACTGTTTATTGAAATGAAAATATGAAATAATAACTACATTTCCATATTTTACTGATAAAAGTTGCTGTGGGTTAATGCTTTTTGGTTATAATATACAAGGGCCCAGATAGTCAAACTACGCCAGGCTGTGGTGCAAGCTTCGGCGCAGCTCAACATGGCTGCGCAGGGGTGTGGACTGGGCAATATTCAACGGAGCTGCGCCATGGCCCACGATCGGGCAGGCAGGTCCACTGGACCACCAGGGATTTGGGGGATTACATTTGTTTACTTAGCCCGCAATCGGGCGGGCAGGTCCACTGGACCACCAGGGATTTTGGGGATAACATTTGTTTACTTAGCCCGCGATCGGGTGAGCAGCAGTCCACTGGACCACCAGGAATATTGCACAAATGTCTTTTTTTTTTTTACAAATGCCAGCGATCAGGCATGGGGGCGCTAGGTACGGCGGGCTCGGTAAGCCATCCACAGGTGGCAGCTGCCGTGGCAGCTCAGTTCGTGGTGGCCATCAGTTGTTCCTTTTTTTGGATCAACTATTGCTGGCGCAGGTAGGGTTGCACATGCATGGCTCTGCACATCCGGGCTGAATGTCGGACTGTGCAGGGTATGCATGGAGCACGCTCCACCTGCGCCACATATTACTGATAAGCTCCGGTGCATCAGGATTTGTCTCTGCCCCTTTCTTTTTTGAATATCGTGCCGGGGCGCATCAGTGGATTGCGCATGGTGCAACACTGTTGCGCCATGTTCAACCCTTTTGAATATCAGGGCCATGGAGTACAGAGGTAGGGCAGATATTATCTTGGGCAGTACTTAACTGTGTGCATGCTTGGTTTAAAAGCTTATGCAGGTCAGGGGACTTAACCTCGATGTTTAGCTTAACATGTATAACCTTAACTGAAAGTTTATCAATTTCAAACTACTTCTCTATAGTAGGGTTTCTCAAAGTTGCAATTGAAGTTTTTTATTGAGTAATTTTGTATGAGGGAGAGGTTTTACCTGTCAGAGAGTGTAATATGCTGTTTTTGTAGATATATTCACTCTGCTGTAAAAATGATGTACTAATAATTTTGTACTATCTGTCTGCTGGAATGTCTGTATTGATTTTACAGAAAACTATTAAAATATAAGTAAAAAAATCATTCATCAAGATCTGCCTTTTCCCTTGTTCAAACCCCCCTTAATAAATCAGCTGATTTGTTTCACTGTTACATTGCTTCATGTATATCTCATTGCTGGGTAAAGGTTAATGTGTCTGGGGAAACTTATTTAAAAGTGCATGCCTGTTTTGAATGCTGTTTTACAGAAGGTTCCAGGGTGTTTGCCCAAGACCAGACCCTGGTGGTAAGTGCAAGGGGTATGTGCATATTTTTTTTTTTTTTATACTTTCATTTTTGTACATTTAGTAGAAAACATACAAAGTACATTATGTGATTCCAGGTTTAGGATCTGTTAACAGAGACATTGTAGTAGTAATTCTAAGCCCTTCATTCGTTGTTACAATAATTGGGGGTTTATGCATACACAGTTAAGCAAGTGCTATCAAATCTATTCAGAAAAGGTAAGACACGGACAACCATACCTAAATAATGGTTTGTATGAAACAGTCCAAAGAGTCCCTTCTTTGCAGCGAGGCCTTTGTCTACTGACATGGCCCAGGAGTCCGTGTATGTCCAAAAAAACGAGAGTTAACCTCCTAAATGCAGTTTATTAAGATGCCCCCTAAACTGGAGCTCACAGACATTACTAAATAGTGCAAATAACATTTATGGCGCACAGATAAAGAGCGAGTTATATTAACTCAACGTTGCCACTAGAGGGTGTCCAGAATGTTAACAGAAAGTAAAATTCAGTGCAAATGAAACATGCTGCATTAAACTTCAAGTTCTCGGTTTAAACCACTATACAATTTATGTAGTACTTTTTATAAAGGGTTATAACAGTGCAGTAAAATAACTAACTACACTTCTCTCAAAAAATCTTTTTTTTTTTTTATGTATTATTTCTTCCAGAGCTCCCAGCTTGCAAGCCTGCCTTCAGCTGTCCCCCAGCACAGCCCCAAAGGTTAGACCCCCCTCTTGTGCACCCCACGAGTTACCCTTCATGACAGGGTGGTGGGGAGTGACTCAACCCACCCCAAACGGATCCATGCCAGGGAGGTGCCTTCTCGGAGGCAGCGCTGCATGGACCACTTCTTTCTGCTGGAGCTGGTTTTCCACTTTTCTCCCCTTGTGTGGGCGGGCGTGCAATGGCGCCTGCGGTGAGAACATAGCCTGCCCGTGCTCTCACCATCTGCCTTGTCTCCTCCCCTTCAACTGTAGCATCGGCCGCGCTGCCCCACCCAGCCGCTAAGGAGGCCAGTGGGTGCCGACAGCTAATGTCCCCCACCCGGAGAAGGAGAGCAGTCAGCGGATGCTCGATCCTTCTCCTCCCATAACCCGATGACCCATGCTCATTCCGAACATGGGTCACTGGCGTGGCCTGAGGTAAGGCGTCCAGTGCCTCAGCCCTCAATGCCACCGGGCTGGCTCAAAAGATCAGTTTTAACTAGTTATAGTGATAGGCTTCCAACTTTAATAGACATAATCACCCAGACTGTCCAGTATATCCCTCTTCAGGTATCTTCTTCGTCGTCCTGAATATTCAAAGGACCTGGTTTGGCAAAATCTGCACGTATCATGTCCAGCCTCGGACCTGCATCCGCTGGATCATTGTAGATGTAGATTTTACTGGCATATAAAATCTTAAGTTGTACAGGCATTTGCAGTGCCTTGTTGATCCCTAGCTCCCTGGGACCCACACGAACAGTATCAAATCCACAACGTCACATCCTCGTGGAATAGCTGAGGTCAGGAAAAAAAGTGGAGAATAGAGTTGTCTGTTAAGGTGAGAGCTCCTGCTGACTTAGCCTTGTGCAGAACAAAGTCCCTGATGTGTACTCCTGTAGTTGCCACCAGTACAGTCTGCGGGAGATCTGGATTGTTAGGCCGTCTGCGTGGAGTTATGCAATAGGCCTGTTGAATAAAGTGATCAGTCTGCATTTGGAATACGTTCTGCAGAAGCTGCTGCATATAGACTGCAAGGTTAGCCCCTTCTACTCCTTCAGGTATCCCTAAAAATCGGAGGTTGCAGGCACGGGCATTATTTTCCAGGTACTCCAAGCATGCGTGAAGCAGTTTGTTTTCCTTAAGGACACCATCAGTCACAGCCACAGCTTTAGTCACAGAGGTTGTTAGTTTGGTTTGATTTGTTTCAATATTCAGTATGTTAGTTTCAGCTTGTGTTAGCCTCGAGTTATATGTCTCATTTGTTGCACCGCTTGCAGGATCGCATTTATTTTGGTATCTAAATCCTCTGGCTTCCCTCTCGGCATTGGATTAACTAGAGTAGCACTTGTAGCAGACACAGGGCCTTTCTCTTTGCCCCCATCCTTACTACTGTTCATTTTGGTTCGACCCATTGCAGAAATTATCTGAAACTTTGCCAACAGTAGCAGTAAGTTCTTTGCTTCAAGATTTTGTCGTTTTATCTGGGCAAGTTGGGTGAAAATATTTTTTTTTTGTTAAGTTTATGCCACCATCTGGGTCTGGAGCTGTTAGAGGAGCATATTTTCCTGTCGGCTGCTAGCCGTGCATATTGTTAAAGAGATTTTATGACCTAGCTGAGAGCAGTTAGCACTCACATATAATGGTAGCTCCCCTCAGCGACAGTTATTCTAGCCAGGATTTAATTAGTAATAGCAGCCCGTACCTTTATTATATCCCTCATAACTTAAAGTTCCAATGTAAGGTACCTACTCACATATAGTGGCAGCTGCCCTCAGCGACAGTTATTCTAGCCAGAATTTAATTAGTAATAGCAGCCCGTACCTTTATTATATCCCTCATAACATAAAGTTCCAATGTAAGGTACCTACTCACATATAGTGGCAGCTGCCCTCAGCGACAGTTATTCTAGCCAGGATTTAATTAGTAATAGCAGCCCGCACCTTTATTATATTCCTTGTAACTTTAGTTTACAGATAGGCAGCCCATTCGATTCCTAGTGCCCCAGTCCTGTTGACATGCTCCCGTGCTCATGCACATAATGACGTGTGACCAGGGGAGAGCACAGGGGTGCACCCCATTGAAATGAATGGGGCACGATTTCTTTTTCATTTTTAAACTGAAGAATGGCCATTTAGAGATTAATGAAGGTCATCACTCAGCTAACAAGGCCCGTGTTAGTCAAGCGATGACCTTCATTAATCTCTAAGTGGCCATTCTTCAATTAAAAAATGAAAGCAAAATCGTGCCCCATTCATTTGAATGGGGTGCGCCCCCACACTCTCCCTGGTCACAAGTCATTACGTGCTTGAGTGCAGGGGCATGTCAACAGGACCAGGGCACTAGGAATCAATCAGGCTGCCTATCTGTAGACTAAAGTTACCCTGGTAATTGTTAAGTTTGAACCCAGGCCCCTCAACCTATTGTCAGAAGTGCAGGCAGGGGTATTAACCCTAGAGATAGCACTACCTAGGGGTTACATCATGGAGGCATCACTGGGATTAGCACCCCCTATTGGCCAACCCACAAAATTACAACTAAAATCTTTTGGTGTACCACTGAAGAAATGGCTCAAGTGTTTTCAGAGATTACATCTACGCCTCACGGGGAGGATGACTGGGAAGCATGGATAAAATATGCCTCCCCATTGGTGACCAAATGGCAAGGTACCGACGCTGAAAAAAAAGATGGAATTATAGAAAGCCTCCGAGGGCCTGCCCTGAACATAATTCGGTCCTTTTTTTTTGTTTTTAATTTAGTTGTTTAACCAGGTATAGCACACTAAGCTGAAAGCTTTTTTACAGGAGCAACCTGGGAGCACAAGGAGGTTAAGTGACTTGCTCAGGGTCACACAGTATACAAGTGGAAGCTGTGGGATTCAAACTCAGATCTGGTCTGCTGGATGTCACCAGATTTGCAGCTCAGAGCCTTAGACCACTGCGCTATACTGCCTCCTATGAGTCCTTGAGGTCCTTGAGGTCCACTGAGTCTGGTGCTTCCCCACACAGATATTTGGATGCATTGAGCACTATCTTTGATCCCCCACAGAATGTAAACAAGTTAATATGGGAGTTCAAGTTGACTGAGCAGCAAAAAGGGGAAATGTTGTCCACCTATTTGATGAGATTAGAAGAAGCCTTGCTGAGGGTGTTCAAAAGGGGAGGTGTGGCCGCCCATGAGTTGAACTGGGTTAGAATGGACCAAGTCCTAACCTCTGTTGAGAACCCCAGTTTCTTGTTACCTCCTATGTATCTTTAATGCAGGTGATGCAAAGAGACAAACAAAGAGAAGAGTGGGCTAACCACTGGGCTGATGGCGACCTCCACCTCCTCCGACACTGGCCAGGAAGTTGACCCTACGAAGGACCAGGTGCTTCGGCGTACGGAATGTACTATGCAGATGATGGAGTCAGAAGAAGCTGTGAGTGTTCCCCCACCAATGAGGGACCTGCTAAATAGGCTGGAGGCCCAGTTAGCTAGACTGTGTGATGGGTTACAAAAACTTTTTTTTAATTATATCTTATTGCTTTCATAATAAAAACAACAATACATAATTATCTCCTGCAAGAGATCATTTGGTGCAATAAACAATACATCCCAATGTTGTAGTAAATCACGAGTCTATGCATTCTGATTTAAGAAGTTAGCTGTATTTCAACAAATAACAAGTACATAGTGTTATTCCAGATAAGCTGCACCCTACAGAACTTTGGACGGTCAAAACGATAAAAATTGTAATTCCGATTGGGAGGAGGAACTGTTGAGCCCGAGCTGACAGGCAGCCATCTATCACAGCACCAGCAGAAAGGCTCTAAAATTGTTTTAGATCTCCATTTTAGAGTGATTTATCAAGAAAATAAATATTACCGATCGAAAGAGGAACCCAAAAACCATAAAATGGATAACCCTAAGAAAGACAGAGGTGCAGGAGCCAGCGCTAAATCAACCAGTTGGTCCCAATTGGTGCAAACTGTGATGGAGGAGCAAGCTGTACCTCATCGCGAGCCTGAGGAGACTATGTCCTTTATCGGCATTAAGTTACAATGAATTATAACTTCAGTGGCTGATCTGAACACCAAAATGGACACATTTGCAACCCGGGTGACTGTTGTGGAAAAATTGGTGGAAGGGATACAGCTGGAGGTTGGAGTAAAGGAAAACCACCACATGCGGGCCAGACTCGAGACCCTGGAAAACCAGGCCTGATCGGCGCATGTAAGAATTTTGGGCCTACCTGAGGGGATAGAGGGAGACCTCCCTCTTTTGTTCCTCCGTGAATGGCAGGACTCAAAGTTGTTACCTGAGGGTCAGAATTTGAACATACCCTACCAAAAGGCTTACCGGATCACACCAAGAGGCTATCGGGAGGAATCGGAGAACCTTAGGACCCTGCTTCTGGTCACAGATGGAGTCGGCTTCAGGGACAGAATACTATGACTCGCCAGACAAGCAGGGCACCTTACACAGGATGATCGAACCATCTATCTGTTCACCGACTTGAGCTAAGCAGTACCTAATTGCATTGAGTTAAGCACTGCTTGATCGTCACTGACATCACAAGGTTCGAAGAATGGCTCTAATGTAATATTTATATTGGGCAGACTCACTCCTCTACATCTCTGGATGCTTCCAGCTACAGGTATGCCCGATACCTCAATTAAAAGAGTTTTTCATGGGCTTTCAAACTATGTCTGCCACTGTACATGAATGTGTCCCTTTACTATAACAATCATTATTTAATAACTGGGTAGCTGAAAGCCACCTCGTATTCCCTACTGTACTAGTAATCCCTCTGATTAGGTAAAAAAAGAACATCAAACCTTCAAATGACTAGTTAGAACTTCATTTAGTAACTTTCAAACAATCAACAATTGATAGAAGTACTTTCAAGTCCACCTTCTTCAGGTTTCTTCCTCTGAATCCAAAGGGTCATGGGGTTGAACTCTATCAAATTCTCTCCTGATGGCCTCCACCTTTTCCCCTGCATTGTCAGGGTCCGTAAATTGAAATGTATGCCTGCCGTAGTATATTCGTAGTCGGGCAGGCATCAGCAAAGAATGAGCCACTCCTAGGCTTCTGTCCCTAGCACAAATGCCATCAAACTTTTTTCTCCTGGACCACGTTGCGAAAGAGAGGTCTGGGAAAAGGTAGATAGTCTTATCCTGGAATTGTAGGGAACCCGCTGCTCTGGCCACCTGCAGAATGATGTCCCGAATGGAAGAACCAGAAGTTACAAGGATTGCCATGAGAGGAGAATTATTCTGAGGTACTGCAGCCCTAGGAGAGATATGGTAGGCTTTGAGGAAATGGTTTGGTGACAGGGTCGATTCTAGATGTAGACTTTCTGGTAGCCAGCCCTGGAGAAATTCTAGGATGCCTTCCCCTTTTTGTTCACAGTTCTCTGGTAGGCCAACAACATGGACATTTGAGGCCCGCCTCCATGAGGTATCACAACTGAACATTTTCCTGGGTAAGTTTACTGGTTGCAGCCAGGGCTTTAGTTGTCATTGATTCTGCCAAAGTCACTGCTTTGGAGGTTGTTTCAGTCTTAGCGTTCTGTTCCGTGAACCTCATTAGGATCGACTCTATTTTATTATTGATTGCCTGCCTGCATCAGTTTTTGCAGGGCCCTCCACAGGGGCTCTGTCCCTGGAGGAAGTTGAGTTTCAGCCACTGGAAATGACTCAGCTGTTGGCTGTTTTTTTTACCCTCCATTCTGCACTTTGTTGGTGCGTCCCATTGTGGAGAAATATATGGGACGATTCAGCACGGTGAGGAGAATTCAGTGCTGTTCCTCAATTAAGGTTTACTGCAATAAATTATTTGTCTTTTAAGCCTATTGTCTCAAGAAGTGTAGAGCTCTCGCAAGGCATGTCTCATCAGTAGGCGAGCTTCACAGCGCCCCCTGTTATAAAAACTTCTGAAGCGTCCAGAGTCACCCTGTTTGGCCAAGAAAAAGCGAGATTTGGGCAGGGCCCACTGCTATTGTTGTCCTGTCACAACTTTCAACCGTGCACCTGGCACGACCCTACAAAAGTTAGTTTAAGCCAGCTTGTGATGTATCGCATCAGCCTAAATGGTCTAAAATCAGTGAGTTCTGCTACCATTGTGAAAAAGATGGACACATAGAAACACTGCCGAACTGAAAGGGATCTAGAAGAGGTAGTAAGCAGGCTAAGTACAGAAAGGCATCCTAAGTCACGTACATTCTGTAACCACCTCTGATAAAGAAGATGGTGAATCTTTATTTGAAGCTGAGATATCTGGGCCTAGTGAACCTGACCTCATTTTTTTTTTTTACTCTAATTGGAGCCCCCCAGCCTGGAACTCTCTCAGGCCACTGCACTCACCAGCTTGCTCTACCACCCACTGTGTTCCCCCTGTCATCTTCAAGTTCGTTACGGTTCCCCGGGTCGGGGGAGGACAACCCGGGGAGACCATGGGGGCAGTGGGAGGAACCAGCATTGGGCATGTGGCAGTGGCACTGGCAGGGCCATCACCTATCCAGGGCTGGAGGGGTGTTTCTTGCAGTGAACCCAAGATCCCCCTTCCCCCCTGAGTGGGCACATCTGGCGCTGGCGCACGGCAACCCTGCCTACGTCAGCCACGCCCTTACATGCAGCTTGGTGGCTCGATGGTGCCTCCAGTCTCCACCGGGGGTCGCCAGAGCACCGGGCATCCCTAACCCTCCCACCCGGAAAGGAGAGCTGTCCAGAGGGCACTCAATCCATCTCCCTCCCCTGCCGACCCCGACTCCCGAGCTTGCTCCCGGACTCGGGTCATCATCGCGGTGCGAGGTGTGGCGTCTAGCACCTCAGCCCTCAGCACCACAGGCCGGACCACCTGACCTCATGTTGACCACTATTGCTAATTCCAAAAGTGCCAGCAGTGTGCTAAATGATGCAAACTTTGTTGAAATACCCCTTGATAATGAACTAGAGTCTACAGAACAAGAAAATCCAAGTGCTACTACAAATGCAAGTACTACTTCCAACTCTGAACAGCAAGAGAATGCAGAGGTGTTCCTTTCATCAAAAACTGTCTTGTTGCTGGACAATGAGCTAGGAATAGCTAACCCAAATGGTAATGATAAAAGAACTGTGCCACTGTCCCCTACACCTAGAAGATCCAAAACAGTTGTCCAACCTGTAGTACGCCTTATGTATGATTCCCCAGGAAAGCCTGTAGACCATCCCAAGAGTGTGGTCCATAAAGGGTGTATATTACAGTTAACTCACTTCCTAAGATAGTAAGCACTGCAGCTTCTAAGTCAGTGATAAAACCCTCCAATCAATCTGCCTGGGGTCATTTTTACAGAAATCCCAGAGTTCGCCAACAGGTTCAGATTACTAGTCACGTGGGTTTATGTACAAAAGGTGTTAAAGAGAAGTGTAATGCATAAGAATAACTAACTGAGACAGTATGAGAATGAAAAAAACAAAATGTTGAAATGAAAATGCAACTGTTTGGGTAATACCATAGAAATGCTGTTTACGGAGGTGGTGCTAGAGAGCCCGAGCAATGCAGTTGTCTGAAACTACAGCTCTAAACCAAATACAATTAAAGACTATTAAAGAGCCAATTTTAGGTGGTTCTGACTAACAAAAAACAGAGAACAAAAAAAAAGAAACCTCGAAGATTCATAATGGGTAACCCGAAGAAAGACAAAGCCACATAAGATGGCACTAGGAGCAGAAATACACCTGGACCCCCTGCCACGACGTCAGCACAAGGCTGTAACATTGCAGAGGAAGACATAACTGGGGAAGAGACCTTGCAAACTTTGGGCCATAAACTCAACCGACTTATAAGTTTGGTAGCTAGACTCACGGAAAAATTTGACTCCTTAACAACCAGGGTCAATGTAATGGAAACGGAGGTTAAGGCGGTAAAGACTGCCGTATTGGAGTCACAGAAGGGCTCAGAAGCAGCTATGGGGACTGTGGCCACCCTGGTGAAAGAATATACACACTTGAGGAGCCGGCTTGAAATGCTTGAAAATCAAGCCAGGGCCGCAAATCTGTGGGATATCGGGATCCCGGAACGCAGTGAGGGGGATCATTTAATTTTATTCCTCTCTGAATGGCTGGAACAGCAGCTGGGGCAACCCTACATTGATAGGCAAATAAAAATACAGAAGGCTTACTGAGTCGCTTTGAGGGGCAGACAAGCAAACTTTTTTTTTTTAAACTTTATTTATTTATTGTTTTAGTTCCAGTCGAACAGAATACAAACAATTTACATACAACCATATAACATATCAGTTTGTCATAAGGTTTTCATAGGCAATTTCATTTACTCAGTTACTGGTTCAGCTATCTAGTGGCAGAGATAAGTGCATATACATTTCATCATTCTAGTTACATATGTAGGCCAGCTTGCCATCCATCGTACAAATAGAAAGAGACCAGCGTTGTTTCTTGTTTGCTTCATTTACCGTCTAAGAGACTAGGGATGTCCTGGGTCCGCAATACCTATGTTCCAGCATATTTCATATATTCCTAGGTTTTCTATGGGGGATCTGGTCTAGTCTTATAGAAGCTCAGATTTTTAAGAAATAAAGTCAGGTCTCTCTCCCGCCATGTATAAAACCCAGCGTCTCCATAAAATTTCAAACTGAGGTAACCTTTTGTTCAAGGAGGCCGTTAACGCCTCCATCCTGTATATATTAATCATAATCTCTTGCCATTTGCATAAAGTGATAGGGTTTTGGGTCAGCCAGTTTCTAGTTATGGCCTTCTGGGCTGCTAGGAATGTTATTTTCAGAAACTTAATTGTAAGTGGGTCTCTGAGTTCCTTTGGTATCTCTAGAAAGAAATAACAGGAGGGAGTCAGTATCAGTTCTGGGTCAATTATTATTCTTAGAACTTGTTGCAGGTCATGTAGGAAGGTGGAAAGCGCAGGACAGCTCCACAGCATGTGTACATATGTTGCCTGCGCATGACCACAGTTCCTCCAACAATTTGAGGAGCTGCCGTCTAAGATCTTCCCCATGATCACTGGGGACCGAAAATACCTGATAAAGATTTTCCAGGAAAATTCCTGCCAGCTGACAGGCCCCAGTGTATTTTAGTTTGGGCCCAAGTCCACATCTCCTCTGAAATCTGGCTCCCTATATCAAGTTCCCACGCCCTTTTTATGGAGTTTGTGGCATCACCTTTCCATAATAACAAGTCTTGGTAAAGGTTGGAGATAATATGTGTCCTAATGGAAACACCTTCTATCGCTTTTTTAAGGGTAAAAGCAATCCGGAGGGGTGATGAGGTCCCCAAGCTAAATTCTGTGATAAGGCTTCTGACATAATTTCTAGTTTGAAAGAATCTAAATCTATCTTGCCAGGGAATTTCATATCTGTTAACTAGTGCTTCAAAGGGAACAATCTCTCCCTCCTCTGTGAAGTGCCATACTAAGTGCAATCCCCTTGCTTCCCACCTCCTAAACCCGACATCCCACGCAACAGGGAAAAAGGTATCCAGGTATGGGATGGATAGAAGCAGATATCTCCAGTTGTTGGCTCTTTTATCTTTCAAGATACTGTTCCACATGTCAAATGTGAGAGCTGTGAAGGGATTCTCCACCTGACCTGTGTGAGGTCTCTTCCCCTGTCTGAGGAGCGAGCTGTTTAAATTAAAGAGTGCCCCTTCTTTGAGTTCCAGATTCTTCCATTTTGAAATATATAGGCAGTCTAACCAGTACATGATTGTCTGTAGCTGTGCAGCCTGATAGTATAGCTTAAAATTAGGTAATGACAGGCCTCCTTCTCTTTTCGGAATCAGAAGAACCGAGAACCTAATCCTAGGTTTATGTGGGCCCCACAAGAAACAGGAGACTGCCCTGTTAAGTGAATTAAAATAGGAGTCCGGTATTCTGATGGGAGTTGTTTGGACCAAGTATAAAAGTTTGGGGAGAATTACCATTTTTATGGCCTCTACTCTCTGGGTCAGGGAGAGGGGGATAGGGGCCCATTGCTCTAATTCCAACCTGATGTTCTTCAAGACTGGAGAAAAATTAAGTGTGAATAAACTGTCCACCTGGAATTCCAGTTGAATTCCTAAGTATTTGATATGGGTTAAAGCCCACCTGGAAGGAAACCTCTGTCTAGTTTGTTCTAATGGTTCATAATGCATTTTTAAGACTTCAGTCTTAGAAGTGTTTACCTTATATCCGGCCAGAAGACTAAATTATGTTAAGGTTGCCCATAGGCTCTCTAATGATTTTTCTGGATCTTGAAGGTAAATTAGCAGATCGTCTGCAAAAAGGGCAAGTTTATGTGTCCCCCCCCCACCCAATTCCCATCCCTGAATCCCTTCATCCCGCCTTAGCGCTTGGGCTAACGGTTCAAGATACAGGGTGAAAAGAAGGGGAGAGAGAGGGCAGCCCTGTCTGGTACCACGTTGTAGAGAGATCGGGTGGGAGACTGTGCCATTTATTTTTACATAGGCTCTTGGTTTGGTATAGATCTTGTTTATGATCTTAATGAAGGCTTCTGAAAATCCAAATTTACCAAGAGCTGGATCCAGAAATTTCCATGCCACCCAGTTGAAGGCCTTCTCGGCATCCAGACCCAGAATTATACATGAGGCCCTCAACCGAGCAGCATGGAACATTACATGCACAGTTCTTTTAATATTGTCTTGGGCTTGTCTGCCTAGAATAAAGCCTGTTTGATCATAGTTAATTAATTTAGGTAAAATCCCCTCTAGGTGTTTCGCCAGTATGGAAGCGTATAGTTTATAATCAATGTTCAAAACAGAAATGGGGCGCTAAGAACCACATTGTGTAGTATCTTTTCCTGGTTTGGGGATACTCAAAATAACTGCATAGTTCCAAGGGTCTGGTAAGACTTCCCCTAGCTGTGCCATTCTGCAGGCCCTCAATAGTGGGTTATTTATCTCTTTTATAAAGAATTTAAAGAATTCTGGGGTGTATCCATCCGGGCCAGGTGATTTCTTGGTTTTCAGTCTCTTAACTGCGGCTGCCAGTTCTACTGAGGTTATAGGGGTATCTAAGGACTCTCTAATTTCCTAGGTCAGTTTTGGTAACCTTAACTTGTTCAAATAAGTTTCTATCTGTTCTCTATCCGGGGCATGCTCTGACCTATATAGGTTTGTACAGAACCCTCTAAAACTGGAAAAAAAAATTTCTGGGGACTTTACCAGATGTCCAGACTTGGGATCTCTAATCTGCATGATCGTGTTTTCTGCGGTTTGTCATCTGAGTCTGTGTGCTAAGAGGTGAGAAGCCCAATGACCGGACTCGTAGTACCTCTGTCTTAAACGCTGTAGTGCCTGCTCTGTTCTAATATCAATAATTCTCTGAATCTGTTGTTTAGCTTTTTGAATATCCGACTGTACCGAAGCATTCCCTACTGCATCTTGGTTCAGCAAGGCCTGCAACTGCTTTTGAAGCTGCTCTAGTTGTTGGTTTTGTTGTCGTTTAAAATGTGCAGCAAATTTAATACAATCACCCCTGAATACCATTTTGATAGTATCCCACAGCACCGTGTCGGGTATCTCCGTGGACTCATTGTCCTGTTGGATTTGTGTTAATCTAGCCTTAGCCATATCTGTAAACTCTTTCAAACTTAGAAAGTAATTATTGAATCTCCAGAGGGATTGACCCCTTTTGGCCTTCCAGCTCAGCCCCAATAGCAATTGGGCATGATCCGAAAGAACAGATGGGATATGTCTACATTCCAGGACCTGGCCCTGATGTTCTCCCGAGACTAACATGTAGTCAATCCTAGCATATGAGCCATGCGGGTATGAGTAGTGCGTATACTCTTTTTTGTTTGTGTTTTGGTTTCTCCAGGCATCTATCCAGAATGCCCCCTTCAAACGTCCCCTAATTAACCTACTAGCCGGTGTCTGCCTAAAGGCCTTCGCTTTGGATGTATCTTTTTGATCCCAAATCTGGTTTAAATCCCCACCTACCACTAGCACCCCGACATGGTATTCCGAAATCTTATGGAGCAAGGAGTGGATGACCTCTTTTGTAGAGCCCGGCGGTGCATATAAAGAGACCAGTGTGATAGGGCACCCTTTAAGTTGCCCGAAAGTATAGCCAGACGGCCCTCAGGGTATATATAACTAGTAGTTTTTTGAAATTGAGTTCCTCTGGAGACCAGCAGAGCTGCTCCCCTTCTCTTCTCCCTCCCGAAGGAAGCCGCTACGATCTGGTCATAACCAAACTTCCCCAATTTCTGGTGTTCAGATCTATTAAGGTGCGTTTCTTGTAGTAAAATAAAAGAGGGTCTCTCTCTTTTCAAGATAGACATAATTTTGTATCGCTTTACCGGGTTATTTAGCTCGTTGACATTGTGGGAGATAATTTTAATCTCCTTACTGTCCCCCATTTATGTGGAGTAGTTTATTGGACTCTAAATATGTGGGGTTTAGTTCCCCCATCTCCAGTGGGTTTTTTGAAGTCTTCCATGATATTCCACCCCAGCCTTCCCTTGTACTGTTTCCTGGTCTCTCTATCAAATGCAATAAGCCCTGTTTTCCTTCTTGATATTTAAATACATCTTGCCTACAGTATGTAACTGACTGTTTATAACTCTAACAAGTAACCAAACTTCAACACAAACATAATATACAAATTCACATAACCCAGGAGGTGCTGCTAACTGAGCAACTTTTACCTCTTGGTAAACTTTATTTACAACGTGACTCCCAAGGTAGAGGAGCAGAGTATTCTGTTCCCTAGGAGATCGAGTAATCCACACTCAATTGGGAGGAAAAGGAGTCATATCTAATGCTCGTTCCTCCTGGACCCTGTAGCAATTGGGTCCTTGCCAGATGATATGGCACATCATCATCAACAACACTCCTGTTGAAATGTATGATGTACATGGCGTCATCTGGCCATGCAACATTCGCACAGCCTCTAATGTTCCCATTCACCTTCCCCCTCATCCATATCAGATATTGTTTGTTATTTTAAGACCCCAGCTAACTAGAGACCCTGTCAAATTGTTATGGATCTCATAGCCACAAGCTTACCCTCCTTGTAAATCTCTATTTCCCCATCAGGAGGTATCTAGCAGCGACCTTCTATGACTCTAGGCAGTTAGCTTGATTGTACATACGGAACTGACTTAACCATCACATGGTTGGTGTGTGTACAGTCTAAAAGCATCAATCTATGGGAGGCGTCCAACAGCAACCGCTTAGCAGCATTCGTTCCATATCACATCACACTACCCAGCAGGAACAAGAGAGGGACTAAGTGAGGGGCGCATTGGGGAGTCCCCGATTCTTTACCCTTAATTATAACTTAGCATCCCATGCCTCTTGCGGAGGCGCTGTCTCAGTAGGTGAGCTACTCAGCAGGCCTTTAATCCCACCTGTGTAAATTTGTGCTGTTACGGGGTTTTGGGAGTGTGTACCCCCCTCCCTCCCCCCGTGCCAGGGTTAGATCGCCCCTTTTAAGCTGTAGCTTCCTACCCACAGGTAAGGATCTGTCACCCGACGAAGGGCAATACCTACACTTCAAGGGAGCTGCCACCCTGTAATCTGCCAAGGATCTGTGTTTTATTTCAGGTTTGCCCTGTGACATTGGTCCCTTAGTGCTCCACAGTTGCAGCGATGGACGTCCCCCCAGTTTTCACCTTTAACCATTCGCGAAGCAGTCCATCTTGGTGTCTTAAACCCCATAACTACATGCATTTATGTGGGAGCCAGTCCATTTCTCTCTACTCCCGCTCCCCTAATTGGCGTGTTGTGTCCCGGAAGCCCATTCTTTAGTATATCAGTCCCTATTTATGCCCATTTTGTCATTGTGTTAGGCCGCGAGGTAACCCATACAATCCAGAGCTCCCTTTACAACTCCCCTAGGCTTGCGCTTTTATTCACAGGGTGAGTATCCGGAAATACATCCCATATGGCGTCGCATAGGAGACATCTCTCAGACGCTGGGGTGTGAATCAGGCTCGGGTGTCTAGTCTCCCATCTGATATAATCAAGACCCCTTCTGGTGAGTAATCCCCAGTGATTACCTGGAGCCCCCCTCCCAATGTACCACCCTAAGCCATTCAGGCCTCTAGTGCCACTCTCAGTACATGTGTACTCTTTCTCATTTCTAGAGGAGATCTAAACTGTATGAGATCCTTTACCTGAGGAGTATACCAGGCCATGGGGGGAACCTCACTGTCGCCTTGGGCTCTATTTGTCACTCAAGTCGAGACAGGGTCCCAATTCCCATTCCCTATTGCAGGTTTTAATCCGGGACAGATAAATATCTTTGTGATGCCTTTTACTCGCTATGGGAGTTCTCTTCCCGAGGGGCTAGGTAGGCCCATGTTTACTACGCATACACTCTGTGTAGCTGCTATCGACCTCGTGAATACGATCCATGCGTCTCATAAACATGCTCAGGGGTCAGCAGCACGAGTGACAAAGCAACCACCCCAGCCTCCCAGCGGCTCCCATGCGATACTGCACCTCAGCTCGAATCCTTATCTCAACACAATTAGCCCAGCAAACTATGCATCTGCCCCACTGCAGAGTTCCCCATTTAACTTGTCCCCTGAATGTTCCTCCTCTGCTTAAACCTACCTCTTTCAATAATTCCAATGAGGTTAGGGGGATCAGTGTGGCCACCATGTCACCAGCCCTCCGTCTCCTAAATAGGCAATCCACCAGGAACCCCCAGCTCTCCCCTCCCCCCTGACATTTCCCAAGTCAGTGATCTCTATGTTTAGGACAGCAGTGTCTGATGAATTACTTAAACAGACTAGGAGAGTCACTAAATCAATAAAGCTTTAGAACTTCAGTATGTCCCTGCGGAGAAGGAGTGTCCGGAGGAGAGGCCCGCAAAAAGATCATAGACCTCGCCGAGAGGATCTCTTCTTCAGGTATCTGGTTGTTTTTCCTGCAGCAAGTCCTCAGATTTCTGGGAGTGTGTTAGCTGAAATAACATTTTTTTAATATCCTGCAAGGTAGTGCTTGCCACCTTTTTCCCTGCTCGGTTAGCGTTCTAAGAGCCGCTTTTACACCAGGGGTTCTGTAGAACAGGGGGCATCTCTCTGCATCTGGGAGCCATCAGGACTTCATGCCCCTTTTTTTTTCTGAACGCCTGGAGAGCTTCTTCAGCTGTATGATAAACCTCGGTTCCAGATTCCCAGCACACTCGTAGTCACGACGGATATGGTGTCTGGAATTTTACCTTAATTTCTTTCAGTTTCCTTAATAGAGGTGCATATGCCTGCCACCGCTGTTGTATCAGCTGGGGATAATCCTGATCAAATAGTAGCCGGGCACCATTGTATTCTACCTGGCCCTGCTTCCATGCTGCCCTTAGGATCTTCTCTTTATCCCGGTAACTCAAGAATTTTACTACTATTGAACGAGACCCGGCTGTAGTTGATGTTGGCTTGCGTACAAGCGCCCGGTGTGCTCTTTCGATCCTGAAAGCAAAGGCCTGTGGTAGATCCAGCACATGGCACAGTAGGTCTTCAATAAATTCACTAATTTCTCTGACCTCAGCTGACTCAGGTAGGCCATATATCCTAAGGTTGTCTCTTCGAGATTGTGCTTCTAGGTCGAGGCATTTGGCTGTTATATTTTCATTTTGCTGTATTAGATATTCAATTGCTTTGGAGATCTGCTGTAGGTCATCCTCAGCTGTCGACACCCGATCTTCCATACTGGAGACTCTGGTTTCTAGCTTAGTTAGGTCCGAATGCAGCTTGCTGAACTCGAGCTTTGTTTCTACCCTAAATTGCTTTATTTCGGCTAAGAGCATTTCAAATCTTGATCTAGAGAGGCTGTCCATTTCAGTTTCGGTGTCGCCTCCCGCCATGCTCAAGGGAGATTCTCTCCCACTCGCGGCAGAACTTGCAGGGCTCAATCCTGGCTGATCTCGCTTCAATTTTGAATTCTTGGACAGGGATCTTCTCGTAGGTGTGTTTCCATGAGCTGTATTGTACATCTTTGCTTACTGTATATTGTCAGTGTTTTGGCTGAGTGGAAGTAATTTTTATGGATGTTGAGAAGGAGAGCTCTTTGGTTAGGCTTCCATGTTGCTGATGACGTCACCAGAAGTCCAAGACAAGCAAACTTAGAAGCCCCCAGAGCAATAGTTGCGGTGCTTGATGGTGTCGAAGCTAGAGATTTCATCCTGACACTGGCCAGACAGAAAAGAGTATTGCTCTCTGAAGGTGTTTGGGTACAGCTCTTCCCAGACTTGAGTTTTGCCACCCGACAGAAGAAGAAAAGATATGATGGGGCGAGAGCCCTTCTTCGGGAAGCCCAAATCCCCCACAACATGCTCTTCCCTGTGCATTTACGAATTTTGTAAGAAGGGAAAGTGTTCATCTTCTCAGACCCTGTGGAAGCTCAAAAATGGGCTCAGAAGCACAAGCCACTTTCGAGGTGCAGGGAGTCCATAGCTCAATCGGAGGCAGAAGAAACCGAAGATGAGGAAACCTGATTGTGGTACAGTCGGTCTTACCAGCTTGCCATGAGATACTTTAATATTTGTTGAAATCATTAAGAGTAAAACAAGGCTTAAAAGTATGATCTATTACATCGCTAAGCGAGACAAATCTAATAAATGTATCTCCTTCTATTCGCTAAACATTTGACTACAGGATATAGAAGCTATATAAATGATTCTAGCAATGTTAATAGCTTTCTAGAATTAAAGTTGTAGTACTTAGTTGGGGAGACTGGGAAGTACTTTTTTCTAAGTTTCAAGTTACGAACATACGAACATACGAAATTTGCCAGCAGATAAAGGCCTAGAGGTCTATCAAGTCTGCTCGAATGTGCAGCTAGCACCCCTTATTCTGCAGCTGCCCCTCCCTTCCACCCTTCCCCTTCATTAACCCTCCCCTTGTCCTGTCCCATCCCCTTTTGAAGCAGTGCACTGTTCTACTGGATACCACTTCTGCAGGTAATGCATTCCACCCAGCCACCAACCTCTCTGTAAAAAAGTGTCTCCTCATCTCCCTCCTGAACCTTCCTCCCTCCAGTCTCATATCATGGCCTGTGGTGTCCCTCCCCTCTCTTACTTTGAACAGCTCCTCTGTACCTGTCTTGTTTATTCCTTTCATGTCTTTAAAGGTTTCAATCATGTCCCCCGTCCCTCCTGTCCTCCAGTGAGTACATGTTCAAATCCCTCAACCTCCTGTCATAAGATAAGTCCCTCAGACCCTTGATCATCTTTGTCGCCCTGCGCTGCACCCCCTCCAGTAACTTAATGTCCCTCTTCAGATATGGGTGCCAGCACTGCACGCAGTACTCCAGGTGAGGTTTAACTAATGACCTATACAGTGGCAGAATCACCTCCTCCCTCCTCAAGGATATACCCTTTGCAATACAACCCAGCATTTTGTTGGCCTTTGCAGCTGCCTTCCTACATTGTGCCGAGTTGTTCATTGACCCTGTAATGAGCACCCCCAGATCCTTCTCCTCCTCTGTCTAGGCTAGCTGCACTCCCCCCAGCTGGTAACTCCTCCTTGGGTTCTTCATCCCAAAATGCAGCACCTTGCACTTTTTGGCATTAAACCCCAGTTGCCAGGTGTCTGACCAGGTTTCAAGCTTTGCCAGATCATCCTGCAACCCCTGCCATCCACCACCGCTCCTACCTTGGTATCATCAGCAAACAGACTGATCTTGCTCTTGATGTCCCATGATATGTCTGCAGTGAATATCCCAAACAACACTGGTCCCAACACCGAGCCCTGTGGAACATCACTCGTCACTACCCTTGGATGTGAGAGCTCCCCACCCACCACCACCCTCTGTTGCCTTCCCTGAAGCCATTTTCCTACCCATCTCACCAGCTTTTCACCGCCCTGTGCCTACTAACTACTTCCCAGCCTTCCATGCGGCGCGGTGAATGCCTTACTGAGATCAGATACAGGACATCCATTGCATGGTCCCGTCCAGTTGCCTAGTTACCCAGTCATAGAACTTCACCAGGTTGGTTTGGCAGGATCTGCCCCGTATGAAGCCATGCTGTCTGCTGTCCTGTAGTCCTTTGGCCTCTAGGAGGACCACCATCCTCTCCTTCAGGATAGTCTCCATTAGCTTACCCACGATGGATGTGAGGCTCACTGGTCTGTAGTTTCCCGGTTCATCCTTGGGGCCACTCTTGTGGAGAGGCACCACATGAGCCATCCTCCAGCCCTAAGGTATACACCCCGAATGTAGTGAGGCATTAAATAGGTCTGCCAAAGGTCCTGCAAGGACCTCTGCCAGCTCCTTCAGTACCCTGGGGAGGATGCCATCTGGGCCTGGCGCCTTGTCCACCCTCAGTGCCTTCAAACCCTCCCGAACTCTGCCCTCCGTGATTTCCCCATCTGTCATCCCTTCCCCCCCCCCGTTTCTGCCATTTCTCCCCCTTGGGTGTCATCTCCCTCT
The DNA here is from genome assembly GCA_016271365.2 of Neoceratodus forsteri. NCBI lineage: Eukaryota > Metazoa > Chordata > Ceratodontiformes > Ceratodontidae > Neoceratodus > Neoceratodus forsteri. The sequence goes on from CM057459.1 coordinate 180,061,065, forward strand.
TCTCTTTAGTAAATACTGAGCAGAGTACTCATTTAGTGCTTCTGCCTTATACTCCCTAACTCCACCCAACCCCCTCCTTTCCTAATCCTTACTATGTGGTCCTTACAGCTCCTTTTCTCCATGATGTACCTAAAGTCCTTCTCCCCTTCTTAATGCCTTGTGCCAGCCTGAGTTCCGTAGATGCTTTGGCTCCCTTACTGCCCTTGTTACCTCCTTGATTCTGTCAAGTACTCCTTCCTGTCCTTCCCCCTCCCTGTTTTCTTGTACTTCCTAACGGCAGCTCTTTTTCTCCTTACCTTTTCCATGACCTCCTTGCTCAACCAGCTTGGTTTCTTAGCCCTAGCCTTCTTGCTCTGGGCCTTGCAGCAGGTTTTGGTTGCCTCCACTATCCCCAGCTTTATGAGCTCCCACCTCTGGTTAGTGTTTATACTAGATTGAATTCTGGCCAGGTACCCTTTTACCACTTCCCCCATCCTCCCAAAGTCGGCCCTCCTGAAGTCCAGCACTCTTGTGCCGATTCCTCCTTCCTTGCCCATATCAATGTGAGCCATACTGAGTGGTGGTCACTCCTGACAGCAGGTTCCTCCACTGTAAGTTCTCTCCACAAAGTCCTATTTGCCAGCACAAGGTCAAGGGTATTCCTAACCTGGTTGGTTCACTGACCATTTGCAGCAGGAAGCTGTCCTGGAAGGCATCCAGCAGTACCTGCTCCCTTCTGTTCCTGGTTGTTGGGGTACTCTAGTCCGCTCCTGGCATGTTGAAGTCCCCCACAATCACCACACTACCCTTCTCGCAGGTCCTCCTGATCTGTTCTGCTAGTTCCCTGTCTAATTCCTCCATCTAAGATGGTGGCCTGTACACCACTCCCATTCTAAGAGTCCTATTCTTGGAATCCTGGAAGTTGAAAGTCTACTTAAAAAAAATAAAGTTAAATTGATGGGAATCAACAGTTATAGTCTTACTTATCTTTGTAAGGGCTTAAATAGTAGTATGTGACAAATTAAACAATCTTTAAAGTCACCAGATAGGTGCCAATATATCATAAATGCATGTACTCTTCCCTCCTTGGAAAAGGAGTTATCATTTGTAACCCATCTTGAGATAAAATTTAAATAACATGCAGCTCATGGGCTTGTTATCTAGCTATAATGATTGATTAACAAGTTGTGTTGAAATGTTGGTACTGAAAACCTCCCAGGGATGTATCTTATAGATACAGTTTGATTCATTTAAAGTGCTTGTATTAAGAGGAGTGGCGCCCTCATGTGGAATTTCTATGTATAACTCCTTAAGAACTGTATCAGGAAATATTTTTTTAACTGTGTTTTATTGAAAGACCAATAAACAGAAAGTATAAAAAAAATAAAAATAAATGCTATTTACAAGTAAAGCATGCTTTATTATAAATGTTGATTATGAAAGTACACAGTAATGTATATAGTAGTATATGGTTGCAACCTGTATATAGTGAGAATAGTATTACACTAAGTAAAAATGTTAATGGTGTATAGACTTGACGCAGATGCCAAGTTTCATAGGCCGGAGAGAGTGTAACCCCCCGCCAATTTGGAGCTTACCTTAAGTGTCTCCCAGGGCTCTAGCAATGCCCACCTGCCAGGCAGACACCTGCAGAGATAGTGGATCCATGGTTGTTTGGCGATCCTTTAATCTGTGTGAGAGTGCTGTGATATGCCTCCACACCTGTCCCTTTAAGTGACACAGTCAGTATGGTGTAAATGGGCTGGGCTGGGTCCAAGTGCTTCAAAGCTCGCGACCGGCCAGGCACTGTCCTGATTTGCCCCACTCTGCAGTCGATAGCAGAGGGAACTCTATCTAGTACTGTAAATAATTACTTATAATTTGTTGTTATATTTAAATTAGAGTGCTCATTCTAACCTGCCTTCTTGCAGCTTATGCATCCAAATGGAAGCCACAATGTTTGGTCTGGGACTTCCAGGAATTTGGACCAACTGGAACACAGGGGATCTTGAGGGGCCCTTAGTTCAGGTGCCTTGTGGGAAAAATCTATAGTTCTTGTAGTTTTTCAATTTGGCACCTAAAGGAATCAGTGGGAGCACAAGATTATGAATGACAGCTCCCCCTGACCAGTTGGATTACCAGAAAAACGGACTGGTCTGTACTCACTTTTTGAATTGAGTCAGTCCTGCTCAAGTTCTCGATCTGAAGGAAGCCCCAAGTCAGTTGCTTGTAGAGTGGAGAGAGCAAGCAATTTGAGCCATCGAGAAGCAGCTCCACGAAAAGAGCTGGAAGAGAACTTAGGGAAAGACCTGACTTGCCTCTCTGTACTGGTTTTCAGCCTTGGACTGCCTGATAGCAGCAAAACTGACTAATCTGAAAACGATTTCAGTTGAGTGGTTTGCACAGCATATTGGCTGTATTTGCAAGCCGGCCTGAAACCCAACTGAGAGGTAAAGAATCGAATGCTGTTTCCATTAAATGTGCTGAATGCTCGAGGTGGGTCATGGCTTACTAACCTGGGATGCCTGTTTGCCATCAGGAGTCAGTTGCCTTGTTCAGCCAAGTTGTTAGCCAGCTGGAGGCGTTCAACAGTAAAGACTGAACTTTGTCAGAAGTGTTTATCTAATCTTGAGCTCATGCCAAACCCAGCACAAGCTGCCTAGTCCTGCACCAATTATTGTTTTCTCAGCGAGAGACCAGCTTGGGGATCCAGCCCCTTTGCAGCATGGAGTCGCAGGTTGCGGCCACCTGGAGGAAAATGCCATGAAGCAGAGGTGAGTCATGCAGGCCCAGCTTCCCCATGCTCTTCAGCGACTTGTAACAGGTCTTCATATCACCAGGCCATCTTCTACCAACTGGTGTTGTGAGTAAACTCAGGGTAGCTCCCTGCAACAGTTCTTTAAATCATTCTGTGGTACCATCTGATTTCTACATTGTGTTACAAGGTTACAGTGGTCTAGGCTAACCGGACGAGTATACAAATAGCCAAGGTCTTGATACTGCATGTTTAACTGCCTTTTCTTTCCATCAAGGGCCCCAAAAACAGCTGCAACCTAGGGCAAGATTCAGGCTAGCCACCAACAGTCTGGGTACCCAGCAGCTGCAAGACTGTATAGTGGGACTGAATGCATGCATGCCAAGCACCCTGGTTTAAATCCAGTATAGTAAGCATTCATCTAGATCTGCTTTGTTCCAATCCCCCTTAACAAATCAGTTGATTTGTTTCACTGTCACATTGCCTCACATAAGTCTCATTGCCAGGTAAAGATTAATGTGTCTGGGGGAAGCTTATTTAAAAGTGCATGCCTGTTTTGAATGCTGTTTTACAGGTGGTACAAGGGGGGGGTTTGCCGAAGACCAGACCCTGGTGGTAAGTGCAAGGGGTGTGTGCATATTTTTTTTTTTTTTTTTTTGTGTAATCTATTTTTCCACCCTCGTGCTCGCTGATCCACCACTCCTTCGGGCTCTACCAAGTTCCCCCCCAGCCCCTACTCTCCTTTCCCAGCCCTCCTCTGATCCTCGTATTGCAGCCGACCCCCGGGATATCCCAGCATATCCCTTCACCGGACAGGTCCCCCTCCTCTGAGGGGAAAGGCACCGGGTGGAGAGGCATGACCCCAGCACATGCTCTGTAGGGCCCAGGGATGCTGCTGAGGAACAGAAGGCCCTGGGAAGGCACTGGAGGCCCTCAGGGAACAGAGAGCCATCATCCGGCAGCTAGCAAGCAATTTTCCTGGCTTTCTTAAGGTGCGTGACATCTGGACGTCAAGGCAAGAGCCGACATCTATCACGCACCACCCCAAATGACCCTGATGTGTTGCTCTACCCCTGACCTCCACCAGTGGTCGTTTCAACACCTGGCCACAGCCTCTTACCTCCCAGAAGGCAGCGAGCAGTTGTGGGATGCTCAAGCTGCCTCCCACGGCCAGCCCTTCAGCGACCCAAGCTCGTTCCCGAACCTGGGTCGCTGGCATCGCAGTGTGCTTATTGTTAATGTTCATTGCTAACTGTACGTTAACTGCTGTAAAGGGTTGTTCCCCATTGTCATAGGAATCATAGGAATTTTTCAAGTCCGAAGTCTTGAGAGGCCACTAGGACATGACCATTACCCTAACATCCCCTATATTCAATCCTTCCTTCTTCAGTCATGTACACATCAAGTCTTCTTTTAATTACGTCAGTACTATCACTGTGTATGACATCAGATGGAAGCCTATTCCATTCTTCCACCACCCTCTGGCTGAACCACTGCTTCCTCCTATTACCCCTGTATTGTTCCCCCTTCAGCCTATAATGGTGTTCCCTGGTTACCTTTACAGCATCCCTATCTGTAAGTGACAAACACTCCCACAGATCAGGGTTATGTAGAGCCTTGTAAATCAGCCATAGGTCCCCCCTAAGCCTCCTGTACACCAGAGGTCACTGAGTCTCTCAGTTTATGTCAGACCATCAGTCCCTCTTACCATTCTTGTGGCCCTTCAAGGCAATCTCTCCAACCTGTTCACTAGTGTCTTACCTTGAGGAGCCCAGAACTGTACACAATACTCAATATGAGGCCTCACAAGTGAACTATACAGGGGCATCATCACCCTCATTACAAGGTATGTGGTCACTAGGCAGGCTTGTAGGTGGTTATAATAATAATAATAATAATAATTTTATTTATATAGCGCCTTTCGATATATCAAGGCGCTGAACAAATTAGTCATAACTTCAAATTTCAATACAAAACCATCAAACACTACACACATTATAAAAATACATCATAAAAACATAATAAATTACAATAAAATACCAAACATATTACAGTTCACATTAACTATCTAGGAAGGCCATTCTCCATAAATATGTTTTCAGTTCTCTCTTAAATATCTCCACGGAGGTGCACTCCCGTAACCGGCATGGTAGAGAATTCCAAAGAGTGGGTGCAGCATGAGAAAATGCTCTGCTGCCAGAAGATTTTAAACTCACTCTTGGAATCTCTAACAACCCCATGTCGGCCGAGCGGAGTGATCGTCCGGGGCAGTAAGAAACCAGTAGGTCATTCAGATAGGACGGACCCTGATCGCGAAGGGCTTTAAAAGTCAATAAAATGACTTTAAAGGTGATCCAGCACCGTACTGGAAGCCAGTGCAGTTCGCGCAGCACAGATGTAATATGCGAGGACCTACTTGTCCCAGTCAAACCAGGCTGCGTTCTGCAAAGCTGTGGTGCACTGATTTCAACCCCAGAAAGCCCAAAGTAAAAGCGCCAGTAGTCTAGGCGCAAGGACACAAAGGTATGGACCAACGTTGACAAGGAGTCAGATGGAACAAGGTGCTTAACCCTGGCAATATTCCTAAGATGGTAAAAGGAAGTCCTGATGACGGCTGACACCTGAGATTGAAAAGTCAGCCTATCGTCAAGGATCACCCCAAGGTTGCGCACCTGTTCAGAGGCCAGTAGTGACACGCCGCCAAGAAGAATTCCAGAAGGCGCGCCAGTACACGACCTCTCAATCTGGCCATCCGGGTCCACAACCAAAACCTCAGTTTTCTCAGAGTTCAACTTTAACCAACTAGAATCCATCCAGTCTTGGATTTCCCTCAGACGGTTATTAAACACTGAGAGCTCCATCCTGGTCGGGTGCAAAAGACAGGTATAGCTGGGTATCATCTGCATAGCAGTGAAACCTCAGCCCATACCGTCTTATAATGTTTCCAAGGGGCAGCATATACACTGCAAATAACATGGGTGACAGCACTGAACCCTGAGGCACTCCACACAACAAAGAGATTGGGCCAGAGGAAAAAATCCCCGACACAGCTCTTTGTGATCTCCCAGTAAGGAATGAAGTGAACCATTTAAGAACGGTTCCAGACATTCCACAGATTTGCCTCAGGCATGCTAGCAACACCATGTGATCCACAGTTTCAAAAGCTGAAGCGAGATCAAGGAGAGCCAAGATGGAACGTCTCCTTTGATCCCTCTCCCTCAGAAGATCATTTAGCACCCGAACCAGCGCAGTCTCGGTGCTGTGTCTTTTACAGAAACCAGACTGGAAGGATTCGTAGATACTATGGATGGTTAAATGGTCATCCAATTGGGCAGCCACAACCTTCTCAATAACCTTCCCAATAAAGGGAAGGTTAGAGATGGGTCTATAGTTTGAAAAACAGTCTGGGTCCAGGGAAGCTTTCTTCAAGAGAGGTGTCACCACTGCCTCTTTCAGGCAGCTAGGAAACTCACCCGACTCCAAGGAGCACCAGACTATTTGTGACAGAACTGGACCAATGATATCTACACAACCCAAAATTAGGGTAGTCAGTCCAGGTCCAAGCCACAGCTTGTGGGGCACATACTATGGATGATCGTCATAATATCCACAAACTCAGGTCGACAAAAGGAACTCCAGGAGAATCAAGGCCCTGTGCTCTCACACACTCCTACCACGTCACCCTTAGAGGCTGTCAGACACAAGTCCGCCCTGATGTCAGCCACCTTAGTTGCAAAGTATCGAGTGAGCTCATCGCACTCTATTTGCGAAAAGGTTTTCTGAACTTGCAGACAAGCTGGGTTGCACAGTCTATCTACAGTTCGGAACAGCTGAGCCAGTCGATTCTGAGCAACTGCAATCTCCCTGGACAGGAATGCTGCCTTCTTATGGGTGATTGCAGATTGATAGCTGGTATAATGTTCAATCAATCTAAGACGGTCGGCATCAAGGGCAGACTTGCGCCAGCAGCGCTCGAACCTTCGCCCTTGTCTCCGCATCTCCCTCAGAGTCCCATCAAACCAAGGGGCCCTGGGGTGATGGGAAAGAGGGCACTCACAAACAGGAGCAATAGAATCCAGGGCAACCGTGATGGCCTCATTATAGGCCAACACTAGTGCCTCTGGGCTACTGCCCACTAGCACGGGGGATGATAGGTCAAGGACCACCACTAGGCCTTGTGAAGTAACATTCCGTAATGGGCGGTACCTGACCATCTCCACAGGGGATGGCCTTCGCTGGGGGGTGCAAAAATTGAACCTCACGATGTAGTGGTCAGACCAAACGACTGGTTCCACCCCCATGTCGGATGCATCAATCCCAAGAAGGAAGACTAAGTCAAGAGAGTGTCCAGATTTATGTGTAGCAGTGGAAACTACCTGTGTAAGGCCCAAAGAAGACATTAATTGGAGGAAGTGTTTACCAAATTGTGAGAGTTTGTCGTTAACCCAGGCGTTGAAGTCACCCAGCACCATCAATCTGGGTGACTCAAACGACATGTCCATTTAGGAAGTCTGTTACCTTGTAAGAAGCGCTTCCTATCCCAGGTGGACGGCAGATGAGAACGATTCAAACGCCTATACTCAAGCAGCAACTGTGCACTCAAAGGACTCAGCCTCACCCACTACCACATTCGAGAGGCCCAATTCAGTCTTAAAAGAGACTGCAACCCCCAGCAGTCCAATCTCAGGCGTGTATCACGAGTACCGGCCGAGTCATGGCCTCCATTATAGGGCCAGAATTTTCATCCAGCCAGGTCTCAGTGATGCAAGCCAGGTCAACCGAACCAATAAGGTCGGCAATAATAGCAGTTTTATTCCTAACAGACCTGGCATTGCATAACACCTCCTGAGTTGGACAAACCTCGGAGGTTGTCAGGCCTATCTGCCTACTGAAATCAGTAGTGCCCATGGGTATGGAGACCAGATAAGGCGGACCCCAATCTGGATTCCATTTCGCCCCAGGGCACCTTCTGGACTTAATAACCCTAACACGATGGCCCATAGCTTCCCAGAGGGCTATACCAGGTTGGGCGGATACCCTCACATACATTGCTCTGGGTGGAGGCACCAAAATATTGTGGTTACTGAGAGCAGGAAAACCTGAGTAATTGCTAAGTTTTAACCCTGGCCCCTCAACCTGCTAGCAGAAGTGCAGGCAGGGGTAGTAACCCTAGAGATAGCGCTGCCTAGGGGTTACATCTATGTTCCTATGATTTACAATATGTTTATATGTAGAGTATGAGACGTCTCCTATTACTGTCCAAAGCTTTTGTAGGCATAGACTGGAACAGACGATTATAGAATGGGGGAGTGTGTATAATGAGAAATTTATGCACACCAAAGATATGCGATGCGCCATAAACCCTGAGGGCGGAATCCGAGGGGTTTATTAGGGCATTGCACTCCAAAGGTTTGCATAAAATCAAAGTTTTGACACTTTCCCAATGTTTTATTTTTTCATATTAACTGGTTAATTTGTTTTTTTATATTAACACTTTTCTTACAGGACCCAGGCAACATTTATAATTCCTAGTGCATACCAGGAAACTACAACTTCCAGGACTCTCAGGTTCAGTACCAGGGGAAACTGATCACACAATCCTCCTGGTCCCAAGCACATATCTATTGGTTGGCCTGGCTAATGATAGCACAGAACTAGCAAATATCTATTGCCTTTCAACAGCAACCTTTCACAATAATATTGTGGCGCCCACAGAGTAGTGAGTTTTTAAGCCCCCTGTACCCGTAAGTCACGTCGCGATCACCTTACTACAGCACAAGTTGATACACAGAGGCTGCAGTGCTCTGCCTACAAATTAAAATGTTTTCTGTGGTGAAAATTTATTGTGAGACTTCTAAATTTTATTTCACATCATGGAACAAAATTTTACAAAATTTTATATGGGGAAAAAATCACCCTAGAATTAGATAACCTAACCTGCAATTATCCCTAAAACAAGGTGGGCTGAACCTTCCAGACTTCCGCTTGTACACCCAAGCAGCAACTTTAAGGGTCCTCATATTATGGCTCACTGAATCATATACTGCCCCCTGGAAAACAATAGAATTTCAACTTAATGACCTGCACGATATAAAGAAGATCTTGTTTTCCTCTGACAATAAATCCCTTAACCCCTCTACTATAATAAAAATAACGGCCCAGACCTATAGACTCTGGAAACACATAAGAAAAGTAGGGCCCATCCAAAAAACTTATGAATACTGTAAACTAATATCCCAAGATGAAAAATTCAGCCCCAACTATTTGGACCAAACCTTTTGTAGATGGCGAAGATTCGGCTTATTGCACGTATACCAATTTTTATCCCCTGAAGAGATTATTCCCTTTGACAGACTCCAATCTTCATTTGACCTTGGCCCCTCTGATCATTTTAGATACTTCCAGGTTCGTAATCACATCCTTCGCAATATAATAATACCCCACAGAATTCCTTCCCCAATTCCTGTCCTGCTAAAATTGTTTATTGATGCAATAGAGGGTAAACTGGGAACCCATCTAATTGGCCTCATACACACGGAGCTACGTTTGGGCCTCCCCACTACCACATTAACAATTTAAACTTCCTGGAATAAAGACCTGCAACTGCAAGTCTCCCCAGACTCGTGGTCTAGAACATCCTTAGTTGAGTTAAAGTCCACTTCCTCTCCTTACTGGAGAGAGTTTGCATGGAAATGTCGCTCCAGATATTTTAGAGCTCTTTCAGTATTGATGAAATATCTCCCGGACATATATGGGAGGTGCTGGAGGAACTGTGATTGTCGTTAGGCTACCCTCGGACACGTCTTTTGGTCCTGTCCCCTTTTAATGCCCTTTTGGCTAACCTTCCAAACAAACTAACTACCCTTTTTTCTGAACCAGTTGGGCTTACTGCAGAACAGTTTCTTTTAGGGGTTTATCCAGACCATGCTCCCCCCCCTGGGAAAAATCTCTTCTTCTGATAACCTTTGTGGCAGTGAAAAAGGCAATCACAAGGTGTTGGATGAAGCCCCAGATTCCTACGATCCAAGGCTGGAGACAAATAATGTACGAAATCTATACAAATGAGACCTTTAATGTAGAACTGCGGGGAGGATCAGCTTCACAAACACAGAAATGGAATCAATGGATCCAATATGTAACTTTGCAAAGCTTGGATTTCACTTTATGAATTTGATCGGGTAATCTAATTAAAAGGGGATGAAAAGAAACACCACAGTCATGTTTTCCCTCTCCGACTCTCGACCCATGGCTTCATTTACATAATTTAACAAGTGTTATTTTTCTACATGAGATAGAAGTGATAAAGTATTCCATAAAAGCTAACCACTGTATTTTTTCAGAATGACTGATATGTAACTTGGATCTGTCCATTGTGTAACTAGATGTAAAACATCTAATAAAAACAAATAAAAAAAAAAAAAATTAATTGTGAGAAATGCTGCCTTATTTTCCATTTTCTGTGAAGGAATTCTGTCATTAACACTGGTGGTTTCAGTGAGGCAGTGCGAGCGACCTGGCAGTGCAAGGAGAGAAAGTAGTACCACTGGCAGCACGAGGCAAGAAAGCAATACAGTTGGATGGGAGGCCTTTTTAGAATTTTAGTGAAAGGTGCTTAAACTCCATTATACACGAGCCCGTTATTCACAAGTGTGTATAACAGTTTGTGAAGTTCTGCCAGCAATACATAATCATCACCAACCAGTTAATATTATGAGTTTATTGGAATGAGTACTGAAATGTGTTTTACCCAATTAAATTAGGCAGCATAGTGGGGTCTTCAAAATGTGCCACATATCAAAAATACTTCTGTAAAGGGATACTAAAAAATGTTTATTTGGTAAAAATGTTTTTTTTTAAGTTTCAAATAAAAAAATAAGTAAAGTGATATCAATAACAATATAAACAATAAACAAAAGAAGAAAAGCTCTCAATTTGAAATACGTTATTTAAAAACAATTAATTTCAGTTGTAGTAGTGAGACAAATGTGTTTTCTGCTATAAAAACACTTTATAAATATGTAAAAATATAAACACTCATTTTATAAATGTCAATAAAAAATCCGCCCTCCATAGGAACAAAAAAATATACTGATGCTGGTACAAATGTCGATAACATGTTTATGCATGGTAATGGCTATAAAAAGTTCAAACAATATACGTATATAATCCATCAAGGGATAGAACACATTTTCTAGTTGAAAAAATTATATTTTCTGATGCTGGTTGGACCAACAGAACCCAAACAGTGCACAAGGCCATTACTTTCCCATGAGAGACACCGCACACTTCATATATAAATATACTACCATGGGCAACTATTGTGTTAGACTAAGGGCACAGCCAGGCATACATTTTTCAAGTTCTGCTTCTAGTTCCACAAATCCAGTAATTATTTATTTTATTTTTTTAGCTATCACTTCATACTCCTTGCTCATGACCCCCTAGCTCTGGAGGGGGCCCCCAGTACTGTCCCTTGACATCCACCAGCTGGTGCCGACCAATCCCCCCAGGGCTTCCCCTCCTGGCGGAGCCAGTGGGGCACCCCAAACCCCACTGAAGACCAGACCAGTGTGCCCGGCACTGTGGCCATTTGGGGGCGGAACCTGAGAGGCGCCCTCCTTCATCCTGCTGGAGCATTCTTTTCTCCTCCAATGTGCAGCCCCCTCAGAGTTGGAGCAGGCAATGGCACCAGTAACATACACGCTCCCGTGCACATCCTGTCAGGCATCTGCCTCACTTCTGACCCCACGTCGGCAGCGTTGGTGAGCCATCCCCAGCCTTCGTTAGGGGTCAGGCATGCGCCAACTGCTGAAGACCCCCCCCCCCGGAGAAGGAGATTAGTCCTTGGGATACTCGATCCTTCTCCCTCCCTGCCAACCCCCGGTGGACTGCACTCATTCCCGAACATGGGTCGCCGGTGTGGTGTCCAGCACCTCAACCCTCAGCGTCACCGGGTCAGTCCACAAATCCAGTAATTAATGTAAGCTAGAAAAAAGAGTGGTCCTCCATTATGGAATACTACTAATATCATCCACTGCACTGGAGGATACTACTAGTAACCTTTTTTTTTTTTTTGGTATTATTTATTTTTTCCCTGCATGCTGCCACATCAGCCACTCCTTCAGGCTTGCCAAGGCCACCTCTGATCCATCAGCCCCCCAAGCCTCCATTTTCATATGACAGCCATCCCCAGGGTAAACTGGCGTAACCCTTCACTGGATGGGTCCCCCTCCTCCGAGGGGGAAGATGCCAGCCAAGGGGGGGGGCAGACCAGCGCAACATTTGGCCCTGGGGTGCTACTGAGACTGAAGGCTCAGCAGGGACATGGATGGCATCAGAGAGCCGGACAGACATCATCTGGCTGAACGTGGAACGGTATTTCCACTTTTTTCTGCGGTTGTTTCCTCCTGCGTGAGTCTGCAGTGCTCCTGGTCTCCACCATTTGCCGCTGCAGTGTGACACTGTCCCACTACCCAACCCAGGAGAGGAAAGCAGTCCTATAGATGCTCGATCCTCTCTTTCCCCTGCCAGCCCTCGGTATCCTGAGTCCATTCTGAACCTGGGTGGCCGGCGTGGTTCGAGGTAAGACACCAACGCCTCAGCCCTCTGCACCATTGGGCCGGCCCAGTAACTTTTTTTTTCATTAAAGCTCAGAGTCACGGACTTCCAGTTACATCATCCATCTAATGGCTGCCTGAATTTGCAATACACCCCAGAACTGCCTTGGAATTCATTCAAACTTGCTAAAATGGCTACCAAATTGTCTGGGGGACTAAATTCTACCAAACATCGGTCAGGAAGGCACAGAGGAAGGAAGGATGGTAGAGGATGTCAGCCTAGAGAATCAATCAGCGGGAGCGCCTCTCCTGCAAGCAGCAGGACCTGAGATCTCGATACAGATCAAGAAGAAGAAAAATTATCTCAATCCCAATTCGAGACACTGTTATCCGAAATTAAGGCGTTTCAAGCAGAAAACAAAAAAAGAATTTCAAGCTCTGCAGTCTAGAATCCAAACAGTGGAGGAAAAACTAGAGAAGTAGGAAACCCGAGTGGAGGAGATCAGCGAGGAGACCCAGCAACTGCATACAGCGGTTGATTTCTTCGTCAACCACCAGGCAGCAATACAAGATAAACTTCTGGACTTAGAGGCCCACTCCAGGAGAAACAACCTCTAGGCTATACGACCTTTCTGAAGGGGTAGAGACAAGCAGAAAGGAGGAATCTTTAGAGGACTTACTGAGAGACGCTCTCGCATTACCCCAGACCTTCCAGTTCGGATTGAAAGAGCCGATAGAGCACATATGCAGAAATCCACGACTCAAATGCAAGACTGAGGTACATTTGTCTTTAAATTAGCCAGCTATAGAGACAAGGATTTCATTCTGCACACCGCCTGGGCAAAAAAAATGGTGCAATATAATTTGGCCAGACTTTTGTTTGACCATGCCTACCCAACCGAGATTGTTAGACAAAGGGCAGCATACTTACACATCCTTAGGGTGCTGAGAGAAAAAGGAGTGCGATTCCAGACCCCATCTACAGTAAAGCTCCAGGTCTTCTGGGAGACTGGAACAAAAGTTTACAATTCCTCCGAACAGGCGCAGTAGGAACTATACTCTCGGGGCTGGATTTCAAAGCCAGATCACTCAAAGGGACAACACTTCCGCCCCCAACACTCACAGTGGAAAAGAAGCACAAGAGGTCGCTGCTCAGGGAAGGCACAGGCAGATGGCTTCCGAATGATTCAAAGAAGTCAAACAAGCATTAAAGAAGATGGAAAGTACCACAGAGACTTCTACAATGGACACAGGCCCTGAGAGGGAACACCAATTGGTGAGCTGTTCTGTTTGTTCCTGATGGCCCTAAGGAGGATCTCTGAGGTGCAGGGAGCCTATGGGCTCATGGGATCCTAGCACACCTAAGAGGAATCATTACTTATTAAGGATCTTAACAGTTTAACTAACTCTATATGGGACATCTACTAAAGTTTAAAAACTTATACCCCCCTCATATAAAGACTTTGGGAGATGTTTTGCAAAACTTAAAGGAGACTTTATTTGGGCTGCGCATATAACCCAAAGAAAGGATCGTAGTCTAAAAGTAAATGTGGGATTTCTCTTTTATAGCAAGAGCTCTCTGCATTGATACCAGGACATAATGAGGAAAAGCGGGGGGGGGGGATAAAAAGAGTAAGCTCTGATTCAGTTTCTATTGCCTTACTTTATCCTTTGTATGCCTCCTAATTCATGTCAGAGCACGGAGGGAGATGGGAGTTACTTAATTTTTTTTTCTTTCTCTCTCTTTTTCCCTTTTTCTTTCTCATCTCTGCACAAGAGGGAGAGGAGAAACTGACCTTCTGTTCTCTTGTTTAAACAGATGGATGATGCACCAACATGCTAAAAGCATCAGGTTTCAGATCTAAATGGGACCTGGGAGGCGTGTCGGGATCTCCGTCCACTGTTCCTTCCCAGAGAGCCTCTCCCGAATCACGGGGAGAGCTCTCTCTTTGTAGAGGGTAAATATCACAGCCCTCCTATGTTGGAAGTTTACCTGTAAATAAGTTATGATTCTTGGTTTATTCACTGTGTATTTGTGTTAGTATAACCAATGCACGTAGTAACAATTTGGCAAGACTGCAAAAGCTAATAAGGGATGATCTCCGACTCTTAAAGAAAATATGTTTGAAAACAAGAGTTGATTTTCGTTGGAGAGTCAACCTAGGGGTTGTCCAACGAAGTCTCACTGAAGTATTACATAGGGGGCTGACTGAAAATGGGTAGTAGCCCCCCTATAATTATTTGCTCCCATAATGTTAATGGGCTAAGTAACCCAATTAAGCAATACAAAGTCATAGCATCATTAAAAAGAGTTAAACCCACATTTATCCTACTCCAGGAAACCCATTTAAGTAAAATAGAACATTCCAAATTAAACAAATTTGGCTTTGAGACAGTAGTAGACTCAGCCTATAATGGAGGACGGAGGTGGGGCACTGCTGTCCTGATTCCCAAGGCTACCCCATTCAAAGTATCAGGCTCCTACGTTGACCCGGAGGGCTGATTGGCTATTGTGAGGGGGCACTTAGAAAGACAGGAATACACTCTTGCATCCTTGTATATTCCCCTGGGCTCAACTGCGGAAGTGATGAGTTTCCTGTTTGGAAAAATCACAGAAACACATAGAGGGATACTCGTGATAGGAGGTGAACATAATCAGACCTCTTCCCACCTGGACACCTCTAACCCTAAGCCTCCCAGATGAACAGCTGCACAGAGGGCAGCACAGGTTTATATATCAGAGGTGAACTGGGCGGATGCCTAAAGAACCCTGAATCCGGGTAAAAGAGACTATGTACATTACTCCGTTCCACACAAGGTCTATTTATGAATAGACGACTTTCATATCACCAGAGAGCACACACATAAAATAAGTATGCAATAAGACACGTCAGGGTGTGTAAATATGCTTTCATAATTGCATGGCTCTAGGGTGTTGTTTGGCACGAGGCGCTTGCGCCGAGTTCTGTTAAACACCCAAGAGCCAAGTGCAATTATGAAAGCACATTTACACATCCCTGAAGTGTCTTATGGCACTTATAACACAGTGAGAAAAAAACAAGTCATTCCGGTCAACAAACAAATTAAAAACAACAAATTTAGAACTGAAAGGAAGCTGAAGTTATTTATGATTAAAATAGTCCCTGTAAACGGAGTGGGAGTAACTAGTAAATGGAGCTCAACTGAGCCACTACAGTAGGTAGGGACATACTGAAGAGTACAACCGAGCCCTTACACTGTGCAAACAGAGGCAAACATTTAATGCCCTGTTAATAACAGTGGAAGAAAACATCGCCAGTGAAGGTACAGTTCTGCACAGTTGTGCTGTTCTTCGGATGTTGGATTTTGTTGTCAGGAGTGATCTCAGCTATTTCTGCAGTGGCGTTCTTAGCGGGAGGGTTTGCTACGTTGCTGACTAGAGCTGCTGTGTTGAAACTGCAGCTGTGGTTTCCACTGGTTGTTTTCTTTTGGTGCTGATGTCACTTCCTTTGCCCAAATTGCCAAATTAATTCTGCTTGGGTGAAGTAGTCAGTCATTTCATACATTTTCTTTCCAGCATTGACAGCTACTGTCAGGTTCAGAAGTAGAGTGCAGTGTACTGATTTTCTGTTCTAGCTTGTGCTTAGGCTTTGGGCTATAAAGGAAGCACCAGAGTGTAATTATGCTTTCATAATTATACTCCTGTACTTCTCTCTCAGCCAATCAAACTGCTCAGTTTTTTCTCACTGTGTTATAAGGGAATGCATACAATCACCATCAGTGCTGTCTGATCATTCCCTATTAACACTCAAGCTGGATAGGGCGGGAGAATCCAGAGAAACACTCTGGAGATTTAACAATTTTCTGTTAAATATAAAGGATTTCAGGGAAATGATCACACATAGGATTACGCAAATCTTACAGGAGAATAGAGCCCAGGATATTTCAGAAAGTATATTGTGGGATACCCTTAAAACAGTGTTGAAAGGAGACATTATAAGATAATACAGGAAACAACAATAGGCCAGGTTAGACAGGCTACGACAGCAGCTCAAAGAGCTACAGGCACAGCATGTTGAGGGAGATACGGGGGCTCTACCCTTTCTGTAGGCCACGAAGGAACAGATACAGCAGATTTTAGATATACGTACAGAATATGCCCTTCAGTCACTGAGACAGAAGTACTATGATGGAGGACTGCGGGCACTCCACTTACTGGCCCATAGACTCAGACAACAATGGAAGCAATCCTCAATTCCCCAGATCAGACACCCAATAGGAAGGCATATGTTGTACTCCCCCATGCAGATCAAGAAAGCTTTCCATAACTTCTATCAGATGCTGTATACTCCCAAGCAGGAGGTGGATGGCTCAGCAATACAAGGTTTCCTGCAGGGACTTGAATTACCAAGACTCTCAGAAGCACAAAGGGAGATACTAGATGGCCCAATTAAAAGGGAAGAACTGGAAAGTGCTATTAACACACTAAAATCTTCTAAAAGCCCAGGACCCGACAGGTATACTGGGGAGTTTTATAAAATATTTCAAAAGGAGTTGCTTCCCACATTAAGGAGTGCATGTTGTGAGGTACAGGTAGGAGAACATGCCCCAGACACATGGAGCTATGCATATATAGCGAGTATCTTAAAACCAGAGAAAGATAGTACATCCTGTCATTCATACAGACCCATCTCAGTTCTCAATATAGACTATAAATTATTTTCTTCAATCTTAGCCAGAAGATTAGAGAATATACTCCCTGAGCTCATACATTTAGACCAGATGGGATATGTGCTGGGGAGACAAACACAAGACAATATAAAAAGGACTTTGTTATTGCTACATCACGCTGCTCAGTCGGATGCCTCCTTCCTTCTACTGAGCTTGGATGCTGAGAAGACGTTTGACTGAGTAGCTTAGCCTTTTTTGTGGGCAGTTCTGGAGAAGATGGGCATGTCTCGAGATTTTATTAATATAGTCTCTTTGCTCTACAGAGAACCAAAGGCATATATTAAAGTAAACAGCTCAATCTCTTCCCCGGTGATCCTTGGAAGGGGCACCAGACAGGGATGTCCTATGTCACCCTTGCTGCTCGCTCTATATCTGGAGCCCCTGGCCCAGGCCCTGAGGCAAGGTGAGCAGATAAGGGGAGTTGAGATAGGGGAAGACACTCACAAGTTGGCACTGTATGTAGATGATCTGCTCATTTATATGACAGAACCAGAGTGCTCCGGGGATGCTGTGGAGCACACCCACTGAAAAGTTGTGTCTGAGATCGGCTCCTCTCTTTGCGGCAATATAGTGCTAACATTCAATTATATTTTGTAAGAAAAATGTATTTTATTTGGCAGAGTTGTGTTCCTTGGATTCTCCTGCTTCACTAGATATCCTTTTTAAGCAATGAGACGTACAAATAAAGGCCCTGCGGAAGGCTCGAAGAATCAGCCTACTGAGGAGGAGAAACAGCAAGAAGCAGTAGCTGAATCAGTCTCGGAGAAGGAGCCCCCTTGGACGGCTCTACAGAAATCGATGAAGGCCATCGATGACAAAGCTGAATCTATCCTGACCAGATTCATGAAGCAGGATACCAAAATCAATACTGCAGTAAAAACTGCATCGATGGCAGAATCCCTGGCAACCAAAGAACTAGTTACAACATCTAAGCTGACACAAGAAAACGCCCAATTGCGCTACCGTCTTGAAGCACTGGAAAATTCCCAAAGAGCTTCCAACGTGCGCATTGTGGGTCTTCCAGAAAACTGTGAAGGAGTTGGCTTATTATACTTTCTTTAGGGATGGCTGCTGGGTGCTTTGGGACTGACTACGGAGATTAAAAAGGAGGATTTCATTTGGGCATATCAAATTTCCCCAAGATATGCGGCAGGTAACATCGATCTGCCTCATACAGCCCTGTTGGTTACTTCAGGCCCTGGTATTTGGGATAGACTCATGCAAGCAGCACGGGACTCAGATCGGCTATGTTTTCGGGGCACTATTATTCATCTCTTTCCCAATCTTTCGTATGCCACCAGGACTCACCACAAGAGATTCGATGGAGTCTGTGCAAAGTTACGGAGCTTAGGAGTAGCTCACTCCATGTTGATGCCGGCAAAGCTTCGGATGCAGTACAGGGGTCATATGTTTCAATACACGGATCCGGAGGAAGCTGGCAAGAAAGCGGAGGCCATCGCAAAGGAATTTAACCAGGCTGAACAACGGGAGCGAACTGATTCAGAAGATGAATCCACCTGAAAATGAGTGACTCTGTTTAATCTCTCTTCTTATTGTTTCCCACTAGATCCAGTGATAAATATGATCCTAATTATATGGTTAATATAACACCTTAAGGCTGATTAACATTGGTAGGATAATGGGTTAAGAAATATTAACTAATATTTTAAAGTACTGGCTTACCAAGATGTAATATGGAATGTTAAGTTTATATAACGGTTAAAAAACTTTCAACTTGGAAACAGCTAGTATCAGATTGCTGAACTATTATCCAGACTGCCACGTGGAGGGCCTGTGTGTTTTATAGGATTCAGGTCTCTTTAGTTTACACAGAGGAAATTGTGTTTGTTTTGTTTGGGGTGTTGTATTGCGGCATGGGGGGGGCCAATTCTCAAACACTTGCCACATGTTAAGGTCTCATGTTCGGATAGGGGATCATAGCAATGCAGGATGTTGTGTTATGCTGTCTAAGGGATTTTACATATTGAAATAGATCTCCCAGGATCTTGTGGGGTGCAGCTAATCTTGAATATTATTTTAGTATTTAGAATCAGATTAATAGTAATACTCCCATATCTGAAATAAAGATTGTTCAGATTAAAACAAACTGGTGCATTGAATGTATATTTTGCAATGTATTTCGAACTCTGACATGAGTGTACTGTATGCTGTTGTTTTATTTTGTAAAACAATAAAATATAATTACAAACAAAAAAAGAACCAGAGTGCTCCCTGCCCCCTTTGTGGGACCTTCTAAATAACTTTAGCAGAGTATCGGGGTATAGACTCACCCTCACAAAAACAGAGGCGCTTAGGGTGAACTACAGTATAAGCCATCTCCACGAACTCTGGAGAAATTACCATTTAGATGGAATCTGAAACATATTAAATATCTGGGAATAAAGATGGGACCCCTTCATTCAGATTTGTTTGAGCTAACTTACTCCCCGCTTCTGACCAAGATGGCAGCAGATTTGAAGAGGTGGTCAGCCATTCCGCTATCCTTCATCCAAAGGGTGGAGGCGGTGAGAATGGTCATCCTACCAAGGTTCCTCTATTTAGCCCAGACAATTCCTATGCACATAGCAGACGGATGGTACAGGAACACACATAGGAAGATATCCAAATTTATCTGGGCATCACAGAGACCTAGGATAAGACTCTCCATCCTACATCTGCCTAGGGAGAAAGGTGGTCTGGCACTCCCCTATTTTAGGGTGTATCAGCAGGCTGCTCAACTTCGAACTGTCATGTATTGGCTACATGAAGATTACCAGACCAGGTGGAAGACTCTGGAAAAAAAACAAATACAACTGAGAGATTTAAATAAGATCTTATTGACCTACCCTCCAGGAACAATTACAGAGAATATAGATAACCCATATACAGGTGCTAGTATTCAGAGCTGGCGGAGAGCACTGGCGTCCAGAGGCTTCTCCAAATGGAGACCCCTGCTATACTTCTTGCCTCATTTGGCTTGCTTTGAACCAGCTGGGATGGATGGAGGTTATCATAGATGGGACAGACTAGGATTACACTTAGTATATCAGTTTATTCCACAGGGATTAATACTGTCCTTGCCTGAACTAACCCAACAATATGGCATCTCCTATAAGGAGAGATTTAGACACTTTCAAGTCAGAGATTTCCTTAATACAATAATAGCCCAATTACGTGCGGACACCCCTCCTCCGCAGCTGCTAGATATTCTGATAAGGGCCCTAAGAAGAAGGCCATTGCACACACACCTGATCTCGACTTTTTATGTCGGCCTAAGGGAACTGGAGGAAGATACCCTAGATTCAGTACACCAGGCATGGGAAAAAGATTTAGGACTGCAAATACCTGCAAGGATGTGGCAGAAGTATATTCAAATAATACAGAGGGGCCCCAGCTCTAAACAATGTAAGAAATTCTCCTGGAAAGCTTCTGTTAGACTTTTCCATTCACCAGCACAGCAACAGAAATATATGGCGGGGGGGTAGGATGCTGGAGACAATCCGGCTACTCCCCAGCTTTACATGCCCATATATTTTGGAGCTGTCAGAAACTCTCCCCGTTCTTCGAGGACCTTCAGGGAGCATTACGGCAAATAATTTCCTGTTGTTTGGTGTACCAATAATAGGAGAGAAGATGCTCCTGGGGTTTACAGGCCTAGCAAGGTTAAAATACACCAGCATTTTACTGGGATGACCAGCATGTTTAAGTTTAAGTTTTAAATTTAAAAACTTATTAAAGTTGCACATCTTGTTGCTTGTTGTTTAAAAATTAAAACAAAAGGGGCCTATATGGGCATAGTGGAGATGGGGAGCTATCCCATTCTTAAAAACAGAACCTTTTGAAAAGTAAACTTGAACAATATAAAATAGGAGGTTGCTTTGTAAAAGTGCAGTCAAATAATTTTATGCTGTATCAACTTATCGAATTTATAAGGACTCATAAAACACTAGTTGTGTTAAGGGGTGCTTTGCACCTAGGTGATTATTGAGTTATTATTATCGTTTCTAGTCCATAAGCATGCTGCAATTGGTCTTTTCTTGGACTCTATCTAGATATTTACTTAAAAGTAAAGAGTATTGAGACCCCTCATTATGAGGTAACTACAGAGATAGTGCATAAATCCTGTATTAACATTACTATAATGAATCTATTTGAGATTACTCTCACTCGAATGTAATGTTTTCTTGTGATGTACACAATGGAAAAAGATAAAAATAAAGTATAAAAAAAAAGACAAATCATTTCCCCCTCTCTGACCTTGGGGCCCCTATTATTTTTTGTAGCAGATCATCCTCTAGAATGTAGGGATCGCACAACTAAAAAATTCTTATCCATTGCCCTCCTGATGGCAAAAAAGTCTATTACAAGACTTTGGTTATCTGCTAACCCCCCCCCCACCTTAGGTATGTGGGAGGATATTATGACAGATATTTATAAAATGGAAAGGATTACCGCCACCCTTAATAAACGCCAGGAAAAATTTGAAATTTTCTGGAGGAAGTGAGTGTTATATATCTCCCAAATAAGGCAGGATATTACTTTATAGGGGAATTAAGACCTAACATGTTGCAAGAAACAGTATACCAGGTCGGTTCAAGTAGACCTAGAACACATTCAACTAGTAACATCTTGGAAAAGAAGGTATAAAGGCAAGGATGCAATGAAATTATGCCAAACATAGGAATCAGGGGGGACCTACTGTTGTTCAGACCCCAATATATTTATATCAATATATAATTATATATGAATTAAGCAGTCATTCTAATTTAATCACTTTTCTGTCCATTACAACAAAGCAAGGAATGGTGTGTACTACTGCATTATATTTGTAAATAGTTTAGTAGATATATTTGTTCATATGTCTAATATAAGTATGTACGAGGTTGTATCAATTTATTGCAAAAACTTAAATAAAGAGTGAAAGTTTAAAAAAAAAGCTTAGAGTCACTGTGTATCTGTGCAGGACTACGTTCAGGAGTTGAGGGAAGGCATGGTGTGTTTCTGGAGATTATAGGACGGTGCTTGAAAAATCAGTTATGAGCACAACTGTGAAAGTGGAACAAGATCTGCATGCTCCTGCAGTTTATTAGAGCCGCTTCAACTCCCGAATGGAACAAAATGTTTCTTACGAAATGAGCTGAGAATAAGACGCTTGTCTGCTTGGAAGAAAAAACTAGAAATTCAGTACTAAACTAATCAGTACCTCTGTCAACCTTCAGTTTCCTTCGGCTCATAGAGTGAAACTTGATCCAGTTCCAAGAGTGACAGGTATGTTGATTTTTTTTGTAATTTATATTTTATTAATTTCTGTAATACAGAGCATTACATTCCATTACGAACAGGAAGACATTCAGATATTGAGCTGATAAATTACATTTTTACAGTAACCTCTACCATTATGCCCCTGAACAGTGTCATCCCAAGTGGGGGATTAACTAATAAACATTACCCCAAATAAGTCCTGATGATAAAACTATGCTTATAGCACTTAGTAATGTCCAGATTCTATAATTATAGATGTCTGAAAAGGTATATGCAGCCATGGGCAGGGATGATAAAATTAAAATGCAACCACATCGTACACCCTATCAAAGGGTCAAACATCCCCTTCTATAGTCGGTAATGCATTATTACTATAAAGTAATGCCTCCCGCACATATCCATGCCTCGGATAAGTAGAATACAAAACATTATAATTTTGAAACATGTACACCTAGTACAGCTATTATCAGAATAACTGAATGAGATTCTATCCCCACTCCCCAGACATAGGTGGCAATAAGGGAGAAAACAGCATGCTAAACTAACGTTTATGTTGTAACTTCCCCACCTCAATCCATCTCCTTATAATAAATCCCTAAACATAATGTAACTGCATATTATTCTGTAAACAGAGGATGTCTTAGTAAGGAAGCCCAAATTCTAATAACTGTATATTTAAATCTTTAAATAGCAACGTTCTCTCCCCCCTCCCCACCTTACTAAACATATAACTATCACAGAGTTCAAATAGCCTGGTCTTCCTCAGAATCAGATGCTTCTTTTCAAACAGTAAACTGTTCTTCTATTTTGTCTATCAGTTTAGCAGCTTTCACAGGCTCTGAAAATGGATACATTTTACCTCCATACACAATCCGTATAATAGTGTATGGTGGAACGTCGTTCTCCACCGAAATCCATCGTTGTCGAAACCTTGTAGTCACACACTAGTGATGTTCGCAGTGCAGCAGAATTATTTTTTTCTACTGCACTGCGAACGTCACACTGAGTCCTCGAGCAGTATTTGACAGTTAGGGCTCACTCCATAGACAGAACACATAGCAAAAGCAGTAATGTCGGCGGCAGTACTAATGTTTAGCGTTAAAACGTTCAAAATGTAAAGTTCTTAAACAGTTAATATGTCAAGCGTGAAAATGTTCAAAATGTAAAGTTCTTTTTTTCCTTCTAGTAACCCAAAATGTTTTGAAGCAGAAACATGCTGTACTGATTTTTTTTTTCCCACAAAAACAATGTCCCACCATACACTATAAAGGAAAGTGCATGGGGAACAGTTGACAACAGGGCATCTTTCACCTCGTTGGCACTATGATGACGGATTACCTCTCGAGCTGCGCTCTCGAGGTAATCTGTCGTCATAGTGCCAACATGGTAAAAGAATAGCCCTGTTGTCAACATTCTATACCTATATATATGTAGCCAGTATCAGGAGCACATGGTGAACCCCCAGGGCCCGCAACTACCCCTGAATGCCATTGAACCTTTTCCTGCGCATCCTCGTCGCGTAACTCAAATCAGGAAATGGGTGAATTCTGCTATCATTCCAGAATAGAGGGTTTAGCATTTTGGCTTGCCGTGAAAGTCTATCCCTCTCCGCAATAGTGCGAAACTCCAGCATGAAAGTTATTGGTAGCGCTCTTTCTGTTGTGGCCTTGTGTATGTTGCCACGTGGGTTTATCTGATGGGCCTGGTCACTTTGAACGGGAAGTCCATGTTTAAAAGTTACTACAGCCAAGTTTGTAAAAAAGGTAAAGGATGTTCCCCTTCCGATTCTTCTGGTAGTCCCAGAAGATGAATATGAGTGGCCCGGGCCACAGTCTTTATATTTTCCAAACATCTGTGTAGACGCCTGTTTTCCTTGGTGAGCCCTGGCACTACCATGAGGGCTTTGTCAGCTTTCCAAGTCGCACCTTTAGTGTCCTCAGCGACAAAATCCACCTTAGAGTGGAGTTGCTTGAGTTCGGATCCAAATTCTTCTATTTTGCAATCGAGCCCTTGGATCACTCACAAAAGTGCTGCATTTGAAAGTTGGGGCTCCTCCTGATCAGATGCCTCAAGATATGAGTCCTAACCACCACCCACGCTAGTGATCTTCTGGTGGGTTCCTTCTGCAGCTGCCCCTACTTTATTTGTTCGACCCATGATTGTTACACCAAAGGTCGCACAGCCAAAATCTCTAGTTCGCTAGGTAGTTCAAATGGAGATCTCTTGTTCAATATCTGTCAACTTAGGTTTTTACATTTTTAAATTTAAATGTAATGCTAAAATAGACTCCTAGGCATGGAGCTGTGTTGGGAAGCTGCTCATAGTTCGACTGCTAGCCAGGCCCCCAGTATGTTGATTTTTCATAGTGTCTCAAGAACTCATTATCTTGTAGATTCCAGTGTACTGTATGAAAGAAGACTGCAGAGGATTATTCAAGCCACTACAGCAACTCCGAGCTACACGGTACACACTTGAGTTAGCAAGGATTTGTACCTGCCTTCTGTGACAGTATTACGAGGGAGGACTGGTTTAGTTTTCTTCTTTTGAAAGAACAGATCCAGAAGCAAATGATTTGATACCTTCTGAAGCTTCTGGGGAAGGACTTTTGGTTGATCCGAAAGCTTAGGCACTTTGTGTCTTTTTGTAACATTGATGTTGGTCCAATAAAAGGTATCAAGCCATTTGCTTCTGGATCTGTTTTTACAAGGACCAACATGGCAACTAGATTAAATCTGTATGTCTTCTTTTGAAAGGTCATCTCACAAATATAGCTGCTTATATTCCAGTTATATGAATCAGACTAAAGACCACTTACAGCCATAGTTGGTTTTAGGCACCAGTGAACCCTGCAGTCACTGGTGGGGGGGCACCCTGCTTATGGGGGACTCCCAACCAAAGCAATTTATCTTACTAATTGTTAAATGTTTTTATCTTATTGTCTTCTTAGACAGCAACAAAAGGCTGCACAACTCCTTCTGATGTGGCACTATGATGTCATGAAATGCCTCACCAAACTATGATCCAGCCAATAGGAAGCAGATGGGCAGCAATGGCTGGGATGGGAGGAGCAGCCCCAAGGACTAACACTGCAGTCTCCCCTACAAAATATACCACTGGTTGTACTAAAACTAAAATGATGTGCATATGGGATATGGGCAAACATTTGGAATTGGGCCAAGTAGGGGGGCCCCATGACTTCACTAATCCTACTGGGGCCCCCCTGAAACCCTAACGTCCATCCTGCTTAGCAGACATGAGTGTCAGCCACCGTAACTGGCTGCCAATGTATTTTCACCTAATGAGCTTTTTCTGGTGGTCCCATAACTGTGAAAAAACTGCTCATAAAATGAATAATAAATCCAACCTTTCCGTCTGTTTGGTCTGACAGAGATGATCCTTCTCCTTCACGTCTCAAATGGCAACTGAAGCCAGCAGCAGTATCCCTCATGTGCCCTATTTTTCAAAAGGATCTGTCCCATTCTGTACCTATGAAAAAACATTATCTAAAAACTAGAGCCCCTATGAACATACGAAAGAAGCCAACAGATAAAGGCCTTGTCGGTCTATCATGTCTGCTCGATCGTTCAGCTTGTGGTCAGTATCACAGCTTACTCTTACAATTCCATCATATAGTAACTGAATATGATAAGGATACTCACAATGTATCAGCATTCTGTAAAACTTTTTTTCCCCTCCGTAAGTCATCTGCCACACTATCTTTACTTTGTTGTATAAAATATAAACTTCACCAATTTCTATTATTGTTGGCCATTAGCAATGCTGGCTTCAGAACAATGCACAGTACCTTATGAAAGTCATTATTGAAGTTACACTGCTGCCTCATCAGTTGTTAAGAGTTTCATTAAATCTTACATTTTCTCAGCAAGTTTTACTTCATATGAATAGAGACAGATGAACAGTTTGATATTTACACTTGTCTTTAAGTATCTGAAACCACAGACACCGGTATAAGGGGCTTGGGGGGTTATAGCATGCACAGTGGGAAGGTCATGTCAAATGAATCTAACTGATTTCTTTGACTCGGTGACCAAAGTGGTAGACCAGGGAGGGGCTGTGGATATGACCTACCCAGACTTTAGAAAGGCATTTGACACAGTCCCACTCAAAAGATTAATAAACAAATTAGCCAGCCTGGGAGTGGGTCCCAGGGTGGTAGTCCGGGTAAAACATTGGCTTGACAACAGGACACAGAAGGTAATAGTAAACAGAGTCCACTCTGAAGAAAAGGGGTTACTAGAGGGGTACCGCAGGGTTCAGTACTGGGTCCAGTCCTTTTTTTTTTTTTGTAATTTATTTTAGTAGAATTTCATCAATTTCACATGCAAAATTCTACCAAAGATAGGCAGAATCACCACAAGATGATACCACATTCACATTGTTATTACAGGTTAGATGGTACACTATCCTTCTTTTAACCACATTGGGGAGTAAGCATATTTTCAATCACAACTTTCCACTCAAATTGGAGCATAGTGCAGCCAATGCTATCTTATGTTAATACAGTAGACATTTATGCAGGCTATGCTTACCAGGCCAATCTAAGCCTGTCTTAATGTTCTATGGTGTAAAGAACTTACTAATTTGTCCTTTGATAAAGCTACTCCTCCACAGCAAACACATGAAAATTACTTTTATGTTAACTAAACAGTTCACTTAACATGAAGATAGAACCTTAGCTCCCTTACATTGAGCATCTACCTAGTGGTATTATATAAACAAGCAGTATGTGGGTGTACAATGGCATTTCTCGTGCTTTTATTTATTCAGCTACTTCACAATAATAATCCCCATCTTATATCGCACACTCTAACTTCCCTTTAACACTCCTGAACTTATATAGATCAATTACCACCATAGTACTCAAGTTTAAACATATTTTAAAATATATTCAAGCACCCAAACAATATTTTAAGAGGTAGGTGAGATACATTGGATCTTAGCTTACTTCGACAGTTCTGGATAGAAACACAAGGTTCACAGTTCAGTAAGGCCTCAGATCCTCGAGTTAGCTGATGCCAGACAGATTCTTAAAGATCTTAAGAGCAACGATATGTCCCCAGAGTACTTACAGTTCAGTCACCGGTTTCTACCAGTTCATCATCCGAGTCGGAATTGTCCCGGTTCTGGACTTCCACCCATGAGTGAACTTTGGCAATACAGGCCCTGCTGCCTTGGAATCCATAAATACATACATCTTCTGATGCAAGGTGAACTGAAGTCGCGCTGTCGAAACCCAAACAATAAGGAATGTCCATTTCTCTCAATTTCTGGGTCACACCATCAAAGGCTTTTCTCCGGTTTTGTGTCGCAAAGGAGTAGTCAGGGGGGGAAAAGTATTCTGGCGCCTTCATATTCAGTTCTTCCTCCTTGTTCCCTTACCGCCTTTAGGATCTTGTCCCTCATGTTAGAAGATTGAGTCACCATCAACATGGTGCGCGGGCCTTCCTCCAGGTTGTGAGCCCATCTAGGGGTGATTCGGTACGCCTTCACAACTGCTGGAGCGAACCCCAATCCCAAGGTCTCTGGAATACATCTCTCCAGGAAACTGACCGGATCGTCCTCCTCTGATCCTTCTGGTATTCCGAGAACTCGGATATTGGGTGCCCTGATAGAATTCTCTAGCTGTTTGATTCTGGCCTTCAGGAGACTTTGCTCCTTCAGTGAATTCACCACTGCTGTTAGAGCTTTGCCCGATGTCCGATTTGACTCTTCCATTACTGGATTCATTGCCTCTACAGTAGATTCTACCTTTACCAGACGTTCTGTGTAAGAATCAAATTTCTTGCCCAGTAGCTGAATAGATCTGGTTAGGGCATTCACTGCTATTTGTAGTGATTCCAGGGACGCTGGAGAGTTGTGTGTGTTATTCTGCTGGAGTATGGGCCCTTGAGCTGACGATGGCCCCACTGCCATTTAATCCTGTTTTGGGGTATTTTGTGTTCGACCCATCATTCGAAAATAAGTATTTCCCAATTTTAGACATTAGTAGCTTTAGTAGAGTCTTTAAATATCACAAAATCTCCTATTAAGTTTCCTGTTTTTTAAGTTTTGGCTTTCGCTGTGGAGGAGCTCACCAAGGGACGTCTTCCATGATGGTCTGCTAGCTCTGACCCCCAGGTCCAGTCCTTTTTAATGTCTTTATAAGTGACATTGAAGAGGGACTGGAAGGAAAAGTATGCCTCTTTGCAGATGACACAATGATCTGCAACAGGGTTGATACACAAGGAGGCATGGAAAGGATGAGAAGGGACTTGGCAAGGTTGGAGGAATGGTCAGAAGTATGGCAGCTTGGATTCAATGCAAAGAAGTGCAAAATAATGCACCTGGGAAACAAAAACCCAGGGGAAGAGTACACGATGGGGGGGAAGTAGTAACAACAACAAAAATGGAAAAGGACCAGGGGGTAATCATATCAGATGGCCTTAAGGTTGGCAAGCAATGTGAGAAGGCAGTAGGGAGGGCTGGGGGGATACTGGGATGTATAGGGAGAGGCATTACCAGCAGAAAACAGGAAGTCGTTATCCCTCTATACAGACAGTTGGTGAGACCCCATCTGGAGCACTGCCTCCAGTTCTGGAGACCACATCTCTGCAAGGACATTGACAGGACAGAGACAGTCCAGAGGAGGGCAACTAAAATGGTGCAGGGTCTGCAAGAGAAGCCATATGAGGAGAGACTAAAGGAGCTTAATATGTATACCCTTGAGGAAAGGATGGAGAGGGGGGACATGATAGAAACTTTTAAGTACCTCAGTGGAATCAACAAAGTCCAAGAGGGTAGCATCTTTCAGAAAAAGAGATGTGCAAGAACAAGGGGACACAATTTGAAGATAAAGGGGGGATGGTTCAACCGTTCTGGGGCAATGTAAGGAAGTATTTTTTCACAGAGAGGGTGGTGGACGCATGGAACAGCCTTCCTGTGGAGGCTGTGGGGTCTAAAACTGTGGGAAAATTCAAGAATGCATGGGACATACATAAGGCAATTCTAGTGGGGATAGGAGGAAGTAGGCTGTTGGTTCACTAGGATCTGCAGCTTATCCAGTAGGTTGGGAAATGGGCAGACTAGGTGGGCCAAGCTGTCCTTATCTGCCGTCAAAGTCTATGTTTCTATGAAAAATAATTGTTTATTTATTTAGTTTTTTTTCTTCCTGCCATTTTTATGTTAAAAACATGGCACTCCAGAGGGCTCCAGGTAGATGGTAGAAGCAGGGGCAGATACCATAAGTGTCTCCCAATGATGCAGTGCTTAGAAGGCTGGGGGGGATAAAGTACAATTTAAAAAATATATATGGCACTGTTTATGGGCAGTTTTCTCCCTATCTGAAAGGGCTAATAACAAATGTTATACATAGTTGGAAAGCCGTGCCTCTCATACAGTGTGTGTTTCTAGTTCTTACTGCTGCAGAGATAATGGCTTGCAAACCATTGCCATGTTTAACATAAAAGTCGTAATGAGTTATATGTCTATATGTATAGTTGCTGGGCCTCTTACAGTTTTATCCTTTCCTGCATGTATATGCAGGAGATGGAGGGGGGATTGGTGTTCAGCCTCCCCATTCCTGGACTCCACCTAGTACATGACAGTCTGCTGGGGGATGGGTGGCCTTCTCACCAGGTCTTTCTCCCTCTACCCCTGTTTTGGAGAGTGGACTGGGGGGGCAGTGGGGACTAGAAGGGTAGGACAGACCTGGGCCCACCCTGTTGACAAGGCCTCAGCTAGGTGCAGAGAGGAAAAGGTGAGGGCCTAAAAGGGCTTGCAAGTAACCCCAAGACCCTCTTTCCTGCTCCTTCCCACGCAGAACTAATCAACCTTCCTTCTCGGTGCGATCATCTTAACTTGCTCATCTCCTCTGGTGGCTCAGGTATGCTTGGCAAGTCAGAGAAGTGGTAGGGACTGTTGAGGTTTGGAGGCTGTCACCTGCTTAGCTGGCGCAGACTGCATTCCATGTGGTTGAAATCTTGTGCCTTTTTGCCATCTGGCAGCCAGCTAATATAGGACTGGTGTGGAGTATATGTTACACACGGGAAATGGCTGTACTCATCAGTAGTAGCACATGCAATTAGGATGCTGACTGGGTTGAGCAGGTGGGCTCACCAGACAGTTTAAGTCCTGAGTTCAAGCTGGCCAGCCAGTGCAGCAGTAGCGCTACCACTTGCGATGCTGGCAACCCAGGTTTGGACACAAGCCCAGAGAGTAAGAGGGCTGGCTGGGGGAGAAGACTTGAGCTTCCATGAACTGCTCACCTTCTCCGGGGAGGGAGGAGAGACAAGGCTCGGAGCTTGACTGACCTTGGGCCTCAGCCCGAGGTACAGCAAGCACTCAGCCACGGGGGGGTGGGGTGGATGATGAATGTCGGTGGGTCCCCCCTTGACATCAGGGTGCACGTCACGCCCAGAGAAGAAAAATGTCTCCCTGCATTCCGAGAAGATGGAGCACCAGCACAGACTCCCAATGTCCCCTGTCTGTCCCGACCGGTAGCCCTGATGAAATCTAAGTGTTCGGAGTGTACGGGCCCTACCTTGTCCCTGCCTGTGGGGGATACCAAGACTACATGGGGGGACTACCGCAGGCTCCAGGCAGGAAGGAACAGGAGTCCCCCCCAGTCGTCTTCCGATGGGGTGGAGCGCAGGGAGCTGGGGCAGCAGCATAAATAGAAAGTGAAAAAATAAAGTCCTCAGCTCAGAGGGCCACACAGGTGAATCTCTACCTCCTAGGAGGCACAGGTGGGGTGGTTGGGGCCTTTGTTTACGGATGCTTGGGCTGGGTTAGCATTACGTGGTCTTTCGCATCAGGAGGGAGTTTCTAGGCCAGGCTGGTTTGGTATTATACTGAAGATAGATAATAATCACATAGGGCTTTATTAGCACTTTACAGTTCCTTGGTCTGTAAAACTAGCTGCAGTGACTCCATGTGACTTGACCTGGCCTTAGCTGGGCTTTAGGCGTTAGTGTGCTGGTGCAGGTCTCTAGGTCAGGCTGCTCCTTTAGAGAAGTTTAGTGTTTTGCAATTGGAAACAAGGGAACTTGGACTGTATATACAGGTTTTTTTTTGTTGTTTTTTTTCGCTATAAAGTATTTTGTCTATATTGGCTGGTCCATTGCATTAGGGAACAAGACATCACGTGGCAGGGTCTGGCCCAGAAGGGTTGTTAGCACTGGTGTGTTGGGGAGGCTTTCCCAGCCAGGCTGGCTTTATGCTGAATAAAATATAAGCTTAGGCTCGGTTTAGAAATCTTTCCATTGTTTGGCCTGTAGAACGGCCTTACTCTCTGCTCTGCTACTAGTTACTTTTTATAAACAAAAGAAAAAAAAAAAAAGGGCTGCAGTTTTAGAACTTTACAGGCTAGCCTCGAGAGTCAGTTAAGGTTATATTAGGCAGGGTCTTCATCTCCTGTAGTAGATATTAGGCCCTTGCCAGTTCCCCCTCTTTCCCCCCAACCTCTTCCTCTTCCACTTTTCCTCCTCAGTGACCGTTAGCTACTCCTTGCCTCTCTTCCTTAAAGCACTTGTACTCTGCCCTGAGCCAGTTCTAGGTACTGTATATTATTGCACTTTGAATGTTATGGTGCATTATTTGTGTAACCCCCCTACAAATGGGGGTTCCCAAAAAGTCCTCCTTGAGCTTGCCTAAATGCTCACTGTCAGGCTGGTGACCTGCGTTTTAGCAGTTTAAATGTGATTACCAGAGCCTGTATAGCCTCTGTGTACTACCTCTTTAAAAGCTGCCTGATTGCAGCGTAAGTAATCTGAGAGGGAGCTCTGTTGAAAGATGTAACTATTTGCTGAAAATCATTTAGCGTGATAATCATAATGTAGTTTGTCTAACATGCTTTCTTTACAGCAAGAACTGTTTTGTTTATCTCCACTATCTCAGTCCTGGACTGCAAATTGGACCAATCAGTTCTGGTGGGACCTAAAATGTAGCTGGACTACAGGAGCTGTCTGAATTCAAAATCTGTAGGAACTGTAGTTTGGGGCTTTTTTGTACCTTTTTTGCAACTGAAGGGGGAGCTGTTGCTTTGACTGACAGCCAAGTCAGCCTATCAAGCCTTTTGGATCTTGGGGAAATCCCACACTGCTTGCAATTTTCAGTTAGTTCTGAGCTGGGAAGTGAAATGAGATGAGCTGAAGTGATTCTGAGCAGCAATCCTGAGTGGATTCACATGGGAGAACTGTGAAAAGGCTGAGTTTTTGACTTGCATGTCTGCCTGCTGCTCCTTAGAGGGAGGGAAGAGAATAATTTTGGACTAAATCCAAGTTTGTGTGACTAAAGTAAGCTACTGAAGTGGGCCAGGCTCAACCTGAAGAAGACTGAAGATTTTGCTGAATGTGATCGGCCTGTCAGGAGTTCCAGCTACCCCTAAGCTCCCTGTGTGTGCAGAAACTTTGCGACTATGACCGGGGGACGCCTTGCCTGGTACAGTAGAATTCCCTTACATGTAAATGTGTTATTTGCTGCTAGTCGGTCATGTGTGAACTGTGTTCTGCTTGCTGGAAGCTGTATCCAGACGAAAATGGACTGCATCCGAATTTGTCTCCATGCGGTCTGGGCCTTGCCAGACTGGCCCAGCCAAACTACCCGCTGCACAGAGAAGCCATCAACAAGAGACCTGCCTGGGGATCAGCCCCCTGCTCCACGCTTGAACAGGAATGACGCCTCTGCGACTCGTGTGGGCTCTGTTTCTCCTGGCATTCCAGATTAACCACCTGCAGTCTCAAGTTTTGTCCAGCCTGTGTCCAGTCTTGGATATCGTGAGTAAATAACAGGGTAGCTCCCTGCAACAACACCTTAATCTGAGTGTGTCATCTGATTGTCTTGTTGTTTTATTTCTTTATGAACTGAGCCCTCTGGCTCCAGATTACTAATATTGTGTACTGTGCATGTTGTGTTTTCCATCACAGGGTCCCAACCAGCTGCAACCCCGGGCAACAGTCCTGGCTAGCCCATCTCTTCTCCACCTGGGTACCCAGAGGTGTGACTGTGTGGGGGGACTCAAAGCACATGCATAACTGCTTGATTGATATAACCTTTAAACTAATTAACCTGATTTTGCCCCTTCCTTGTTCAAGTCTCCTGAATAAATCAGTTCTAACTTTTTCTGCATGTAATCTGACTGTGGTTCCAGTTTGTGCTCAAAGTACTGTACCGTTGCTATTTGCTGTGCATAACCTTGTTTTACAGGGGTTCCCCAGGGTCGAGCCAGAGGAACCAGCCCTGGTGGTAAGTGCACACAGTGTGGGTACTTGTGTGGTGTACCAGGGGGTATTGTGAAAGTGTTTATCGTACAGCATTCAGGCCACTAGAGGGGAAAGAGTGGGGTTACAGTGTCCCGGAGGGCTATGCCCAGATTAGCTTGACCACTACCAACCCTGACCTCCAGGTGGAGGCACCCGTTTCAGAACTCAGGCCCCTTAACCTGCTACTAGCCAAGCAGGCAGAGGTAGCAGCCCTTGGGATTGCGCCACCTAGGGGTTACATTTGTACTGCCTGTAGTGTTGTATTGTAAACTGTGGACTCCTATTTGTTTGGTATAATTTTAATACTTGTATCTGTCTGTACTTAGTCCTAACTGCTGCACTTCTGTCTACATGCTCCTACATACTGTTTAACAATGCACCCATCCATTGTATTGTCTCTGCATTCTTGTTGCCCCCGGTCGCACCGTGAGACAAGCAACTTGTTGTTCAATGTGCCCTCCTGGTGAAACATTTCAATAAATAAATAAAGAGATACCTTGGGCAGTGGAGGACCACAAAGTGAGTGAAACAGGCTACTAGAGAAACTGGAAAGGATGGCAGAGTGCCATGGTGCAGCCTGGTTACAGGCATGCCAAAAGATGCCACAATGTTATCTGCTACCAAACAGAAGGGACAGCATGGAGTCCAGATGTTGCCCCAGAGGCAAAACCAGAGTTAATGAAAAGAGTACACAAGTGCATTTTAGCATATTGGGAGATCTTCCTCATGTGAGGCCACACAGACCAGGCTGGGGCTGAACCCCGGGAATGAACCAGGTAAGGACCAACATGAAGGGGGCACACCTGAGGCAAGGGGGCACCATCTCCTTGACTCCCTACCAGTCAAGACAGGAGAGGTGTTTGGTTTTTTAACTTTATTCATTTTCACAATGAACAAACGCATGCAATCTTTGATTTGAAGTATAGGATGCAAGAATGACAATTATGGTAGGTAATGCGCAGCCCTGCACTCATTGTTACAACACTATGGGGAAAATGCCGTTTAAGTATCACTGTCCGATTAACTGATACTACTTCAGCCTTTGCAGCAAGACCATGAACAACCATTCCAACGATGGATATTGAAAATTCCACAGAATTCCTTTGAGAAAGATGGACCTGTGTCAATGACTAGGCCCAGTAGTCCATGTAATGATTAACCCATGACAGAGCGTGGGTCTATCAGGTATTAATGTATGGCTGGGGGGGCTCCAACCACCCAGCCATATGTTAATAGCTGATAGACCCACACTCTGGAGTGAGTTAATTCACTTGTAACATGGACAAGAAAAAGGGTTCGGCTCCCTGCGTAGAATGTGTTCTTGCCCATGTTAGAAGTAGTTAAGCATCATTTGTGGTGAAGTAATATTGCATTTCTAAGTCGGTGGTATACTTCTTCCATCTTCTGTTGGGGACAGTTCCTGATTTGATACAATTAGTAGTAGATAGTACAGTGAAAATAAATGATTACAAATTTGACCAGATGTTTTCTTCGTCGGATTCACACTGTTCAGATATCAGGAATTGCAGTATGCCTTCTTGCGATCTGTCTGTAAAATAACAGTAATTTCCGCCTCTTTCAGAATCATTAACTGTGTGAGCAGCTGCGGTACGCGGGGTGGCCTGAAAGGTTGCATACTTCATATACAAACACAAAGTGACAGAATAAGCTACACTTGCTGAAACGTTTTTGCTTCCCATATGTCTAAAAAACAGGTAGTTCTGTATGATAGTTCTACAATAAAAAAAATATGCGTGCTTCACAAGAAACTCTTTGACTGTGAACTGATATTGTTGGGAAACCTGTGTCTTGACCAGCCATGCTGTTCCATGTTTGATGAGGAAACGCTGCTTCTCTTGCCAGTACCTGTTTCGGAAAGATTCTGGCCTAATATGTGCTTTTTACAACAAAGTTAGGTGGCTAGTTTTACAACTGTGGCATTGGCAACTGTGACCTATAGAGCCATCTCTAATAAGCTGCCTTACTATATCTCCTGCTCTCTTCCCCTGAGTATAATTGGGAAATACGCGTTAAGAAGTTACTCAGCTATTACACTTAAAGTACCCAAAGCAAAATCCCGTTTCGGCAGGGCAGTCATAAGCTTCGTGCTACCTACCTTATGGAACGATCTACAAAAAAAACTCAAATTAAGCACTCTAATTGGTATAAATGCCTTC
This sequence comes from Neoceratodus forsteri, assembly GCA_016271365.2. NCBI lineage: Eukaryota > Metazoa > Chordata > Ceratodontiformes > Ceratodontidae > Neoceratodus > Neoceratodus forsteri. Next base: position 180,096,763 of record CM057459.1, read on the forward strand.
AAGATGCTTTATTTCCGTACAATCAGAGAAGTATGTAACTGCTTCACCCACTCAGACCCAGTACCGGTGTCTGCACTGGTATATAGCCACGCCTAGACCCAGTTTTAAGTACTGACCCCTCAGCTTGCTCCTCACCAGCCTAATTGTTCTCTCTCTTATCCTCCTGTCTTCTCAACACTAGGCCCATCCATCACCTTATTCTTCCTTTCCCAACCTCGGATAGGAGCTCACTACCCTGGGTTGTGACATCCTACCATGCCCCGTACTTTATAGCATTCAATCCCGGGGCTCACATACCTCCTTTTCTCCATCCACCTTCTCTACATCCTGTTTACCAACTCCTCTCTGTGCACCGTGCCCTCCTAGCCTTTCTCCCCTACCTCCTCCTTCCCCTACCTTCACCTCTACCTGGTGTATATTTTTATTTTATTTTTTTCTTCCGTTACTTCCTCCTGCAACCTTAGATAACCTGCTTTATCTTCCTATAGACACTTCTATGTATGTAAATATCGTGTAATCTGTACAATATCTGTATAATTCTATGTACATGTGAACTTCTTTTTCTTCCTCACTGTAAACAGTATTATCTGTATTGCCTTGTAAATACCTGTGTTGACCTGTATATACAATTGTTCATGGTCCACCCAGGTCCATCTTGCAAATGAGCTTCTGCTCAACGATGAACGCCTGGTTAAATAAAGACTTGATTGACTGATTAATTGATCAATTCTTGAACGGCTTGCAAAACCTGTCTACTGTGTGCAACGCTGTGATGGCAGAAGGTTCGCTTACAGTACAAGACAAATTCATATTTCTCTGCAAGTCCTCTTATAGCAGAACAAATATACTAGTAATTAACACAAAGATTAGTTTGTTATGGCTTACAAAAAAGATTCTTTATTTCTGCTGCGGCGCTGGTGTCCATTCAGGTGGGTGTGTGGGACGGAAGGAAGATAAAGACGGCTGCACACATTTACAAAGTACATAAATAAGCCCAAACAACACACACAAACTTGAAAATCTTTTTTTTTTACTACTGCTCAAAAGCTTCTAAAAACATTTTTTCTCCTGGACTACTCTTGGAAAGACTTATGTGAAGTTATTGCCGTTTCGAATTGTAAGCAATACAGTGTCCATATTGTGGCAACTCTCGGTACTTCACCATACATAAATTGTAACATGTCCATACATTAATTGAGATTTAATGTATGCAGATGCTGAGAACACCTGATGCTCTTTGTCCAATCACTCATAGCACTTTTTCTTGCCCATGTTACAAGATGACTTACTAAGTAGAGGACTACTTTCTTTCATCTGTTAGAGATACATCCCCACTTTTCTCCCAGCATCACATAACATGGGCCTGCTTTAGTCATATACCCATATTAGCACAAGTGATCAAATAGAGAAATCCTTTTATGGAAGAACTGTAACTATTATAATCCAAAACCAAGCCTCGCCACCAGATGGCAGCAAAGCTCGCAAGCTACAATTATTTATCAACAGCTGTGTTGCACTGTCAACTGTAATGTTGCATTAAATCAGGGGTTCTCAAATGGCGAGGCCAGCCTCCCAAGGGAGGCCCCAGCTTGTTCCAGGGTAGGCCAAGTCAAGTCTGAGAATATACAGTATTTCAATTTTAATTTTTGGCTGTTTTCTGTCAAAGGATAAAACAAATTAAATATGGATAATTGCAGGTGAGATTCTTTACTTATGCACAAATTTGTGACCAGAAGTCCCCATTGAGCCAGAGCTTGTTTATAGATATGTATTTATATGTAAATTAATGCCTGGGGAGGCATGCTGAGTCAAGGCTTGTTTCTACAATAGGTGTTTATATGCAAATTAGTGACTTGTAAAGGCACAGTGATCCGATGCATGTTTTCAGGTGTGACCTGAGGTAAGGGTACAGGAAGTTACCTAACTGCAGGGTAAGAAGAGGGGGAGAGATGAAATGGCTAGGTTAGTTGTTCCAGACAGAGGAAACGGAGTAACAAGGACCCCAGAGTCAGAAAAGTGGAGTGACAAATATAACCTGGGGTGCCGGGTCAGGGTAGAGAGCAATACGTTGAATAAAAAGAGAATATACGCGGTTAACTTTTATTAGTTTCACTTTATTCCTGGTGTACTGTGCAAAGTAGGATTTATTTTTTTCTGTGTGGAGGGCCAAGATTTTTTCCAAATTTGAGGGAGGCTCGAAATCTTTTCCATGGCTTGGGGGAGGCTCACTATCACAAAGTGTGAGAACTAATGCATTAAAAGATCAAAACAGCCAGACAAATTACGTTGTACTAATGATGTCTCTTATAACAAGCATTTGCCAATGCTGAATGTTTGCTTGCTGGCATTAGCAGTGGAAGTGCAGGAGTTAGACAGATGCATTATAGGAATGGCAGTGAAGTACTGAACTGATGCCAACTCCACCCCCACCCTGCAGAGATGGACAGGCATTGGGGTGTGCCTTTGGGTTGTCGCTCATAACGGTCACGACATTTCACCTCACCCTACCCTGCAGACTCTGACAAGTGTCGAGGTGTGGCTTGGGGTGTTTGGGCTTTACACTCACCTCATTCCATAAGAAAATACGCTGAAATGGGTGCAGTATAGGAGAATGTGGTGAACTCTGGGGCCAAAGAGTCTAAGGTGCACCTCAATGCCTGTCACTGGCTGCAGGGTTGGGAGGGTGAAATGGTGTGAGCATTACTGTCGATAATCCCAAGTCACATCCCTGACACCTGTCAGCCCCTACAGGGTAGGGAGTTATTTATGGTCAGAAACCCTAACATCCTGGGCATGTCTTGGTATTTCTACTAAGTTTTCAACATGGGCTTTTTGTGACCCCACCATATGAACAGTGGCACTATCAGTTTGTTATCCAAAAGGTGATTTTGCATGGTGACTGCGCCTTTTGGCACCACAGGTGCGAAAACACATTTCGAACAGGATGTGAAAAATGACAGCTGTAGTGTTCATGAGGAGGTGTAAAAATAATGGTACTGTTGAAAATCTGGAGTAAAAATTAAAAAAAAAACTGGGGAAGTCACGAGCGTGCGTACAAACAGCACACAGTCAGCTTGGAGCAATATTCAGCCAGTTAGCACACCATAATGGAGCATGCTAACTGAATGAATATGGGGCTATGTCAGTGCAGTGAATATGGCTGCACACAGGCCACAGGGGATAGTGCACCCAAAACAGTACAGTGCCAGGGGCCCTGTGGGCCATATTCAGCAAGAGTGTTCCCTGGGCAAGCATGACAGTAAGGACCCATTTGCATGCCTATTGTTTTTTCATATGCATGCATGCAGTAGCCCCCAGCACCAATAGAGGACAAGTGATGTAAGGAATCCCTGGCATCTAGTGGGCCCCCCTCCCCAGATTGCCTCTGTGAAATTGTACTACCAGAAGCCCTCCCTGGCATCTAGTGGACCCCCCTCCCTCCCTCATGATCCCCCCAATCGCCGACCAACCCTTCAAAATAGTATTAGTCACAATCCTCCATGGTGTCTAGTGGCCCGTGCCAATGGTTCACAACCACTTGTCACCCCCCCCGCCCAATCTGATCACCCGGTGAGAACCCTCCACACCCCCACCCTGATCACAGGTCATTCCATCCATGATGGTTAACTGGCACACCCATCTGGCTCACTTCCTTGCCCAATGGTCATCTGACATGCATAGAGAATGGTCATCTGACATGCATAGAGCACGATCGTGAGTACTGTGCTCGATCACACTCTGCATGTCAGACTGTGGCCACCGGAGGTGAGGGAATGGCTGTCCTGGCCAGTGACAAGGGGAGGAGGGTTGCAAGGTGAGGCGGTCCTCAGTAGGTGTCCGAGTGGGGGGGTGACATTTGGGGGGGGGGTCTGCACACAGAAAGTGGAAGTCCATTAGACAACAGTGAGAGCAACTGGTAATACTATTTTACAGAGGCAATCGGGGGTCCACTAGGTGCCATGGAGGACTATCAGTAATACTGTTTCACAGGGACAATCAGGAGGAGGCAGGTCCACTAGACTACAAAGAGTACACCTGCAATACATCTGCCCGGCATTCAGGGTGGGGGTGGGGTCACAGCCTCGGTGCATGGTTAGGGCCAGGTTTTTGGCAACATTAAACAGCACCGTGCTGGCAGCTGTTTAGTGCCACCAAAACCTCAGACTATACCACGCACCATTATGCATGTGGGGGTCCCACATTTGCATAGATACAGTGGTATCCTTAGGGGAATCATGCTGCCAGGTTTAGGCTCAGCAGTGCACTGGGGTGGAGAGAGATGGCATCGGGTTCCACTGCCACAGCAACCCCTGCAGTGGCCCAAGGGAGCTTGCTTGCTCTGCAGCATGTCGCTGTATGCTGCTGAGGCTACTCGATGGGCTAAGCCCTTGCCAGGAGAGGAGGGAGAAACCAGGGAGAAAAGCTTGGAGAAAAACCCATGAACTGTCTATAGAACAGCCTGGACTCCAAAACCACCCAAGCCCAACTGCACACTGATGCTAGCTCCTAGTACACCATAGTGAACTGCCTCGGGGGGAGGGAGACACCACCAAAGGAAAATCATGGGAGTTTTAGGTGGATGGACACCAGCAGGGGGAAAGGATGTCAGGGTTAACATACCAGAATAGGGCATATCCCTGCCAGGACATATCTGGGGAGGAAAAGCTCTGGGGGGGACGAGAACTTTGCTCCTCTTCTCACAAATCTGCAGTTCCCACTCCGTGAATAACACCTTCCTTTACAAAAAATTCAATCAATATCCACACACCAAGAAAAGCTTCTCTGAACTTAGTGCCTAGATACCATGACTAACATAGTCACTACAAGCAAACAGCAATTACAAGCACCTGATGAGGTTTTACCACACTGCAATCCGGACAGAGCAGCATACAGTTCAGACAGAACAGATACCATCAAGAGGTTCTAGAGAGGGGAGAATAACATATACCATCATGACATTCTAAAGGGGGTGTAAAGTTATGCATTTTTGGGGGTGAAGAATCCAGGGACAAATACTAGTTGAACAGCAGACAGATAACTAGGTTCAGAGGAAGACAAGCATTTGTTAATGCTGAATGGTTGTTTGCTGGCATTAGCAGTGGAAGTGCAGGAATTAGACAGATGCAATATAGGAATGGCAGTGAAGTATTGAACTGACGCCAGCTCCACCCCCACCCTGCAGAGATGGACAGGCATTGGGATGTGCCTTTGGGTCGTTGCCCATAACGGTCATGACATTTCACCTCACCCTATCCTGCAGACACTGACAAGTATTGAGGTGTGCCTTGGGGTGTTTGGGTTTTACATTCGCCTCATTTCATAAGGAAATACGCCGAAATGGGTGCAGTATAGAAGAATGGGATGAACTCTGGAGCCAAAGAGTCCAAGGCGCACCTCGTTGCTTGTCACTGGCTGCAGGGTGGGGTTGGGGGTGGAATGGCATGAGCATTACTGTCGACAATCCCAAGTCACATCCCTGACGTCATTCAGTCCCTACAGGGTAGGACGCTACGGTCGGAAACCCTAACGCCCTGGGCGTTTCTAAGTATTTTTACTCCAAGTTTTCAACATGGGCTTTTTGTGACACCAGCACATGAACAGTGACACTATGAGTTTGTTAGCGAAGGTGATTTTGCCACGGCAAATCGCCATTTGGCGCCACGAATCTTGGCTACATTTTGAATAGGATGTGAAAATGACAGCTGTACTGTTCACGAAGAGGTGTAAAAAAATGGTAATGTTTTGCTAGCCCATCGGCTCAGCGGTGGGATTTCAGCTTGTGACACTGGCGACCCGGGTTCGGGAATGGACTCGGTCGCTGAGACTGCCAGAGGGAGAAGGATGAAGCGTCCTGTGGACTGCTCTCCTTCTCTGGGAGGCTTAGGTTTCCCATCCGGTGTAGCGGACCCCTAGCAGAGGCTAGGGTACCACAAGCTACCGTCACGCAACAGATCTAGGGGTTGGGGTGGATGCTGGAGATCATTGCACGTCCCCGTCCCCCGTATACGGGGAAAAAAGCCTTCCCACATGTCTGCCGCCTCTGTGAAGCCTGCCTTTGGCTTCAGATTAGCCTCCCATCCGGCTCCCCAAAGATAGTTCCATTGACTGCAGTACCTGGCCAGTGCAGCAACCCCGCCCTCAGAGGGGCAAGTTGGGGGTTTCGAAGGGGAACTCAGTGGAGTAAGGTGGAGGCTAAAGGCACCATGACCAGGCGGATATCAGCAGCGGACAAGTAGGGAAAATAAAAGAGAAAATAGAAAATAAAAATGGTAATGTTGAAAATCTGGAGTAAAAATATAACAAAAACTGGTGAAATCACAAGTGTGCATAGAAACTGCACAACGCACACCTGCGATGTAATTATTTTGGGGATGTTTTACACCAGACTTTCAACATAGGCATTTTGGGACCTCCGCTCATGAACAATGTCACTGTGATTTTCTTAATCTGTCCTGAACACTGATTTCCCACAGCAACCGCGCTATTCTGCACCGGAAGTGCGAAAATACATTTCAGCCAGGATGTGAAAAATGACAGCTGTACTGTTCATAAGAAGGTGTGGAAAATGCCAATTTTGAAAATCTGGAGTGAAAATATTACCAATTTGTGACATTATGAGGGTGCGTGGAAACTGCGCAATGCACACTCGTAACACAATCATTTATGGGACTTTTGTCACCAAACTTTCAACATAGGCATTGAAAAGACCTCTGCTCATGAACAGTGTCACTGTGATTTTCTTAATCTGACCCGAACATTAATTTCGCACACCGACTGCGCCATTGTGCGTTACATGTGCGAAAACACATTTTGGGCGAGATGTGAAAAATGACTGCCATACTGTTCATAAGGAGGTGTGGTAAAATGGTAATGTTGAAAATCTGTAGTGAAAATATTAATAATTCTCAAAGTTACGAGCGTGTGTAGGAACTGCGCAACACATGCTCGTAAAAGTCATTTTGGGGAATTTTTTCACCAGATTTTCAACATAGGGTTTTTGGGGGCCTACCTCATGAACTGTGACACTACTGTTTCGTTAATCAGTCAGGAAAGGTGATTCCACGCAGTGACTGTGAAAATCACTTTTCGGGACCGAATAACAAAATGACAGTGACCAAGTTCATGAGGTGGGGTCCCAAGAACCCCATGTTGAAAATTTGGTGAAAAAACTCCCAAAAAATGGCCAAGATATCCACCTAAGTTGTAAAAACCCTATTTATGCCATTATACTGCTTACCGGCATTTCTCCAGTTTGAGGTCGGCTTTGAAGAGTGTAGACATGTTCCCAGTCCACTGAAGATTGTTGCACCGGGCTCCAGAGGTACGTATAGGGTGAGGGGTGTGTGGGGAGGCAAGGTGCACAGAGGGTGGGCGTGGGTTGGAGGAGGGGTCACGAGAGACCGCAAGGAACCGTTTTCTGTTTTTATAGATTTAAAAGCTAAACAGCAACATGGATGCTTTTGCAGCTGGGGTGGGCTCCAGCGTGCCACACCTGGATGTTTCTTTTTGGGGCTGGAGCCGACGGGGATTGGGCACATCTGTCGGCGATATGGTGTGCATAAGCTGAGGGGGATTGGGCACCCCCCTCGGCCCACAACAAATGGGGGGGGCACATCATGCCAACGGGGATTGGGCAACCTCATCTGCAAATGAACCGGGAAGGGGGCATGCCAACAGGGGGATTGGGCACCCCCCCGTCAGCTTTAAAAAAACTGTACACCACTGCATCTGAACTGCTGCCATAGACAGCTTGGACATTCATTGGTGCGGTGTGGCCACGCCTGCAAAAAGGATCAGAGCACTGGAAGCGGGGGTGGCACACCTACGAAAACTCATATGCTGGCACTATGTTTGTTGCACATGTGTGCAAGCAAACGTAATAAAAATGAAATGGAAAAACAAAAAAAAAAAAAAAAAAAGCCAGACAAACTTGTTATACCGACACAGTCTATAAGTAATAGTAACAGTAATTAAACTTTAAACATGGGTAAACATAGATCGCTAACTATTTGCTTGCCTTCCCACTGCTTTTAGAACCAGCTCTCAAGAAAAGGAGATAATGAAAAGAACTGATAGATTGCACTCCATAAAACCAAAGTTCAAGACTCAGGGTCTATCTTCCTCCACATCTGCCGATTGTCGTGGAGTAGTAAAATTCTTTATGAAATGGGTACAAGAAATCTAGTAATTTCGCTGGCCACTAGCTGTATGTTAATATTTCTAACATACAGGAAAAAGTACAGGCTATAATCTGAGCAGGGATTTTAGTAAGTAAGCCCAAAATAGAATGTTGAGAAAAAATAATGAGCCATCTTGATTTCTCACTAAAGCAACCAGAAACTGTAAGGTTAGTTCAAAGCTGAAAGAAAATGCTTTCTGGTTACTTTAGTGAGAAATCAATTAACCAGATTTCTTGTACCCATTTAATAAGTCAGCCTTTCCCTACTCGGCAGTACAATCACTCGCATGGCACACACAATCTGCCCTCCACCTAACAACCCGCTCCCTCGCTCTCAGAAACGGACTGCTTCTAGACCCACTCACACGCTGTAAGGCGAACAGCCGACCAGCTGATTTCCAACCTGCACGCTTGCTCTCTACTTAAAAATAGTTTAACGGAAAGCACAATCTGTCCTTCACCAGGCAACCCGCTCCCTCGCTGTCTTCACAAACCTACTGCTTCCACACCCACTCGCACACTGTGCAGTGAACAGCCAACTGGCTGATTTCCAACCCGCCCACACGCTCGCTGTCTACTTAAAAGCCCACACGCTCGCTCTCTACTAAAAATTTTGTTTTCCCCATGTACATCCCAAAACAATGTACTGGTCATCTGTACCTTGGAAAACAACATAATGCAACACTTTCAGTTTCCCAATGCCACTTTCGCATCAGGGTAACACAGAAAAAAAATGCAACTAAGGAAGCCTTAGCAGTTCAAAAGTCCTCAATTCAAAAAAAAAACAAAAAAAAAAACAGGCGGAGGAACTATTTTATTAAAAATGAAGACAAACATGGCCTGCTCAGTGGCGTGGAGGGCTGAGGTGTCATACCTTACCTCCTGCCACACCGGCGACCTGTGTTCACGGTGCAAGCAGGCCATCGGCAGCTGGCTGGGAAGGGAGAGGATCAAGCGTCCGGAAGACAGCTCTCCTCTCTCAGGGAGGGGGTAGGACGGAGTCCGCTGCATGCCTGACCCCTAGCGGAGGCTAGGAGTCGACACCGGTGGCTCACACTTTGGGGCGGTTACAGGGCAGTCGCCCAGTGTGTTGCATGCGGGAGCACGCGGCTCAGCCATTGGTGGCATTGCATATTGCTGAGCCATTCAGGAGGGGGGAAGAAAAATGGAAAATGGCCTCTAAGGCAGGATGATTGCCGGACACCGCAGGCCCTGTTCCCACGACTGGTGGCAGCCCCTTACACCGGATCCATGCCAGCGAGTTGAGGGGTATCCCCACTGCCCCACCATGGGGGGCAAGCCATGGAGGAAGCGCCGGGGGCAATGCTGCAAGTGGGAGATGGAGCTGAGCGCACTGGCAGAAAGGATCGCCATGGGGATGAAGGTGAAGAAACAGATTAACAGCAACAAAAAAAAAATTAAGACAAACATTAAACGTTTTCACTATTAAATACTATATATTTTAGCTATCACATACATCTGTATTTTTGATAGCCATTTCATAAGTGCAATAAGCCACTCCAGGGTGAGTGTTAGACCCTTTAACACACAGCTAGGAGGCTGAACTCACTTGGCCGGTGGTCTTGTGCCTCACTATGCCCCCTAGCCATGTGTTAAAAGTGTCTAATACACACCCTGTCATGGCTTATTGCTTACTTCTAATACTCTCCAGCTTCCGACCAGTGTCAGCAGGGTCATTGTAGATTAAAGTTTTCCCTACATATAAAATATTAAGTCTGGCAGATATTTGGAGGGCATGATTGACTCCAAGCTCCCATAGTCCTGCTCGCATTGCATCAAAACCTTGGCATCTCATTCATGTAACATAGCTGAGGTCAGCAAAATAGTGCAGAAAGGTTCCGTCCAGCAGGGTAAGAGAACCTGCAGATTCAGCTTTTTGCAAAATCAAATCTCGAACGTGCACGACTGTCGTTGACACCAAAACTGTCCAAGGAATATCTGGGTTATTAGGCTTTTGTCTTGGTGTGATGTGGTATGCCCGCTACGGAACAGTACAAAGAGCTCTCCTGATATCTAAAAGAGACCCAATATTAGGTGTAAAAACAAAAACAAAGTGCTGCATTAGCATAGAAACATAGAAGTTGATGGCAGATAAGGACTGCAAGGCCCATTCAGTCTGCCCATTTGTTTCTACCTTATAAATGTGCCATCGGCCTTTGCTCTGTCAATGGCCTACTTAGTCACACTCATCTGTATTGTTCCTTTATGCCTATCCCATCCTTGTTTGAAGCCCTGCACTGTATTCATATCCACCACTTCCTGAGGTAGGCTGTTCCATGCATCCACCACCGTTTCTGTGAAAAAAGAACTTTCTCACATTAACCCTTAATCGGCCTCCCTCTAATCTCATGCTGTGTCCTCTTGTCCTGCTATTTTTCTCATATTATACATAGATACATAGACAGTGTCGGCAGATAAGGGCCTATGGCCCATCCAGTCTGCCCATTTGAGCTTGTAAGTTCAGTTTATGTTTTCCAAGAAGTCTGTTGCCCTTTACCCCTGACCTCCAGAATTCCTTTATGTCTATCCCATGCATTCTTAAATCCCGTGATTGTTTCAGCCCCCACCACTTCTTCTGGCAGGGTGTTCCACTTGTCCACCACTCGTTCTGTGAAGAAATTCTTCCTCACGTTTCCTCTGAATCTTCCTCCCCTCCAACTTCATCCCATGCCCTACTGAAACATGTTAGACTCTTTCACCTTGTTAATGCCCTTAAGATGTTTGAATGTTTCAATCATATCACCTCTCTCTCTCTTTCCCTCCTTTGCTCTAGAGTATACATATTGAGCTCTGTTAATCTGTCCTCATATGTTTTCTGATACAGTCTCTGCACCATTTTGGTTGCCCTTCTCCGGACTGCCTCCATTTTGTTAATGTTCTTGTGCAGGTGCAGCCTCCAGTACTGCACGCAGTACTCCAGATGGGACCTAACCAGTGTCTTGTAAATAGGGATTATTACCTCACTCTTACGCCTTGTGATACCCCTACTAATACACCCCAACATCCCTCTAGCCTTACCTACTGCTTTAGTGGTCTGCTTGGATGATTTCAGGTAATTTATAATGATGATGCCCAAGTCTCTTTCTTCCTTGTGACTGCCAACAACTCCCCTCCCAACCTATGGGTAACTTCAGGGTTTCTCTTCCCTATGTGCTGATCTTGCACTTATTTGCGTTAAATCCCAGTTGCCACTCTTCCAACCATTTTGCCAGTTTATCCAGATCTGTTCTCATTCTGCCCACCCCATCTGGATCATCTACTCTGTTGCAGATCTTGGTGTTATCTGCAAACAGACAAACCTTACCCTCCAATCCATCTACAATGTCACTGATGAAGATATTGAAGAGGGATGGCTCTAGGATTGATCCCTGAGGTACCTCACTTGTGACTTGCATCTCTTCTAACTGAATACTGTTTACCACCACTCTTTGTATTCTGACCACCAACCGGTTTGCCATGCAGTTGACCAACCTCTGATCCACCCCGAGCCTACCCAGTTTATTGATCAATCTTCTATGTGAACGGTATTGAAAGCTTTGCTGAAGTCAAGGTAGGTGACATCAACTGCACCCCCTTGGTCCACCACTCTCTAGTTACCCAGTCAAAGAAATCTATGAGATTAGTTTGACAGGACCTTCCTGTTGTAAACACATGCTGTCTTGGATCCTGTGCTCCTTTGGATTCCAGGTTTTGCACTATCCTTTCCTTAAGGAGTGCCTCCATAATCTTGAATACTACTGAGGTAAGACTAACTGATCTGTAGTTCCCCATGCCTCCTCCCTGCTGCCACTCTTGTGGAACGGGATCACATGAGCCCTTCTCCAGTCTTCTGCCACCTCTCCTGTGCTCAGAGGCTCACTAAGCAGTTCTGATAATGGTTCTGCTAGGTCCACCCTTAGCTTCTTTAGTACCCTGGGATGTATGACATCCGGTTCTATTGCCTTGTCAACCCTGAGCTTCGTGAGCTCTTGTAGGACCCTCGCGTCCATGGTGCTGAGCTGTGGGTCATGCCCTACCTTCTCTTCAGTAAATACTGAGCAGAAGTATCTATTTAGAATAGATGCTTTTCCTTGGTCCTCCTCTACACACTTCCCCTTATTCCCTTTGATCTTAGCAATACCCTCTCTGGACTTTTTCCTTTCACTAATATATCTATAGAAAGTCTCGTCCCCTTCTTTTACTGTTCATGTTAATGTTTCCTTGGTTTCTTATCTTTTCTGCTACTGTTTTTGAGAACCAAAGTGGTTTCCTCCTTTTGCGCTTCCTTTTCTCACTAACACAATGGGATGTTGCTTCAAGTATTGCATCTTTAATGCTTGCCCACTTTGCCTGTACCCTTTCACCTGTATTTCTTTTTTCCAGGGCTAGCTTAACTCTGTTGGCCATCTTATCAAAGTCAGCTCCTCTGAAGTCCCATATTTTTGCCTTGGAATGGCATGATTTAGTTCTAGTTGCCAAATTGAACCATACCATAGCATGTGGTCTGAAAGTAAAACAAAATGGCATTATTAAATGCACGCTGAAAATAGAAAATAGTTAAAAATTGACGTTTTGACCTTAGGTCTTCTTCAGAAAATACTGTATAACAGAATATGTTCGCGCCTGATAATATTAACGCTATCTGATTTATAAACTTCTTTGCGCCTGAAAATATTCGCGGAACATTAAAGTAGCTTAGTGCATCAAACAGTAATACGCTCTGGTCCTCCTAAGCATTCAACCACTTATAGCTGTTTGATGAAAGAAACTGTTTACGGATACTGCCACTGTCGTGACAACTGAAGTTGACAGCTATTTTTTGTAGTGTGTGAGACCCGAACAGAGGCAAACACTGATCCACAATGGCGCCGCTCTGACTGATGCATGTCTTCAACTTGTGCTTTCAGTACCGAGCTGTCTCAGCCCTGTCCCCTAGTACCTGGGCTGACAGATTTACTGGTGCAGTATACAGTATTTAATAAAATGAATGCTGACTCACAACCCTGAGCATCTGTGCACATATAGTAATGATCCCTCTCTCTTTATCATACTATGTAGTGATGTGGCGGGGGGAGGGGGGTGAGTGAGCGGCTTTCTGTAATGTAAATGTAAACTTCTTTAAACATATTAATGCTCCCTTACTCTCACACTAAGTTGCTCACTCCTTGCCTTTCTCATTTGCCTATTCTGTACCTGGATTTGTACGGGTGTGGTTAAACCAGTGGATTTAAACAATACTTTGAACTCTCTACTGAGATCCCGACGTTGATTGCAGAAAATATTCGCAATCCTTTTATATTAGTGCATATTTTAAAACTGCAAACATAGCGAATATAAATGGAATGCAAACATTTCCTGGTGTACAGTATCTAAAAGAAAAAAAGCAAAGTTAGTGTAGAGGGGAGGTAAAATAAGGGATATATATATATGTGGGGAAAGAAAAAAGGGGGAGGCTGTGGAATAAGAAAGTGATAACTGGCAAGATAAAGAGAGAATCTGGAAAACAACAAGCTGATGATGGGAATGACAAGGTATAATAGCAGTGAATGAGCTAGAGAAGTCCCCAAGTGGGGACTAACTAACAGTGCCTAGTAAGAAAGCTTGTGTAGCCCAGGTGCCGTATGCCATTGAGCTACCACCCCTGCCTGCTGTCCCTGGTACATGTTAGGGGGTCTGGGTCCTGCTACAGTGACAACTGGGGGGTTGTTCCCAAAGATATAGATAATAGCATGGTACCTCCACCCAGAGTAAATTATAAGTGGACCCGGTATCCGCTTGGTACAGCCCCCTGGGATACTGTACCTCCCCACCTCCCCAACCAACCACTCTGCCCATTGAATCCCCAATAACCTTGATCCACCACAAACCATAAATCTCAGCAATAGGCAAATGCAATGAAACTCACAAACATAGCAGTTTCAAGAACAAACCCACAGTTTTATGTGGGGCCAAAGGCTAGTGAAGGGATAACGAGACAAAGGATGGCTGTGAAAGAAAAGAAGGTTGGTGAACTATTTAATGCAGTAATCATTTGGGCCCGCAGGCCAAACCCACCGCTTCTGGTACCAGTGCTACCAGATTGTTCTTAGGGGTGCCCACTAGGTGCAGGCCTGGTTGGTGCCGCGGGTTGGCCGGCTGATGGGGCCCTGAAAATATTTGCAAACTGTTTTGATTAAGAAACACAAATTCCCCTTTTTCCCTCTCCAGGAACCAGGTCCTGGTACTCATGGTTTGTTGATCTTAGGTGCCTGTAGTTTGGAGCTCCCTGGTCAATACAGCACAGGGTAATAGATGGCCAGCCTTGGCTCCTCAGCAGGATGGAAACCTGCTTGAGGATCTTGCAGCTGGTCACCTTAATTGCAGTTCTGGCCCCTTGTCACCTTCAGCCATATCTGGCCCATTGCAGAGCTCTGTGGCAGGACAACACTAGCCCCAGAAGGCCCAGACCCAGGAGCGGTTCCACAGACTGGCTTCTCCAATGGATCCCAGGTGCCCTAGCAGCCCAGCAAGAGTCGGTGACCTCCTGCAACAGTGAGTCCCACTTGGAAGGAGTTAGTAGGTTCCCTCCCTGGCTCTGGGTGAGAACTCCCAAATGGTGGGGGTCCTCCTGCATTCCCTGCACTGAGATTGACCTACCTGGTTCTGCCCCCTTGCAGGGTTCTCAGCATTCTGGAGGGAATAGTTATAAGCATGACTCTTTCTTCTCTCGCTCCTTTTCTACCTATCTTCCCACCCACCCCCACCCCCATCTTCTGTCATACACTCCCACCACACCCACTATCTTCTCTCCCCATTGTCATTGCCCAATTCTACCCTGGCAGGGTTCTCAGCACCCTGGAGTGGTTCAGTTCTAGACATTACTTGCCCATTCCCTAACCAACCCCCAACTCCTGTTTCCTCCATTATACCCCTGGCACTTAATTAGGTAGCCCTACTACCTACATGCACTGTTTTAAATCACTCTCCTTTTGTCCTTATACTCTTTGCACTGTCAGAGCTGTTTACTTCAACTCGTCCCAGTCCAGTGTCAATTATCTTACTCAACCAGGCCTTGCATCTACTTTTACTGAAAATGTCCTGGCTCCTCCAGGTTTACTGGTTCTCCTCCTCCCAGCTGGGCCCCACCATCCCACATATTCTTCTTCCCATCACACTTACATTGTTTACATTGTTTAATCTGCACTGCTTTCCTGTATTAACTGTAGCACCATTTCAACAGTGGCTAATGATGGTTCTATGTGATAATGGCAATTGCAGAATAGCAATTGCCGTTAGAGCAAGTGTACATCTCCAAAAATACATTTTGGTGATGTACACTCATGGCGAACGAGAAGAGCCCCTACTAAAAGATTCTCAATTCCGGGGAGTGCATGTCGGGGGACTTAAAAATAAAAAGTTGCCTGCCAGCAAAAAATAAAAATATCACGCTACACTGAGCCTGAACCCTGCACACTGCATCTCCCAACCAACCACCCTCCCCACCACGCTAGCAGGCCAGCTCGGCAGCTGCCACCACACCCCCTCCCACATACCTCCCCCCTTCCTCTCTCCTCCCCGCATGTATATGTAACCCCCCTGTTACCCGGGGTTACTAGGATCCCAGTAAGACCTAGTGGTAGGCAGGGAAGGCAGCTTGTGAAACTCCAGTTAAATGGATTTCACACTGTCTCACTCTGTTCTCAGTCTCAGCTGAGACTGAGGGATGACATCACCATAGAACTCTCGCAGCTGCATGAGCCACACTGGAGTGCTGCAGTTGGAAGTTAGGATAGAATGTTGGAGATTTTTGAACAGTGTGTGAGAGTGTGTGTGCAGTCTTGAAGAGAGGAGCAGCACAGCAGTCTGTGGTCAGGCTCTCAGAGCTTAAAGCTCTGTCATAGAGCTACTGTAAGGGGAGTTGTGTGTTTCCACCAAAAGAGGAACACAGTGAGCTGTTCATGAAGTGGTGGAGACCGCTGTTACTGGTCCATGTGCCCCATCCCTGAGGGGATGGAGGTGGAAGGGTTTGGCTGCCTTCAAGGGGCAACCCTCCTGGTTCTGGCTAAGGAAGAAGCTGCCTTATTTCAAGTTGTGCTGCGGCAAAGAAATTCCTGAATCGCCTGTGGGGCACCTGCAACCAAAGGGTGAGTTTGCTGTGACAGAGGGCCTATGTTTTCACCTGAACTGTTGGAACGTGGGGATTGGACTACTTAATTTGTAGGAGGTCTAGTGTAATAGACATTGCCAGTTAATTCAAGTAGGTTCAAGTCCAGCACAAAGAGTAAAGAAAAGTGGGGATTGGACTGCTAAATCAGTGGGAGGCCTAGAGCAATGGGCACCTTTTCTTTCTCTCAGGTACTTGGCCAGTGCCTGAGGAAAGTACCCAGATGTGGGATTAAACGGAAGTTTCCCTGATAAAGCAGAAATGCTCTTAGGTGGTTTAGGGAGCCACCAGCAAATGTTTCCATGACATATGGAAGGTGTCCGAGTGGCCGGCAAGGGAGCTGAGCCTGGGAATCCCAGATAGTGTACAACGTTCGGGCTGTGTACCCAAAGCAGCGTGCAAGTCTGGGCTGTGTGCCTGGTGGGTTCAGAGCCTGAGGGCTGGAGTGTTGAAGAAGTGTTCCTGATTCTTTTTATCTGCATTACCAGAAGTGTAGCCCCATGGGGGTCTGTCTATGCTTTGTCTGTTCTGCTTGGATGTGAATAAAAGCCACACTTTAGAATCCCATTCCTGGTATTGGACATTACAGTCATTGCTTTCTGTGTTCGGAATTACTTGGGTGCCCCTGTGCAGAGTAGCCAAACCTAGCCCTTGTGCCGAGTAACCTAGTCCTCCCCGAACCCAGTCCCCACCTGGTACTGCTGTCAGATTCAAACAGCATACCACCTGTCGTTTGCAAAAAGGAAGGGGGATGGGGGTTACATATATGTGCGTACATCCCATCGCACTACCTTGCCCTCTCAGGTATCTGGTCACTACCCTGCCAGGTAGCCCTGAACACAGTCGCCCTTTCTGAAAGCGCTCAATCGTGGTCATGGTGTTCACTGGATACCATGAGGGATTCTGTTGTTCAAACCTCTGTACCTAATTACCCTCATGTATGTAAACCATAATTGTATGCATAATCTCTGTTTTATATCCTCTTGTACACCCCAAAAGCTACCAACTTTTCAAGGCCTAAAACTGGAGCGGTCCATCCTGACCATGACACCCCCGTGTCACTCCCACGGGCACCGCCGCAGATAATGCCTCACACAATCAATTAAATTTTGCTGCTTGCTCTGGCCATGCCGCCCCACAGTAACATCAGTAGCAAACATCCAGATTAAAACAATACATCATTCCGCTGCAGCAAATTCAAAATCATGATGTACAGAAAGTAGAAGCAAATTACGTTAATTTGTGATCAGACATTCGAGCTGTATGTATTGCTCCTCTTGACAGTCCCATCCAACCCGCTTACACTCACCTCATTTGCTGAGCAAACTTCACTTCAGTGACTCCCACCATCATACAAGATTGTTTTCATGCACTTTCCTACAGCTGATCAGGTTTGGGTACTTTCGTTCACTGCTGCCGGTATCTTCTCTGTCTGGAGTCCCTCTCATCTATTGGCAGGCAGACGTCCACATATGCTTGTTTGCACTACTACCCAGTCTAATCTAACAGGAAGGAACATGCTTTACTGTGTTCCCACTGACGTGCTTGCAGTACAACACAGGCGCAAGGGTTGAAGTTGCAAACTGCTGTCCAGCCTGAGTAGCACCACAGTGGTGCTGAAATAACTGTCACTCACAGATTAGCAGCTAGCAAAAAAAAAAAGGGACAAAACTGGGACATGTAAGCAAAAACCAGGAGAAAAGTGACATTTTGCAAAACTTGTGGGGACACTAGGACATGCTGCCTAAAATAGGGACTGTCCTGGGAAAATAGGGACAGTTGGTAGCTTTACCCCCCATCGCACCATGAGACGAGCAACTTGTTCCTCAGTGTGCCTTTCTGGTGAAACATTTCAATAAATAAAATCGACACAAGCAGAATTCACAGGCAGTTATTCAAATAAAGTCCAACGCTCGTTGAAGTGGGTGCTAGTCTTATGCCCAAGAAGTGCAGGTGCAATCAAACAGGGGAATACAAGCACAAGAGCCCCTGTACACTAGTCCGCATGTTCCAGTTAGACAATGTCTACAACATTTCCTTCAGCTGTAGCTGGGACACAGCTCTCAGCCACTTTAACCAGTTCACTCAGGACATGCACAGCACCTGGCTAGCACCCGATGTCCAGAGACGTTTTGCCCCTTCCGAATCACAATTGCAGTCCCACACAAGTAAAACGAACTGCTAACAGCAACTGTAGCACTCAGCTAGAATAGCTCAGTTCTCTCAGCTTAGTCCAGCCTACTGGTGCAGAGTTTCTGCAGCGCTGAGTTTCTCCAAGCAAATAATTAAGCAACTCCTCAGTACCTGGGGAATCAGGACCTCAGTTCTCTTTCTCTCTTTCCCTTTCTCAATCTGATTCCTGCAGACAGCATTCTTCAAAAGTGGCCTGGGAGGGGCGCTGTGGAGCCCGAGGCGAATGGTAGCTTGAACATAGCGCTCTATACCTTGGACTTATAAAACTAAAATAAAATACTCTTCTCCGCACAAAATTTAACTCCTAAACTAAAGAGTAGGTGAGGGAAGGTACTGTCAACAGGATGGGTAAAAAAGATAAGCAGCAGATGGAAGGCACAAAGCAGAAATCAGCTCTTGGGAGCACAGACCACGAGGGCAGTGAAGGGGAGAATGCTCAATCCACCACTGGAGGCAGCAGAAGAAACATTTCAATCCTTTGGCATCAAAATTATTCGGCTGATACAGTCAGTGTCGGGTCTGGCCGAAAAGTTTGATATACTTACCAATCAGGTGGTAGTCCTTGAGACAAATATGGACCACATTCAGTCCTCTATGGTTGAAGCTGGGAAACGGGCAGATGCAGCTCTGGGAACTGTGGCCTCCCTCAGGAAGGAGAATCATCAGCCCCGATCGCGTTTGGAGACGCTGGAAAACCAGGCACGGTCAGCAAATATTCGTCTGATAGGCATGCCAGAAAGAAGCAAAGGGGATCATCTCCCCTTATTTTTGCTGGACTGGCTAAAGCAACAATTTGGGACACTGTATTGAATTGTATGTTAAGTATTCAGAAAGCATATCGGGTGACTCCAGGTGGAAGGCCAGATAATCCAGAGGCGCCACGGGCTATAGTTATGGTCACAGATGGAGAGGGAACAAGGGACTTTCTTCTGGCTCTCGCTAGACAAAAGGGGCCATTGCTTCAAGATGGATACCAGATACGATTGTACCCAGTCTTGAGCTGTGCAACTAGGCAGCGCAAAAAGCATTTTGATGGAGTGCACACCATGTTAAGAGAAGCCAAGTTCCCCCGTGACATAGTTTTCCCAGCTAGACTGAGGATTGCACATGAGGGGAAGGTGTATATTTTTATTGGACCAGAGAATGCACTGAAATGGGCCCGGAAAAACACAAAGCCTCCCCCTGTTACTGCTGACCCTTCAGATTCCTTGTCCTCTGAAGACAAGGGGGCTTAAATGTGACTCAATGGTTGATCTTCCCCATACTCTTGGAAGGACAGTGTTGTGGGTAAATGGCTCGTCCCCAGATAGGACTAAACATTGATATTAATATTGGTATTTACTAGTTTCGAGTTAGCCTTTCCACCTGGGGTGTCATGCCACCAAGCATATTTTTCTTTCTTTTTTTTTCTTCTCTGTTGACTTTGCAGACTATTGTTATTAAGTTCCAAGGTTAATGTTTTACTCTGCATAGAGTTCTGTACTTTGTTAAGGCTAAAACTATAAGTAGAATTTTTGTACTGTATTTAGTACAACTTATCACTTAGAAAGCATGGTAACATCTCCCCTTTCCTCTAAGTTAAGAGGTGGGGAAATCTAATACTTTTGCTTAGAAAGAAAAACTACTGAACAAAAATCCATGCATCTCATGGGCTATGTACATAGCAACGAATTAAAAGACGTAAATGTAATAAATATTACACCGTATTTCCCTCAATCATGATGTAACTATATTGCACCGAGATGCTTTTACTTGCATGTATTAAGAGGGGTGGCACCCTCACTGCCTTCAAAATCACAATTCCTCTGATTACTTAGTGTACGAGCATAAACTGTATGTTAGTGTTTTAAAACAATAAACATAAAGTTCAAAAAAGAAAAAGTGGCCTAGGAAGGCCCTTGCACTCATACAGAGCCAAGGAACACATTGACTCAGTTCTAGAAAGTCCCGAAGTTTCAGCCGAGAATCCAGGGTTTTGATTGGCCGATTGAGCCTATCCATTATCTATGACAATAGTGATCAATATTTCCCACTGGCTTACTGGGGCATGATTTAGGCACCTGATTTAGTCCCCTCCTTTTCCCAGGAGTCCCTCTGGTTCAGTGTTAGGCACCTAACAGTGTGATTGGCTGTTGTGGGGGGTCATAGTGCCATCAATATGTCTGCTCCCATATAGTCTAATGCAGTCTAACATAATTCCCCACCTCAGCCCTGGAGCAGCAAAGTCAACTAGTTTATTTAAAAAAAACACCCCACTGTGTTGCAGCCCCTTTTATGCCCTCCTGATTGACCCCACTTTTGGCCAGTTGTACCCACCAACTTTGCTGTCGCTGCTGCTGAAACATACACCCCCAGGTGGCAGGCAGCATCTAATTAATATTCATACGGGCTCATGAATGATTCATGAGCCCTTGCTCATGCCCCAGTTTAAACTTTTTTTTGTACTTATATTTTATTGTTTTCTGAATAAAAACAACACGATACACACATCTCATGTAAGACATCCAATATTGTCAAGATAATACATCCAATGTAGACAGAAAAAAATTAATCTTAACACTCTCATTTTTGGATGTGGGGGTGATCCTTTAAAATTAATGTCCCAAACATAATATGTTCTAGGATAAGCGGCAACCTGCAAGACTTTGAGTGACCCTTCTTAAAACAATAAAATACTCCAGACAGACAAACACAACAACCTGCATTGATGTGGTCCCCTTGAACTTTTATTTTAAACATTAAAGAGGTTTCTCCTTTGCCTCACTGAGGTCTCCAGGCCCCATTGGCTAGAGGGGGCTCCGGGACTGCAAAACAACTCCCCGTTTGTGGACTGCAATGGCAGTTGGCACATCAAGCACATCTTGTGCATGAGCGATCACCGGCGGACCCAAATCAACACCAGTGTCTCACAATCAGGCTCCCCAAGCCCAATGGGGCTGAAACCAGGGACCGAGTGGCTTGGACAGGGGTACCAAACAGACCCAAAAGGGCACAGGAAAACCTGCAGCAGCGGGAGGGAACGAGACAAACAGAAGGAAACATGTGGCAACAAAGGTGAGCCCCCCCGGGGGGGGGGGTTGCACTTGTTTTCAAGATTTTTCTCTTTATCTTGACATTTATCATTTCTTCTCCCAAAGCGGCCCACTTTTTTATTTCCCCACATATATATCCCTTATTTTACCTCCCCTCTACACTAACTTTGCTGATATTAGGTGTTGCATAAATCCAACAGGATCATCACTCTCTTGGCCCTCAGGTATTCTCAGAAAGTGAAGACTGCATGCATGAGCTCCATTCTCTAAGTATTCAAGCCTGGTATGTAGCAACTTATTTTGTTTCAAAAATCTGTCTGTAACCAGAGTGGCTTTAATTACTGTGCTAGTGAGACTGAAGTGTTCAGATTCAAAAGCGGCTACTTTGGTTTCCTCTTGGACTAACCTTGAGTTGTAAATCTCCAACTTTTTATCTAATTGTTGCATTGTTTCTAAAATTGGTTTGACTGTGGCCTCCAGATCCCCAGATTTCTCGCTGGATGTTGTGCCACTGGAGGCTCCACTAGTAGATAGCGCAGGACCTTTTCCCCTGCCGGAGTCTTTTGAGGCATCTGGCTTATTTCTCCCCATAATGGAAATGGTCCAAAACTTTTCTAGCAGTATCCTGAGACCAGTTACTATCGAATAAAATAGTTAGATAGGCTTAGGCTGTTTTTTAATTCGGTATTTAATCACTAGTGTACTATCAACACTGGGAGCTATCCGAGGAGTGTCTTCTCTCGTCATCTGCTGGCCATGCCCCCCCCCCCCGAGAGGGTTCAATGGAGGGGATAAAGGGAGAGATGTGCCAGACATGGATTAGGCCTCCCCTCCCCGGAAACCAGTGTCCAGAGGAAGGGTTCATTTGAGGCCGAGAGAGTCCCATTCTCTTGGCCTTGTGTTCATTTGGTCAGGAGAGGAGGGGAAAGGAGGAAAGGGAGGAGCATGTCAGACCCCGATGATGACTCCTCATGAGATCCGATACTTCCGTGAAGGCCGAGATACATTTTCTGAAGAAGTCCCACGAATTAAAATTACATCCTTAATGTAAGCCTTGAACTTCTAGGAATATCTTCACCATTAATTCACACTACTGGGTCTAAGCCAGATGCGCCAGGAGTCAGTGGGAGCCAGAACTTTTCAGAAGCCTGGCACGGAGGCAAGCAGCACACATGTACAGAACCATGAGGGGGTGCATGCAGCTGCCTGCTTACATCAAAGGCAGCCCCCAACTGCCTCAGTACCTTCTTTTACTGAGGAGGTACAGCATAACCTAACAAGCATATATGCCCTTAAATTAAGGGCATAAAAGAGCCCTGGAGGCCTGAGAAAAAGGACCACCAATCTAATAACACAGTGCCTTTGCAGCCCAAACATAAAGGGGTGAAGACCAATACAGCCATACTGGAATGAGTCAGGAGGATGGTGGGTGGGTGTGTGAATCAATGCTAAAGATATTCCTAGAAAGCCTTCCCACCAGCACAGCAGTAGAGTTACTCTTCGCGACACTGCTGACCCAGGTTCAGGAATGAGCCTGGTCCATTGGAGGGCCAGCCAGGGGGAGGAAGGTAGAGCACCCCACAGGACACTCCTCTCCTCCAGGAAGGGGGGGGTCACATTATGCTGCTTTACCACCACCTGGGTGACCACAAGCAATGGTGCAGGGGATCTGCAGTTTATGGGAGCGGCCTTGGGAGCACAGTCTTGGATTGGCTGCACTGGGCTCGTCAGCAGCCTATCCTACTGCGTACTCCCAGTGTGTGTGTGTGGGGGACATTAAGAATAGGGAAAATTGAGGCACAGGTTCAGGCAGACGACGCCTCTACTGGCCCACCACATCTACCGCTGGATCTGCGCCACTATCCAGCATGGACACCACCAGTCTTCACCACTGCTGTGGGTGGCCAGATGTCTGCAGGGTAGAAACGTCAAAGGAGCTGAAGGCATATCTGGCCCTGGGGGAGTAATCCAGGGGGGCAGCAGAGCAGGTGCGCAGGTGCTCCCATTGGGTGGCTGGCAGAATCTCAGCTGGATGGTATACACGCATTGGCGGCAGACAGAAGGAAGTCCCCACCTGGCCCAAGGCAAAGAGGCTAAACAATGTTAAAAAAAAAAGATATTGCTAAAAGATCAAAAACTATGGTAAAAATGTAATTTTCATATCTTCTAGTAATCAGTCGTCACCATTGATTCCCACTAGTGGGTGAGACTACCAAGCTCATGTAACCCCTAGGTGGTGCTATCCCAAGGGCTACTACCACTGCCTGCCTGGCTAGTAGCAGGTTAAGGGGCCTGAGTTCTGAAACGGGTGCCTCCACTCAGAGATCAGGGTTGGTAGTGGTCAAGCTAACCTGGTCACAGCCATCCGGGACACTGTAACACCCCCCCTTTCCGTACTAGTGACCAGAACAATACACAATAATCACTTTGGCAATACCTCTGATACACCACACAAGTACCCACGCTGTTTGCACTTACCACCAGGGCTTTCCTCTGGCCCGGCCCTGGGAACCCCCTGTAAAACAAGGTTATACACAGCAAATAACTGCAGTACAGTACTCTTGCACAAACTGGAACCATAGTCAGGGTAAATGCAAAAAAGAGTTAGATCTGATTTATTTAAGGTGCTTGAACAAGAGAGGGGCGTAATCAGGTTAATTTGCTTAAAGGTTCTATCAATCAAACAGTTATGCATGCACTTCAGGGTCCATAAACAGTCACACACTCTGGGTACCCAGATGGAGAATGGTGGGCTAGCCAGGAACATTGCAGCTGGTTGAGGCCCTGTGATGGAAGAAAACAACATGCACAACACACACTATTTGTAATCCAGAGCCGGAGGGCTCAGTTCGTGAAAAGAAAACAAGACAATCAGATGACACACTTTTAGAGTAGGCTGTTGTTGCAGGGAGCTACCTTAATGATTACTCACAATACCTAAGACTGGACACAGGCTGGACGAAAATCGAGACTGCAGGTGGTTAATCTGGAGTGCCAGGAGAACCAAGGCCCACACGATTTGCAGAGGCATCGATCCTGTTCAAGTGTGGAGCGGGGGGCTGATCCCCAGGCAGGTCTCTCGTCGGTGGCTTTCTCTGTGCAGTGGGGTAGTCTGGCAGGGCCAGCATGGCATGGCCCAGACCGAGAGGAGATGAACGCAGATTCAGTTCAATTAGGCTGGGTAAAGCTTCCAGCAAGCAGAACACAGTTCACACAGTGGGGAACCAAATCACGACCCACTTTCAATACACAGCACATTTACATGTAAGGAAATTCTACTGTACCAGGTAAACCGCTCTCCGATCACGATTGCAAAGTCTCTGCACAAACCAAGGATTCAAAAGCAGCTGGAAATCCTGACAGGCCGATTGCATTCAGCAGGTCTTCGGTCTTCTTCAGGTTAAAGCCTGGTCACACTCCAGTGGCTTAAATAGTCCTCATAACTCGGATTTAGTCTGAATAAACTCTATTTTCCCTCTCAGGGACAGCAGACAGGCAGGACAAACCTCAGCCCTTTCACAGTTCTCCCATTCAAAACTACACAGAACTGCTGCTCAAAATCACGTGAGCTGTTATTTCTTCACTTCTCAGCTCAAAACTGAAACTAGCTGCAGCAGCCTGGGAAATGCCCCAAGATCCAAAAGGTTTGGTTGCCTGATTTATCTGTCAAGTCACAACAGGAGCTCCCCCTTTAGGGGCAAAAAGGCACCAAAAGCCCAAAACTATAATTCCTACAGATTTTGACTCCAGGCAGCTCCATTTAAGGTCCCACCAGTACTGATTGGTCCAATTCGCAGTCCAGGACCAAGGTAGTGGAGATAAACAAAACAATCCTTGCTGCACAGAGGGTAGGTTAGACAAACTACATTGTCATTATCACTCTAAATGATTTTCAGCAAATAGTTACATCTTTCAACAGAGATCCCTCTCAGGTTACTTATGACTGCAATCCAGGCAGCTCTTACAGATGTAACCCCCCTGCAAATGGGGGTTCCCAAAAGTCTTCCAGGAGCTTGCCTGAATGCTCCAAGTCTGGGCGGTGTTCGGTGTCTGAGCTGTTTAAATGTGGTTCCAAGTGAGTGCTATTTGAGCCTCCACGTACTGTCTCTTTAAGAGCTGTCTGCTTGCAAACTTAATTAGTTTGTATGGGGGGACTGTGTATTTAATGCTTGAATCCAACCCGAGCTGCTGCCAATTCGCTGCGTTTCTGCCGTCGCTACATGTGCAGAGGGAGCCTTGTTGAAAGATATAACTGTTTGCCAGAAATCAGTTAGAGTGACTGAGAAAATGTAGTTTGTCTAACCTGTCTTTATTTCAGCACGAACTGTTTCAGTGTAGCTCTTTCATTTTGGTCCCGAATTGCTGATCTGGACCAATCAGGATGATAGGTAGTCCTAAAATGGAGCCTGTGGACGAATTGAAACTTGGACTCTCAATTCTGAGCCAGTCACAAGGGGATTGTATGAGCAGTGACTCTTGGAAATGTAGTTTTGACCTTGGCGCCTTTTTTCTCCAACAGAGGGAGTCTTATTGTGAGTGACAGCTGAACCAACCAACCAACAGAATGGTGTGCAGCTAAAGGAAATGCCCTGCTCTGCGACTGGAAAGATCAGATCAGTTGTGACAATGAAGAGAGAAGGAGCTCTGGGCTTCTGTGGTGTATAGTTTTGCATGGGAAGCGCGTGTGAGGCCCTGAGGTTTGGCCTACAGCCGTTGTAAGCGCTAGTTCGGACTGAATCCAACCTGTGAGTAGAAAGAAGGAAGTCTGAAAGGTAGAAACCAGGCTAACCCTGTAGAAGACTGGAGAAATTGCTGAATCGCACTTGGTGTGTCAGGAACTGAAGCTGCTGTGTGTGCTCCCGGGTATTTTGCAGTAATTGCGATTGGGATCTAGGAGCAACCTGTCTGGTATAGTACTTTCCTTTTACATGTGAATTTGCGTAGTGCTTCTGGGGAATTGCTATTTCCAATCCCCTGGGTGTGTGCTGTGTGTTGAAGCTGGAAGCAAACCCCCAGCTTGTCTTGGACTAAATCTGTTCGCTATCTACTGTAGTGGGGTCCAGTCACAACGACCTTGTCTCCATGCCCTGTTGCTCTGGCAACCCAGAAGAACATCCACCATCGGGTTCACAGCTTGGGTATTGTGAGTACAAATCAGGGTATTCCGCTGCAGCCTGTTTTCAATTACAAGTGTGTCATCTAATTATTGTTGTTTCACTTCTTCATGGACTGAGCCATCCGGCTCCAGATTACAATTGGGTGTTGTGCATATATTTTCTTCTACAGGGCCCTGTCCATCTGCACCTGCTGGCCAACCCCAGGCAACAGACCTGGCTACCCCCCCCAACCTGGGTACCCAGAGTGTGACTTTTCAGACCCTGTATGTGTGCATAGTACTGTGATTTAATTCTGCCAATTAACTTAATCTCCCCTTCCCGTGTTTTATTCCCCCTAAATAAACCAGATTTGATGTTGTTAAACTTTAAACTGTCTGAAGTGTCAGTACCTACATATCAAGCATTGTATTGGTTTGTGTATGTGGATTAACCTTATTTTACAGGGGGTCCCCAGAGACGAACCTCAGAATCAGTCTCGAGGGTAAGTGGTACTTTATGAATGAACAGTGTGTACATGTGGGGTATTGGGGCTGTGACTTCTGTGCATTGTGTGAGCCACTAGAGGGAATAAAAGGGGGTTTCAGTGTCCCAGAGGGCTGTGACCAAGCTGGTCTAACCACTACAAACCCTGACCTCTGGGTGGAGGCACCCGCCATAGAACCTAGGCCCCTCAACCCTGTCAGTAGTCAAGCAGGCAGGGGAAGTAGCCCTTGGGATAGTGCCACCTGGGAGTTACACAGAGGCTATACAGGCACTCTCTGGCAATCATATTTAAACTACTAAAAGACAGGACACCAGCCTGGCAGTGAGCATTTAGGCAAGTTCAAGGGAGACTTTTCGGGAACCCCCATTTGTAGGGGGGGTTACACTCAGAACAGTCCCTCAGATTAGGGAGGCTGGAGTTGAGGGCTCACTCAGGATAGTAGTCCATTCAGGATTGTCTTGCCATGATGGTGTGCTGCCTGGCATGGGCATGCAAGACAGTATGCTAAAGAAAATGTGCACTGTGCTACAAGTTGCAGCTCCTCAATATCTCCAAAGGCACAGACCATAAGACAGTTAGGGACGTGGCAAGTGCTCTGGTGGAGACAGCATGAACCGTACCCACCAGTTTAACCTTAGCAATGGAGCAGTGACAAAGGCAAATTAAAATCCAGGCAGAATTCACTTGATTGTAACAGGCTGTCCTGTCGAACTGGATCAGTGGAGACAAGAGCTGTAAAGTGAATTCCTTAGCTCTATCAAGGAAACCTAAGGACCCTCTTAACTTAAAGATAGTGTAGAGACCTCTTTCTGATTATTTTTTTTAAACCAGGAGAGATACACTGTGCTGAAAGTTTGTTTACAGGTGTGACGTGGGAGCACGTGGAAATTAAGTAACTTACTCAGGGTCACATAGTGTGCAAGTGGGGCTGTGAGATTCAAACCCAGGTCTCCAGGTTTGCAGCTCAGAGTCTTACACCACTGCACTATACTGCCATTACTGATTCTGGATGCTGGCAATGTAGGCAGGCAGCACTAAACTTGGTTAAGATGGAACTCTGACTGAAACTTTGTGTGGAGAACTACCTTATTTAATGGAAAACAGAGACAGAGGATCTGTGACCAGGCATATACTTCAGATTCTCTGAGAGCAGAGGTGATGGCCACCCAAGTGCTTTCCAGGTTAAAAACGTCAAGTCAACTGTCACGAGTCTCAAAGAACGTGTGAGTATATTGGTACAAGGCAGATAACCCAGGCAGCCACTGCCTTTCTGCTGGGAGGCCTTGTGTGAAAAAAGCCCTTGATGAACCTCTTGTACAGTGGCAGTTATGCCATGTAGTGGGTACTGACGGGCTTGTGGTATGCTGAATAGCACACAAATGGATGTCTGCTGTGGAACATGGGTCCAGTAGGTACTCCAGAACCCTGTCAGGTGGCACTAAAAAGGGGCCATGCAGCTTTTGGGGCACCAGATCGAAAATGTCTTCTATTTGGCAGTGTATGTCTTCCTAGTGGAAAGCTTATGCAAGCAGTCAAAACTATTTCAGAGACCCTCAGAGTCACCTTGTACCTGTTCACTTCTTAGTGCAGGTAGGGATGGGCTAGGTGACCATGTGTCAATAAGTCTGTTCTGGGTGGTAGAGTCCTTGGCTGTTGACTTAAGTTTATGTAACAAAGGAAGCCATAATTGTGGAGGCCAGCGGGTGTTACTTGCCCCTCGCCTCCAATTTTAACAATACTCTGTGAGGAGAGAGACAGGAGGAAATGCATACAGAACAGATTTGCCATAGCAGTATGAATGCATCCTGATAGAACACACCATATCCTGGATTTCAGAGCAGAATTGAATCAGGATTGAAGCAGCTGGCGTTGAGTGAGGATGCAAAAAAAGGCCCACATCTGGAGAACTTCACTCACCAAATAAGCTGATTTGCCAGACTGTTCTGAATTCCTTGCAGAAAGATTGTATGTGTAACCCCCCTGCAAATGGGGGTTCCCAAAAGTTTCCTAATAGCTTGCCTAAAGGCCCCAGCCTGGATGGTGTTCGGCACTTAAGCCGCCTATTGTGAGTGCTTTTAGATCCTCTGGTACTGTCTCTTTAAGAGCTGTCTGCTTACAGGCAGAGCTGGAACTTAGGGAGACTTTGTGGTTCCTTGCTCGAGTCCCGCTCGAGCTGCTGACAAATTGCTCTGTTTCTGCCATCACTAAGTGGGCAGAGTGAGCAATATCCAGGGAGGTAGCTGTTTGTTAGCGATCTGTTAGAGTGGTGGTGGAAATGTAAATTGTCTAACGTGCCTTTCTTGCAGCTGGGACTTTTTGTGCTTTGCCCCTCCATTTTGGATCTGAATTGCAGACTAGATCCAACCAGGAGGAAGGGGCACCTAAAATGGAGTAGTGAGCGACCAACCAGGATCAGGACTCTCTCGGGAGCTGGCTAGCAATGGGGGATATAGCCAGTAATTCTGGGAAGTGAAGTTCTGGACTGTGGCACCTTTTTGCATTAATGGGGAAAGTTTTGAGTGACTGCCAACTGAAGCCCACCAATTGGACCGGGTGGCGCCCGACTGTAATTCCCTGCCTATTGGCTGAGAAGAGAGGTCTGTTGTGGCTGTGACTGAGGAAGGAGCTCCGGGCTTCTGCGCTGCAGAGTTTTCACGCAGGAAGCATGTGTAGAGGCCAAAAGTTGGGCAGCGTCTTTGCTGTAGTGATTTGGACTGAATCTGCTGTGACGGAGGAAAGGAGAGGCTGTGTAGCCAAGAACCAGGCTTACCCTGTAGAGGACTGGAGAAACTGTTTCATCGAGCTCGGTCTGTCAGGAGAGTGAAGCTGCATCGCAAACTCCCAGTTTTGCAGTAAGTGCAATCGGGACATGAGAGCAGCTGCCTGGTATGGTATTTTTTTTTACATATAAATGTGTGTGGGTGTGTCCTGTTCACATAATCCTGTTCCCTGGCTGTGTGAAAGGCGTCCAGAAATCCACGTCACTCTCAGGGACAGCATCCAGCCAAAAGTAGTGAGTGAAAATTAGGGTAGCTCCCTGCCAGCTGTACCGTCAAATTGCAAGTGTTTCATCTGATTTTCTTTCTTGATACATGAACTGAGACGACCGGTTCCGGATTACAATTGGGTATTGTGCAAGTGTTTTTTCCATCACAAGGCCCCAACCAGCTGCACCGATCCTGGCTAACCCCCATCCTGGGTACCCAGTGAAAGTGACAGTTAGGGACTCTGACATTGTGCACAATACTGGGAATATTGGTGTGATTGATCTAATTAACCTGATTGCAGAATATTTAAACTAGCAAATGGGGAGAGGGGTGCAGCACCCCATAAGTCGAATGGGAAGAACACCCCCCCCTCAGCTAGTGGTCAAACAGGGATTCAGCATGTTTGCAGTTCATTTGCATCACCAGGTAAGAAAAAAGGTTTGTCTCCCCATATGACGCACAGGGATAATGCCAAACCTCACCCAACAACTAACACACCGAAATCTCCCCAATGGAAAATCATGTACACAAATGCTCACAGCCTGGGAAATAAGATCCCAGACCTGCAGGCAATAATGTCAGAGGCTAAACTGGACATAGTAGCAATTAGTGAGACGTGGTTTACCAGTAACCACACTTGGAAGACTTCAGTACCTGCTATGTATTGTTCAGGAGAGACTGAGGTGCAAAGGGGAGGAGTGCCCTGTATGTCAATGAAAATATCAAAGCTACAGAAATTCAGAATACACATAAGGAGCCAGAAGAACTGTGGGTCACCATGGAAACAGGAAATGGGACAGCCATAAGAACTGGGGTTGTCTACAGGCCCCAGACCAGGGGAGGACATAGACACATTACTGTTAGAGGATATACAAAACATGACAGCTAAAGGGAGGTTCTGATAATGGAGACTTCAACATGCTGGATACAGATTGGTCAATACCAGCAGGAACATCTGCCAAAACTAGACACATAGTGGATTCCCTGCAGGGGAGGCGCTCAAACAACTGGTACAACAACCCACAAGAGACAGGGCTATCCTAGATCTAGTACTGACTAACAGGGAAGGGATCACAGATCTCCAGGTAGAAGGTCACCTGGGGCCAGTGACCATCACATGGTATGGTTCAATTTGGCTACTACATCTAAATCATCCCATTCCAAGGCAAAATATGGGACTTCAGAGGAGCTGACTTTGATAAGATGGCCAACAGAGTTAAGCTAGCCCTGGCTAAAAGAAACACAGGTGAGGGGGTACAGGCAAAGTGGGCAAGCATTAAGGATGTAATACTTGAAGCAACATCCCATTGTGTTAGACAGAAAAGGAAGTGCAAAAGAAGAAGGAAACCACTTTGGTTCTCAAATACAGTAGCAGAAAAGGTCAGAGCCAAAAGGCTGGCCTTCAGGAAATATAAGGGAACACAGCGGGATGAAGATAGGGAGGCATACCAAACTGCCCTAAGAGAAGCAGGGAAGGCAGTAAGGCAGGCAAAGTCCCAAACTGAGGAAACACTAGCACGAATAATAAAAGAAGGTGACAAGACTTTCTATAGATACATTAGTGAAAGGAGAAAGTCCAGAGGGGTATTGCTTAAGCTTAATGGAGAAAAGGGAACATGTGAGGAGGAGGACCATGTAAAAGCATCTATCCTAAATAGATACTTTTGCTCAGTATTTACTGAAGAGAAGGTAGGGCAGGCCCACAGCTCAGCACCATGGACACAGGGGGGAGGGAGGTGAGCACTACTCCCTTCACAAAAGAAAGGGTCCTACAAGAGCTTGCTAAGCTCAGGGTGGATAAGGCAATGGGACCTGATAGCATACATCCCAGGGTACTTAAGGAGCTAAAGGTGGAATTAGCAGAGCCATTAGCAGAACTGTTTAGTGTCTATGAGCACAGGAGAGGTCCCAGAAGACTGGAGAAGGGCTCATGTGATCCCGCTCCACAAGAGTGGTAGCAGGGAGGAGGCAGGGAACTATAGACCGGTCAGTCTTACCTCAGTAGTGGGCAAGATTATGGAGGCAGTCCTTAAGGAAAGCATAGTGCAACACCTGGAATCCATAGAGGCACAGGATCCAAGACAGCATGGGTTTACAAAAGGAAGGTCCTGTCAAACTAGTCTCATAGATTTCTTTGACTGGGTAACCAGAATGGTGGACCAAGGGGGAGCAGTTGATGTCGCCTACCTTGACTTCAGCAAAGCTTTTGACACTGTTCCACATAGAAGATTGATAAATAAGCTGGATAGGCTCGGGGTGGGTCAGAAGTTGGTCAACTGGGTGGCAAACTGGTTGACAGGCAGAAAACAGAGAGTAGTGGTTAATGGTACACAGTCAGAAGAGATGCAAGTCACAAGTGGAGTACCTCAGGGATCAGTCCTGGGGCCAGTCCTCTTCAACATCTTCATTAGTGACCTTGCAGATGGACTAGAGGGTAAGGCTTGTCTGTTTGCAGATGACACCAAGATCTGCAACAGAGTAGATGATCCAGATGGGGTGGGCAGAATGAGAAGAGATCTGGATAAACTAGCAAAATGGTCAGAAGAGTGGCAACTGGGATTTAATGCAAAGAAGTGCAAGATCATGCACATAAGAAAGAAAACCCTGAAGCCACCTATAGGCTGGGAGGAGTTGCTAGCAGTCACAAAGGAAGAAAGAGACTTGGGCATCATCATCACTGATGACCTGAAATCATCAAGCAGACCTCTAAAGCAGTAGGTAAAGCTAGGGGCGTTAGGGTGTATTAGTAGGGGTATCACAAGTCGTAAGAGGGAGGTAATAATCCTCTTTACAAGACACTAGTTAGGCCCCATCTGAGTACTGCGTGCAGTATTGGAGGCCACACCTTCACAAGGACATTAACTAAATTGAGGCAGTCCAGAGAAGGGCAACCAAAATGTTGCAGGACTGCATCAGAAGACATATAAGGACAGATTAACAGAGCTCAATATGTATACCCTTGAGCAAAGGAGGGAGAGAGGTGATATGATCGAGCATTCAAACACCTTAAGGGCATTAACAAGGTGAAAAGTCTAACATGTTTAAATATAAGAAAAATAGCAGGACAAGAGGA
This sequence comes from Neoceratodus forsteri, assembly GCA_016271365.2. NCBI lineage: Eukaryota > Metazoa > Chordata > Ceratodontiformes > Ceratodontidae > Neoceratodus > Neoceratodus forsteri. The sequence continues at coordinate 180,129,971 of CM057459.1, forward strand.
CACAGCATGAGATTAGAGGGGCGATTAAGGGGAATGTGAGAAATTCTTTTTCACAGAAAGGGTGGTGGATGCATGGAATGGCCTACCAAGAAGTGGTGGCTATGAATACAGTGCAGGGCTTCAAACAGGCATGGGATAGGCATAAGGGAGCAATACAAATGAGTATGAATAGATAGGCCCCTGACAGAGCAAAGGCCGATGGCACATTTATAAGGTAGAAAAAGAAATGGGCAGACTGGATGGGCCATGCGGTCCTTATCTGCTGTCAACTTCTATGTTCCTATGTTTCTATGATTTCCCCCTGTCCTTGTTGCCATTCCCTAAATAAATCAGATCTGGTTGTTTCAGCAAAGTTACACTGACTAAGACATGTGTTTGTGTTAAAATATTGTACAGTGGCTATTGTATTACCTCATCTTGCTTTACAGAGGGTCCCCAGAGTCGAGCTGCCCAAACCAGTCCTGGGGTAAGTGTATACCGTGAGGGTACTTCTGATATATTGTATGGGCCACTAATGGGAAGAAAGGGGGTTGCAGTGTCCCAGAGGGCTGTGACCAAGTCATACTAGACAGTATTAACCCTGACCTATGGGTGGAGGCACCCGCCATTGGACCTAGGCCCCCTCAACCTGTCAGTAGTCAGTCAGGCAGGGGTAGTAGCCCTTGGGATGGATAGCGCTACCTGCGGGTTACATGTGGAACATGATTCCCTGCTCCAGATATCATACCCTCACTCACATCACCTCCCTACAGAGAGTGTAAAAGTGTGTTTCTCTCTGTTGATGTTGAAGATTACAGACTTTTTGTCTGCCCAGATGAGGACTGTTTTGCATCTAACTAGGCCCATTCGGGCTTTCAGACTACAAATGTTATTTATTTGAATTTTCATGACCAAAACAGCTTGCATCTGCACACACTGTGGAAATGAGCCTCTTATGGGTCCCAGACACCTTGTGTTTAGAGGCCAGACGGGGGGCCCCCACCCCAACAGGGAGACATCTGTGGTGAAATCACATGAGGCTCCAACTAAGAGAAGGAGGACCTTGGAAGAAGTTGTCCTGCATGGATCACCATAATAGAGGCTGGCCTAAGGGCTTAGTCGCCTGACTGAGGTAAGTCTTAAGGTATGATGCCTGTGATCATTGTGCACTGAACATCCACTGAGCCATCCTCATGTGCAAACATGCCGTGGGCATTGTACCCTGAAGAAGCTAGAAGGCCTAGCATGCATTGCATGGACTGGGCTTGCAGTCTTGTGCTTTATGATGTGGCATGCAATCTGTAGAATTGCATGAAAGCCAGCACTCAGGTGATACAGATGAGCTCTTAGGAACAGCAAGTGCTGGACGGGTAGTAGCTAAGATGTTTTGAGGTTCAGTTAGACACCCATGCATGGAAGACAGAAACAAAACAATAGCTACTGCCTGTTCTAGCTCATCTGGACAGGCTTGAAATCAGCCAGTGTCCAAGAACAGTGAGACTTAGAAGTTCTGACTTCCTCAGGTGCGCAGTGAGCATTAAACACACTAATTAAGACTCTTGGCACCTGGTTTAGAGGTCTCAAGTGGCATTCTAGGTTCATCTGATACTTTCAGAGACTGCTCCACAAGTTGCTTGAACAGGTAAGTTCCAACCAGGGAACATATATCACCTAGTGATGGATGTCCTGGGAGACGTCAGCCATCTGCAGCCAGGAATGTTGCCTGATGCAAATGCCTGAAGAGTAGATTGAGATGCGACATTGAGGGCATCCAAGAGGATTAAAGCTGGTGCCTGCAGTGTTCAGTACGTTGTTTGACAGTCAGCAGAGTATCTAGTCTAGCCTGGAATCTAGCAGAGAGTCTGCCAGAGACTGGTTTGTTCCAAAGGTCATATACAGGTGTAACCCCTAGATGGCGCTATCTCAGGGGCTACTACCCCTGCCTGATTTGCCACTAACAGGTTGAGGGGCCTGGATCCAATGGCGGGTGCCTCCACCCAGAGGTCAGGGTTTGCAATAGTTAAACTAACTTGGTCACAGCCCTCTGGGACACTGCAACCCCCCTTTCTTCCCACTAGTGGCCCACACAATATATCAGAATTACCTTCACAGTATACACTTACCCCCAGGTCTGGTTCCGCACTGGGACCTCCTGTGAAATGAGATACAGTGCAACAATCACAGTACAGTACTTTAACATAGACAAATACCTCAGGCAGTATAACTTTGCTGAAACAAGCAGCTCTGATTTATTTAGGGGGATATAACAAGGACAGGGGAAATCAGGTTAATTAGCTTATCACTCTAATAATCTATTTATGGCTTCCAGCATTGCGCTCATCCCTATCAGTTACTGTCCCTGGGCACCCAAGCCCTAGTGGCTAGTCCAAACCGTGGCAGCTGGTAGGGCCCTTTCACACAGAGAAAGGAGAATTAAACAGTCAGCAGTACAGTAATTCCATTTGGATTTAATGTGGCAATTCAACAGGGAGCGACCCTGAATTAGTACTCACGACCTCCAAATAAGATAGGGTCCTTCAATGTCAGCAGGGCTCACTTGAGGTACACAAACCTCTTCACACATCCATATACAAGAAAGCACTACACCAGGCAGGCTGCATCTGTATCCCGATCGCAATTACTGCACAATACCCGGAGAACACAGCAGATTCAGTTCCTGACAGACCGAGTGTAATTCAACAATTTCTCCAGTCTTCTACAGGGTGAGCCTGGTTTCTACTCTTCAGAGGTCCTTTGATTCTTTTCACAGGACGGATTCAGTCCTAACAAGCTGTTACACAAGCTGCAGACCGGAACTCTGGGCCTTACACACGTTTTTGACTAAAACTGCACACTGAAAAGCACAGGCTCCTTCCTTCTTCACTGCCAAAGCTCAACTGAACTCCAACCCACAAAACTGGCATTTCCTTTGAGTTCCTCCCAGTTCTTGACTGGATTGGCTGTCACTCACAATAGACTGCTGCTGTTGGTCCAAAAGGCACTGAAGTCTAAACTACATCTCCCAGAGTCACTGCCCATACAATCCTCTTGTGGCTGGCTCAGATTATGAGTCCAAGTTCTGATTCGTCCAAGGCACCATTTTAGAGCTAGCTTACCCCACACTGATTGGTCCAGTTCAGCAGTTCAAAACTAGAATGGGAACTAGCAGACACAGTTCTGACTGCAAAGAGCAGGTTAGACAAACTGTAATTTCATTATTACTCTAAATAATTTCTGGCAAACAGTTACATCTTTCAGATAGGTTCCCTTTGCACTCTAGTGACTGCAAAATGAAGTGAATTGGCAGCAGCTCGAGTGGTACTCAGAGAAGCACACAGTCCCCATACAAACTAATTATGTCTGCAAGCAGACAGCTCTTAAAGAGACAGTACCAGAGGCTCTAAAAACACTCACTGATAAATGGCTTAAATGCCAAACACCATTCAGGCTTGGAGCATTCAAGCAAGCTCCTAGAAGTCTTTTGGGAACCCCCATTTGTAGGGGGGTTACACAGGTGTAAGCCCCGACAAATGGGGGTTCCTGAAAAGTCTTTCTTGAGCTTGTCTAAATGCTCACTGCCAAGCTCATGTCCTGCATTTTTGCAGTTTAAATGCGATTGCCAGACAGTGCCTATATAGCCTCTTTGTACTGTCTCTTTAAGAGCTGCCTGGATTGCAGTCATAATTAATCGAACAAGCATTTGTCAATGCCGAATGTTTGCTTGCTGGCATTGGCATTGGTAGTGTAGAAGTTACAGAGCTGCACAATAGGAATGGCAGTGAAGTATTGAACTGAAGCCAACCCCACCACCACCCTGCAGAGAGTGACAGGCATTGGGGTGTGCCTTTGGGTCACCAGGCATAACGGCCACGCCATTACACCACACCCTACTCTGCAGACACTGACAAGTGTCACGGTGTGCCTTGGGGTCTTTGGCCCTTATGTGCACCCCATTCCATCAGGAAATACGGTGAGATGGGTGCGGTATAAGAGAATAGGGTAAACTTTGGGGCCGAAGAGTCCAGGGCATACCTTGATACCTCTCACTGGCTGCAGGGTGTGGAATGGTATGAGCATTACAGGCAAGAATCCCAAGTCACACCCCTGATGCCTGTCATTCTCTATAGGGTGGGGCGTTATGGTCGGAAACCCTAACGCCTCAGGCATTCGTTGGTATTTTCACTCCAAAGTTTCAACATGTTTTTTTGTGACCCCCACCTCATGAACAGTGGCAATATCAGTTTGTTAGCCGAAAGCTGCTTATGCACAGCTACTACAGCATTTAGCACCATAGGTGCAAAACACATTCCGAACAGGATGTGAAAAATGACAGCTGTACTGTTCATGGGGAGGTGTAAAAAATGGCAATGTTGCAAATCTGCAGTAAAAATATTAAAAAAACTGGTGAAGTCACGAGCGTGCATAGAAACTGTGCAATGCACACCCGTAATGTAATTAGTTTGGGGATTTTTTACAGCAGATTGTCAACACAGGCATTTTGGGACCTCTGATCATTAACAGTGTCACTGTGATGTTCTTTATCTGTCCCGAACAATGATTTCCCACAGTGACCACGCATCTCTGCGCTGAAAGTGTGAAAACACATTTTGGGCATGTTGTGAAAAATGACAGCTGTACTGCTCATAAGGAAGTGTGGAAAAATGCCATTGGTGAAAATCTGGACTGAAAATATTACAAAGTCATGAACTTACGAGTGTGCATGGAAACTGCGCAATGCTCACTCGTAACACAGTCATTTTATGGACTTTTGTTACCAAATTTTCAACATAGTCATTGTAAGACCTCTGCTCATGAACAGTATAACTGTGATTTTCTTAATCTGTCCCAAACATTGCTTTTGCACACCGACTGCATCATTGTGCGCTACATGTGCGGAAAAACATTTGGGGCGACATGTGAAAAATGGCAGCTGTACTGTTCATAAGGAAGTGTAATAAAATGGCAATGTGGAAAATCTGGAATGAAAATATAGAATGAACCATTGAGCTTAGTATAGGAATTAGAACGACGCACGCTCGTAAGACAGTCATTTTTAGGAATTTTTTCACCAAATTTTCAATATAGCCATTTTAAGACCTCTTCTCATGAACAGTGCCACTGTGATTTTCTTAATGTGTCCCATACATTGATTTTGCACACCGACTGTGCCATTGTGCGCTACATGGGCGGAAACACGTTTTGGCCAAGATGTAAAAAATGACAGCTGTACTGCTCATAAGGAAGTGTAATAAAATGGCAATCGTGAAAATATTGAAAATTCGCAAACTTACGAGCGTGCGTAGGAACTGCACAACGCGCGCTTGTAAAACAGTCATTTTTAGAAATGTTTTCACCAAATTTTCAATATAGCCATTTTAAGACCTCTGCTCATTAACAGTGTCACTGTGATTTTCTTAATGTGTCCCATACATTGATTTCACACACCGACTGCGACATTGTGCGCTACATGGGCGGAAACACGTTTTGGGCAACATGTGAAAAATGACAGCTGTACTACTCATAAAGAGGTGTAGTAAAATGGCAATGTTGAAAATCTGGAGTGAAAATATTGAAAATTCGCAAACTTACGAGCATGCATAGGAACTGCGCAACACACGCTCATAAAACAGTAATTTTAAGGAATTTTTCCTCCAAATTTTCAACATAGGCTTTTTGAGAGCCCACCTTATGAACAGTGGTAGTGTCGTTTTGTTACTTGGTCCCAAAAGGTGATTTTGCGCAGTGACCGCGAAATCACTCTTTGGGCCCGATTAACGCCATGACAGTTAGAGCATTCATGAGAAGGAGTCCAAAAAACCCCATGTTGAAAATTTGGTGCAAAAATTCCAAACAATGCCTGATATATGCAGCAAAGTTGAAAAAACCCTATCTATCCCATTATACAGCTTACCGGCATTTCTCGGTTCGCGGTCGGCTTTGAAGTGAAGGCGTGTTCCCAGTCCACCGAAGATCGTCGCGCGGAGTCGGGAGGTAAGTATAGGGTGAGGGTGTGGGAGGCGGGGTGCGCAGTGGGTGGGTGCAGGTGGGGGTAGAGACAGCGAGGACCGCTTTTCAGTTTCAGTTTTTTTTTTTAAATGACGGCCGGAGACGGGGACGTGCTTGCCATGGGGTGGGATCCCAGCATGGCACAAGGACCGGCTGGTGGGGGCGTGGAGCAGATGGGGATTGGGCACCCCGTTATACAGCACATGTTGCCACGCTGGGTGGGCTCCCAGCTGGCACCCTGTCACTCTGGGGATTCAGTGGAGCCGACGGGAATTGGGCACCCCGCCGGCTATATCGATGTGTGGCCACGCTGGGGTGGGCACCCAGTGTGGCATATGGAACACGGTTTTGGGGGGGGCACAGCACAGCCAACGGGAGATTGGGCACCCCCGTCGGCTACACAATGTGTGCGTGGGGGGTGGGCGAGCATGCAGTGTGCGTGCGTGTGTGTGTGTGTGTGTGTGTGTGTGGGGGGAGCGTGCATGAGCAGGTGATATCTTATCACTGCTCACTGAAGCGTAGCTCCCCCTTTCAACTGTACGCCACTGCATTTTGGACTGCTGTCATAGACAGCTCTAGCAGGCATTGGAGAACTGCGGCCGCGCCTGCAAACACACTGACTGAATTGGAAGAGGGCTACCACACCTCCGAAAACTCGGATGATGGCACTATGTTTCTTGCACATGTGTGCAAGCAAACATAAAAAGGAGTTCTGTTAGAATATGTGCTTGTTTGCTGATCATTTGTTAGAGCAGTAATAATATTGTAGTTTGTTCTAACCTGCCTTCTTTGTAGCATGAACAATTCTGTTTGTTTTCATCATCTTTGTCCTGGACAGCTGAAATGGGCCAATCAGTACATATGGGACTCTAAAATGGAGCCTGCCTACAGGGGCTTGGTGGGGTCAAAACTTGTAGGAAAGTACAGTTCCGTAAGAACTTACTGTAACAGTAGATCTTCAAGACAGGCTCTTGCAGTAGGTAATTACATATACTGTAGGACTGACGTCGGCAGGCGGCAGGATCCCACGGAAAAATTCCTAGCTAGCAGTCTCTGGCGAGGGACCGCCCCCACGTCAGGTGACCAGCGTCAGGAGACATTGGTATAAAGGGGTGGTCCCTGACGCCCACCTTCCAGTTCTTTCCCGCCACAGGCCAGAAAGGCCGGACGAGAGAGGAGCGGATATTTCCATCACTGGAAAAGGAGCTGAAAAAGCCTAGGGGGATGAAGGGCGAGAAGGTATTGCCCACTGCAAGAGCCTCTCTCGAAGATCTACTATTACGGTAAGTTCTTACGTAACTCTACTATCTTACTTCAAGAGGGCTCTTGCAGGAGGTAATTACATATAGGACTGAATCCCAAGCAGTCTGGAACAAAGAGAGGCACCGGGAGGAGGAAAAGTACTCCAGGAAGCAGTTCTAGCTGTGCAAGCCTCAAGATAAGAGGCCTTGCAGAACAGCCAGCCCAAAGCCTGCTCTACAGCGAGAGGCAACATCCAAACTGTAGTGTTTAGTAAAGGTATGAACGGAAGTCCAGGTGGCGGCAGCACAGATGTCTGCCGCAGACACATTTTTGAAACAAGCTGCTGAGGCAACTACTCCTCTGGTGGAGTGGCCTCTTACCTGACCCGGGAGGGTCTTGTTGTATTTGTCATAACAGAAAGTGATGCAATGAGCCAACCACTTAGATAGGCATTGCTTAGAAACAGCATTGCCTTCCCTTTTATGAGCAAAAGAAATGAACAATTGGTCAGTCTTTCTGAGATCCTTTGTCCTGTTGGTGTAGTATCTCAGAATCCGGTGGACATCCATAGTATGGAGTAAATACTCCCCTTGATTAGAGTACTGCGTGAAAAAGGCGGGTAACTCTATGGACTGATTTACAGTAGACTCAGCTACTACTTTAGGGAGAAACTTAGGATTCGTGCGAAGAGCAACACGTTCCTTGTGAAAAATCAAATATGGAATTTTACACATCAGGGCCTGGAGCTCGGAAATTCTCCAAGCGGAAGTAATGGCCACCAGGAAGAGAGTCTTCCACGAAAGGAACTTCAAATCCGCAAAAGCTGCCGGTTCGAAGGGAGGCAGAGTACGTTTCTCAAGAACAAAGTTCAAGTCCCAAGGGGGAGCAGGAGTACGGATAGGGGGTCTCAGATGGAGGACCCCTCTGAGAAAGGTCTTAAAGACCTCCAATTGAGCGAAAGTTTTGTCTGCAAAGGGGACATGATAAGCCGAGATGGCTTCCATGTGTACCTTCAGAAAAGAATGACTGAGACCCAGGTCAAACAGATGACGTAGATACTCCAGCAGAAGCCCCGCTGAACAGGAGAAAGGTTCCGTGTTCTCAGAAGCGGCCCAGATAGCGAATCTTTTCCACTTCATGGCATAAGTGGATCTAGTGGAGGGTTTTCTGGCCTCCACCAAAATCTCCGCCACTTGGGGAGACACCCCAAAATGGGACTGAGCTAAGTCTGCAGGAGCCATGTGTGCAGCTGAAGGGATTTGAGGCCTGGATGGACCAGGGTCCCCTGATCCTGGGTCAGTAAACCTCGAGATAGAGGAAGAGGAAGAGGATGATCCTCTGAGTATTGTTGTAGAAGAGAGAGAACCAAACTTGCCTGGGCCAGAAAGGAGCAATCAGAATCATTCGTGCTCCTTCTGAAGCTAGTTTCTGCGAGACTCGTGGGATAAGTGGAATTGGGGGAAAGGCATAGACGAATCTGTCCATCCAGTCTAGAGACAGAGCGTCTCTTCAGAAAACGCTTCATTCTGGAACAAGCGAGCAGAAGACGGGAAGCTTTACATTTAGAGGGGATGCGAACAGGTCGACCTGTGGTGTTCCCCAAAGTCGGAAGATATTGTCTAGGACCCCTTGGTCCAGTTCCCACTCGTGAGTCAGAGCAGAAGAGCGACTTAGCTTGTCTGCCAGGGTGTTGTCGACTCCCGGAATGTGAATTGCCTTGAGGTGAGGGTCGTGTTGTGTTGTCCAATCCCAAACCCTCATTGCCTCCCTGCAAAGAGGGTAGGACCGAGTCCCTCCCTGTTTGTTGATGTACCAAACCATGCACATGTTGTCCATCTGGACGGCTAGGTGGCCGGGAAGGATGTATTGGTGAAGGACTTGGAGAGCGTACAACACTGCCCAGAGCTCGAGCACACTGATGTGGAGAGCTTGTTCGAGCTTGGACCAGGAGCCCTGGGTCCAATGAGGGCCTAGATGGGCTCCCCAACCTTCGCCCGAGGCATCTGTTGTTAGAGTCTGGGAGAGGGAAGGACGAAAGAAAGGAACTCCCCAAAATAGGTTCTCCCGAACCATCCACCATTGCAAGTCTCAAAGCATCGGCGAGGAGACCAGAACTGGGTGATCTAGGTCGTCCACTAACTGATCCCATTGAAAGCGTAGAGTCCACTGAGAGACTCTCATGTGGAGTCGAGCACAAGGAACTGTCAGGATAGCAACCGCCATGAGCCCGAGAAGGCGAAGGACCGACCTTGCAGAGACCCGCCTGCAGCCGGACAGCAGACTTATCTGAGTCTGGAGGGTGGACGCCCTGTCCGGTGGCAGGAAGGCCCTGCCTGTGGTCATATCGAGAATTGCCCCAATAAACTGTAGTCTCTGGGATGGGATCAGGTGAGACTTGGAATGGTTGATGGTAATACCCAGGCAGGCAAAAACCTGCTGGGTAAAGGGGAGAGGCAGTGCAGGAGTTCCTCCCTGGACGAGGCCGCCAGGAGCCAATCGTCAGGGTACGGGAAAACCTGCACCCCCCTGGTATGCAGGTGGGCCGCCACCACTGTCAGGCATTTGGTAAATACTCGGGGTGCTGAGGATAGGCCAAACAGAAGTGCCTTGAATTGGTAGTGGTCTCCCTGGAACGCAAAACAAAGGTATTTGCGGCGAGATGGGTGAATGGAAATATGCAGGTAAGCATCCTGCATATCCAGGGCACACAGCCATTGATCCGGCCGGAGGAGGGGCAGAAGGCTCTGCAAAGAGAGCATCCTGAACCTTTTGTATTCCACGAAGAGATTCAGGGAACTGAGATCCAGAATTGGTCTGAGATCTCCTGTCTTCTTTGGGACCAGGAAGAAATGGGAATAATAACCCGTCCCTTGCAGATGAAGGGGGACGGGTTCTATTGCATGTTTCAGCAGCAGAGCTGAAATTTCCTCCTGGACCAAGAGAAGGTGTTCACTTGAATACGACAACTTCAGAGGGGGGTGGCGAGGTGGTTTCTGAAGAAACTCTATCGAGTGTCCTTCTGCGATGAGCTGGAGCACCCAAGAATCTGTTGTTATCCTCTCCCAGCCTGGAAGGTGGAGGGAAAACCTCCCTCCTACTGGTTCCTCCTGAGAGTCCGGAGGCTGTGGGAGAGGGAAGGAGTCAGGTGGTATGGGCAGTGCCATAGCTGAAGCACCCGTTGCTTTTTTGGACAGGGGGGCTTAGCAGCTGTGGGGGCCCGGCATTTTGTGGCCCGCCTTCCCTGGGGTTTCACCTTGGGCCGATTCCGTCTGCGAAAGGGATGACGCTGCTGCTGATGGGGTCGGTACATGGAGTCGACAGACTTCAGTGCCATCCCCTTCTCCTGCAAATCGGTGATGATGTCCTTGACATCACCGCCGAAAAGCACCGACCCCCTGAAGGGCGCTTCCTGGATAGCGGATTGCACTTCCGGGACCAACCCTGACACGCAGAGCCAAGCATGACGACGTAGGCCTATGGCAAAAGCTGAGCTCCATCCAGCAGTGTCCACTGCATCATATGTTGCACGAAGCATGTGTCGACTGGCTAAACGTGCAGAGCGGACAAGATCTGCCAACTCCTGCTTGACTTGGGAGTCTGGCAGGGAGTCCAATTTGGCTTCTACCTGGATCAGAATGGCCTTCTGGTAGTCCCCCATATGGCCAACATAATTCAGGGCCCTAATCCCCAGCGTGGAGGAAACAAAGATCTTCTTCCCATACTGGTCCAGAAGGTGGGATTCTTTGTCAGGTGGTGACGAGCTGAGGTTTTTTGGGTTGGCCGACCGGCCGTGAGCGGCGCTAATAACAACCGAGTTGGCACGAAGGTGGGAATCTAGGAAATCAACGCCCTTGGGAGCCTGATGTAGCCTATTTGACTTCCTTGGAAGTGGGGCTAAAGCTGACGGCTGTTTCCATATGGCGGTGACAAGGTCGACATGAGGCTCTATCCAGGGTGGCACCAAGGTAGGAGCTGTCACGGGCAGATCCAGATGTTCAGCGAGTTTCAGACGCTGAGGATCTGGTTCCAAGGAGTGCCACTGATGAACCTCCTGGATTTTTCTTAGCAACTCCGTAAAAAAGGATCTTCCGGAGGAGACTTCGGAGGAGTCCTTGGCCTGGGCTTCGACAGAGAGTGTGGCTCATCATCCCTTTCGGAGCACCCGTCGAAGGAATCCGAGGAGTCCGAGGGTGAAGAGGAGGAGGAAGAGGAAAAAGACTCCCTTTCCCGACCAGGAGGAGGAATGGACCCCTTGGGAAGCCCCCGGGGAAGCATGTCCTGCCCCTCTCTGGACCCAGACAGAAGAGCCCTGGAGTCCGGAGGTGGTGAGGGAGTGTGCCGCCTCGGACGTACGGGAACCTGAGATGGCACCGTCATCGGTAGGTGGCTCTTGACCTCCCTGGTGAGCTGAGCCTTGGCCTCAGCCCACCAGGAGGCCAGAGTCTCCTGCAAGTCCACTGGCGGCTGTGGGGGTGGTGGAGGAGGAGGAGGAGGTGGGGGATAAGGATACGGATTGTACCCGTATGGAGAGTATCCAAAACTCGGCTGTGGAAAGCCCAGCGTGGGGTACTGTGGCGCTGGATACTGTGGTCCAGGGTACGTCGGCGTCGGATAGGACGGAGGGTACCCGGGAGCCGGGGGAGCTGCCGGAGCAGACGGCCCGGCCGGCAGCCTCACGGACGGATCCACGTTGAAGGGCCCGGAGGGTGGAGGGCCCGGCAGTGGGGGGACTTCCAGAAGTGGGATGTTGACCAGAGTCGGTAGAACTGGCATCGAGGGCTGGCATCGGGGCCCCGGCATCAGAGGTCCGGCGTCAGGGAGCCGACGTCAGATCCGGCGCACCTACAGGGGGACGGTCTGACAGAGGAAGGTCCCCAGCGTCGCCTGGGATGAAGGGGAAAAATCCCCGGGTTGGGCTGGGGGGACTCTGGGTCCCCAGATGGCAGTGAAGGCTGCAGAGAACTGGGAACAACAGATGTAGGGGGGTCCGTCTTCGGTTCCATTGCCGATTGGGCGTCAGATGAACCGACGTGCGGTTTAACGGCGAGCTCCCGGTGGGCGCCGGAGGAGCCGGCATCCGGCTTATGGGAGCCTTCACCGGAGGCAGACCGAGGAGAAGGATTGGCCTGGTCCAATGGAAGAGAGGCCGTGCACCGCCCCGAAGGGTCGTGCATCTTACCGGCCTTCTCCGCACAGACGTCGGAGGGGCCAATGCCCGACTTACCGGAGTTGTCCACGCCAGTAGGCCGTGAGCCTACAGCCGAACCGGGGGCAGAGGCCTCCAACTGCCTGAAGGCGTCCCAAAGGCCCAAGCGTGAGCCAGACGGGTGGGCTGACGCCCCCTCGGAAACCTCCGAGGCGGCTGTCGAGGAGCGGTCCCCCGGAGAGGATGTTGCCTGTGTCCCGGCGGCTCCCAAGGGAGATGTGGTAGAGGAGCCCTTGTCCCGGTGCCTCTCCTTATCCTTCTTCTTCCGATGGCCTTCGGGGGAAGTGGACGCCTGCCTCAGTTTTTTGAGCTCCATCTCCATCAAACTCATCTTTTTCTTCAAAATATGGGCTTCCAGGGATTGCTGCCACCTTTTCCGGGTAGCCGCACTGAAGCCGAGGCAGTGCTGGCACTTCTTGACTGGGTGATCGGGGCCTAGGCAGAACAGGCACAGGGAATGGCCATCCTTGTGCAGTAGTTGGGCGCTGCACAAATCACACTTATTTTTGTGCTCGGAGGGTGTAGGAGATAACATACACCGATGATGGACCTGACGTTAGTCGAAAAAAAAAATTACTTTGGTAAAACCAATGAAGATTGGGCTGATGAAGCACAAACTTTTCCACAAGGTGCTGCACGAGCTATCGGCGGGAAAGAACTGGAAGGCGGGCAACAGGAACTGCCCCTTTATACTGACATCTCCTGACACTGGTCACCTGACGTGGGGGTGGTCCCTCACCAGGGACTGCTAACTAGAAATTTTTCCGTGGTGTCCTGCCGCCTGCCGACGTCAGTCCTATATGTAATTACCTACTGCAAGAGCCCGCTTGAAGTAAGATTTGTAGTTCTGAGCTTTTTGCACCTAAAATAACCTGTAGCGGGAGCCCTTTTTGTGACTGACAGACAGGTCAGCCAACTGAACCTTTTGGATCTTGGGGAAGTCCCAAACTGCTTGCAGTTTCAGTTAAATCTAAGTGGGAAGTGGAGAATTAACAGCTCAAAGTAGTTCGAGCAGTAATCCATAGTGGATTTGTGCAGGAGAACAGTGGAAAGGCCTCAGTTTTGGCCTGCATGCCTGCCTGCTGTCCCTGAGAGGGAACCTGTGCCTTTTTGACTGAATCTGAACTTGGAGAGCGAAGTAAGCCACTGAATTGTGACTAGGCTCCTACATGAAGAAGGCAGAAGATTTGCTGAATGCGATCGGCCTGTCTGGACTTCCAGCCACCTCTGAACTCCCGGATTGTGCAGAGACTCTGTAATTGCAACCGGAAAGCTTTTTGCCCGGTACATCAGAATTTCCGTAACATGGAAACATAGACTTTGATGGCAGATAAGGACCGCTTGGCCCACCTAGTCTGCTCATTTCCCTACCTACAGGATAAGCTGCAGATCCTAGTTAACCAACAGCCTATTTCTTCCTACCACCACAAAAATTGCCTTATGTCTGTTCCATGCGTTCTCAAATTCTAGCATAGTTTTAGACCCACAACCTCCTCAGGAAGGCTGTTCCATGCGTCCACCGCCCTCTCTGTGAAAAACTAATTCCTCACATTGCCCCTAAACCGCTGCCCCTTCCCCATTTTCAAATTGTGTACCCTTGTTCTTGCACAGCTCTTTTCTGAAAGATGGACTTGGACTTTTTTGATTCCACTGAGGTACTTAAAAGTTTCTATCATGTCCCCCCTCTCCCTCCTTTCCTCAAGGGTATACATATTAAACTCCTTAGTCTCTCCTCGTATGGCTTCTGTTGCAGACCCTGCACCATTTTAGTTGCCCTCCTCTGGACTGCCTCTATCCTGTCTATGTCCTTGCGGAGATGGGCTCTCCAGAACTGGATGCAGTACTCCAGATAAGTTCTCACCAATTGTCTGTACAGAGGGATTACAATTTCCTGTTTTCTGCTGGTGATCCTTCTCCCTATACATCCCAGTATCCCCCCAGCCCTCCCTACTGCCTTCTCATATTGCTTGCTAATGTTGAGGTCATCTGATATAATTACCCCCAGGTCCCTTTCCATTTTTGTTTTTGTTATTACCTCCCCCTTCATTGCGTAATCTTACCCTGGGCTTTTGTTTCCCAGGTGCATTATTTTGCACTTCTTTGCATTGAATCCAAGCTGCCATACTTCTGACCATTCCTCCAACCTTGCCAAGCCCCTTCTCATCCTTTCCACACCTCCTTGTGTATCAACCCTGTTGCAGATCTTTGTGTCATCTGCAAAGAGGCATACTTTTCCTTCCAGTCCCTCTGCAATGTCACTTATAAAGACATTAAAAAGGACTAGACCCAGTACTGTACTCTGCGGAGTGCCCCACTGGTGACCCTCTTTCTTCAAAGTGGACTCCATTTACAGTTACCTTCTGTGTCCTGTTGTCCAGCCAATGTTTTACAGATTCACTCTGGGACCCACTCCCAGGCTGGTTAATTTATCTATTACTCTTTGTATTGGGACTGTGTCAAATGCCTACAAGTTTAGGTAGACCATGTCCATAGCCCCCTCCCTGGTCTACTACTTTGGTCACCCAGTCAAAGAAATCAATTAGGTTCATCTGACATGACTTTCCCACTGTGAACCCATTCTGCCTTGGGTCCTGTGCCCCACTGGCCTCTAGGTGCTCAACAGTTCTTTCCTTCAGAAGTGATTCTATCACTTTCCCTACCACAGAGGTCGAACTGACAGGTCTGTAGTTGATTTTGGGTTGGCAATATAGCCTAGAGGTTAGAGGAACTAGGTGTGAATGAGCTTGGTACATCAGCAGACCAGACTTGAGTTTGATTCTCACAACCTCCACTTGTATACTGTGTGACTCTGAGCAAGTCACTTAACCGCCCAGTGCTCCTAGGTCACCCCTGAAAACAGGCACTTGTGCCTAGTGGGCCTTACCCAGTTACCAAAGACTAAAATAAAAAAATTAAAAAAAAATGATTTGTTAAAAAGTGTAGTCAGTGGTTTCACTAGTTCTTCCCTTAATTCTTTTAGAATTCTGGGGTGAATTCAGTCAGGCACCATTGCTTTGTCCACCTTCAGTTTTAGGAGTTCTTCCAGAACCCTTTCTTCTGTGAAAGGACCGGGATCGACCCCCCCCCTTCCAGAGTGCTTTTGTTAATTGGATTAGGCACTTCCCCCTCATCCTCTTTTGTGAATACTGAGCAAAAATATTCGTTCAGTATCCCTGCTTTTTCACTGACCCTTTCTGCCCACCCACTGTCCATTCTATTCAGCCTCACTATCCCTCCCTTTGTCTTTCTACGCTCCCTGATGTACCTATGAAAGGTTTTATTCCCCTTCTTAACCGAGTTGGCTATCTTTTCCTCAGTTTGGGTCTTTGCTATTCTGACTTCCCTTCCTGCTTCCTTCTGCCTTACCCGGTACAGCTCTCTGTCCTGCTCCTTCTGTGTTTTCTTATTCTTCCTGAATGCTATCTTTTTCTCCCTGACCTTCCCTGCCACCTCTTTTGAGAACCATAGTGGCTTTTTCTTTCATTTTGATCTGTTTATTTGCTTCACACAAAGGCTTGTTGCCTCTGTGATGGCAGTTTTGATGTTTCCCCATTGTTGCTCCACCCCTCCTTCTAGCCTGTTTGCTAGTGCTTTTCTAAGGCACTTTCCCATCTTGCCAAAGTCAGCCCTTCTGAAGTCCAGTGCCCTCACCTTTGTATGGCTTGACTCTGTAGCTGAGTTTATCGTGAACCACACTGTTTGGTGGTCACTTGTTCTCAGATGGCTACCCACTTCTAGATCTGACATCCTCTCACTGTCCCCCTTTGAGAGTACAAGGTCTAAGATTGCTCCCTCATGAGTGGGTTCCAAAACTAGCTGTCTGAGACATGCCACTTGTAGGGCATTGAGAATAGCCCTGTTCTTGGATGTGGCTGCAGTAAATGTGCTCCAGTTAACATCTGGCATATTCAGGTCTCCCGTCAACAGTATCTCCCCTTTCTCTGCCATCCTAAGAATGCCTTCTATCATATCCTTGTCCATTTCCTCCCCCTGACATGGGGGTCTGTATACAACCCCTGTGCAGATTGTGGTGCCATTTCCAGTCTCTAGGGTGACCCACAGTGCCTCCTCTCCTCCCACATGTGAATGTGTTGTGTGCTTATAGTGGGTCATAATTTGGTTCCCCACTGTGGTCTGAATTGTATTCTGCTTGCTGGAAGCTGCATTAGAATTTCCTTACATGTAAATGTGCTGTGTGCTGCTAGTGGGTCGCAATTTGGTTCCCCACTGTGGTTTGAACTGTATTCTGCTTGCTAGAAGCCACATCCAGCCCGATGGACTGAATCCAAAATCAACTCCATTGGGCCTGGGCCTTGCCACACTGGCCCAGCCCGACTACCCGCTGCACAGAGAATGCCATCAATGAAAGACCTGACTGGGGATCAGTCCCCTGCTCAACACTTGAACAGGAATGACGCCTCGGTGATTCGTGTGGGCCCTACTTCTCCGGGCACTCCAGCTCAACAACTGCAGTCTCGATTTCATCCTGCCTGTGTCCAGTATTGGGTATCGTAAGTAAACATCAGGGTAGCTCCCTGCAACAACAGCTAAATCTAAAACTGTTGTCATCTGATTGTCTTCTTGCCTTTTCTTTCAGGAACTGGGCCCTCTGGCTCCGGATTACAAATAGTGTGTGTTGTGCATGTTGCTTTCTTCCATCACAGGGCCCCAACCAGCTGCAACGTTCCTGGCTAGCCCACCATTTTGCTACCTAAGTACCCAGAGTGTGTGACTGTGTAGGAACTCTGAACTGCATGCATAACTATCTGATTAATATAGCTTTTAAGCAAATCAACCTGATTACGCCCTTCCGTTATCTGTTTCTCTTTGTCATCATTGATAATGACTGTACCTGGCTGTATACTGTTCAAATGTTTGTTCTCAGCTCATGCTGCGTCATGAAATACTCTTTAATGTTGACTCTGGTCTCCCCTGTCTGTACTGTCCTGGGTCGTGCCTGAATATAGGCAACATTGTTGTCTAGTGTACTTACCCAGTAAACAAAAAACAAATAAATAAATAAGTCCCCTGAATGAATCAGATTTAACTTTGTTTGCATTTAACCTGACTGTGCTTCTAGTTTGTGCCAAAAGTACTGTACTGTTGCTATTCGCTGTGCTTAACCTTGTTTTACAGGGGGTCCCCAGGATCAAGCTAGAGGAACCATCCCTGGTGGTAAGTGCAAACAGTGTGGGTAATTGTCTGGTGAATAAGGGTCATTATGAAAGTAATTATTGTATATTGTTCAGGCCACTTGAAGGGAAAGAGGAGGGTTACAGTGTCCTGGAGGGCTGTGCCCAGGTTAGCTCATTAAACATAATATGCTATGCTATGTGGGTGTTTGTATGCGCTAGTATCTTTGGATTGTATGTTGTTTGCCACAACCTAGCAGCACCTCTTAGAAGAAATGTGAATTCCAGTGTGAGGTAACATAAAAGGTTTGAGCATGCTGTTTTTGTATTTGTAGCTCCCTGAAACAACAGCTAAATCTAAAGTGTTGTCATCTGATTGTCTTGTTGCTTTTTCTTTCACAAACTGAGCACCCCCAGCTCCAGATTACAAATAGTGTGTCCTGTGCATGTTGCTTTCTTCCATCACAGGGCCCCAACCAGCTGCAACGTGCCTGGCTAGCCCACCATTTTCTACCTGGGTACCCAGAGTGTGTGACTGTGTGGGGACTTAAAGTGCATGCATAACTGTTTAATTAATATAGCCTTTAAGCCAATCAACCTGATTATGCCCCTTCTTTGTTCAAGTCCCCTGAATAAATCAGATCTGACTAATTTTTTTCTGGATTTAACCTGACTGTGGTTCCAGTTTGTACCGAGAGTACTGTACTGTTGCTATTTACTGTGCATAACCTTGTTTTACAGGGGGGTCCCCAGGGTCGAGCAAGAGGAACCAGCCCTGGTGGCAAGTGCAAACAGTGTGGGTACTGGTATGGTGTACAAGGGGTACTGTGAAAGTGATTAGCATATATTGCTCAGGCCACTAGAAGGGAAAGAGGGGGGTTACAGTGTCCTGGAGGGCTGTGCCCAGGTTAGTTTGACCACTACCAACCCTGACCTCTGGGTGTAGGCACCCATTTCAGAACTCAGGCCCCTTAACCTGCTACTAGCCTTGCAGGCAGGGGTAGTAGCCCTTGGGATAGCGCTACCTAGGGGTTACACAAGAAAAATGCCTTTTGTAGCTAGCAGTTCCATGCCCAAAGTGACTGAAGCATAGGCTTGATTGCCCATAGCATCAGTCTTATGCAGCTCACTATTAATGAGGTAGGCACTGATCTCCTGGAGAAAGCAGTTGTCATTCTCAATGAGAAGAGCAATCGCATCAGCTGTGGGATGAGTGACATACACCGACTCATTTGGGAATAGTGTATTTCTGTCTGTCTGCTTGGGGATGGCTGTTGCTAAAGCAGGGTTTTGTTAAACCATAGCAGACAAGGTCTCTAGAGTGCAGGAACCAAACTGACAAACATACCAGGCAAAAGAAAGTCCAGCTGGAGGTGTCTAACCTGGTAAATGGCTGCTGCCTCAAAGTATGGCACAGAGTGCGCATTTCTTTTTTTTCTATGCACATTTCTTGTTACCTTTTACCCCCGTTTTCTCCCCACACCATGCCTCCGGGCATCTGCGTGCACGTGGAGTCACACGCACGTGCCACACCTTGAGGCGCCCTCCCAGTGTGCTGCCGCCCCCTCCCGCCTACATTACCCATCAGGCCTCCACCCGGTGGGAGCAGAGCAATGGGGGGGTGACAGCTAGGCAGAAAGAGGAAAGCTACCTTTTGGTTGCTCAATCCTGCTCCCTCACCCCCCCCACCCCATGATGGCTCTCTGAGGACCCAACATTATTCCTGAACCCAGGTTGCCGGCACGACACAACCTAAGGCATCCAGTGCCTCAGCCCTTGGTGCTACGGGCTGACCAGAGTGCACATTTCTGAACAGAGCCTAAAAGAGAGAGCCTCCTGAGGCACAGACACAGAACTGGGTCTCAGGTCTCTAGACTGTAGATGAAGTCATCATCACCACCTACAGACATAATGTAGTTGATATGACTTGTCCTCCACACCCCCCAAAGAGGAGGCAGATGGGGCCCAGGCCTGACAATCCAGCACATGGCTGTAGCAATATCAGTGACACTGGCTGCAGCCCTGAAAAGGGAGGGATTAATGCCAGAGGCAGGGCCAGAACCATTACCAAGGGGCCCCAGTACCACTAGCCTATGTGGTACCAAACCTGGCTCTGCACCTGGTGCTAGGTCAGGCCAGAAGGGCCCAAGTCTGGCACTGGAACTGATGCCAGAAATAGCATTAATAACCCAGCCAGCACCAAACTGACCAGCCATGGCATCGCAGATGGTCCCATCCATGGACGAGGGTGCGGCAAGTAGGAATGAAAGTCAGCAGTATGGTCACTGGCAAGGACCCTAGAGCTGTTGCTGGAGTCAAATGCTCTATCTGGCCTGACGGCTCCACCTGCTGCTTCAGTTCCACTGACAACAAAGTGCCAAGGATCGATTCTACCAGTGAAGGCATATGGGCCAGATGCTGCGCCCACTGCTCCATAAGAACTGCCCAGTGGAGTCCCCACTTACAGACCAGGGGTGGCTCCAGGCCTGAGACTCTGACCTCGGCAATACGAAAGGTGACAGCAAGGGCCATCAGCTCCCAGAGATCAGACAGCTTATGGCAGACCTCGCAGAGGATGACCTTGACCAGTGCCGTTTCTTCCATTTCTGGCAGGAATAGGAAGAAGTTGATGCCGAGCAGCATTATGACCTCGAAGCAGAATGGATTCAGAGCCACACTTTGTACTTACAGAAGGATTGTCCTTCCCCTCAAGCACAGGATTACCCATAGTCAAAACCCTTACCTGTCAGACACAGCCCTGCTGCTGGAGCAGCCTTCCTTTTAAGGCACCCTACAGAACTGAATGAATTTCTGATTCCCGGAGGACAAGCAATGAAACTCTGATGCGTATTCAACGGCAGGAAAAAAGCAACTCTGGTTGTTGGGGGCTGGTGCCCTGTGACAGGGTTAAATAAGACCCTGTCCCAATAGTTATTCAGAAGAGAGTGTTAAAAGCAATGATCTTTTCTGTCCTCTCTTTTTCGTCTGTCTAATTGCACAATCAAATTTTCACGGGAGATCTAGGACTTGATCAACTGTACGTCTCATGCCTTACCATGCATCACGCCAGTGAACCGGGTTCAGGAACAAGCCAGGGTCGTCAGGAGCCAGCTGGGGTGAGGGGAAGGGAGGGAGCAGGATCGAGCAGCTGAAATACAGCTCTCCTCTCCTGGGGAGGAACCCTGTCTCACCCCATAGTTCCATTGTCCCTGGATGGAGGTCCAAGGGCAGTGTAGGCGGTTGGGCGGCAAAGCAGAGGGAGGGCGCCTCAGTACTGCAGTGTGCGAATGCCTCCACGTGCACATGTGTAGCCAAGACATGGGGTGAAAAAACACAGAAAAAATCGGGGTATAAAATGTACATTTAAAGAAGAAAAAATATGTCTAATGCCCCCATCTATCTCCTTGCCTGTTTCTTGACATCTCTACAGTGTTTATATATGGTTGTAAAAATATATGTGTGAATCTACTTGCAAACTTTACAACTGCTTGCAGTTTTCCTATGCTTCCTGACCAAAGCCTCAGCTACAGAATCCCCACTTCTTACACCATCTGTAGCTGAGGTGTAGGTCAGGAAGCATAGAAAAACCATGAGCAGTTGTAAAATTCACAAGTAGCATTTTATTATTCTCAATAACAACAGGATAAAAATTAAAAAAAAATTTAAAAGTTTCAAAAACACAGGCAGTGTAAACAGTGAAGTCCAAAAAAACTGAAAACTATACAGTTATTCTTCTCTCTCTACACTTTTATGAAGTCTCTTTTTAAAGCAACACTGTCGACTCGTTCACTGGAGGAGAGGAGACTGCAGGGGGACATGATTGAAACTTTCAAGTACCTTAAGGGCATAAACAAGGTGCAGTCAGGGGAACTTTTCTAATGTCAAAAAAGTGCTAGAGCAAGGGGCATAACATGAAATTGGAAGGGGGAGATTAAGAGGTAATGTGAGAAAGTTTTTCTACACAGAAAGGGTAGTCGACACATGGAATAGTCTGCCACAGGAGGTAGTGTGGGCAAGCACAGAGGAGGAGTTTAAGCATGCTTGGGACAGGCACAAGGGAAGCCTGAGAGGGAAGGGAGTGATGACAAGCCATTGATCACATAGGATCAGTGGCCACATACAATGTATAGGGCCTGCGGGCAGACTGGATGGGCCTAGGGGTCCTTATCTGCTGACAATTTCTATGTTTCTATGACCCCCTTAGGCCTCAAAGTGTCCCTTGTTAAAAAGCATTTTATGATTGTTCATATTCTATAGAGACTGTTGATGCAGCTAGTAGTTTATTTCAGATCCTTTTTTTTTTTAAGTGAAAAACCAAGTACCCACTATATTGGTATTACCACACCAAAACATGTTTGTTTACATTGCTTGACTAATTACTATTGCATCTTTTCTGGACTCAGAATCACCCAGAACACTATCTAGTCACTCATTATACAGTGGGACTAGAAGAGGCCATGGTATCATGAGTGATTGCACTGTTTGAGGGTATTTCTAATATTCAGGAAGTATGCAGTAAGAGTACTTCAGTGATATGAAGCAAAACAAGGTTGGGTTTAGTTATACATCACCATGCATTTCAGTGCTAATAAGCAAGGAAGCAGATGAAACAACCACATTTTAGAGAAGGTAAGCAATCATAAAATGTGGGTTTTTACCTAGAAATAATATGATGCAAAAAAGGTTGACAGTGTCACTTTAAACAAGGTAATTGGGGGCGTGGCCAGCAGCCGAACTTACAGTAGATTTTCAGCGGAGCTCCGCCAACAGCGGACCAAATTAAAGATCTTATAATATATATATATATATAGAAGTACAGGAAGCAACTGATATAATTTAACAATCAGCTGCTGAATCCAACTAACTAATGTTCTTCCCGCTATTACTGATATTTGCAAGTAATGGGTTGTACAACTAAAGCGGCCACCAGGCGAGAGAGATCCCGAGTAAAGGACTCTAGGCTTGGAACTAGTAAAGATACCAGTGTGGGGAATGGAGCAGAGCCTTGCCCGCAACCATCAAATGCAGCACTTTTGAAAGCTATACAAAAATAAGACCAAACAAATTGAGGATCTTAATGCGCAATTAAAAGTCCTTGACACTAAAGTAGGCATGTTGAAGGAAGAGACTAAACTAACAGCAAAATCTGCATCTGCGGCATTGACTGTAGCAATAGGTCTTACAAAGGAAAATGGTGTGTTGAGGAAAAGATTAGAGAACCTGGAGAACCTAGCCAGGGCAACCAACATGCAGATTTAAGGAATACCTGAAAGCGCTGAAGGAGAGGACACAATGGGATTCCTAAAAACCTTCTTCTAGGAAAGTGTGCAGATCCAAGAATCCAAGAAGAGATTTCAGTGATCAGAGCCTACAGAGTCACCCCTCATGGCTCAAGAAATCGCACAGCAACTAATCAGCTCCCATCTAGAACCTTTCTGGTGGTAATGGAGACTGTTTGCGAGAAAGACTTATTAATTGCGCATGCAAAGCGGCAAGGCACAATGGACTGAGATGGTAATAAGATACATATTTTCCCTGACCTAAGTTATGAAACCAGGCAACGAAGGAAACGTTTTGATGGCATTAGGGCTCCGTTTACGCAATTGGGAGTGCAGCATGTGTTGATGGTACCGGTGAGTCTGAGAATATTCTACGGGGCTCAATCATACCAATTTGTTGACCCTGTGGATGGCAGTAAAATGATAGCTCGAATCGAGAAGCTATTTTAAACAAAGAAGGACATGTCCGAAAGTGACTCTGGGGATAGTGAGTAAGAGCTGAGGGGCATAATTGTCAACTGTAATCTAATTTAGAAATGACAATGAATGGACTCCTCCAACACCTAGTGCCACAAGAACTTTACTTGGTCATCTAATGTTAGGATTGCAAATGTTTATGATGTTCATGTTTGTGTAACCCCTTGTTACCCGGGGTTACTAGAATCCCAGTAAGACCTAGTGGTAGGCAGGGAAGGCAGCTTGTGAAACTCCAGTCAAATGGGTTTCACACTGTCTCACTCTGTTCTCAGTCTCAGCTGAGACTGAGGGATGACACATCACCAGTAGAACTTTCGCAGCTGCATAAGCCACATTGGAATCTGCAGCAGAGGGAGTTAGATAGAACGTTGGGAGTTTTCAAAGGAAGAGTCAGAGTTCCAGTTTGCCTTCAGTAAGAAGGAGTCAGTGTCCAGTTTGTCTTGAGTAAGTGAAGGTGTGCTCAAGTGGTGGAGACTGCTGTTCGTGTCTCAGTGCCCCTCCCTCCGGGGGGGGTGTAAGGATCCCCTTGCAGATGCCTGGGGCAATCCCCTTAATTCTGCCAAGAGGAAGGAAAGCTGCCTGTTCAGTTCAGCCTTTGTTTTGGAAAGTTGGAAGATTTGTGATTCGCCCGTGGGGCACCTGCTACTAAAGGGTGAGTGTCTGCTCTGACAAAAAGGGCAAAATGATTTATTCACCCTGGGACATGTGTGGGAATCTAGGAATTGAGCTACATTTTGGGAAGCCTATAGAACTAGGCCAAACAAGTGGAGTAGTATCAAATCCTAGAGTGCTGTGTGATTTCAAGTAATATGTAGAGGAGATGCGCCAGTTCATCTACCATTTAATCTACATTCAGAAGTTTCAGTTTTCCAGAGAAATGGCTGGGTATGGGCTGTGGGAGCTGGAGGTGGGCAAACCCCACCATCTTTAGTAACCAGGTCCACCTCTACGGATTTCTGCTGTGGTTCCTACTTTGCCTCATGCACTTGGCCAGTGAAGGGGGAAGTACCCAGACATGGAGTTGCAAAAGGGAAAATCTCTCTAGGAGTCACAGACTCTAAGTGGTGTGGGGAGCCACGACAGGATAATTGGTTAATTCTTCCAATGGACCGTGGATCAAGTGGCCGGCGGGGGAGCCGGGCCAGTTGGGCTGTGTACCCAAAGCACGTGCAAGTCTGGGCTGTTTGCCTGGTGGGTCCAGAGCCTGAAAACAGTATAATTGGTTCATTCTTCCAGTGGACCGCGTTGTAGTCTCTAATCTGCATTACAAGGAAATGTAGCCCCATGGGGGTCCGTCTATGCTTTGTTTTGTTCAGCTAGTTTGTGAATAAAAGCCACACTGAAGAATCCCATTCCTGGTTCTGGACATTACAGTTATTGCTTCCTGTGTTCGGATTTACTTGGGTGCCCTGTGCAGAGTAGCCAAACCTAGGTCTCCCTGTGCCGAGTAACCTCATCCTCCCCGAACCCAGGTCCCCACCAGGTACTGCTGTCAGCTTCAACAGCATGCCACCTGTCATTTTGGTAAAAAGGCAGGGGTGAGTGGTTACAAAAATGGAGGCACCGCTTTGGATTTTGTTCGGGAAGGAAGGTGCTCAGGCGAGGGGGCTAGCGTTTTGGCTATCTGGCAGTGGGTAGCCCAAAAAGCTGAAGCAATTTCCTTAGAGTGTGTTGCTGTGTGCTGTGAATCTTGTGCTGCTGTTTAAAAAATGCCAACTGTTTACCAAGGAGCTGTAAAGCCAAAGACTGTGCCCTTGTCCTACATCAAAATTGTTTACAGCATTTTTGCCTGCTTTTAAAATGAACTGTTGTGAAGAAAAGTGTGGAAGACTAGGGGTAGCAACAGGAAAATTGTGCCCTGGACGTTTAAAATGCTTTTAAAATAAACTGTTGTGAAGGAAAGTGTGGAAGACTAGGGGTAGCAAAAGAAAATTATGCCCTGGACGTTGGAAATGCTTTCTGAGTGAATTGAGAGACTGCAGAGTAAATGGCTATGTTATATGGCTGAAATAGGCTCCCGCCGTGGAGTCAGTTGGGAAAAAAAAAAAGTTGCATTCTGCAGTTTAAATTTGCCTGCTCGACGATCGCCGTGAGGAGAACAGCCCTCGTGAGGAAGAAGAGGCTCATTTGCATGGTGTCGTGTGGTTGGTCAGGCTGCAATCAGTCCCGCCCCTCAGCCAGCTCTACGGAGACTGCCCCAGCATTCGAGAGGGAGTGAGAGTGGTGTGTGTACTGGCAGTGGAGGAGCATCTCGGAGAGTTCAAAGCGTTGTAAACAGTTCAAAAATAGACTTTCTTGCTTAAAATCAGGCTCAACCTGCTACTCGATTGTCAGAATTGAAAGTTTGGTGTTTAAAACGATGATCGCTAGGACTGCCTGCCCGTTTGTATACTGAGGCCTTCAAGAACTAGCTGCAGGCCGTTTTTCCCCATCGCAGCAAATTGCTACTGATAACAGTAAGTAAACATCCAAGAAACTGCTCAAACAGTGATTTTCAGCCTATGCCATATAAAATGTGTGGGCAACAGTGTAGTCGCTTTGCAAGTAACGATTATGTAAAGTCCTGCCAGCAAGTGCAGGTCTGTTAAGCCATTGACTGTGTGCATGGAAGTGAAATTAGCCTCAGTTTAAAGTTTGCAGCCAGAGAGAGACTGTGGGTTGTAGCAAAATGCAGCACTAGTAAAAGCAGGCAATCCTGTGCTAAAAACCTGAAGCTTTTAAGGGACTGTGAATAAAATAAATGTTACCAGCATGTAAAAAGTCCAAGGAAAATCCTGTAAATGTGTTTAAAGCCAGATCAGAGCAAATCGTGTAGTTTGAGTAAAAGTTATCAGTAGCTGGTGTAAATCGGGTGTGCAGTGGCTTGACCCAGATTCTAAATGTTGATGCACAGCAGTGCTGCCGCCACCATTACAGGGTGGGGTAGTAAAGTAAACACAGCAGCAGAGGAGCCATTTTACAGCTAAAGAGTGTGTTTAATAAAGTGGAACTTTCAGTTACAGTGAACTTTTGTTTATTTTTCTGCAGTTATGGCTTCAGGACCAGCTCGCATCCCGGATCATGCCCGGCTGCAGTAACAGAAGTCAGAATAGACTAAGAGATATTGAAAAGTGGTGCTATGGAGGGCAACTGCCTCCTCAGGTGGCGATTCCTAATTATCCAGTGCGTGTATGCCAAATATGCTTGAGAGCTGGAAGGGACGTCTTCATGATTCCTCATTGTGCTGGATGCCTACAAAAATGTGGCTTGTATAAAGTGCCTCCAATCCGTTTGGCTCCCACATTGTCAAAAATTCAGGAATCTGCAGTTGGCAGCACACAGCACCAGGCGGAGCCTGTGGAGGAAGGCCCCTCGGGAGTGTGGCACAAAGCTAGAGGGTGCAGAGTTAGAGACAGAACCAGAAGTTGAAGTTTTGGATGCTGGATCCCAAAAAGAAAGTTCGGATAAAGCATCAATAGACCCCCTGGAGGGGGGGGCCTAGCCCAAGTCTCTTAGGTGAAGATGAGATGCGGGAGGCCTTTGAATGGGAGGTGTCGACCTCCACGCCTAGTGATGAGTGGATAGTCTTGGGAGTGAGGATGACCGCTCACTCTTGGGCTCAGATCCTCAGTGAAGAGGAAGATGAGGGGGGACCTATGTGGCCTTGTGAAAAAGGAACAGTTACACAGCCTCAAGATCTTGCCTTGGAGGAATGTATGGAAGAAAGTGGTGATGCCACTACCCTGGCTTTACAGGAGGAAGAAGTCAGGGATCCATTTTTACTTTCTTTAAGGATGCGAAAGCTGGCAGAACCAGGACTGGCCACCCCCAAGCCAGGCCAGCGGTCTCAGATTGACCAAAGCAAGTAAAGAGGAGAGACTGGTTCGTAGGAAGGCAAATGAGATCTATGGTATGACCTTTCCTACCTTTCCTCGAAAAGTCTGGAAGGAGATTGAGAACTGCAGGAAATCCTGGATCTGGGATGAAGCCATGAAAAGTGTGCATACTGGGGCCAACAAGCATGTAAAGAATAGACTGTTCCACGAAAAGTATACCCAGTGGAAGAGAGGCAGGACACTGTTCACAGACAGAGTGAGAATGGTGGACGGAGAGGGCCGTGAAATCTCCCACTGTGTGAATTATGTGCGCCCAGACAGGGTAATAATTCAAGCCCCTGACCCCTGGTACTATTGGCCTCAGTGCAAGGACCTCCCAGCAAATGTGCCCGTGCCTACAAAATGGAAAGCCGAGCAGTGGTAGTCAGTACTGCCACACCAGACTGTGAAGTGCCTTATTGATCCATCAGTATGGATATCCAGGACTCAGGTGCCCCACATTCATCAGTCTACAGTGTACTGTCCTGTCCAGCAACCATCAACTGGCCCACCAGATGACTTCAGATCCAGAGAGGACACCAGCCCAGCTGTTTCCTGTTCATCGCCTGGTAATCGGATGACGTCGGACCAGCTGTTTTCTTTTTGTTCCTGTTCTAAGGTTCCGTCTCCAGAGATGACATCAGCCCAGCTGTTTCCAGATGTGCCCTCCTGTGGTTCCCGGAAGATGTCCGCCCAGCTGTATCAGAAGAAATGCTGCCGCCAGGGAGAGTCTTCAGCAGAGGTGCAGGTTGGTACCAAATATTGTACTACAAGTGGCTGGTAAGTCCGAACTTTTCTATCTTTATGACATTGC
This sequence comes from Neoceratodus forsteri, assembly GCA_016271365.2. NCBI lineage: Eukaryota > Metazoa > Chordata > Ceratodontiformes > Ceratodontidae > Neoceratodus > Neoceratodus forsteri. The sequence goes on from CM057459.1 coordinate 180,157,960, forward strand.
AGTACACACCCTACACTACAGACTTCAAAAATGTGTGAACTGTCCGCAAAGACTCTCCCCTTCGGGACTTTGGCCTGCTAGAACTGTGCTTCACTGGGCTCCAGCCCAGGAGAGACTCTTTATTGGACTAGCCTTCGGGCCTTGTGGTCATTAGTTGGGACTTTTAGGGCACTCCATCCCCCCAAATGTGTATTGTAAATAATGTCATTGTTTTCTAATGTAAATACTGTTTTTCTACCTTTTTTTCTAAAAAAAAAAATCTTTTTGGGATTCTGCAGTGTTTTGATGGTAGGGGTCTAGGTAGACTATGTATGCAGATTAGGAGCGTATGTTTGTCTTTCTTTTTCTTACAGGTGTTCCTGGGAAGACAGAAGACAAGAAGAGGAGGAGGGGCTCATCAGAGTTCCTCATCAGTGCTTTATTGTTTAGAAATTTAAAGTACTGTGGTGTTATTGTTATGGTTATTGCTGTATTAACCCTTTCCTTCCACAGGTGTGGTTGTGGGGGTAGGGAGGAGGCAGTAATGTGGTATTTTAATGGTATGGTTGCAGGCTGCCCAAGGTCGGGGAGGTCCCCGGGTTTGTTTTTGTTTTGGGAATATTATGTTAGAGGCAGGTAGGTTTTCCCTAGAGGGTAAGGGGGGATAGACAGGCTGTGGTCCTGAGTGGCCATGGGGACCGCAGTGCTGATCTATCAGGGCTATGCTCTGGATAGTTCTACCAGAGCCACTAGGTGTCCATAGTAAGTGGATAGTGTAGAGGCTAACATGTCAGCTACAGGCCTCTAGGCCCTTAGTGTTACCTGCCTGTGCTTGCACATGGTAGGAGGGGGCCTGATCACCCCCCTCCGCAGGTGGCACATAGGGTGGGATGGCCTAAGGCCGGGTAAATAATGACTGCGGACAGTCATTTTTCTGGTCAAGGGCGAGTGTAACCCCTTGTTACCCGGGGTTACTAGAATACCAGTAAGACCTAGTGGTAGGCAGGGAAGGCAGCTTGTGAAACTCCAGTTAAATGGGTTTCACACTGTCTCACTCTGTTCTCAGTCTCAGCTGAGACTGAGGGATGACATCACCAATAGAACTTTTGCAGCTGCATAAGCCACATTGGAATCTGCAGCAGAGGGAGTTAGATAGAACGTTGGGAGTTTTCAAAGGGAAGAGTCACAGTTCCAGTTTGCCTTCAGTAAGAAGGAGTCAGTGTCCAGTTTGTCTTGAGTAAGTGAGGGTGTGCTCAAGTGGTGGAGACTGCTGTTCGGGTTTCAGTGCCCCTCCCTCGGGGGGGGGATGTAAGGATCCCCTTGCAGATTCCTGGGGCAATCCCCTTAATTCTGCCAAGAGGAAGGAAAGCTGCCTGTTCAGTTCAGCCTTTGTTTTGGAAAGTTGGAAGATTTGTGATTCACCTGTGGGGCACCTGCAACTAAAAGATGAGTGTCTGCTCTGAAAAAAAGGGCAAAATGTTTTCTTCACCCTGGGACATGTGGGAATCTCCAGGAATTGAGCTACATTTGGGAAGCCTATAGGACTAGGCCAACAAGTGGAGTAGTGTCAAATCTTAGATGCTGTGTGATTTCAAGTAATATGTAGAGGAGATGTGCCAGTTCATCTACCATTTAATCTACATTCAGAAGTTTCAGTTTTCCAGAGAAATGGCCGGGGCTGTGGGAGCTGGAGGTGGGCAAACCCCATCTTTAGTAACCAGGTCCACCTCACGGATTTCTGCTGTGGTTGCTACTTTGCCTCATGCACTTGGCCAGTGATGGGGGAAGTACCCAGACGTGGAGTTGCAAAAGGGAAAATCTCTCTAGGAGTCGCAGACTCTAAGTGGTGTGGGGAGCCACGACCGGATAATTGGTTCATTCTTCCAATGGACCGTGGATCAAGTGGCCGGCGGGGGAGCCGGGCCAGTTGGGCTGTGTACCCAAAGCGCGTGCAAGTCCGGGCTGTTTGCCTGTTGGGTCCAAAGCCTGAAAACAGTATAATTGGTTCATTCTTCCAGTGGACCGCGTTGTAGTCTCTAATTTGCATTACCAGGAAATGTAGCCCCTTGGGGGTCCGTCTATGCTTTGTTTTGTTCAGCTAGTTTGTGAATAAAAGCCACACTGAAGAATCCCATTCCTGGTTCTGGATATTACAGTTATCGCTTCCTGTGTTTGGATTTATTTGGGTGCCCCTGTGCAGAGCAGCCAAACCTAGGTCCCCCTGTGCCGAGTAACCTCATCCTCCCCGAACCCAGGTCCCCACCAGGTACTGCTGTCAGCTTCAACAGCATGCCACCTGTCATTTTGGTAAAAAGGCAGGGGTGAGGGGTTACATTTGTATGAGGCAAAAGGGTTGGGAGGTGGGTCACTCATTAATATGCTCTTAGTTAAAATGGCGCTTCTAAGCACAAGGATGACAACATTAAGAAAGTGCTATGATGCTTTATCCATATAGAACGCCTAGATACTAGTTACTCATAGATATTTACAGAGCTGCTTATGTTAATGACAGAAAACAAGTCGTTCGAGGTTTAAATCAGCAAGTGAGTGAATTTACTGAATTTAGAGGTAGTCTAACATTGCTACCCTCTGAAAGGGCTTTTTTCCCCTAGTGTTTTTTTAATGTTTTGGTCTGCTGGGGTTGGTGGGAGAAATGCTGATCACCCACAATACGGATAGCCGTAGTAGTAGGAGGATAATAACCCAATAAAAGGGTCTAAGATGGGTCATTATTATTATAAGTTAAAAACAAGCATTTGTCAATGCCGAATGTTGCTTGCTTCTATGTGCTGTTTAGGTATTTGGAAGTCATTGGAGTGCAAATATTGAAAATTCGCGAACTTACGAGCGTGCGTAGGAACTGATATTGTGCGGAAACACGTTTTGAGCAGGATGAGAAAAATGACAGCTGTACTGCTTATAAGGAGGTGTGGTAAAATGGCAGTGTTGAAAATCTGGAGTGAAACTATTGAAAATTTGCGAACCTACGAGCGTGCGTAGGAACTGCGCAATGCATGGTCGTAAAACAGTCATTTTTAGGAATTTTTTCACCAAATTTTCAACATAGCCATTTTAAGACCTCTCCTAATGAACAGCGTCACTGTGATTTTCTTATTGTGTCCCATACATTGATTTTGTACACCGACTGCGCCATTGTGCGCTACATGGGCGGAAATATGTTTTGGGCAGGATGTGAAAAATGACAGCTGTATTGCTCATAAGGAGGTGTGGTAAAATGGCAATGTTGAAAATCTGGAGTGAAAATATTGAAAATTAGCGAACTTATGAGCGCATGTAGGAAGCGCAACACACGCTCATAAAACAGTCATTTTTAGGAATTTTTCACCAAATTTTCAACATAGCCATTTTAAGACCTCTGCTCATGAACAGTGTCACTGTGATTTTCTTAATTTGTCCGACATTGATTTCAGCACCAACTGCACCATTGTGCGCTACATGGGAAACACATTTTGGGTGAGATGTAAAAATGACAGCTGTACTGCTCATAAGAAGTTGTGGTAAAATGGCAATGTTGAGAAATCTGGGTGAAAATATGAAAATTCGTGAATTACGAGCCTGCGTGGGAACTCATGGCGCACACTAAATGAAACAGTCATTTTGGAATTTTCCACCAAATTTTCAAAGTAGGCTTCTTAAGAGCCCACCTTATTAACACTGGCAGTGTCGTTTCGTTAATCAGTCCTAAAAGGTGATTTCACGCAGTGACTGCGAAATCACCCTTCGGGCCCGAATAACGCCATGACAGTGACATCACTCATGAGAAGGGGTCCCAAAAACCCCATGTTGAACATTTGGTGCAAAAATTCCAAAAAATGCCTGATATATGCAGCAAAGCTGAAAAAACCCTATCTATCCCATTATACAGCTTACCGGCATTTCTACAGTTCGCGGTCGGCTTTAAAGAGTGCAGACGTGTTCCCGGTCCACCGATGATCGTCGCGCCAAGCTCTGGAGGTAATTATGGGGTGAGGGGGTGTGGGCAGGCAGGGTGCGCAATGGGTGGGTGTGGGTTGTGGGAGGGGCAGGAGACTACGGGACTGTTTTTATTCACAGGTTGTTGTTTTGTTTAAAGAAGACGAGCTGAGTGGTTGCCACGCTGGGTGGGCTCCAGCATGGCGCCAAAGCTTTGGGGGCAGTTTTGAAGCCGACGGGGATTGGGCACCTCAGCGGCTATAAAGTTTTGCCACGCTTGGGGTGGGCTCCCAGCGTGGCACCTGAACAGCTGTTGGGGCGGAGCCGACAGGGATTGGGAACCCCGTCGGCCATACAGTGTGTGCGCGGGGAGCATCAGCACACAGTATGCGGCTTGCGCGTGTGTGTGCGTGGGGGGGGAGAGCTCTGCTAACTGAAGCGGAGCTCTCCCTTTGAGCTGTATGTCACTGCATTTTCAGCTTATCATAGACAGCTGCAGCAGTGATTGGTTAACTGGGGCCGCGCCTGCAAACACACTGAATGCATTGGAAGAGGGGCTGACACACCTCCGAAAACTCGGATGATGGCACTATGTTTCTTGCACATGCGTGCAAGCAACATAATGATGCATTGGTATATCCCCGCTCATAGCTGTATTGGTCTACTACAAAACGGTGAGGGTGTTTTATAATTATATATTTCCCCCCAGATAAAGTACCGATCTATAGGGGCTTATCTACTCCTTACTGTAAAACTGAAGTTTATGCATTGATGGTAATGCTTATTGTGATTTTGGAAGCCTACCTATAAGGGTAGTGTCAGTGGCTCAGTAGGTTGCATATTCGCCTCTGAGGCCGGGAGATCAGAGGGCTGGGGGTTCAGTTCCCACATCTGGCACTTGGGTTAATATCCCAGTACTGACACTGTAGTACAGCAAGAGAGGGGTGCTACATTTCTGAGGTGCTGTCTTTCGGATGAGACGTTAAACCAAGGTCCCATCTACGTGGATTGGTGGTAGTTCAGGTGGATGTTAAAGATCCCATGGCACTTATCGAAAAGAGTAGGCAAATTTCCCCGGTGCCCTGGCCAAATTTCGCTCATTCACTAAAAATACCACCAACAGCTTAATCTGGTTCAAGATCAGTTGGCATTCATCTGTATCTGTATCCCCACTCCCCCGGGTCGTGCCTGAAAATAGGCAGGATTTGTCTAGTGCACTTACCCGGTCAACAAAAACTAAATAAAAAAATAAATATGTATGTATTACACTGCAAATCTAATAAAAATAAATAATAATTAAAAAAAAAGGGGAAAATGCTACATCCTCCTGTTCGAGACATGGTGTTTCTTGCTGGTGCAGAATTCGTAAGTTTCTTTCCTGCAAGAGGCTTAGAAAAAGTACATTGTGATCCAAGCTGCAAGCTTGCCTCTTGCTGAGCTAAGAAGGTCAAAAGGACAAGCTGTATTATAACTTGTCTGTCTCTTTCAAGAACCCAAAATCTTCACTCATTCATTTTATTTTAGTTTTTGTGCTTTCTGTTTATTGCTTTGGAATAAAAACAATACATCCAGCAATCTCATGCAAGAGATAAACAACAGATACAGGTGCAATTGGAATATCACAATTATACTTTCACAATCTGGTACAATAGGAATAGAGGGGAAAATCAAACCAAATGGCACTTAAAATGCTTAAAGTCCCAAAACGTCCATAGAAAATGCCAGCCGCTTCAATGGCTAAGGTTGGAGTCCACAGGGAGGAATCGCAGGGAGAAAAAAACGCACTAACCAGTAGTGCTATTAACCTTTACCGAATGTTGGTTACTCCACTCCACATCGCTTATTTGGATTTAACTATTAATAAACAAGGTACTGCTGTAGAAAATAAAATAAAAAGCACTATATGCCGCTCCAATGGAAATTAAATGTTTTGAGGAGAATGACAAGATAGCAACTGGGCCAGAGAAAATAAAGAGAATGCCCATCCTTAACTATATTTCAAATCACCCTTACCACCCCTCAACATTCTCTCCCCAATCAGAAGAATAAAAGCAACAAATAATATGCCTTAAACTCAGAGCAGCAGTTATAAGCTTTAATAAGCAACAAATCAGTCACTTAGCCCCCTTCCAAGTCAGAGCTCTCCTAAACAGTCCCTTTCGGTGGCTGGACCTAAAATTCTGATTTGGTCCTCTCAACCCACCACCCAGCATCCCGGGGATCTGTAAACTGCCAAGACTTTTTTCCATAGGTAACTCAAAGACTTGCAGGCAATAAAAAAAGAATGTACTATCCCCAGATGTTGAAATTTCTGTTGCACCACGTCAAAATGTGTGCGGCGTGCACGAGTCTGGAATGAAAGGTTGGGGAACAATTTAATGTCCTATCTATGGACGCTCAGTGGGCAGGCTACCCATGCTGCAGCTATCAACACATCCCAGACCTCTGGCCCCACTGTTTTCAGGACTAAAGTCTGCGATTGGTTAGGGTCATTAGGCCGCACTCTGGGAGTGACTTGATACACCTGCCGCAACTTGGCCCATTCAAACTGATCAGGAAGGTGGAGATTCTCCGCTAGCCAGGTCCGTGAGTAAGATGATTCAATCCTTCAGCGCCTTCTGGAAGATCTACCATGCAGACATTCGCCACCCACATAGCATTTTCCACTGCTTCTTGTCTGCTCCTCAGTTGTTGGTTCTCTTTAGTGATCAGGGCAGTGGTAGTTTGTACCAAGAGGGATCATTTGTCCGCTTCAGCAACAAAGGAGGTTAGTGCTGTAATAGCTGCATCATGGGCTTCCAACTTCATTAGCGCTTTTTCAATTTTAAGTGTCCATGGCTCTCATTAAATCTGAGATAGCTTGCCATGGGGGTTCTTTAGAGGTTGATGATGTGGGCTGACTGGGTGACTCCAATCCCCGCTTGACTAGTTGTGTGATGCAGCAGGCTGCTGAGCTCCAGAGGCTTGTGGCTGCATGTTCTTGGTGCGCTCCATAGCAACAGTGTCAGTGGCTCAGTAGGTAGCATACTTGCCTCCAAGGCCAAGAGATCAGAGGCCTGTGGATTCAGTTCTCACATCTGGCACTTGGGTTAATATCCCAGTACTGACACTGTAATGCAGCATGAGAGGGGTGCTGCACTTCTGAGGTGCCATCTTTCGGATGAGACGTTAAACTGGGATCCCATCTGCCTGGATTGGTGGTAGTTCAGATGGATGTTAAAGATCCCATGGCACTTATCAAAAAGAGTAGGGGAAAGTTTTATTGCAACAGAAATCGTACAAAAGCATACAAAAACAATTCTTATAACAAAATCAAAAGAGTAAACAAGGGGAAATAAAAAAGGAGAAAACATTGAGCAACAAAAAGAAATACATTCATGTCACAGCAGCATCAGAATCTGTTACCCAAAGAAGGGCCTTCCAAAGTTCCAAAAGCCATGCCTCAGATAAGGAAGTACATTCCTGCAAATAAATAGTCCTCAGATCTGCACAATTTTTCTTTCCAATGCAATATACGTACATTCTTTTTGTTGTAAAGTGAATAAACACCTAGCCATCCATATATTCCACTTAATGACAATAAACACTAAATTCAAAGTATCAATGTGCCATAAGGACCATTGAAGGGAAAAAAATCCATAAACAATATTGAGATATGTAACCGTTTGAAACAAGGGAAGATGCCAGGTATGTGCTAAAAATGTCCACCAAGACTGAATAAAAGAACAATCAAAATATAAGTGAGATATGGTTTCTGGTTGCGTGATACATAACAATCTTGAACACATTCTGTCTTGAAATTGCTTATGTTTATGGTTTGCCGTCACATTAATCCTTTCATGGCATGATAACCAATGAAAGTCCCACATATGGGCTGGTACTCTTGTACAACGTAATAAAGACAAAAGGGATGGGATATGTTGTTGAGGACATTTTTCAAAAGGTATGGGGACAGCACAAACAGTGGAAAGTAAAGACTTATATAAAACTTTATGTGAGGAAGCTAATAACATCTGGGCTGTTAACTGCCATTGTTTCAGACATAAAAAAACATTCTTTACATATACAGGTCTCCCAACAGTATGACGTAACACAGACAGGGAATTAATTTCCCATTGGCGAAACCAGATGTGACAAGAATCATAAAACCAAGGCTCCCAACCCATTTAGGTGTTAATCAATAAAGGTCTAAGGTTAGCCGTAAGGAAAATAGAGAAAAAAAATAACAGGGGATTAATCATAAGGAGACCGCCCTCCGAAATGGGTAAATACGTGACATTCCGTTTTATCGGATTCGGCCTACTCCCCCAAAAAGTCTGAAAAAAAAAACTAAGGACTGTCGTTTCAAGTTGCCTGGCTATAGGGAAAATAAAACTCAAATAAAGAAAAATTGGTATCAAATAAGATTTAATCAAAAAAACACGTTTCTTTTTCCCAAAGTGTCTCCCTATTCCAGTGGGCTACCTTAAGTTTGCCCTGCTGTAACTTAATATCCCAATTATAAAAATCAGAATCTACCATTCCAAAATATACCCCTAAAATACGAACAGGGCTCTCCACCAAACGTAAAGGACCAATATGATCCAGCTGTGACAAAGCAGAAACCACCTGTAGTCCCACACTTTTATCATAATACAGGACAGCACCAGAGTACATACCAAAAGTAGAACAGACCTGAAGAGAGACCATCACGGAGGGAGCATCAGCTACCAGAAAACAGACATCATCAGCATAAGCAATGGCTTTGTAAGACGAGTATAAAACAGGGTTAGAAATAGCGTGGATCCGAGGGTGGGTATTTGATCGACGAACCAAAACGTCTAGAAAAAAATATATAAAATAGGGCTCAAAGGGCACCCCTGGCGAACCCCTCTTTAAATAGGAATCATAGGACCCATCCAACCATTAACTACTAGCACCACAGTGGCAGCCCGGTAGAGACAACGGATCCACCGAATTAACACCGCTGGCACACGTAGTAATCGAAGTGCGTCCCATAAGAAATCATGGTCGACAAAGTCAAATGCTGCCTCTGTCTACAGAAATCACGAAACCTGAAAGTTCATTGGCAAACCATGGAGAATAACTCAAGGAGAATCAGGTGATCCGAGATCCTTCTAGTAGGCACCGAACAGGACTGTGCAAGATGCAAAACTACTTCTGCTATTCTCACAAGACACTTAGCAATTATTTTTGTCAGTATCTTAAAATCAGTATTTAACATACTTAAAGGACGCCAATTGTCAAGGGAATATATAATAATAATAATAATAATTTTATTTATATAGCACCTTTCGACATATCAAGGTGCTGAACAATTTGAACAATTCGATCATTACATACACAAACATATACATAAAATCAGCATGCCACGAGATAAAATATATAATAATAAGATCTAGAGCATTAATAAATAATTAATTATCTAAAAAGCCATGTTCCACAGATAAGTTTTCAGCTCTTTTTTAAAGAGTTCCATGGAGGTGCACTGCCGAAGCCGGCATGGTAGAGAGTTCCAAAGAGTGGGTGCAGCAAATGAAAATGCTCTGCTGCCAGAGGATTTCAGACTCACTCGGGATCTCTAGCAACCCCATGTCGGCCGAAATGGAGAATCGGTCAGGGCAGTAAGGTACGCAGGAGGTCTTTCAGGTAGGTTGGACCCTGGTCGTGAAGGGCTTTAAAAGTCAACAAAATGACTTTAAAGGTGATCCGCCACCACACAGGCAGCCAGTGCAGTTAGCAACACCAGGAGTGATGTGACAAAAACGACTTGTCAGTCAAAACCGGAACTGCGGCGTTCTGCACCACTGCGGGCGGCGGATTTCAACCCGGAAAGCCCAAAGCACAGGGCATTGCAGTAGTCTAAGTGTGAGGATACAAAGGCATGAACCAAAGTAGGTAGGGAGTCAAACGGAACAAGATGCTTCACCCTGGCAATGTTCTAAGATGATAAAAGGAAGTCTTGACAACAGCAGACACCTGAGCTTTAAGAGTCAGCTTATCGTCAAGAATAAGTCCAAGCCACGCACCTGTTCTGAGGATGGCAAAGGTACTCCACCAAGAATAATTCCAGATGGAGCACCGATATCCGCCTCACCACCCAACCACCAGGATCCACCACCAGCACCTCTGTTTTCTCCGAGTTCAACTTTAGCAACTAGAATCCATCCAGTCTTGGATCTCCCTCAGACAGCTGTTAAATCCGAAGCTCCATCCTGGTGGTGCAAGGACAGATAGAGCTGGGTGTCATCCGCATAGCAGTGAAACCTCAGCCCATATCGCCTAATGATACCTCCGAGGGCAGCATGTACACTGCAAACAACATGGGCGATAGCGCGGATCCCTGGGCACTCCACATAACAGAGATTGGGTCAGAGGAAAAATTCCCCGATACAACTCTCTGTGATCTTCCGGTAAGGAATGACGTGAACCATTGCAAAACGGTTCCAGACATTCCACAAATATGCCCCAGACGAGCTAACAGCACCATGTGGTCCACTGTGTCAAAGGCTGCAGAGAGATCAAGAAGAACGAGAATGGAGTGTCTCTTCTGATCCCTCGCCATCAGAAGATCATTTAACACCCGAACCAGCGCGGTCTCGGTGCTATGTCTTTTGCGGAAGCCCGACTGGAAGGATTCGTAGACATTATGGATGGTTAAATGGTCATCCAATTGACTTGCGACATCCTCTTTCGATAACCTTCCCAGTAAAGGGAAGGTTAGAGATAGGTCGATAGCTAGAATAAGAGTCCGGTCCAGGAAGCTTTTTCAGAAGAGGAGTTACCACAGCCTCTTTCAAGGAGCAGGAAACTCACCCAATTCCAAGGAGCACCAGACTATTTGCGCCAGGACCGGACCAATGGTATCCAAACAACCCAAAATAAGGGAGTCGGACCAGGATCCAAACCACAACTTGTGGGACGAACTGGATGATCCTCATAATGTCCACGAACTCAGGTCGTTGAAAGGAACTCCAGGAGAAATGAGGCACTGTCATCTCATGCTGACCAGAGACTTCACCCATAGAGCTTACCGGACCAGGTTCTTCCTGATGTCAGCCACTTTAGCTGCAAAAGATCGAGCGAGCTCGTCGCACTCTATTTTGAAAAGCTTTCGAACATGCAGGCAGGCTGGGTTGCACAGTCTGTCAACAGTTCGGAACAGCTGAGCCGGTCGATTCTGAGCAACTGCAATCTCCCTGGACAGGAATTCTGCCTTCTTATGGGTGATTGCAGATTGATAGTTAACATAATGTTCCATCAATCTAGAGTGGTCGGCATCAAGGGCGGACCTGCGCCAGCGACGCTCTAACCTTCGCCCCTGTCTCCGCATCTCCCTCAGGGTCCCATCAAACCATGGGGCTCTGGGGCGAAGGGATCTGGGGCGCTCACAGAACAGGAGCAATGGAATCCAGTGCCGTCGTGACGGCCTTATTATAGGCCGACACTGTGCTTCTGGATTATTAACACCGAACTGAAGGATGAGAGGTCAAGGACCAGCTAGACCTTGTGGAGTAACATTCCATAATGGGTGGTACCGACCATCTCCGCGAGGGCTGGTCTTCTCAGGGGTGCAAAAATTGAACCTCACGATGTGGTGATCAGACCAGGCGACTGGTTCCACCCCCATGTCAGATGCGTTGATCCCTAGAAGGAAAACTAGATCTAAAGAGTGTCCAGATTTGTGCATTGCAGTGGAAACCACCTGTGTGAGGCCCATAGAAGACATCAATTGGAGGAAGTCGTTACCCAAATTTGAGAGTTAGTCGTCGACCCAGGCGTTGAAATCATCCAGGACCATCAACCTGGGCGACTCAAACGACATGTTGACGAGGAAGTCTGCTACTTCCTGTAAGAAGCGTCTCCCATCACCGGGTGGACGGTAGATTAGGACGATTCGAACGCCTACACCTGCTACGACTGTACACTCGAAAGACCCAGTCTCACCGACTACCACATTCGCGAGACCCAATTCCGTCTTGAAACGGATTGCAACCCCCCCCCGCCCCTGCGGTCCAATCTCGGGCGGTGTATCACCGAGTACCCGGCCGGAATCATGGCCTCTAAAATGGGGCCAGAGTTTTCATCCAGCCAGGTCTCGGTGATGCCCTTTGTGTTTATATATATAAATCAAAATACCTTTCGTGAACTCCAAAGGAAGGAATTCGCTCGTAACCAAAGAGTTAAGTACTATAACCAATTCCGAACTCAAGTGGGCACCCAACACTTTATATAGGGCAGCTGGGAGACCATCCGGGCCAGGGGTCCTCTGTAAAGGCAAAGAAGAAATGACCGAGGTCACATCCAGCTCTGAAATAGGCAAACTAACCTGGTCCAAAAGAGACTGGGAGGGGAAAGGGATGTCAAGGTCAGCATATAAACTATCAGAATCAACTGCGACTCTTGAGGGGGGAGTAAACAAAGCCAATGTATGGGCCGTCACAATACGACAAATATCAGATTGAGAAGTACATAATTTACCATCAGAATCAACTAAACCTGTCATGTTTTTCTGGGAAATTTGATGGGAATTTGCCTCAAAAGGGCTAACAACAGCATGTGTACCAACCATACCAAATTTTTGTTGAAAATAAAGTTGCCGTGATTTCTGTGTTTGAAAACATAACATCGCATCCTGGACCAGTTTAATTTGGTGAGAAAGGTCCTTCCCCATCAGATATGCAGTAGTTAATAAGGATTGAAGGTGAACCCTCTTCTGTAAATAATCCAAATACTCCCGTCTACATTTCCTACGACTATAAGTTTTCAAAAAAACACTTAAATCACGCTTAGTATCTAACCACCACCTAATAGGGTCCTCATAACAACAAAAAAAGATTTACATGCCTGAATAAACAATAACAAAGACTGCGTGAATACTGGGATTTGCAACAAGGATGTATTAAATTTCCAAAATCCAGGGCCTTTGTGAAAAGGGGTAACAGGTCCCAGACCAATTGATAACAACTTATGATCCGAAAATGCACCAGCTTGTAACTCAGCCGAGGCAATATGCAAAGATTGGGACAAAAACACAAAATCAATCCTTGTTGCCAACCTCCCCTACTGAAATGTGGGGGTATGTTGATTGGTAAAGGTTAGATAAGCATCATTTAAACAGGCCATACGAACCAATTTTCCTAATTCATGTGAGTCACAAAACAACTTACGAGTAGTAGCAAAAGAACTCTTATCATGCAGACTTAAACCACAATTAAAATCACCAGAAAAAATAACTTGTAAGGAGGTATGCAAAAAAGGACGGAGCAAGGAAAATAATTCTATACGCACTGTTTTAGTCTGAGGGGCATAAAGATTAATCACCCTATATGAACAAGGCCCAAGTACAAAGTCCAGAATGAGTGCTCTACCTGGAGCTACATCATATAATTTCAATAAGCGAAACCCTGGGACAGTTATAAGAACCCCAGACCGGAACAAGAATCCTGCCCAATGGACGGTATGAAGGTCCATATAACCAGTCCGCTGTGCAGTATACGTATTTCCTGTGTAGTGTGAAAGGTATCTTGCAAAAAGAAAAATCCCCAATGGCAACAGACGTAACCAGGACAAAATCAAACGTCTTTTCGACAGTCGCATCATACTGTTTACATTAAGAGTATGACAAGTAAAACAAAACAGAGAGAATGATTAAGGGAAAAAGACACATCACAATTTCCTTCTCCCAACTACTTTTTGACTTTAAGTTTCACCCTTGCTTTCCGTTTTTGGGAAAGGCCAGAACCTAAGTTAAGTTCCATATCAGTAGGACCATCAGGGAGGGATGAAGCTACTGAGGAAGAGTCTGATTCACCCCCAGCATCATCAGAGACAGACTGGAGTAACTCAAAAGGATTAGATACAGGTATAGGAGAGGAAGCTGAACCTACCGGAAGGGAAGGCATAGCTCGGAACATATTTCTCAAAGACCTGCGACAACTAGTCGTGACTAATACCTGGGGGGGGGGGCATAGTACTTGTACCAGGGATAGGGTCAGAAAATGATACAACAGGCTGGGCCAACACAGCTGAGGGCTGAACACGAGTACTAACAGAAAGGGTGACCTTGTTCGGCCCCTTAACCCCTGGAGCTGTAACAGACACAGGGACCGGTTCAGAGGACTGAAAAACCGCCAAGGGCGGAGTTACCAGAGTGGCGCGTAAACGAGTCTTCTGTGCTTGTGTAATAATAAAACGTCGGTCAAGGCCCCCCCACCCAATCGTGAGATTCCTGATTGTGGGCTGCCCAATGACAATTCTGGAACGTATGTCCCAATTCGTCACATAGGTTACATTTGCACTCATTAACACAATGTGCCCCCACATGACCCAGTTCACCACACACATCACACTTCATTTTGTCACACACATTACTAAGTTGTGTAGGATCACCACACCGATAACACACTTTAGGTTGACCTGGGTAAAATAAGACCCCTCTATCCCGGCCTATAAAGAAAGAATTAGGTAGATGAATTGGACCCGACTCATTAGTGTGTAATAAAACCCTAATTTTCCAGCCCCCTGTCCAAATATTTTCCGTGTCCAGGATTGCCTCTGCTTGGCCCTGAACAGTACATCATTGCCTCAACCAGTAAAGAATATCAGTGATTTCTACACCCTTGTTCCGAAACAACACAGTAATAGTCTTAAAGGCAGGTTTTGAAAGAGGGATTACTTGGAATGGAGTCCAAAGAGCAGTGTTCTTTAGAGCAGAATATTTTGTCCAAAAACGCTCTAAACCACGGACTGTCTGAAAACTGATATCAAAGGATGATTCACCAGAAATGTGAATCATCGCATAAATTTCATGAGAGAAGAACTTTAAGGAGTCTTTTAGAAGAGTCTGAGCCACATAGACACGGTCAGGGAGCTCAGGTAACCCCCACTTATATACCAAACGGACAGCATTATGCCTCTTGGCAGCCTGAATCAGGAATTTAAATAAAGAGGAGAATGAGCGAGTAGGCTCTGTCTGACGAGAAGTAGTAGCTTTGGAGGTAGATTGATTCTGTACAATACCTGCAGCCCCAGGAGACTTAGCAAGGGAAGAAGCCTGGAAGTCAGTTCCCATAAGATGCAGCAGAGTAGGGTGTTGCGTCAAGGCCAATTCTTCCGGCAAAAGTAAGGGATCAGGAGAGACCATAGGTGTAGCATTGGAACTTTGCAATTCAGGGAAATCTGCACGACTAGGGGACTGCAGCGGTGACAGACCGGAAATCCAACGTCCTGTGAGCGGTTCCTGTACCCAGCCAGCCCCTCGTAGAGCTGAATCCACAGGCCAAGGGTGCTCCGTGAGGGAAGGGGAGACCTGAGGCAGTGGCTGTAGAGAAGACGATGCAGCAGGCTCCACCATGCAACCGCCCTCCACTGCCAACAAACGGGAATCCATGGGAGCAGCCTCCATCAAAAGAGAATCCAGGGGCTCCGAATCTGAAACAGCAACAGCCATCTGGTGAGTCTCCATAGTTGTTTCGGTTATTATCACAGGCAAAGTGGTGGGGGGAGAAATAGATCAATGAGGCACAGCAGAGGAGGGAAGATCCTGTAGGGAACAAAGTTCGTCACAGATTTGTTGTTTAGTAAGCAGAAAACTACGTTCTGCTTCAGCCAGGCGTTCACATAACGTCTTCCTGACCGAACAAGTCACATTTGAAGTGGGTACTGAGGTATCCTCCGAGACGTCGTCAGTAGAAAAAAGACAAGGTTCCAAAACTTCATCGCACAAAATAGGGACAGGCTCTGTCTGCAGAACAGACACAGCAACTTCAGAAGGTTGATATACAGGCAAATGAGCATCAATGTCGGTCTCAGTAAGAGCCAAGGTGGGGGCCAAGACCAGAACTCCCACCTCCATAGCTTCCTCCACCACAACCACAGGGACGTCCGCCATCTTGGACAGAGGTTCCCCCTCTGACGAGTAGGGGAATTTCCCTGGTGTCCTGACAAATTTCCCTCATTCTCTAAAAATACCACCAACAGCTTAATCCGGTTCAATTTCAGTTGCTCACCATCTGTATCCCCCCCCCCCGGTCGCCCCGGGAAAGGGACTTTTAGGCCCAGTGGGCTTACCGGGTCAACAAAATTCAACAAAACAAAAGAACAGGACTTCCGGTGACGTCAGCAACCTGAATGGCAGCATAGGCTAGTGATCCTCCCGACCTAATTTATAATCAAAAGGCATCCATAACTTTAAAATATGCAATCACCGGCCAAGATGACGAAGTCGAAGGCTGTCTCGACCGGGAATGCTCAGACCCCAGCATGAAAGTTACAGCTACTCCTGCAGGGAGGAAAAAATGTCCCGAATAGAGGGGCCTACTGAGGAGGGAGCTACTATGGTGACGGAATGTGGGCAAGAAGACGACTACCCGCAATTAATAGCTTCGATCATGCAGACAGCTAAAACAGTGCAGAAAATAGACGTGTCACTCACGGAGCTAAAGGCAGATATAGGAAACATTGAACACAGAACCGACAAGCTGGAGATGGGGCTTACAACAGTAATGGAGCAATCGGACCGTCACGACCGTCTACTGCTTTACCTGATGTCCAGAGAGAGGGAACTCCGAGCTAAACTAGACAACCTGGAAGGCAGGAGCAGACAACAGAACCTGCAGGTGTATGGTATTCCTGAGGGAGCCGAAGAGGGATCAGCCGACCTAATTGCCTTTCTACAGAAAATATTGTGAGATTCCTTGAAATTACCTGCAGATCTTGACATCTCGATGAATCGAGCGCATCGTTCCCTAGCACAGCACCCCTCTGGCACCGATTCCCGCCCGAGGTCTTTCATTATCAAGATGACCAGTTATAGTTCGAGGAAGAAATATCGAGGAGAGCATGGAGAATGAGAAATATAATGTTTGGGCCCCACAGGATCACGCTGGACAATGATTACACGACGGGGGTTCAAGAGGCGCGTTGCACCATGTGGCCCATTCTAAAGCAGCTACGGTTGAAGAATTTAAAGGCACAGATGTTGTTTCCTGCATGTCTGCGAGTGGAAACCAAGCAGGGCACTAAAATTTTAGAGGACTTAACTGGCCGCTAAGGGTTTCTTGGATGGTATAGGAATTGCAGTTCCTGGGCTGGAGAAGGAGAGTATGGAGAGGGAGCTGCTGAAATCAGCGTGGTCGGTGGTACGCAAAGGGGTGGCCCACCATGCCCAATCGCACCCTACTAATTTAAAAGTGGACATCGTGGCGCTACTAAAGCCCTATGTCTCCCTGGTACAGCTGGCCGGAATTGCATTGCAGGATGAACAAGGGGAGGAGGCACAGGAGCAGACGACGGCCTACAGGGTGGATGGAGCTCCCTGAAAATTAGAGGCTACTTTTATACGGCCGTTATCTGTTTGCAGCACGAATAAATAGTGTCCTCCTTGTATGGGACTCACACAAAGGTACTGAAATTAATGGTCACATGATATGACACTGGCATGAAATTAAGGAAAGAGAGTGGGGCCTTTTATGGGGGGATTTGGAGGGGTGGCTGGTGGGGTGGGGGAGCATAGATGCATCTGGGGACTCTCTTCCTTTTCTTCATTCTTTCCATATGCCCTGGAAGATTTCTGGAGAGACACGGAGAGAGAAGAGGCAGTCTAAATGAAAGAGAAAACATAATATAAATGAGTACAGGGGTCTCTCCCGGGATAAAAAAATAAAAATGGAGCCGGCCCGCTGGCGCAGCGGTTGGATTTCCGCTTGCGACGCCAGCGACCTAGGTTCGGGAATGAGCCTGGGAGCTGGTGTGCTGGCTGGGATGAGAGGACTTGAGCGTCCCAAGGACCACTCGTCCTCTCCGGGGGGAGGGGAGTACCAGAGCTTGGCTCTTGTCTGGCCCTGGGTGGAGACCCGAGGTACAGCAAGCTCGATGCTCCAACAGAGGGGGTGACGTGCCAGACGTCGGCGCTTCAGCACCTTGACATCCAGGGACCTGGCACATCGAGAACATCAGGGAAAAAAACCTTGCAGCCTCCCAGTAGACGGAGCACCAGGCCCCAACCTTCAATGCCCCTACCTACCCGGAGACAGCATGCCGACGAAACACAGAGAAGCATTGGAGTACAAGGGCTCCCACCCCATACCCACCTGGGAGGTACAGCCACGGCTCCATGGGGGACGGACTGCACCAGCCACCAGGTAGGTGAGTGAGGGCTGATAAAGCCATAGGTGTCTCCCGAAGAGGGGGAGAGCTGCGAGGAGAGGGGGAGAATAAAGAGAAAGTAAAAAAAAAAAAAAAAAAAAATGGTAGGGCTGGAAATAGTTATGTTCCTTGGGGAGAAGACTGTGGCAGCGGATCATAATATCGTGACTGCTAAAGATCTCTTTCTTCTCCTTCCTGTCCCCCATTGCATATTGTTGTTCGGGGGGTAATAGAGAGGGATGCCCTTCAGACAGACAGATCTGAGGGGAGAGACCTCTCAGAATCTACTTAAATAAAGGGTTGGGGGGAGGGTTGGGACAGGGGAGCTAAGCCTAAAATGGCATTTTGGTGACACTGCTGACGTTAGTGTTGCCTCTGAGCCTGGGGCTGAGACCCAAAAATGGAGCTCAAACGAGGCTTAGCCCATACCATTATAAAGGGCATGGTGTCTCAAATGAGACACAGACCAGTCCAAACATAGAAGCGTGGACTGACCTAGGAAGCCCGGGTGTCTGCGAAAGATTCACCACAACCCCTCTGAAATACCTTCATAAGAAAGGAAGGCTTAACAATAAAGCAAGCACGGTGGGGGATACCCTGGAACTGTTTATTCAACTGTCAAGTTGTTACTGTTGATGTTCTTATGTTGACAGACTGTAAGTTACATAAAGTTAGAAAGGTTATACCCCCACCTTGTAGGGAAATAAGGCAATATGTTTTTATCAATGTTCAGGATGGCTGGTGGTTGAGAACCAGCAAATATGGTTGGAATATTTGGTATAATGAATGGCACAGAGACACTAGTAAGCTATCACATAATGGCAAAAGTGACTGGGAAGAAGGGCAGGCGTCCACTCTACAGCAAGAAGAGGGGAAAACAAAAAACAGGAAAGGGGCAGAGATTAAATCTTTGCACAATACTAAGGGGACTAGATCAGGGTTGATGATTAAAGAATTTTATCATGGCAACACTTTAAATCTAAAATATTATCTTACGATGTCAATAGCATAAATAACCCTATTAAAAGAAAACAACTTCAAAAATTTTTGAGAAATCAAAAGTGTGAAATATAGTTCCTGTAGGAGACCCATCTGTCCCCTAGTGAGGTACGAAAATTGAGAACTAAAGGCTTCCCGACTATCTACCATGCATCCCTAATAAATGGGTGTTGCGATACTTCTATCGGCTTCTCTCCCATTTGAAGAGGAGGCCGTGTTTGTGGATGGAAGGGCGCGCTATGTGATGGTGGTGGGAAGAATTCAGGAAATGCAGATCACTATGCTGAATGTGTATGCCCCACAGGGCTCACCCATAACTTTCTTTGCAGAATTGTTTAAATTATTAGCAGAAAAGACAAAAGGGGTGGTAATCGCAGGGGGGAGACTGGAACGTGGTATTGAACAGGTCCTTAGACACTACATCAAAAATTCTGGCACCTAATGGGAGGATTTTCAAAGCATTGAAAAGACTTATGAGGGACACTGGCCTATTGGATATCTGGAGGGAAAAATACCCATTGGCAAGGAACTACACGTGCTACTCTCCAAGATACAAAATCTACTCGAGGCTGGATATGTTTTTTACATATGACAAGGACCTCCCGGTATTTGAATCTATGTGGGTGGGCATGAAAACCCTATCAGATCACCAACCTATTTTTGCAGAGATTGATTTGCAGTTACCTAAAAAACCAACACAATGGAGATTAAACGTTAGTCTGCTTAGGGATGAAAAGACGAGGGAAGAAATTAAAAGGGTAATAGAACAGACTATTCAAATGAATGAAGGCCCGAATACCTCACCATAAATTTTGTGGGACACAGTTAAAACAATGGTCAGAGGTAAACTGATCTCAATAGCCACATATAAAAAATGGGAAAGAGGCAAACAAATAGAACAGCTAACTAAAAAAGCTTTAAACTTTGGAGGGACAACAGAAATTAAAATTTTCTAGAAAAACAGAAAAAGAAATAAAGGAAGTTAAATCAAGCCTTCAAAAAATACACTTTCACGAGACCAAAAAGGCTTTGTCCTATATAAAACAATCTTATTATGAAGGGGGACCAAGGGCTACTCGTCTCTTGGCATACCGACTGAAACAGCAATCTGCCCGGGCCCATGTTGCAGCCCTTAGACATCAGAACACAGGAAACATTGCATATAAATAGGAACAGATAGCAGACACTTTAGTTGCATACTACAAACAACTATACCGCTCACAACAGGAATCATGCACAGAGGAAGCGTGGAATTTTTTTAGAAGCCCTAAAGCTGCCTAAGCTCACTGAGACTCACAGGCAGATACTGGAATATACTATTACCCACCAGGAAATTCTCCGCACAGTGAGAGATCTTAAAGTGGGCAAATGTCCAGGACCTGACAGGTTTGGAAGTGAGCTATATAAAATATTTGTAGCAGAAGTAGCCCCTATGTTAAAGACCGTGTATAACCAGGTGTGGATGGAGGGTGAGGCAGTACCCCTCTCATGGAACTACACCACTATAACTGTGATCTCAAAAGAGGGAAAGGACCCAAAGGACTGTGGTTCGTATAGACCAATTTCACTACTTAATGTAGATTATAAGATCTTTACAGCTATAATAGCTAATAGACTTCAGTCCTTTCTTAAAAATTTGATTCATCCAGATCAAACGAGATTCATAGAAGGAAGGCAAGCCCCGGAAGGTGTCGGACGAACTGTTAATGTAATTGATATTATTAATAGACAACATATCCCCACTTGCATTATGAGCCTGGATGCAGAAAAAGCATTTGCCAAAGTTAATTGGTGCTTCTTATTTCTGGTACTTGAAAGAATGGGTTTCCCGACAATTTTTCTGGAGGCGATCAAAGCCCTCTACGCTTCCCCACAGGCTTTTGTGAGGGTAAACGGGGGAATCTCGCAGAGGTTTAACCTGGGGAGGGGTACCAGACAAGGGTGCCCACTGTCACTGCTCCTCTTCGACATATATATAGAACCCCTGGCCCAGGCGGTGAGGGAGGAGAGAGGTGCGAGGGGAGTGGAGATAGGAGGAGAAGATCATAAAATTTCTTTATGTGCGGACAATGTCCTCCTATATATAACTAATCCGGATAATTCCATCCCTAAGCTATGGTCCATAATAGACAAATTTAGTCAATACTCGGGATACACGATAAATAAAAGTAAAACAGAGGTTCTGAAATGTTTTTACAACCCACCCCTAAACATAATGCAACTATTAAATATGAACTGGAACAGAGGCAAAAGAAAATACTTGGGCACCTAAATCCCCAAAAATCTCACTACGTTATTTTTGATTAACCTTGAGCCACTAGTAGCCCAGATCAGACAAGATATCAAAAGGTGGGAGGCCCTGAACTTACCCCTACACGCGAGGATACAATCAGTCTCTATGAATGTCCTCCCTAAATATCTATACCTATTCCAGTGCCTTCCAATAAAAATACATAAAAAACAATTCCAAACCTGGCAAAGAATGATTATAAAATATGTTTGGAATAAAAGGAGACCTAGAATTAGAACTGAAATAATGCAAACCACTAAAAAATACAGAGGAAGGAATGTCCCTAACTTGGAAGATTATTTCTTAGCCACTCAATTAAGATGGGCCCTTTTGTGGTCAGCAAAAACATACACAGCCCGATGGAAGGCAATTGAAGAGGCCTTGACAGATGGGGTGCCTCTGGGAGCTAGGGCTATGCTACCAGGAACCCTAAACAGAGATGGTAATGTACCTCTGATGTAAGTAAGAAACAACCTGGGGACCATGAGACGCCTATGGACTAAACATAGGTTGGGGGGGGGGGACATGGCTCTTAAGATGGTTCGCATGGGGCCCAGCATTCCTCCCGGCCAGTCAAGATCTAATTTTTAAGAGGTGGGGAAGATTGGGCCTATATTCCCTTAATCAATTCCTAGAAGGAAACATAGTCCTGGAGTTTAACCAGATTAGGGAAAAATTCTCAATAAAACAAGCAGATTATTTTAGATATTTACAAATAAGAACACATATACATAACCTGCAGGCCCTCTTTAAACAAACCAAACCCTCGGAGGGATTAATGGACATAATGAGTGAAATAATGAGCCTACAACGAGTAAAGGGTCAGGTCTCTGCCATATACAGGGCCTTGAGAGATAGGAGAGGGGGGAAAGCTGCCCAGATCAAGAACAGATGGGAACTAGAGTTGGGAGAGGATGTAAGGGAGGAAGACTGGGATTTCGCCCTCACACAGACTTTTAAGACCACTTGTTCACCAATGTGGAAGGAGTTTGAGTATAAAGTAAGAAGGAGATTTTTTTATTACACCAATAGTCCAATGTAAATGGGACAAGAAATGTACCGGGAAATGCTGGAGGGGATGCGGGAGGGATGGGGTGGACTATGTACATGTATTCTGGACATGTCCTGGTCTAACAAGTTTTTGGGCAGAAATTACTCAAACACTAAAGCAGGTATTTACTATTCAGACCATCCTGGGCCTCATAAACCCGATACTGGGAGTGAGATCGGAGGAAGTAAAGGGGAATGATAGGGTTTATATGTGGAATGTCCTTCTAACGTCAGCTCACAAGGCTATAACCAGGAGATGGCTTTCTCCATGTACACCAACATATCAGGAATGGATATCAATCATAGACGAAATTTGAGACATGGAGGAGGTCATCTACAGAATAAATCTAAGGATGCAAGGTTTTGTGAGGCGATGGACTTTGTGGTTGATGGCCCAGGGACTGGAAATAGGAGGGAGTAGGTCAGAAGGAGGGGGGGGGAGGAGGGGGGCTCAGGGTTAGTAAAATGATACTAAAGGATATTGAATGTTGATATGAAGAGATAGAGATAGGATTGAGATATTGGAACCGAAAAGTGTTTTAACTGATGAAATATGGTAGTACGTCAAGACCTCTTCACTATGAAATGTCTGTATGTATATAGCTACATGTGATGGAAGTGATTTTCCTTTCCTTATCTGTGCCTAAATATGCAATAAACTTGAATTAAAAAAAAAAAAAATTTAGTACCACAGGAAAGCCAAGAAAGTGAGGAATTTGCTGAGCCCACTTATTGTACGGTATAGAACCTTTAAAGGGTATTTTAGTGGCAAAAATGGAGCAAAGCAGTGCAGAGCAGCTGAAGGAATGTCTGCCTGGAAGATGGCTCTCTGGGCCCCCTTTACTTTCAAACATTATGACTATATCAATTTTACAAATCAGGGAACTTGGTTTCATATAAAGATTCACATATATACTTTTATAACCATATATAAGAAAGGTAGCGACATCAAGAAACAAAGGCAGGGAGATAGCTGGGGTGGAAATTGAGACCTGGAGTTGATCAAGTCCTAGATCTCATGTGAAAATGTGATTGAGCAAGCAGAAAAAGAGGACAGAAAAGATCCTTGCTTTTAAAGGGTCACTGTCAGCTTTTCCAGCCCTTTGTAGTGCCCTTGTATTTGTGTGCATATTTAACAGAGGTTGACTCAGTGTTTGCTCTAATCCAGTAGAAATGTCATAACGCTCCTTTTTTATGTCTATTTTTGCTGAAAAATGATTATCGGTCGTACCAACCAAAATACTGCAGTCCGCTCTGTGCTGCACATCCTCGACACTGCAGCAGCGTTGAATTACATTACTTTTCTTTCATTCCCCTCCTGAATCGCCAACCTCGTCCATGCACGGATCCATGTCATTCAATGCTGCCGCAGTGTCGGGGATGTGCAGCATAGAGCGGACTACAGTATTTTGGTTGGTACGACCGCTAATCATTTTTCAGCAAAAATAGACATAAAAAAGGAGCATTATGAAATTTCTACTGGATCAGAGCAAACACCAAGTCAACGTCTGTTAAACATGCACACAAATACAAGGGCGCTACAAAGGGCTGGAAAAGCTAACCATGCCCCTTTAACACTCTTTCTGAATAGCCACTGGGACAGGGTCTTATTCAGCCCTTTCACACACCAATGTAAGCAGATGGCTGCGTCTGCTCTCATGGTGCCTCGCATGCATGCAGCTTGCTTTGGCATCAGACCCCTGAAAAGTTCCGGCTGCTGCTGGGTCCTGGCACTTCCAACTTAGACCGACTAGTGGGAATCAATGGTGAAGACTGATTCCTTGAAGATCTGGTATGGTTCAGATTTGAATGGAAGCACAGGGCAGAGCCTTCGGCCCCCGAAGAGGCCAGGTCATCTACAATGCCAACCCAGCCCCTGAAACCAAAACCAGAGTGCCAAAGTGGCTCAGGGATTGGTCAGAGTCTGACAGCAAGAGTCCCGAATGCCCTATCCCAACTCTGAAATCTCAGAAGCCAAGGAGGACCAGACCAGATTCTGGTCAAAAATTGGACAGAGACCCCATCAGAGTCCTGGAGACAGTCATAATTTTCTCCAGCTCAGAGGATGAAGAAGATTCTTTTTTTTCTTTTTAATTTAACTCCCCTATGTGCTCCACGACTCCGCCACTTCTTCAAGCCACCAAGGCCTCCAACCCACTTCTACTCCTAAGGAGCCTCCCACCTCATATGGCAGCCATCCCTGGGGTAACCCAGTATAACCCTTCGCCAGATGGCTCCCTCTCTTCCGAGGGGGAAGGTGCTGGTGGCAGGGCCAGCACAACTACTTGGCCCTGGGGTGCTGCTGAGGCAGACATGGCTCCTGTAGGGCTTGGATGGTGTAGGACCATCTCTTACACAGCTCCTAGATACTGGAACTCCATACCTTCCTCTATCCGTCAAGCATCCACCCATGCTACCTTTAAAAAACTACACCGTGAACACCTTCACACTCTAAACCCTTGCACTTGCTGTAATCCACTTTGAACTTTCACCCCTCTTCCTTATCTTCAGTTTAGTTCACCTACCTGCTTACCTCTTCCACTCCTCCCAACTACCTCCCTCCTCCACTCTCTTTCCCCCCTCTCCTCTTTTCCCACCATTCTTTCTTTTTTCTCTCTCTCCACTAGCCACCTAACCTGATTGCCTGGCACTTACTCAATCTGCACTGCTCTACCTATCTCCTCTCAATGTATTTTCTGTTTTTCTACACTCCAAACTTCTTGTTTTCTCTTAGGACCATTACTTGCATTTTTGCGCTTATCATTACTGTACTGCTCTCATGTGCTGTGAATATCATTCTATTATCAAAGTATTTGTATCAAATCTCTAAATACTGTTGTTTCTTTCACTTTTATTGTTAGATTATTCATGTGCTGTGTCACATGTGTATTGTTTTGTATGTAAACTGTCTTCTCCCGGGTCGTGCCTGAAAATAGGCATTGTCTTGTCTAGTGCACTCACCCGGTTACCAAAAGCAAAATAAATAAATAAATAAATCTAATAGCAAGATGGACAAGGTGCTCAGGGCTTTAAAAGATCTGACAACCATGTTAGCTGAACAGGGAAGAGAGGTTGAACCCCTTGCACCCAGAGGGACCTGTGACTCCTCTTCCCAGGCAGCCTCATTCCAGTGTAGAAGAGGAGGTGAGAGCTCATAGATGCCTTCATCATCCTATAAAATGGGCTGGTGGGAGAGAAGAAGGAGAGGGAGAAAGATGAAAAGGGTTAGACACTGCAAAGCGTAAGGCTGAGTGCAACTTTAAAAACTGGTCTATTGTTTTTCTCATTTACATGCATAGGATATGCCAGGAGAAACTGGAACTTTCTTGTGCTGTTCTTTTTTTTTTCTCCGCCTTCCCTTACTCCAGGTCGGCCACTCCTTCGGGCCGCCTAGGTCCCCGCTGGCGCCCCTGCCCCGAAGCCAGCCACCACCACCTCATATTTGCAGCCCCATGGGTAACCTGGATGTAACCCTTCGCCAGGTGGCTCCCCACTTCTCCGAGGGAGATAGGCGCCAGTAGGGGCCGGCCTGCACATGCTACTTGGCCCGGGTGCTGCTGAGGCAGATCAGGGACGCATTGGGGGATTGGCAGTAATGGGAGCTGGCTTTGCTCCCCGGGGCGTGGTGTGTCACAAAGTCAAGGCATAAGCTGAAGTCAAGGCATAAGCTGACATTACCCATGCCCCCCTTAGTGGGACCCCAGCGCATTGCCATACCCCCAGCCTCCAGCAGTAGTCAGTAAGCGCCGGGTCCCCAATCCGCCCTCCCCCTGAGAGAAGGCGAGCAGTCTCTGGATGCTCTAGCTTTCTGTCCCTGGCTGGCCCTCCAGCTCCCCGAGTCTGTTCCCAAACCTGGGTTGCTGGCGTCGCAAGCAGAAATCCAACCACTGCGCCGACGGGTCGGGCATTCTTGTCCTGTGCTTAATCACTGGTCTGGGGTTATGCCGGCGTGTGCAACGGGTTGGGGGGCCATGGCATGGGTCCATTACAATTAAGTCATTCCAGCTTCGCCTGCATAAGAACCCAGAGTGAGAGTGGGGCCAGGCAGACATGCCCCTATAGGTGGATGTGATAACAAACAAAGTGTCAGTCCAGCGAACAGACTACCAGGGCAGGGAGTACTGAGCCTGGTAAATCAAGTAAGGACTCCAACATCTGTTTTTAATTCAACAAATGGTAATGCACACAGTTTAGGTGCAAATACACCCACGAATGCTGGCATGTGGGAAGCAACACCAGTTTACTCAGTGTCCTGAGGAAAGATGAATAAAGGGGTAATTGCAGAACAAGAGCTGGACAGCCGAAAAAGGGGATCAAGGAAAAGGCAGAAACACCGATAAGAGCAAATAATATGAAACTGTGACTGGACAGGTATTCAGTTCAGAAGGATGTGCAATTGCTGCTGGGGGTAATTTTAAAAGGTTTATAATTCCGTATTAATGAACACAAGAGAGCGTACAAGGCACCCAATCTGAAGTCTGCTGATGAGCACCCTCAGGTAGTACAGGCAAAGCTGGTTATGGAGGTAAGGTTGGGTCAGATTGGGGGTGTGCTGTGGAGCCCGAGCTGAGAAGCAACAAACTTTAACAGCTCTCTATCCTGAGCAAATCATTGGCTAAAATCACCCTCTTAGAGCTAAAATCCAAAGAAAATGTTATCACCATTGGAAAGAGGAGCTTTGATAAGCTAAAATGGGAAACCCTCGTAAAGAAAGAGGTGGTGATTCAAGCAGCAAACAGTCTGGCAGTTCTCAGCCCACGAGGTCAGGTCCTGAAGTACAGACAGCTTCACAACAGGACTAGACGAGACAATGTCCTCTATAGGCCAAAAACTTCAAAAACTAATAGCTTCAGTCTCAGACTTAAACACAAAAATGGATTCTTTTGGGACAAGAGTGAATGTGGTTGAGCAGACAGTGGAAATGCAGCAAACAGATGTAAGTGATGTTAAGAGGCAAATGGAATCCACCTCGGCCACTACCATGCTACTTATGAAGGAAAACCATCACTTACGAGTCTGACTTGAAATGTTGGAAAATCAAGCCCTCTTGTCCAACATACGAATCCTTGGTCTACCCGAAGGGATCAAGGGAGATCACCTCCTCATGTTCCTACAGGACTGATTAGAGACAAAAGTGCTTCCTGAAGTTCAGCCTGTTCGTGCTGGATTACATAAAACTTGCCGGATTACTCCTCAGGGCCATCAGGAGGAATCTGATGCTCCACAAACTCTCTTGTTGGTTACAGATGGTGTAGGCACCCAGGACAAGATATTGAGGTGGGCCAGACTTGCGGGGCATATTACCCAGGATGACCGCGCTGTATATTTGTTTCTGAACATAAGTTATGCTACACGGATGTGTCGGAAAAAATTTGATGGCATTGCAAAGCAGTCACGAGAGGCTTCCATCATGCATGCAGTAATCTTTCCTGATAAGTTGCGGATCGTCCATGAGGGAAAAGTTTGATATTCTCGGACCCCACTGAAGTAGGTAAGTGGGCCTCTCAATTTATCTCCAGAAACCGGGGCCAATGCAGAGATCATGGGGCAGAGGAAGTGATCTGGAAGAGCAAGACGAGGGTTGAGTTTTGCCTGAGGCACTGTTCCATTTTTATTATGTTGGGTCATGGGACTCGCACATAAAAGGGACTCTATGATTTAACTTTGTTGGGGCATTACCTTGCATTCACAAGGGCTTTTCCCTTGAGGATATTTTTGTTGATGGGTTTGAGAGCCAATTACTGCATTTAACACTGTGTAAAGTTCCTTAAACTTTTTTCAATTGTATTGTGGATTAGCTCTGAGTATTACCTTATTGCTTAATGGGGGTCCATTATTTTTGTCTGACTATGTAAACATAACGATTAAATGGCTCCCAATTTCTATAATTGTTTATGAGAGTGTTCTATGGGTGAATATGTAGAGTGGGATTTTGCTGCCATAATAGAATTATATTGGGAACCTGATATACTTTGAGCTATACAGTTTGACGACACTAGCCCCAACTTGGGGTGTTATGTTGGACATTTAAAACAAAAGACTTTAGCCTAGCAAAATAGTCACACTGCTCATGGGCACCTGAATGCAGCTGTTAATTCTTATTTGTCTTTTAGATGGAATTTTTGCTAACCTCCCTTCCACATGTGGTATCAAAATATTTGGGATGCATGTATCCTTAGATAAATGGGAGGGATGTGTTCTCTCTCTCTATGGTCATCTATTATGTAAATGGCTTGTCCGGGATATGATATGTTATTTGCTCTAACAGCATATCAAGATAATAAAAATAAAGTAAAAAAAAAATTGCTTCAGATTAAGAGACCATTTTTGGAGCTCCTCTTGCCTGACTTCAGAGCTCCCCCATAGGGATGGTTCAAAAAAAGGTGCTGGGTGAATTTCATCTAATCAATCATTTATCGTATCTCATGGGAGAATCAACAAATGTTGCTTTGACCTCTGTGCACAACCCTTCATTTCACTAGGCAGTCAATGAGGTTGTGCGCTTTTGCCAGAGCACTCTTGTGGCACGGTAGACATGAATTTGCATTCAGGCTCCTTCTGGTGCACCCAGCAGATTTTAATTTGCTTACCAAAGATTTGAGGGGGGATATTGCATGCACAAATGCATGTCCATGGGATGTGCAATAGCATGTATATACTTTTAGAAGTCTAGCACATTCCTGCATGGGGGCATAGATCAAAAGAAGAAGAATCGGCATTTATATAGCGCTTTTCATACACAGTATCCCAAAGCACTTTACAAGCAATGCTAGACTGGTAGTGAAGTGACTGAATGTGTGGTGGCAGCCATATCGCACATCATCACCCACACACAGCCTGGATAATTGCATGAACCGGTTTATGGGAAGGGGAATGTTGGCCAGGACACCGGGAATGTTCCCTGCTCTTTGCAAACAGTGCTCTGGGTTCTTTTACTTCCACCTGGACACTGGACACCCACCAGGACAACACCAGGATGGGCATGAGGGACCTCGGTTTAACATTTCACCCAAAGGACAGCACACCCCAGCAGTACAGCACCCCCCAATACTGCACTCATATGCCAGCGATTTTTAGGTACAAGTCCAATCCTGGTGTGGGACGAGAACCCACGATCTTCTGCTCCAGAGGCGGATGTACTACCAACTGAGTCATGCTGACACCTGGGGGAATCATCCACTACCTGGATGATGTTTTGGTGGTAGGTCCACGGTGGGTGGGGAACCCAGTGCTGGCAAACTCTTCAGACATTTGTGCAATTGTTGCAAGAATTTGGGGTCCCTCTAGAGTTGCCAACATTGGATTTCAAAAATAAGGGACAGACCCCCCACACACACACCTCCCCACATGACCCCCCCCACCAACTTCTGAGGCTGCATTGTGGAAATGTATCTGCAGTGAGCCAGGCCCCTCCCCTCGTCCTCAGACTTAAGTCCCAACCACCACCACCCCAGCTGTGCTACCTATGAAGTGTGTAGACTATGACACAGAGGAGACTTTGCAGTGCATACGGAGAAAGGGACTAGGGCACCCCACCCCCAAAATCATTTGCCCCTGGGTCAACTGATCTGAGCTACCCCAAGCAGCCTCCCTGTCCTATAGTCTGCCCTGCTTTCCACTTTCCAGAGACTCCTACCATTCCTCCCCCAGGTCTCCCCTGGGATAAAAAAAGGAAGGTAGGCAATAGTTTTAGGAACTTGCATGGGCACAGCAATGCACCTGGTTAATGTATATGCACCCAGTATAAAGGCTGCCCCCTTTTTTGGGGGGATCTCTTTGGTATGATTGCTAGACTTAAGGCAGGGGTGGTAGTTGGGATAGAATTTTGACTGTGTGATAAACTTGCAATTGGACAGAACTTCAAGGAACCAGAATACAAATAAGCAGTCCAGTCAGGTTTTGCAAAGCGCTATGGAGGAGCAGGGCTTGGTGGATGTGTGGAGGGACTACCATAAAAAGTAAAAGGACTACAATTCTTCTCAAATCCACATAAGGAGTATTCCAGAACTGATCGGTTTCTTACCCACAAGATGGATCTCAGTGAGATTACACCTAGCAAAATCCATCCACTAATAATTTCTGATCGTGCCCCCATCTCTATAAAACTACAACTCAGTCAGAGAAAGTCACACAGTGGAGACTCAACACTTCTTTATTAAATGGAAAACATTAGAAGCAGACATAAAATAATATGGACAATTCAGTGCAGGAGATGAAGTCCAGAAACCTGTTGAGTGGGATGCCATGAAAGCAGTTCTAAGAGGGCTCATCATAGAGTGGTCATTGAGAAAAGAGAAACAGCAGTTGGTCAGGCAGGTGGAACTAGAAAAAAAATTAAAAGAATTAGAGCACAGCCACAAAAAAACACCTTAATACCGCAGACCTTAAAGAAATTAACAAGGTTAAGTCTGAGCTACAAGACATTTTGAACAAAAAAGATAGATGGGCAACTAAGATACATAGCCCATAGATATTATGAAGTGGGAGGTAAGGCTGCAACTGTATTGGCCTACGGACTAACAAAGGAAGCGGCAGAAAGAACAGTGACAAAAGTAAAGAGGCAGTGGGGGAGGAGAGGCAAGCAGAAACACAACCAGACAAAATAGTCAAAGAATTTGCCACCTTTCACCAGAAACTATATGAAGAGGATAAAACAAAAGAGCAAATTGCCCCCCAAAAATTTACAGTTCGTGGAACCCCCCTCAATATACTGTAACTCCTAGGCAGCGCTATCCCTAAGGTTACTACCCCTGCCTGTATTTCTGACCATAGGTTGAGGGGCCTGGATTCGTTATTAAGGTGCCTCCACCCAGAGTAACAGTGATGGGGTGTCTGCCTAACCTGTTGTAGCCTTCTAGGAAGCTATAACCACCCATCAACCCTCCTAGTGGCTTTAAACCTTTAAGCAAGCAATAGCACATGACGAGATGGGGGTTATTTTCTGATAAGAGCATACCCAGGTGTGTTATAAGGCATGAGGCGCTTGCACCAAATGCCTTTTGCACCTGGGCATGCTCTTATCAGGAGATAACCCATACCTTGGAGTTTGTTACTGTGCTTATAAAATGGGTCCCCCTGGAAAAAAAAATGTTATTTAAAAATTGCAGCAAAAAGGTTTTTAATAATTTTCAGAGTATGTCAATATAAAAAAACATATAGAAAAGTAGTCCCTGTCTCTGTATTTATAGTCAGAGTATACGTAAAAAGAAGGTAGTAGAGGGCATTGGTGTCTGTGTGTAACTCCTTCCCCCCACATATACACACTTTTTTATTATTATTTTATATTTAAGTATCAGGATATTTTTTGTGCGGAGCATCAGACCACAGGATTTCAGTGGGAGAAGCGGGAAGCAAGTCTGTCAACTGTTTTATAGTGTATAGTGGAACGTCATTGTTCACTGAAATCTAGCACTCTCAAAATGTTGTTCTGCTGCACTAGTGATGTCCGTAGTGCAGCAGAACCAAAAAGTGACGTCCGCAGGACAGCAGAACGACTTTTTGTTCTGCTGCAGTGTGGACGTCACACATGGTGTCCTCGAGCAGCAATCTGACAGTTAGTCTTATTTTAAAAAGAAATATGTAGTTTTTTTTTTTTTTGAGGCAACGACGTTCCACTATACACAATACAGAACAGTGCATGCATACCATTTAATGGCAGGGCTATTCTTTCACTGAGTTGGTACTATGACGACAGATTACCTCAACTGTTTTGTGGGAGACAACAGAAGCTGTTTCTGGGCAGCAAGGGAGACGATGATTGCTTGATCGCAGACCTGTCTTTTCTTTTTTTACAGGAAAAGTATTTCATAGGTGGCTTTTTGTGCCCTGAAGGGAGCAGAGGTCAGAAATTTGCTAAACATACTGCCGGCTTAAAGAGGAGCGTGTGTGTCCTTTACCAGCCGCTGTACTGAGTGGTTTCGAGTTGGTGCTTCAGAAGTGAGCAGATTCCTGATTGCCGTGGTTCTGTGGCAGTGTGATACCACCTGCTTTGACCTGCGGTTTTCAACCTGTTTTGTTTAATTTAAAATATGGCAAAAAAACAATGCATTTAAAAAACAACCATTTTGTGGCGATGACGGAAGCTGTTTCTAGGCAGCATAGGAGACAATATTCGCTGGATCGCAGACCTGTCTTCATTTTTTATTTTGTCTGTGGATTTTGTGTCCTGGAGAGAGCAGAGGTAAAAAATTTGATTAAAACGTATTTCAGTTTACTTAAGTGGGTGGGGTAATGCAGTGAAGTTGGGTACTGACGTTTGTTTCATGGCGGGTGGCTGCCGGGGGGGGGGCGCTCATCTACTTCTGGACAGAGGTTGGGCTGGCACAGTGATTTGTGTTGTTCTCCATCCTGACTGGCTGAAGAGGTGCTGACTGGCACAATATGCCCTGATAAGGATACGGCCAGGGGTACCTCTCAGCCAATCAAGACGAAGAAAACTCCCAACCCATTTTATAAGCAAGCAATAACACACTCCGAGGTGTGGGTTACGTGCTGATAAGAGCACGCCCAGGGGTGTACTAAGGCACGAGGCGCTTGCGCTGAGTGCCTTATGCCCCTGGGCATGCTCTTATCAGCACGTAACCCACACCTCGGAGTGTGTTATTGCGCTTAAAAAAATGGGTTCCTTAAGTAACTAAGAAAAAAAAAAGGGAAATAAAAAGAGGGAAACATTTTAATAGTTTTAGGTTTTAATATCTGAAGTTGTAAAATAGTCCCTCTATCTAGGTAGTTTTTGTACTGGTTGATGTGGAGTGCACCCCCCTTCCCCCTGCGACCCAGATATACACAGATACTGGTTAAGTTGTCCCTCTGCATACGTTTTTAATTCCTCATCGTGCTTTTCTTGTCTGCATAGTGTTATTCCCATGGCGTCCTCTAGATTTGCAGATATTGTTAATGTTGCCCTGCGATAGCGAGCGTGTCCTGTAGCGGCCACCGTATGCAAGTATTTCCGTGTTGATGTTTTTTTTTTAAACGCTTGTTTTATTGAGTGGTGTGCTTTTCTTTCAACGTCCGTCCCGCGGTATAGAGCTGTTGGGCTGTGGAAATAAGAAAGATAAAACTGCAGGGGATAAGGCAACAAGATTGGAGGCAGCGACGCAGCGTGCTGAGAAAGTGAAAGGGATCTGCACAAGCAGTTTTTCAGCAGTGTACGTGATGTTTTTTATTTTTTTTTATATGTGACAAAAAAGGGCTCTGGATGACTTTATTTGAATTAGGTTTTCCCTACAGAGGCAGAAAACTACATGTTGGTTGTTATTTGGTGGTATAGCGGTGCGAGGTTTTACACTACTGCTGCGCATTGTGTGCCCACTCATGAAAACATTTTGTAGCTCGGATACTGTAGGTGAATGAATTGTCACCGTTGTGAGGTCGCCCAGGGGCAAAACGTGCCAGTTGGCACAATACATGCTGGTAAGGACACGACTAAAACTAGGTTTTAGCCAATCAGGAGTCTGCAATATTTTAGCCCATTTTATAACAGCTGTTAACACACAGTCAGTAGGTAGCAGTAATAATATGCACACACCCTTCACACTTACCACCAGGGTCCAGCCCTGAGTAATATCCCTGGACAGTTCTGCAAAGGCGAAGTTAGCAAACAAATATACACTTTTGGTACTGTGGCCCACTAATAATATGCACATAGGCCAGATTAAACATGAAACAAAAATCAGATTTATTCAGGGGACGTGAACAAGGAAGGGGCATGAATTTAGTTAAATGATTGGTATTCTGACTAAATTCAGGTTCTTGGCATGCACTTTTTAGTCCCAAAATAAACAGTCCTACAACACTGGGTACCCAGGATGGAATGCTGGCTAGCCAGATGCATTTCCCGGGGGTGGCTGGCATTGAATCTGTTGTTGGGGCCCTGGATGGAAAGAAAAGGCAGGTTGTATGCACAGCGACAAGGTAATTGTTTGTAATCCTGGCTGGTTGGCCCAGTCTCTTGAAACCCAGAATTTATAGAAGAAATCAGATTAGGGTTACAAGATTTTGGAACACCAAAAAGAAGATCCCCCGCACACTCAGCCGCCCCATATGCCCTCAGCCACCCCTGCACCCTCACCCCCGCACCTCAGACATCCCCCACCCTCAGACACCCACGCTCTGCGGCGCGCCTCAGCAACCCCCACACACACCCTCAGCCACACCACACCTAGGATGAATTACAAGTGCAGCTCTGTGTCCTTAAATCAGCGGTGGCTTCCTTTTATTCCCCATGGGTCATGGCCTGGTAAGCATATGTGTACATCATTAGAATAGTAGAGTTTATATATTGTGTTCCCCTATATGTAGTACCACAGTTAATAGTTATATCTTATCTGGGTGTTAATACATGCCTGTATACAATTGTATGTACGGAGATGGAGTGAATTATTACTTTTTTTTTTTTTTTTTAGATGGCTGGATCACTTAAAAAGTTAATAATAAATAAATAAATAAATCAGCAGTGGCCCAGCAGTCAGCCTTCCAGTCCTGCCCTACCACTCCACCCTTTCAGGTGGTCAGATTTGTTAGTTGTATTTTGGGTCCACTCCAGGACTGGGACTTGTTTTGACAGCACACCGAAGTTGAACATAAACTTCAGGCAGGAGGATAAATCACCATCAGGCATCAGACCCAGCAATCATAACAAGATCAGGGGGCAGAAATAATTAAAAAAAACACCACCACAGAGCAACAACAAGCAACCTAGTCCTTAACAACCACCCCCCAGTCAGTGATGTTACATTTATTTTGGTCTGGATTTAAGGTGGGAAGGTGTCAGTCCCACTCATGTTTGACTCAGTCAGGACAAAGTCAGGAGGACAGTCGATTGGTACTCGTCCCAGCAGTTTCTGGTGCTCACATTGAGGATCATCTCGATTTGCCCGGGAGTCGAGACAGGTCCCTTAGAGTCTTGGTGGGCAGGTGGGGGTCTGCTCACTTGTTTTATTGGGTTAGTATCAATGATCGGATTCATGGGTGATGAGTCACAGATTGAACAAGAAAGAAATTACAGCAAATAAAAAAATGTTTCACGGCGGGTCCACGTACCACACAACCTGCGTTCTGGCCACACATGCGACAGGCTGCTCATTCAGTAAATCCTGCACACGGATCAAACCTTAGAAGAACTGTCATGCGCAGCAGCTCAGGGTAACGCAGCAACGTAGCCAATCAAGGGCCAAAGAATGTGGACCAATCAGGGAGCACTGATGCCAGGCCAGTGACCACAGTAGTTGAAGGAGTAAAACTAGTAGCTGTGTGCAGCAAGCAGCAGGAGGGCACATAGTATGATTTGTACTTTGTGTTTACTGCATTTGATCAAACACATAGAACAGTATCCATGCATACGACAGACATCAAACTTAGCCAAGGATCCCACATAGGGAATAAGTAAAAGCAATCTATCACGTAGAGTAAGACTAGGGAGGGATTTCTACATCTTTAGTCCAAAAATGATTATGAATGGAAAGCTACACTCGCAAGAGTTAGAGGTCAGTCCCATAAGAGAAAAAAGTATCATCCACAGCATGGCTTGACTCAACCATATAAGTTCATATGACCTCTTATCGAACATGTAATGTCCAGACTTGGTTAGTAGTCCTCAACAATTGGATATAAAATATCTCTATCTCTATTATAATTCTACTACATAGTTAGTAAACATCAAAAATGGGGGCTGCATATAATTATGGCACATAATGGGGAAGCATCACCCAGTAACAGACAAGAGAGGGGAACCCCAACATTTAACAACAGTGACATAATTAAAGAATGCCCTCCAGAGAGAATTCCCCATGCCCTAACCCACAGTCACCATGCTCTGTTAATAGGAGCAGTTCGGATCAGCCCTACATCTGTCTGACCTTAGAGCCAAAACGCCAGTCCCAGGCTAACCACTCCTTCAGGCCTCTTCCTCCTCAGAATCAGGGTCCGATGTTGCTGTGCTATGAGTTGCCATAAACTTCCGCTCAGTTTGTTGTACCCGCCACCTGGCTTCCTCCGGATCATTAAATTGGTATGTATGGCCTCTGTAGTAAATCTGGAGGCGGGCCAGCATCAGCAGAGAATGTGTCATCCCCAAGCTATGGAGCCTTGCCCGGACCCCGTCAAACCTCTTTCAATGGGACCAAGTTGCAAGGGACAGGCCCAGGAAACAGTGCACAGTTTGCCCCGGGTAATTCAATTGCTCCGCTGACCTCACTGCCTGTAGGACAGTATCTCCTGTGGCCACGCCATCCGTAACCAAAGCAGGGTCCATGGAGTATGCTGTGTGGATGAAGCTTATCACAGGGACATTCTCTAAGCTTTGTGCACCCCTTCTGCTATTGTAGGTGGCAAAGACAGCAGTGTAGGTAGCCATTTCTTTAGAAATTGCAGAGGATTCGGATCTTCAAACTCCTCAGTTAGGCCAACCAGTCATACACTGGAAGCTCTATTGGCACTCTCCAGAGCCTCCAGTCTGTAGTGTTGCTGCAACTTTTCTTGCACCAGCTTAGTAGCGGTATTGAGTGCTTTAGTAGGTTGGGTTTCAGTCGCTGATGCTGTTTTATTTGCAGTTTCGATTTTGAAATCTTGTTCCCCAATTCTTGGTGTAACCTCCCTACAAATGGGGGTTCCCAAAAGTCTTCCAAGAGCTTGCCTATTGTTCACAGTCTGGTTGGTGTTCGGCGATAAAGCCATTTAAATGTGATTACCAGCAAGTGCTTCTAGAGCCTACAAGTACTCTCTCTTTAAGGGCTGCCTGCTCACAGTCATAGTTTGTATGGGGGAACTGTGTGTTTTTATGTCCGAGTCCTACCCGGGCTGCTGACTAAGCGCTCTGTTTCTGCAGTCACTAAGCGTGCAGAGGGAGCACTGTTGAAAGATGTACTAATTGCTGGGAGCTATTTAGAGCAAGTGATAAAAATGTAGTTTGCCTAACCTGTCTTTCTTGCAGCACAAACTGTTTCTGTTTGCTCCACCATTTTGGTCCCGAACTGCCAAACTGGACAAACTGGGTGTAAGGACTCTAAAATGGAGCCTGCCAAAGCTGGAAAATGTAGTTTTGGGCTAGTGGCACCTTTTTGCACCAACGGGCAGAGTGTGTTGTGACTGACAGCAGAATCAGCCAATCAGACCTTTTGGATCTAAGCAAAATCCTCTGACCTGTCTCCAGGCAAGCCAGATTCGAGTTGGAAGCTGAAGGAGCAGCATCTCTGTGTGTTCAAGCGGCCGTTGCAGCGTAGTTCGCGTGGGAGAACCGTGGAAGGCCTGATCTCTGGCCTACTAGCCTGATTTCTGCTCTGAGAAGGTGCAGAGGACTTGTGATCGGACTAAATCCGAATTTTTGAGAACAAAGCACGCTGCTGATGTGGGACCAGGCTTAACCTGTAGAAGACCAAAGATTTAGTTGAACTGCGATTGACCTGTCAGGACTCTGTGGCCTGGTACAGTAAATGAGTTCTGCATATGAATGTGCTGTATGCTGGATGGGGATCACGATCTGTTTTCCCCATTTGCTGTAAACTGTGTGCTAGCACTGGAAGTTATTTCCCAGCAAGAATCGGACTGAATCCGTGCTGCCTGGCACAGATAGGCCCTGCCATGAGGGTCTTGTCTCACTACCCTGCTGCAGAGAAAAGATCCATCGACGAGGGACCAGCCTCTACACCTTGTTTGAATAAGAACAGAGCCAAAGCAATTCGTGTGCACCCTACTTCCTCTGAAAATCCAGGGAGTTCTCCCATCAACTTTCCTGTGTTCAACCTGGGTACTGTGAGTAATAATCAGGGTAGCTCCCTGCAACTTTTGTTTGATCAAAGTGTGTCATCTGATTGTTTTGTGTTTTTCTTTTCACAAACTGAGCCCTCCAGCTCCGGATTACAAATTGTGTGCTTGAATGGTCTTTTTCCATCACAGGGCCCCAACTAGCTGCATCGCCAGGCTACCCCAGGCAACAGTCCTGGCTAGCCCCTTTCCCCATCCTGGGTACCCAGAAAGTGTGACTGAAGTGAACTATTTCTGCATGCACAATACCGTGATTATTAATGTATTTAAGCCAATTAACTTGATTTTCCCTCTCCTTGTTACAGCCCCCTTAATAAATCAGATCTGGTGTTTTTGAAATCTACCTTGCTTGAAGTGTCAGTGTATGCTGAAAGTATTGCATTAGAGCTGTGTGCCTTGTATAACCATATTTTACAGGGGGTCCCCAGAGCCGAGCTGCAGGAATCAGTCCTGGGGGTAAGTGCTAGATTTATATGTATGGGGTTTGCATATCTGGGGTATTGGGAAAGTCACTGTTGTGTTCTGTGTGGGCCACTAGCGGGAGTCGAGGGGGGTCAGTGTCCCAGAGGGCTGTGACTTGCTCAGTTTGATCCATACCGACCCAGACCTTCGGGTGGAGGCACACGTTATCGAACCTAGGCCCATCAACCTGCTGCTAGCCACGCAAGCAGGGGTAGTAGCCCTTGGGATAGCGCCACCTAGGGGTTACATTTGGAATACAGTTTCTATTTTAGCTTCAATGGCTTGCACTGAGACTTGCAGGGCCCTCTATGGTGGTTCCTGGGCAAGAGGTGTAGACGCAGATGACATGGCCTGTGGCTCCATCGATGAGTGGGACTTTGAGCCCCGAGGACCTGCTTTGTTTGTTCTCCCCATGGTCAGTTCTGGCATCAAACTGCTCCTCAGCAGATATCCTTTCTGAATCTGATGAGATTTCCCACAAAAAAGTACCTTTAAAGTACAGTATTTGATAGAAACGATCCTCCAAATGCCGAGCTGTTGAAGATGCGCCTGCTCAGTAATGGGCTCCCCACCCGTGCACAGTATGATTAACAGAAGTTAATCAGAACACAATTGAGGATTTTTTTTTATTACCCATGTGGACTTCTGACCTGCTGCCCACCCCAGTTGTCATGGTAACAATCAACAGACTCTATCAGTGAAGTGACAGAAGTGGAGCCGCAGAGTCAGAAGCCCAAAACACGGACAAAAAAGCACTGCAGAGAAAATCCACCCGAACTAAAAATCCTCAGCTGTAAAGAGGACATGTCCAGGTAAAAGAGGATGTCTGGTAACCCTAAATCAGATGGTAATACAGATAATTAAGTGACTTTTTGCAGGGAGCTACCCTGGTTATACTCACGCTTCCAGCTGGTTTTGATGTGGCTGGCAATATGGAGACCTTGTGTTGGTCATGCATTAAGCATGGGGAAGCAGGGCCATTATGGCACACCTCCTCTTCACGGCCTTTCCCTACAGGTGGCCGCAACCTGCGAGTTGTTTTTGCGCACGGGCTGGTTCCCCAAAGCCAGTCTCTCGTCGAGGACAGTCTCTGGTGCAAGCAGTTGGTCTGGGCCAGGATGGCAAAGGCCCAGGCATGATAAGCACATTAGCAAAGTTCAGTTTTGGTTTGCTGGTGGTGCTCTCCAGCTGGCATAACAAATCGGGTCACAAACATGAAGGCCTTGACCCACAAGGAACATTCGTCACATTTAAATCAAACAGCATTACGTTTTTACAGATTGGATACAACCCAGTTGCTATTACAGTAGATTCACTGAGCAAACCTCTTGATCCAATATCAGTCTCACACTCTAGCTGGGCTTCACAGAAGCAAATTTTTGGTCCAAATCACGAACAGTCCTTTTAAAACTTTATATTCATTGCTTTAGGAATAAAACAATACATAGATTGCAATGGAATGTCCAATCTAGGTAGTTGCATCAGGAAAATAAACAAACTGCAATCCTAAAGGATTGCTATTTATCCAGATGAGCTTGGAATAAACAAAGATGTTATGCTTCATAGAAATTGCACCACATTAAAAATAGATGAAAAGAAACCCCCTCATATTTTTAAGTTGAACCAAATAGTAGTAGTGAAAAGTTTAACAATATCCCCCTTTATTATCAGATGATCTTTTATCTAACTGAGCACACAGGACTATTTACTCATCCCACTTCCCCCTGACTATGAAAGGTTGTAATTAGGTCCACTATATTCCCAGCACATAAAAGGAAAAAAAACAAGCATTTGTCAATGCCGAATGTTTGCTTGCTGGCATTGGCAGTGGTAGTGTAGAAGTTACAGAGCTGCGTAATAGGAATGGCAGTGAAGTATTGAACTGAAGCCAACCCCACCACCACCCTGCAGAGAGTGACAGGCATTGGGGTGTGCCTTTGGGTTGTCAGGCATAACGGCCACGCCATTTCACCACACCCCACCCTGCAGACACTGACAAGTGTCACGGTGTGCCTTGGGGTCTTTGGCCCTTATGCGCACCCCATTCCATCAGGAAATACGGTGAGATGGGTGTGGTATAGGAGAATGGGGTGAACTTTGGGGCCGAAGAGTCCAAGGCATACCTCGATGCCTCTCACTGGCTGCAGGG
Source organism: Neoceratodus forsteri (assembly GCA_016271365.2). Lineage (NCBI taxonomy): Eukaryota > Metazoa > Chordata > Ceratodontiformes > Ceratodontidae > Neoceratodus > Neoceratodus forsteri. The sequence continues at coordinate 180,198,732 of CM057459.1, forward strand.
TGTGGAATGGTATGAGCATTACAGGCAAGAATCCCAAGTCACACCCCTGATGCCTGTCATTCTCTACAGGATTGGGCGTTATGGTTGGAAACCCTAATACCTCAGACATTTGTTGGTATTTTCACTCCAAATTTTCAACATGTTTTTTTTGTGACCCCACCTCATGAACAGTGGCAATATCAGTTTGTTAGCCAAAAGCTGCTTATGCACAGCGACTACGGCATTTAGCACCACAGATGCAAAAACATTCCAAACAGGATGTAAAAAATGACAGCTGTACTGTTCATGGGGAGGTGTAAAAAATGGCAATGTTGCAAATCTGCAGTAAAAATATTAAAAAAAACTGGTGAAGTCACGACCGTGAATAGAAACTGTGCAATGCACACCTGTAATGTAATTAGTTTGGGAATTTTTTACAGCAGATTGTCAACACAGGCATTTTGGGACCTCCGATCATGAACAGTGTCACTGTGATTTTCTTTATCTGTCCCGAACAATGATTTCCCACAGGGACCACGCATCTCTGTGCTGAAAGTGTGAAAACACATTTTGGCCATGTTGTGAAAAATTACAGCTGTACTGTTCATAAGGAAGTGTGGAAAAATGCCACTGGTGAAAATCTGGACTGAAAATATTACAAAGTCATGAACTTACGAGGGTACGTGGAAACTGCGCAATGCTCACTCGTAACACAGTCATTTTATGGACTTTTGTCACCAAATTTTCAACATAGCCATTTTAAGACCTCTGCTCATGAACAGTGTAACTGCGATTTTCTTAATCTGTCCCAAACAATGCTTTCACACACCGACTGCACCATTGTGCGCTACATGGGCGGAAACATGTTTTGGGCAAGATGTGACAAATGACAGCTGTATTGATCATAAGGAGGTGTGGTAAAATGGCAATGTTGAAAATCTGGATTGAAAATATTGAAAATTTGCAAACTTACGAGCGTGCGTAGGAACTGCGCAACGCACGCTAATAAAACAGTCATTTTTAGGAATTTTTTCACCAAATTTTTAACATAGCCATTTTAAAACTTCTGCTCATGAACAGTCTCACTGTGATTTTCTTAATGTGTCCCATACATTGATTTAGCACACCGACTGCGCCATTGTGCGCTACATGGGCGGAAACACACTTTGGGCAAGATGTGAAAAATGACAGCTGTACTACTCATAAGGAGGTGTGGTAAAATAGCAATGTTGAAAATCTGGAGTGAAAATATTGAAAATTCACGAACTTACGAACGTCGTAGGAACTCGCACATAATGCACTCGAAAATAGTATTGTTCTGATCGCCCAATTAAATTTCAAAAATAGGCTTCTTGAGAGCCCACCTTATGAACACTGGCAGTGTCATTTCATTAATTGGTCCTGAAAGGTGATTTCGTGCAGTGACTGCAAAATCATCCTTCGGGCCAGAATAACGCCATGACAGTGACAGCATTCATGAGAAGGGGTCCCAAAAACCCCATGTTGAAAATTTGGTGCAAAAATTCCAAAAAATGCCTGAGATATGCAGCAAAATTGAAAAACCCCTATCTCATTATACAGCTTACTGGCATTTCCTCAGTTCGCGGCCGGCTTTGAAGAGTGCAGACGTGTTCCCGGTCCACGAAGATCGTGGCGCTGAGGTCTGGAGGTAAGTATGGGGTGAGGGGGTGTGGGAGGCAGGGTGCGCAGTGGGTGGTGCGGGTTGTGGAGGGGGCAGGAGAAGTCAGGGACAGTTTTTCTTTGCAGTTTTTTTTTTTATGACGACACGGGACGCTTGCCACGCTTTGGTGGGCCTCAGCACGTACAAGGATTGTTGGGGGCGGCAGCCGGATGGGGGATTGGGGCACCCCTGGCCGGCCATAGCATCTGCTGCCATGCTGGGGTAAGCTCCCAGTGTGGCACCCTGTACTCTGGGGAGGACAGTGGAGTCGACGGGGATTGGGCACCCCGTCTGCTATACGATGAGTTGCCACACTGGGGTGGGCACCCAGCAGTAGCATGGAAGGCTTTTGGGATGCAGCACAGCCGACGGGGGATTGGGCACCCCCATCAGCTATACAGTGTGTGTGTGTGGGGGGGGCAGCACGCAGTATGCGTGCGTGTGTGTGTGTGTGTGTGTAGGAGGAGGAGCACGCATGAGCAGGAGATATCTTATCGCTGCTCACCGGAGCGTAGCTTCCCCTTTCAACTGTACTCCACTGCATTTTGGAGCTGTCATAGACAGCTCGAGCAGGCATTGGAGAACTGTGGCCGTGCCTGCAAACACACTGCTTGAATTGGAAGAGGGCTGCCACACCTCCGAATACTCGGATGATGGCACTATGTTTCTTGCACATGCGTGCAAGCAAACATAAAAAGCACCATAATTGGTAGATTACCAATCACTGTGAATTAGTGGACTGCCATATGAGTGAGAGTCAAACATAGCCAGAAAATAAATGTCCCTCCATTATTAAGGGAGGAACTAATACCCAAAAGCCCTTAATGCTCAAACATTAATATAGATTGGGAAACAGTAAAATCTCCAACTTTAATGGAATAAATTCAGTCATTGTCTGAATCCTCTTCCTCCATCACTCCATCTGTTTTTGTTGAGAACTCCTGCTTGATCTTCTCCATCCAACGCCTGGCATCCTTGTGATCATTGAACTGCCAACTCTTCCCCCCGCAGATTATCCGCAGGTGTGCTGGTAAAAGAAAAGAGTGCACAACTCCCAGGACCCGAAGCCTCTGCCGAATACTATCAAACTGTTTACGACAAGCTCTTGTTTGGTATTAAAGGTCTGGGAAGATTTTTATATCATGCCCTTCGATATCGATTGGGTAGACCGATCTAGCCAGTGTGAGTAGTTGGTCTCGAATCTCCACTCCCATCATGTGCACTAACACCATGTGTGGTTGGTCTGTAGCTGTAGGCCTCACCCGAGGGTTAACTCTATATACTCTTCTAAGAGTGCCCCAATCAAAATTCTCCGAGATCGGAATAGTGTCCTTCATCCAAGCAGTCAGAAAGGGCAAAAGATTAGCACCCTCAACCCCCCCTCTGGAACTCCAACTAGTCTCAGATTGCCAGCACGAATCTCATTCTCTAGGGCCTCTAGTCGACCCCGTAATTGCGTGTTCTCTTTAGTTAGGGAGGAGACAGCTGCCAGTGTGGAGATGGAGCGTTTATCCGTTTGAGCAACAGTCCCAATAAGTTCTTTTATGACAACATTGTGCATCTCTAATTTTGATAGAGTGCGCTCCATTTTGCTATCTATAGAATTTACAGCCGCTAAAATTTGCTGTCACGGAGGAGCTTGTGAGGTGTCTGCTGCCAGTCCTATCTTATGGGTTGCTGTTTCTTCTTGGGCCTGCCCCCTGTTTAACTCCGACTGTTTTAGACACTCCAGCCCTCGTTGGTCTTGTTTTCCCCATATCTTGTAATGGCTTGTTAGAAAGCTGAAGAGTTCCAGAATACGATTTTAAGCTTTTCGTTTGTTCTCTTTGAGTTCAAAATAATAAATTAGGGTTCTTTTCGTGTCATAATGTAGAGCTGATCTTGAAGACGTACTGCTGGGAGATCGGCTCTCTAGCGGCCGCCCACAAGCAGTCCTTTTAAACTCTCTAATACTTTCTGCCGCAGTTTGAGTCATAAATCAGATTATTCTGACTTCTGCAATCAGGCAGTCCAATACAGGAGAAACAGTGGCAAAGAAGCAAGTTAGGCCTCTTCCCACCAATTCCCCTAAGCTCTGTTCAGGGAGCTACTGCTTGAAAGCTCAAGCTGCTCACTCTTCAAGCTCCAGCTCTAACTGAACCACTGTCCCTTACAGTTCACGGCATTTCACTGCGATTCTGGAGTTCAGGGTGTCTGGGAAAGCTGTCAGTCACAGGTTAGACTTCCCCTTCAGTTCAGTTGAGACGCCAACCTAAAAAACTACAACAACTACAGATTTTCTTCCCACGAGGCACTTGAGCCAAGGACCCTTTCAGGCCCCCAGAGTCCTATTGACCCACTTACTGGAAGTCTCGGACCAAACATGGTGGCTCCCATTCCAAAAGGCAAATTGCAAGGAAAGCAAGTTAAACAAACTTCTCTAATTCAAATACAACAACATGCTAGAGGTAGATAAGTGCAGTTCCCATTCAGGCTCCTTCTGCACTATTATTGACTGCAGAGTGGAGCAAATCAAAGCGGCGCCTGGTCCTTAGCGTCACTTTCTAGCACTACTCTTGTACTTTCTCAGGGGCAATATGTGGGGCTATCTAATTAGGAACATTTACAGAATCCTAAGGAAAACCTTGGGAGACAACACACACTCTATTTTGGAGGGATGGAACAAAGAACTAGAACCAGAGGTCTCTGCTGGGGACACCGCTGAGCCTGAGCTGATAGGCAGCAATTTCTCATGCTCCAGTAGTAAGACTTTAAAATTGACTTAAATCATTATTTTTGAGCAAACTTTCAAGAAAACATATGACATAGCTCAAAAGAGAAACCCAAAAAATATAAAATGGGCAACCCTAAAAAAGATAGAGGAGGAGGAGGAGTGACTGCTAAATCAACCAGTGGACTTCAATCGGGGCGAACTGCGATGGAAGAGCAACCAGTATCTTGTTGTGAGCCTGAGGAAACTATGTCGTCCAAAAGGCACTACAGTATTAAGCTACAAAGAATTATAACATCTGTGGCTGACCTGAACACTAAAATGGACACGTTTGCAACCCAGGTCATGGTGGTGGATAAATCAGTGGAAGGGATACAGCTGGAGGTAGGAGAGGTGAAACAGCAGGTGGACTCAGCTGCTGCTGCTACTACCACGCTTTTGGTTAAAGAAAACCATCACATGCGGGCTAGGCTGGAGACCCTAGAAAACCAGGCCTGATCAGCGCATGTAAGAATCTTGGGCCTACCAGAGGGGATAGAGGGAGACCACCCTCTCATGTTTCTCCATGAATGATTGGACTCAAAGCTGTTACTGGAAAGTCAAAAGCTGAATATACCCTACCAAAAGGCTTACCGGATTACACCAAGAGGCCACCGGGAGAATTTGGAGAATCCTAGGACTCTGCTTTTAGTCACTGATGGAGTAGGCTGCAGGGATAGAAAACTTTGACTCACCCAACAATCAGGGCCTCTTACACAGGACGATCGATCTATTTACCTGTTTCCCAATTTGAGTTATGCGACGAGGCTCAGGAGGAAGAAATTCGATGGGGTCAGGAAGGCGTTCCAAGATGCCTCCATCATACATTCGGTGGCTTTTCCAGCGCGACTATGCATTGTGCATGAGGGCAAAGTGTGGGCTTTTTCAGATCTTACGGAAGCAGGGAGATGGCCTCTTGACTTGTGACTGAAAGAGTCCAAAGAAGGGAATTGGGAGATAACGACTCTGAAGCAGAAGGCTGAAATAATGGAACTGTAAAGTACAAATTAAGTTTGCCTTCTTGTCTTATAAGATTTAAAACCTTGTTTTAAAAACAAAAGGCACTACAGTTTGTTTGTGAGAGCAGGATTGTTTCTTTATGCCTGTTTAAAATAATGGAGGGTGCAGTAGGAAATATTGTCTCTCTTTACCTGGGGAAGGGTAGAAGGTTTTAAGAATCCAGGTGTTCAGGGTGATGGGTTTTAAGTCACTCATTATATGATACTGTTTTTAAAATGATAGTTTTCCTTCTGTTTGTTTACATACAGTTTTCTCTTCTCATATCTGCTGGGGTGTCAGCCTTTAAAGTACAAGTTTGTTTGTTTCTATGTTAAGATACTGCTGACCTAGGAACGTATCTAGAGTCTCTGAAGTTTTAGATTATAAAGTATGACACCAACAACGCTCTGGCAGGGCTAGGATTTTCAGGACTTCTGTGGATTTAAGCTATGAAGGAAAAGTCATGCTGCGCATGGGCTTATTAATGCAGCTCAAATTTTATTATGAACTTCTTGAAGTGTATGTTTAACGAACCGTCCTAGTGGTATCTCTATATCTAGAATGCATATAACAACCTACATATTAAAAGGAAATATATAATCTCCAGTAGGGTTTTTTATTAAAATTACAGTCTGTTCTAGATTCAGAATGTCATATGTATGCAAATATATAAAATTAAAAAATCAAGGAATACTTTTGATAACTTATGCCAAATTATGTTGTTAATGGAATTTATACATACAAGGAAGATTCCTTCTACAGTAATAAGTTTAGACGCAGACAAGGCGTTCAGCAAGATTAATTGGGAATATTTATGGGCCACCCTATCTAAATTTTCTTTTCCTAACATTTTTCTTTCTTGTATGAAAAAACATTTACTCCCACCCCAAAGCCTACAGTATGTACGAGTCAATGGCTCCTTATCTCAACCAATCATGATACAAAGGGGTACCGCGAGACAGGGCTTCCCTTTATCCCCGTTACTTTTTGCTCTCTATATTGAACCTCTGGCCGAAACAATACGGAGTAATGCCTGGATCAAAGGGCATTCCAGTGGGCCAATGAGAACATAAGGTACTCCTGTTTGCCGATGATACTCTAATTTCTACTATAGCCCCAGAAACCTCCCTCCTGGCACTCTAGGAAACCTTGGACCTTTTTTGTAGCAGTTTCAGGATTTCAACTAAATATAGCCAAAACAGATCTTTCATTATACTTCTCCTCGTCCCTAACCCTTAAAAAGAAATATCCTTTAAAATGGCATCAAACTAAGATTAAATATTTGGGAATCCATATACCAAAAAATTTAGATAACTTGGAATTATTAAACTACAAACCACTGTCAATCAAAATTCAATCAGAACTGGCTCATTGGTCTAAGTTACCATTAAGCTTTTTTCAAAGAATTGAAACACTTCGTATGATCATACTATCCAAACTTCTCTATTTATTTCAGAATGTCCCCACCTTTCCTTCCAAATTCTACTTTCAATCATGGGATACAGTCATCTCTAATTTTATCTGGAATGGCCAACGTCCTAGAATTAGGATGTCACTATTGCAACTTCCGCTCCCTCAGGGCGGTGCCAACCTTCCTAACCTGAAATTCTATGCCCTGGCTGCTTTTTTCAGAATATTAGCCTTTTTGGTATCCACGGCATATGAACAGGGACCCTGGTTTTCCATTTTTACTGGTAACACCAGTAACAATCATGGAATCAAGCTTGGTTTGCGGATTTTGAATTCTTGCACCGGTGCCACACGGAAATTGCATGTCACTGCACAGAATCTCTAAGATTTCAGCATCTTTTTTAATTTTTTTTTTTTTTATTTTCTCTTTCTATGTCCCCTTCTCCCAGCATCAGGCTCTACTTTTCAGAGATCCCTAGGCCGGGTATCCCGTAACTTCACCCCCAGGTAATGCTCAGGCGCTCATGTGGGCCTGCCCCTATCCTGCCTGGATTGTACCCCCACAGGTGGGAAGGGAGGGGACCCCAAGTCACCCCTCCACACTCCTTAGCGTGTGTCGGGCAGCTCAGTGAGTCCCTCGTGGAGCCTGGTTATGAAGTCTGGAGCACCTGGGTCCCTTCTGCCAGTGGCCATTGTGGGGTGATTGTTCCTGGTTTTCTGGTCTCTGTCCCTGAAGGCATCTGCATTAGAGGAGATCCCAGGAGGTAGGTCACAAAGAGAAGATCCAAGGAGGTAGGTCACATAGAGACATGCTACTGCTCCAGATCCTGGCTAGCGTCCTCCCCTTATGATCACTCTGCAGCACCACTGCATGATTGCATCACCACCCGAGGTCACACAGGTGGTGGTAAAGCAGCAGAACCTGCAGCCTACCCTTCCCAGAGTAGGACAGCAGTCCCCCGGGTGCTTGATCCTACTCCCCTGGCCAGACCTCCAGCAACCAGAGTTCACTTCTGATCCTGGGTCACTGGCACTGCAAGCAATAGTGCTACCACAGTGCCAGCGGGCTGACTCAGATTTCAGCATCTTAAAATGAATGCTGATGTGCTTTGCATTCTTTCTACTTTGCTGCATGTAGAGTCAGTAAGGAAATTACCCGCATTGCTTTGTTGTAATCAGCCATTCAGTTTGACCACCCATGCCTAGTGGTTAGAGTAAGAAACAGTGATTGAACTGGGTGCATCCAGCAGACTTGGGTTTGAGTCCCACAACCTCCACTTGCATATTGTTTGACTCCAAGCAAGTCACTTAACACCCCCACCCCCACCCCCAGTGCTTCTAGGTGACGCCTGAAAACAGTTCTGCCTAAGTGGGCCTTACCTGCTTTACAAAGAATAAAAAAAAAATACCAATATATGTTTACTACATCATAGAATAGTAGTTAGGGTACCATATAATTTGCCTGCGTTTTACTTGGGCTGCAATGATTTTGTATAGGTAAAGATAAATGTACATTTTATGTGTTTTGTAAGCTTGTTTTTAGAGTTTAATCAGGTTTTCATTGTATTCTTTGCATGTGAGCATCTAGGTTGTAGATTGCTAAATGCAGGATCACTGTTACCAACTAGCTTATTCAAGTTTATACTGTAATCAGTAGGGCCATTCAAAATCCTCAGCTGTTTGAATGAAAATTAGTCTGAATGAAAGTATGTTCACAAAGAAGAAACTGCCTTACTACTTATGAAAAGACTTCACAGTTAACACCCCATTTAGGTGAATTGGATCATTTGCACCTTTTCTTCCACCTGCTGTTTCAGTCTCTGTGACAACAAAAAGTTTTCTGATAGACTGCTTCAACAAAAAGGAAATGTTAAGTATTTAAGTGTACTTATGTTTGGCCAGTGCATTTTAAAAGCACATTCAGTGACACACAGAAGGTAAGACCCCAGGGGAAGCATGATGCTGGTGGGCAGAGTGGTGCTCAATTCACATCTGAACAAAGACATGAAAACTGGGAGACATGCTTTTCATGGACACCAAGTAAAAAAAAAAAGCATCCACATGTCTGGGAGATGCATGAATCCATTTGCAGGTCCTCCACTAATCACTTGTGGATTTTTTAGGTGAAGACACTTTATTTCAAAGAAGTAAATTCAAGCAGTTTTTTTTTCTCCTCCTACCCCCTGGCCATCCATGCCTTCAGGCCTGCCAAGGCCCCCCTACCACCGCTGCTGAGTCCCGACCACCATCCACCACCCCTTACTGCTGTGCTACCAGGTAACCCAAAGTAACCCTTCATTGAGTGGGTCCCTACCCCTGTGGGAGGCTACCAGGGGAGGAGAATTGCCCCAAAGAGCTTCCTGTGTATCTTGAGCATGGCAAGGGTCAGAACAGACACATGTCTTGGGCTTTCGGTTTATGGAGGGACCAACAGCCATCCTTCGGTTGGCCAGTGGGTGTTTTCCCATTTTCTCGACAGGCCACATGATGTCAAGGCACAAGCCGACGTCCATCACGATCCCTCCTGCAGTGAGGACTGACATGTTGTCATGCCTCTGGCCTCCACCAGGGGCCAGCAATGCTGAGCCATGAACCCACCCTCCCTCCCAGGAGAAGGTGAGTGGTCATTGGACAATCAGCTTCACCCACCAGCTGGCTCTCCAACACCCAAGTCTGTTCCCTAACCTTGGTCAGCGGTGTCACAGGCAGAAATCCAATTCAGGCAGTTAAATTATAGATAGGAAAAAACAAAGGTAAACCACCTTAGTGGTGATGGTTCAGATTAATTCACATCTGAGTTCTAACAGGCAAAGAGACCAAGTCATTTGTAACTTGTGCATGTGGGGTGTGGGTGTTGAAGAAAGGGAATCATAGTGATGTCACTACTGCCATCACCCCAGAGGGATGCATTGTGGACTGCATTGTTGCTACTGCCATCACACCGAAGGGGTGGGGGCTGTAGTGATTCTGCCATCACCATTGGTGGATGGGGAATGTAGTACTGCTGGCATCACACCTAAGGGATGGGGGCCACAGTGCTGCTGCTTCTGTCACACCTGAGGGAGGGAGGTCATAGTGCTGTTGCTGCTGCCATCACACCAGAGAGATGGGGGCTGTAGTGCTGTTGGTGCTGCCATTGTACCTGAGGGATGGGACCGTAGTACTGCTTCTATCACACCTTAGGGAGGGGGGCTGTAGTGCTGCTGCTGCCATCACATCTTGCACCTAAAATAACTTTAAATTGGTACAAGGATGGAAGGATGTCCAGCAGTGGAGGTCAAAATTGCTAAAATGCATGTTAGCAGAGTTAAAATTTGTTAAATAAAGTACAGAGAACCAAATACCGGTAAAACCGTATTTTGGCTTTAGCAGACACCAGTGACAATACCATTTTTTACAATGTGCAAAATGGAATATGCCCTTTCTCAACCCCAGTAAACCAGTGTCCCTGCATGTGAAGCTCCCTGTAGAGAGCTAGAATTTGTCATTAATGACCTATACGACATTACCAAGATAACATTTTCCACGGCGTCTAGGATAGCACCTATAAGAGAATACGCTCCCTTTACGGCACAGATTTTGAAATTATGGCACAAGCTAAAAACACAAAGGGTTTTAAAGCTCTTTTCTTTTTTTATATGCAAATTTCAGGAGATGATAGCTTTCTCCCATCTACCATTGATCACAACTTTGTAAACTGGAGAAGATTGGGTCTTCAATTTTTTAGGCAATTCCTATGTCATGCAAGCATCATCCCTTTTGAAACTTTAAAAGCAACCTACAGCCTAATCGACACAGACATCTAGAGGTATACCCAGGTTAAAAATTATATTCTAAGACAGAGAGAGGTGGTAACAAAATTACATGACCCCATCTCCATGGCATGGATATATATATATATATATATATATATATATATAAGACCACATAAATGGACATATATGGGGACACCAAGCGGGATATATCTATAAAATTCTCAGGGAGGGGGATGGGCAATTCCTCACTCACTATTTTAAATAGCTGGTGTAAGGATTTAGCTGAAGATATATCAGACCATGATTGGTTACGGGCCTCTCCTTTAGCATGCAAAGTAACACACTCCACGAAATGGCGAGAATTTGCCTGGAAATGCTGTAGTCGTTTTTTTCGTTCACTGGCTAGCCTAGTGAAATATTTACCGCCCAGTTACAGCAGATGCTGGATGAATTGTGCATGTACACATGCTGACCAGAGTCACATATTCTGGACATGTCCTCAATTGACTCCATTTTGGTGTGCGCTCCAACAGGAGGTTTCAGACTGTTTGGGCGAGCAGGTTGAATTTACGGCTGAAGTGACTCTTTTATCTATATTTCCCCCTCACAGACCCTCATGGCAACGCACCCTGCTACCTATATATATTTCAGCATCAAAAAAAGCTATTACCAGATGATGGAGAACTATCATTATTCCATCTTTAGGGGATTGCAGGGGGGTGATTTTGGATATTTATTATATGGAATCTCTTACAGCCAAACTCCATAATAAATACCAGGCATTCAAAACTCTTTGGAGACCTTGGGTGTTGCATTTGTCCAGACAAGACTCAGGCTTTGTCCCTTGAGTCTCTCCACACCATAATTGTTCATATTTTATTAAAAGAGATTGAAATTCTATAGAGGATTCTAGAGTACTATCATCACATCTGGTTGATCCTTAAACTTTTTGAACTCTTGGAAGGAACCAAATCTTTAGTGATTATACTGTGGGGCGAATTACCTTCCGAGTAAATAACTTCAGTCCTTATAGAATGAAACACAAAGACACAGGTCAAATCACAATTATTTTATTATCCTTGATACATTGTATTAATTTGAACAATCACTGAATGTTGATTTTAACATACTGACTGAATCTCATGTATATGTCATCCTTGAATAAAAAGAAAATATAAAAAAAAAAATAGTTTAAAAAAAAGATTTAGAGGTCTCTAATGTCCCCTGGACAAAAACTTAATTACAAGCAGTTAAAATTACATCATCCCATCTATCGCAGGAATTTGCTTGGAAAAGCAGAAACCGGTACTTTCGCTCACCTACAATCTTGGTAAAATATCTTCTGGATAACTGTGGTTATTGCTGGAGAGATTGTAAATGTAAGTTAGCAGATCTTGGGCACATTTTTGGGGAATTGCCCCTTATTAATGCTGTTTTGGTGTTCCCTACAGTTGGCCTTAGAGGATTGCCTGAGTGAGCAAATAGAACTTACTGTAGAAATTACCCTGTACTCCATCTAGTCACAACATGATGGCACCAACAGAACTGTGCATGTGCACAAGCTGCGTTCATGCACCAGAATGCAGAAGTAACAGCCGAAATAATGTGGCTCTTATTCCGTAGTGGCCGATCATGGCGGAGGGGTTCAAGCTCCATCGGGCTTTTGGAAGGATACTTCCAAAAGTCCAATGGAAGGTTCCACAATCAGACATTTTTAGAGCTACTGAGTGATCCCAAAATGGCTATAGGTTCCATCCACAGCCCTAAAAATGGGCTTCAGGGAAGGTTTTTAGAAAATAAGGAAAGCATTGTATACTAACCCCACAGCCAAAGCAAAAGTAAACGGCACTTTAGCTAACAGCTTTAAACAACAGAGAGACACAGACAAGGATGCCAGCTCTCACCCCTGCTCTTTGCTGTCAGCATGGAGCGGTCAGCTGAGGCAATAAGGAGTGACAGACAGCTTGGGGAATTCATATGTGTGTGGGGGAGGCATGAATGCAAGGTGTCCCTCAATGCAGATGACACAGTACTATGCCTAAGGGATCCTAAGGCCACAGTATCCCAAAACTGATAAATTTCCTGGACAGATACATAACGCCCCCCCATTTGGGAACTTACCTGAAATGCCTTCAGGTGTCTCCCGCTGCCTCCCTGGCGTCCCGCTACCTCTGCGGCCCCTTCTGCCATTTTGTCCCGGCATCCAGTGTCCCTCTATGTAATTGAGCCATATGAGGCTCACAGAGCAACTTGCAAGCATGTGGCACATTGTAGAGCCATTGCTCGCATGATCGAGGAGGTACATCATGACCGCTGTTGTGGTCTAAAAGCCAACAGGGTGTCTTCTGTATGTCCCAGTGCCCAGCTAGGTTTAAAATAGGCACTGAAGGCACAAGCAAAAGAGGGCGTGTGTATTTTAAATAAATAAATTGGCAGACACCGTAATCACTACCTGTAGGGCACCAGATCCAAGGAGAAAGGTCAAGGGGCAAATGTCAGGGCACAGAAGAGCCCTTATGAATATCTATGAGCTGCTGTGTGTTTTCTAGGGGTAGTGTGTTACAGGAGTTGCGACTTCCTAGGGGAACAACTTATTTATCTAAAAGTGGACTTGATAGAGAGAAAACTGTTGGGGCTACAGGACAGTGGGAAATGTAAAGAAAATTAGAGTTAATCCTGGATGCGCCAGTGCTTGATGTGTGGGAACACTGTTCGAACTGCATAAAGACTGTGATTACAGACTTCATTTTAGTGCTTTGCCACCAATTGAAAGCCAGGATTTTACCAAGGGGTTTCTGGGGAGATGCTAGAGACTTATGGGGGATTAACTGGGACAAAGATCTAGGCATCAAAACACCAGCCAATGAACATCTGGGCACCAGCTAATGAACATCTGGGAAAAGACAGATTTGACAGCCAGTAAGATCTTTGGAACTCTGCCCCATATAAAAGAGGGTTCTTGCTGAAAAATGTCAGATTTAGAGAGACAGCCCAAGTGCTAGTGTGTGTGCCTCTGGGGAGCTTCCCAGCTGTCAGGGGTTAGGCCTGTCTGGCCTAGACATTTTCGGTCATCAGTCCGTGAGTCCAGATTGTTCCAGCCTGGGTAGCGTCTGCCTGCAGCTGCAGATAATCTGATTCCATAAGCCTGAGAAGAGATGATCAGCCTGCATCCTGCCTGGAAGGACCAGAAAGGACTGAGTTTATTTTACATATAAATGTGTGTGAGTTGTTCAATGTGCTGTGCAGCCGAGTAGTTTGAAAACGTTCGTGTTGCATGTTTTCCTCTGCCTGATTTACGTTGTTTTGTCAGCCTGAAGACCAGCATCGTTGACGAGGACCACGAGGGTCCTCACCTCCATCTGTATCCAACTGTGTCTACAGGTCTTATTTCGTTGGAGAACCGTCTGGTCTGGGGTAGAGTGAGTCATCATCAGGGTAGCTCCCAGCCTCCCTGCAACAAAGCTCAAATTAAAGTGTGTCATTTGATTTAATTGTGGGTTGCTAATTGTTTTGGACTGAGCCTTCCAGCTCCGGATTAGAAATTGTGGGTAAAGTGCATATTGTGTCTTCTTCCCAAGGGCCCCAACAACCACTGCAACACTAGCCTACCCCAGGCAACACTTCAGACTAGCCTGTATGATAACTGGGTACCCAGGGTGTTTGACTGTATTAGAGGGACTCTTAGGCATGCATGTTTACCTCTGCCTAAACCAGATACTGAATCAAATCACCAGAATTCTGCCCCTCCCTTGTTCACGCCCCCTCAATAAATCAGATCTAAATCTGTTTGCATCTAAACTGGTTGTGGTGTACCCCTGCGTGGAAAATACTGTGATATTGCTTTTCATTGTTGCAGGCCTTATTTTACAGGGGTCTTCTGGGCCATTGCAGTTGATCCATCCCTGGTGATAAGTGTGTCAAGTGTGGGGTTAACAATGCATGCATGTTAAAATTGTGATTGTATTACTGCTGACCAGTACAGACCCCTAGAGGGGGGTATCAGTGTCCCGGAGGGTTGTACCCAGTACAGCTACACTACCCTCAAACCCTTTTCATGAGCTCAGGACCCTCAACATGGAGTTAGTCATGCAGGCAGGGGTAGTATCCCCTGGGATAGTGCCACCTAGGGGTTACATCTTGGAGGCACCACTGAGATTAGTGCCCCCTAGTGGCCAAAATCAAAAATTATTGTCAAAGGGGCAGGAGACTGACGCCCACAATGCCTTGCTTATACTGGATATTTCCTTGAGCATTAGTAAGGACACTGTAGAAGGGGACTTTCCAAAGTTGAGTATTTAAAAAAACGCTGTGGTGGTGGATTGACAGGCTGATGTGACCGCCCAAACTTTCATGGCCTTGGTGGAGTGTAGTGACCCCATGGACAGCACTAAAGTGCCACAGACTATTGCCCCAGAAGGGGCCCCAGCTGCCTGGAGAGTGATAACTAAAGAGAGTAAAGCCCCTGGGGAGGATGAGCCCCCACCATTATCTGAGACCTTTGAGGAGAAGCTGGCTAAGTTGTTACTGGAGGAGGGAAAGACTATAGAGGACTTTAAGAAATTATTCTTGTTACCGGGGTGTGTTACTATCCCAACACCTCTGCCCACTCCAGTACCTGTTCCTGCCCCGGCTCCTGTGCCCACATCCATGCCGGCACCCACATCTGTGCCCGCAGTTAGTCATGACTCGTACTGCAAGTTGATGATGTTTTCAGATACCCTCCACACCCCACAGGAGGAGGATGACTGGGAGACCTGGATGGACTATGTTGCCCCCTTGGTACCCAAGCGTCAGTATGTGGAGGCCGAGAAGCGAAAAAGGATTATGGAACATTTGAGGGGTCTTGCCCTAGAAGCAATTAGATTTCTGAGATCCACAAATCCTGATGTGTCTGCTCAAAAGTACTTGTCTGCACTTGAAGGCAATTTCAGAAGCACTGAGTCAGAGGAGTCTGTGATGTAGCAATTCAAAGGTACCAAACAATGGAAAGGGGAATGTTTGTCTGCGTATGTTACTCACCTGGAGAGGGCCCTACAGAGAGCTTATTGCAAGGGGTGGGGTAGCAGCTAGTGACTTGAACCATGTGAGATTGGGGCACATACTGTAACATGCTAAGCATTCTAAATTGCAAATTATCCAGTTGAGGCTCCAGGATAGGAGAGATAACCAGCCGGACTACTGCGACCTGATGAAAGAACTCCAGGAGGCCGAGGGCGAGGAAGGAGATTGTAATTCTGGTGTGGGCACAGCCCGAGTGACCACAGCACAGTAAGGCCTTTCTGATATGAAGACCACTAAGGATGTCCCGCCATAGGCCGAGCGGATGAGAGACGAGCTGCTGAAGTAAGTCAGAAAAGTACAAATGGGTGCCTTTACGGAGGTTTCCACTGCCGACAAAGACCCTGGTCCCTTTCAGGACATGACTGCCATGGGGGTGGGAGTGCACCCTCAGGCATCCTCTACTGAGAGTGGCTCCCAGACTGAGATCAGAGAATTGACTGCTACCATGAAGGAACTTTTGAGACATGTTACGCCACCCTCAACGCTGCAAGTAGACGTTGGACCCCGATCTCTTGTTAATGCTCCAACTCCCAATGTTTTCGCCAGGGATGACCCAGGAGTCTATCATTTGTCACAGCTGTGTAAAGGATGGCCATATGAAGAGAGAATGTCAGTCTCAGAAAGACTTAGAGAAAGTGGTAAACAGGCTTCAAGGGGAGCTCCGAAAAGCAACTCAGTGGCTAAGGGGTGCCCGAAATGACCACGGTGAAGGTTCAGAAAATCCTAACTTAAACTTCTATAATCTTCCAAGATTGGTATGAACAACATTTATCTGATCATCCATTACATCCTCTTGAAGGATTACATGTGCGGGGGTTGAGCAAAACCTCTTATCCTTATCTTGGCTATCTGAGGTTGTGGCTTTCTTTTCCATCTTCTGTGGCTGGTGTGGAGAATGCTGTGGAGACTCTCGCCCTGGTTTGCCCTTCTACCGGGCTCTATGACGGTATCCCTGTACTGATTGGATGCCCCAAGACATATTGGGTGCACCTGCAACTGTCCAATGACTAATGGAATGTGCTGTGGGAGATATGACTTTCTTAGAGTGTCTCGTCTACCTTGATGATGTCATAGTATTCGGAAAAACCCTTGAGGAATATGAAGCTCGCTTACTCAAAGTGTTGGACAGACTTGAAGAGTTTGGTCTTAAGTTATATATTGACAAATGCCAATTCTTGCAGTGCTCAGTCAAGTATGTAGGTCATATTGTGTCACCAGAAGATATTCAAACCGACCCCAGTAACGTGGAAGCCTTAACCAGCTTGCCGAAGCCCAGAACTTTAAAAGAACTTCAAAGATTTATTGGGTTCTGTGGGTACTATTGCTGATTTGTCAAGGACTATACTAAGGTAATCTGCCCACTGTTGAATTTGACTCAAGGGTACCCCCCCAACACACACACTCACAAAAGACTGAAGAAAGGCTCTGATCAAGAAACTGAAAAAAATATATTTCAAGCCCAATGCGTTGTTTGGGAAAAGGTGAGCACTCGAGTGTGACACTGCTTTTGAAGAGATAATATACTGACTAACTCATGCACCTATACTTGCTTATGCCGATCCATCCAAGCCTTATGTGTTGGGGGCGCTATTGAGTACTTCTCCCAAATAGACGTGGCTCCCATCTGCTCTACAACTAATCGCTATAAGCTTCAAATTCTTACAGCTGCTGAGAGATTTTGAACAAAATAATTCATACCTTTGGATTCCTGACATTGTCCTGCAGCTCTAGATACCAAATTCGACCATTGGCCGAACGAATAAAAGCGGTCCTGGCAGTGCAAAAACTCAAGCTACAGTATAGCAACAGGCCACACCTAATACTACAGCTCTCTACTCTGGTGAGCTGCCCTGGAAGGCTTTACAGGCAGCTATGCAGGCCATAGATGGAAAGGTGGAGTCGGTTTTTCAGCGACTGGGGGAACAAGATTTTAAAAATAGAGAATGCCACCAAAAACTGCTTCCTCAGCTGAATCCCAGGCAATAAAAGCCATGTCGACAGCAGCTAAACTAACCCAAGAAAATGGGCAGCTCCTTTACCATCTCGAGGCGTTAGAAAATGCTTCCAGGGTGCCAAATGTGAGAATTATTGGACTGCCGGAGTGGACTGAAAACCCTGACATCCTTTCTTTCCTAAAATCCTGGCTCCCTACTACCCTACATCTGGAACAGGATTTGGAGGTGCATTTCATTAAGGCTTACCGAATATCCCCTCATTCTGTGGGAGTTCAGAAAGAAATGCCCCGAACAGCATTGTTGGTGACGGCGAGTTCAGCTGTGAAAGAACAGATTCTCCATGCGGCTCGTAATTCAGATCATCTCAACTTTGAGGGGCATACCTTGCACTGTTTTCCAGATCTCTTCTACGCTACAAGGGCCCGCAGAAAGCGTTTCGATGGGGTCCAAGCCACTCTTAAGAGTCTGGGGTGGCCCATTCCTTGATGATGCCTGCACGCCTTATAATCTACTATGGGGGCCATACGTTTCAATTTTCTGACCCAGGAGAAGAAGGCAAACGCATGCAGCAGATCCAATGGGAATTTGAGGCCTCAGGAGCGGTGACTAGAGCTGGAGCTGATTCAGATCAGGAATCGGAGGACAAAGATACTTGAAGGGGGTAAAGTACAGAATTGAACTCTCAGAGCTTATTGTAGCAGCATGGACTCTTCATTATACCAGCAATCCTGAAATGGGACTTTTAGTTTAAAAATTATTGAATTGGAGCGCCTTACATGACTGTAACGGGGTTTAATATATGCTGCATTCACACCAAAGGGAGGGTTTTATACTTCACAGTTATTTGGAGTGCTCTATTCATGAATCAGTTTTATTTCATTAGATATTTGATTTAACTAACTGGATATGTTCAAATCTCCATAGTGTGCTGTAGATGCATAAGATTTTTATGGTCTTAGGTTGTTAAAGTGTGTGGGGGCATACTAACATTTTTAGGATTCCTATGCCTGGTAAAGGGGTCTAATCAACACTGGATGTTGAATTCTTCACAATTTTCGGGCAACAACACTTGGACTGACCACCTTTCATGTGGAAGTGTAGCTTTTGGGACTATTATATATGGAATGCTAGTTGAAGTATTGTTGAAATATCCCCAAATTCAAAACCTATATGCCTAGATTAAGATATCCTTTGTATACTAGCTCTTCCTGTATTAATCGTCGATATCTGGCTAATGTGAAATGGAACTCTGTGTTTTAAGAGAAATCAATAAACATAAAGTAATAAGCCTTATGTGTTGCACACAGATGCCAGTTTGAGCGGTCTTGGAGCAGTACTCTACCAAGAACATCAGGACAGCCTGCACCCTGTCGCCTTTGCAAGCAGAAGTTTGACCATGTCAGAAAATAACTATCCAGTGCATAAATTAGAATTTCTCGCTCTGAAGTGGGCCATAGATGCCCAGTATCATGAATATCTGTATGGTGCTAAAATCCTAGTCAAGACTGCTAACAATCCATTAACTTATGTTCAAACAACAGCTAAACTAGATGCTACTGGACACAGATGGCTCTCTGCCTTAGCAACTTATGATTATGTGGTAGAGTACCGACCAGGTCTAAACCACATAGATGCAGATGCTCCTTCACGAAGACCAGTTCCTGACAAATAGTGGGTGTGCATCCCGAGCAGTCTGTAAAAGCACTATGCCATAAGTTCGATCAAGAAAAAGTCCTGTCCTCTGAACCTGTAAGTTGTTTGGCAGATTGTTTGGGACCCCCAGAAACATGCGTGCCAGCTACCTATTGTAATTTCGCAGCCTTGTACTTGAGCTCCTTACTACAGTCAATTGCAGATGATATTCGAAGAGAACAGCACTATGATCCAATGACCAGACCAGTAATCGATGCTTTGAGAAAGGGGAGAGGTGTCTCCAAGGTGCAATCCAGGGATCCCAATACTGCTTTGCTTCTCTGAGAGGGGGGCAAGCTCAAGCTTCGAGAGCAATTGTTGTACCGAGAGCTTACTAACAGCCAAGGTGAGATTATAAGGAAGCAGTTAGTACTACCAGCTAAATTCAAAACCATTGTCTTAAAAACTTTACCTGACCAAATGGGACATTTGGGTGGTGAAAAAACTCTTGATCTGGCTCGGTCACGATTCTATTAGCCCAAAATTAGCCTAGACATAGAACATCACATCAAGACATGCAACAGGTGTCTTCAGCGCAACGTTTCGCCCCAAGTAGCTGCCCCCATGGTAAACATTGTCACGAGTGCACTTATGCAGCTTGTTTGTATCGATTTTCCCAGTCTCAAGCCAGATTCTAAGGGCACAACCAATATCCTGGTAGTTACCGACCACTTCATGAGATGTGCACAGGCCTACCCAACCAAAAAACAAAAGGCCTCCACTGTTGCCAAAGTACTCGTGGCAGAGTTCTTTGTATATTATGGTGCCCCCCCAGCGCATTCATTCAGACCAAGGGTGTGACTTTGAGAGCAAACTTATTAAAGAACTGATGTCCCTATGTGGTGTAAGAAAATCCAGGAAAAAACCTATCACCCCCAAGGGGATCCGCAACCCAAAAGGTTTAACAGAACCCTACTGGGCACCTTGCAGCCTCGAGATACACCAAAGTGGAGTCAACAGGTAAAGGTACTTGTAGATGCCTATAACTGTATCAAAAACAATGCCACCAGGTTTTCACTGTACCACCTCATGTTTGGCAGAGAAGCTCACCTCCCAATTGATGTATGTTTCGGAGTGTCACCGGATGGTGTTAAATCAGACAATTACCTGCAGTATGTTAAGAACCTAAAGGCTCAGCTTGATCATGCCTATCAACTTGCAAACACCATGGCTGCAAAAAGAAACCTGACTAATAAAACTCAGCCTGACAAACATGTAAAGGCCCAAGAGCTTCAACCAGGTGGCAGGGTGCTAATGAGGAATTTTGGACTACCAGGAAAACATTAAATAGCAGACCGCTGGAATCACGTCCCATACATTGTAGTCAGTAAGTTGCACGATCTACCAGTGTACAAAATATGTCCGAAGAGGACCCTCGTGATGTGAAAACTATCCACTGGAACCACCTGTCACTTATCGGCCAAATAGTGATCAATAATGTTGAAGAGACTGATGCTCCTTAGCACCCTGTCATGAGATCAACCACTAAAGCCAAGCAACAAGATCAGAAAACTTCTGCTTCCCAGACTGTTGTTCCTAATGCCTTCAATTCTGCAGACATTGCAGATAATGCAAACACTGAAAGTGATGACGAAAGTGAATTCTGCTCTATTTTCTATCCCTCTTGTGAGCTGGAGAGAGTGTTCCAGGGAATTCCTTCCATTAGCTACGGGGATGAAACTAAACCCCCAGCTGTGGTGCCGGATTCTAGTTCATCTCTTGTGCCTGAACCTCAAGGAAGTGAAGCCCACAGTGTGGGCCTTGGTGAAGTTGGATCACTGTGAATGGTGGAACTAATTGAAATCCCTCAATCTGAATCCCATGAGGCAGGTAGTGAACCTACAAGGGACAGTGCAAGTGAGAATGAACTGAGTGGGCTACATGAACTGTTTTGTACTAATGAACGTGTCGATGAAGAACCAAAAAGTGATGCTTTGGATGAGCCAGACTATGCAGAAATCACCCTGACAAATGACAATGAGCTTCACCACAAAGTGCCAGTGCCCCCATTTATCACGTTGCTCTGAATGAGCTGTAGAGCCAGTCTTGTAGCTCACTTATGATACCCCATGACAGCCTGTCAATTTGTTTTTTATATTCCTCCTGTTTTTCATCCCAGCGATCTACAGCCACCGGCACCCTCACCCCCGGACCAAGTCTTGTGCGTGAATTTATATGCCCCATGGCCATGGGGTTGGCCACACCCCAGTGAAGGGGCCTCTCATGACCAGGGGCATAGGGCACAGCCATCAACCGCCGATAACACCCCAGTATTTTCCACCATTTTCTTTGCCCCTGGGAGCCAGACATGCAATAGCATCAGAGCATGGCTGTGCTGACCTCCACCATGTTCCCTGTCATAGGGAATAGGTTTGTACTCTGTAGCCCCTGTATTCTGTTTCAAGTCTACTTCCTACATTTTTACTCTCAGTCTGTTGCGCAACAGCAATCCCCCCCATATCTTTATTCTGTCTGTGCTTTATCTGTCCTGTAATTACGTCAGGTTGGCCGCCTGTCTCTTTAAGCAATCTATTTCCACGGATACAGAGTTCGTGACTTCTATTCCCCATTTGTTATTATTAAAAAAAATTTTATATTTTACAAATGTATGGAATTCATGAAGTTGCTGAGTACAAATATAACCCAGCACATCTCCTTATGCAATTGACCATTGCCTCGAAATGGAATGTAGTCCAAATGAAAAGCGGTCAAAATAAAATACAGTCAAAATAAAAGGCGAGCCGACTTGCTTGCCGGCTCTGTATTCTTAAATCTCTTTAGGCACTTTAACAGTAAATGTTGCCTTATTTAAAGTAGGTATGCCTGTTGTGACCGAGTAGTCATACGATAAGAAAAGTGTTGTTAATAAAGAGGAAAGTGCTTTGTATTTACATGTTTGTATATTTCATAGTATAGCTGTTGGTACTGCAGCTTGTACGTTAGATAGCTGCACGGCAACTTGCTGCATGACGCATAATTATTTTTTGTTTAAAGTTTGTAAATCTTCATGGTGCTAACAAAGGCTAGGCTAAAAGCTAAGAAAGAGCTCAGTTACCTGGCTAATGTTTAGAAATGAGCAACGTTTGGAGTGTAATTGTGCAGTCGATGCGGGATTCAAAAGTTACGTTGCCTGTTCAACGTCTGCCTTGTTTCCCTGCTACTCGTTCTACAGCCTTTACACACTGTCCCCTTGGGAGCCAGACGGCTATCTAGTCTATTAATTTATACAGACTGGACAATGTGAGACGCCTCTAATGAATGAGTAGGAGTAGAAACTCTGTAATCTAGATGCATATTAATTGTTTAATAGATGTTCAGTTCCATAATGATGTTTCTGTTAATCTTAAGGTTTAGAAAATGAATAAAAGCAAATAATGAATAAACTTTTGGGGAATGTAGGAGGAGCTGAATCATATGATATAGCAGCTAGACAGAAGCTAGAGATTCAGCAGTAGATTTTCAGTGTGTGCTGGACAGTGGTGTTTACCACATGGTTTGCCTCTCTCTAGCTGTTTTCTGGAGAGAATAATGTTGGTTTATTTTGCTGAATTAAGCTTAGATTATGTTTACACCCTTTTTACATTTATACTGTTTCCAAAAAGTTTGTTTTATTTTTTTTTTAAATAAGCGTGGCAGTCTGCCTTCCTATTGGATTCTGAACAGTTTGTCTGTGTCTTCAATTGCACCAACCCTCCACATATGGTATGAGAAGTGGGATGATGAAGTTATCTTGGCGCATATTCCAGGAAAAGAGACATGGAGGAACCAAAGGTGGACCAGGCAACAAGACCAAAAGGTGTGTTAACGAGAACGATGTATGAGATTACGGGTGAACCTCTACTAGCTGGACTTGAGGAGAAATGAAAGGAGAGGTTCAAAGCAGAGGATACAGATGAAGAAACAGAGGATGTGATGCAGGGGGCCACTGCTGGAGCTCCAGTTGAAGTAAACCCTCCTGAGGAAACTCATGAACTGTTGAGATGGTTATGCTTGAAGCAATTGGCCATGGATAAAGAAAGAGAGAGAGAGAATGGAGGAGAGGAGTGAATGGAAATGGACAGAGACTTTGCGAGCAATACAGTCTATGAGTACACCTCATAGCTCAACTAACTTGATAGATAACCCCAAGGACATTAAGTTGACAAAGTTGGGGGATGCTGATAATATCGAATTTTACCTGACTACATTTGAACATGTGATTGGTGCTTGTGGCTGGCCTAGAGGACAATGGGTGATCCGCTTGCCCCATACCTGACTCGGAAAGCCCAACCAGCATATGATAATATGAACAATAGACAAGCTGAGGTCTATGATGCTGTCAAACAGGAAATACTCTGAAGGTATGATATATGTATTGAAACATATAGACAGCGGTTCAGGTCATGCCGGTTTCATGCTACAAATACACCCAGGGAAGCATATGTTCGCTTGAAAATCTAGGCCATAAATGGTTACAACCAGGAGTGAATATCATATAACAAGTCATGGAAGCAGTTATTTTGGAACATTTCATATGAGTTCTCCCTCAAGACGTACAACTGTGGGAGAAGGAACGTTGTCCCAACACAGCTGAAAAAGCCATATCCTTAGCTGAGGACTATCTAACGGCCCATCCATACCGTAAGAAGCAGCATCTTGGGACGAGTGGTTCCTCACCCACAGTAAGACCCACTACTCTTTCAAGTAATATGACTCCTAATGTTACTGCTGGGCAATATAGGAACATTTCTACAGGAAAGTCCTTTAAACCAGATATTATATGTCACAGCTGTCAAAGGAAAGGACATATAGCCCATTATTGTCCCAAACTAAAAACAGATAATGTACATTTAGCTTTGGCCAATATGAGGCAATATACTATTCCAGTAACTATTGCAGATATAACAGTAACTGGATTAATAAACTCTGGGAGTAGACAAACATTCGTGAGAGCAGATTTGGTGGCTTATGAAAAAATCAGAAAGTAATAATACAAGGGTGGTCTGCATCCATGGGGACATTCACCATCACCCTGTGACCTCAGTAATGCTACAGACACCTCATACCAGTAGAGAACTTAAAGTGGGATTGGTTTCCCACTTACCAGTACCAGTAGTTTTGGGTCAAGATCATCCTGATTTCACTACCCTTATCACTACTGGGTCTTTAACAGCAGTCACTACTAGAGCCCAGAGTGCCAAGGAGAAACAAGCATTTCCATTTCCTTTTGAGGGCAGTCTTTCTGAACTACCTGGTAAAACAAGGAAATCAAAAAGAATTAAGAGAGAAGATAAACATTGTTGGGCTGCAAATCAAGTGACCTTTAAAGTAATAAACTCTAAACCTTTGAGTGGCATTATATATTAATTTAAAAAGGATCAAATTGCAGATGTGTCATTACAACCATTTTTTTTGCAGGCTAATCATGAGAAGGATGACAATGTGAATTATCCAAGGTATATGGTGAAAGATGATCTTGTGTATAGAGTGTGTAAGAATCCAAAAACTGATGAAACAGTAGAACAATTATTGGTACCTAAACAACACAGGATGGGGTTATTGCATATAGCGCACAGTATTCCTTTATCAGGTCACCTGGGCAGAGACTGGACTTTGCATAAACTCCTGACCCGATTTTTCTGGCCTGGAATACATAGACAGATCGAGGGATATTGTCAACGCTGTCCTGAATGTCAAAGAATTGCAGAAATTGGATGAAAGGATAAAGAACCCCTACAGCCCTTACCCCTAATAACCACACCCTTTGAAAGGATAGCCGTGGATATTATAGGCCCTTTACAAATAAGCAAGAGAGGAAATAGATTAATTCTGGCTATATGTGATTACTGTACCAAATATCCCGAGGCTATACCTCTCCGTACTGTAACTGCTAAGAAAATAGCAGAGGAGTTGGTAAAAGTTTTCAGTCGGACAGGTATTCCTAAGAGCATATTGACAGATAGGGGTAGTAATTTCAGTTCCCAGTTGTTAAAAGATTTGTACAAAGGCCTCAATATCCAAGCTATATACACTTCAACATATCCACAGACCAATGGGCTAGTGGAGAGGGTCAACCAGACATTAAAACGCATGTTACGAAAATATGTGCAGGATGGAGGTAATGAATGGGATGTCCATCTGCCTCTGTTGATGTTTCCCTACCGTGAAGTACCACGGGATTCTATGGGTTTCTCCCATTTTGAGCTGCTATATGGAAATAACCCTAGAGGACCTCTAGACATTGTTAAAGAACAATGGGGGGAGGGTAAGGAAATAGAGTCAACACCAGCCCTAGAGTATGTATTAAAATTAAGGGAATGGTTCACTATCTATATACAAATAGCTCACAAACAAGAGGTACAACAGCAGCAAAAAAACCCAGAAAGATCTGTATAACCAAG
The DNA here is from genome assembly GCA_016271365.2 of Neoceratodus forsteri. Classification (NCBI taxonomy): domain Eukaryota; kingdom Metazoa; phylum Chordata; order Ceratodontiformes; family Ceratodontidae; genus Neoceratodus; species Neoceratodus forsteri. Next base: position 180,224,393 of record CM057459.1, read on the forward strand.
GGGTAGAACAGAAACAATTCGTTCCAAGAGATAAAGTTCCTCTCCTATTACCTTCATCTGACAACAAACTCATGATGAAGTGCCAGGGTCCCTATGTTGTAAAACAACAGACTGGCCCCGTAAATTATGAGGTTGAATTGTCGGATAGAAGATTTTGGAGAAAGCTCTATCACGCCAACTTACTAAAGCAATGGAATGAAAGGGCACCTGTAGCCTGTTATGTCCATCCGGAACAACAGGAGAGTGAACTGGAGGTTGCAAAAAGAGCATAGAGGGGGCAGGACAACAGGAACAATTAAAAATTAACCCCAACCTTACTGTCTTACAAAGAAATTACATATTACATTTGCTACAACAATATCAGAACATGTTCACTTCTCTACCTGGTAAGACAGATAGAATAGAACACCACATTGAAGTGACACAGCCTAAACCTATTCGACAAAAGCCTTATCTTCCAGAGATGATGAGGGACGATGTTGTTTCAGAAATCAAAAAAATGCAACAGTTAGGGGTTATTGAGCCATCCATAAAGTGTTTGGGCATTTCCAATGGTGGTGGGTACAAAAAAAGAAGGTGGTTTAAGGATTTGCCTAGATTTTAGAAAACTAAATACTGTCTCAAAATGTGATAGTTTTCCGATGCCTAGGCTAGACAATATTGTGAATAGACTGAATAATGCCCGGCATATTACCACATTAGAGCTATCAAAAGGATACTGGCAGATACCCCTAGATGCTTCTTCTAAAGAAAAGACAGCTTTTACCACCCCAGGAGACCTTTTTCAATTCACGACTATGCCCTTTGGGCTACATGGAGCCCCCACAACATTTCATCGACTTATGGACCAGGTACTACAATCACACACTGATTATAGTTCTGCTTATTTAAATGACGTGGTCCTCTTCGGTCCTTCATGGCAAGATCATCTAAAACACCTTTCCACAATACTTCAAGCCCTAAAACAGGCCGGTCTCACCATTAATCCAGTAAAATGTGTAGTAGCTATGCAGGAAACGCGCTATTTAGGTTTTATTATACGTAAGGGATCAGTAAAACCTGATATTGGAAAAGTAGACACCATAGCCAATAGTCCAAGACCCCTAACTTAAAAGCATGTTCATTCCTTTCTTGGATTGGCTGGGTATTATATTGTAGGTGCTTTGTACCAAATTTTGCTTCTTTGGCAAGTCCTCTTACCGACCTTACCAAGAAAGCAAAACCTCAGAAAGTAATATGGATACCCCAGTATGAAAAGGTGTTCTGTGCCATTAAGCCATTGTTATGTGCATCTCCTGTATTAAAAAGCCTTGATTTTGCAAAGCCTCTTTTGGTATAGACTGATGCTTCTACTACAGGAAATGGGGCTGTCCTGTCACAAATGATTGACGATGAAGAACATCCAATCATTTACATAAGTTGCATGAGTGGGAAACACGCTATTCAACTATAGAAAAGGAATGTTTGGCAGTCAGGTGGACTATAGCAGTCCTGAAGTTTTATTTGTGGGGTACTGAACTTGAACCGATAACTGATCACAATCCCTTAGGTTGGCTGATGGTAATGGAGAATAAAAATCCTTGTATCATGGGATGGTACCTGACCTTACAGCCGTATAAGTTGTTCATTAAACATAAACTTGGATCTGCACATAAGAATGCAGATTACGTTATGGAGCAGACCAGAATACTGAAAATATGGCATGATCAGACCTTGGGGTAAAGCATGAAGATACTGGCTAAGTAGGTTGTAGTAAACCTCTTAGTGTTTGGTAAATTTTTAATAAATATCTAGGGACCCCGAGGTGTAGCTCTGGCAGTGGGCAGGCTAGAACTCCATCTCTCCCTTTGTGTGTGTGTGTGTGTGGGGGGGTGATCTGATCAATGCCATAACAAGATGGGAGAGTTAGAGTTTAGAGAAAGATACAAAACTCTGGATGTATTTGTATCCTAGAGAGGGAGGAATGTCATAGGGAATAGGTCTGTGCTCTGTATCCCCTGTATTCTGTTTCAATCTACTTCCTAAATCTATACCCTCAGTTTGTTACGCAACAGCTATTTCCCCCCTCTGTATTTCTTTATTCTGTCTGTCCCTTTATCTGTCCTGTAATTACGTCAGGTTGGCTGTCTGTCTCTTTAAGCAATCTATTTCCACGGATACAGAGTTCACGACTTCTATTTCCCATTTGTTATTATAAAAAAAAAAAAATGCTATATTTTACAAATGTATGGAATTCATGAAGTTGCTAAGTACAAATATAGCCCAGCACATCTCCTTATGCAATTGACCATTGCCCCGAAATGAAATGCAGTCCAAATGAAAAGCGGTAAAAATAAAATACAGTCAAAATAAAAGGCGAGACGGCTTGCTTGCCGACTCTGTATTCTTAAATCTCTTTAGGCACTTTAACAGTAAATGTTGCCTTATTTAGAGTAGGTATGCCTGTTATGACTGAGTAGTCATACGATAAGAAAAGTTTTGTAAATAAAGAGGAAAGTGCTTTGTTTGTATATTTCATAGTACAGCCATTGGTACTGCAGCTTGTACATTAGATAGCTGCACAGCGACTTGCAGCACGACGAATAATTATTTTTTTTGTTTAAAGTTTGTAAATCTTCATGGTGCTAACAAAGGCTAGGCTAAAAGCTAAGAAAGAGCTCAGTTGCCTGGCTAATGTTTAGAAATTAGCTACGTTTGGAGTATAATTGTGCAGTCACTGCAGGACTCAAAATTTACATTGCCTTTGCAACATCTGCCTCATTTCCCTGCTACTTGTTCTGGAGCCAGCTACACACTGTCCCCTTAGGAGTCAGCCGGTCGTCTATTCTATTAATTTATACAGGCTGGACAGTGTGAGACGCCTCTAACGAATGAGTAGGAGTAGAAACTCTGTAATCTAGGTGCATATTAATTGTTTAATAGATGTTCAGTTCCATAAAGATGTTTCTGTTAATCTTAAGGTTTAGAAAATGAATAAAAGCAAATAATGAATAAACTTTTGGGGAATGTAGGAGGAGCTGAATCACATGACGTAGCAGCTAGATAAAAGCTGGGGATTCAGTAGTAGATTTTCAGTGTGTGCTCGACAGTGGTGCTTACCACATGGTTTGGCTCTCTCTAGCTGTTTTCTGGAGAGAATAATTTTCATTTATTTTGCTGAATTAAGCTTAGATTTTGTTTACACCCTTTTTACGTTTATACTGTTGCCGAAAAGTTTAAGTTTTATTATTTTTTTTTAAATAAACATGGCGATCCACCTTCCTATTGGATCCTGAACAGTTTCTCTGTTTCTTCAATTGCACCAACCCTCCACACTCCCTTCCCCGTCCAGGTACGCAGCTGTATTGCAGCTGACCTCCACCAATTGCCACTGCAGTGCGATGCGTTGCACTCACCCGCCCCAGAGGAAGGAGAGCAGTCGTGGGATGCTCAATCCTTCCTCTCCCCTGCCAGCCCCCGGCAACCCGAGTCCATTCCCGAACCCAGGTAGCTAGTGTGGTGCAAGGTGTGGCATCCAGTGCCTCAACCCCCAGTGCCACCGAGCCGGTCAGTCTGTCAATTTACTCAAGAATGTCATGCAGAAAGGGATGTATGTCATGCCAAACTCCCTGCCCAAAATGGTATTCAAAATCTCCACCCGAGTTAAGGTGCCCTCCCAGCACAACAAAGGGTTTAGCTGTAACCTGATGTGAATAAGGTGAAATGTTTCAAAATAATGCAGTGGATATAATATTATTGAAACTGATACAGTTCAAAAGTAATAAGAATGTTGAATTACTGAAGTATACCTGTTGAAATCAAAAATGTCGTACAATGCTAAGAAGACTAAAGTGATAGTATTTACATGCGGCAGTATAGCCTAGAGGTTAGAGTAATGAGCTGTGAACAAGCTTGGTACATCCAGCAGACCAGACCTTGGTTTGATTCTCACAGCCTTCACGTGCATACTGTGTGACTCTGAGCAAGTCACTTAACTGCCCAGTGCCCCCAGGTCGCTCCTGAAAACAGGCACTTGTACGTAGTGGGCCTTACCCGGTTACCAAAGACTAAAATAAAAAATATATATATATGCTGTATTAGAGCATTAGCCAAAGTATGTCTAAGGGTGTGTTGGTGGTTGATAATATATTTTAGACTTGGTGCAGACGCCAAGCTTTCCAAGGCAGAGGAAAGTGTAATGCTCCTCCCACCCGCCCATTTGGGGGCTTACCTGAAATGCCTCCGGGTGCCTCCCACTGCCTCCCAGGCATCCCACTACCTCTGTGGCCCCTTCTGCCATTTTGTCCCAGCCTCTAGTGTCCCTCTATGCAATTGAGCCCTACAGGGCTCACAGAGCAATTTGCGAGTGTGTGACATATCACAGAGTCTCCACTTGCACGATCGAGGGGGCGCACTGTGCATCATGACTGCCGTTGTGGTCTAAAAGTTGACAGAGTGTCTTCTGTGGTTCCCAGCGCCCAGCTGGGTTTAAAATAGGCACCGGGGACACAAGCAAAAGAGGGTGTGTCTATTTTAAATAAATCGGCAGACGCCGTAAGCGCTGCCTCCAGGGCACGAGATCCAAGGAGAAAGGTCAAGGGGCAAATGTCAGGGCACAGAAGAGCTCTTATGAATATTCATGAGCTGCTGTGTGTTTGTTAGGGGTAGTGTGTTATGGGAGCTGCGACTCTATAGGGGAACAACTTATTTATTTAAAAGTGGACTTGATAGAAAGAAAACTGTTGGGGCTACAGGACAGTGGGGAATGTAAGAAAATTAGAGTTAATCCTGGATGCACCACAGCTCGATGTGTGGGGACACTGTTCGAACTGCATAAAAGCTGTGATTGCAAACTTCATTTTAGTGCCTTGCCACTAGTTGAAAGCCGGGATTTTACCAAGGGGTTTCTGGGGAGATGCTAGAGACTTATGGGGGATTAACTGGAACAAGATCTAGGCACCAAAATACCAGCCATTGAACATCTGGGAACTGTTTAAGACAGATTTGACAGCCAGTAAGATCTTTGGAACTCTACCCCATATAAAAGAGGGCTCTTGCAGAAAAATGTCAGATTTGGAGAGACAGCCCAAGTGCTAGTGTGTCTGCCTCTGGGGAGCTTCCCAGCTCTCAGGGGTTAGGCCTGTCTGGCCTAGACATTTTCGGTCATCAGTCCGCGAGTCCAGATTGTTCCAGCCTGGGTAGCGGCTGCCTGCAGCTGCAGGTAATCTGATTCCATAAGCCTATGAAGAGAAGATCAGCCTGCATCTTGCCTGGAAGGACCAGAAAGGACTGAGTTTATTTTACATATATGTAACCCCCCTGCAAATGGGGGTTCCCAAAAGACTTCCAGGAGCTTGCTTGAATGCTCCAAGCCTGAATGGTGTTTGGCATTTAAGCCATTTATCAGTGAGTGTTTTTAGAACCTCTGGTACTGTTTCTTTAAGAGCTGTCTGCTTGCAGACATAATTAGTTTGTATGGGGGATTGTGTGTTTCTTTGATTGAGTACCACTCAAGCTGCTGCCAATTCACTTCATTTTGCAGTCACTAGAGTGCAAAGGGAACCTATCTGAAAGATGTAACTGTTTGCCAGAAATTATTTAGAGTAATAATGAAATTACAGTTTGTCTAACCTGCTTTCTTTGCAGTCAGAACTGTGTCTGCTAGTTCCCCATTCTAGTTTTGAACTGCTGAACTGGACCAATCAGTGTGGGGTAAGCTAGCTCTAAAATGGTGCCTTGGACGAATCAGAACTTGGACTCATAATCTGAGCCAGCCACAAGAGGATTGTATGGGCAGTGACTCTGGGAGATGTAGTTTAGACTTCAGTGCCTTTTTGGACCAACAGCAGCAGTCTATTGTGAGTGACAGCCAATCCAGTCAAGAACTGGGAGGAACTCAAAGGAAGTGCCCGGTTTTGTCGGTTGGAGTTTCAGTTGAGCTTTGGCAGTGAAGAAGGAAGGAGCCCTGTGCTTTTTCAGTGTGCAGTTTTAGTCAAAAAACGTGTGTAAGGCCCAGAGTTCCGTCTGCAGCTTGTGTAACAGCTTGTTAGGACTGAATCCGTCCTGTGAAAAGAATCAAAGGATCTCTGAAGAGTAGAAACCAGGCTCACCCTGTAGAAGACTGGAAGAATTGCTGAAAATTGCACTCGGTCTGTCAGGAACTGAATCTGCTGTGTGTTCTCCGGGTATTGTGCAGTAATTGCGATCGGATACAGATGCAGCCTGCCTGGTATAGTGCTTTCTTCTATATGGATGTGTGAAGAGGTTTGTGTACCTCAAGTGAGCCCTGCTGACATTGAAGGACCCTATCTTATTTGGAGGTCGTGAGTACTAATTCAGGGTCCTCCCTGTTGAATTGCCACATTAAATCCAAATGGAATTACTGTACTGCTGACTGTTTAATTCTCCTTTCTCTGTGTGAAAGGGCCCTACCAGCTGCCACGGTTTGGACTAGCCACTAGGGCTTGGGTACCCAGGGCAGTAACTGATAGGGATAGGCCTGTGCACAGAGCCATAGGTAGATTATTAGAGTGATAAGCTAATTAACCTGATTTCCCTGTCCTTGTTATATCCCCTAAATAAATCAGAGCTGCTTGTTTCAGCAAAGTTATACTGCCTGAGGTATTTGTCTATGTTAAAGTACTGTACTGTGATTGTTGCACTGTATCTCGTTTCACAGGAGGTCCCAGTGCCGGAACCAGACCTGGGGGTAAGTGTATACTGTGAAGGTAATTCTGATATATTGTGTGGGCCACTAGTGGGAAGAAAGGGGGGTTGCAGTGTCCCAGAGGGCTGTGACCAAGTTAGTTTAACTATTGCAAACCCTGACCTCTGGGTGGAGGCACCCGCCATTGGATCCAGGCCCCTCAACCTGTTAGTGGCAAATCAGGCAGGGGTAGTAGCCCCTGGGATAGCGCCATCTAGGGGTTACATATAAATATGTGTGCGTTGTTCAAAGTGCTGCGCAGTCAATTAGTTAGAAGACGTTCGTGTTGTATGTTTTCCTCTGCCTGATTTACGTTGTTTTGCCAGCCTGAAGACCAACATCATCGACGAGGACTATGAGGGTCCTCACCTCCATCTACTGTATATCCAACTTTGTCTACAGGTCTTACTTCGTCGGAGAACCGCCTGGTCTGGGGGAGAGTGAGTAAACATCAGGGTAGCTCCCTGCAACAAAGCTCAAATTAAAGTGTGTCATCTGATTTAATTGTGGGTTGCTAATTGTTTTGGACTGAGCCATCCAGCTCCAGATTACAAATTGTGGGTAAAGTGCATGTTGTGTCTTCTTCCCAAGGGCCCCAACAACAGCTGCAACATTAAATTACCCCAGGCAACACTTCAGGCTAGCCTGTATGATAAATGGGTACCCAGGGTGTTTGACTGTATTAGAGGGACTCTTAGGCATGCATGTTTACCTCTGCCTAAACCAGATACTGAATCAGTCACCAGAATTCTGCCCCTCCCTTGTTCACGCTCCGTCAATAAATCAGATCTAAATCTGTTTGCATCTAAACTGGTTGTGGTGTACCCCTGCGTGGAAAATACTGTGATATTGCTTTTCATTGTTTGCAGCCCTTATTTTACAGGGGGTCTCCAGGGTCACTGCAGCTGATCCAGCCCTGGTGGTAAGTGTCACGTGTGGGGTTAACAGTGCATGCCTATTAAAATTGTGATTACATTATTGCTGACCAGTACAGGCCACTAGAGGGGTTAGAGGAGGGTATCAGTGTCCTGGAGGTCTGTACCCAGAACAGCTACGCTACCCTCAAACCTATCCTTTGGGTGGAGGCACCCTTTTCACAAGCTCAGGCACCTCAACCTGCAGTTAGTCACGCAGGCAGGGCTAGTATCCCTTGGGATAGCGCCACCTAGGGGTTACAGATATTTGTAACATGGCATTAATAAGGTGCTTCTGATCCCGCGATCCGATAGGTGTAGGAGGGTCACGAGACGGCAGCCGAAGCAGGCATTAACCCAGCGTATATGCCGTGCCCGCTTCGGCAGTACCGCGACCAGCCAGACCCCCCAGCCTAGCAGCACTGGGTCCTGTGGGGAAGGGAGAGGAGGAGCGGCGGTCCAGGAGCCCCACTAGCAGTCCGGAGGTAGGAAAGGACGGGGGACGAGAACCCGTGGCACACTGTCGCATGACTCTGTAGCTGGGAAGGGTGACAGGCGGTACAAGACAGGGTGGTCTGCTTTTGTTTGGCAGGAGGGGCTGCGATGGAGGTGTGGGTGAATGAGGGAAGCGTGGCAGCCGAAGAGTGCGACGATCTGGAGGCAGATGGAAGGGGGGAGAAGCAGGCGCACACAGGAGGGATAGGTTACACAGCCCCACAGTGAGACTCCATGCAGGCAAGCGGTGTATCGTCGGAGGAGCCTGAGAGAGGAGCAGGAAGTGAGGAGCCGCATGCAAATTTGTGAGTGCAATTATGGTGACAGCGGCGACGGAGGCGCTTACTGGAGACCCCAACCAGTGATACTGCAGAAACAGCCCACATCTGGACAACTGGTGCACGAGCCTGCGAGCCGCCTGGTCGCTATTAGTACAGTTGCCACACTGTGTTCAGCGCATCAGCATCGTAATGCCGTTGTCTCACAGGATTCGTAAGTGCACCGCAAAAGTTAAGTGAGCACCCCGACTCCCCGTGTTATGAAGTGTCACCGCCCCAAAATGGGCTCCTGGCGACTCTCTCCTCAAGTGGCCCATGTTACAAGCGCATTAAGCCACTCCGTCGGTGGCATCTAATGCGATTGATGCATGGGGGGGGTGGGTGGTAGCCCTCGGCCCTGGGCCTCGGGCACCCACCAAACCCCCATGCATCAATCCAGCATTAGATGCCACTTCCGTCGTGGCTTAATGCTTACATACATGTATATATATATATATGTGTATTTTATTATTATTAGCTTGCATAATAAGCACAGTACATCACTATTTATGTCTCACCCTGGAAACATAGAGAAATTAATATCTCAAAGTTAGTACATATATTGGTAAAAATAAGCAGGATACTAGTTTCTCCTGGAACATTACTAGATAGGAGGGTTGTACTAAACATCTCATTTATATCTCCATAATCTAACCAGCTGTGGAACTGTAGCCCACGAGCATGTGGTTAATATCTCAAAGAAAGATATCCTGTAAGTGTCTAAAAAACATAAAGCCAAGTCCAGAGTTTGGGCATTAAGGTACCACATTCATGTCAAAAGAATTTCCCTTGTGAGGATCAACCTCGACAACTTTTAATTTTTAGTTCTTTTTCCCTCCGATCACTGCTAGTGAGGACTCCTTCAGGCATCCTGGCCTGATCCTGCCCACCTGAGATCCCCCCAGCCTGAGTCTCCTCCATGGCCCATCTACCCCTTGAACATACCTTGCAGCTGGACCCTGTGGCTTGTACCCCCCAGGGTAGGGCCACCACTCCATCTTCAGCACTCCTTGAAGGCAGTATCTGCTGCAGGCAGGGCTTGGGGAGGAGGGAATTGAGAGACCAGGTGGGCGGGATCTGGTGGAGGGCATGCCGGTCAGGTGCCATTGCCTACCCACAGAGCAGGGTTTTTTCTTGTTCGAGATTACTACCCCCCTACCTGAGGCACAGACGTGCAGTGATGTCCAGCGCCGATGTGCACACTCCCGCACACGTCTGCAGGTCATCCACTGATGCCTCTCCCCTTCTTGCAAGCAATCCCTTGGCTGCAACACACCCAGCCTCCGCTGGGTGTCGCTAGCACCGGGAAATGCTCCCTGCCCTCCCCCCAGGAGAGGAGAGTCATCACTGGATGTTCAATCCTCTCCTCCCTGGCCAAGCCCTGGTGACCTGAGCTTGCTTCTGAACCTGGGTCGCTGGCGTGGTGTGAGGTGTGGCATCCAGCGCCTCAACCCTCAGCGCCACTGGGCCGGCCATACCTCACCAGCTTTAATCTGAACATAGAAAAATATCAGTCACTGCATCATCTGCTATTAAATACCTTCAGTGAGTGGCAGGTCACAGTTATTTATTTATTTATTGAATTGTTTCACCAGGAGAGATACACTGAGCAACTTAATGCTCGTTTCACGGTACATCCTGGGGGAAGGGGTAGTGGGATGACAGTACTAACAATGACAAATTGTACAGCAATACAGAGGTGTGATTAAATGCAGTAACAAAGTGGTACAATAGATACAGTACAGTACATACAGTTGAGCAAGGTCTAGGAGTACGTAACATAGTAAAAAGTATATCCATGTGAGAGGCATCATTTACAATACAGGAGGAGCGTAGATGACAGGTATACAATGCATAATACATACAATTGTTAAGAGCAGTGCTGAGCCATGGACCTAGGTAGAGTGCAACAGTGTTATGTGGGTGGTACACTGCAGCAGTCACAGTAGCCTTCCACATAGGTGAGCATGACTCGAGGTTAAGTGTTATTCCCACCCTTAACATATTTTTGCTTAACTTGCATTGCAGCTAGTAAAATAAGAAAAACCTGAAATAATATTTGGTTGGAGAGAATAGTAGGCAGAGAAGCAAAACATTATCCTTTTAAAAGGCTAATTAAATTCCTATGTAAAGAAAACTCTGCCCTCTTCCCTCACTATCTTTACTAACTCTTTATAGAAAACAGCCTTTCAAACCAGTTGGCACAAAGGCCTGCAGACAGCAAGGTGTCCTTTTGGATGTTAAGTCCTCAGCGCTGTTCAAGTATCCAAGTCCAGATCTTCTGGTACGTATTTATCCCTCTTGCAAGAGGCCTCCAGTTTTGCAGCCCATTTGCCTGCATCCACTGGGTCTGTGAAAATAACTTTTTCTCATGAATCAGCTGTAGTTTAGTGGGGAATAAGATGGCATGCAGGATATTCATCTCCTTGAGCTTCAGTCTCACCCCATCAGATTTTGTACGCCTTTGGTGAGTAGCAAAAAAAGTAATCAGAGAATACATAAATTGCATGTCCTTCAGCCATGAGTGGGCCATTTCTTTTGGCCCAGTTTATGATGTAGTCCCTGGAACCCCTAGTGTTGGTAACAGCTCTTGGAGCCAGTCCTGAATATACATATGTGGGTTGTCTCCTTCCATACCTTCAGGCAGCTCGATAATCCTCAGATTCACACTTCAGATTTGATTTTCAAGCTGTTCAAGCCGCGAGTTGGTGTGCCGCGTCTCCTTGACTCTGTGAAGAGTCATGGCAGTGCATTTGTCTGCTCTCCTTTTCAGATCCTCTACTTCTCCCATAAGACAATCGACCACCATTTTAGTTGTGGTCAGTTGTCCGGAAGGATCATTCAGCTTGTTGTTTATGCTGGTCACCGACAACAGGAGCACTTGCATTTTCCTGCCAAGGGATTGCAAGGTCTCCTTGGTGCCGCCTCCATCAGTTGGTCCCAATTGTGAGGATCTAGTGGCAGGCCCCACCATCGTAGACTTTCCAGAGTCTCTCTGTAAGTCTCCCACTTTATTTGTTTCTTTTTGTATTACCCATCATGTTGCAGAGCACTTTAGCTACTGATCTGTGCTGATTTTTAACAAAAGTTTTTTACTTTAAACTTCAAAAAGAGCAAGTTTATTTCTTGTTGATGCGGAGCTGTGTAATTCTGTGTCCACATTGCTTGGGCTCATAGCACCCTCCCCCTCAGACAGAGATGGGTCAATATCAGGGTTCAAGGATAATATGTCAAGACTGAAAATATAACAGTCAGTGGGAAAATGAATGGAGAAATCAAAACCTTATTCACAGGTACTTGGAAGGCTAAGAGAGTCAGATATCTGGGAATACCGATACCCAGAAACTTAAGTAACCTATATGGAGCGGGCTATGGCAGGCTGAAGCAAGATTTTTTTGCAGATATTAAAAGATGGTCAGTACTTCCAGTCACTTTTACAAATAGAATAGACACAGCAAAATAGTATTTACGTAAGAACCGTAACAGTAGATCTTCAAGAGGTGCTCTTGCAGTAGGTAATAACTGTTAGGACTGCGCCCCCTGGCATCAGGACCACATGTAAAATATTGCTAGCAGTGTCTAACGAGGGACTGCCCACCCGACGTCATGTGGCCGACGTCAACATGACACTGTATAATGGGCAGTCCCCACACCCGCTCTCCAGCTCCCCCGCCAGAGACCACAAAGGAGGTGTGACAGGAGAACAGAACAAGGCTCCTGGAATTAAATAAGCTCACAGAAGAACAGTAGAAGTAGAGGGAAGGAGGGAGGGAGGGAAAAAGGTTGCCTACTACAAGAGCCTCTCTTGAAGATCTACTGTTACGGTAAGTTCTTCTGTAACTACTATCTTACTTCGAGTGGGCTTTTGCAGTAGGTAATAACCATTAGGACTGAGTTCCAAGCAGTGTGAGTCAGAAGTAACAAACATTGGAGGCAGGAATGTCGCAGAGAGGCAGAGAAATTCGGATGGGAGGCTTTGGAGAATGGCTAGTGCAAAGCCAGCCCTGCCTCTAAAGGCAATGTCCAGACTGCAAAGCATGGAGAAAGGGTGGGTGGAGCCCTAAATGGCCGCCGCTCAGGAGTTTGCGATGGACACAGTCCTGAAACAAAAAGTAGACACAGGCATGCCTCTGGCAGAATGCCCCTTAACTTCCCCCGGGACAGTTTAACTATGCCTCTGGTATCAGAAGAGAATACAGTGTGCCAAACCCTTGGACAAACACTGTTCAGAAAACTGCTGCATCCTCTCTTCTAGGGTGCAGAAGAAAAAACAAAGGGCTGATCCGATACTGGACAGACTAAGTCCACTTAGTGTCGTAACACAATATTCAAACAACATGAAGTCTTGCTATATTATAGACATTAGCAGTTTGTTCCAGCTCTAGAACTACACCGGAGTGAAATGGTTAAAACCATTCCATAATAGAATTTTGGCACGAGAGCAGCTCTATCTGTGTCATTTCAAACTTGAACTGTCAGATTCTTTACTCCGCCTCAGTGAACAGTCGCTCCGGAGATTCCTCCTTCTGCTCGGTTCATTTCTCGGTTTAAAAAGTGTTTTCTCGGTTGGATTTAACCGAGAACAGTTTTATTTTAACCGCAAAACTGTTCGGTTCAAGCTCTATCTGTGGTAACCGTAAGTAAATGAAGGTTTTGTCTGTGTGGAACTTGTAAGTTATCGGTTCGGTTTGAACCGATCAGTGGGTTTAAACTCATTTAAAACTAAAGTTACTATTTTAGAGCGCGGTTCCCGGTTCTTATCGGGTTCTAAAAACGGATTATTACGTTTTTTCCAATACCCGGACACGTTAGGAACCGATAAGGGTACCTCGCCTGGCACTGCCGCTAAAGGGCAAGTTTTTGGTTAGGCTGGCATTATGTCTGAGAAACCCAAAAGAAAAACCGGCCCACTGAGTTTCAACACTGTGATGTTTTGGGGAAGTCTTTGCCAAGGCTGACCCACACACCACATGTGTTTATTGTCTGGGGTTTGACCACCTCCAGTCAGACTGCCAGGTATGTAAGAATTTCCCTGCAGCCACCCTGGAAAAAAGATTGGGCAGGCTCAGGGAACGAGAGGCAAAAGTCCGCTGGACCCGATGGCAAGCCCGGTTCGGTGCCAACCAACCAGAGGGAGTGCCCTCTGACCAGGGCCAGACTTCCTCGGCAAAGAAAAGCTGGTTCTGAGGAACCATTCCAGTAAAGAAAACAAGAAAATCAGCAGGTCTGGAGTCCAAAATTCCTTCTCCAACTGCTGCAGAGATAACAAAAGCCATACAAATTGTCCAGTCACTGTCTCAGGGTCCGTCCGAACCACCATCTGGTAAAAGGTCGGTTCATCCGGTCCCAGTGGTTCAGGATTATGATATTGAGGAATTTTATGAACCAGAGGAGGGGGAGGAGGATTATGAACAGTATGAATGTGGCTGGGAAGGTCTGGGTGTGCCCATTGAACCAGACATCTCCCCAGACAGACCTTTAGAATCTCCCCCTATGCTGTCTGAGTCCTCATCTCATTTTATGTTTTATAAAAAAGTTGCTGAAACCCTCCAGCTTCCTTTAGAAGAGGCTGTGGATGAGCAAGAGGAGCCTGATTTTGTAGAAATGATGGATATTCCAGAGTCTAGGAGATTGTCTATTCCTTTACATAAGTCTTTTAGGAAACAAACAATTAAAATTTTAAAAGCTCCTAATTCTGTGTCTCCTGTAGATAAAAAGATGGACAGAAGGTATACATTGTCAGGCCCTGATACAGAATTCCTTTTCAGCAATGCAGTCATGTTGGGGTAGTTCAGGCTGCTGCCTGTGATAAAGCTAATATTCCTTGGCTTCACACTCCTGACAAGGATTCCAGGAAGATTGATGCCATGGAAAAAAAAAAAACAGTATATGGCAGCCTCTCTGGGACTCAGGCAAGCAAATTATATGGCTTATGTAGCTAGGTATCAGAAATCTAGATGGGATACTGTTATGCAATTGGCCAAGCAGGCCCATGGCCAGCTGGCTAGTGAACTAGAACAGGTGACGGCTGATAGCATTGAAGCCTCTAAGGTTCAGTTTCATGCTGCTGTGGATGTTAATGATGTTTCCTCTAGGGTCATGGCCACATCTGTAGCTTTTTAGGTTGGCCTGGCTCAGGTGTACTAGTTTGTCACAGGATACCCAGACTAAGGCTATGGATTTTCCTGTAGGTGGGAAATTCTCTGTTTGGAGAGCAGACAGAGAATTACATGAAGAAGATGGATGAATATAGGACTACTTACAAGAGTGCCCAGGCTAAGGAGCGGCAAGCCACTCCTCAAAGGCATGCCCCCAGGGGTAGGGGTAGGCCTTTTCACAGGCCTTTCTACCAGACTCAGGCCTCCTCTGCCTATGCTCAGAGGGGCTTCTTCAGAGGCAGGGGCAGACGAGAGGTGGGCAGACCTGCTCCCACCCCCAGCCTAAAGCTCCTGCGAAACAGGCACCCTGATGGGGTGCCCAGGGCCGATTCTTCTGTACCAGTGGGGGGCAGGCTGGCTTACTTCAGTCAGAATTGGGCTTCTTTAACCTCAGACAAGTGGGTTCTGGAAGTAGTAAGCCAGGGTCTGGTTCTCAGCTTCAAAAAGTTTCCCAAGTTGAGAAGCAGACTTTTTCTACCTGCAAGTGCTTCAGAGACCCTCGCTCTGGAAACAGAGGTCTCATCCCTGTTAGCTCTCAGAGCAGTAGAAAGGGTTCCTCCCCTGCATCAGGGCAGGGGTCTGTATTCCAGATACTTCCTTACCCCAAAAAAGACAGGAGAATGGCAGCCCATTTTAGATCTCAGATATCTGAACAAGCATCTTTTGAAACCAAAGTTCAAAATGGTAACTCTGGCAATGATTTTACCTTCCCTAAGGCCAGGGGACTGGCTAGCCTCCCTGGACCTCAAGGATGCCTATTTCCATGTCCTAATCAGAAGATCCCATCGAAAGTACCTCAGATTCGAAAAGCCCTCAGGTCATTACCAGTTCAGAACAATGCCCTTCGGCCTTACCTCTGCTCCAAGGGTATTCACAAAGTGTCTAGCAGTGGCAGTGGCCCACTTAAGGAGGCAGAGGATTGCTGTTTTCCCTTATCTAGACGACTGGCTCATTGTAGGCCAGTCCCAGAACAGGTAAAATCTCACCTGCAGGTCACCCAGCAGCTTCTCACCTCCCTGGGTTTTCTGCTAAACCTACCAAAGTCGGTTCTGGAACCAGTCCAGGTACTCACCTTTATAGGGGCAGAATTGGACACAGAGCTAGCCAGAGCCTTTCTTCCCCCAGAAAGGGTAAGGAATTTAGTGGCTCTGGCCTCTTCCTTCACTCTGCAGGTCTCTCGACCAGCAAGACACTTTCTGCAGCTCCTGGGGCACATGGCTGCATCCACAGCTGTTGTGCAGGGAGCCAGATTTCAGATGAGAGACATTCAGTTTCACTTGAGAACCTTTTGGTCTCAGAGAAGAGACCCCCTTTCCAAGTTGGTGGGTTGGGGAGCCCACATGGGCGACCTTTCCACTCAGGGAGTTTGGTCCCCCCAGGAATCTCTGCTCCACATCAGTTTGCTGGAACTCAGAGCTGTCTTTTTAGCTCTTC
Source organism: Neoceratodus forsteri (assembly GCA_016271365.2). Taxonomy (NCBI): domain Eukaryota; kingdom Metazoa; phylum Chordata; order Ceratodontiformes; family Ceratodontidae; genus Neoceratodus; species Neoceratodus forsteri. The sequence continues at coordinate 180,240,396 of CM057459.1, forward strand.
AAGCTTTTTCTGCATCTGTCCACGACAAGGTGATACAAGTCAGAACAGACAACACCACAACAATGTGGTACATCAACAAACAGGGGGGCACTCGGTCTTCGGCCTTGTGCACCGAGGCAATGAAGTTGTGGTCTCTGGCCTATTCCCTGAACACTTCCCTCATAGCAGTTCATCTTCCAGGGAAGGACAATCCAGCGGATGCCCTCAGCAGGATTTCCCAGGGCCATCACGAATGGTCCCTTGATCCTCAAGTGCTGGGGATAGTTTTTGCCAGGTGGGGCATCCCTCAGATAGATCTTTTTGCAGCCCCAGACAATCACAAACTTCCTCTGTTATGTTGCAGGCCTCCAGTGCTGGGCTCAGTTCCCCTGGATGCCCTTCTTCTGGATTGGGAAGGGAAGTTCCTCTATGCTTCCCCCCCTTTCCTCTCCTATTCAAAGTACTAGTCAAAATCAGATCTCAGCCTTGCAGGGTGATTCTGATTGCCCCGGATTGGGCCAGGCAGCCCTGGTACCCACTCCTTCTGTCTCTGACAGTTCATCTTCCCTGTGCCTCCCAGGAATCACAATCTGTTGACTTGTGCCCAGGAAAGGTTTGGTATCCGGACCTCAAATCCCTCAACCTCAAGGCCTGGCTCTTGAGGAGTTAGAGTTTGCTGATTTACACCTCTCTCAGGGTGTTCTTGAGATCCTAAAGGCTTCCAGAAAGCCTTCCACTAGGGCTACTTATAGTTCTAAATGGAAAAGGTTTTCCATTTGGTGTGCTAGGAAAATATTTCCCCAGAATCTGCTGAATTGCCCATTTTGTTAGATTACATGGTACATCTTAATTCCTTGGTCTCAGACCAGCTGCCCTGAGAGTTCATTTGGCAGCTGTGTCTGCTTTTGTGTCAGCAGGAAAGTCATCCCTCTTTCTTCTCATCCTGTGTTTTCCAAGTTTTTAAGGGATTACTCCATACTAATCCTCCTTTGGGAACGGCCCTGCTTGGGACCTTAATGTTTGCATTGCCCAGTTAATGCAACCCCTTTGAACCTCTGTCTTCTGCAGAGCTTAAGTACCTAACTTGGAAAACTGTTTTTCTAGTGGCTATCACTTCTGCCAGACGCATAAGTGAATTGCAAGCCTTGTCAGTGGAGACTGACTTTATTTCTTTCCACAGGGATAAGGTAGTCCTTAGGACTAATAGGAAGTTTTGCCTAAGGTGGTTTCAGATTTCCATCTTAATCAATCTGTCTCCCTTCCAGTATTTTCACTGATCACCCTCTTCGGTGAGAGGAGGTTGCACAGCCTGGATGTTAAGAGAGCTCTTAGTTATTATATAGAGCGTACCAAAGGTCACAGGTTCAAATCCTCCAACTTTTCCTTACCTATGGTGAAGTTGGGAAAGGCAAACCTGCCACTAAGAGATCAATAGCCAGGTGGATTGTCTCTTGTATCCAATTTTGTTATCAGAAAGTGGGCAGAGCCCCGGTTTGAGGGCTCATTCTACCAGGGGTACAGCTGCGTCGCTAGCTGCTGCCAGAGATATCCCTTTATTAGAGATTTGCCAGGCTGCTACTTGGAAAACGGTACACACTTTTACCAAGCATTACTCCCTGGATGTCCAGGCCAGGAGAGATGCTCGTTTTGGCACAGCTGTTCTTCAGAGCCTATTCCCTAAGTAGGTTCTGTGTATTCTGCTAATGTCTATAATATAGCAAGACTTCATGTTGTTTGAAGAAAAAATTACTCACCTTAGTAATGTTGTTTGTTCTAATGGAGTCTTGCTATATTATAGACCTCCCCCCCAACCTGCCCCTCTCAGAACCTCTACTTGGTGGGGTGCGGGCAACTTAGTGTGGGCACTACTTATGTCCTGTTAGCATTTTGTCCCCTTTGGGACTTTGGGGTGTGTATGTACGCTGCGTGTGTGTTTTATTATACTTATGTTCCATTTTCATATTATTGATGGTTATAGTATTTCTGGTCCCCTGACTTGAGTCTTGGGTGTTGGGACCATCAATGGTTGTTATTATTTAGGTAGCTATTTGGCTAGTGTAGGTTACAGCTTCCACACAGACCTTAGTGAGTTTGGCTCGTAAAGATCTGACAGTTCAAGTTTGAAATGACACAGATAGAGCTGGTCTCGTGCCAAAATTCTATTTTGGAATGGTTTTAACCATTTCACTCCGGGGCAGTTCTAGAGCTGGAACAAACTGCTAATGTCTATAATATAGCAAGACTCCATTAGAAGAAACAACATTACTAAGGTGAGTAATTTTTTCTTCTGAGAGCATCCAACGTATGCAGAAGCGCCCCTCCCTGAATGGAATACTCAGGGTAGAACAACAGCCATTGAAAAGACTGTAAACAATGGGGACCCAGAAATCCTGTTGGGAAAAAAATAAAGGGATTGGGGTGCAGAGCCACGGGGACTCTGTAAAAGAACAAATAAGGCTCCAAACACCACGGGGCCCGATATTCAGAAAACCTATAAGTGGAAGGAACTACCACTCAAAAAAGTGCTGTATAAGATAAATAGCACAAATCACAACTGCCCGGCAGATCAAAAGGTGGCAGGAAAGATACTGCAAAAAGTAAAGCTTAGATCCCTAGGATTGCGCACCTTGGGTGTTAAGTGGAGGACCCCTTTGAGAAAGGGTTAGGAGGCCTCCAGCTGTGCGACAGATATGCTCTCCACCCAGGCGTGCAAAGCATATATAGCAGACAGGTGAATCTGCTGGAAAAAAACTCAGGCCCAGGTTGGAGTGATGTGGTGAGTACTCCATGACCTGAGGAACAGGGCACAAAAAAGGGCTCCAACCCCTCACAGTGGCCAAAACAGAAAACAAACAAACAAAAAAAGCTTCCATTTCATAGTAAAGATCACCCTCATGGAAGGCATTCTAGCCTCCCCAAGGACTATATTCACTCTTGAGGGAAAAAAGTGTGAAGCAGCTATGATGGAAAGTGTGACACATGAAGGTGAAAGCGCATTGGCCCTGGATGGACCCATGTGTCCCTCTGATGACTCAGAATAACGTGGCAGAAGGGCAGGGGAACCGGAGATTCTACTGCAAGCTGCTGGGAAGGTGGAAGTCCCAATTTGGCGAGGCCAAAGTGGGGCGATTAGGAACCTTCCTGTCCGGTCTAGAGAAAGTGCATCTCACCAGAAAGCACCATATCTGGGAACAAGCAAGCAAAACCTGGGCAGTTTTGTGTTTAATTTGGAGGCAAACAGGTCTAGGACTGGACATCCCCACTTTCTAGAGGCCCCCAATCATGGGCTCTTACTCTGACGTGGTCCACCTGGATGCTCCATGCACCCAGAACAAGGACAGCCGTGAGGAGAACACGATGCAGAACTGTGCAATACCATTCCTGTACTGCATCCCTAACAAGGGGGAAACAAGCATGTGCCCCCTTGCCTATAGAGGTACCAGACACTCCACATAATGACCAACTGGACTAAAGGTGGGCGCTGGCAAAGCAATAACTAGGATGCTATATGAGCATACATCATAGCCCTCATCTCGAGCATGTGCTAGAGAGAGAGAGATCAAACTGAGACCCCAGTCCCAGAGCCCTGTGGCTCCTGGGGTGGGCATCCCAACTCATCCCTGGTGCATCTGCTGCCAGGATCTGAGTGGGAGGAGGGGACCAGAAGGAGGACCCCTTGGGTGAGGTTGCCAAGACCCTGATGCTGCAAGAGCCTTCTGTATCAAACTGGATACCAAGCCCATGTGGTCTAGGTCATCTGATCGTTGAACCCCTTGCGCTCTGAGGGTCTGCTGCAAAAAAAGTATGTGGAGCCTGGCCAGAGGAACAGCAGGGAGGGAAACTGTTGCCATAAGGTCAAGGGGACAGAACCGATTTGGCCATAACCCGCCTGCCGAAGGCTGCCAGACGAGCCTGTTTCCGCAAGGCTTCCATCCTGACCAAAGGGAGTAAGACCATACCCTGGGCCATGTCCAACCCAGTTCCAATGAACTGGAAGTGATAGTAAGGGGCAAGTCGGGACACTTGGACAGCTGGTTCTGATTAACCTATGCTTTTTAAAATATAAAAATGTATTACTGATTGTCTCTGTTGAGAAATCTGGTGCTCTTGGAATTACCTCACTCACAACCCCCTCCCCAGGTCTTAGTTAAAGATGAAAGCCATAAGCTAATTACAGACCAGGCCTTAATCAAGGATCTCCTGTTTGTCTGAGTTAATTATAGCTGTAGTTGCTACGAGGGAAATCATAAATGTTTATGACGTTCAGAGGAAACACAGTAAAATTCACATGGTGATACAAAGCATGTTGCACCTCTGTGAGATCTGGCAGAAAGACATAAGTGCTTTGATGTCTGTTTGAGAGAGGATACTGCTTATAGATGAAAGGAAATTTACAGACTTGATTGGGGAAGTCACATGGGGAAAGGAGTTTCTGCTGATGTAACTTTAATTAACTTTCCTTCTAAAATGATAAAACTTCCTGGGTGTATGATTTTTCATAAACAGAGGAGGAGCTAGGTCACCTCATGCAAAGAGGTGGGCAAAGCCAGCTTTTAAACAGAATTCTGTTTTCCTTCAGACACTTTTTTTTTATTATATTTTATTGATTTTATGCAACGATCAACATTACATTATATCACGTATAGGCAGGCATACAACTGGTTAAAAATTATTCCACATTTTTACAGTTACAAAAAGGATAATGCCCCTATAAATCGTTACCACACATGGGGGTTACGAAACAGAAACTTCTTATTTAAAGTCCAGTTAATGATTTGTGTCAAAGCACACAGTAATGTAGCAACAATTATATGTAAGAAGGCATGTACAGCCTTGAGCAGGGCATCAAGTAAAGGCTAAGCCACATCTTGCACCCTAAAATAAAAGGGTAGATAGCCCCATCTAACATCGGTTATATTAAAAAATAACTAATTATGCATAATCCCCCCCCCACCAACAACAACCACATCCAGTGTATTTCCCGTAAACCAGGTTTTTATAACAACTTCTAACAAACTTTAATCATCTAGTAACATTATCTGGCATACTATGGGAAGAAAGAGCTTACATATTTCTGAAATCCAGAACAGATTATCCCATGCCAGACTCCCTTTCTATCTATCAAAAACTTCCCAGCATAATCCTATATTCCTAAAATATAGCAAAGAAAGGTAAGTGTTTTGCATAGCCCCGTTCTAAAAATATATATTTTCTTAATTCACAGCTCTTGTATTTTCCTCCCCACAGCTCTTCTTACTGTTACTTTCAGTAGAGAATATGCAGTTCAAGTGTCCTGTTCCTTATGAGAGTCAGAAGCCTCTTCCCTAGATGAAAAGTGTGTTTCTATTTTCTCTAAGTGTTTGGAGGCCTCTGATGACTCTGAAAATTGGTATGTCTTGCCCCCGTATACGACCCTGGGGCTTGCTGGCATCAAAAGTACATGATGGACTCCTAAGGCTCTTAATCGTTCCCATATACTGTCAAAACTTTTCCGACGTGTTCTGGTAGCAAAACTTATGTCTGGGAATAAATTGATCCGGCGATCATCCCAAGTAAGGGGGCTAAGATGTTTAGCTTGTTATAACACCATGTCCCTATCAGCCGCAGTGCAAAGCTCCAACATCAGAGTATGAGGAAAGATGATGTCCGTGGCAGCCCTCCATTGGCTACTGCATGGCGTACTCCGATAGGCCTTGAGAACCTGAAAAGGCTGGTTGATCTGAAGAAAGTCCTGCAAGAACGCCAATGGTTGTTCCCCTTCTAATTTTTCTGGAAGGCCCAGAAGATGTACATGAGAAGCCCGCACAGCATTTTCTAGGTTTTCCAGCCTCTTCCAAAGCAGCCCATTCTCCTTGGTGGAGCCCTACAGATACTACTAGGGCCCTGTCAGCTGTGTGGGATGCTCCCTTCACATCGTCTTCAAATACCTCATCCTTAGTGCGTAATTGTTTAGGGTCTGCTCCAAAGTCTTCAATTTTACAGTCTAAGCCCTGGATTGCTCTCAGAAGGGTAGCATTAGAAGGTTGAGGCCCTTCTTGCTCTGACTCCTCAGGTTGACTGTGTTTGCTGGTAGTCGCCCTGGTCTCCTTTGGGCGGGTTCCATCCGTAGGGACTCCCATTCTGTTTGTTCGGCCCATATTCAAGTAATCGGAGGGCACTCAGCAATATGTTTGGTATCAAACTGCAGCTCTAGATGTTCTCTGTCCTCCTAGACCCAAATAATTTCAGTTCTCTAAAAGAAATATGTTGTTTTAACCAGTGATACGGGTCTGGATGTGGCGCTGTGGAAAAAAGCTGCTCACAGCTTGGCTGCTGGCCACGCCCCCCTTTCTTCAGAGACACTTTTATCTGCACTCTGACAAAGAAACATCTTTGAACACTTTAAGCAAGTATACAGGTAGAGAGAGAGAAAATCTAAGTACTGTAGTAGGAATTGCACTGTTAAAACCACGTTCTTTTAAAAGATTGTATGGTTCTTGTGATATTTTGTTCTGTATTTTATGTTTTACATACTTTTATCTATTTTAGTAAAACTCTATTTTTAGAGCCTACTTGGTCTGTCTTTGAATTTATTTTCTTTAACAAGTGGAGCATATATAACACTGAGCATAAGCTTGAATGGCGATACCAAACTGGAAAAAGGTAAGGGTTTAATCTGAGGTATTTTATTAGAGTTTTAAAGGGTTCATTTTTGTACATCTGGTTAGGTGCCCGTAGACAAATATATCTGGCCCCCATGAAGACAAAATTATCTGAGCCTGTGCATTGGGTATGCTAGCAAGAGGTTCACAGTTTGAATCCCTCCAGAACTGAGACAAAGGTTGATTCAAACCCACAAACAGGAGGGTTACCCTGTTTCTGTTCATTGTTCACAAAGACTGCGCTCGGTAGGTGACACTTTGGAAGTAGAGGGCTGACCTACTAAGTGGGTTTGTGACAGTAACGACATCCTGTGCATCCTCCATTAACAGGACATAACCCCTGGAGGGATCACCCTGGCTGGACGCCTGGATGGCGGGTGCCAGGCCTGACCCCCTGAGCCAGGAAAAACTCCTGAGACAGACAGAGGTAGCGAAAACTGAGGCTGAGAGTTCCACCACATCTAAGGTGGCCCTCAGAGAGTTACAACAAGCGACTTTGGCCGGGTTAATAGCGTCAGCCAAAGTAGTCTTAGATTCCATGGCCAGCAAGGCCTCAATAACAGGTTCCAACCAGCGGAGCAGTGATTACTGGTACAGCAGCATATGTGCCCCCTGGTTAAGGGCACGCATAGTGAGAGTGGAGGAAGAATAAAAGCTTTCTCCCTAACAGAACCAGCTGCCTTGACTCCCTGTCAGGAGAGGAGATGCTCATGTGCTTAGGCTTGGTGAACCTATGGTGGGCCACCATGAAGACTACTGAGTGAGAGACCACTGAGGTGACCGTTAACCCCAGGAGTCATGTAAGTCCTCTTGGCCTGCTTTACTACAGCAGGACCTGAGGAAGGCATCCTCCATATGGTGAAGGTCAAGTCCTCATGTGGCTGCAATCACTGGGGTGTGAGGACAGCAGCAGTCTCCTGGGTATCTCAATGCTCCATAAGTCTCCGACATATGTGGTCCTGAGCCTCAGATTTCCACCCGTAGACCTCCGGAATCTGTTTCAGGAGGTCTGTGAAAGAAGGGTCCTCTGGGGTTGACTTGGGGGACTCCTTCAAAGTAGGTTCCTCTGGAAGGAGAGTCTCAAACCCTGAAACCAAGGAGGAGGATTCGGATTAGGATTGTGAGTCTGAACAGTCTTGAGGTCTGACTTCAGGTTAAAAAACTTCCTGAGACCTATGGGAAAGCCCACCCGATGTCAGGGGTTATGTAGGGCCTTTTGTCAGACCCAACGTAGACTAGCATGGTTCCAATGTGGAAACAGGCCCTTGAATCTGATCCGGACAAACAGGGGCAGGTGGGGCTGTCACCTGGAGACAGCTGTCCAGCTTGGAGATCAGCCAGGAGTAGGCCTCGGCCCATCAAGACTAGAGGATGGCCCCAGAATCCACCTGAGATGAGGAGCAGGTGGAGTGGTGGAGGTGGCTGGTAGACTAGCTGGAACCCCACTTGATACCTTGATGCTGGATATTCCAGTGCATGAAAACAGAGCACCAGGTATTTGAAAGTGTACCCGGGGGGGCACTGTTGAGCCCGAGCAAGATGGCTGCTTTTTAATGCTGCTCCTCCAAGCTACGTAAACTAAAACTTTTAAAACCGAGTTATTTGGGTTATAAACTGTGACCCTTGGAAAGATAAATGAATCGGAAGCTCTCTACCTCAGGATGGGAAACCGCCAGCAGGATCGCAATCATCCAGATGGAGCAAAAGCAAAAAATGCTCTGGCCACCTCCTCCACGCAGTCTGGCTCTACCCTGCAGGCCTCAGACACGGAGTGTGCAGGCGAAGAAACCCTACAATCTCTGGGGCAGAAAATAAATCGTCTTATAGCCTCTGCATCTACATTTGCAGAGAAAATGGACAGTATTGCCAATCGAGTGACCAATTTGGAGACTTCTATGGAGCTGGTAACTACTGAATCTCTAGAAGCTAAAAAGCAATCGGATGCTGCTATGGGGGTCAGCACTACACTGGTGAAAGAAAATGGGCACCTCCGTATGAGACTAGAGACTCTGGAGAACCAAATTAGAGCCCCCAACATTCGGATCCTAGGTCTTCCGGAGGGATGCGAAGGGGACCACCTGGTTTTATTCTTACAAGACTGGCTGATACAGCAGCTGGGTGAAGAAGTTAGAGACCTGGCAAAAAGCATTCGAAAAGCCTTCCGAATAGCTAGGCGAGGGAAGCCAGACAATGCGGAGGCTCCACGCGCTGTGCTGGCGGTGACGGATGGTGTGGCATCAAGGGACTACCTCCTAGCTATGGCAAGGCAGCATAAAAGTTAGTTGTGTGAGGGGGAGTCAATCAGTATTTTTCCCGATATCAGTTATACCACGAGGCAGAGGCACAAGCTGTTCGATGGCACCAGGGCGCTCCTTCGAGAAGCAGAGATACAGCACAATGTATTATTCCCGGCTCGGCTGAGGATCATCCACCATGGGAAAATATTTATCTTTTTGGACCCGAAGGAGGCAGGCCGTTGGATCCAGAAGCAGGTTCCAAGGAGGAGACGCTCGAGAGATCAGACCGATCATTCATCAGAGGAGGATGAGCCGTGAAGGGAAGACGAGGTTTCTTGACCTGAGAGAGAAATTTCCCACATAACTAGAGGGACTTTACTGTTTCCCCCCCAGGGACTTTGTGTGAGTAAACGCAGTGGAACTGTAGAAATCCAAATGTAACCCCCCTGCAAATGGGGGTTCCCAAAAGACTTCAAGGAGCTTGCTTGAATGCTCCAAGCCTGAATGGTGTTTGGCATTTAAGCCATTTATCATGAGTGTTTTTAGAGCCTCTGGTACTGTCTCTTTAAGAGCTGTCTGCTTGCAGACATAATTAGTTTGTATGGGGGGACTGTGTGCTTCTCTGAGTACCACTCAAGCTGCTGCCAATTCACTTCATTTTGCAGTCACTAGGAGTGCAAAGGGAACCTATCTGAAAGATGTAACTGTTTGCCAGAAATTATTTAGAGTAATAATGAAATTACAGTTTGTCTAACCTGCTTTTGCAGTCAGAACTGTGTCTGCTAGTTCCCCATTCTAGTTTTGAACTGCTGAACTGGACCAATCAGTGTGGGGTAAGCTAGCTCTAAAATGGTGCCTTGACGTAATCAGAGCTTGGACTCATAATCTGAGCCAGCCACAAGAGGATTGTATGGGCAGTGACTCTGGGAGATGTAGTTTAGACTTCAGTGCCTTTTTGGACCAACAGCAGCAGTCTATTGTGAGTGACAGCCAATCCAGTCAAGAACTGGGAGGAACTCAAAGGAAGTGCTCGGTTTTGTCGGTTGGAGTTTCAGTTGAGCTTTGGCAGTGAAGAAGGAAGGAGTCCTGTGTTTTTTCAGTGTGCAGTTTTAGTCAAAAAACGTGTGTAAGGCCCAGAGTTCCAGTCTGCAGCTTGTGTAACAGCTTGTTAGGACTGAATCCGTCCTGTGAAAAGAATCAAAGGATCTCTGAAGAGTAGAAACCAGGCTCACCTGTAGAAGACTGGAGGAATTGCTGAAAATTGCACTCGGTCTGTCAGGAACTGAATCTGCTGTGTGTTCTCCGGTATTGTGCAGTAATATGTATCAGGACAGATGCAGCCTGCCTGGTATAGTGCTTTTTTATATGAGATGTGAAGAGGTTTGTGTACTCTCAAGTGAGCCCTGCTGACATTGAAGGACCCTATCTTATTTGGAGGTCGTGAGTACTAATTCAGGGTCGCCCTGTTGAATTGCCACATTAAATCCAAATGGAATTACTGTACTGCTGACTGTTTAATTCTCCTTTCTCTAGTGTGAAAGGGCCCCTACCAGCTGCCACGGTTTGGACTAGCCACTAGGCATGGGTACCAGGGACAGTAACTGATAGGATAGGCCTGTGCACAGAGCCATAGGTAGATTATTAGAGTGATAAGCTAATTAACCTGATTTCCCTGTCCTTGTTATATCCCTAAATAAATCAGAGCTGCTTGTTTCAGCAAAGTTATACTGCCTGAGGTATTTGTCTATGTTAAAGTACTGTACTGTGATTGTTGCACTGTATCTCATTTCACAGGAGGTCCCAGTGCCGGAACCAGACCTGGGGTAAGTGTATACTGTGAAGGTAATTCTGATATATTGTGTGGGCCACTAGTGGGAAGAAAGGGGGTTGCAGTGTCCCAGAGGGCTGTGACCAAGTTAGTTTAACTATTGCAAACCCTGACCTCTGGGTGGAGGCACCCGCCATTGGATCCAGGCCCCTCAACCTGTTAGTGGCAAATCAGGCAGGGGTAGTAGCCCTGGGATAGCGCCATCTAGGGGTTACATCTTGGAGGCTCACCGCTGGATTGTGTGTCCTCTAGTGGCCATATTTACGAACCACTGTTAAGAAAAAATGGGTACCCGACAGAAGTGGCTGTGCACCGCTGGTGGAGTGGTGTACTGGGAGGAGATCGACCCCAAAATGCTATGCTTATCCTGGACATCCCCTGGGTATCAATACGGACACTGTGCAGGGAGTACTTTCAAGGTGGAAGGTTTACAAAACCCTGTGGTGGTGGGTCGGCATGCTAATCTGCTCACCCACACTTTCCTGGCCCTAGTAGAGTTTAAGGATCCCATAGATAGCTCCAAAGTGCCACAGACCATTACCCCAGAGGAGCCCTCACTGCTTGGAGAGTGATAACTAAGGACAGTAAAGACCTGGGGAATCAGCCCCACCACTATCTGAAACCTTTGAGGAGAAATTTGCTGAATGGTTGCTGGGAGAGGAAAACTGTGGAGGACTTGAAGAAACTATTCTTGCCACCTGGGGTGTTCCTCCCCAACACCCTCTCCTGCTCCAGTGCCTGTAATGGTGGCTGGAACCAATGCAGACCCTATTTCTGCACCTGCCATTAGTCACGACTCTACCAAGGTTGAGGATCTTCTCTGGCACCTCCCCACCCCCAAGGGAGGATGACTGGGAGACCTGGATAGACTATGTTGCCCCCAAGTGCTAGAATGGCAATGCTCGAAGGCGAAAAAGCTAAAGAGGGTTAGTGAGAGCCGGAGGTCCTGCCCTGGCTACCATCCGTGCTAAACGGGCGAGTAACCCTGAAGCGACTGCACAGGCCTATCTTGAGGCCTTGAATGTGTATGGGAGCCCAGATTCTGATGAGGACCTATGGTGGAGAGTAAGAAATGCACAACAGTACCAAGGGAGTTGTTGTCTGTGTGGCTCTCGGCTGGAAAATTGTTGCAAGAATGCCTCAGAAAGGGTAGTTTGCCAGCGATTGAACTGGACCCAACCAGACTGACAGAATCCTTAAGTCTGCCCCTTCTCAGAACTGCTGTTGCTTCAGTTACGCCTGGCAAATCGACTGGAATCCCCACCCTCCTATGATGAGTTAATGAGAGAAATTCGAGGAGTTGAGAAAAAGCACCTCGGGAGGTACCTGCACCAACAGCTGTGGCTACGACCGAGTGACTGAGGGTGACCCATCAAGAAGTTCAGGGCAGAGGTTGACAGTCAATGAGTGCTCTGACAAGGAAAAGATATGCCACAATGGGGCTTAACTGTTGAGAGAGATCCGGAATTCAAAAACAGTCCTTTATGAAGGCCACGCCTGCAAGCACGGGCCCTGACATATATCCGACTGCATCTGCTATGGGGGGTGGGGGTACCCACCCATGTATCTCCTGTTGATAACAGCTCCAAACTCAATTCCTTGACCATGGAAGTGAGAAACTGGACGAGATGTCTCCAAATGCTTATCACGTCAAGCAGACAGAGATGGCACCCAGGTTTCCAGTTAGTAATACCCCGCCCTGACTCCCAGTGTGGCGCTCGGCCAGCTCAAAGTCCAGAAAGTATGTTTTGCTATAATTGTGGGAAAGATGGGCACATGAAAGGGAATGCCAGTCCCCAAAGACACTGACAAAGTTGTATATAGGCTACAAGGAGAGCTTCGAGAAGAAATCAGTGGTTAAGAGGTGCACTATGATCCCAGTGAGGGCACCAAAAATGCTAATTCACGCCCTTTGTGGCAAGGTCAGTTGCCCAGGCCCCACTACCGCCTCAGACTGGTCCAGAATAGTGGGTCCTCCATGGAGACCACTGTAAAGGTGAATGGAGTGTCTACAAGAGCTGTATTAGACAGTGGCTCCCAAGTGACAATTATGTTCCAGGATTGGTATCAGAAGCATTTGTCAGACGCACCTTACAAACCATTAGAAGGACTGCATGTATGGGGGTTAAGTGAGAAGGCCTACCCCTATTCCGGGTATATCCGAATTTGGCTGTCTTTCCCCACCTCCCGTGGCTGGAGTGGCCGAACAAGTAGAGACTCTAGCCTTAGTGTGTCCCCACTGGACTGTATGATGGTGTCCCTTTGTTGATTGGAACAAATGCTCATATGTTCGGAAGGCTGGCACAGTTGTATTATGAAAACAGGGGTCAAAGACTAGTAGAGCTTTAAGAGTTCCGGCTTTAATTAAGAAGGCCTATGAGGCACAGAGAGATGCTGAAAAACAGAACCAGAGGAACCGTCGGAATTGTATGGAAGAAGGATCCTGAGTCTCTGATCCTGGCGCCAAATGCCCAGTGTACCTTCAGGGAGAGGTCCGTATCAGAAAGGATGTTAAGAATAAAATATTAATGTTGGATGCACCAGGCGATGGAAAATTGCCAGAGGGACTGCTGGTCAAGCCTAGTATTTTGCCCGCTAGAGCCCATGCTTATGCCAGAAGGGTAATGGTCCAAGTTCATAATGTGTCTGAAAGAGACATTCGAGTAAACAGAGGTTGCATCCTGGCTAATGTGCATTGTGCAGACACTGCAGTGCTACCCAGCAGCAAGAGTTCAAGGAAGAATGACAGAGTAACGCTTGACTTGTTTGATTTTGGCGACTTCGCCGCCAGCTGAATGGAAAGTGAGGATCAGTGAGAAGCTTGCCCAGAGAGACCAGGTGTTTTTTAAAGGAATGGGATAGGATGCGCAAGGAGCTGAGCACAATATCCGGCTGCATGACGTAAAGACCATTTCGTGAGAGGTCTCGACGCCTGGCACCTGCTGACATAGATGATGTGAGATGGCATCTGCAAGAGATGTTAGCTGCTGGTAATACAAGAATCCAGAAGCCCTTATGCTTCCCCATTGTGGTAGTGAGGAAAAGAATGGAACAGTAAGGATGTGTGTGGATTATCGCATCTAAACCGCGGACTATCCCGATCAGTACACAATGCCCCGCATTCAGGATGCTTTGGACTGCCCAAACGGGAGCAAGTGGTTCTCTGTGCTGATCTCAGAGGTACTACCAGATCCGCTGGCCCCAGAGGACCGTGGAGAAGACGGCCTTTATCTGTCCCTGGGCTTGCTTTGTGAATTCATGAGGATGCCTCAAGGATTTCAGGTGCCCCAGCCACTTTTCAACGATTGATGGAGTGCAGTGGGGACATGAACTTACTAGAATGCCTGGTATACCTAGATGATGTTATTGGTTTGGCAGCTCACTGGAGGAACATGAGAGCAGATTATTTAAGGTATTGGACCGACTGGAGGACTTTGGCCTTAAACTGTCCATTGATAAGTGTCAATTCTTTCAAACATCAGTAAAGTATGTGGGACACATAGTATCCACCGAGGAATAGAGACCGACCCAAGTAAAGTTGAGGCCTTGACCACCTGGCCACAGCCCAAAATTCAAAAGAACTGCAAAGATTCCTGGGATTCTGTGGTTATTATCGGCGCTTCATCAAGGACTATTCAAGAGTGATCCGCCTTTACTTAACTTACTCAAGGTATCCCCAACCCACAAAAATACCAAAAGTCAGCGCCCTCAAGACTGAAAGAGTGTATTTTCATCCGAGTGAATATTTGGAGCCTGCTGACTCTGATTGTGAGACTGCTTTTCATGAGATCATATATCAACTTACCCATGCTCCAGTGCTGGCCTATGCCGATCCAAGAAACCTTACGTCCTCGCACACTGATGCTAGCTTGCAAGGGTTGGGGCTGTGTTGTACCAAGAGCACGAGAATGGCCTGAGACCAGTGGCCTTTGCCAGTAGAAGCCTGACCCCATCCGAAAAGAACTATCCTGTGCATAAGTTAGAGTTCCTAGCTTTGAAGTGGGCTATTGTTGACCAATTCCATGAGTACTTGTATGGGGCTAAAATACTAGTAAAACTGACAATAATCCTTTGACCTATGTGCAGACCTCAGCTAAGTTGATGCCACTGGCATAGGTGGCTTTCTGCATTATCTACATATGACTATGCTCTCGATCACCGAGCAGGTCTGAACCACATAGATGCTGATGCTCTCCCGGAGGCCTGTTCCCAGAATGATTGGGTCCGATTGGCAGAACCCTGACATTCGGCACTCTGCCGGAAGTTTGACAGGGAGGAACAATGTCCACGGACGAGTGGACTGCATGGTGGATTGCTTGGGAGCCTCTGAGAATTGCATACCTGCTGCTTATTGCCACTTTTCTGCAACAGACATTGGTGCACTGCCTCAGCTGGACAATGACAGTATTCTCGCGGCTCAATCCGCGATCCCATGATCAAAGCAGCTTTAGAAGCCCTCTATGCAGGAAAAGATGTGTCCAAATTGCGCCCACTGATTTGAGAACTGCACTGTTATACAAAGAAGGTCCTAAGTTGAAACTGATCAATAAACTGTTATACAGAGAAACAGTAGACAGAGGGGACAAGTAGACAACAACAACTAGTGCTGCCCACTGCCTTCGAGACTCAGTACTGAGGTCCTTGCACAACCACATGGGGCACCTTGGTATAGACAGAACACTTGACTTGGTGAGATCCAGATTCTATTGGCCTAAGATGGGGCTGATGTGGAGCAACACATCTGGAACTTGTAGTCGCTGCTTACAGAGGAAAGCTTTTCCTCCAGAGGGCTGCCCCTTGTTAACATCACCACCAGTGCACCCATGGAGCTGGTCTGTATTGATTTTCTGAGTTTGGAGTCAGATCAAAGAAATATCAGTAATGTGCTGGTGGTCACTGACCATTTCACGAGATATGCCCAAGCTTTCCCACCAAAGACCAGAAAGCATCCACTGTGGCCAAAGTACTTGTAGAAAACTTTTGTTCACTATGGGGCTCCACAAAGAATCCATTCTGATCAAGGAGAGACTTTGAGAGTCGTCTGATCAAAGAGATGCTTTCTCTGTGGGGAGTCGAAGTCCAGAACCACTCCTTACCACCCCCAGGGGACCCACAGCCTGAACGCTTCAACCGCACTTTGTTAGATATGTGCTAGGCACCCTGCAACCCAAAGGACAAGCCTAGATGGAGCCAACAAATTAGCACCCTGGTACATGCTTATAACTGCAACAAAGTGATGCCACTGGATTCTCCCCTACCGCCTGATGTTTGGAAGAGAAGCTCGACTACCAGTAGATGTGTGTTTTGGGGTCTCTCCTGATGGGGTTCAAGCTGACAACTATTTACAGTATGTGCAAAAGTTAAAGGCCCAGCTAACTCATGCGACTAACTGGCTCAAACCATGGCTGCCAAAAGAAATCTGGCCAACAAAGAAAGGTATGATAAAAGGTGAAAGCACAGGAACTCCAGGAGGGAGATCGGGTATTGCTAAGAAATCTGGGACTGCATGGCAGGCACAAGATTGCTGACAGATGGCACCATCTCCTCACATTGTAGTGGGCAAACTAGATGATCTGCCAGTGTACAAAGTAAGGCCTGAGAATAATTCAAAGATGTAAAAACAATGCATAGAAATCATTTACTGCCCATTGGACAAATCTTAATTGAGTCTGAGCCCCTAGAAGATGCCCTCTGGACCAGTGACTAGAGCTGCTGAAGAAAAGATCAAGAAAGTCTGCACCTACAGAAGCAAAGTTAAAGTGTTCCCTCCACAAGTCCCAGTTGAGCATGACTGTCAGTCCATATCGGAAGAAAGTGAGAGTGACTTTGAATACTATCCTTCTTACGAACTGAGTCAATTGTTTCTGGGCAATCCCTAGTCAATACTGGAGATGAAGCTGGGCCTTCTGGACTGTCTAAGCCCCAGCTTCATCCCTGGAGCCAATGCTCCCAGAAAGTGAAGTGCAAAGCATCAGATCAGATGAAATGGAATCATTGTGCATGGTTGAACTGTTTGAGCTTAGGAGGAAAATGATAGATTGGGGCAGACTGGTGATACACCCGAACAAGAAAAGTATTTTGAGTGCCCTGACAATCCACTGCCAGTGTCCCGAAAGCTCTCGTGTGAGCCAAATGTTGTGGACTCAGAAACTGTAACTCCTGGAGCTGAAAGTCCCCAAGTTCTAGCCTCTCTCCCCCATGGAGACTCCTGACAAGTGAGGACAATGCTGAAAATGAGGCTCAGAGTGCAGAGACTATAACAGTTCCCCTAGAAAGACTGGTCGAGCTGTAAAGCCTGTGGTGCACCTCAGTTATGATTCACTTGGGAGGCCTGTGGACTTGCCTTCTCAATGTTGTCCATAAAGGAGTGTGTGTCCCCAAGCTCATTGCCCAAACTGAGCATCAGTGCTAACTCCAAGTTACTTGTGTTGCCTTCTAGTATGGTGCCCTTGCCCCATCCAGCCCCAAGGTAACTGATAGGAAGGCCCCTCTCTTCAGGTTTCATGTACAAGAGGTAATAACTTGAGTTATGGTACAATGTGTATGTAATACTGTGTAAAGAGTGACGTACTGCAATGTTTCAGAAATGTGTTCTTGGTAAAATGATATATTGACTGATGATTACATATGCGAGCCTAATGCAAATGTATATGGTTGCAGTTGAAACTTATGGAGTACTTGCTTGACGCTGACGCCAAGTTTTCCCAGGCCAGAAGGTGAACCCCTGCAAATGGGGGGTTCCCAAAGACTTCCAGGAGCTTGCTTGAATGCTTCAAGCCTGAATGGTGTTTGCATTTAAGCCATTTATCAGTGAGTGTTTTAGAGCCCTCTGGTACTGTCTCTTTAAGAGCTGTCTGCTTGCAGACATAATTAGTTTGTATGGGGGACTGTGTGCTTCTCTGAGTACCACTCAAGCTGCTGCCAATTCACTTCATTTTGCAGTCACTAGGAGTGCAAAGGAACCTATCTGAAAGATGTAACTGTTTGCCAGAAATTATTTAGAGTAATAATGAAATTACAGTTTGTCTAACCTGCTTTCTTTGCAGTCAGAACTGTGTCTGCTAGTTCCCATTCTAGTTTTGAACTGCTGAACTGGACCAATCAGTGTGGGTAAGCTAGCTCTAAAATGGTGCCTTGGACGAATCAGAGCTTGGACTCATAATCTGAGCCAGCCACAAGAGGATTGTATGGGCAGTGACTCTGGGAGATGTAGTTTAGACTTCAGTGCCTTTTGGACCAACAGCAGCAGTCTATTGTGAGTGACAGCCAATCCAGTCAAGAACTGGGAGGAACTCAAAGGAAGTGCTCGGTTTTGTCGGTTGGAGTTTCAGTTGAGCTTTGGCAGTGAAGAAGGAAGGAGTCCTGTGTTTTTTCAGTGTGCAGTTTTAGTCAAAAACGTGTGTAAGGCCCAGAGTTCCAGTCTGCAGCTTGTGTAACAGCTTGTTAGGACTGAATCCGTCCTGTGAAAAGAATCAAAGGATCTCTGAAGAGTAGAAACCAGGCTCACCCTGTAGAAGACTGGAGGAATTGCTGAAATTGCACCTCGGTCTGTCAGGAACTGAATCTGCTGTGTGTTCTCCTGGGTATTGTGCAGTAATTACATCAGGATACAGATGCAGCCTGCCTGGTATAGTGCTTTCTTTTATATGGATGTGTGAAGAGGTTTGTGTACTTCAAGTGAGCCCTGCTGACATTGAAGGACCCTATCTTATTGGAGGTCGTGAGTACTAATTCAGGGTCGCTCCCTGTTGAATTGCCACATTAAATCCAAATGGAATTACTGTACTGCTGACTGTTTAATTCTCCTTTTCTCTGTGTGAAAGGGCCCCTACCAGCTGCCACGGTTTGGACTAGCCACTAGGGCTTGGGTACCCAGGGACAGTAACTGATAGGGATAGGCCTGTGCACAGAGCCATAGGTAGATTATTAGAGTGATAAGCTAATTAACCTGATTTCCCCCTGTCCTTGTTATATCCCTAAATAAATCAGAGCTGCTTGTTTCAGCAAAGTTATACTGCCTGAGGTATTTGTCTATGTTAAAGTACTGTACTGTGATTGTTGCACTGTATCTCATTTCACAGGAGGTCCCAGTGCGGAACCAGACCTGGGGGTAAGTGTATACTGTGAAGGTAATTCTGATATATTGTGTGGGCCACTAGTGGGAAGAAAGGGGGGTTGCAGTGTCCCAGAGGGCTGTGACCAAGTTAGTTTAACTATTGCAAACCCTGACCTCTGGGTGGAGGCACCCGCCATTGGATCCAGGCCCCTCAACCTGTTAGTGGCAAATCAGGCAGGGGTAGTAGTCCCTGGGATAGCACCATCTAGGGGTTACACAAATGTTTGTATAAGCTTAGCGCTAATTAAGTTGCCATTTGTTCCTAGAAGTGGCAATTACGTGGGGGGTACTTTATTTTGCTTTGTTTTGTTTAATCAAAAACATTAGCTCCAAAAAGTTGCAATTATGTGGGGGGATATTTTGTTTAATACAAAACGATCTTATTTCAGTCTTTGTTTTAAATAAAAGTTTTGGCAAATGTGCTAATCAATTCAGAATTTAAGCCGTGAAGGAGCAGTGTTAATTAACCGGAAGTTAGCTCCATAAGTGTGCCTCTCTTAAAGTTAAGCATGGATGTTTTCATTTCCTCTCTTGAGGAGGAAGAATATAAGCTTAAACACTTTGAATCATTAGTTGTCTTATTTCCATGCTGCTCATGGGCTTCACAAAACAGCTTATGAAGGGATAATGGACTTATACGGACTCTTTTTTCTTTAGTAATCCCCTCAGATGTATCTTTTGCAGTAGACTAAATCTGTATATTTTGCAATGTGAGGAGTGGCGCCCTCAATGTGTTTGTATCTCTAACATATGACTTGTCTCTGCTGGAAATGTACAGCTTGCTGTTTATAATAAAATAATAAATATAAAGTTTAAAAAAATAAAAGAAAGTGTACCCAGACGTCAGAAGGTCTGACGACTGGAACCTGATGATAGGATGGGTAACCAGGCAGAGTGTAGCCCGATGGAGGCCCCAATTGGGAAACCTTGGGGACAATATGAGACCCTGAGGGTTGGACGGAAAGGGCCCAGAGGAGCAGAGTTGAGCACAGGGGTCAGCTGGCGGAAAGGCCAGCCGGCAATGGTGCTTACGGCTCAACCGGAGTGGAAGGACTCTGTGTGGGTTCTGATGTCAGGTCCAGGGTGAATAGGAAACAGCAGTACCTGACTCCCATGTCAGAGGGAGGAGAAAAAAAAGTGGTGGTCCCAGTGGGCAGAGCCCACCTGAGAAGGCAGTCCAGGGGCCTGCCACTAGCTTTCGACTGACTGGACATTGTCAGGACTCGTGTTGGAGTCCAACAAAAGAGAAGACAGTCCAGGGACTGACCACTGGCTTTCGACTGACTGGACATCAACCGGACTCATGCCAGAGTCTGAAGAAAGAGTAACAGTAGGGCAGTTATCATAGGAACCAACAACCGACTTATCAACCTTGGCCATGCAGACATTGGGTGAGCCGACAACTGCTGGCTTACCGACCTGGGCTGAACGTTCGCCAGAGGGACTAATGAACTACTTATTCGCCCCGCCATCCTGTCTTAGATGCAAGGCTAGAGGTGGGTCTAAAGGAGGCACCCATGGCCACCATGACAGTGGCGGTGGAGAACCAAGGGCTGCTCCAGGAAAGATGTGGCAGACTTGGTCGCAGAGGCAGTTTTCCCAAAGGAAAAGGGCTACTGCTCACCCATGGAGCGCAAAGGCGGCCGTGGGTGATGGACCCCGGTTTTGGTGCTTCTCCCTGTCCATCTTCTGCTTCAGAGATGGACTCGATTGGACAGGAAGAGGCGCATCTCAAATTTCTGCAGCACTTTCTCCATAGATGCCATCTTCTGGCAAGGAAACAGACTTCGGCGTCTGTTGGTGCCTTTTCTGTGCGGCCTGGATGAAGCTGGAACAGGCCTCCCTATCCTTGGCATTATGCTCCAAAGAAATCTGAAGAGGCAGAGGAAGTGAAAGTCGTAGTGTTGCAACTGCATGCTGTTGGACTCGCAAATATTCTTAAGCGACTTGACAGAGGACGTGGAAATGTACAAAAATTAAAATGTTACTAAAAAACGTGAAAAAAACTAAAACTTATCCAAAGCTAAGCGGTCGAACTGCAGCGATGATCTCCACAAGGTCCAATGTGCACAGAACAACAGCAGAAAAAAACAACTGGAGAGTGGGAGTGGGGACCGCCCACTATATAGTGTTACAATGACGTCGGTCATGTGTTGTCGGGTGGGGGGCCCCTGTTAGACACTGCTAGCAAAATTTTCTGTGTGATCCTGATGCCAGGGGCTGCAGTCCTAACAGTTATTACCTACTGCAAGAGCCCTCTCGAAGCAAGATCTAATGTTCTCCCGAGGTTTCTATTCCTATTTCAAAATCTCCCTCTTCAGTTCCCTAGTAAAGACTGCAAAGAAATATTGGGAATCCTTAAGAAATTTGTGTAGCAAGGCAAGAGACCAAGGGTCAGATGGGCAACCCTGAGGAGACACAAAAAAAATACAAGGTTATAGCTTGCCAGAGACTCCCTGAGGTAAGCCTGTGCACCACATATATTAGTGCCTTACCTCATTGAAATGCTGCTTATATATATTTGCCCCATAAGTTTCCAGTACTGTAGACATGATTTCGCTCGAACAATGTCATACACTCGGACAAATTATGACATGAGCTCAAAAAAAATGAAGTTCCACTCAACGATAAAAAAATGAAGTCCCGCACAACAAACAAAAAATAACATACCCACCCTACTCAGCCCGAATGCTGAACCTCCCTCACTGCAGGCTGCCACCCTCACCTCCTCACCAGCTCAGCACCACACCACCAAACCAACCACTTACCTCTGCTTCTTGGATTCTGCTTCCTGGATCCTCTTCTTCCTGTCATTCGCCCTGTTACTAGTTCACTCTTTTTGGCCCCTTCCTCGTCGCTATATCTGCACTCTTTATTCTTTCAGGGCATCTTAAATCATAAGTGCTCAAAATCGAGTCACTCAATTTGAATCGCTATTGTGACGTGATACTGCCAAGCATATTATTATGGGTTTATACTCCACACTGAATAGGGACACGGGCATTAAGGAAATTGAAAAGTACGCAGTAGGAAAGGGGAAATGTCCCAGAACCTGCTTGCAAAGGAATGGGCACAAATATGGGAGGCCACTCATACAACCACATTCTAGGGAGCTGGAGGGAGTTAAGGTGGAAAGTAGTGAGTCAGTGTTTCCTAACACCCGACAGATCAAAATATAAGCACACAAATGTTTTAGGCCTCTGTTGGAGAGGCTGTGGCAAAGAGGGCACCCCCACACACATATACTGGAATTGTAAGGTGTCACAGGGATACTGGGGAGAGGTACAGGCCTGGATCTGCAAGATTTTTGAAATTCAACCAAGGTTGAAGGGATTCCAGTTGATTGGAGGCCTATACCCAACGGACCTAAGAGGTAGGGCCAAAAAGATACTTGTCCAATACTCTAATAGCCACAGTTCTAAAGGCAATCCCCAAAATGGTTAACCCTATTAATGGCAATGGAATAAAGATAAATGTCAGGCATTTTCCTGTAATTGGGTCTATTAAGATTTGAGCAAGTATGCCATGTATTTTTCGAGGAAAAAACCTCAATAAACTACATATATTTGAATTCCTAACTTATTATTCTTTTAATTTAACCATACGGTGATAGTATGGAAACAATGTAATTGGCACACGATCAAATCCAAGATGGTCACCATGATACCCTCTGATACTACTAAGTCGTTGACCATGATCCCCAGCGAATACCCGCGGGTGTAACATCTAAATTTCAAAGTACAGGTTTAGTCGCAAAATATGTGTTTTATAAAAAAAAAAAATATGCAGGTATGACCATAAATTATGCCTTTTTATGGATTGTTGCTTTTTATTCAAACATGTGTGATGGGCCCAGTTCAGGCATGTGGAGAACCGCCTATATCACTGTGTTCTGTATGTCACTAAATCCACGAAGTGATGGTAAGAAATAAACAGAAATACTTGTCAGGGTGCTTGAGGAGTAAAACAAGACACAGAATGGGCCAATGACTTGATGCCTAGGGTCACATGACCCAAAACAAGATGGCGGCCACATTTGTCATTTGCAGCAACAAAAACACGCCTTTTGCTTATTTACATGGATAAATACATGTGAAATATTGAATAGGTGTGATGTTCAGCTACTTGAAAAGATACAGGTGCCCGCATATACTTTCTAATCCGGAATGTTACACTGCACCCCCAGTTTATCTCAAACAGGGTACCATACCTCACTACCAGGGCTCTGATCAGTTCAGGCCTGAGGTGTGCCACCTAGGGCACTATGTGCTATATGTCACTAAATCAATGAAGTAATTGCAGTAAATAAGCAGAAATACTTGTCAGGGTAGTTGAGGAGTAAAATAAGCCACAGAATGGGCAAATGACTTGATGCCTCAGGTCACATGACCCAAAACAAGATGGCAGCCACTTCAAACACACCATTTGCTTATTTACATGGATAAATACAAGTGAAATGTTGAATAGGTGTGATGTTTAGCTGTTTGTAAAAGATACAGGTGCCTCAATATAATTTCTGATTTGGAATATTACACTGCATCCCCACTTTGTCTCAACTAGGGTACCATTCCTCACTACCAGGGCTGTGACCAGTTCAGGCCTGGGGTGTACCACCTATGGCACCATGTGCTATATGTCACTAAATCAATGAAGTAAACACAGGAAATAGGTAGAAATATTTGTCAGGGTAGTTGAGGAGTAGAACAAAACATAGAATGGGCCAATGACTTGATACCTAGGGTCATATGACCCAAAACAAGATGGCGGCCACATTCTTGTAATTTCCAGTAACAAAACAAACCTTTTGCTTATTTAGATGGATAAATACATGTGAAATATTGAATAGGTGTGATGTTCAGCTATTTGTAGAGATGCAGGTGCCTGGATATACTTTCTGATCCGGAATGTTATACTGCACCCCCAGTTTATCTCAAACAGGGTACCATACCTCACAACCAGGGCTGTGACCAATTCAGGCCTGGGGTGTACCACCTATGGCACTATGTGCTTAATGTCACTAAATCAATTAAGTAATGGCAGGAGCTGATCTGCCGCACAGCGGTTGGATTGCCAGGATGCCAGTGACCCGGTTCGGGAAACGCTAATCGGTCGCTGAGGGCCGGGCCGGGGAGAAGCATTGAGTGTCCCATGGACAGCTCTCCTCCAGAAGAAGGGGACGGGACTGGTCTGGCGCCTGCTGGCTCCTAGCGGAGGCTGGGAGTATCACAGGACGCACGGCCCAATGCTAACTGGGGGAGGAGTGGATGTCGGCGTATGCCGTGACATCACTACGCTGCCCCCAACAGAAAAAGGGAAAAATTGCTCGCTAGCCACCGGATGACGGCTCTCTGTTCCCTGAGTGCCTTCCCAGGGCCTCCTGCTCCTCAGCAGCATCCCTGGGCCCTAGCAGTGTGTGCTGAGGCCATCCCCTCTCCCCGGTGCCTTCCCCCTTGGAGGAGGGGGACCCGCCCGGTGAAGGGATACGCAGGGATATCCTGGGGATCAGCTGCCATATGAGGACCAGAGGAGGGCCGGGTAAGGACAACAGGTCTGGAGGGAGCCTGTGGAGCCCGAAGGAGAGGGGACCAGCAAGCGGGGTGGGGTGGGGGGAAGAGTAATGGCAGGAAATAGGCAGTAATGCTTGTCAGGGTAGTTGAGGAGTAAAATAAGTCACAGAATGGGCACATTACTTGATGTCTCAGGTCACATGACCCAAAACATGCTGGCAGCCACTTTATAGTCATTTACAGTAACAACACACACGTTTTGCTTATTTACATGGATAAACACAAGTGAAATGTTGTACAGTTGTGATGTTTAGCTGTTTGTTATAGATACAGGTGCCTGGATATAATTACTGACTTGGAATATTACACTGCATGCCCATTTGATCTGAAATAGGGTACCATACCTCACTACCAGGGCTGTGACCAATTCAGGCCTGGGGTGTACCACCTATGGCACTATGTGATATATGTCACTAAATCAATGAAGTAATAGCAGTAAATAGGCAGAAATACTTGTCAGGGTAGTTGAAGAGTAAAACAAGCCATAGAATGAGCAAATGACTTGATGCCTTAGGGCTCATGACCCAGAACAAGATGGTGGCCACTTTTTAGTCATTTACAGTAACAAAACACACCTTTTGCTTATTGACATGGATAAATACATGTGAAACGTTGAACAAGTGTGGTGTTTAGCTGTTATTTATAGATACAGGTGCCTGGATGTGAGTTGTAATCTGGAACATTACATTTTTGTAACCCCTCGCCCCTGCCTTTCTAGCAAAACGACAGGTGGCATGCTGTTGAAGCTGACAGCAGTACCTGGTGGGGACCTGGGTTTGGGGAGGATGAGGTTACTCAGCACAGGGGACCTAGATTTGGCTACTCTGGATAGGGGCACCCAAGTAAATCCGAACACAGGAAGCAATAACTGTAATGTCCAGAACCAGGAATGGGATTCTTCGGTATGGCTTTTATTCACATCCAAGCTGAACAAACAAAGCAGAGATGGACCCCCACGGGGCTACATTCCTGGTAATGCAGATTAGAGACTACAGAACACTTTATCACTATTTCCAGCCCTCAGGCTCTAAACCCACCAGGCACACAGCCCGGACTTGCACGCAGCTTTGGGTACACAGCCGACTTGCACACTACTTGGGTTTTCCCCACTGTCCCGGCTCCCCATCCGGCCACTTGATCCACGGTCCATTTGAGGAATGAACCAATTATCCTGTTGTGGCTCCCCAAACCACACTAAAGTCTTTGACTCCTAGAGAGAATTTTCCTTACAATCCCACGTCTGGGTGCTTCCCTCATCACTGGCCAAGTGCCTGAGGTAAAGTAGAAATCCACAGAATAAATACGTAGAGGTGGACCTGGTCACTAAAGATGAGGGGCCACCCACCTCCAGCTCCGTCAGCCCATACCCGGCCAGTTCTCTGGAAACTGAACAATTCCTTTACTGAACTTTCAAAATGTAGATTCTGGGTAGACGTCTGTCACATCTCCTCTACATATCATTTGCATTCCAACAAGCTCTGGACTTGAACCTACTTTTAATTTGCTTAGCCCATTACTCTAGGCTTCCCAATATTTAGTAGTTCAATCCCCACATTGTCACACAAGTCCCAGGGTGAAAAACATAGGCCCTTTTAGCAAAAGCAGACACTCACCCTCACGTTGCAGGTGCCCCACAGGCGACTCACAAATCTTCTTGTTCTCCCAAATAAACTCTGGAACAAACAGGCAGCTTTTCCTTCACGAGCAGAACTAGGGGGTTGCCCCAGGTATCTGCAGGGAACCCTTTCTTGAGACCTGAAAACAGCTGTCTCCACCACTTTAATTATCTTCTGTGTCTCTTTTTAAGGTGGAGACACACACCCTTTTAAACTAAAAGTAGCCCTCTGTCAGGGCTGAGGCTCCTAGAGCCTTCACTGAGCTGCTTTACCAGCAAGCTCCCAACTGCACACTCACTCACTGAAGACTTCAAAAGCTCCCAACGTTCTAACCAACTCCCTTGCTGCAGATTCCAATGTGGCTCATGCAGCTGCGATAGTTCTATTGGTGATGTCATCCCTCAGTCTCAGCTGAGACTGAGAACAGAGTGAGACAGTGTGAAACCCATTTAACTGGAGTTTCACAAGCTGCCTTCCCTGCCTACCACTAGGTCTTACTGGGATTCTAGTAACCCCGGGTAACAAGGGGGTTACACTCGCCCTAGACCAGGAAAATGACTGTCCGCAGTCATTATTTACCTGGCCTTAGGCCATCCCACCCTATGTGCTACCTGCGGAGGGGGGTGATCAGGCCCCCTCCTACCATGTGCAAGCACAGGCAGGCAACACTAAGGGCCTAGAGGCCTTTAGCTGACATATCAGCCTCTACACTATCCACTTACTATGGACACCTAGTGGCTCTGGTAGAACCATCCAGAGCATAGCCCTGATAGATCAGCACTGCGATCCCTACTGCAGGTCAGGGCCACAGCCTGTCTATCCCCCTAACCCTCTAGGGAAAACCTATCTGCCTTTAACTTAATACCCCCAAAAATAAAAACAACCCGGGGACCTCCCTGACCTTGGGCAACCTGCAACCACACACCGTTAAAATACCAAATTTTATACCATGTTACTGTCTCCTCCCTACCCCCACAACCACACCTGTGGAAGAAAAGGGTTAATACAGTAATAACAACAATAACATCACAGTACTTTAAATTTCTACACACTAAAGTACTAATGAGGAACTCCGATAAGCCCCTCCTCCTCTTCTTGTCTTCTCTTCTGTCTTCACAGGAACACCTGCAAGAAAAAGAAAGACAACACGCACACTCCTAATCTGCGTACACAGTTTACCTAGACCCCTACCATCAAAAACACTGAAAAATCCCAAAAAGATTTTTTTTTAGAAAAGCTAGAAAAACAGCATTTACATTAGAAAACAATGACATTATTTACAATACACATTTGGGGGGGATGGAGTGCCCTAAAAGTCCCAACTAGTGACCACAAGGCCCGAAGGCTAGTCCAATAAAGAGTCTCTCCTGGGCCGGAACCCGGGGAAGCACAGTTCTAAACAGGCCAAAGTCCCGAAGGGGAGAGTCTTTTCGAACAGTTCACACATTTTGAAGTCTGCTAGTGTAGGGTGTGTACTGCAATGTCATAAAGATAGAAAAGTTCGGACTTACCAGCCACTTGTAGAATAGAGATTTTGTGACCGACCTGCACCTCTGATGAAGACTCTCCCTGGCAGCATTTCTTCCGATACAGCTAGGCGGACATCTTCTGGGAACCACAGGAGGGCACATCTGGGAACTGCTGGGTTGATGTCATCTCTGGAGATGGAACCTTAGAACAGGAACAAAAAGAAAACAACTGGTCCAACGTCATCCAATTACCAGGCGATGAACAGGATACAGCTGGGCTGGTGTCCTCTCTGGATCTGAAGTCACCTGGTGGGCCAGTCAGTGGATTCTGGAAAGGCCAGTACACTGTAGACTGATGAATGTGAGGCACCTGAGTCCTGGATGTCCATATTAGCAGATCAATAAAGGCACTTCACAGTCTGGTGTGGCAGTATTGACTACCACTGCTCAGCCTTCCATTTTGTAGGCAAGGGCACATTTGCTGGGAGGTCATTACACTGAGACCAATAGTACCGGGGGTCAGGAGCTTGAATTATTACCCCGTCTGGGCGCACATAATTCATACAGTAGGAGATTTTACGTCCCTCTCCGTCCACTATTCCCACTCTGTCTATAAACAGTGTTCTGCCTCTCTTTCACTGGGTATACTTCTCGTGAAACAGTCTGTTCTTTACATGCTTGTTGGCCCCAGGATACACACTTTTCATTGCTATGTCCCAGATCCAGGATTTCCTGTTGTTCTCAATCTCCTCCCAGACTTTCTGAGGAAAGGTAGGAAAGGTCATACCATAGATCTCATTTGCCTTCCTACGAACCAGTCTCTCCTCTTTACCTGCTTTGGTCAATCTGAGACCGCTGGCCCAGCTTGGGGGTGGCCAGCCCTGGTTCTGCCAGCTACACATCCTTAAAGAAATTAGAAACGGATCCCTGACTTCTTCCTCTTGCGAAGCCAGGGCAGTGGCATCACCACTTTCTTCCATACATTCCTCCGAGGTAAGATCTTGAGGCTGTGTACCCGTTCCTTTTTCACAAGGCCACATAGGTTCCCCCTCATCTTCCTCTTCACTGAGGATCTGAGCCCAGGAGTGAGCAGTCGTTCTCACTCCTGAGACTATCCACTCATCTCTAGGCATGGAGGTCGACACCTCCCACTCAAAGGCCTCCCGCATCTCATCTTCGCCTAAGAGACTTGGGCTAGCCCCCTTCCAGGGGTCAATTGATGCTTTATCCGAACTTTCCTTCTGGGATCCAGCATCTGAAACTTCAGCTTCTGGTTCTGTCTCTAACTCTGCACCCTCTAGTTTTGTGCCACACTCCCCCGATGGGCCTTCCTCCACAGGCTCCGCCTGGTGCTGTGTGCTGCCAACTGCAGATTCCTGAACCTTTGTCCATGTGGGAGCCAACCGGAATGGAGGCACTTTATACAAGCCATATTTTTGAAGGCATTCAGCACAGTGAGGAATCATGAAGACGTCCCTTCCAGCTCTCAAGCATATTTGGCATACATGCACTGGATAACCAGGAATTGCCACATGAGGAGGCAGTTGCCCTCCATAGCATCACTTTTCAATATCCCTCAGTCTATTTACTGCTGCTGTTACTGCAACCCGGGCATGATCCGGGTAACGAGCTGGTCCTGAGGCCATAAGTGCAGAAAAACAAACAAAAGTTCACTGTAACTGAAAGTCCCAACTTGACTGAACACACTCTTTAGTTGTAAAATGGCTCCTCTGCTGCTGTGTTTACTTTACTACCCCACCCTGTAATGGCGGCAGCAGCACTCCTGTGTATCAACATTCAGAATCTGGGTCAAGCCACTGCGCACCCGATTTACACAAACTACTGATAACTTTTGCTCAAACTGCACAACTTGCTCTGTTCTATTCTTGCTTTAAACACATTTACAGGATTGTCCACGGACTTTTTACATGCTGGAAACATTTATTTATTTATTTTTTCACAGTCCCTTAAAGCTTCAGGTTTTTAGCACAGGATTGCCTATATAACTAGTGCTGCACATTGGCTACAACCCACAGTCTATCTCTGGCTTCAAACTTTAAGCTGAGGCTGAATTCATTACTATGCACACAGTCAATGGCTTAACAGACTTGCACTTGCTGGCAGGACTCTACACAGTCGTTACTTGCAAAGCAACTACACTGCTGCACACACATTTATATGGCATAGGGCAGAAAATCACTATTTGAGCAGTTTTTAGGTTGTTACTTACTGTTATCAGTAGCAGTTTGCTGCGATGGGGAAAAATGGCCTGCAGCCAGTTCTTGGAGGCCTCAGAACAGAAACAGGCGGGCAGTCCTACCGATTGTCTTCTCGAAGACCACTTTTGCAAATCTGACAATTGTTTAGTGGGTTGAGCCCGATTTTAAACTAGAAAGTCTATTTTTACAAGGTTTACAGCGATTTTAACACTCCACGACGCTCCTCCATTAGCCAGTACACGCAGTACACGCACTCCACTCACACTCCCTCTCGAATGCTGGGGCAGTCACTGTAGAGCTGGCTGAGGGGCGGGACTGATCTCAGCCTGACCAATCACACGACGCCATGCAAATGAGCCTCTTCTTCCTCGCGAGGGCTCTTCTCTTCACAGCAATCGTCGAGCAGGCAAATTTAAACTGCAGAATGCAACTTTTTTTCTTTTTCAACTGACTCCATAGCAGGAGCTCATTTCAGCCATTTAACATAGCCATTTACACCTGCAAGTCTCTCATTCATTTCAAAAAGCATTTCCAACATCCAGGGCACACTTTTCCTGTTGCTACCCCGAGTCTTCTATACTTTTCTTTACCACAGTTCATTTTAAAAACATTTCAAATGTCCAGGGCACAATTTTCCTGTTGCTGCCCCTAGTCTTCCACACTTATCTTTACCACAGTTCATTTTACAAGCAGGCAAAAACGCTGTAAACAATTTGATGCAGGACAAGGGCATACTCTTTGACTTTACTGCTCCTTGGTAAACAGTTGGCATTTTTAAACAGCAGCACAAGATCCACAGCACATAGCAACACTAGTGAAATTGCTTCAGCTTTTTTTTTGGGCTACCCACTGCCAGATAACCAAAACGCTAGCCCCCTTGCCCAAGCACCTTCCTCCCAGAACAAAATCCCAGCGGTGCCTCCATTTTTGTAACCCTTCACCCCTGCCTTTTTAGCAAAACAACAGGTGGCATGCTGTTGAAGCTGACAGCAGTACCTGGTGGGGACTGGGTTTGGGGAGGATGAGGTTACTTGGCACAGGGGACCTAAGTTTGGCTACTCTGAACAGGGGCACCCAAGTAAATCCGAACACAGGAAGCAATAACTGTAATGTCCAGACCCAGGAATGGGATTCTTCAGTGTGGCTTTTATTCACATCCAAGCTGAACAAACAAAGACAGCGGACCCCACGGGCTACATTCCTGGTAATGCAGATTAGAGACTACAGAACACTTTATCACTATTTCCAGCTCGGCTCTAAACCCACTCAGGCACACAGCCCGGACTTGCACGCAGCTTTGAGTACACAGCCCGACTTGTACACTACTTGGGTTTTCCCCACAGGCCCGGATCCCCCACCGGCCACTTGATCCACAGTCCATTTGAGGAATGAACCAATTATCCTGTTGTGGCTCCCCAAACCACACTAGAATCTTCAACTCCTAGATAGAATTTCCCTTACAATCCCACATCTGGGTACTTCCCTCATCACTGGCCAAGTGCCTGAGGTAAAGTAGAAATCCACAGAAGAAATCCGTAGAGGTGGACCTGGTCAATAAAGATGGGTGGCCACCCACCTCCAGCTCCGTCAGCCCATACCCAGCCATTTCTCTGGAAACTGAACAATTCCTTTACTGAACTTTTAAATGTAGATTCTGGGTAGACATCTGTCACATCTCCTCTACATATCATTTGCATCCCAACAAGCTCTGGATTTGAACCTACTTTTAATTTGCTTAGCCCATTACTCTAGGCTTCCCAATATTTAGTAGTTCAATCCCCACATTGTCACACAAGTCCCAGGGTGAAAAACATAGGCCCTTTTAGCAAGAGCAGACACTCACCCTCACGTTGCAGGTGCCCCACAGGCGACTCACAAATCTTCTTGTTCTCCCAAATAAACTCTGGAACAAACAGGCAGCTTTTCCTTCACAAGCAGAACTAGGGGGTTGCCCCAGGAATCTGCAGGGAACCCTTTCGTGAGACCTGAAAACAGCTGTCTCCACCACTTTAATTATCTTCTGTGTCTCTCTTTAAGGTGGAGACACACACCCTTTTAAACTTAAAGTAGCCCTCTGTCAGGGCTGAGGCTCCTAGAGCCTTCACTGAGCTGCTTTACCAGCAAGCTCCCAACTGTACACTCACTCACTGAAGACTTCAAAAGCTCCCAACGTTCTAACCAACTCCCTTGCTGCAGATTCCAATGTGGCTCATGCAGCTGCGATAGTTCTATTGGTGATGTCATCCCTCAGTCTCAGCTGAGACTGAGAACAGAGTGAGCCAGTGTGAAACCCATTTAACTGGAGTTTCACAAGCTGCCTTCCCTGCCTACCACTAGGTCTTACTGGGATTCTAGTAACCCCGGGTAACAAGGGGGTTGCACTGCACACCGAGTTTATCTCAAATAGGATACAATACCTCACTACCAGGACTGTGACCAATTCAGGCCTGAGATGTACTACCTATGGTACTATGTGCTGTAAGTGACTAAATCCATGAAGTAATGGCAGGAAATAGACAGAAATACCTGTCAGGGTAGTTGAGGAGAAACATAAGCCATAACATGGGCAAATGACTTGATGCCTCAGGTCACATGACCTAAAACAAGATGGTGGCCACTTTTTAGTCACTTACAGTAACAAAACACGCCTGTAACTTATTTACATGGATAAATACATGTGAAATGTTGAATAGGTGTGATGTTTAGCTGTTTGTTATAGCTACAGGTGCCTAGATATAATTTCTGATCTGGAATATTACACTGCACCCCCATTTTATCTCAGATAGCGTACCATACCTCACTACTAGTGCTGTGACCAATTCAGGCCTTTGGTGTACAGTAGTAACGCTGAATTTGTCAAGCAATTTTGTGAGATTCCCTATTCATCCTTCACAAAATTTAGGGAAAAAATCCTCTAAAATTCTTTTTGTTATACATACAGAAAGAGGCCTGTTCTTATTACAATACTTAAGTGCCATCTGGTAGATTTTCAACTACACTATCAGATTAGACAACACTCTCTGGGTAGTAGTGAATACACTAACAAACAAAACAAAATCCCTGACTAAAGATTTCACAATTCTCAATAGGGAATTTTACAAATCCTTAAAAATCCCTTGACTAATTTGGTGCTCAACTAGAGTACCATACCTCACTACCAGGGCTATGACCAGTTCAGGCCTGGAGTGTACCACCTATTGCACTATGTGCTATATGTCACTAAAGCAATAAAGTAATGGCAGGAAATAAGCAGAAAAACCTGTCAGGGTTGTCGAGGAGTAAAATAAGTGATTGAATGGGCAAATGGCTTGATACCTTAGGCCACATGACAAATACATGCAAAATGGTAAAAAGGTGTGATGTTTCAACGTTTGTAATAGATATAGAATCCTGGACATGATTTCTGATCTGGAACATTACACTGCATCCCCAGTTTATGTCAAATAGGATGCCATTCCTCACTACCACGGCTGTGATCAATTCAGGCCTGGGGTGCACCACCTACGGCAGTATGTGCTATATCTCACTAAATCCATGAAGTAATGGCAGGAAATAGACAGAAGTACTTGTCAGGGTTGTTAAAGTGTTCAACAAGCCATAGAATAGGCAAATGACATGATGCCTTGGGTCACAGGACCTAAAACAAGATGGCGGCCACTTTCCAGCAATCTACTGTAACAAAACACACCTTTTGCTTATTTACATGGATAAATACATGTGAAATGTTGAATATGTGTGCTGTTTAGCTGTTTGTTATAGATACAGGTTCCAGGAAGA
This sequence comes from Neoceratodus forsteri, assembly GCA_016271365.2. Lineage (NCBI taxonomy): Eukaryota > Metazoa > Chordata > Ceratodontiformes > Ceratodontidae > Neoceratodus > Neoceratodus forsteri. The sequence continues at coordinate 180,273,845 of CM057459.1, forward strand.
GCAGCATCTAGCTAGAGTGCATGCCTGGCATGACAGTAGGTAGGGTGCAGCACCACATCAGTAGGTGTGGACAGACGGTGGGGGGGACCACACATCAGTGTTCTCCTGGGAACAAATGATCTGGAAGGAGAGCAGATAGAGGAGGTTCAGAACAGCTTCAGAGAAGTGTGGAAGTTATACAGAGAGGAGGGAAGCATAGTGGCATTCTCAGAAGTTCTGCCAGCACCAAGGGCAAGTACAGGCAGGAAAAGCAGAATCATGGACTTCAACAAGTGGCTGAGAGAACAGTGTGAGTCCATGGGGTATGGGTGGGAGAGCAGGGCAACACATGGGAAAACCCAGATCTATATGCAGGGGATAGGCTACAGCTAAGTAATGAGGGTTTGGGGTGTTAAAGCAGAGACCGAGGGAATTTATCTCCAAAAAGTATAATTTAAACTTGCTGTGGGGGGTCTGGGGAGGTGGAGTGAATCAGGAGAGGAGGTCCAGAAGACCTCACCCAATAGCAATGATAGGGCCTACATTATTTATGATGGGGGAAGGGGAGAGTAAGGGGGCAGCTGGGAGAGAGTCAGGTGGAAGGTGGTATCACTAAATGCTAGGAGCCTGGGGAATAAGATATCGGAGCTGCAGGCACTGCTGGCAGATGGAGCCATCACTGAGATGTGGGCATCCCAAAACCATGAATGGAACTTGGCCATCCCAGGATTTAAATTATTCAGGAGGTACATAGAAAAAGGTAAGGGTGAGGAGGGGTGAGTAGCCGTTTACATAAGGCAATGGATTGGATGCATCAGGGATGATGGGGAAGAAAGTAGGTCAGAAGTTATTTGTATACAACTGCATGCCCCAAAGGGGGCTACAGTCCGACTGGGGGTTGTTCATAGGCCCCCAACCCAGAGGTTTGCAGAATGTCCATCTTCTGTTCCAATAGGTGGGCCTTCAGGGTCTTCAGGCATCTGATATGAGTCCTGCTGGTGAAGCCTCTGCAGATCTTGCAGGCAGCACTGTCGTGGTCAGGCCCCAGACAGAAGATGCGCTTCTGGTGGGCGTCCTTGGATGGAATTCGGCAGCCACAGGCACCCTTCGTCTTCTTGGGACCAGAGAAGGAGACTGACAATGCTGAAGATATATGCCGGAAAGGAGAAAAGGCGTAAAACAGTTCGAAAGAGAAGAAAAAAAACGTAACAAATCCGACAAACTTTACTTGAGCTGCAGTAGCACACACTAAGGCTTTCCCAACGAGAGCAGGTCTGTGGCAGGAAAAAAACTGAGGTGGAGTCGGGGTCCGCCCTTGTTATAGCGTGACCAACATCAGGGCGGAACTGACAGCGGGGGGGGGGGCGATCCCCGCAGGGAACTGCTAGCTACGTTTTTTCCGGTGGGTCCTAAGGCCTGCGGCATTAGTCCTAATGGTTATAGCCTGCTGCAAGAGCACCCCTTGAAGTAAGATCTGTAAAGTCACAGAAGTGTCAGCTAAACAAGCTAGCTCACCACGATCACTATGGGAATCCCGGTCTGTTGACTCTGGCAACAATGATGTCTGTGACAGGGCAAGCTGCTATGGCAGAAGGCCCTCTTCTGATCAAATTAGATAGTCCACTCTTGACCCCGGCACCAAGGATGTCTGAGATGGGCCAAACTGCTATGGCAGAGGCCCTCTTCTGACCACCCTAGATGGTCCACTCTTGACCCCAGTGCCAAAGATGTCTGTCACCCCACTCCCAGGCCTGAGTAGTAGTCACATGCCCACCCTCCCTGGATCTGGTAAAATATTCACCAGCCCACCACCGACATAGGTACAACCATCATCAGTCCTCCCTTCCTAGCCTGTGTACAGCAGTCACCAGCCTCCCCCCCCCGGCTCGGTTACAAGCGTCACCAACCCTTCCATTCTAGGCCCAAGTACAGCTGTTAATTATCCTCCTTCCCTCCCCAGCCTGAGTACAACAGTCACCAGCAACTCACCCACAGCCCAGGTACAACAGTCACCAGCCCTTCCTCTCTGGCTTGAGTACAGAAGTCACCTGCCTTCCATTTCAGACCAGATACAACAGTCAGGTAAGTCCCCTTCCATTTTAACTGGCCCCGGCCGGCCTAGCGCTCCTTTTCACACTTGCTGCTGCCTTCTGCTCCTGCTCTACCGGCCAAAGACTGAACAGCTCTTGCCGTTCAAAAGGGGCCGAGGATTCTGTCTCAGAATCCTCATGAGCCCATCCTGCCTGCACTCCCTCATGACTGGGCCCAAGACCAGGTGCCCGGCACAAGATAACCGGGTGTGTGCTGCAGGCAGGAAAATGAGCAGGGAATAAAATCTTAATTTTTAAAACAGAGCCCTGCTGGGGCTTCACATTTGGGGGGTGGGGATAGCTGGTTTGGGGCCCTCCCTACACCCTGGGGCACGTTCCTGTCACCCCAGCACAACAGCACCTGGCTGCCCCTAGCTGGTGGGCACCAGGACTCTGGAGCACTACACAGTCACCAGCTCTCCCTCCCCGGCCTGGGTACAGCATTCGCCTGACTTCCCTCCCCGGCTACAGCAGTCACCTGCCCTCCATCCCAGACCAGGTTCAACAGTCACCAGCCCCCCCCCCAACCTGAGTACAACCATCATCAGCCTCCCCTTCCTTACCTGGGTACAACAGTTAACAGTACTCCCTTCCTGTTAATTTGCTGAATTTTTACTTTTGTGTGGGTGCCACATTTGCATAACCTGAATGGAGTGTTTATCAGTGAAGGTAACAAGTGTCTTCTTGGACCTTAGGAGGTGGTCCAGTCCAGTGTAGGAAGGTGGGTTGATATTGCATCCACGGAGGTGTCACCGCACACAATATCTGGCCCACTTATTTTCTCTGGCAGGAGCCACTTCACCATTTCTTATTTGAGCTGGGCTAACCCCCTACCACAGAGAAAGAATGAAACCTACACCCTCATCCAGGTGGTCCCTGTACAGTCACTAGGTAGTGATATGAACCCAGACATGGTGACGTGGGGGTCACACACATTTATTGGAAATGTTAAGCTGTGCTGTTTGGCAGACAGTTGGAATCTTATAGAAAGATTTGATTATGTCAGTGTTTTCTTTACTGTTTCATTTGTAGGCATAATCAAACTTGGATCACATAACTAACTGTGCATACAAATGCTGCACCACTCATGGTTATTCACTACTTAGGAGTTAGTTGTATATGCATCTTTTGATAAATTGAAATCAGTAAGTCTGTTAGCTTTATTTGAGAACACAAAAGGATAACACTGATTTAAAAAGTTCTTAGCAGAAATTTGTTCAGCTCAACAGTACACATGAAGAATAACACCTCAGATCAGATGATGAGAAAGGTTAAAAAAAAGTTCACACTGGCAGTTAGAACCATATGCCAGCTAGCCTCATATTGGATACAATGTTTAGCATAACATTCTTAGCCTGGAATTTTGGAGAGCAGGGTTACCATAGCAATTAAAGAAAAGGTTACAAACCGTATGCAAAAATGGAATACTGAACCTATACAGACAGCATGTCTAAGTTCAAGCTTTTTTGTAAAACACAAATCTTTTTCTGGCCTGAAAAGACACACCAGGCTGAGGCTTAGTTTCCAATATTTGGTTATTATAAAATGGGCATGAAAAAATAAGATCAGTGATTGGCTAGAAAACCAGTGTAATATCTGTATTACACATAGAATAAAAAAAGTACAGGCAAATAAATCAATGCCCCTAAATGTAATGTTCAGAGCTAGGCATGAAACGTTCATTCTTTAAAAGCCAACATTGTTTTTGGTCTCAGTAAGGGAAGGAGTGAATGTCTTGTTGACAATCCCGCTCTCAACCACCACAGTTACTGTACTAATGCCTGCATTTGCGATGTCGTTGACAGTCCTGCTCCTGACCTGCTGCAGTTAGAAATCATGATGTCAATGCTTTGCTGACAATCCTGCTCTTGTTGAATGAGAGAGAAAAACATCTCTGCACAATATTTACTCAGAAAGCCAGACCAGAACAATATTCTGTCTGATTCCTGCCCCTCTGTCTGTGGGATGTGAACCCCAACAGCAGTACAGAGAAGCACAGAAGATGCCCTGTATAGCAAATGTGAAGGAATGTATCCGTGCAAACTGCAGTCTGACACAGATCCGGTGTTGAAATCGCTTAGGGACATAACCCCCCCACTAAGTTAAAATCAACAACGGTCACTCATTCTTTACCTTAAAGCAAGTGACCCGTTCAGGAAAGCTCGGCCTATGGTCACTGAAAGTGTTTTTCTCCCTGTCCCTGCAGCTCAGTCCTGACCTCCAGCATTTTCACCAGAATTTTCATGCAGAGCTGTGTAATCCCGAGAGAGATTCCAAACATTGACGGCAACAAGATAAACACTACCACGACAGACAAGAACACTGCAAACACATTGCAAGCTATCCTCCCGAACTCCTCCATTGTAACAGCTGCTGCAATGAAGTTCAACATACTGTGTCATTTTAGACAATTCTGAAGCAGTTTACTATGTCAATTAAGAGGGACTATTTTTCCTTGTGTAGGGACACCGTTCAAATAAAGCTATATTTTAATGTAAATACAATATTTTCTGAATATTTTTTTAATTTCTAATGTACCCCTCACCCCTGCTTTTTTGCCAAAACGACAGGTGGCATGCTGTTGAAGCTGACAGCAGTATCTGGTGGGGACCTGGGTTCAGGGAGGATGAGGTTACTCGGCACAGGGGGACCTAGGTTTGGCTACTCTGAACAGGGGCACCCAAGTAAATCCGAACACAGGAGGCAATACGTGTAATGTCCAGAACCAGGAATGGGATTCTTCAGTGTGGCTTTTATTCACATACTAGCTGAACAAACAAAGCATAGACAGACCCCCATGGGGCTACATTTCCTGGTAATGCAGATCAGAGACTACAGAACACTTTATCACCATTTCCAGCCCTCAGGCTCTGAACCCACCAGGCACACAGCCCGGACTTGCACACAGCTTTGGGTGCACAGCGTGACTTGTACACACTTGGGTTTTCCCCACTGGCTCGGCTCCCCTGACGGCCACTTGATCTACAGTCCATTTGAGGAATGAACCAATTATCCCATTCGCACGGTCCACTGGGAGAATGAACCAATTATCCTGTCGTGGCTCCCCACACCACACTAGAGTCTGCAACTCCTAGGGAGAATTTTCCTTAAAATCCCACATCTGGGTACTTCCCCCATCACTGGCCAAGTGCCTGAGGCAAAGTAGAAAACCACAGAAGAAATCCGTAGAGGTGGACCTGGTCACTAAAGATGGGGGGCCACCCACCTCCATCTCCCACAGCCCATACCCGGCCATTTCTCTGGAAAACTAAACAATTCCTTTACTGAACTTTGAAATGTAGATTAAGGGTAGACATCTGTCACATCTCCTCTACATATTATTTGCATCCCAACAAACTCAGGAACTTGAAACTACTTTTACTTGCTTGGCCCATTTCTCTAGGCTTCCCAATATGTAGTTCAATCCCTAGATTTTCACACAAGTCCAAGGGTGAAGAAAACATATGCTCTCTTAGCCAGAGCAGACACTCACCCTTAAGTTGCAGGTGCCCCACAGGCGACTCACAAATCTTCCATCTTCCAAAATAAATCCTGGAGTAAACAGGCAGCTTTTCCTCTACTAGCAGAATTAAGGGGATTGCCCCAGGAATCTGCTGGGAATCTTTACACCCCCCCAGAGGGAGGGGGCACTGAGACCCGAAAACAGCAGTCTCCACCACTGGAGTACAAACTTCAGTCACTCAAGCCAAACTGTAGACTCTCTTTAAAATTCCCAACGTTCTATCTAACTCCCTTTGCTGCAGATGCCGATGTGGCTTATGCAGCTGCAAAAGTTCTGTTGCTGATGTCATCCCTCAGTCTCAGCTGAGACTGAGAACAGAGTGAGACAGTGTGAAACCCATTTAACTGGAGTTTCACAAGCTGCCTTCCCTGCCTACCACTAGGTCTTACTGGGATTCTAGTAACCCTGGGTAACAAAGGGGTCACACTAATAAAAGTTCTCCGGCCTGCCGGCGCAGTGGTTGGATTCCCGCTTGTGACACCAGTGACCCGGGTTCGGGAATGGACCCGGTCACTGGAGGGCCGGCCGGGGGAGGGAAGGATCGAGCGTCCCGCGACAGCTCTCCTTCTCTGGGGGGAGGGCAGGGGACAGGTCCGGTACCTGCTGGCTCCTAGCGGAGGCTGGGAGCATGGCAGGCTGTACGGCCCAGTTACCTGGGGGAGGAGCGGGCGTCGGCGTATGCCTTGATGTCACCATGCTGCCCCCACACAGAAAACCGGAAAATCGCTCACTGACTGCCTAGATGACGGCTCCCGGCTCTCTCGAGCACCTCCAGTGCCTGTCCAGGGCCTCCTGCTCCTCAGCGGCATCAACCGGGCCCTAATGTAATGTGTGCCAGGGGTCTTCCCTTTCGTCCCCAGTACCCTTCCCCCTCGGAGGAGGGGCACCTGTCTGGTGATAGGGATACACTAGGATATCCCGGGGGATCGGCCGTGATATGAGGCCTGAGGGGGGCTAGATAAAGGCCAGTGGGGTCGAGGAGCTTGTGGAGCCCAAAGGAGTGGGGGCCAGTGTGGCATGGGAGAGGCGGTAAAAACATAGCATGCAAAAAAAAATAAAAGTTCTCCATTTAATAAACACAATAAGACACTCCAGGGTATGTGTTGAACATATATTACCGCACGGCTGTGGCTGAAGTCACGAGGCTGGTGGCCTCGTGATTTACTACGCCCCAGCCATGCGGTAATATATGTTCAACACATACCACATCATGTCTTATTGCTTACGTAACTAAATGTGAGTGGCAAAAAGCTCACATGTGTTGAAATGCTACTCATACAATAAATGCTAATGCACTTGTATACCAATAATTTTTATGTTGATTGCGCCCATGCGCAAGAAACATGTTGCGGCAGGTTTCTCCACAAGCAGGTTGTGGAGGCGCGGCACTGTTGTGGCCAATGCCCCCACAGCCTGCAAAGGCTTGTCCCACTTCCCCCAATGCCGTGGCACATTGCTGCTCACACTAGTTCAGCCAGCGTGCCACCAACTTGTGAAAATATAGCCGCCGCAATCAGGGGCCGCCTCGTCATTGCAGCGTCAACCGTACACTGCAATGAGGGAGAGACCCGTCATTGCAGGGCGGGATCTAGAAACAGTGATATTGTTTGTGAATATGACAGCGGCTTGCCGCTGTGTTCACAAACAATATTACCCCACCACGTTTATTTGTCGACGGGGGCACCAATCCCCCTCAGCTTCTGTGCCCCAATGTTTATTTTGCTGACTGGGGGAGCCCACTCACTGTTGCCATTATGTAACACCTCCCCCCCCGCTTTTATTGTCTGCTGACGGGGTGCCCAATCCCTGTTGATATAATGTAATCTCCCCCTTGTTGTGTGCCCCCATCGGCTACAGCTGCCCCAAAAAAGACTCGGTGGCATGCTGGGGCCACCCCAGCGTGCCACATGCCCCTGTGAAATAAAGCGGTCCTGCACCGTCTTTTTTTTAACCCTGTAAAATAGGAAACTGTCCCTCGGTGGTCTCCCTGCCTCCCCCACCCACAACCCACACCCACCCACTGCACATCCTGCCTCCCCACACCCCATACTTACCTTCGGAGCTTGGCGCAACGATCTTTGGTGGACTGGGAACATGTCTGCACTCTTCAAAGCTGACTGCAAACTGAGGAAATGCCGGTAAGCTGTAGAATGGCATGAATAGGGTTTTTCCAACTTTAATGCATATCTCAAGTCATTTTTGCACCAAATTTTCAACATGGGGGTTTATGGGACGCTTCCTCATGAATTCTGGAACTGTCATGGCGTTAACTGGCCCGGAAAGGTGATTTCGCGGTCACTGCGCGAAATCACCTTTCGGGGCCGATTAACAAAACAACAGTGCCAGTGTTCATGAGGTGGGCTCTCAAAAAGCCTATGTTGCAAATTTGGTGGAAAAAATCCCCAAAATGACTGTTTTACGAACGTGTGTTGTGCAGTTGCTACGCACGCTCGTAACCTCGCGAATTTGCAACATTTTCTCACCAGATTTTCAACATTGGCATTTTTACATATCTCCTTGTGAACAGTATAGCTGTCATTGTTCACATCCTGGCCAAAATGTGTTTTTGCACTTCTGGCGCAGAATAGCATGCTCGCTGTGGGAAATCAGTGTTTAGGACAGATTAAGAAAATGACAGTGACACTGTTCATGAGTAGAGGTCCTAAAATGCCTATGTTGAAAATTTGTAACGATACTCCATAAAATGACTGTGTTACGAGCGTGTGTTGAGCAGGTTTGCATGCATGCGAATACTTTGCAGATTTTATATTTACTCTAGATTTTCAACATTGCTAGTTTCCCACACCTACTTATGAACAGTACAGCTCTCATTTTTCCCATCCTGGCCAAAATGTGTTTTCGCACTTCCGGCGCAGAATAGAGCGGTCGCTGTAGGAAATCACTGTTCAGGACAGATTAAGAAAATGACAGTGATACTGTTCATGAGCAGGGGTCCTAAAATGCCTATGTTGAAAATTTGGTGATGATAGCCCATCAGATGACTGTGTACAAGTGTGTGTTTCGCACTTTCCACACACCTTTGTAGCTTCGCATATTTGTAATATTGTCACGCCAGATTTTCAACAGTGGCATTTTTTTTCACACCTCCTTATGAGCAGTACAGCTGTAATTTTTCACATCCTGACCGAAATGTGTTTTCAGAGTTCCAGCACAGAATAACGTGGTCGCTGTGGGAAATAAGTGTTCGGGATAGATTAGAAAAATGACAGTGGCACTGTTCATGAGCAGAGGTCCTAAAATCACTATTTTGAAAATTTGGTGACGAAACTCCATAACATGACTGTATTACAAGCCTGCATTGAACTGTTTCCACGTACCCTTGTAACTTTGCAAATTTTAATATTTTCATGACACATTTTCAATAGTGCCATTTTTTCACTCCTCCTTATGAACAGTACAGCTGTCATTTTTCACATCCTGGCTAAACAGAGAATACAGGATGGATAACCATGCAGAACCAGTGTGTTTTGCCACAGAGGAGTCAGATTCCTGTGACCTCGAGAGTGAAGCTCGAGAGGTCCTTGGGAATCAAACCCCAAGGTGGCGAACGCATGATTCTGCATTCGGTTAATCATCCTGTATTTTTTATAGTGTATGGTGCCCCACAAAATATTTTTAATACATTTGTAGGCTTCCAACGTGTATTACACTTTTGGATAAAGAAATTGTTGTCTCCCCTCACTAGCAGACAGAGTTGGATGGTTGCTAGGGGCTGGGCTTCCCTAACATTGCAGTGCATATGTCCATTGGTTGGCACTCTGCTGTAGGCGGGATTAACAAAAAAAAAAAAACATGTTGGTGTAACCTTTTGCTTAGTGAGAAAAATTACTGTCCTATGGGCAAGAAAACTGTAAGTAACATACATTATCTGGTTGATCCTGCATTTAAATTAACAGTGCCTGTTTTAGAAAACTGCCGCATTAGTTTTTCAGGCTGTTGTGAATAATGTTGAAACGCGGCAGTTTTCTGTTCAGTATTTCAACCCGCTGCTTGAGTTTTTGAATCTAAATGAATGGAACGCTGTTGTGCACGTATGGTCAGTACAGCGTTCCATTCATTTGCTGACTAATGGTAGAACAGCGTTTTGAAGGCTGGATTTCTGGTGGAACAATGTTCCACCATACACTATAATATGTTTTGCACTCCTGCTGGGAGAATAGCACAGTCGCTGTGGGAAATCAGTGTTTGGGACAGATTAAGATCGACTGAGTGAGTGGGGGGAGTGACTGAGCTCAATTGAACTCTGTCGGAACTACCACGGTTTGTTTGTGGGCAGACAAAGGCCCCAACACAAGAGCCCAGTACAAAGGGCAGCCTGCAGCACTGGGAGAAACAGAACAGAGAGAGTGAGTGAAGAAGGGGGAGTGAGCGAACTCACCGGAACACTGTTAGGACTGCTGCGGATTTCTTTGTGGGCAGAAAAAGGCATCAATGCAGGCAGGGACCCAGTACAAAAGACCAACCTGCAGCGGTGGGAGAAACAGTACAAGCGAGACAGGGGGACTGAGTGAGCTCAACGGAGCTCTATCAGGACTGTTGCGGATTTCTTTGTGGGCAGAAAAAGGCTCCAGTGCAGGCAGGAGCCCCGTACCAAAGGCAGCTTGCAGTGTCAGGACAAACAGAATGACTGCATGAGAGAGGGAGACTGAGTGAGCTCAACGGAGCTCTGTTGGGTCAGCTGCGGATTTCTTTGTGGACAGACAAAGGTGCCAACGCAGCCAGAAACCCCCTACAAAAGTGCAGCCTGCAGCGCCAAGAGAAACAGAAGGAGCAAGTGACAGAGCGGTAGTGAGCAAACTCAACAGAGCTCTATTGTGACTGCTGCAGATTTCTTTGTAGGCAGAAAATGTGGCAACGCAGGCAGGAGCCCAGTACAAAAGGCCAGCTTGCAGTGCCAGCAGAAATGGAATGAGTGAGCAAGAGAGGGGGAGTGAGCGAGCTCAATGGAGCTGTGCCAGGACTGCTTCAGATTTCTTTCTGGCCAGAAAAAGCTGCCAACGCAGGCAGAAGCCCAGTACAAAAGGGCAGCCTGCAGCGGCAGGAGACACAGAATGAGCGAGTGAGGGAAGGGGAGTGAGTGAGCTCAATGGAGCTCTGTTGGGACTGCTGCAGATTTGTTTGTGGGCAGAAAAAGGCAGCAATGCATGCAGGGGCCCAGTACAAAACGGCAGCCTCTAGTGGCAGGAAAACCAGAATGAGCGAGTGAGCAAGCTCAACGGAGCTCTATTGTAACTGCTGCAAATTTCTTTGTGGGCAGAAGAAGGTGGTGGCAACACAGGCAGGAGCCCAGTAGAAAAGGGCAACCTGCAGCACTGGCAGAAACAGATTGAGCGAGTGAGAGAAGGGGAGTGAGCGAGCTCAACGGAGCTTTGTCGGGACTGCTGCAGATTTGTTTGTGGGCAGAGAAAGGCGCCAACAGAGGCAGAAGCCCAGTACAAAAGGGTAGTCTGCAGCGCCAGGAGAACCAGAATGACTGAGTGAGACAGTGGGAGTGAGTGACCTCAATGGAGCTCTGTCAGGACAGCTGTGGATTTCTTTGTAGGCAGAAAAAGCCACCAACACAGGCAGGAGCCCAGTACAAAAGGGCAGCCTGCAGTGCCAGGAGAAACAGAATGAGGGAGTCAGAGAGGGGGGGAGTGAGCCACCTCAACTGAGCTCTGTCGGGACAGCTGCAGATTTCTTAGTGGGCAGAACAAGGTGCCAACGCAGGCAGGAGCCCAGTACAAAAGAGCAGCCTGCAGCACCGGGAGAAACAGACTGAGTGAATGACAGAGGGCCAGTGAGCGAGCTCAAAAGACCAACGTAATCAACATTCGGCGCTCCTGTTCTCCTGATGGCCCTCTTCTGGATGGGCCTTCCCCAGCTTAGACACCTATAATCTCTGGAATTAACCTCTAGAAAAGTGTGGCACCAGGGTTGGAGGGACTAGAAAGTTTCCCAAAGCAGGATCAAGCCTGGCCTTTTCAGACAGTGGTGCCAAGCCTGTGAAGGGCCATGCATCATCTTACCTAGCAAGTTGTTTTCTTTATTGTTTTCTCTCCTGGGGCATCTGAGTAAAATGGTGCAACTGCTGGTGTCACATTATTGTGTTGGTTCTCTGCTGGGAGACAGGCATACTGCATATGATCCATATAGAAAAATTTAATTTGTTGGCAGAAAATGCTGAATCTGCCCTTCTTTTCTAGGCTTATTTGGTCTCCTTATTACCTACCTTGTCTCAGCCCCCCCTCCCTCCACACACACACACTTTGATAGCAGTTCTCCTTTATACCCATCTCATCCATGCTTTTAGCCAACCATTATTTTTATTCCGATCACACCTGGTAGAAGATTGTTCCATACATCCACCACCCTCTTAGTGAAGAAAATGCTTCCTCATGTAACCCCTAGGGGCGCTATCCCGAGGGCTACCACCCCTGTCTGCTTGGCTAGTTGCAGGTTAAGGGGCCTGGGTACTGAAGCGGGTGCCTCTACCCAGAGGACAGGGCTGTTAGTAGCAAGGCTAACCTGGGTACAGCCTCTGGGACACGTAACTCCCCCTCTTTCCCCTCTAGTGGCCAAGACAATATGCAACAAACACTTTCACAGTAGCCCCTATTCAGCATACAAATCCCCACACTGTTTGCACTTACCATCAGGGCTGGTTCCACCAGCTTGACCCTGGAGACCCCCTGTAAAACAAAGCTAGGCACTGCAAATAACAACAGTACAGTGCTTTTGATACAAACTGGAACCACAGACAGATTAAATGCAAAAAGAGTTAGATCTGATTTATTCAAGAGAAATGAACAACAGAGGGGCATAAGCAGGTGGATTGATTCTAAAACTGATCTAAAACTAACATACTAAAATGCCAGCAGAATAGGCCTAATGGTCTTTCGCATCTGCTCGTTTGGTCAGCCCCCACCCTGGGAGCTGACCTTGCTGCCCCCCTCGCCTTCTCTGGCTTCTCCCTTCCCAGTTCCAGATATTCTCGCTGCATTGGATTTTGCTTCCAGAACCCTTCCCCTGTACCTGTCCCACCCCCCTCTTGAACCTCTCCACCGTCTCTGCCTCCACCAGCCCCCTGGACAGCGCATTCCTCAGGCAATTATGCATGCACTTTTAGTCCCTGTACAGTCACACTCTCTGGGTACCCAGTTGGAAGTAAGGTGGGCTAGTCTGGAACGTTGCTTGGGGTAGGCTGGCGTGCAGCTGGTCAGGGCCCTGTGATGATGAAAAAAAAAAAGGCATGCACAACCACACACAATTTGTAATCCGGAGCTAGGAGGCTCAGTTTGCAAAAGGGAAAAAGCAAAACAGCAATGCAATCAGATGACAATACTTGTAATTTAACAGATGTTGCAGGGAGCTACCCTGATTGTTACTCATGCTACCCACACGAGACGCAGTAGGGAAGAAATGGAGACTGCAAGTTGACAACTGCTGTGCCAGGAGAAGCACGGCCCACACAATTCACTGAGGTGTCATTCCTGCTCAAGATGTTGAGCAGGGGTCTAATCCACGGGCGGGTCTCTCATCGATGGTATTCTCTGCACCCGAAGCAGCTGGCTGCGCCAATGTGGCAAGGCCCAGGCCAGGTAGAACAGTTCGGATATCAGTCCAGGAAGGCTGGATACAGCTTCCAGCAAGTGTGGCACAATTAAATAGTGGGGAACCAAATCACGACCCACTAACAGCATACAGCACATTTATAGTAAAGCAATCACCATACCACAAAGTGGATAGCAGTCCGGCAGCAATATCAGTGTCTCTGAGCAAAACTGGGAGTTCTGTGGTGAATGAATGTCCTGACAGTCCGATCGCATACAGCAAATCTTCGGTCTTCTTCAGATTCAAGTCTGGTCACAATTCAGTGGCTGTCACACTCAGTTTTGGATATAATCTGGTTTCTTCAAATGCTCCCTCTCGAGGGACAGCAGGCAAACAGGCCAAACTCAGCCTTTTCACCAATCTCCCGCACAGTGGCGCCGGAGGCGGGGGGGGGCCACTAGGGCCATGGCCCTACCACTTTTATGATAGGTAGGGCATGGCCCTAGCACTTTAAAAATGTCAACATTGTGCTATGCATTGCAGCTGGCGCCAGTCAGTGGGGGATGGACGGTCCTTTTCTTGGCAGGTAGAAATCTGCCTAGCAGGAAAACTCCAGTTGACAGTTTAAAAAAATAAAAATGTTGCAAAGGCAATCTGTTTTCGCCGGTTTGCATCACGGACAAAGTCGTTGCCAGCAATAGGGGTGGGGTCAGGGACCAGGGGCAGCAAGGGCAGGCCACCATAATGTAATGAGCAGGGGTGCTCGTGCAGGTGCAGTTGGTCAGCCAAATGCACTTTTTTTAGTTTAGACTGCTGGGCGGCTGTTGTAATTTTCTGCATTCTCTGCGGTCTGCCCCACGCACGCACCCGGATGTAGTATCTCCTGACCAGCGACTCCCACCGACTTCTGGCTGATCATGTGGGTAGAGGATGGCAAGTGCTTTGGCGCCAGGCACCATGATTTCACACAGCACGCAGCAGCAAGCAACGTGGGAGATGAGCGCAAATTCGCAATAGTAGAGATGTACCACAGCCGCCTGTATAATTTTTTGTTTTTGATCTCTCAATCATCGGCCCGTGCTGTCACCAATCTATCTCAAGAGTCCAGGGGGGCTTAAAGGCTCATCAGCAGTTGGCTTGGCTAAAAAAAATGGCCTAAGGCTTGGTTTTGGGTGGCCGGCCACTTGGACCGTCCGCTTGCTCAGAGAGTCACGCTGCGCTGGTTCAGACAGTCGGTCGCTCCTCGCTCAGTCGGTGATTCCTTGTTATCGGTGGGCCACGCCAGGAGACTGAAGCAGCAAGCAGGATATTAATATTCCTCCAGTCCGGACCAGGCCCAGCCAGGACACAGCACACAGACAGGCAGCAGGCCAGGCTCCACACTTCCCGTCCCTTCCCCAGCCTCATAGCACAACAGTGAATGGACTCAGTCATCCATTCTGAAAAGTCAAAGTCTCAGTGATGATGTGAGTCAGGAGGACACTTTTTTTAAGTTATTCTCTCAGCCAGGAGCCAGCTCACTGGCTGTCCTTGTTCTCAAGAGACAATCATTACCCGGCCTCCTCCCTCCTTCAGTCAGCCAGCCAGGCCAGACTCAGCCAGGTCTAGGGAGCAGCCAGCCAGCCAGCATAGGTTCCACTCTCCTCTCACAGTCAGTGAGTCACTCACTACTAGTCTCTCAGGGGTGGGGTGGTGGTGTGTGGCTGATTCTTTCTTCATGTGGTGGCAGACAGTCCCTTCTGGCCAGGGCAGGGCAGCCTTCTCCAGTGCAGTCTCCACGCTCTCCAAAAAGCATTCTGGTGAGTCAGCTGTGTCTGTCACAGTCAGTGTGCGCGGTGTGGTGATTTGAAGAAAAAATGTTACCTAACTTTTTTAGTTAACAACTTAGCAGGAGACAGTAGGAGTTTACAAATAGAGTGGCAGTACAGTACAGTTACAGTCCAGCAAGAAAAGATGTAATAAAGCTAGATAAAATTTATTTAAATGTGGTGTGTGACATCACTGACATGGTGACTGCACAGGGTTACCAATTCAGGAAGTTGGAACAGCTTGAGATGAGATGTAGAGGTGCAAAGAACTTCGTCTTCAAGATGCATGCATGGAATGGAACAGTCAAAATGAGCACGTTATATAGAATGCATGGAGGCAGTGATATCTTAGCTAGGGTTGGGTCACTTGTGATGTCTAGGATAGGCAGGGCAGGGAAAAGAAACATATTGAATTGCCTGAATGACGCTTGTTGATACGTATGAGAACACAAGGAAAGAGTATTATTTTTATTTTTGACCCGCACATCAAGTTTCTGAACTGTTCCAACTTCCTGCGTTTGATGCCTAAGATTCACAGGTACTGCTATCATGACTGTGCCTAACGTAATGTATATGCATTTCTTCCAGACAGTACTTTGTAAAAAAGTGTGCGTCAGGAGAGAGAGGGGTTTGTTGCAACTTGCTTAATGCTTATCAGTGGACTGCGGACAGATATCTGAGTCCCGCATGAACTACACAGAAGCCCTGCTCGAATCACTTGAGCTGTTCCCTTTCCAGACTGATTTCTGCTGTAGGTAGCACCTGGACTCCCTTAGAAATCCAAAAAGGTTCAGTTGACTGATCCCTCTATCTGTCACAGTTAGAGCTCCTCCAGGTTAATTTAGGCGACAAAGTGCAAAAACTACAATTCCTACAGAAATTTACTCCCACAAGACCCCTGGTGACGGACATCATTTTAGGTCCGCAAAGGTACTGAATTGGTCCCAATAGGCAGTCCAGAACCAAGATGGTGGTGCAATACTGAAATGTCCAGGCTGCAAAGGAAGGCGGGTTAGACAGACTACAATATTATTATTATCAAAACAGATAAACCATAAACAGTCACAGTTCCTACCAGGCCTCCCTCTGCGCAAATAGCGATGGCAGAATGGAGCGATAACACTGCAGCCCAGGCGGGACTTGAGCCTGACACTACTCGGCCCCTACCCAGTTTAATTTTATACCACAAAATAGGCAACTCTTAAAGAGACAGGCATGCAGGTTAACAGGGCACTCGAATACATAAGCATTAATCACCAACAAAGGAGGGCTCTGCCAGTGGATTAATGCCCGCTCGGGGGGTTGGTGCCCGGGTGAAGCCGAGGGGTCCAGCACCCAGTGGGCATTAATCACCAGCAGAGCTCATCGCCGGAGGTGATTAATGCACTTGTAACATAGGCTCGTTGTGGCGGCGACGAGCCTATGTTACCGGTGTGTGCACCCTTCGGCCAGCATCCCTACGGACAGAGGCACAAGGAGATAGGTTGTTGAACAAAATCTGTTTATTTAACTTACAGTGACAGCACGTAGGAAAAGTGGTGCAACGGCTCACTCGAGCATCCGTCAAGGATCGTGGTGCATCGGTGAGTCCTGGTTACATCGGTGTGGTGCAAAAGGTGCTGGGCGGCGGGCAGCTGTTTAGCGTAATGATTCTGGGAGCTTGCCGCCACAGGGACATAGGTATGCAGATTTCCTCGAGGTGGGCGGGTTCACAGTACATGCAGCACTGCGTCGCTCTCTCCACTATGTCATGCTGCTTCTAGTGTTACAGAGCCTGGCTGTCCTAAGGGACACAGGAGAAGGTTACCGGGCCGTGGACAGTCATGGTGTGTATGTGAAAGCTGTGAGCGGCAGGGGGCTGCCGTGCCACCCATGGTGCACTGGTCAGCTGGATGTCGGGGGCCTCTGCCTCACCTCTCACAGGTCAGCTGCTTGCATTCACGGTGGGTGTGCCTTGGGGGGCAGCGGGGGCTGGTGTGTGCTGTGGGATACTTGTAGGGTGCTGGTTGGGGGGCGGGGGTGCCTGTTCTTCGCTGCCTGCTGTCTCTGGTGTGCTGTCCTGGGCTGTGGCAGGGGCCTGCCAGGTGACCCATGCTGTGATGCTCGGCTGTCTGTGGGCACCCTGTGCCTCAGCTCTCACAGGTCAGCTGCCCGTGTTCATGGGTGCGGTGCCTCCGGGGGTTCCGCCTGGGCGGGCAGCGGGAGCTGCTGTGTGCCTCGGGTTGCTTGCAGGGTGTTGGTTGGGGGTTGGGGGTGCCTGTTTTCCACTGCCTGCTGTCTCTGGCATGCTGTCCTGGGCTGCGGCAGAGGATGAGGTCTCCGGCTGTTGTGTGGAGACGGTGGTGGGCTGCGGGGCTGGGGGGGGCTTGATCCTGCTGTCTTACCACTGGAGAGGACGGACGACCACCTCTTGCGGTCCGATGTTGAGGGAGACCAGTAGCTGTGCAGGCTGGTCTCGCAGCGATGACCGGTGGCAGACATGATCTCCCTGCTCGCCAGTCCGGCCTGGGACAGCATGGTCACCGCCATGCTCCTGATGCTGTGGTTGGTGTACCGGATGGAGAGCTGAATGTCATCGGAGATTTGGGGCATGAGGGCACTGAGGTAGTTCTTGCCCATTGGTTGGTGGCTGTACCAGCAGTCCCGCTCCCTGGGACCCAGCTGGTCCACTCTCTGAGGGTGTAGGTACAGGGCAGGAGCATTGGGTGGGCAGTGCTGAATGTACTCACGGAACATTCCCACTACACAGTCTCTGCTGCCAGGGCTGCCATACAGTACACCCCTCAGACTCTGCCGTGTGGAATCCCCCAGCTGCCCATGGTTCTTTGTCTGCTCATTGAAGGACAGCACCAGGAACTCGTTGCCCTCATCGTCTGCCTGGACTGTGAAGGAGTCCTGGCGCAGCTCTCTCTGCCCCTCCGAGCAAGACCCAGCTGTATTTCGAACCACAACCTGTGCACCAGGCCATATGGGGTCTTGGGGTCAGCCTGTCACAGCTGCGGATTTTTGCCAGGTCACTAGCGCTGATGCTGGGGTGGTGGCTGGCTGTGTCCTGCCCTGCATGCCGGCAGTCCTTCAGGACAGTGACGAACACATTGTTCGCCGCCACGAACTCACTGTCTGTGATAATGTTAAGGACTCTTATTTGGTGGGCCGGTCAGGTAGCGTTGCAGCCTGGCACGCAGTCTGACAAAGGAGCTTAGGCTGTATTGCTCCCTCTGCTCCGTCCGGACTGAGGCATAAAATTGGCATAGCAGGGCTGCCAGCTGAGCTGGGGAGACAGTCTTGAGGTCCACCTGCTGAGCTGTGCCTCTGAGCCAGTCTGAGAAAACGTTTGAGGCCCACGCTGTATTTTTGTGGGTGTTTACCTCCACCCATCGGCTCTCCAGCCCATCCAGCTCCTCCTCACTGACAGTGGTGTGGTGTCTCTGCGGTGTGCTGCATGGCCCTCCCGCTGCTGGTGCTCGCTACGGCAGGACCAGTGCAGGTGCTGCTGGCTGCAGGACTATCAGCATCTCTTCTGTGCCTGGGTGCTTGCACGTCTGTGTGGTGCTGCAGGGGCTCTCTGTCCATGGAGACACTGCTGTCCTGCTGACACCCTGCTGCCTCACTGCTGCTGCATGTGCCTGACTGCACCATGCCATCTCCTGGGGCTCCAGTGAGCGGCCAGCGCTGCCCGCAGGTCTCCTCCACAGCTCTGGCACGCATAGCAGCGCTGTTTGGTGAGCCCAGGTCTGCTGCTGGGAACAGCACAACTGTCTTTGGGGGCCACCAGGGACTTGGCTTCCACAGCACCTCCTCCACCCAGGGGCTGGGCTCCAGTGTCGTGCTACCTACAGCTTTGGGGATTTCTGTGATGGCACTGAGACCTGCCGTGCAGCTGCGCTCGGTGGCGCCGGCACCGAACTCCTCCTCAACCCATCGAGGGATGCCTCTCACTCCACACAGGGAGAACGTGGCAGTACAGCGGTCCATTGTTGTGCTCTCGCTGTCTGCTTGCCGTGTGCACGTCTAGATCTGCTGACCTGCTGCACTGTTCATGCTACTGTTCTGACTTACGGAACACTGCGCAGCTTTCGTCGGTCACCCACTGGTGATGGCGCAGTTTGTCGGAGGCGAGCAGCAGCAGGCTGCGGCTCTCGAGCGCCGTGGGTGGCCTGAGGGGGTGGTGACGGAGCAGGCAGGTCCCCTCTACTGCTGCAGTGGCCACAGGTGATACTAACCGAGCGGGCGTTAGCTGTGGGTTAATCACCGCTTGGTTGGTGTCACCTGTGCCACTTCAGCCAATGCGGATCCTCTATTTCAGTCCTCTCTCCTGTGCCGTGTTACAAAAACACTTAAATCGCTAGGACACAGAACACCAGCCTGGCAGTGGGCATTTAGGCAAGCCCAAGGAAGACTTTTTGGAACCCCCTTTTGTAGGGGGTTATACCCATATCCCTCCTAAATATTCCCCTCCAGCGTCATCACATGCCATGAAGTAGCTGTACTCCTTTTCTTAAAAATGCTCCCTTCATGTACTGTACCTTATATACCCCATGAAATATTTAAAGTTCTCCATAGTAACACCCCTCCCTCCTCTCTTCCAGGGGGTATAGGCACACAATTCCCTGTACCTCGTTTATACCTGTATGGTATTTGAATCTTTCAATAATATCCCCCTCTTTCCCTCCTTCCTTCTAGGAAGTACATATTTGGCTACCTAAGGCTTTCTTCTTAGGGCTTCTGGTGCAGGCCTTCACCATTTTGGTTGCCCTCCTCTGTACCATTTCTACCCTGTCAATGTCCTTTCGGAGTTGGGATCTCCAGAACTGTACACAGAACTCGAGGTGGGGTCTCACCACCAATGATCTAAATATGGGTATTGTCACCTCCCTCTTTCCACTGGTATTTCCCATACCTATGCATCCAAGCCTCCCGCTAGACTTTCCTACTGCCTTGTCACACTCTTTAGCTGTCTTTAGGTCATCAGTAATGATTATCACCAGGTCAGTTTCTTATTTTGTGACTGCTACTACTTTGACTCCCCATTTGGAACGTTGCATCGGGTTTCTGAGCCCCAAGTGCATCATTTTGCACTTTATTGTTTTGAAACCCAGCTGACAAGCTCGAGACCATTCTTTCAACTTTTTACATGATCCATCGTTCTTTACAACCCCCCCCCCAAATGTGTTAACCCTGTTGTAGATTTTTATATCTGCGGACAGGCATTCCATCCCTTCCAGTCCTTCTGCAATATAGGTAATTAGGGCATTGAAGAGGACTGAGCCTAGTTCTGACCCTTTGGGCACCTCACTGGTCACTTTACTTTCTCTAGAGTGGACGCCATTTACCATCACCCTCTGATTCCTATTGCCTAGCAAGATCCCTACCAATCTTATTATTTTAAGGCCTACTGCTAGGATTCTTAGCTTGCTCACCAGCCTTCAGTGTGGAATGGCATCGAAGGTCTTTCTGAAATCCAGGTGGGTCACATCTAGTGCTCCCCCTTATCATACTAACATACTAAAATGCCAGCAGAATAGGCCTAACGGTCTTTCGTGTCTGCTCCTTTGGTCAGCCCAACCCTGGGTGCTGACCTTGCTGTCCCTCTCGCCTTCTCTGGCTTCTCCCTTTCCAGTTCCGGATATTCTTGCTGCATTGGATTTTGCTTCCAGAACCCTTCCCTGTACCTGTCCCACCCTCTTGAACCCCTCCACTGTCTCTGCCCACCAGCCCCCTAGGTAGTGCATTCCATGGCTCCACCACCCTCTCAGTGAAGTAGCACCTCCTCCTTTCTCCCTAGATCTTCCCCTCCAGCTTCCACCATGCCCTCTAGTGGCCCCTTCCTCCTTCCTTGAAGCACCCTGACTGTTCCTCCCCTATTTACCTCTTCATGTACCTGAAAACCTCTATCATGTCCCCCGGTCCCTTCTCTCTTCCAGTGTGTACATATTTAGCTCTTGAGCCTCTCTTCATAGGTCCTGTCCCCAAGCCCCAAATCCATTTTTGGTTGCCTCCTCTGGACCCTCTCCAGGAGGTTAATGTCCTCTTCAAGTGTGGCCTCCAAAACTGCGCGCAGTACTCCAGGTGCGGCCTCACCAAGCAGTTATACAGAGGGAGTATCACTTCCCTCCTTCTGTAGAGTGATCCCCCAGTGCATCCCAGCATCCTGTTGGCCTGGCTGCTGCCCTCCTACAAGTCTCAGAGTTGTTCATCTTGACATCCACCACCACCACCCCCAGGTCCCTCTTAGCCATCGAGACTTGTAGCATTCCCCCAGGGTGTACACTTGGCCTGGGTTTCTGGCCCCCAGGTGGAGTACCTTGCATTTCCCTGCATTGAACCTCAGCTTCCACTTTCTAGACCATCTTTCCAGAGCCTCCAGGTCCCCCTGCAGGGCCACCCTCCCCTCTTCTCCATCCACCACCACCCCCAGTTTCGAGTCATCTGCAAAGAGACTCATCTCACCCCTGATTCCTGTCTGTATGTCAGATACGTAGGCGTTGAACAGAAGGGGCCCAAGGACTGATCCCTGTGGGACCCCACTAATGACCCTCCTTGGGGATGAGACTATCCCACCAACTACGACCCTCTGGGTCCGGTCCTGGAACCAATTGCCTAGCCATCTGATCATCTGGTTCCCAACCCCCATTTCTCCCAGCTTATCCAACAGGCCCACGTGAGGAACAGAGTCAAATGCCTTGCTGAAGTCTAGAAAGAGGACATCCACTGGTCTACCCAGGTCCAAGGCACATGTCACCCAGTCATAGAACTCCACCAGGTTTGTCTGACACAATTTCCCCGGGATGAATCCATGCTGTCTATCGTCCAGGCATCCTGACTTTATCCAGGTCCCCCCTAGCCTCTCCTTGACAATGCCCTCCATCACCTTGCCCACCACCGATGTCAGGCTGACAGGCCTGTAGTTCCCTGCCACCTCCCTTGCTCCCCCCTTGTGGATAGGCACTACATGTGCCACCTTCCAGTCTTGGGGCACCCACCCTGTCCTCAGAGAGATGGTGAAAAGCTCTGCCAGGGGTTTCGCCAGGACATCTGCAAGTTCCTTCAGCACTCTGGGATGTAATTTATCCGGCCCGGTGCTTTCTCCGTCTTAAGGGAGCTGAGGCTTCCCCCTCTCTCTGCTGTGATTCCACCTACGGTACCTCTTCTCCTGCTTAGCCCTCCCCCACCTGCCAGTGATGTCCCCTCTCCCCAGACCTGCCGATCGGTAGGGTCCCCCTCCTCAGTATCTGTGTCTCCTCCCATGTATGATGCAGCACCCCATTTTCCTGGTGAAAACTGAGGTGAAACTCATTTAGTACCTCAGCCTGCTCCCCAGGTCTTGTGCCCATCTCCCCTGATTTAATCCTGCTAATCTGCCCCTGCACCCTTCGTCTTTCCCCAATGTATCTAAAGAACCCTTTTCCCTCTCCTAATTTCCCTGGCCAGGTTCTGCTCCTTCCTTGCCTTAGCCGCCCCTCACCACTCTAGTGGCCCTTCTAGCCATCAGCTCGTGCACTCCTCGATCCCTTTCACTCCTTGAGCACTTGAATTGCTTATAGGCTGCTTTCTTTCCCACACCACCTCCTGGACCTCCCTGGTCCACCAACAGGGTTTTTGGGCCCCTACCGCATTTCGTTTTACTCTTGCACAGGTGCTGGTAGCATCCTGCACCCTCTCCTGATGATTTCCACCTACTATCAGCGTCCATGTCTGACCCAATCCCATCCAAATGCTCCTTAAGGATCCTTCCCATTTCCTTAAATCCGCCCCTGAAGTCGGTTACTTCCGTCTTTGTGCAGCCTTCTACCCTCCTAGGTCCAGGCAGAACCAGACCGTGGCATGGTCACTCCCCGCCAATGGGTCCCTTACCTCCAGGCCCCCAATCTGGTCACTGTCTGCCAGGACCACATCCAGTACCCTTGCCTCCCTGGTCGGTTCCCTCACCTGCTGAGTTAGGAACACGTCTTGAAAGACATCCAACAACCTCTGTTCCCTGGTCACAGAGGATGTCATAGTCTCTGAGTCTGTTCCTGGCATGTTTAAGTCCCCAACACCACCACCGTTCCTCTGCCCAGTCTGCAGTGTCTCCCTAACATCTGCCACCAGACTATCCTCCAGCTCCTCCACGAGGCAGGGGTCCTACACCACTCCTACTTTTACTCTTGCCCCCCTTGTTATCAAGGCTGACCCAACGCCTCCACGGTTCCCTCCGCCTCCTCTACTCCCCTATGCCAATGCAGTTTTTGACTATCATTGCTACCCCTCCCCTTCCTCCCCCGTCCTTCCTGAACTCAGTGTAACCCTCCAGGTTCAGGTCCCAGTCATGTCTTGCAGTGGCCCAAGTCTCAGTGACCGCTGCCACATCCACTGCTCCCTCAGTTAACATCGCCTGGAGCTCAGGCATTTTGTGCCAAGCTCCTGGCATTTAGCTGGACTAACTTCACCTTTCCTATAGTTCCATTTCCTGCTCGTGTTCCCATGGGGTTCTGTTTTCCCTGGTCTGCACTTTGCCAGTCGGCCTTTTCCTGCAATCCTCCTGGTCCCCAGGGGTGGAGACAGAGTCCCTCCTTGATCGGCAACCCCTTGACACCCTTTCTCCCATCCCACCCCCTTCACAAGTTTAAACCCACTTTTCACTAATGAACCTCTATTTTCAACTTAAGGAGTCCCCCTCCAAATTGAGATGTAGTCTATCTCTAGCATACAGCTCCTTATCCTCCCAGGTCTCCCCCCAATCCCCCATCAACCCATACCCTCTGGCCTCACACCACTCCCTGAGCCACTGGTTTATCCCCCTAATTTTCCTTTTGTATTCCCCACTAGCCCTTGGCACTGGCAGGATTTCTGAGAAGGAAACTGTGCATCCTATGTCATGACAGACCCTGGCGAGCTCCCTGAATCTTGCCTGTATCTCTAGCTCGCTATTTCCCTCAATGTCATTTGTACCCAGGTGGACCAGTATGTGGGAACCCCACAATCCTTTGCCAGTTGAATATACCTCGTGCTTAGCCCTGTACCGTTAGTCAGGGAGCATCTTGTTCTAACTGGCCAGGCTTCTCCCTCCCTATCCCATTTGATACCCCTGATCATAGAATCCCCCAGCAGGAGCACTCTGACCACTCCTTTTCCTCCATTCCCCCTCCATGTCCCTCATCCTTTCTACAGGCCCCTCCACCCAGCTGGCTCCTTGTTCCTCCCCCTATTTGGGTGCCACATGCCACCCCCTCCTTATTTACCATGGCCACCCCCTCCCCTCCAATCCTATGCCTCTCCTCCTCCTGAGTATCCTTCTGTACCTTGCTAATTCCCCCCTCACTGCTCGCAACTGGTCCTTCTCCCCCATCTGCTAAACTAGCCTGGCTCATCCTCCCTTCCTTCCTGTCTCCATTTAGTTCCTCCTTGCTGTCGTGTGCTCCTGGCCTAAACCCTCAGCTCCTTTACTGAATCCTCCTTGTACTTCTGGTCCTTCTCCTTTACCTTTCCTCCCAACTGGTCTTTCTCTTGCGCTTTCCTTCCTCTTCCCCTGCCCCTCCTGCTCTGATTCACTGCTCCCCCATTTCCTGCATTCCAGGTCCCCCCGTTCTTCCTGCTATCTGGTCCTTGCCTCCTGCCTCCCACTCCCACTCCCTTTCCGTCTCTAACCACCTCTGTCGTGGCTACATCACCCCCCTCATCCTTGAGCAGAAGAAGAGAATTGAAGCGGTTACTGAGTGTAAGGTCTGATCCACCTCCCACCTTGCTTCCTTCTGTCCAGCCCTGGCCATCTGCCTACTTCCCTGAGAATGTTGTCCCTCCGTCCCCTCTGAAGGGTCCCCAGTTACCTGCCTGCTTCCTTGGCAGTGTCCTTTTGGACCCCTCTGCCAGGGTCCTATGTGACCCCTGGTATTCTCCTGCACTCCTTTCCCTATACCCCCACCCCAGTGCTTGGTGCAACCCTGTGGAGATTCCCAGACCCCTTCCCAACCATACCACCCCCCTTCCCCAGCTTTCTCCTAATCTCAAGAACTCCTCCCTAAGCTGTGCTAGCTGGTAGCACACTGGGCAACCACCAAACTTCCAAGCCCAGTCCAGTATCATGGCTGCTCCACACCCTGTGCACCCCACCACCCTCCCAAAGATGCCGGCCCTAATGATGTGTGGTTCCATCCCCTTCCAAATAGGTTTCCTTGGGTGAGCCACCAGGTTCCCCCCTAGTCCAAGATACCTCTACTGCCTAATCAGGTCACCCACTAATCTTAGAGACAGTCCCACTGTACACCAGTAACCCTGTTACTAAGTGCAGTACAACACATTAAACTTATAAGGGAAATGAACAACTCCTAAGCTCTCTCTCCCAGCCTTTAAATCCAACCCCCAGTGGCTAGAACCATGAGCTGCACCAGCAGCCTTTTCCTCCAATTGCAGGGCAGGTGTTCCCTATAAATTTGCAGACTTCTGGGAGGGAGGGTGGGGAGGGTGGTTCTTGGGCAGACACCTGACTCGAGGAGAGGAGGGAGGGTGGGGAGGTGGTTCTTAGGCAGACACCTGACTCGAGGAGAGAGAGTGTATCAGCCCTGTGTCTCCCCTCCAAGCCCAGCAGCTAAAGAACCAGGCCCAAGCAAATCCCACCAAATAGGTTTTAAATCAGAAGAATAGGCTCTACCAGGCGCAGCCTGTTACACAGTGAAACATCCACAAAAAGAGCCCCTTACAGCCACCAAATCAGTTTACAAACATCCAGCAGCCCCCAAAACAATACCCTGCTAGCCCTTAGAAGTAAGAAAGAAAGAGCTAACCTACCAAGTAAAATCCACAAGAACCCTGTGAAAACAGCAGCAGCAGCTACTGTCCTGGAACACAACTGATCCTGTCCCCTTCCAGTTCTTTCTGAGAAGACAAAGCAGCTAACACCTCAACCTGATTCAGCTCTGCCTCTAGTCGATTGGCTGAGTGAGACCTGGCCAGACCATTAACACCCTTCCCCCACTATGAACTAACCTTTGCAGCTAATGGAGTCAGCACAAGGAATCAAAATTCAAGTCAAAGCCCCCAAAATATGTTTTGCTGCCAGGAAACAGGTCTCAATTTAATCAAGCTTCACTAACACCACATCAAAATAGGCTTGAAATTAACATATATAGGTCTCCAATTCTAATAACCATCTCCAAGCAAATCCCACCAAATAGGTTTTAAATCAGAAGAAATAGCCTCTACCAGCGCAGCCTGTTACACAGTGAAACATCCACAAAAAGAGCCCCACTTACAGCCACCAAATCAGTTTACAAACATCCAGCAGTCCCCAAAACAATACCCTGCTAGCCCCTTAAGTAAGAGAAAGAAAAACTAACCTACAAGTAAAATCCACAAGAACCCTGTGAAAACAGCAGCAGCAGCTACTGTCCTGGAACACAACTGATCCTGTCCCCTTCCAGTTCTTTCTGAGAAGACAAAGCAGCTAACACCTCAACCTGATTCAGCTCTGCCTCCAGTCAATTGGCTGAGTGAGACCTGGCCAGACCATTAACACCCCTCCCCACTATGAATTAACCTTTACAGCTAATGGAGTCAGCACAAGGAATCAAAATTCAAGTCAAAGCCCCAAAATATGTTTCAAAGAAACAGGTCTCCAATTTAATCAGCTTCACTAACACCACATCAAAATAGGCTTGAAATGAACAGATATTGGTCTCAATTCTAATAACCATCTCCAAGCAAATCCCACCAAATAGGTTTTAAATCAGAAGAAATAGGCCTCTACCAGCGCAGCCTGTTACACAGTGAAACATCCACAAAAGAGCCCCACTTACAGCCACCAAATCAGTTTACAAACATTCAGCAGCCCCCAAAACAATACCCTGCTAGCCCCTTAGAAGTAAGAAAGAAAAGAACTAACCTACCAAGTAAAATCCACAAGAACCCTGTGAAAACAACAGCAGCAGCTACTGTCCTGGAACACAACTGATCCTGTCCCCTTCCAGTTCTTTCTGAGAAGGGGACACTTACTTGGTTACTTAATCAAAGAATTTGGGTCATGTTTGTCTAGCAAGCCCCCCCCCCACCACCACCAGTGAAACCACATTTCCTTGGATCATTGCCTTGGTGAGCCCCTGTGTCAGTTTTCTTGATGGGCCCACATATTGGGTTTGATGGCAGCAGCACCCCTCCTAGCACCTATCATGAGTAAAAGTAGCAGTATCACATTCCCCCCTTGGGTGTGATGCCAGCAGCACTACAGCATCCACCCCAATGATGTATTAGCAGCAACACTGCAATCCACACATCTTGGGTTTGATGGCAGCAGCACCACTGTCTCCACCTCTCGGAGTGGAGGTAGTAGCTTCACATATCCCCACCCTCCCCGTGTGTGTGATAGCAGCAGCACTACAGCATCTTCCCTCTGGTATATTAGCAGCGGCACTGTAATCCCCACATATTGGGTTTGATGGCAGCAGCACCACTTCCCCCACCTCTCAGGCTAAAGGTAGCAGCTTTACAGCCCCCCCCCCCAGGTGTGATGGCAGCAGCACTACAGCACCTTCCTGTCTGATGTATTGGCACATGCATTGCAATCCCTAGCTCCTCTCATGGGTGAAGGTAGCATCATCACAGCTCCCTTCCCACCCCATCGGATGTGATGACAGCAGCACTACAGTATCTGCCCTCTGGTGTATTGGCAGCAGAACTGCAATCCCCACATATTGGGTTTCATGGTAGCAACACCACTTCCCCCACCCCTCAGGCTGCAGGTAGCAGCTTTACACCCCCCCCCCCCAGGTGTGATGGCAGCAGCACTACAGCACCTTTCCCAGTGGTGTACTGGCACATGCATTGCAATCCCGGCCCCTCCATGGTGGCGGTAGCATCATCAACCCCCTCCCCATCGGGTGTGATGGCAGCAGCACTATAGCACCTTACCCTCTGGTGTATTGGCAGCAGCACTACAATCCCCACATATTGGGTTTGATGGCAGCAGCACCACTCTCCCCACCTCTCAGTGGTGGAGGTAGCAGCTTCACAGCCCCCCCCCCCGTGTCTGATGGCAGCAGCACTACAACATCTGCCCTCTGGTGTATTAGCAACCGCACTGTAATCCCCACATATTGGGTTTGATGGCAGCAGCACCACTTCCAACACATCTCAGGGGTGAACCATACCCCATGCATGCTGTCTGCTGTCACAACACCTGACCACATACAGCATGTGTGCTGTCACACCACTGAATATCATACCATCATGCACTCTGACACACAAACCAAAATCATACCTCCACGCACTATGACATTCACAGTGACACTACACAGAAATGTGCATTGATGCACCTAATTACCCCATACCCCATGCATGCTGGTACGCCACCCAACTACCTACTCCTATGCACTCTGACACACCTCACAACCCCGCAGCCCATGCAGTGTGACCAAACATCCAACCCTATACCACCATGCATGCATGCTGTCTCATAAACCAACATCATACTGCCATGCAAGCTGACATACCTCTCCACCCCATTCCACTATGCACTGTGTCACAACACCTGACACCATACCCTATGACTGCTGGCAAACAACCCACCACTATACCACATTCACGCTGTCACACCAGCTGACACCATACACCCATGCACTCTGACACACAGAAAAACACCATACTGCATGCACACTGTTGCACCAACCAACACCATAAACACACATCCTCTGATGCACATCATGACCCATAACCACATGCAATCTGACCCACACCTGACACCATACACCATTCACCATGCACGCTGTCAGAGCAATGAGCATCATTCCATCATGCATGCTGATACTCCTCATTATACAATGAGGTCTTATAGTCCACCACTCTGATTGGCTAACTGGCACCTTTCAAGCGTTGTAAAATCTAGCATTACCAATGCAAAAGCCTGCCAGTCAGCTACATGTGCCCAAATCAATCCGACCCCAAAAACGCAAACAAAAAGACGCCATTTTTCCATCCCGCTAAAGTGCGGCAACATAAATACTTAAGTCTGTTAAAAATCACCTCACAGTCACCAAACCCAAACCTGACCCTCGCTCCTTCCAGCTTCTGGGCTGTAGACGTCTCCCTCCTTTGACAATGACTCCCTCCGGTCAAACTTAAACTCCTCAAAGAACTTAATAACCGCAATCACACAGTGGCCACTCACAGCAACAGGCAGCCCTTTACAGCTTTTGCATTTAAACTGTCACCTCCCTAATAAAAGTAAATGCTCCCATGCCTTGCAGTTAAAATGCAATTAATTGAAATAAAAAAAAAAACTGCCACCACGGAACCTCCTCACATCAACTGTTTCCAGCCTCCTGTTACTGCTCAGCCGGGGCGGCAGACTGATTTCCATATTATTAATCAGCCTCCCGTCTAGTTAGCGCTTCAAACTTCCGCACACTTAAAAAAAAAAACAGTACATGAACCTGGTGTGACTGCTCATGTTCCAGCCTCCTCGTTACTGCTCATCGGGACACCGGAGCTGATTTCAATATTCGTAAGCAGCCTCCCATCTAGTTAGCGCTTCAAACTTCCGCACTAAAAAAAAAAAAAACAGTACATAAACCTGGTGTGACTGCTCAGGCTGTCAGGCAACGACCCAGTCTTTGCTATCAGAAGGCTGTCAGTGAGGTTTGATGCACCCAGGAAAAACACATTATATTAAAAAAAGAACGTGTGTGCGTGCGTGTGTGTTTTAGTACTTCAAGTGACAGATACCTTTCACCATGTTCTACCTTACAACAGGAACTAGTTTTCTAAGGAGCAAGGATATCAAGCTAAAAACCAAAAAAAAAAACACTATTTTTAAAAATCAAAACTGTTTACTATTTTGCTTCTTAAACTTTGACTTACTGCCCATTGTATAAAGCAATAAACCACTTCAGGGTGTTGGTGATGCTGGTTTTACCGCCTGCGAAGGTTTAGTCACTCGACCTCTGCGGCCTCGTGACAAACCCGCCAGGCGTGGTCGCTATCCTACTTCCTGTGTTTATTAATACCAATACCCTATGCATGCTGGCATACCAACTAACAGAATACTGCACGCACACTATCACACCACTCAATATAATACCCCTTTGTACTCTAAAACATAATCCAACACCATACCCCTATGCACTCTGTCACACCACTCTAGACCATACACACTGTCACACCACCTGACACCATACTACCATGAACACTGTAACACAAACCAATATTATACCTCCATGCATGCTGATACACCTCACAACCCCATACCCATATTCACGCTGCCACACCACTCAACTCCACACCCATGCATGCATTCACACCACCCAACACCATACCTCATGCATGCTGTCACAACATCCCACACCATACCACCATGAATTTTGACACATCTGACAACCCCACACCACTATGCAATCTGACACAGCACCTGACATCACACTCCATGCACATTGCCACACAAACATACTAGTCAAGCATGCTGACACAACTAAAGACCCAATACCCCCATGCACTTTGTCACATCAACCGACACCATACTCATGCATTCTGACAATGCATGCTGTCACGCCACCCAGGTTCATACCACCATGCACTCTTACACACAAACCAACATAATACCTTCATGCAGTGTGACATACACTGCGTACCATACCACTATGCATACTGAGAGACAACACAAACCCACAGCCCCATGTACACTGTCATTCTACTCGACACTATGCACCACACACGCTGTCACACCACATAGCACCATACCACTGTGCAGTCTGATACACTAGCCAACATCATACCCCAGTGCACTATGACATACACAGCATTACCAAACACCCAAGCACATTGACACACCTCACAATCACATACCCCCATGCATGCTGTCACTCCACCCAAAACCATACTCCATGCACGCTGTCACACCACATAGCACCATACCACTGTGCAGTCTGATACACTAGCCAACATCATACCCCAGTGCACTATGACATACACAGCATTACCAAGCTCCCAAGCACATTGACAGTGTACACCTCACAACCCCATACCCCCATGCATGCATGCTGTCACTCCACCTAAAACCATACTCCATGCACGCTGCCACACAGCCCTGCACTATACCTCTATGTATGCTGACACACAGTGACACTATACCACATGAACACTGTCAAGCCAACTGACACCATACCCACATGCTCTCCGCTAGAGATGCAGTGAAATTTTATTTCACGGGTGAAATCGCCAATTTCGCCTAACGAAACATTTTATGAAATTATGGCCTTTTGGCAAAATTTCGCTGGCAAAATTTCATCGCCAGTTTCACCTGCACATCTGAGGCAAGATTAGGCGAAATTGGGCATTTCGCTTTGCTGGTGGTCACATGGTTGAGTCTTAACAGGCAGTGAGTGAGTGGTTAATTTCCTGTACTATGTATCTTGAGGAAGCAGGCAGCATTTATACTCCCTGTGACTGCCGAGTGCAATTTTACACCTATATTGCTTATTTTGTATGATTTTTTTTTCTAACTTTTTTGTTTGTCTTTGTCATAGTTCTTATTTTAGTACCTGGTGATTGTGTTCATGTGTGTGTGATGCCCCTAGCTGTCTCTGGTCTCTGTTTCTTTGTTTGTTTGTTTGTTTGAATTGGTGGTGTTTATGGATTGTGGACATAATGGAGAAGGGTGAAGACATTGGGGCACCTGTCTTTGCGTCGTTTGGATAACTATCCTAGATGAAATACACAGGCAGCCCTGCCTTGCCAGCAGTGCCAGTGACACATATGGACTTATCCGCTGTCCTGTCTGAGGTTCATCATGTCCGACAAGAGTTAAATGACTTCAGATAGGAATTTAGTGATGCCGGAAATTCAAACTATAGTGTGATGTTGACAAAATCATGTGCATCCTGTCAGAATTCTGTGGTGGCCCCACTGGCTCTTAATGTGGCAGCACAAATTAAGTTGTCTTTTTTGTTTTTCTTTTTCTATCTTCCATTATGTTGGTTGTGTGCCCCCATAAAAAAAACCAAAAAAAAACACTATTCTGTCCTGTTTAATCTACATCCATTCCTTAAGTCCTCTTGTTTCTTTATTTTGTATGTAAAATAATGTTATTGACCACTGATGCTGTTGTTCGTTACTGTCTTATGCTCCCTATAGAATTTAGTCCTTTTCCTATTCTCTCTTAGTTCTCCCAGCTCATTGCTGTATTACCCTTGTCCTCTTGATCCTGCCTGTCATTTGTTATACTTATTCTGTACCGTGTCTGTGTACCCTTCCCCTAATAAACACCTTTGTAACCCCCTTGCAAGTGGGGGTTCCTAATGGGCCCTATGCCTGGTTGGTAGTCGGCATAAAGCCGCCAGAAGGGGGGTCTGTTGAGTGCTTTTTAAGGCCTCCATATACTGTCCCTGTAAAGGCTGCCTGTTGCAGTGGGATTAGTTAAAATGGGAGGGGGTTTGAGTGTTGTCATGCTTGACTCCCGCCCGGGCTGCTGAGTAGCGCTCCCTTCTGCCATCGCTAATAGGGCAGGGGGAGCTCTGATAAAGGATGTAGGTGGTTGCTTAAAATAAGCTGTGAAAATAATGATAGTGTAGATGTTCTAACCTGCCTTGCTTTGCAGCCCAGAGAGTTCCGATTGCTTCCTCCATTTTGGTCCTGAACTGTGAAATTGGACCAATCAGTATTTTGGAATCCCACAGAGTTGACTGACCAATAGAGAGTTGTTTGGAGGGAGCAAGGCATTATGGACTATGGCGCTTGTACTGCACCCATGGGAGCCATGAGAAGTGACTGGCAGGTTCGGCCAGCCAATGACAACGGGTCGCACCCGAACTAAGAGGAGTGCTGGGTGCTGCCAGGGGCAGATTTGTAGTGGCCAGTGAAGGGAGAGGAGCTGTGTGCTTCTGCGCTGGGAGTGTTCGCGCGGGAAGTGCGTGAGGGCCTAGCGGCCATTTGCCTGAAGAAAGGAGTCGGAAAACCTGCTGGCTGGCGGTCAGAGGTGGCTGTGCTCTGTACAGCTACCCACCAAGCTCGACCTGTTTGGAGGACTGGAGAAGATTGCTGAATTGCGCTCAGTCCGCAGGAAAAGTGAAGAGAAAGCTGCCGTTACAGTGCTTGATGACAGAGAAGCCTGGAGAGCCCAGCTGCTGCTGCCTGGTGTGGTACCCTCTGCTATTGCTTGTTACCATATAAATGTGTGAGGAGGCTAGAGGAGCTCAAGTTAAATCCTGCTGCCATTAAGGACTCTGCTGTGTTTTACCCTATGAATGTGAAAGAAGACTGGTGAAAGTCAGGTTCCATCCTGGTAGAATTGAAGGAATTGTCAGTTGCTGGGGTTGTGAGTACTAATTCAGGGTGCTCCCTGTAGGTGTGTGTCCATAACTGAACTGTCCTCTTAGTTTGACCTGCTCAGGGCTTTACGATTGTGTGCTAAGGGCCCCAACCAGCTGCCACGTGTGGACTAGCCGCTAGGGCTTGGGTACCCCGGGACTATAAGCTGTAGGGTTAGGCCTGTGCACAGAGCCGTAGGTAGATAAATATAGTGATAAGCTAATCAACTCGATCACCCCTGTCCTTGTTGTTTCCCCCTTGAATAAACCAGATTGTTTTTGCACAGCTACATCCTGGCTATTGTGTACATTAATGGTGAACTGCTGTTTGGTGATTGCAACATAACTGTGCCTTACTTTACAGGGGGTCCCCGAAGGGAGCTGGATTACATTTTCCGTGGGGTGAGTTTGCTGGTGAACAGAATTGTTGGTACCCAGTGGGAGTCACTAGTGGGACAAAAGGGGGGTTGGTCTTACTTGGGCTAACCCCAACCTCTGGGTGGAGGCACCCGTCCACGGATCTGGGCCCCTTACCCTGCCTCAGAGGGGGCAGACAGGGGTAGTAGTCCTAAGGGAAGCGCCCCTAGGGGTTGCACCTTATTCCCTTATTATTTGTGGTGTGTGTTACGTCTTAGAGCTGGTTACACCTACAAGATTCCCTTTAACAACATAATGATGTGTAGTGCAGTTGCATCACCTATATATTGATAGATAGAAGGGAGAGGGGGGACATGATAGAAACTTTTAAGTAGCTCAGTGGAATCAACAAAGTCCAAGAGGGTAGCATCTTTCAGAAAAAGAGACGTGCAAGAACAAGGGGACACAATTTAAAGGTAGAGGGGTGGGGGGTCGGTTCAGGGGCAATGTGAGGAAGTATTATTTCACAGAAAGGGTAGTGGATGCATTGAACAGCCTCCCTGAGGAGGCTGTGAGGTCTAAAACTGTGGGAGAATTCAAGAATGCATGGGACAGACATAAGGCAATTCTTGTGGGGGGTAGGAAGAAATAGGCTGTTGGTTAACTAGAATCTGCGGCCTATCCTGTAGGTAGGGAAATGGGCAGACTAGATGGGCCAAGCGGTCCTTATCTGCCGTCAAAGTCTATGTTTCTATGTTTGAGTTTGCAAATGAAATACCGGCTCCTGCCGAAGGCTGTTGGCCATCTGGGCCTTGTGCATAGTTAGACTAGTGTGTAGTTTTTGGGAATTCAAATACTTTGTGTGAGTGGCTTCAACTCAAAGTTTTATGTGAAAGCGAAACTGGGTGAAATTGGGTGAAATTTTGCATTATCACAACAAAATCGAAACGGGTATGTTTCACCCTAGGCGAAAAGTTTGCATAATACAGGAATTAAATTACGCAAAATATTTTGCTAGGTGAAATTTTACAATTTTGCACATCTCTACTCTTGATGCATCTCACAACTCCATACTCCCATGCAGTCTGATGCAGCACCCAACACCATAGCCAACGCATGCTGTCACACCAAGCAACATCATACCATCATGTATGCTGACAAGCCTCACAACCGCAAACCTCCATGCACTGCCACACAACCTGGCACCATGCCGAAATGCATACTGAGATATGTCATGAACCCACACCCCCATGCAGTCTCACACCACTCGACACCTTACATGCTATCACATCACCCACCAACATACCACCATGAACTCTGACACACAGACGTGACACACACAGCGACACCTCATACACCCATACACATTGTCACAGCACTCTATACAAGCATGCATGCTAACATATCTCATGACCCCATACTCCCATGCACTTTGTCACACCACTCCACACCGTACATACTACATAGATACATAGACAGTGTCGGCAGATAAGGGCCTATGGCCAACCCAGTCTGCCCATTTGAGCCTGTAAGTTCAGTTTGTTTTCCTAGAAGTCTGTTGCCCCTTACCCCTGACCTCTAGAATTCCTTTATGTCTATCCCATGCATTCTTAAATCCCGTGATTGTTTCAGCCCCCACCACTTCCCCTGGCAGGGTGTTCCACTTGTCCACCACCCGTTCTGTGAAGAAATTCTTTCTCATGTTTCCTCTGAATCGTCCTCCCTCCAACTTCATCCCATGCCCTCTAGTCCTGGAACATCTTTTTCGCTTAAAAATAGTGTTTTCCTGCACCCTGTTCCTCCCTGTAAGATACTTGTATGTCTCTATCATATCCCCTCTCTCCCTCCTCTCCTCCAGGGAGTACATGTTCAGTTCCTTCAACCTGTCTTCATAGGACTTGTGATGCAATCCATGCACCATCTTTGTTGCCCTCCTCTGAATCTTCTCTACCCTGTCTATGTCATTACGTAGAGTATGGTCTCCAGAACTGTACACTGTACTCCAGGTGGGGCCTCACTAGTGTCTTGTATGGCGGAATTATGACCTCCCTTTTCCTGCTGGTGATGCCCCTGCCTATGCATCCCAGCATCCTATTTGCTTTACCTGCTGCCTTGTCACACTGTTTCCCTACCTTGAGGTCATCAGAGATGACAACCCCAAGATCCCTTTCCTGCTTGGTGCATGCTATATCCTCACCCCCCAACTGATATATTGTGCCAGGGTTTTTGTGCCCCATATGCATTATCTTGCACTTCTCTGCATTGAATTTCAACTGCCAAACCCCTGACCATTCTTCAAGTTTCTGCAGGTCGCTTCTCATTCTGTCTACACCCTCTGGTGTGTCTACTCTGTTACAGAGCTTTGTGTCATCAGCGAACAGTGAAATTCTGCCTTCTAGGTCCTAAGCAATGTCACTGATGAAGATGTTGAATAGGACCGGTCCCAGCACTGATCCCTGTGGTACCCCACTGGTCACTCTTCCCTCTGTGGAGTGACAGCCATTTACACCACCCTCTGTGTCCTGCCACCCAGCCAGTTACCTACCCACCACACTACTGTCCTGCCCACACCCATATTCCCCAGTTTGTGTAATAGTCTTCTATGTGGCACAGTGTCAAAGGCCTTGCTGAAGTCCAGATAGGCCATGTCCACTGCCCTCCCTGATCCACCTCCTAGTCACCCAGTCAAAAATTCAGCGAGGTTGGTCTGACATGACCTCCCCTGGTGAAACCATGCTGCCTTGGGTCCTGTAGTCCATTGACAACTAGATGTTCCACCAATCTCTCCTTCAGTAGTGCTTCCATGATCTTCCCCACTACCGAGGTGAGGCTGACTGGTCTGTAGTTCCCTGCTTCCTCTTTGTTCCCACTTTTGTATAGAGGGACTACATCTGCTGTCCTCCAGTCTTTGGGTACCTCCCTGTTTCCAGTGATCGGCTAAACAGGATAGCCAGAGGTTCAGCCACCACCTCTCTTAGTTCTTTAAGGACCCTGGGGTGCACCCCATCTGGCCCCATTGCTTATTCAACTCTTATTACTTCCAGTTCCTTCAGGACCCTTTCGTGTAAAGGACTTGTGTCCATTTCTGCACTATTCCACCCTTGTACTCCTTCAGACCCATTACCCTCCTCTTCCTCAGTAAAGACTGAGCAGAAATACCTGTTCAATATGTCAGCTTTACTGTTGTCATTCTCCACAGCCCCATCCTCCCCTTCAGTCTCACTATCCCTCCTTTGTCTTTCTTTTTTCCTTATGTACCTGTAAAGGTTTTGTCCCCTCTACCCACTGATTTTGCAATGTGTTCTTCTGTCTGAGCTTTGGCTTCCCTTACTGACCTCCCTGCCTCCCTTTGCTTCTCCTGGTACTTCTCCCTATCCCCTTCTGCCTGTGGCTTTTTGTATTGCCTGAATGCAATCTTTTTGGCTTTCACTTTCTTTGCTACCTCTTTGGAAAACCATAATGGTCTCCTCTTCCTTTTCCTCTTGCTAACCTGCTTAATGCATAATTCTGTTGTTCTTGTAATCCCCATTTTAAATACTGCCCACTGTTCCTCAACCCCTGATTCCTGTCCCATTCCCCTTAATGCCTCTTTCAAGTATCTCCCCATTTTCCCAAAGTCTGCCCCCCTAAAATCCAGGATACGTGTTTTTGTGTGGTTTGGTTCTGCTCTTTCTGTGATTTCAAACCACAATGACTGGTGGTCACTGTTTCCCAGGTGCTCCCCCACTGTTACCCCCATCACACTGTCCCTGTTTGTGAGCACAAGGTCCAGTATTGCCTTCTGCCGAGTTGGTTCCATGACCAGTTGCTTGAGGAAGGCACCCTGAAGGGAGTCCAGGATAAATCTGGATACTGTCACACCACCAGACACAATAACACCAGGACAGAATGTAGTATCCAACAGACTCATATTTTATTGTGTGCCACATTTCTAGAAATGTTCTTGGCATGACATTCCTGATCACATGCTTGTTTACACCATAAGCAATGTTTTTACATTTGTTCGAAATTCCTTATTTGTGTAACCCCCCTGTAAATGGGGGTTCCTGAAGGTCTTCCGTGGGTATGCCAAATGCCCACTGCCAGGCTGGTATCCGGTGTCTAAGCATTCTAAAAGTGATTGTGTGAGAGCGCCTTAATGCCTCTGTGCTCTGTCACTTTAAGAGCTGCCAATAACGTGGTGTCTATTTATTCTGGGAAGGACTGAGTGTTTCTATGCTTGAGTCCTGCCCAGGCTGCCAGATAATCTCTCCGTTCTGCCATCGCTATTTGCGCAGAGGGAGCTCTGTCAGAGGATGTACTTATTTGCTGATTGTCTATTAGAACAGTGATGGTATTATAGTTTGTCTAACCTGCCTTCTTTGCAGCATTGACAGTTCTGTTTATCACCATCATCTTGATCCAGGACTGCCAGACTGGGCCAATCAGAACCTTTTGGACCGAAGGGAAATTCCCAACTGCTGCAGTCAGTCAGTCTGAGCGGGGAAGTGAAAGGGTAAACAGCTTGAGATAGTCGAGCAGCAGTTTCCGCGTAGTTTGCGTTGGAGAACTGTGGAAGGGATTGATTTTGGCGTGCCTGCCTGCTGTCCTTGAGAGAGAACTTGTGGTTATTTCAGACTCAATCCGAATAGAGAGAGAACGAGAGAGAGAGAGAGAGTGTTTAAAGCCACTGAACAGTGACCAGGCTTGAAACCTGTAGAAGACCAAAGATTTACTGAACACGATTGGCCTATCAGGATCTCAATTACTGCTGGAATCCTGGGTTAGTGCAGAGACTCTGAAATTGCAACCAGACTGCAATCCACCTGGTACAATGGTATTTCCTTACTATAAATGTGCTATGTGTTGCTAGTGGGTCTCAATTTGGTTCCCCACTGTGTGCAGAATTGTATTCTGCTTGCTGGAGGCTACATCCAGCCCCACCAGACTGAAACTGCATTCATCTCCCCTTGGCCTGGGCCTTGTCACACTGATCCAGCTAGATTACTCACTGCACAGAGAAAGCCATCGACGAGAGACCTGCCTGGGGATCAGCCCCCTGCTAAATGCCTTAAACAGGAACGATGCCTCGGTGATTCGTGTGGGCCCTGCTTCCTCTGGCACTCCAGCTCATCCTCCTGCAGTCTCAATTTCGTCCTGCCTGTGTCCTGCCTTGGGTACCGTGAGTACACATCAGGGTAGTTCACTGCAACAACAGCTAAATCTAAAGTGTTGTCATCTGATTGCCTTGTTGTATTTCCTTCTTGAACTGAGCCCTTCAGCTCTGGATTACAAATACTGTGTGTTGTGCATGTTTCTTTCATCACAGGGCCACAACCAGCTGCAATGCTGGCCTACCCCGGGCAATGTTCCTGGCTAGCCCACCTTACTACCACCTGGGTACCCAGCGTGTGTAACTGTGTAGGGACTCTGAAGTGCATGCATGACTGTTTTATCAATCTAGCCCTTAAGCCAATCAACCTGATTATGCCCCTTCCTGGTTCAAGCCCCCTTAATAAATCAGATTAGTTCTATTTGCATTTAACCTGTCTGTGGTTCCAGTTTGTACCAAAAGCACTGTACTGTTGTGGTTTGCTGTGCCTAACCTTGTTTTACAAGGGGTCTCCAGGGTCGAACTGGTGGAACCAGCCCTGGTGGTAAGTGCAAACTGTGTGGGTAATTGCATGGTGAATGAGGTCCATTGCAAAACTGATTACTGTATATTGTTCAGGCCACTAGAAGGGAAGGGGGGGGGTTACAGTGTCCCGGAGGGCTTTGCCCAGGTTAGCTTGACCACTAACAACCCCGACCTCTGGGTGGAGACACCCATTTCAGTACCCAGGCCCCTGACGCAGCGTGTGCTCCTCCTTTTCCCACGCTTTCCTAGCTACCCTCTACCAAGGCAAGCCCCACCCCGGCTATGCTTAACTCCCAACCACTGCTTTACAACTTCCTCTGACCTCAAAGGCCATCCACACACCCCCACTCCCAATTACAAGGCTCCCTGGGGCTGCACTAGTCTCTGGTTTATAACTGTGCTATTGTATCCTACCTTCCTAATCTGTAATCCACAATTGTCTTTGCTCATTTGTTAAATCGTGGTGTTGTCTTACAATATGTTTTATTTTTTTACAGTAACTGCTTTGTACCTTGTCTTGTCACTGACGTGGAACCTTTGTTAAAGAGCTTGGGCTCAAAAGTATTTTCCGAATCAATAAACTTAAACTTAAAACTTAAAAACTTAACCTGCAACTAGCCAAGCAGGCAGGGGTAGTAGCCCTTGGGGTAGTGCCACCTAGGGGTTACATTCGTATGATTTTACTGCATATGTTTATGCTCCTACTGCTGTCACTTTCTTATTACTGTTTCACTCCCTGTTGTGCCCCTTGAAAGCTTCAGTGCCCCCCCGCCCCCACGGATGCACCTGTGAACCAGTCTTGACTCACTGTGCCTATCATAGAAGCATAGAAACTTGATGACAGAAAAGGACCCTTCTGGCACATCAAGTCTTCCCATCCCTCCCCTTTCATGTACCCCCTCCCCACCTGCCCCTGCCCTCCACCACATTACTCAGCCCACATGCTTGTCCCATGCCCTCTTAAATTCCACCACTGTTTTAGCTCTCACCACTCTGTCTGGCAGTCTGTTCCAAGGCACCACCACCCTCTTTGTGAAGAAGCGCCCCCTCACATTGCCCCTGAATCTATTTCCTTGCAATCTGAGGCTGTG
Source organism: Neoceratodus forsteri (assembly GCA_016271365.2). Taxonomy (NCBI): domain Eukaryota; kingdom Metazoa; phylum Chordata; order Ceratodontiformes; family Ceratodontidae; genus Neoceratodus; species Neoceratodus forsteri. Next base: position 180,314,130 of record CM057459.1, read on the forward strand.
CCCTCTAGTTCTGGCTCCCTCCTTCCTGTTTAGTAGATCCCCTTCTCCTACTTTACTTAGCCACTTTCACATTGAAAGGTTATTTCTCATGTCACCCCTTTCCCTCGTTTCCAGCATATACAGATTTAGCTCCTTATACCTCTGCTTGTGTGTCTTCCCCTGTATACCCTGCACCATTTTTGTCACCCTTCTCTGAACCATCTGCAATGCATCTACATCCTTGTGGAGACGTGGGGCTGGATTCACAAAGCTTTCTGAAGGTGCAAAACCTTCCCTGAGTCCCCAAAACTGCCGTAGCTATGGAAACAAAGGGGAACTTGCACTGAGTGCTATTCACAAAACCCTCCACAGCTGCAGAAAACAACACTAAGGACTGTGGAAAAAAGTGCAGCTGTAGAAGTCCCTGAGGGAAAAAAGGTGTGAGATAAGCAAGGCACAGCCCCTGAAAGGCCATTCACAACCATTTTTTTTTCCCACAGGTTACACACAGTGGAATGAGGTGTAACTCTCAGCAAACTGCAGTAGTGCCCCAGCAACTGGAATCAATTGAGGTGAGGCACTGGTAATAGCATCCCAGATAGTATAACAGTGTCTGGCTGCTGTAACAGCAACAAAAACACACACTGCCATGATATGGCAACTGGCAACAACCACCAGACAGAGTGCAGCCCATGACGGAGCCCCACAGGCAGTAGAGCCTGGCCAGCCTGCAGTGAGTGCTACCCCTGCAGGCAACAGGAACACCCCAGGGAGGGAGGACCAGCAGTGACAGTTGGCCACTGTGGTGCCATGGTACTGCTGGTACCTGTGGTGCTGCAGTAGTACCAGTTGAGGGACTGGTTGCTGGTCTCTTTGTGGGTGCTTTCAGCTTCATTCTATGGCAGCCCTGTTAAAGTCTGCTGTTCCAGCTAATTAAGTTCACTGTTGCTGTGCCTCCTAAGCTATTTCTGCAGCTGCGGGTCCGCAGTTGCGGATTTTTAGCACATGCGCAATTTCCGCAGCTGCTGAAATTCCGCAGCTATGGGGATTTTATGAGATTCCGCACCTGCTCAAAATTTCTACATGAATATTACGCAACTGCGTTTCCGCAGTGCTGCAGTCCTTTTTGCCACAGCTGCGGGATTTGTAGCTTTCTTTGTGAATCCTGCCCCTGGTGTCCAGAACTGAGCCCTGTACTCTAGTTGCAGCCTCACCATAGCTTTGTAGAGGTGCATTATTACCTCCCTCCTTCTGCTAGTAATGCCCCTGCCTATGCATGCCAGCATTCCATTGCCCCTTCGCTCCACCCTGCTACACTGGAACCCTACCTTGAGGTTTCAGGGCTCTGTGATCCCCGGATCCCTTTCCTGTTCTGATTTTTTTGATTTCCTCCCCACCCAGCGTGTGCCCTGCATGAATGTTTTTTACTGCCTAGGTACATCACCGCGCATTTCTTGGCATTAAATTTCAGCTGACACTACCCACTCCTCAAGCATCTAAAGGTCCTTCCTCATGTCCTCCACCCATCCTGGGTGCCCACCCTCCCTCTTAAACCTTCTGCAACATAACTGATGTAGATGTTGAAGAGGAGCGGACCCAAAACTGAGCCCTGTGGCACCCCACTCCTTGTCCTTGCCATCTCGGAGTTCACCCAGTTTAGTAACACTCTCTGAGTTCTCCCTGCTAGTCATGCCTCCACCCAGGATACTATTTTCCTTCCCAACCTCAAGTCAGTGTGGCTCAGTTGGTAGCACATCCGCCTCTGGACCAGAAGGTTGTGGGTTCTCGTCCCACACCGGGATTGAACTTGGAACTTGCACCTAAAAAAAAAACACTGGCATCCAAGTGCAGTATTAGGGGAGTGCTGTACTGCCAGGGTGTGCCGTCCTCCGGATGAGATGTTAAACCAAGGTCCCTTCTACCCATCCTGGTCTTATCCTGGTGGGTGTCCAGGTGGAAGTAAAAGTACCCAGGGCACTCTTCGCAAAGAGAAGGGGACATTTCTGGTATCCTGGCCAACATTCCCCTTCCCATGAACCAGTTCATGCAATTATCCAGGCTGTGTGTGGGTGCTGATGTACAATATGGCTGCCACTACACATTCAGTCACTTCACTACCAGTCTAGCATTGCTTGTAAAGCGCTTTGGGATACAATGTGTATAAAAAGCATTATATAGATGCTGATTCTTCTTCTTTCCATCTTGCTCACCAACCTCCTGTGGGGGATGGTGTCAAAGGCCTTTCTGCAATCCAAATAGGCCATGTCCACTGCCCCCTCCTGGTCCTGGTCGATTACCTGAGTCACCCACTCAAAGAACTCAGTTAGGCTGGTCTTGCATGATTTCCCCATGGTGAAGCCATCCTGTTTACTGTCTTATACACCATACTCCTCCCAGGTAATCCACCACCCTCTCCTTGGTTAATGCCTCCATTATCTTCCCCACCACAGACATGAGACTGACTGGGCAGTAGTTTTCCTTCAGCTCCCTGTTACTTCCCTTGTACAAGAGCACCATGTCCACCTTTCTCCAGTCCTCCAGCACTCTCCCTGTATCCAGGGACAGGTTGAAAAGCCTTGTGACGGGTGCGGCGAGCTTGTGCCTCAATTTCCAGATCACTTTGGGGTGTAACCTGTAAGGCCCCATCGCCTTGTCCACCCTTATTCTATCTAGCTCTGCCCTGACCCTATCCTCTGTGAACGGGCTCTGATTCACTCATTTGTCCTCCCTCCCCTTAGATATTAGCTCCGGGCCCCTGCCTTCCTCTTCCTCTATGAATACTAAAATAAAGTACTTATTTACTGCATCTGCTTTTATGTAGTCCTGCTCCAAGCTTATCCCTCCTCCCCCTCGGTCTAGCAATACTCTGCCCAGCCCTTCTCCTCTCCCTCATGTATCTGAAAAAGGTTTTATCCCCCCTTAGCGTTTTTAGCTATTTTCTCCTCAGTGGCTGCTTTTGCCCTTCTGATCTCCCTCCCTGCCAAACTCCTCTTCTTCCTGTACTCCTCCCTATCTTCCTCTCAGAGTGTCCTCTTAAATTTTCTGAAAGCCCTCCTCCTTTCCTTGACTGACCCTGCCACCTCCCTAGTGAGCCAGAGTGATCTCCTCCCCCTCTCGCTCTTCCTGACGTGTTTTATGCACATTTCCACTGCTTCCTGAACCCCTCCCCTGATAGCTTTCCAAAGTTCCTCAACTGTTTCTATGTTCACCTTGCCTTCCATTTTTTCTCTATCTTACTCATCTTATCAAAGTTTGTGTGTCTGAAGTTCATGACTGACGTACTGGTTTTACTTGTCCCTTCCCTTCCCTGACCCTGAACCATACCGTGCTGTGGTCACTGGTGCCCAAGACTTCTCCTGCCTGCACCTCCTCTACAAGACCACACTCTCCCCGTTAGTCAGGACTACATCTAACAAGTTGCTTCCCATCATTGGCTCCCTGACCAGATGTTGAAGGAATACCCCCTGCAACTTGTCTTATACGTCTCTGCTTCTTGCCAATGCTGCATCTGGGATTTGCCAGTTAACATATGGGAGGTTCAGGTCAACCACCAGTGGCAGTTCTTTCTGGGCCAGCCTCATGATTGCCTGAGTAAGCCATTTATTATCCTCCTCCCCTTGTGCAGGAGGCATGTATACCACCCCCAGCCACAGGGATTCATCCCTCTTCCTAACTAGTGTTACCACAGCAGCTCAGTCTCCCCTTCCTCCTCTTGCCCTTTGGTTACACTAATGATTTCCCTAATGTGTCAGTCAAAACAGAGAATGTTAACACACACACAACATTATGCAACAGCTGTATAATACCACTTAAAACTCTTGTTGTACCTAGAGACATTTATTGGGTAAACTGTTTTTGCTAACAGAAACAGTAGCATAACGCATACAGGCACTTCTTTATATGAATACTGTATATACCTCAAATCAGTGCTGCATCACACTCACATAGTCCTAGTCCTTATTAGACCTGCACTTCAGGATCTGCACAATACCTAAAGGGTTCCTCCATTACTCAAGTGGGGAACGAAACATTGTGGGTTTGGTCTACTGGTAGAACAGCATTTAGTGCAGCACCATTATCTGTTGCTCTGATGACATCATCCTCCAGCAACATCGATGGTAAAATGGAGGACAAACACATTGATAACTTTTGGTGGCTGTATATTTGTATGTATAATCTAGATTTGGACAGTAATAAGACTGCTGGCAACTGGAGGAGGCACACAACAGTTACGCATAAGGAGTTGGGAAAATATTAGTGTGAATCTATGGGAGACTTCCCCTTTAAAAATGTCTCTACTTTAGCATTCTCTAGTCTTCATTCTAATCTCTCTCAATGTTCCAGATGGTCAGGTGTGATTAACAGTTCATTAAGAGCTGCAATTATCTGGCAGTTCAAGAGAGGGATCCCACAAATGACTCAATGTGAGTCATTATCACTCCACGGTTAAGACTTTCAGCTAGTGTTCAGGGTGTGATCAAGGGTAGAGTTCTGTTAAGTCACTAGGTTCCAGTTTTCTGAATGTGTCTATGTCTAACAATTTGTCTAATATTATTAAGACCAGTGCCCCTCATTTCACTAAATTTTTAGTGTTTGTATCCAACATTTTAGTGACAAAATGCAAAGAGGTGTTATGCCTACATAGCCAGTATCTCAAAACCAGGTAAAGACACCATTTCCTGCTCCTCATACAGACCAATTTCGGTGCTTAATAAAGATTATAAGATATTTGCATCCATTTTTAGATACAGATTCAAAAAATTCCTACCCCAACTAATACATCTTGATCAAACAGGCTTTGTTCTCGGCCATCAAACGCAGGGCAACATTAAAAGAACCCTGCATCTGATACATAGAGTGGGGAGGAAGTGAATACCTTTCCTGCTCCTCTTGTTGAACGCGGAGAAGGCGTTCGACAGGGTCGAATGGGCCTTTCTGTGGGCAGTAATGGGGAAAATAGGTATACCCCAACAGGTTAAAAAATCAATAAAGCTAGTGTACTCTGACTCCAGAGCTTACATCAGAATAAATGGCTCCTTCTCCCCCCCATCTTACTGTCCTGTGGTACTCGGCAGGGATGCCCCTTATCGTCTCTCTCATTCGCTATATACTTGGAGCCCTTAGCTCAGGCATTGAGAAAAGAAAAGGGCCTGAAGGGAGTAGAGAAGGATACAGAAACTCATAAACTTGCATTATATGCTGATGATTTATTGATATACATGGCAGATCCTGAGAACTCTCTCCCTTGTCTCTGGGAGTTATTGACCAGATATGGAAATTTAGCTGGGTATAAAATTAATCCCTCTAAGACAGATGTAATGGCCTTAAACTATGCTCCTTCTATGCAGTTGAAAACTAAATTTCCCTTCCGCTGGGACTTGAGGTGCATTAAATATTTAGGTATGCAGATAGGAAGGTCACGTACAGACCTCTTCTCCTTAAACTATGCCTCCTTCCTGGATGCACTGTCTGCTGACTTAGAGAGGTAGAGAATGCTGCCCTTATCTCTGCACCATAGAATTGAAATTATCAGAATGGTAGTGCTGCCTCGCTTTTTATATCTAGCCCAAACTCTCCCCATCCTATTGTCAGAGACTTTTTACAGAACCCTGCAAAGAAAACTAAGTCCATTTATCTGGGCATAGCAGAGACCAAGGATAAGGCCATCCATACTGCAGTTACCCAGGAGACAGGGAGGGCTGTCATTACCGAATTTTAGATTGTACTATGTAGCTGCTCAGATCAGAATACCTCTTTACTGGCTGGATGAAAGCTATGTGGCTAGGTGGAAGTCAATAGAGAGCCGGGAGGAGGAACTCAAAAATATATACCAAGTTTTGTTATCCTTTCCCCCAGATATAAAATCTAGCAGGGTGGATAATCCATACACCCACTCAACTTTAAAATACTGGCAGGGGGTGCTGGTGTTTAGAGGGATTTCTGACTGGAGATCCGCATTATGTTCCTTGCCATATACGAGCTCCTTCATCCCTGCTAAACTAGATGTGGGGTTCCGACACTGGCAGAAGAAGGGCCTCCACTTGGTATATCATTTTATGCCTCAGGGAATGATTCTATCTTTAACAGAATTAAATCTGAAGTATGGTATTTCTTACACGGACAGGTTTAGATATTTTCAGGCAAGGGACTATCTTCGAAAACTCGGAGTGGTAAAATGGGGGGATTCCCCTCTTCCTAATCTCCTGCAGATTTTAATTAAAGTCATAGATAAATACCCAATCCCCTCCCACCCAATCTCTATTGTTTATGGGGCCCTGGGCACGTTAGTAGTTGATTCGACAGCAAAGATCAGATTAACCTAGCAGAAAGACTTAGGGACCGAGATCTCCCCCATGCAATGGGAAAAACATTTACAGGTAATGGGGAAAGGCATTAATTCAGGGCACTGGAAGGAGTTTGCGTGGAAACTGTCTGTAAGATACTTTCGAGCTCCAGCTATAAGCCAGAAGTCTAACACCATTATGGGAGCTTGTTGGAGGCAGTGTGGACACACTCCAGCTACGCTGGGCTATATATTTTGGGCATGTAGGGCCCTGCATACTTTTTTCATTAAATTTCAGGAGACCTTGCAACAAATAATCTCCCCAGATATAATAGTGGACCCCCTCTTTTTTCTCTTTGGAGAATACCCACAGACATGCAAAGATATCCCAACTAGGGAATTTTTGAATTTGGCTACCCTTGCAGCTAAGAAAGCCATAACCAAAAATTGACTCTCCCCACTGCCTCCAACGATGGATCAGTGGTCCCTAATACTGATTCAGCTGTATAAAATGGAGAAAATAACAGCTATTCTTAATAAATCACAACTTAAGTTTGAGAATAGATGGAGAAGATGGGTGATGTATATTACACCCCAACGTTTGGACTTAACTCAGGACCCCACTCACAATGTTACTGAATGAAATCAAGAAATATGTACTATTGCATGCACTCTTTTTCTTTTTATTTATTCTTTTTAAATGTTCTTATGGAACTCTAATGTTTAATTTTTGTATTCTCTGTAAAATAATAAAGATTTAAAGTTTAAAAAAAAAATGCAAAGAGGTATACAGGATTGGCCCTGCAGGTGGTGGGTTTTATCCCAGCCTCACCATAACTTCCTTCCAAATCTCTTAACTCTGTTCTTTCCCTGGACACCACTGTAACCAGACTCTGAAATGACCATCCATATATCCATAGCTGCCATTACTGGCAAGTGTAGGGGGTCCTCAGCTCTTCCAAATGGACCATGCCAGCTATCACCATCCATACAGTTCCACCCTTATCCCACTCGGCGTGTCCTTTCAGCATGAAAACAAAGCTTTGGATCATGTATGGTACAAAAATAAACCTTGATGAAATATGTAATTTGAAATCTTGAAATAGACATTCCTGGGGTGCATAGATCATCCTATACAGAAACAGAAATAGTATAGTATTATGCATGTGTACTGTTTCCCCCTGGGCTGATGAAAGGACAATGTTAAAGAAAAATCTGTTATTGTTGGGGTAGAGCATATTAAAATCAATGCTTTTACAAATAAAAATGTCAGTTTTTTATTTCCCAAGCCCCTTAGGTTTGTGTAGCCCCCACCACAAATAAATCTTAGATGTGCTCCTGGCTCACTTGAGACTGTACAAAAACTTTCAAAAGTGCAGGTCTCCAGTTGATTATAGGGTGGAGGGCGAAAGTGTCTTTCTATGATTGACTCTGTTCATTACCCTGTGGGTGGTGGTGATAGTGTGGTGAGGCGCATGATGATGTCAGCTATTGTGTGCACAGAGCTTAGGGTTACCACCTTTTAAAAAGCCCAGAGTGGGACATTTCTTACTGAACCATGATTTTTCTCAGGACAGTACATAACCTCGACAAATGCAACAGACTTGTTTTCACTATACAATCAGAATTAAGGCTAAGTATTGTAATTTCCTAGTTGCTTCTATTGCTTCTTGTCATTTGATGGTATTTTAGTTAAAGTATTGTAGTTTTCTGCAACATTCAGTGGAAAGTTAGAAAATATTTTTTCTACTATAAAATCAGGACATGCAGTATTTTTCGTGTTTTTTTGCAGGACACAGCTGCCCAAATCAGGACTGTCCTGCGAAAATCAGGACGGGTGGTAACCGAACAGAGCTAAGAGCTGCTTGAACATTTGCTGTTGTGATATCCTCTCTCTTTCTGGTGTGGCCCTTGGGGGCAGAAAGAGGAAGAGAGAGGGCTATGGTACAAAACAATGGGGGGAGGGCTCACTGTAATGGCATTGTAGTCTTTTTTTCTGCTGGGGAGCTGGAAGCAATGTGGGAGCAGGATAAATGTGCAATAATCAGAGTATTTCTTGGCTTTGCTTGCATTGTTTCCTGTATAAGTGATCAAAATTTACCATTATAATTAAGGGCTAGTGCAACCATCTGCGGGCTAGTGCAATTTTTTTTATTATACTTTATATTTATTCTTTTATGTGTATAAACATACAGTAATACCTTCATTAAATATTACAGATGTGGACTTCCGGTGACGTCATGCGGCGGTAAGCAGCTTGGAGCGCGGGGCTCCCCTTGGAAATCAATAAAAGAACTCCCTAAACTACAGATTTCTCAAAGAAATGCATCTGCCAGGACGTAACATAGGGAGAAAATGCCTAAAAGGAAGGGAACGGACAAAAAAGAGTCGCCGACCCACATGGATCCCGATAGATTACGACCAGAGGATTCTGACAGTGGGGACCTAGGGCCCGCCGGCCTCCCGAGGTAGCACAGCCGCAGGCTGACCAGGTCCCTAATTCTATTCTACAAAGACAGATGGCCCAGATGCTTACAGAGATCAGAGATTTTCAAAAGAAATCGATCCACAGTTGCTGGCCTGAGGACTGATCTGAATAAATTAGATAGAAAGCAAGAGAGTTTGAGAACAACTTTCTAAAACAGACCGGAGGGTTGATGAGGCCGAGAGGACTATAACCCAAATATATTCCCAGGTCGCGGCCTTGCAACATCGAGCAGAAGACGCGGAGTGTAGGAGCCGCAGGAATAACATACGCCTGTCGGGGCTCCCGGAAGGCACAGAATCAACAGAATTCATTCCCTTTATTCAAAATTTACTGCGAAAGTCTCTCACCCGGCCTGAAGACATCACTCTGGAAATGGAGCGCGTACATCGCACACTGGGCCCAAAACCACCTGTAGGTGCAAGACCACGATCCATTCTCATAAAATTCCTTCGGCACCAGGAGAAGGAAACAGTGCTGCACACGGCATGGAAGCAAGGCAAAGTCCTTTTTGGTATCAGTAGGCTCTTTTTTGAGAATGATTTTGCACCAGAAGTGATGTCGTGCCGGAAGACGTTTTTTCCAGTAATGAAAGCCCTTAAAGGGGCAGGGATTCGATTTCGCTCTCTATACCCGGCGAAACTACTAATCTACTTTAAAGAAGGCTCAATGGTATTTGAAAATGCAACTGAGGCGAAGAAGGAGCTGCAATCCAGGAAAATCGAAGTTCCAGGACTGGATATAAATAGTAGAACACCACTCGTGGCAAAACTAGCTCAAAAAGTGTGGTCAGTGGAGCAGAGAGAGGCGAGGAAGAAGCAGGGAGTCGAAGCCTTGCAGACAGTCGTGAATGCACTCAGAGCAAACACACAGGAACTTTCAATCCCTGGTCAAGGATCCAATGGAGAGTTAACCTGAGGACTGAATCAATGCCTTAATGGATATGTTTCCCTCGGATGTTGGGACTGTTGCCTATCTCCCTAATACTGTGGATTGCCTCCCCCCCCCCTTTTTTTTTTTCTCTCTCTTTTTCTCTCTTTCTGGACGTTCCCTCTTCCTCTGTCTTGTCCCTCCCCTCCCTCTCCTTCCTATTTCCTCTCATTTCCTCCCTTGCTCTCCAGGCGCATAGGGATTGGGTGCATAGTGAGGCTGGGAGGTGAGGGTTTGGGGAGAGGATTGAGGAGTCATGGCAAACCAGCATTTTCAGGCTTTCCGGTCTCGCGACGTGAGAGGGAGCTGCTCGCATAGTCCTGGATGTGCCCATAGCTCTGACGCTTGGGCAGAAGAGCGCGACCGCTGGCGAGGGGGTGGAGAAACAGCTCTGTTTATCCATGACTGGAGCTGAACTTGGTTTCAACCTTCCTGGCCCATTTTAGCTTGAGCAAGACAGGATTACCACTACCGTAGATGGGGTAGTTTTAGCAAACAGGAAGGCGTGGCTTAGAGACCCGACTTGGGGAGGAATTAGATGTATCAGCTCTGAATGATTTGAGGTTTAGGGACTGGGACCCCAGGGATCGGAGGATGGGGAAAACTGCGGGGAAGGAACTGGCTCTAGAACACAGGGGCGGCGGTCATCCTGGGCTTGACTAGCACACATACCGGGTTTCACTGGTTGCAGCTGGGAAGTTTCATCAGGAGGTCTTGAGAGAGCCTGGGGTGGCTTCCCACCTGCCCTGGACTCCATGGATAAAGGGGTGATGGTCAGATAGATGGGGGTCAGGAGGGATAAATAGCAAAAATACAAGATAATAAAATGGACCTAGCTGGATAGTACGCTAATCATTCTGGTGAGAAGGGAGTTGAGCACCAGCCTCCCGGATTGATACATGGGTGTTGCCGGGGCTACAGGGGATTGAGGGTAGGGAGGGGTGGATGTGAGATCTGCAATTTCAGCCCTAGTGGTGCGTAGTGAGGCTGTCAGGGTCCGCTCTGCTACCCTGGGGGTTTCGGAACCCTCCTTGCAGTCTCTATAAGGGATGCAGCCTAGGAGGTAGCGAGGCACTCCCCCTCACCTGGATTAACGACGAAGCCAGAGCAAACAACTTAAGAACCCTAATTACTGGGTGGTTGGTCTGATTGGGGAATGTGGGGACACTTGGAACTCATTTTAGCCACGCTTATCATGCAGGTGTCCACTGAAAGACTGGCCCCCCCACATCAAGGAAGATTACTAGCCCTGATCAGTGATGTTATTGTCCCCCAAGACGATTTTATACACTAACCTCCTGAGGTACACGCGACCCCGGGTGCCCCTGGATGCTTGAGAGGGGATGTAATAGCTATGACTCTCGAGGGGATCCATGTGTGAACCAAAGATGCTCCGATGGCGGGAGGCGGTGGCTACCGTACTGTGCTCAAGTGGTGCGGGGGCTCCGCCCTCCTCCATTCGGAGGAGTTTCCTTTCACATAAATCTTTGGGGAGCCTATGGCTCGAACCCTGTGATAGACGTCAGTCACCAAACCCAATTGCCCTTTTCACTTTGGGTACTAGCTACCCTGGTCCTCAGACAATAGAGGACCTCATTGGTGGGATTCTTGGATCCTGCCGACGATCTAAGTGTAATCTAGATCAGTGGAAGTATCATAAGTTTGGACATTGTTATGGAGCCATGTTGGCTGTTAGGTTGAATTTAATGTATTGGTGTATACCTCTATGAATGGTTTTGGAATTTTGTACATATGTTTTCTAATAGGTCATCAAACTCATTCTGGTCACTAGCCTTATGTAAAGCCTTGGTCCCATGACACCCAATGGGGGTGGGGTGCGGGGGACCCGGTGTCCTCGCCCTTCGCCATGTTGAACACTTCAAAGTTAAAACTGCTCTCCTTAAATGTAAATGGGTTGGCTTCTCCAATCAAAAGGTCTAGAACTTTTGGCATACCTTAAAAGAACTAAATCGGACATAATTTTCCTGCAGGAAACACATATGAATCCGCTTGAGCATTCCAAGCTAGCCAAATTGAGTAGAAGCCAGGTGTTGAGTGCCTCATACAAAGGAGGTAGGAGTAGAGGTGTTGCTATTATCATTCCTTCCCACACTCCATTTCAACCAGAACGAACATGGTCAGACCCTGAGGCGCATGGTATTATCATACGGAGGCTAAGCGGTAAGAAGTCACGTTGGCAAATGTGTATTTCCACGGGTGCCGACAACCAACTGAAACCTCTGCTGGATAGAGTGAGTGAAGTTCACCAAGGGTATTTTACTAATGGCCGGAGATTTAAATATGTTAGCAGATCCAGATGTGGACTCCACAAAAGTGAGACCACAGGGGTTGACTGGGACCCAGAGATTCTTTAGGAGATTCGTCTCGGAGGTGGGGTGGTGTGACATTTGGAGGCGGTTGTACCCATACAAGGAATTACTCGTACTATTCTTCGGTACATCATACATATTCGCGGATAGATTACGCCTTTACACAGGTGGAAAACTTGCAGCTGGTGTGTGACGCACAGATTGGGGATATACTTATCTCAGATCATGCGCCGGTTAGTACAATCTGGGATTTAGGTGACCAACCTAGGAGTACCCAATGGAGGTTGAATCCATTCTACCTCCGCTCAAAAGAATTTAGGGAGTTTGTCACGGACAGGATCACTGAGATCATGGCGATAACCCTGCCGTGGATGTAAGCCCCGCAGTCCACTGGGACACAATAAAAACAGTACTAAGGGGACATATAATTAAATATTCAGCGCAGAAGAAACGACAACGTGAAGAACATAGGGCAGTACTTGAAGAAACTCTTCATTTTTTACAGCTAGCCCATAAACAGGGAGATAACTCCCTCCTATCTCAGATACAATACACCAAGCAAGAGTTAGACAAGCTTGCTATACAACAAACCAAAATAGCCCTTGCTTTTTGAAGCAAAGGTACTATGAGGTTGGTCCCGAGCAACACGTCTGCTGCATACCAGGTACATAGAAGAAGGAAGGCAGCAACGGTAAGTAGCATCAGACACACAGTGGGAGGACAGCCCCTCTCTAAAACACACGAAGTAGCAGAAGCGTTTCGGACGTACTATAAAAACTTATACACCCCAGAGTCAGCTTCATTCCCAGAAAACATCACCGCATACATTGAGGCACTTACTCTGCCCACCCTAGAAGAACAGAGTAGAGAGGCCATTATACGGCCCATAACTGCTACTGAAATAGCACAAACAATAGCCAACTCTAAGTCCCAGAAAGCCCCAGGCCCTGATGGATATGGTGCGGAATTTTATAAGATCGCTAAGGCTTCGGTCCTCCCCACGCTTGAGCGAGTATTTAACTCAATCTTGCAGGGTGACCTACCTCCAGACTCTTGGTCTCTCATAACCATATCGGTAATCCCCAAACAGGGGAAGAATCCTCAGGAATGTGCGTTGTATAGACCGATATCGGTACTAAATCAGGATTACAAAATATTTATGAGCATTCTGGCCAACCGAATGGATCAAGTGCTCCCTGCACTGATCCATAGGGACCAGACAGGCTTCGTGAGAGCTCGTACCACTACTGACAATATTAGGCGCACTCTGCACCTGGTTACCCAGATGAGTGGCACAGATGCCCCGGTGGTATTAGTCAGTCTCGACGCAGAGAAAGCCTTCGACAGAGTCGCATGGCCCTTTCTATACTCCATTTTACAGCGATTTGGTTTTCCCCTTGATCTTGTTCAGGCCTTACAAAATATTTATTCCGCGCCCCGGGCCTGTGTAAGAGTCAACGGGCACCACTCTGAATACTTTCCACTCCAAAGGGGCACACGCCAAGGTTGTCCACTGTCTCCGCTGTTATTTGCAATGACCATAGAACCACTGGCACAGAAAATCAGGAGCACCCTAACATCAAAGGAATTCCACTGGGAACAGAACATCAATTGCTCTATATACGGATGATATCCTTCTATATTTACAAGACCCAGAGCAATCTATCTTAGCAGTAAGACAAGTTTTAGGCGAATATGGGAGACTGTCAGGCTATAAGCTAAACCTAACTAAAACTGAATTGCTTACATTTAACTATATTCCTTCACAAACAACGATGGCGCCCTCCGGGCAGATGGAATCTTATGAAACTAAAGTACTTGGGTGTGTGTGTTCCCGAGGGAAGCACACTATGCAAACCAACTATTCCCCCTTTATGACACAGCTGAGGCAGGACCTACAGGCTTAGTCGGGTTCTGCCAGTGAGTATACTGAAACGGACAGAACTTATTAGGATGATAACTCTCCTAGAGCATTATACCTTTTCAAAATATCCCCTTGCTGTACCCCAAAACTTCTTTAAAAAAATAAACTGTTTACTGCGGAACTTTGTCTGGGCTGGGAGGGCCTCAGGTGAACCTAAATGTGTTGACACTTGCAAGAACTGAGGTGGTCTTGCGCTTCCAGATTTAAAGCGTTACCAACAAGCAGTAACTATGATGCACATAATGGCAAGATAGAACAGAAGTGCCCATCACACTGGATTGACATAGAAAGAATATTGATAAATGACGCTACCTACTTCCGGACAATATATAGCCCAAACCCAATAGGAAGGTCTTCCCAACCGCCAGTCCCTGGTTGATAGCGCAATTCAAAATTGGAATGTAATTAAAAATCTTATAGACTGTCGCCCTACCTGTCACTCTTGTGCCCGATTCAGGCTCTTCCGGATTTCTCCCCTAACAACTTAGATGCTAGGTTTGGTGACTGGGATGGCCTTGGGCTGCGATACATACCCCAAATAATGACACAAGGAGTGATCTGGTCGTTTGCAGAAATTCAGGCAAAGTTCCACTTGCCACATAAAGACTTTTCTGTTTCTACAAATTAGGCATTACATGAAGAGCTTACCCCTAAGTGTGCGAGATCAAGAAAACAACTCAGCACTAATTAGGTACCAGATCACTCTGAATGACACCGGGAAGTGGGAACATTTAATATCTATATACTACCGGGCTCTAAACTTACAGGGGGAAATGGCTACTGAAAATGTCCGCAGGCAATGGAGGGAGGAAACTGGTTGCCAATTAACTATAGTGGACTGGCAGATGGCATGTAATAATTCTTCTAAAGTTACAAGCTCATATCAATGGCGGGAATTCGCCTGGAAAGTTTTGATAAGATATTTTAGATCACCCAAAGTAACTAAGCACTATTCCCGAGACAAATCCGCTGAATGCTGGAGGTTGCGGTGAACAGGAGACAATCTGACCCACATCTTCTGGAGCGTGTCCGGTGCTCTCTAACTTTTTAAACAATTGGAAGAGCAGTTGCAGCAATTAATTGACCCACATTTTCAGTTAACACGAGATTTATTATTTCTTCTGTTCCCCAAGCCCTATAGAGGCCGAACACTAGATATCTACTTGCAATACTTATTACAGCAGCCAAAAAGTGTTAACCAAGCAATGGTTGACAGTACACCCCCCAACCATACGTGATTGGTGGGACATTACCAGGCAAATCCATAATATGGAGAAAATTACACATAATATAAATGAACGAGGGGAGCGGTTTGCTGGGAGGTGGGTACGATGGCAGCTGTATTATATGCTGATAGACCCCGCCTTCGTGCCCTAACTCTAGTACACTAATGGGGACACCTGGAGCTTTCACATAGTGAAGTGATCTCCCTTTCGGGCGAGGCCCTCTCTGGCGTGCCCCGCCCCCCCCAACCAATGCCAGGCAGTGTCTGGAACTCAGGTTATGACTAGAAAGGCCAAGCAGGACCAGAATGGGGAGTTTTGATGACCTGAGGAATAATTGGAGAATATATGTCCGCTAATCAATAATTCAAGTAAAACTCTGTTTCGGAAATTAAGTGGTTTGGTAGTGCACAGGAGAGCAGTAGAATATATGGTAGATGTTTTAAATATTGGTCTGGGGATGTATTTGAATCTTACAGTTAATGGTGTAAAAAGGCCAGATATGGATGTACTGTTTAATGTAATTACTGTAGACCTATCTGTATATAAGTTAAAATATGCCTAATAAAAAGAATATTAAAAAAAAAAAACATTACAAATGTATAATAAGAGTGCCACTCCTCTTAATATAGGCAAAGGGTTAGTTAAATGAAATGATACCTGTACTTTCTATGAGGGGATATCTATTTAATTATAAACTTAGTACACAGCATTCCACTTGCTGTAACGGAGTCCATGAGCAGCATGAATTTTACAAGTGAAAGTTAAAGACTTATTGATCAGAGTCCTTCCCTGGTTTAGGGAGTTAGCCATCATGCTATACCATAGCATTAATACACAACTGTGTACTGAAACAGAAAGAACCCCTCAGAACTCTACACTTCCCTTACAGAAAATCTCCCCATATATCTACCAGACATTTTAGGCACATTTACTTAATAAAACAAAACTGATGGACAATATTCTATAATTATTACTGGTGGAAGGCTATAAATTTATGAGGATAGAGAATATTAATGGGTGATGAGACATAACAAGATAAGCCACCACTATTTCATTTTAGAGTCCAGACCAGCTGAAAACTAACATTTGAGACTAGAGTGAAAGTAAATAGTGTACTTTAACTACGATATTTTAAATAAACATTATCTCCATCCCCCTCTTATAACCTGTTACCAACAGTGTCCGAAAATCTTCAGGAATCATCTTCTTCTGAAGAAAGAACATCTTCTTCTTCTCCCCTCCTATGGGAGGGAACATTCCTCTGGCACCATTTTTTTTATACTTTATTTTTATTATTATTTGACATGTATTTGCATACAATTACATCCATATCAGAGAAAACCATACAAGTTATATTTCCCAAAGAGAGGCAAGCTCATTCATCAAAGGATTTCTGTATCCCAAATATTTTGATACCTCATTAGGAGGAATCCTAGGTACTGTTAAAGACATATTCATTATAAAGCTGTTAAAAGCAGCCCATGAGCAGTATGAATAATACAATTAACTAAAAGACTATATTTAATAACCAAACGCCATACCCTATGAGGGTTCATGGTATCATACTATATATCTAAAGAAAATGTATTTCTTCCTAAAAAAGGAAACTATTAGGCAGCAAAACTTCTACTCTCTAATCATTCTATGATAGTCCCTAAGATAAAGAGACCGAGGAGCATTGTTAAACTAGGAATTATTTTAGACAATCTTAACACCCTCTAAAGGCTATAGAACTTCAGCTCTCATTAAAGTCAACTTTTCCCCTTGTAGAACTGTTGAAATTATAACAGGGGGAAGTGTCACTAAAAGTTTTTCAACATGGGACCTGTAAATTCCAAAGTCACTTCTGC
Organism: Neoceratodus forsteri; assembly: GCA_016271365.2. Lineage (NCBI taxonomy): Eukaryota > Metazoa > Chordata > Ceratodontiformes > Ceratodontidae > Neoceratodus > Neoceratodus forsteri. The sequence goes on from CM057459.1 coordinate 180,331,137, forward strand.
AAATCAAATCGTGCAAGTAAGGAATTAGTGGCACATTACTTTAATAAGTTCAGCCTTCTTCTGTTTCAGCCTGAACCCCTTCTTTGGCATCTGAATCTTGTGAATGACTTCTGTGTCTAACAGCAAATTGAGAGGCCCATTTAGTAGCCTCATTAGGGTCGGAGAAAACCCAGACTTTCCCACCATGTACTATTCTGAGGCGAGCTGGAAAAACTACCGCATGGGTAATGGAGGCCTCTCGAAGTAGTTTCCTGACGTTATAAAATTTCTTTTGGCGCATTCTAGTTGAATAGCTAATGTTCGGACCTCTGGTGACCACACCATCAGTAACCAAAAGGAGTGTGTGAGGGGTTTACAGATCCTCCCTTGCTAGCCTTGCCTGTAGAGCAGAAAGCACCTAACTAAAAGAAGCTACATTTTCTTATTAATTTAAAACTTATATCTCAGCAGGATTCAGTGTCTGTTAAGATTAAGCAGACAGATAACTTTATTAGAAGTAGAAGGGGTCTTATTTAGGGTTAAAAAAAGAAAGAAAAGAAAGAAAGTCAGTGTGTGTTCTGTGCAGGGAAGGGTACTGTATCAGCTGACTTTGCTAAACCAGTAGGAGGAAAGAGAGCTTACCTGGCGGTGTGGTTTAGACACTATAAAAGCAGGTGAGTCAAATTACAACTTCCTGTTGCTAGCCTTTTTCTTAATAATTGCCCTCCATCCCACCCTACACCCACCACCCATCCAAAGCCAGTTCTACTTTTATAGCCACTGGATTTGACTGTCAACTAGGAACTTCCTGTTTGGCAGTAGGAAGGAAAGGATCATAGAGAAACATTGGTTTTGTTAACCCTAAAGGAAAAAGTAGCTCACTCTCCCCCAGCTGCTGGTGGTCTGATATTGAGCAAGGAAGAAGGAGGCTACTGAAGAAGATAGGAAGTTGCTGTCCCAGAACAGAAAGGGTGAGAGTTGTAAGGAGAGGAGAGAATACGCATCCAGGAAACAGTAGAGAGGACACAAAATAAGACATGATAGGAGTGGTGCAGTGCAATGGCTGTGGGGCGGCAGTGTTCGGAGACATTCTGGAGGCTCTTGATGCTGCCTATTTGCAGGCACCTCTCTGGTCTGAGAGAGGAGGTTGCCTGTCTCCAGGCTGACCTGGCTAGGATTCGTGAAACCTCCTCCACACCCAGGGACCACCAGGGCCAATGTCACTACCTCAGGGTGCCAAGAAGAGGAGAGGCTGGACCAGGGTGGGCTCAAGAAGGAGAGGGTGGAGGAACAGGTTGCATCCCTCCAGCTGTACCTCTCCATAATTCATTCGCTCTTCTGGTGGACAGTGGTTCCTCTATGGAGGCACCTGCAGTGGAGACCAAGGAGGATGCTGGGAACCTTCACAAGGTGACCCACAGGAGAGGTGGCATGGGACCCCACAGGGGAAGGAAACAACTCCTGGTGGGGGACTCAATCATTAGGGGGGTAGAAATGGGGGAGGAAGGGGAGAGGGAGGTAAGGTGCCTTCCTGGTGCCACGGCTTGGAGGGACAGGAAGCGAATCCTCAGGATCGTGGGAGGAGATGCACGAGGGAGGGAGCTGGATGTCATTGTCCACCCAGGGACAAATGACCTGGCTAGGAATGGGATAAGAGCAGTACAAGAGTAGTTTGTAGAGTTGGGAAGGGGCCTTAGACAAGTAGCGCATACGGTAACCTTCTCGGAGGTGCTGTCTGTCTATGGCAATAGAGATGCTAGGGCACTTCTCACCAGAGAATTCAATGAGTGGTTGAAAAACTGGTGTGGAGTTCAGGGTTTTGGCTTCATTGGGAACTGGGGAGCCACCTGGAGGATGCAGACCTATACTGGTGCGATGGTCTGCATCTGTCAGGGAACCAGGATCCTAGGTGAGAGGTTTAAATGCTTTATTGGCAAGCATTTAAACTAGCCAAGGGGAGCACTGAAAAGTAGGAGGAAATCGAGCCTCCCCACAAAACACTCATCGATTAGGAGGTAAACACCAAGGTACAGAAGTTATTAGGGAGCAGAACAGATTTAAATGTAAAAAGGCAAAGGCAGTAAGGACAGAAATGGGGCTAAAAGGGTGGAAGGCTATCAAAAAGTGGAGGGTGATGAGTACCAATGCCCATAGTCCTGTAACAAACTCCCTGAACTAGTGGCCTTGATGGAAGAGGTTGTCTGGATATTGTGGCAGTCACAGAAACATGGTACACAGAGAACCATGACTGGGATGTCAACATACCGGATACACAATCTACAGGAGGGACAGGAGGGTAAAGAAGAGGAGGTAGCTCTCTATGTAAGGAGGGATCAAAGCAACAGAACTAAAGAGTAAACAGGGAACAGATGAGGCACTTTGGGTCACCCTGGAGACAGGAAATGGCACCACAATCCGCATGGGGTTGTATACAGACCCCCATCTCAGGGAGGAATGGACAAGGAAATGATAGAAGGTTTTCTTAGAATGGCAGAAAAAGGGAGATATTGTTGATGGGGACCTGAATATGCCAGATGTTAACTGGAGCACCTTTGCTGCAGGCACATCCAAAACAGGGTCATTCTTGATGCCCTACAGGGCGATGCCTCAGACAGCTAGTATTGGAACCCACTCGGGAGGAGCAATCTTAGACCTGGTACTCTCAAATGGGGATGGAGAAAAGAATCTCAGATTTAGAAGTGGGTAGCCATCTGAGGAACAGCGACCACCAAACAGTGTGGTTCATGATAAACACAGCCATACAATCAAGCCATACAAAAGCAAGAGTACTGGACTTTAGGAGGGCTGACTTTGGGAAAATGAGAGAGTACCTCAGAAAAGCACTAGCAAACAGGCAAGAAGGAGGGGTGGAGGAACAATGGGGAGTGATCAAAACAGCCATCACAGTGACAACAAGCCTTTGTGTAAAGTAAATCAATAAAACACAACGAAGGAAAAAAACGCTGTGGTTCTCAAAAGAGGTGACAGGGAAGGTTAAGGAGAAAAGGACAGCATTCAGGAAATATAAGGAAACACAGAAGGAGCAGGACAGAGAACTATATCAGTTAAAGCAGAAAGAAGCTGGGAAGGCAGTTAGAATAACAAAGGCCCAAACCAAGGAAAGGATAGCCAATTCTGTTAAGAAGGGGGATAAGACCTTTTATAGGTACATTAGGGAGCAAAGAAAGACCAAAGGAGGGATACTGAAGCTTAATAAAGGGAAGGGAATGTGGGTAGAGGGTGACAGTGAAAAAGCAGGGATACTGAACGAATATTTCTGCTCAGGAAGAGGAGGGGGAGTTACCTAAACCAAACAAGAGAAACACTCTAAAGATGGGGGTCGATACCAGTCCATTTACAGAAGAAAGGGTTCTGAAAGAACTAATAAAATTGAAGGTGGACAAAGCAATGGGGCCTGATGGGATTCACCCAAGAATTCTAAAAGAACTAAGGGTACAACTAGTGACACAGCTGACTACTCTCTTTAACAAATAATGGGAGGATGGGGTGGTACCCGAGGACTGGAATAGGGTAGATGTGATTCCTCTTCACAAAAGTGGGAGCAGGACAGAGGCAGGAAACTACAGACCAGTTAGTTTGACCTCAGTGGTAGGGAAAATGATGGAATCACTTCTGAAGGAAAGAATTGTTGAGTACCTAGAGGCCAGTGGAGCACAGGACCCAAGGCAGCATGGATTCCACGATGGGAAGGTCGTGTCAGGCAGAATCTAATAGATTTCTTTGACTGGGTGACCAAAGTAGTAGACCAGGGAGGGCTGTGGACATGGCCTACCTAGATTTTAGCAAGGCATTTGATACAGTCCCACACAAAGATTAATACAAGATAGCCAGCCTTGGAGTGGGTCCCAAGGTGGTAGCCTGGATAAAATTGGCTAGACAACAGGATGCAAAGGGTAGTAGTAAATGGAGTACACAGTGAAGAAAGGAGGGTTACTAGCGGGGTATCCCAGGGTTCAGTACTGGGACTGGTCCTTTTTAATGTCTTTATAAGTGACATTGCAGAGGAACTGGAAAGAAAAGTATATTTCTTTGCAGATGACACAAAGATCTGCAACAGGGTTGATACACAAGATGGAGTGGAAAGGATGAGAAGGGACTTGGCAAGGTTGGAGAAATGGTCAAATGTATGGCAGCTCAGATTCAATGCAAAGAAGTGCAAGGTAATGCACATGGGAAACAAAAACCCAGGGGAAGCGTACACAATGGGGAGTAAGATACTGACAACAGTAAAAATAGAAAGGGACCTGGGGATAATTATATCAGATGACCTAAAGTTGGGCAAGCAATGTGAGAAGGCAGTAAGGAAGGCTGGGGGATACTGGGATGCATAGGAAGAGGCATCAATAGTAGAAAACAGGAAGTTGTTATCCTTCTGTACAGACAGTTGGCGAGACCCATCTGAGTACTGTGTTCAGTTCTGGAGACCCCATCTCTGCAAAGACATAGGCGGAGGCTGTCAGAGGAGAGCAACAAAATGGTGCAGGGTCTGTACCAGAAGACATATGAAGAAAGACTAAAGGAGCTTAATATGTATACCCTTGAGGAAAGAAGGGAGAGAGGGATATGATAGAAACTTTCAAGTACCTCAAGGGAATTAACAAAGTCCAAGAGGTAGCATCTTCCAGAAAAAGAGATGTGCAAGAACAAAGGGGCACAATTTGAAGATTGAGGAGGATGGCTCAGAGGTAATGTGAGGAAGTATTTTTCACTGAGAGGGTTGTGGATGCATGGAGCAGCCTCCTGAGGAGGTCGTGGAGTCAAGAACAGTGGGGACTTCAAGAATGCATGGGACAGGCATAAGGCAGTCCTAGTGGGGGGTAGGAGGAAGTAAGCTGTTGGTTAACTAGGATCTGCAGCTTATCTGTTAGGTAGGAAAATGGGCAGACTAGGTGGGCCAAGCGGTCCTTATCTGCCATCAAATTCTATGTTTCTATATCATCATGGCGTAATATGATAAGCTTTCTGCAGCCCCAGTTGGAAATTTTGACCCTCCGGTGTAATTTTATCTTGTAGCCAGTCCTGTAAGAACATGAGAGGGTGATCTCCCTCTGACCCTTTGTGCAACCCTAAAATCCGAACGTAAGATGATCTGGCTTGGTTTTCTAGGGTCTCCAGCCATGCTCGTAAGTGTGTGTTTTCTTTAATCACCATTGCAGTTGCAGTAGAGGACGACTCAGTTCCCCTCCTTAAATCCGACATTTCCATCTGTAATCCCTCCACAGTTTTCTCAACCAAGGACACTTAGAGCCTATCGCATCCATTTTGGTACTTAAATCAGAAACCAATTTAATCAGTCATTGTAACTTCAGGCCTATGGATGCCATATTTTCTTTGGGCTCAGAAATCGTGGTGGCCTGCATTTCTAATGTCAGTCGCATAGTCTGCACAGTTCCTGAAGATTTCCCTCCAGTACCATCACCTTTATCTCGCTTCGGGTTTACCATCTTGGATTTTCAATACTCCTCTTTCCAATGGAATAAAAATATTCTTTCACTTCTGTCTCTAAATTGAGTATTTTAACAATATTTATGTGATGCCAGTTGCTGCCGATAAGCTCGGGCTCCACAGCAACCCCCCTCTGGCACCATTTTAAAGCCTCAGACGGTTCTCAGAAGAGGAAAATGTTACTACGGTGTGCAATTCGCAATCGCACTGGAAAGATTAAGCCATGCGGTATTCCTCCTTCCCGTAGCATCGCCCTTACCCCGTCAAACCACTTCCTCCATTGTCTGGTCACATAGGATAAATCTGGGAAACAAACGAATCTGGTTGCCATCAAAAAGAAGAGCTTTCCTTCTCCTTGCCAGGGCTAACAACTTATCTCATGAACCCATTCCATTAAAGACTATTACCACAGTACCTGGGGCCTCTGGATTGTCTTGTCTACCCCTAAAGACCACTCGATATGCTTTTTGAATTCTCTGGGTTTTCGGGGTAGCGTCTTCTCCTAATTGCTGTACTATCTAGTCTTGTAGAAATGGGACCAAGTGGTCTCCTTCAGCACGTTCTGTGAGCACTAGAACTCTGATATTAGAAGCCTTGACTGGTTTTCAAGCATTTCCAGTCTGGAGCAGAGATGGCCATTCTCTTTCACGACTAAGGCTACGGCTCCCATTGCTGCATCAGCCGTTTTGTTAGCTGCAGTCGATACCACGGTGACTGCTTCAAGTGTAGTTTCCACTACAGTGACTCTTGAAGTAAGAGAGTCAAACTTGTTGAAAAGTCCGGCAACTGAAGAAATTAAGCAATTTATCTTCTCACCGAGGGTTTGTAGAGTCTCGCCCCCAGATTCCACCTTGTGGTCTTGTTCCTGGCCAAGTGCTACTCGTGAGGATGTCCGGCCCGAAGGGACTTTTGATTTTGCTCTGTCTCCCAAGTGCTTTTCCTTCTGTGGGTTGCCCATTTTTGTTCTCTCAAGATTCAGTGACCTGTTGATATAACTTTTATCTGGATTTGTGAGGAAAGTCTTCCTAAAAAGTTATATTTTAAATTAGTTTTATAGAGCTCTAGTGTTCTACGTCCTCAATGCTTGGGCTCCACAGCACCCCCCCAGTACAAATTTTAATCAACTTGCCATGCTGGTTAGTGCAAAAAAAGGTTAAGGTTGACCCCTGCCCTTCTCCCTCTCGCCCAACAATGTAGTGCTATCCTGGGGGGGGCTTGTGGCACCCCAAACTTTCTTCTTTGTGGAGCAGATCCCCCCAAACTAGTTTAAATTGTAGGTATCCGCTATTAATTCTTCTAATTTGCTTTTTAGTACTGCCATCCTCTCCGTATTCAGGTGCAGTCTGTCTGGTGCAAACAAGCTCTTGTCCCCCCCACATAGAGCCCCAGTCCCCTACTAACCCTTACCTCATTTTCTCACCCCACGCCACCAGACACTCATTGAACTCACTTATCCTCATCTGCCTATCAGTGCTTGCCCTTGGTAATGGCAGTACCTCTGAAAAAAGTCACTAATTTGAACCCCTACAGTAAGAGCTCTGAATCTTGCCTGTACCTCCATCAGGTGATTTCTCACCATGTCATTCATTCCCAGGTAGAACAGCAAGTGCGTTTTCTCATCCTGTTGCTTCCCCCTTGAGGGGATATAGTGAATGACCTTAGCTGCCATCATGCCAGCAGACAATCCACCCATAGTGTGTCTTTGTCCCCCCTGCCCCCCACCCAATTAATTTTATTACAGGTTCCCCAACCAGTAGAATCCTGCTCTCATCTCCTGGTTATATCTCCCTTCCATCCACCCCAACCCCTGTATCCTATTTACTATCCTATTTTCAATACCCCTTTGCCCATGTCACCTCCCAAAGTACTGTCTTCACTCTGCGCCCCCTCAGCTTTGTGACCCCCCACAGGAGCTTTCTGCCAGGCTTCCTGCCTCCACCTCTCGATCAGTGAACTTTTCTCCTCAGTGTCTTTCTGCCACTGCTGTGCCCTGACTGATTTTTCCTGGGGGCCCTTACTCTTCCCTGCTCCATCTAGCTTTGGCACCTCTGGACCCAAGCACACTGCCCCACCTCCTTTTGGGCTTGCCTGTTGTTCTTACCTGATTGGGCATCCTCTTTTCCAATTTTTCTGAGCCTTCATTTGTGCCTGTCTCTCCTATTTCCCCTGTGTGCTCTTTCAACTCTGTTTTCCTGCTCCTCCCTCATATTTTGTGCCCCTAGTGGGGCAAATCTATTTTTTTGTTCTTGGCCCACTGCCTCTATCTATCTGGTGGATGGTCCTCCCATTGCCCTCTTTTTTTATACTTATCTTTTATTTAGGGCAGAGAAAATGTTTCTTTTTTTACACGAACATTGGATTATATATCACAGCACTCAATCCTGTTCATTTTATACATCCATAATCTTCTCCATTTGATGCATTATTGGATATAGGTTCTTACATTGTTTGTTTCAGGCATACACCATATTTTCTCTTATCAATTACACTATACCCAATGATAATGACAAAAAGCTACTACATCTCTCTTTCAACTTATATTAAGGTTTGGTCACTTCTAAAAATCCATATGTCTATTGTGCATATATCTTCTAAATTTTAACTGTCTTCTTCTCCCATTCAATGGTTCCCATGTCCCATTGCTGTCTACTCCCTTGTCCTCTGTGCAGCCTTTGGACTCTTGTACTTATCACCTGCCCCCCCAAGTTACTCTTGTTCCCTTTTCTGCCACTATCTGGGATTCCTGTATCCCCTCTGGAGCCTTCCCCTACATCCCCTCCTTACTTTCATGTTCCTCTATTTTTCTCCTTACCCATCCCATCTTTTCCTTCCTGTGCCTGTGTTTGCTCCTTGTCCCCCTGCAGCCCACCTTTTAACTGCACCTAGCCCTCTCCCAGCTGCAATAGCTCCTTCTGCAAGACCCCTCCTATCCTCTCTGCTACTCCTCTCCCTTTCCCATCTTAATGTCCACCTCAGCAAATCCCACCTCCTACCTTAGCTGTGCAACTTGCCTGCATACCATGCATCTCCCCATTTTCCATACTACTGTATATGCAGTACCATGGATGACCGACAACCAGTACAGCCTATCAGCCTCCTAAAGATGACCCCAGCCCTAGCAGCCTGGGGGACCCTGCTCTGGATCCACCCTCACCCTGCTCCATTGGCCCCTCTAAAGTGGTTGCCCCTCCCCCTCCTCATTTTCCCCTCTGGCCTATGGTAAGCTTTTGCGTTTAGGCCCAAGGGTAATGTGTGCCCATTTCTAGAAATGTTCTTGGCATGAAATTCCTGATCACATGCTTATTTACACCATAACCAATGTTTCGTACATCTTTGAAATTCCTTACTTGTATGATTTTACAGTACAAGTTTACATTACTACTTCTATCGCTTTATTACTGTTTCACTCCCTGTTGTACCCCTTGAAGGATTCCCTGACACACCCCACCTACCCAGCCACCCACGGATGCACCTGTAAACCAGTCCAGGCTTACTGTGCCTATATTGGTGACCACATTTTTAATAAATAAAATTAATGTACAGTTTGCATTTAAACCCCTTCAAACCATTTTTGTAGTGGAGGTGCTTTTTGGTACTAAATCTTAAAACTTTCCAGGTTCTAGGGACTTCTGTTTTTAGGCCCAGTTCTGTTGGTCCCAGAGTTCTGGGCAGAAAAATCCTAGGAAAAACAGGCTTGTACTTTAAAATCAGTAAAAGCCCTGGGGCAGGATTCACAAAAAAGCACAAACTGCGGCACAAAAGTTTGTGCTGAGCCTTTCAATTGTGCATGGTCCAAAGCTACAATCAGGCAACAGTCAAGCACAAATGGGGAAAAAAATGATTTATGTATACTGTACCACAGCAATCAAATGCAGGTTATATGCAAATAGCCACGAAGGCACTTACTGTAACTGCCTGGACATGACATCCTCAGTTGTTATGTTTGCTTGCACACATGTGCAAGAAACATAGTGCCATCATCTGAGTTTTCGGAGGTGTGGCAGCCCTCTTCCAATTCAGTCAGTGTGTTTGCAGGCACGGCTGCAGTTCTCCAATGGCTGTGGGAGTAGTCTATGACAGCAGTCAAAAATTCAGTGAGTACAGTTGAAGGGAGCTATGCTTCAGTGAGCAGCGAAAGATATCGTCTGCTCATGCGCGCCCCCCTACACATACACACACACACACACACACACACACATACTGTGTGCTACTTCCCACACACTGTATAGCCAACGGGTGCCCAACCTCGTCAGCTGTGCTCGCTCCCAAAAGAGTTCCACATGCCACGCTGGGTGACTACCCCAGCATGGCTACCGATATCTATAGCTAACAGGGTGCCCAATCCCCATCGGCTCCACTGTCCCCCCAAGTACAGGGTGCTGCAGCTGGGAGGCCCACCCAAGCGTGGCAACAGATCTTATCATAAAGCGAAGTGCCCAATCCCCATCGGCTCGCCCCCAAACAGCTGTCCTTGTCCCACGCTGAGCCCACCCCAGTGTGGCAGCGTTCACGTGTTGTCCTTTTAAAAAAAAAAAAAAAACCTGAAACACAAAATGGTCTCTTGCTGTCTCTGCTCCCACCTGCACCCACCCACTGCGCGCCCTGCCTCCCCTCATCCCCCTCACCCCATACTTACCTCCGGACTCTGGCGTGACGATTTTTGGTGGACCAGGAACACGTCTGCACTCTTCAAAGCCGACCATGAACTGAGGAAATGCTGGTAAGTTGTATAATGGGATAGATAGGGTTTTTCAACTTTGAGGCATATCTCAGGCATTTTTGGAATTTTTGCACCAAATTTACAATATGGGTTTTTGGGACCCCTTCTCATGAATGATCTCACTGTCATGACGTTAATCGGGCCCGAAGGGTGATTTCGCAGTCACTGCGCGAAATCACCTTACGGGACCGAGTAATGGAACGACACTGCCACTGTTTATAAGGTGGGCTCTCAAAAAGCCTATGTTGAAAATTTGGTGGAAAAATTCGTAAAAATTACTGTTGTTGAGTGTGCGTTGTAGCAGTTCCCTCACATACTTTGCTATTAGTTGTAGTGTCAATATTTTCACTCCAGATTTCAACATTGCCATTTACCACACCTCCATGAGCAGTACAGCTGTCATTTTCACATCTTACCCAAAGCGTTTCCATACATATAGCGCACAATGGCGCTGATCGATGTCTTGAAATGTATGGACACATTAAGAAAATCACAGTGACACTGTTAATGAGCAGAGGTCTTAAAATGGCTATGTTGAAAATTTGGTGAAAAAATTCCTAAAAATGTTTTTTTTTTTTTTTTTATTGGATACAATCAGAATTACAATCCTTTGAGTCACAGATTCTTTTGCAAAGGCTCCACGTCGCTTACAGAGGGTGGAGGGTAAACAAATACAGAGAGGAAGAAAAAGATAGCATTCCGGAAGTATAAAGAAACACAGAAGGAGCAGGACAGAGACCTGCACCAGTTAAGGCAGAAGGAAGCAGGGAGGGAAGTCAGAATAGCAAAGGCCCAAACTGAGGAAAAGATAGCCAACTCAGTTAAGAAGGGGGATAAAACCTTTTATAGGTACATCAGTGAGCATAGAAAGACAAAGGGAGGGATAGTGAGGCTGAATAGAACGAACGGTGGGTGGGCAGAGGGGGACAGTGAAAAAGCAGGGACACTGAACGAATATTTCTGCTCAGTATTCACAAAAGAGGAGGGGGAAGTGCCTAATCCAATTAACAGAAGCACTCTTGATAGGAGGTCGATTCAGTCCTTTCACAGAAGAAAGGGTTCTGCAAGAACTCCTAAAACTGAAGGTGGACAAAGCAATGGGTCCTGATGGAATTCACCCAGAATTCTAAAAATTAAAGGGAGAACTAGTGAAACCACTGGCTACTCTTTTAATAAATCATGGGAGGATGATGCGGTACCGAGGACTGGGGAAGGCGGATGTGATTCCTTCACAAAGTGGGACCAAGACAGAGGCAGGAAACTACAGACCTGTCAGTCTGACCTCTGTGGTAGGAAAGTGATGGAGTCACTTCTGAAGGAAAGAATAGTTGAGTACCTAGAGGCCAGTGGGGCTGGGACCCAAGGCAGCATGGGTTCCAGGCGGAAGGTCATGTCAGCAGATCTAATAGATTTCTTTGACTGGGTGACCAAAGTAGTAGACCAGTGAGGGGCTGTGGACGTGGCCTACCTAGACTTTAGCAAGGCATTTGACACAGTCCCACACAAAAGATTAATAGTCAAATTAACCAGCCTGGGAGTGGGTCCCAGGGTGGTAGCCTGGGTAAAACATTGGCTGCACAACAGGACACAGAAGGTAATTGTAAATGGAGTCCACTCTGAAGAAAGAGGGGTTACTAGTGGGGTACCGCAGGGTTCAGTATTGGGTCCAGTCCTTTTTAATGTCTTCATCAGTGACATTGCAGAGGGACTGGAAGGAAAAGTATGCCTTTATGCAGATGACACAAAGATCTGCAACAGGGTTGATACACAAGGAGGCATGGAAAGGATGAAAAGGGACTTGCAAGGTTGAAGGAATGGTCAGAAGTATGGCAGCTAAGTTCAATGCAAAGAAGTGCAAAATAATGCACCTGGAAACAAGAACCCAGGAAGAAAATGCAATGGGTGGGAGGTAGTAACAACAACAAAAAGGAAGGGACCTGGGGTAATCGTATCAGATGACCTTAAGGTTAGAAGCAATGTGAGAAGGCAGTAGGGAGGCGGGGTATACTGGGATGTATAGGAGAAGCATCAGCAGCAGAAAACAGGAAGTTGTTATCCCTCTGTACAGACAGTTGGTGAGACCCCATCTGGAGTGCTGTGTCCAGTTCTGAGACCCCATCTCTGCAAGGACATAGACAGGATAGAGGCAGTCAAAGGAGGGCAACTAAAATGGTGCAGGGTCTGCAAGAGAAGCCATATGAGGAGAGACTAAAGGAGCTTAATATGTATACCCTTGAGGAAAGAAGGGAGAGGGCGTGATAGAAACTTTTAAGTACCTCAGTGGAATCAACAAAGTCCAAGAGGTAGCATCTTTCAGAAAAGAGATGTACAAGAACAAGGGACACAATTTAAAGACAGAAGGAGGGCAGTTCAGGGGCAATGTGAGGAAGTATTATTTCACAGAGAGGGTAGTGGATGCATGGAACAGCCTTCGTGAGGAGGTTGTGGGGTCTAAAACTGTGGGAGAATTCAAGATTGCATGGGACAGTCATAAGGCAATTCTTGTTGGGGGGTAGGAAGAAATAGGCTGTTGGTTAACTAGGCTCTGCGGCCTATCCTGTAGGTAGGGAAATGGGCAGACTAGATGGGCCAAGCGGTCCTTATCTGCCGTCATAGTCTATGTTTCTATGAAAACGCACAATAAATAGGTAGAAATTCGAAAAACAGTACTGCAAGTGCAGTCCAGACATAATCTTAGTTAACTGGTGGTAGTAGTACTCAGCAATACAAGATAACCCTTGTCAGAGAGATAAATGATGCTGACTCTTGGGATCTATCAAGACCCTGTGTCATGTTTACTGGGGGTATGAAAATACCAGAGGAGGGCAGGAAGTTAGCCACAGTCGCATTTTTCTGACTCCAGGAGTTGTACTCTGAGGGCTGCTTTGAATTGGGAGAGGCTAAGGGTCTGAGAGATAGGCGGGGGTAGAGTGTTTAGCCAAAGAGGGGCATGGTAGCGGAATGATCTTTGCCCAAGGGATGTTCTACAATGGGGGACCAGGAATAAGGAGGATGCTGCGATTCTAGTGTTACTCCTGGGGGGGCTATGCTGACTATTGAGAGAAGGCCGATGGGTGCCAGCTGGAGATGGATCTTTTTCGCTAGAACGCAGGAGTGGTACTTAAGTCTTCCTTAGAAGTTTAGCCAACCAGCCAGAGCATATAACTCACAGGTATATGTTAATCTGTCACACCCGGTGACTAGGCAGCAAGCTTTATTCAAAGAGTCATTTATCATTATCCCGTAGTCTATTAGGGAGAGGATGGAGGAGGCGACTGCAAGTTGCATGGCCTGTGTGGGTAAACAGTGTTTAAGTCTGTAGAGGATACCCACTCTAGTGTTAACAGTGGAGGAGATAAGTTGTATGTGATGATGGTAGGAGAGGGAGGCGTCTAATGTAATTCCCAGGTATTTAAAACATGTAACATGTTCAAGTGGGGTGCCTTGTTCGTTTTTGATTAGGAGAGCTGACTGGCTGTGTGGACTTTGTCAGTGTGCAAAGATCATGGACTTTGTTTTATGATAGTTGATGATCAGGCGGTGTTCAGTGAACCAGGTTTATAGCTCCCTGAAGAAACCCTGAAGAGCTCGTTGGAGGGCGCTCGGCTGTGGGTGTTTCCAAAACACTACCGCATCATCAGTGTAGAGTAGCAGGTTACCGCTACATGACTTGGGGAGAGAGTTTAAAAAGAGGGTGAATAGTAGTGGGCCAAGAATAGACCCCTGTAGGACACCTGAGGAAACTATTTTACAGGAGGAGATGGTGGTATTTATCCTTACTGCTGTGACCGGCCTGTTAAGTAGTCCTTGAACCAGGCAGTAGCCTCTGGGACCACATTTGGTTGAGGAAGAACATAAAGCAATGACTGTTTTATGAGCGTGCGTTGCGCAGTTCCTACGCACGCTCGTAAGTTTGTGAATTTTCAATGTTTTCACTCCAGATTTTCAACATTGCATTTTATTACACTTCCTTATGAGCAGTGCAGCTGTCATTTGTCACATCTTGCCCAAAACGTGTTTCCGCCCATGTAGCGCACAATGGCACAGTTGGTGTGCGAAATCAATGTATGGGACACATTAAGAAAATCACAGTGACACTGTTCATGAGCAGAGGTCTTAAAATGGGTATGTGGAAAATTTGGCAAAAAAATTCCTAAAAATGATTGTTTTACGAGTGTGCGTTGCACAGTTCCTACGCACGCTCGTAAGTTTGCCAATTGTCAATATTTTCACTCCAGATTTTCAACATTGCCATTTTATTACACTTCCTTATGAACAGTACAGCTGCCATTTTTCACGTGTTGCCCAAAATGTGTTTTCGCACATGTAGCGCACAATGGTGCAGTCGGGTGCAAAAGCAGTGTTTGGGACAGATTAAGAAATCACAGTTGCACTGTTCATGAGCAGAGGTCTTAAAATGGCTATGTTGAAAATTTGGTGACAAAAGTCCGTAAAATGACTGTGTTACGAGTGAGCATTGCGCAGTTTCCACTCACCCTCGTAAGTTCATGACTTTGTAATATTTTCAGTCCAGATTTTCACCAGTGGCATTTTTCCACACTTCCTTATGAACAGTACAGCTATCATTTTTCACAACATGCCTGAGATATGTTTTCACACTTTCAGCGCAGAGATGCGTGGTCGCTGTGGGAAATCATTGTTCTGGACAGATAAAGAAAATCATAGTGACACTGTTGATGATCGGAGATCCCAAAATGCCTGTGTTGACAATCTGCCGCAAAAAAATCCCCAAACTAATTACATTACGGGTGTGCGTTGCACAATTTCTATGCACACTCGTGACTTCAGTTTTTTTAATATTTTTACTGCAGATTTGCAACACTGCCATTTTTTACACCTCCCCATGAACAGTACAGCTGTCATTTTTCACATCCTGTTCGGACTGTGTTTTTGCACCTGTGGTGCTAAATGCCGTAGTCGCTGTGCATATGCAGCTTTCGGCTAACAACTGATATTGCCACTGTTCATGAGGTGGGGGTCACAAAAAAAAAAAATGTTGAAAATTTGGAGTGAAAATACCAACGAATGCCTAAGGTGTTAGGGTTTCCAACCATAACGCCCCACCCTGTAGAGAATGACAGGCATCAGGGGTGTGACTTAGGATTCTTGCCTGTAATGCTCATACCATTCCACACCCTGCAGCCAGAGACAGGCATCGAGGTATGCCTTGGACTCTTTGGCCCCAAAGTTCACTCTATTCTCCTATACCACACCCATCTCACCATATTTCCTGATGGAATGGGGTGTGCATGAGGGCCAAAGACCCCAAGGCACACTGTGACACTTGTCAGTATCTGCAGGGTAGGGTGTGGTGAAATGGCATGGCCGTTATGCCTGACAACCCAAAGGCACACCCCAATGCCTGTCACTCTCTGCAGGGTGGTGGTGGGGTTGGCTTCAGTTCAATACTTCACTGCCATTCCTATTATGCAGCTCTGTAACTTCCACACTACCAATGCCAATGCCAGCAAGCAAACATTCGACATTGACAAATGCTTGTTTTATCAGCCTTTCAAAACAGTGCCCCTAAAGAAAACCATTATAATGAAGGAAAAATACAGCTTGATATCCTCAATAAAGCATTCATGTTTATATGAAAAGAAGCATGATTGGTAGTCTAGTCTTCACTCCTTCCTTCACCTCTCATTTACTCACACTACAGTTAGCATCAAGGAATGCAAACAGGAAACGGGGGGGGGGGGTAGCAAATACAACAGCTTTGCTAAATGATAGAAAAAAAAATAGATAACATAAAATACATAAAACTCAGTCCCCTCTCCTTACCATTCAGAACCAAAAACAAAATCGGATCAATTTCTTGCTAGAAGATGCTGATCATTAGCAAAACAAAAGTGACAAACCATGCCTAGACACGGAATTTCAAGCCCCTTCATAAAGAATGAATAACCAAAACAGCAAATAAATAAATAAATAATGGGGAAATTAAATATGATATATCAATCATGACAAGAGCCTTGCTTTGAAGTTCTAATACGGTCACACACAAAAACACCACATTAGTTTTAGTGAACTTGCTTTCAAAAAGTTCCTCATTGCCAAGTAAATCCTTTGGTCCACTTACCAACAGCACAGTAAAAAGTGTATGTTACCACACAGGTGCTGGGCTGATCTAAAGTTGTTTTTTTGTATCAAAATTCAACTGTGATAATTGGGCTTCGCACTTGTTCTTCTTTCTGTGCCTGCTCATAAGAACCAGCTCTGCCCTTTGGAGAGAAATTGAGGAGGGACTTATGCTGTTTCAAAAATGGGTGAGGGTGGCACTGCACTGCTCTACCTCTTACCCTCAGGAGTGGACGACCCAGAACCCTTGGATTCTACACCATCTGAAAACTTGGAATGTAATCCATAGGCAATTAGCTCTCACCCCATATTTACCCTTTTTAAGCCCAAAAGCTCTCCTGGAGAACTTTCCTCCCGCAGTACTTAACCATAAATTTGATTTCTGGGACCATCTCCAACTCTCCTACCTTATACAGTTTCTAAATAGAGGAAAGTTTAAATCCTTCCAGGAGATGAGTCACTCTCATGGCCTACAGCACACAGACTTTTATCGTTATATACAACTGAGACATTTCTACTACTCTCTCCCTTCCGAAACACTCAACCTGGAGACCTACCCTCCCTGGTCATCTGCCTTCAGCAAAGCATTATCTCCAGTGGGGTCCCTCATGTCATTTTCTTCCTGTATAGGGCTCTTATAGACAACCAGAAATTAAACACAGAAGGGGTTGGCGCAAAGTGGGGCTTGGAATTCGGGTTTGATATTTCCCCACAACAGTGGGACGGGGGCTGCCAAGCAATATCCAAACTCACTTACTCATACAGTTGGAGATTGTTCTCCTGGCAAGTACTGATTAGATACTTCCGATCCCCGGAAATAACTGCCCACTTCTCAGTAACCCATTGAGGGCCACGTTGGTGCCAGTGCGGTGAGTCTGCAGCACATCACACGCATATATTTTGGCAATGCCCAAAGATTCAACCCTTTTTGGGCTCCCTGCAATCTGAACTGTGTGAGTTATTTGGCATTCCAATTACTCTTGCTGCTGAGTTACTGTATTTATCCTGCACATTTTCCTCCGAGGAGTCAGAGATACCCACACACGCTACTTGCTGGGGATATCCCTGCTGGCTGCTAAGAAGGCCCTGACTCGTTGTTGGCTCTTGCCTAAGGTCCCCACAATACTAAAATGAAGGGAGATAATGATCTGCATCTGTAAGTCAGAAAAAATTTCTTATCATCTAAACAACACATCTGACTTATTTACTTTAAAGTGGACCAAATGGATTCTGTGTATTATGAGAAAGGATGGGACTTTTGTTCCATGACCCCCAAATAAAGGGATTATCTATGCTGTACAATATACCAGTCAGCACATGGAGCTGGGTACTGTTTCTGGATCCAGGTGTTCATGGGTTCAGATGAACCAGAGAGTGGGGAGATGCGTATGGAAATTACCTGTCTTAAACTATTATGTGTGTTGAGGGGAACCAGTTCTGGGTCTATACCATTCATATATCGATGCTAAGCGACTTAATGTAATTGGTGAATCACTAAATGGACTGCCTAGATGAATGGCATCACTGTAACTTTATTTATTTAGTTTTTGTTAACTGGGTAAGTGCGCTAGTCAGCAAGTGACTGTTTTCAGGCACGACCCGGGAGGTACAATTACAATACA
The DNA here is from genome assembly GCA_016271365.2 of Neoceratodus forsteri. Classification (NCBI taxonomy): domain Eukaryota; kingdom Metazoa; phylum Chordata; order Ceratodontiformes; family Ceratodontidae; genus Neoceratodus; species Neoceratodus forsteri. Next base: position 180,349,026 of record CM057459.1, read on the forward strand.
CAAAGAGTACAGCCAGATTATTAAGACAACGAGTACAAAAAATGCAGAGAGAAATACATATGGCAATGTAACATACATTAGTAAACAAAAATATACTTTAGCACTTGATCATGGAACATACTCAAAATGTGAATAGTAGAAGGCAGAAAATAAGAGAGGATAGGCATCAGTAGAAAAGACACAAGGAAGGAAAACTGGCAAAAGGGCGGGAGGAGATTAAGTGGAAAGGAGGTGCCGCCAGATCACGGCAACAGCGGGTGAGGTACCAACCCGCGGTCATTTGTGAGCCGGAAGACGGCAGGCGAAGAGAGGTGGTGGGGGAGGCGGCAGTAGATGGCAACAGTGGTAGGAGGTAGGAAAATACAGCGGTCTGGTGGAACCGATGAGCGGCAGGGCGAGTGAGGATGCCGGTGAGAGGGGGATAGGGCGGAGGAGTTTACGGCAATAGCGGCAAAAGTGTCAAAGTCAAGCCGAGCCAGTGGAACCAAGAGCGGCAGGGCAGGAAGGGGTCGGTAGACGGTGGGAGTAAGGGTAGTAGGTGGAGAGAGGTGACTAAGGACAGCCAGGAGGTGGGGACTAAGGAGGCATGGATGAGGTAGGAACAGGTAAAGGTGAGTTTGGTGGGGAGTGGCAAAAAGGGGGGAAGAGGATATAACAGAAGAAGGGGAAGAGCAGCAGTGGGGTTAAGTGAGGAGAGGCTGTGAAGTGAAGATAAGAATGTCATGGAGTAGAATAGCGACTTACAATTGTCAACAGCTAACATTAGGCTTATAAAGAAACAGGTTAAGGCAACATTAATTACAAGGCACAAAATAAAACATTAATTACAAGGCACAGTATAGAACACCCATTTGGACAGGCAAAAGTGCTAGCAATGAGGAAACAGTACAAATGCAGCGGATCAGGTAGGGTCAAAGCAAACACATTTGTCCATAGTAGTGAGGAAAGTCCTGAGTTTGCTCTTAAAAGTCACATGAGTGGAGACATCTCTTAGATCCTGAGGTAGTAGGTTCCATAGGTGGGGGCAGCATGATGGAAGGGCCCATGCCCTTTTTAGTCCGACAAAGGGGATGGATAGTAAGGTCTGATCAGCCGATCTAAGATTCCTTGTGGGAATGGCGGCCTGAGGAGATCAGACAGGATAGCAAGCTTGGGCGTCCTTAGGATGGAATCAACTAAATTGTACAAGTAGTACTGCCTGGTAGAGGAAGGAGAGCCAGACCAAGGTCCTGATATAAGAGACAATGATGCTGCAGCCGAGGTGCTTTGGTTGCATACCTGCACACATTATTGAAGGTAGTATCCCATAGTTGCAGTGAAGATTTGGTGGCCAAGGACAGGATGGGACACCCATATGTAAGGGTTGGCAATAGAATGCCTCTGGCTAGCGCCAATTTAGCAGCAGGGGTGAGCAGGTATTTGGTTCTATAGGCAGCCCCTAATTTGCAGTTAATTGACTTGCAGGTTTCCTGTATATGTGCTTTCAGGTCCAAGGTTTGATCCAGGTGGATGCCAAGGTAACGAAAGAAGTGACAGTTTCTATAGGGTCCCCATCGATATCAGAGACAGAGATGGTCAGAGGACAGGATCTAAGCTTGTGATTGGAGCCAAACATCATAACTTTTGTTTTATTTGTATTTAAAACCAGGCGTTGAGAGTTCAACGGTGTTGTACAGCACGAAAATCTGCAGTGAGGGCAGCGTTTAGATCCAGGACCTTATCAGAGTGATAATAAATTACCAGGTCATCCGCATAAAGTGAGTGACCTGTGGTGACCAGCTCAGGAAGTTTATTGACGAATAATGAGAATAGAAGAGGGCCAAGTATAGACCCTGAGGGACCCCAATGTTGATAACAGCACTGTCTGACATGGATGAATTAAACTTAACAGCTTGTGTTCTGTTGGAGAGGTAGCTTTTGAACCAGGTAGTGACTGGGGGAGAGAAGCCCAAGGTACTGAAGGCGGATAGTAGCAGAGAATGGTCAACCAGATCGAAAGCTCGAACTTGATGTATAAAAATGAATTTGTGACTGTTAATACCCTGTATCCCCCACTTTTTATGTGAAAAATGAATAAAAAATACAATAACAAAAAACAATTCAACAGTGAGAGAGGCTGGGCTGCTTCTGGTGCTGAGCAGATTGGAAATTGTAATTTTGTATCAGAACTCAAGTGAGAAACTGGCAGAGTTTTAGGTCCCACAAGCTAGAAAGAACTGCAGTGTTCAGCACAGAGAAAGCTGAGGTATGAAATGATACATCAATTGGAAAGCAAAATGGTGTGTTTTGTTTTCTGTCAAATTAAAATAAACAGTACACGAGGAATGTTTATTCCTATACCTCACAGTGCACATAAAAGGTAAAGTAAAATGTCTCTCCTTATTAGAGAGAAAGCATGTCTCTTACCTCAGACTGGATTTCTCTGTTCTAAGCTGAGAATCATTCCAAGCATCACAAAGGTACTGTTTCAGGTGCTCTGAGTGAGCATTCTGCAGATCAAAAAAAAAAAAAAAAAATGTTTTTGCTCATTTTTAAATTGTCAGTGCTTTACCATACATTAAGCTGCAGAGTTAAAATTTTAACAGCAGATAGGGGAAGGGGTCTAGTTACTAATAAACCATTATTTATTTATCAAGATTAATGGAATTTAAAATAATCAGTTAAAAAGTAAACAGTGTACACTTGGGCTGCGTAGAGCGACCTGCCATTTAAGAAACATACCATGGGCCACTTAAAGCGGTCCACGTCACTGGGAAGATTAAGGGCTGACCCACCTGAAGCATGTCTCCAGAACTGCAAAAAGCCAAAAATAGTGCCAGCCCAGCACTGAAGATTGAGGCCTTACCTCATGCTACACTGGTGACCCGGGATTGGGAATGATCTCGGGTTGTCAGTGTGCCGGCGGAGGATGAGGGGAGGTGGAGCAGGATCAGACCTAGCGGCTCTCCTCTCCAGGAATAGGAGGTCACCTACTGTAGTCCCACCATCACTGGGTGGAGGTACAGTGGCAGTGCAGGTAGGTTTGGGTGACTGGTTGGGTGGAGCGTTCTGCAGTGCTTGACGTGTGCGTGCCTCCACATGTGTGTGCTTGTGCCAGGGATGCGCACAGGTGAGCAGGTGTAAAATAAGAAAAAAGGGATAAATAAAATATTGGAAAAATTAAAAAAAAAAGCTAACAATGATGGATGGAGGAGACGTCAGCCCAGCTCCATCTTAACACAGAACTATTTTACATTAGGTGGCTGCCTTCTGTTCATCTGATTGAAGAGTTAGAGAGGATACTAATATTGGAACAAATGCTTTATGACTAATAAGGTTGACAGCTAATTACCATACATTAAAGTTAATTTACATGTTTCAAAAACATTTTTAAATCCTATTTTTTCGCTTACAGCTAGTTAGTGGGTAGAGATTACCAGGGCCACCACCACTGCCTCAGAGGTTGCCAAGAAAGAGGAGAAGTTGGACCACAGTGGGCTCAGAGAGGATGAGGGTGGTGGAACAAAGGCGCATCCCTCCAGTTATGCCTCTCCACAATTCATATGCCATTCTGGCGGCGTGTGGTTCCTCTATGGAGGTACCCACAGTGGAGACCAAGGAGGATGCTGGAAACCTCCACAAAGGAGACCTACAGGAGGGTGGCATGGGACCCAACAAGGGAAGGAATCAACTCCTTTGGGACTCCATTGTTAGGAGGGTAGAACTGGGGGAGGGAGGGGAGAGGGAGGTAAGATGCCTGCCTGGCACCATGTCTTGGAGGAACAGGGAGTGAATCCTCAGGAGCGTGGAAGCAGCTGCACAGGCACGGGAGCTGGATGTCATTGTCCACCTAGGGACAAATTACCTGGCTGGGAAAGGGATCAAAGCAGTGCAGTAGGAGTTTGTGGAATTGGGGAGGGGCCTTAGACAAGTAGCACATACAGTAACCTTCTTGGAGGTGCTGCCTGTCTATGGTATGGGTGAGGCTAGGGTGCTCCGTACCATGGGATTCAATTAGTGGTTAAAAAACTGGTGCAGAGCTCAGGGTTTTGGCTTCACTGGGGGTCCACCTGGAGGGATGCAGGCCTATACTGGCATGATTTTCTGCATCTGTCTAGGAAGAGAACCATGATCCTAGGTGATAGGTTTAAATGCTTCATTGGCAAACATTTAAACTAGCCAAGGGGGGAAGGCACTGAAAAGGAGAAGGGAAATCCTAGCTCCCTTCATAAAAAAATTAGGGTAGTTAGTGAGGTAAATACCAAGATAGAGAACTCAATAGGGAGAAGGGCAGGGGTAAATGGAGAAAAAGACAAAGGCAGTAAGTACAGGGATGGGGCAAAAAGGGGTAAGGCCATCAAATAATCAAGGGTAATGAGTACCAATGCCCGTAGTCTAGGTAACAAGCTCCCTGAACTGGTGGCCTTGCTGGAAGAGGGATGCCTGGATATTGTGGCAGTCACAGAAACATGGTACACACAGAACCATGACTGGGATGTCAACATACCAGGGTACAGGCAGGCCAGGTGGCGCTGAGGGTTAAGGCGCTGGGCGGCACATCTCTTGCCACATCGGTGACCCAGGTTCGAGAATGATCCTGGGCCATTGGGGGTCAGCAGGGGAGAGAGAGGATTGAGTATCCATAGGACTGCTATCCTTTCTCGGGGAGGGATCCAGCGGTAGCCGGGTGCAGGAATGGCCCCCGGTGGAGACCAGCAGCGTTGCTACACATTTGGGCTCGTAAAGTATGGGGTGGCGTTGGACAGCTGCCCTCCTCTAATGGGTGGGAGCACCTATGTCGAGGGCAACAAAGGAAAACCCCGGGGCCGAGGATCAGGCGATGGCACCTGTCCCTCCATGCCCTTCACTGGGCTTCCCTGACTGACCTCCAATTTCAGCAGCTCACTCCTCATCCGATGTTGGAGTCTGCCTTGTAAGAGCACCCCAAGTAGGTGAGGGGGTGACCCACCCTGGATAGGGTTGGCCAGGGGTGCCGGCATCGGCGAGGAGGGAAAGAGGAGACACAGTCCAGGGATACTCAGGCGGGCAGGACACGGATGGGATGCCTGAGAGGGGACCTCAGTGTCTCTGATGGGAGCGAAAAAAAATTGGAAAAAAAAACATACCAGGGTACACAATCTACAGGCAGGTCAGGGAGGGTAGAATAGGAGGAGGAGTAGCTCTCTATGTAAGGGAGGGGATTAAAGCAATGGAACAAAAGGGTAAACAGGGAGGAGAAGAGGCACTGTGGGTCACCCTGGAGACTAGAAATGGCACCACAATCCGCACAGGGGTTGTATACAGACCCCCGTCTCAGGGGGTGGAAATGGACAAGGAAATGATAGAAGGCATCCTTAAGATGGCAGAGAAAGGGGAGATATTGCTGATGGGGGACCTGAATATGCCAGATGTTGACTGGAGCATTTTTGCTGCAGCCACATCCAAGAACAGGGCCATTCTTGATGCCCTACAGAGGGCATGCCTAAGACAGATAGTGTTGGAATCCACTCGGGAGGGAGCAATCTTAGACTTGGTACTCTCAAATGGGGACGGAGAGAGGATCTCAGATCTAGAAATGAGTAGCCATCTGGGAACAAGTGACCACCAAACAATGTGGTTCACAATAAATACAGCTGTGTAGTCAAGTCATACAAAAGTGAAGGTACTAGGCATCAGGAGGGCTGATTTTGTCAAAATGGGAGAGTGTCTCAGAAAAGCACTAGCAAACAGGCAAGAAGGAGGGGTGGAGAAACAATAGGGAAACATCAAAACTGCAATCACAGAGGCAACAAGCCTTTGTGTGAAGTAAATAAAGAAATCAAAACAAAAGAAAAAAAAAACACTTTGGTCCTCAAAAGAGGTGGCAGGGAAGGTTAGGGAGAAAAAGACAGCATTCATGAAGTATAAGGAAACACAGAAGGAGCAGGACAGAGAACTGTACCAGTTAAAGCAGAAGAAAGCGGTAGGGCCATCAGAATAGCAAAGGCCCACACTGAGGAAAAGATAGCCAATTCGGTTGAGAAGGGGGATAAAACCTTTTATAGGTACATTAGGGAGTGAAGAAAGACAACGAGAGACATACTGAGGCTGAATAAAGAGGAAGGTGGGTGGGCAGAGAGGGACAGTGGAAAAGTAGGGATACTGAACGAATACTTCTGCTCAGTATTCACAGAGGAAGGGGAAGTTTGATTGATTAAAATTTATTTTTTCACAGGAAATAACATTTGTTGGGACAAGGTCCTGCATTCCAAGAAAGTACCAAATCCAGTCAATAAAAGCACCCTGCATAGGAGGGTCAATATCAGTCCTTTCACAGAAGAAAGGGCTCTGAAAGAACTCTTAAAACTGAAGGTGGACAAAGCAATGGGGCCTGATGGGATTCACCCCAGAATTCTAAAAGAACTAAGGGGAGAACTAGTAATACCACTGACTACCCTTTTTAACAAATCATGGGAGGATGGTGTGGTACCTGAGGACTGGAGGAGGGCGGATGTGATTCCCATTCACAAAAGTGGGAGCAAGACAGAGGCAGGAAACTATAGAACTGTAAGTTTGACCTCAGTTATAGGTAAAATTATGGAATCACCTCTGAAGGAAAGAATTGTTGAGTACCTAGAGGCCAATGGGGCACAGGACCCAAGTGTAACCCCCACTCCCAACATTTTGCAAACGACAGGTGGTATGCTGTTTGAATCTGACAGCAGTACCATGTGGGGACTGGGTCTGGGGAGAAATAGGTCACTTGGCACAAAGGCTAGGTTTGGTTACTCTGCACAGGGGGACCCAAGTAACTACGAACACACGAAGCAATAACTGTAATGTCCAATACCAGGAATGGGATTCTAAAGTGTGGCTTTATTCACATCCAAGCAGGACAACAAAGCATAGACAGACCCCCATGGGGCTACACTTCTGGTAATGCAGATTAAGAGAAACAAGAACCCTTCTTCAACCTTCAGCCCTCTGGCTCTGAACCCACCAGGCACACAGCCTGGACTTGCACGCTGCTTTGGTTACACAGCCCAAACTTGTACACTGATCTTGGTTTTCCCTGGCTTGGCCCCCTTGCCGGCCACTCGAACTGTGCACCTCAGGACTGGAGGATGGCTCATGTGGTGCCTCTCCACAAGAGTGGCCCCAAGGATGAACTGGGAAACTACAGACCAGTGAGCCTCACATCCATCATGGGTAAGCTAATGGAGACTATCCTGAAGGAGAGGCTGGTGGCCCTCCTAGAGGCCAAAGGACTACAGGACAGCAGACAGCATGGCTTCATACATGGCAGATCCTGCCAAACCAACCTGGTCGAGTTTTATGACTGGGTAACTAGGCAACTGGACAGGGGCCATGCAGTGGATGTCCTGTATCTGGACTTCAGTAAGGCATTCAACTCAGTGCCACATGGAAGGCTGGGAAGGAAGTTAGTAGGCACAGGGGTGGGTGCAAAGCTGGTGAGATGGGTAGGAAACTGGCTGCAGGGAAGGCAACAGAGGGTGGTGGTGGGTGGGGAGCTCTCACACCCAAGGGCAGTGACGAGCGGTGTTCCACAGGGCTCAGTGTTGGGACCAGTGTTGTTTGGGATATTCATTGCAGACATATCATGGGACACCAAGAGCAAGATCAGTCTGTTTGCTGATGATACCAAGGTAGGCGCAGTGGTGGATGACCTAGGGGGATGGCAGGGGTTGCAGGATGATCTGGCAAAGCTTGAAACCTGGTCAGACACCTGGCAACTGGGCTTTAATGCCAAAAAGTGCAAGGTGCTGCATTTTGGGATGAAGAACCCAAGGAGGAGTTACCAGCTAGGGGGAGTGCAGCTAGCCCAGACAGAGGAGGAGAAGGATCTGGGTGTGATCATTACAGGGTCAATGAACAACTCGGCACAATGTAGGAAGGCAGCTGCAAAGGCCAACAAAATGCTGGGTTGTATTGCAAGGGGTATATCCTCGAGGAGGGAGGAGGTGATTCTGCCACTGTATAGGTCATAGTTAGACCACACCTGGAGTACTGCGTGCAGTACTGGCATCCGTATCTGAAGAGAGACATTAAGTTACTGGAGGGGGTGCAGCGCAGGCGACAAAAGATGATCAGGGTCTGGGGACTTATCATATGAGAGGAGGTTGAAGGAGTTGAACATGTACTCACTGGAGGAGAGGAGAGACAGGGGTGACATGATTGAAATCTTTAAATACATGAAAGGAATAAACAAGATGGGTACAGAGGGGCTATTCAAAGTAAGGGAGGGGAGGGCCACCAGGGGCCATGATATGAGACTAGAGCGAGGAAGGTTCAGGAGGGAGATGAGGAGACACTTTTTTACAGAGAGGGTGGTGGCTGGGTGGAATGCATTAACTGCTGAAGTGGTATGCAGTAAAACAGTGGACTGCTTCAAACGAGGATGGGACAGGACAAGGGGGAGGATTAATGAAGGGGAAGGGTGGAAGGGAGGGGCAGCTGCAGAATAAGGGATGCTAGCTGCACGTTCGAGCAGACTTGATAGACCTCTAGGCCTTTATCTGCTGGAAAATCTCGTATGTTCGTATGTCATGGAAACATTTGCTGGTGGCTCCCTAAACCACCTAAGAGCACCTCAGCTCTATCAGGGAAATTTCCTTTTAATCCCACATCTGGGTACTTTCCTCAGGCACTGGCCAGGTACCTGAGAGAAAGTAAAGGTGCCACAGAGCAAATCCGTAGAGGTGAATTTGGTTACTACTGATGGGGGGTGTCTCCCACTTCTCGCTTCCACAATTCATACCCGGCCATTTCTCTGGATAATAAACACCTCCTACTGTAAAGCTTGGCAATGTAGATTAAGGCTAAATATCTGTCACATTTCCTCTACTTGTCTTGCTTTCCCATTGTGCTGGACTTGAACATACTTTTACTTGGCTTAGCCCATTGCTCTAGGCCCCCCACTGATTAAGCAGTCCAATCCCCACTTTACTTCACTCTTTGGTGCTGGACTTGAAGCTACTTGAGTTAACCGGCAATGTCTATTACACTAGACCTCCTACAGATTAAGTAGTCCAATCCCCATGTTCCAACAGTTCAGGTGAAAAACACTGGCCCTCTGTCAGAGTGAACTCACCTTTTTTTTTATACTGTATATTTATTATTTTGTTATAAACAGCAAACTGTAAATTTCCAGCTGAGACATTTCACATGTTACATGTATAAACACATTGAGGGCGCCACTCCTCACATATCAAAGCTTATTAAATTGTCTACTGCATAAGGTACATCTGAGGGGAATACAAAAGAGCTATAAATTCATATAAGTCCGTTATTCCTTCATATGCTGTTTTGAAAAGCCCATGAGCAGCATGGAAATAACAAACTAAAGTTCAAAAAATAATGAAACCGGTATCCTTTCCCCTCCTAAGAGGGAATAATGACGTTCATGCCATTAACTTTAAAGGAGAACACTTATGGTGCTAAGTCCCAGATAATAACACTGCTCTTACAAGGCCTAATTTTTTTTAAATTAATTAACACATTCGGCTTAACTTTCTTTATAACAAAGACTGAGATATGCCCATTTTAAAAGCAACCAAAATTCTCCCTCCCATAATTAGAACTTTTGGAAACGAGTTTAGATAATAAAAGCAAAACTCAGACAAAATATTTGCAACTCTGCAGTCCTACTCACTTTCCAGGCCGTTTACTCACGCAGAGTCCCGGGGGGGTGTACAGTACAGTCTCTCTAAATGAATGGGTGATTTCTCTTCTCAAAACAGGTCAGAAACCCCTTATTTCCTTCACAACTCATCCTCCTCCTCCGATGAATGACCGCTCTGGTCCCTCGATCGTCTCCTCCTTGGAACCTGCTTCTGGATCCAACGGCCTGCCTCTTTCAGGTCCGAAAAGACAAAAATTTTCCCGCAATGAACAATCCTCAGTCTGGCCAGGAATAGTACACTATGCTGTATACCTGCTTCTCTCACGAAGGCCCTGGTACCATCGAATAACTTGTGCCTCTGTCTCGTGGCATAACTGATGTCGGGGAAGACATTGATTGGCTCCTCCTCACACAACAGCGTTTTATGCTGCCTTGCCATGGCTAGGAAGTAATCTCTTGAGGCCACACCTTCTGTCACTGCCAAAACTGCGTCAGGAGCCTCTGTATCATTCGAGTTCCCTCATCTGGCTATCCGGAAGGCTTTTCTGATACTTTTGGCCTGATCTTTAACTTCTTGCCCAAGTTGTTGTATCAGCCAGTCTTGTATAAATATAGCCAGGTGGTCTCCTTCACATCCCTCCGGAAAGCCCAAGAACCGAATGTGTGAGGCTCTAATTAGGTTTTCCAATGTCTCTAGTCTCATGCGGAGATGGCCATTTTCTTTCACCAATGTAGTGCTGACCCCCATAGCAGCATCTGAGTGCTTTTTTGCTTCCAGGGATTCAGTAGTTACCAATTCCATTGTAGTCTCTAGATTGGTCACTCGATTAGCTATACTGTCCATTTTCTCTGCAAACGACGATACCGATGCAATTAAACGGTTTATTTTCTGACCCAGAGATTGCAAGATTTCTTCGCCTGCACACTCCAAATCTGAGGCCTGTGGAGTGGAGCTAGACCGCATGGAGGAGGTGGCCAGAGCATTTTTCCCTTTCATTCTGTCTGGGTGATTACGATCTTTCCAGGGATTTCCCATCCTGTAGCAGGGAGCTTCCGATACAGTTATCTTGCCAAATTTCCCCTTTTGTGGCCCAAATAACTCGATTTTAGGAGTTTTAATACATGTAGGTTAGCAGAGCAGTATTAAGAAGCAGCCATCTTGCTCGGGCTCAACAGCGCCCCTCTCCGAACTCACCTTTTGGTTGCAGGTGCCCCACAGGTGATTCCTCCACAGGAATTTCTCTCTCAGATGTTCTGGTGCCGCAGCACAACTTGAAATAGGCAGCTTTTTCCCTTAGCCGGAACCAGGAGGGTTGCCCTTGGAAGACAGGCAAACCTTGCCCCCCCCCCGGGAGGGGGCATTTGGACCAGTGACAGTGGTCTCCACCACTTCAGTAATCGGTTTCTGTGTCCCTCTTATGGTGGAAACACACACCTTCTTAACAGTAGCTCTAAAACAGAGCTTAAGGCTCTGAGAGCCTTCACACAGACTGCTGTGCTGCTCCTCTCTCCAAGACTGCACACAGACTCTGTTCAAAATCCCAACATTCTATCCTAACTTCCAACTGCAGCACTCCAGTGTGGCTCATGCAGCTGCAAGAGTTCTATGGTGATGTCATCCCTCATTCTCAGCTGAGACTGAGAACAGAGTGAGTCAGTGTGAAATCCATTTAACTGGAGTTTCACAAGCTGCCTTCCCTGCCTACCACTAGGTCTTACTGGGATTCTAGTAACCCCAGGTAACGGGGGTTACACAAACGCTATAGATTCACAGTGGAAAGGTCATGTCAGATGAATCTAATCGATTTCTTTGGCTGGGTGACCAAAGTAGTAGACCAGGGAGGGGCTGTGGACACGGCCTACCTAGACTTTAGCTAGGCATTTGACACAGTCCCACACGAAAGGTTAATAAACAAATTAGCCAGCCTGGGAGTGGGTCCCAGGGTGGTAGCTTGGGTAAAACATTGGCTGGACAACAGGACACAGAGGGAAATAGTAACCGGAGTCCAAGTCCGAAGTGAAGAAAGAGGAGTTACTAGAGGGGTTCCACAGGGTTCAGTAATATGTCTGGTCCTTTTTTTTTACTTTATGTTTATTGCTTTTTTCAAAGACAGTAGCATAGAGTACAATTGTCTGCAAGGCATAGAAAGCATGAAGGCTGGCACAAATACACCCAATGTACATCAGGATATAAAGCCTATACAGAATTGCTTCAGGCATTAGGGGGAAAGAATGAAATGGGCATTTATACATTTAAGTTAACTAAATGGCTACAGCATTCTAAGGCTTTTGGGGTATCAATCCAAAAGGTGTCATATTCACTATTTTAATACTCAGCATCCAGTGTTGATATGCCTCAAGTCCAAAATGATTACCTCCACATAATTAGTGCCTCTGAAAAACTGCCCAATCATCACCACTATATGCAATTTCCAACAAGGAAAGAAAAACAAGCAAAGTAATGTAGGTGTCCATTCCCAAAACTATGAGTTTCTTTTCCAAAGTAGTAGTCTATTTATAAGTAACAGTCTCGAGCGAGTTATTTGTATGAGACTAAACCACCCCAGAAGTATTCTATTTTTAATTGGCTAAAGATAGGAACTAAACAAACAATTGTAACTCGTACTTAAGTCCCATCAGGATACAAAGTCCTCTTCAGGTCTCCTCATCTGTAACTTCAAATTGCTGCCCTTCTGAAGCCTGAAACTCCGTGCCAAGGCCTCCGTTTTTTTCCCAGCCTCTGTCGGATCACTGAATTGGTATGTGTGTCCGCCGTTGTGGATCCAAAGCCTAGCGGGCATTAAGAGAGAATGTGAAATCCCCAGGGCTCTGAGTCGGGCCCGAACTGCATCAAATTTTTTTCTCCTGACATGGGTTGCAAACGACAGGTCCGGAAGCAAATGCACTATCGCACCTTCATAGGATAGTCCATCTGCTTATCTTGCAGCCTGTAGGATCATATCTCGAACTGTAGAGCTGACCGTGATTAGAAGAATTTCCCTCAGTAAGTCCCCACGTGGACCAGCTGATTGAGGGGTAAGTCTGAATGCCTTCCAAAGATGGTCCCCCAGCATAGCCACTGGTAAATTTAATGCTTCAGGAAGCCAGGACTTTAAAAAAGTAATCAGTTCTGCCCCCTCTGAGCCTTCGGGTAGCCCTATAATCCAAACATGGGAGGCCCGATTCGAATTTTCCAATGCCTCCACCCTGTAACATAACTGGGCGTGCTCTTGGACCAGCTTTGATGTGGTGGCTAAGGCCTGAGTTACTGATTTTTCTGCTGTGTTGGCTGCGTCAATCGCTGAGCCTATTTTGGCATCTTGCTCAACAAATTATTGGAGTATCGTCTCTACTTTTAGAGCGATAGCTTTCATGACAGATTGGAGCGCTTTCCATGGAGGCTCTGCTCCCATCTGCATCGAGGAGCCTGTGGCCCGCTCTTGCGATGCCGATGAGTTTTTGGAGGCATTTGCAGTCACTTTCTGGGTTCATCCCACACTTTAAGTTTAATATCAAAGGATTCAATGCACCTTTACCCAGTCAGATCTTTTACTTTTAGTCACTTTTCTTTCACTTGTTCGTCGGTTTGTACAAATTACATTTTTCTTAGATGTAGATAGCTGCTTCAAGGCATGTCTTGCCAGATTGCTGCTCAACAGTGCCCCCCGGTCCGGTCCTTTTTAATGTCTTTATAAGTGACACTGCAGAGGGACGGGAAGGAAAAGTATATCTCTTTGCAGACGACACAAAGCTCTGCTACAGGGTTGATACACAAGGTGGGGTGAAAAGGATGAGAAGGGACTTGGCAGTGTTGGAGGAATGGTCAAATGCATTGCACTTTAGATTCAACGCAAAGAAGTGCAAAGTAATGCACCTGGGAAAGAAAAACCCGAGGAAGAGTATACAATGTGGGGTGAGATACTGACAACAAAAATGGAAAGGGACCTGTGGGTAGTTATATCAGATGACCTAAAGTTGGGCAAGCAATGTGAGAAGGCAGTAAGGAAGGCTGGGGGGATACTGGGATGCAGTGTCAGTGGCTCAGCAGGTAGCACACTCACTTCTGAGGCTGGGAGATCAGAAGGTTGTGGGTTCTATCCCCACACCAGGCACTTGGGTTGAATCCCTATACTGATACTGTACAGCAGCATGAGGCGGATGCTGCACTCCTGAGGTGCCGTCTTTGGATGAGACGTTAAACCGAGGTCCCATCTGCTTGTTCTGGTGATAGTTCAGGTGGATGTTAAAGATCCCATGGCACTTCTCGAAAAGAGTAGGGGGGGGATTTGTTTTATTGAAAATCATACAATAAACATACAGACAAAAGAAAAGACTGTTATCCCTACAATCATATATTTCAAAAACAAATACAAATCTTTACATAAAGACAGTAAATTATATAAAAACACACCATGTAGTTGGAACATCAGTATCAGTGATCCACGGTAAATTCCTCTAAACACTGGCCGAGTACAGTCTGTTTAAAGTCTGTGTTTCACGAAAATAAATTAACTGGAGTTCTTCAGTTAGTTTAGTCAACAGTTCCACAGTGGAAATCACTTTCTGTTGTAAAGTTAATACACACCTAATGTTCCAAACATACCACTTAACTTAATAACAGAAAAAATGATATTTAAAGTACCCTTATCCCACTTGCTCTATACCCCCATACTTCCCATAAATAAGTATACTATAATTTACTTTGGCAAACAACGCCTCTCCCCACTCTGTGGCTAATAAAGTTCAAAATCCATTATGTAACGGCAAGTAAAAAAACAAACGTTCCATGATCTCCAGAGTCTGTACACAGTGCATTCTGGAACAGATTCTTTCATCAAGTTTCTTGTGCTTCTGATTAGCCTTTATATTTAAACGTTCATGACAGCATAACCATAAAACATCATGATATTTAACTGGGATCCTATGATCCTGAACCAAAAGAACGTAAGGCAGGGACACATACTGGGGGGCACTGTGGAACTGTCTCAGACTGCGTAAAATGGATAGTAATAACCTGCCCATAAATCTGTTTTTCCGTTTTAGTTTCTAAATTGATTCTAGTAATGTGCCATCGCTTCAATTTCACAAAAACATCTCTAAGATAGTCAGGAGCAAGTGCATGTAGCTTTATAATTCTGAGAGTCCTAGCTTTCCAGTCTGAGAACCAGTCCGGCATCATGCTTATATGACTGTAGATGGCGCTATCCCAAGGGCTACTACCCCTGTATGCTTGGCTAGTAGCAGCTTAAGAGGCCTGAGTTCTGAAACGGGTGCCTCCACCCTGAGGTTAGGGTTGGTAGTGGTCAAGCTAACCTGGGCACAGCCCTCCGGGACACTGTAACCCACCTCTTTCCTTACTAGTGGCCGGAACAATACACAATAATCACTTTCACAGTACCCCTGATACACCACACAAGTACCCACACTGTTTGCACCTACCACCAGGGCTTTCCTCTGGCTCGGCCCTGGGAACCCCCTGTAAAACTGCACATACAGTGTACCAGGATCCAAACTCGAGGGTCCAAGTCGGAGGTCAAGAGGGTCACGGAAGAACCCTCCCCCACCACCCCCGAAACTGCACATACAGGTACAGACGTGCTTTACCGGCACGCTGTGGAGCACCAGCCTCTGAAGCAGGAGAGGAGTGTGTGTGTGAAGAAGGCGCCATTTTCAAACAGTTTTCAGTCGGCGTAGTTGTGGAGACTATTTTATTTAGTCAAGTTTTTTTGCCTAAATCAGGGACTTTTCATATGTAATGCTGATACACCTTAAATACAAAGTAAATGGTAGCTTATGTTCCTATATTGTGACTGAAAAGTGATGTTCTTACAACCCCTTAACTCGTAATCCTGCATGCCTATTTACAGAGACCTTAGGCAGTGATTTTCAGCTGCACTCATTAGAATCACCCGAAAACGTAACTTTCTGGTTGTTTTTTGTTACACCTTAAATTTGTAAACCGAAAAAGTGATGTTTTTACAACCCCTTAATTCGTACATATAACCCTTAAAGCTGCACTTTTAGAATTAGGACGAAAGCGCAACTTTCTGACTGTTTTTTTGCTGCACCTTCATTTCTACCCCCATGCAAGCAGGGATACGAGTGTCTTCTGCAAATCCCTTAATTCGAGGCAAGAAACTACTGATTGATACAGGCCACTTCGGCTCTCTGTGCCCCAGCCCCCGATTGACTTGATTCAGTATTTTAAACGTACCTCTCTCCTTTCCTCCTCAGTGTAACAGGATCCAAACTCGAGGTTACAAGTCGGAGGTCGCAAGGGTCACGGAAGAACCCTCCCCACCCCGAAACTGCACATACAGGTGCGGATGCTTTGATCGGCATGCTATGGAGCATCAGCCTCTGAAGCAGGAGAGGAGTGTGTGTGTGTGTGTGAAGGCCCGCCCGACGAAGCGTCAGCTCCCCACCGCCGCCACCACCCTTGGTGAGCACCCCCTTTTCCCATTTATAGGCTCCAGGAACCAATCAGCCAATTTCCCCATCTGCAGGTTATACTTAGCTGCCAGTAGGGGCAATGCTGAATCTCTTTACCAAGTACTGGATTCCCTTGGTTCTGCATCACGTCATGGCTTCTATGCTATGATTACTCCTCCTACTACACTTTCAACCACCCTATTCTAATAACTCCCCCAGCCAACCTCCTGGACTACTCGCCTCTCTTTGGTCTCCTATGGCTGCCTGACTGGCAGTGGCAGCAAACTGCAACTCCTGATACCATCCCTAGAAAAGAATCAATTGCCTCCTGACTCTTCAGTACAGACTGGACTCTCCTCACAACCCTTCCACCGTCCCTTTTCTCCCAAGCACACCACTCCACACACAGCACTCCCTGCTCCCCCTGCAACTTCTGCCAGCCTTGCCACCCGTGACTCCAGCCCCTACCTCCTGTCCCCTCACCGCGGCTCCTGTTACTGGCGACACTGCACATCGCTAACCTCCCCATCCCCTCACTCCCTGCCAGAAAAGGGTATCTGGGCCACAGTATATATTCTCACAAAACATCGAAATGGCACCTAATCTACAGGTTCTTCCTCCTCCTCCTATTACTTACGTCAGGAAACCTGCACCCAAAACCTGGCCCCGCGTCTGCCCATCCTCCAACGTCTGACCACCCTCCAACCAGCGGACTACGTATTGCCACCATCAATGTCTGTAGCCTACTAAAAAAGTGGGACTCCTTTCAGGGCTGGGTCCTCCAGCACCAGCCCAATATCATAGCGGTTGGTGAAACCTGGCTCTCCCCTATGATCCCGGACTCATCGCTAATCCTCGCGGGGTATAACTTATACCGTGCTGATTGTCAGGGTAAGCGAAGGGGGGGCTGCGCCATATATACTAAAGCTATCCTATGTGGACAGCTACTTCTCATCCCTCTACTTCATCCTGGTATACAAACTCTCACAATCAAAGTCACACTGGGCAACTCCAAATCCCCCCCCCCCATCATCACTTTCACTCTGTACTGTGCTACCTGACCACAATCCCGCCACATGCAGAGAAAATCGTACTTGGAGACTTTAATATTAACTGGCTAGACAATGCTGCCGCACCGTTCAAGGACGCGGCCACTGCCCAAGACCTGATGCAAGTCGTATTATCCCCTACCCGACTGAACCTGCTCACCGGGTCCTCCTCCTCCTTGCTGGACCTAGTATTCACCAACCGTCCCCATAAAATCACTAGTACTACTGTCCTCCCAAATGCCCTTAGTGACCACTCCCCGGTCCTCTGCTACTGGACGTGCAAACCGCCTAAGTCCCCCAAATAATCTATCAGCGCAAGCTTGGACCGGGCAAACTTGCTCAACTCAAAGCACATCTCAGAACAATAGACTGGTCCTACTTTACTACGCTCCTTGACCCAGACAGAGCCCTGGACCTCTTCATTCTCTCCTTCAACACCTCTCATGATAAATTTGCTCCATCACCAAAAGGGTGGCCAAAGGCAACCCTGCACGGTGGATCACTGTCCAACTCCTGGACCTCACGCGGACCAGAGATTCCTTACAGCACCTCTCTAACGTGACTGGCCTACCCGCCGATAGACAGAAATATAGAGAGGCTCAGAATAAATGCACCTGGTCCTCATGGAAAACAAAAGGAGAGTACTACAAGACCTCCCTAACCAACACCTGGGGCTCAGGACAAAAGTTCTGTGCTAATATTAAGGACCTATGTGGCAACATTCCCAACACAACCCCTAACCAGATTATGGTTGATGGGCGCCTGTCCTCGGATCCAGCCCGAATGGCCACAGCATTCAATGACGCCTTCTCTAACCTCAGCAGGGTCCTCCCCATTAACTTCTTTGACCCACCCCCGCCTCCCCCATTAGCCCCTCCCTTTCGTCTGCGCTGTATTTCATCTAAAGGCGCCGAACCATATCTCAGAATGACCCTAAGTCACTCCTGATATAGTAGTGACACCTTAGACCTGAAACTCCTTTGCCTCTCGCTCCCTGAGATGCTCAACCCTCTTGCTCATATACTAAACTGCTCCTTATGCCATGGGAAATTCCCCTCCTGCTGGAAAGCTGCCCACATCACACCGGTATTTAAAAATGGGGACCGCACCCTTACTAACAACTACCGCCCTATCTCCATCCTCCCTCCCCTATCTAAGGCCCTTGAGAGGATCATTGCGGATCAACTCACAGACCACCTCAACAAATACAACCTGCTTAACTAGCAGCAACATGGCTTCTGGAAGGGGCATAGTACCACTACCGCCCTCCTGGAACTCACCACACACATTCACTCTGCATTAGATAAAGGTTAAATGTTTGGGGCTGTCTTCATAGACCTCACAAAGGCGTTCAACACCGTTAACCACCTGCTCCTCATAGCCACGCTGATCAACACCGGATTCTCCCAGGATGCCCTTGGCTGGTTCACTAATTACCTTTCCAATCGTTCGCAGCAGGTTAAAATTAGTAACACCCTCTCAAATTAGCTACCTGTCCTCTCCAGTGTCCCGCAGGGTTCCGTCCTTGGCCCATTTCTGTTCAGCCTCTTTCTTAACTCCCTCCCCAGTTCTTGTCCAGGGAACCTACTCCTCTAAGCGGACGATGCCATCCTGTATATCTCCAACTCAGACCCTCTGCAACTACACCTCTCCCTGCAATCCTCCTTTGGTGGTGCCGAAAAATGGTTCGCTTCGCAACGTCTTATCCTGAACTATAGCAAAACCAAGGTTATGCTCTTTTCCCATCCGCTCAACACCAGAAAGGATCTCTGCCCTCAAATACGAACTGCCGACCAGACCCCTCTCTAGCAAGTGGACTCTCTCAAATACCTGGGCATTACCCTTGACCCTGTCCTTACTTTCCACTAACATATCCATCTCCTGTCTAAGGCTATTAAAGTGCAGATCGGGCTCCTGTATCGCCTCAAACACTGCTTTACCCCTAACGCAATGAGGCTGGCTGTCTCCTCCTCTGTACTCTCCCTGCTTGAATATGGCTTAATCATTTATGGGGCAGCGAACATCTCGGCCCTTCAAAGACTTCATGTCTCCCTAAATAAAGCCTGTTGTCTCACCCTGGTGTGCGACCGCCTAACTCACACTTGCTCCCTATATAATGACACCAACTGGCTGAACCTTGACAACAGGATAATGTTCCACACCTGTCTCGTGGCAAAAAAAATTGCCCTAGGGCTCTCCCCCACAGGACTTACCCCTCTAGTTCGACCGGCCCCAACACACAAGATAACCCGTGGCTCTGGAAAGCAACTCCTCTCGGTCCACTATGGTCGCACCTCCCAGTTTCAAAGGTCCTTTAGCTATAGAGCCCCTGTCTGGATAAACAGCCTACCCACTCCACTTGCTAAAGAGATAAGACTTGGACACTTCAAAACCTCTCTTAGAGAACTGTTACAGTCCTCACACCACTGCGACTGCCTTTGAATCACCCCCCACTATTCGGTCTGGCTAAGGTTGCTGGCCGACCTCTCCGACCCTACCCGCCCTAATATGTGTCTGACTAGCCTAGCCCTTAGTTCATGTCCTATATGTTTGGTGTGATCTAACCTAGTTTTCTCACTGTTAGCCTCAAAATCTGCTACTGTAACAACCTGACTATGTACTGATGTACTGCTATATATCCTGTATGTCTCTGTATGTAAACTATGTGACGTGGAACCTTTGTAAAGGAGTCTCTGACTCAAAGGTAATTTCCGAACACTCAAGAAATAAAAAAACAAAACAAAAAAAAAGCAAGGTTATACACAGCAAATAACAGCAGTACAGTACTCTTGCACAAACTGGAACCACAGTCAGGGTAAATGCAAAAAAAGAGTTAGGTCAGATATATTTAAGGGACTTGAACAAGGGAAGGGTGTAATCAGGTTAATTTGCTTAAAGGCTATATCAATCAAACAGTTATGCATGTACTTCAGGGTCCATAAGCAGTCACACTCTGGGTACCCTGATGGAGAATGGTGGGCTAGCCAGGAACGTTGCAGCTGGTTGGGGCCCTGTGATGGAAGAAAACAACAAGCACAACACACACACTATTTGTAATCCAGAGCCGGAAGGCTCAGTTCGTGAAAAGAAAACAACAAGAAAATCAGATGACACACTTTTAGACTAGGCTGTTGTTGCAAGGAGCTACCCTGATGATTACTCACAATACCCAAGACCGGACACAGGCTGGACAAAAATCGAGACAGCAGGTGCTTAATCTGGAGTGCCGGAAGAAGCAGGGCCCACATGAATCGCCGAGGCGTCGTTCCTGTTCAAGCATGGAGCAGGGGGCTGATCCCCAGGCAGGTCTCTCGTCGATGGCTTTCTCTGTGCAGCAGGTAGTCTGGCTGGGAGTGTGTGACAAGGCCCTGGCCAAATGGAGACAAATTCAGATACAGTCAGTTTTGGATTGGATACAGCTTCCAGCAAGCAGAACACAGTTCACACAGTGGGGAACCAAATCAAGACCCACTAACAACTCACAGCACATTTACATGTGAGGAAATTCTTCTGTACCAGGCAAACCGCTCTCTGGTCATGATCATAGAGTCTCTGCACAAACTGGGGATTCAAAAACAGCTGGAAATCCTGACAGGCCAATCGCATTCAGCAAAATCTTCGTTCTTCTTCAGGTATGAGCCTGGTAGAAAATCAGTGGCTTACTTAGTTCTCTCAAACTTGATTTTAGTCCGAAATAATTCTCTTTTCTCCCTCTCAGGGGGCAGCAGGCAGACATGCAGGCCACAACTCAGGCCTTTCCACAGTTCTCCTACGCGAAACTACTCAGACTGTCTCAAGCTGTTGCTTCTTCAGCTCCCAACTTAGATCTGACTCAACTGCCAGCAAGCTTGGGATTTACCCCAGAATCCAAAAGGTTCGGTTGGCTGATCTGTCAGTCACAACAAAGGCTCCCCCTTCAGGTGCAAAAAGGCACCAAAAGCCCAAAATTACAGTTCCTACAGATTTTGACTCCAGACAGCTCCTGTAGTTCGGCTCCATTTTAGGTCCCACCAGTACTGATTGGTCCAATTCGGCAGTCTAGGACCAAGATAGTGGAGATAAAACAGTCCTTGCTGCGAAGAAGGCAGGTTAGACAAACTACATTATCATTATCACTCTAAATGATTTTCAGCAAATAGTTACATCTTTCAAAAGAGCTCCCTCTCACATTACTTATGACTGCAATCTAGGCAGTTCTTAAAGAGACAGTACACAGAGGGTATACAGGCACTCTCTGGCAATCACATTTAGACTGCTAAAATGCAGGACACCAGCTTGGCAGTGAGCATTTAGACAAGCTTGAGGAAGACTTTTCGGGAACCCCCATTTGTAGGGGGGTTACACTTAAAAGCACATCTAACCAAATCTTGTGTACACCCATTAGCAGCGGACGGAAATTACCGTATAAAAACTGACAATAAAGAAATAAAAAAGGATTGGCCATTTTTTGGCTTCCACTATTATGGGGAAGATACAATATTTTTCTCTTAATTGGGTTAAGGCGGCTCCCCCAAAATGCCTGGAAAAAAATGTTGAAGAGCTGTGTCTCTCTCTCTAGTTTGAGGTGGTGGAAATATATTGCTGACATACAGAAACATTGGTAATGAAAACGTTTTAATCAGATACACCTACTTACTCTTGCTAAAATTCCACCCATGCCAGTTTTGCTCCCCTCATCTGATTTCTTTTCTCAATTTACCAAATCCAAAAGGCCCATCCCAGAATCCAAACCTAGTATCCTAATGTTATCTCGAATAAAAGAAATTCCTGCTAACTGTGGTATAAAAGTTGTCTTACGTCCCAGCTCCCATCCCACACACTTATTTATATTTAGAGCAGCCCCTGACACCGCTCCATAAAAATGACAGACCTGTATGGCTACAGTCACTGAGGTTTCATCCCTGACCAAAAGACACACATCATCCGCATATGCCAGTTCAGTGAATGGCAAAATATGCAGATGGATGTGAATGGGAAGAATCTCATCGTTTCTATTTAAGGCTCACAACAGGCGTCAATCACAAAAACATACAACAGGGGGCTTATAGGGCACCCCTGTCACACTCCTCATTTTATAGCCACCAGTGGGCCACAGAACCCTTTCACTTGTAGTACAACCATTGCATTGTTATAAAGCATTTGCAACCAGGAGACAAATATTTGTGGAATGCCATACCTCTGTAAGGTAAACCATAGGAAATCATGACCAACAGCATCAAATGCCTGCTTTTGATCCAATGAGACACCGTGCCTTCTACCCCAGAAAGAATGTCTACCTGAAAAATGTCTCTCAGCAATATCAACTGGTCCGATATGGCACTGCTAGGTATGGCACAGAATTGTGTAGTGGAAAGCCACTTTGGAGCAACCTTCAACAATCTACCATTCAGAATCTTTGTTAATATTTTAAAATGGCAATTAAGGAGGCTAATAGGTCTCTAATTTGTGATGAATCTTTTATCCCCCTTCTTATGGAGCAAGGTTAACACACACATACTGACAAGTCAAAGGGTAGTCCAGAGCTGTTCAACAGATGATTGTATGTGGCTGCCAATTCCTGGTATAACTCTGGTCCCAGAAATTTGTAGAGCTCAGCCGTAAGGCCATCTCTTCATGGTGCCTTTTATTTAGAGTCTTAATAGCCACCTCCCAGGCCGTAATAGGCCATACCATCTCATTCGCTTTATCTTTAGCAAAAGCTGGTACATCAATTTGGGCAAAACAACACTATTGTTCTATGTACATCAAAGGGGGCTGCCTGAAACAAGGAACTTGCATGCGCATGAACTACATTTAAAATCCCTTCTGTCGTGGTGTGTAAAATATTATTACCATCAAATAAAGCCTCAATCCTTTTTTTCTTCACCCGCTCCCTACAGCTGAGGAACGGAGAGACATCATCCCTCTTTCCCTGCGTTTCATAAGTTTGCTGCAAATTCAAAGTAGCTGTCTGTTTTTAATGAAAGGCTTGTATGTCCTCTCTTACCTTCTGCATTTGCGATGTGTGATCATGTCTTGTTGTGTCTGCTAGGCTCATAAGGGATTGTCATCGTCTCCTATTGTTTTTTTGGTTTAAATATATTTTTATTAAGATTTTCTTTTATATTAGGAGACATTTTACAATCTTTGACATTCTGGTACATGCTTCAGTTTTTCTATTCTTCAGCTATTATGTGATTAATATGAAATAGAGATCTTTATATTCAATATAATGTTGTTCTGATAAGGTCCAATATTCCTTATACTTATTAAAAAGTCTGCAGTTTATTATTTCCAGATCTCATTCTCCTCCTCTCTACCCCCTCTATCTTTCTATGGGCAGAAATCGGGATCCACTTCTACTAGGTGAATCGCCCATCTCTGCCAAAGCAGAATAAACTTCTATGACTGGCTATTAATTTTAGCAGTAATATTTTCCATCTGATATATTGATATCATTATTCGTCTCCAGTCTTGTATGGTAGGAATGTCTTGGGTCATCCATTTTTTGTAAGAGACCTTTTAGCAGCCAGCAAAAAAATAGGTAGCAGAGATTTTGTCCATGTGGGGGTAATGGTCTGGGTAGACAGCCAGTAGTAACATTTCAGCTGTAAGTTCAATATTCTCTCCCAGACTGTTTGCCATTTCTCTTTGCAAATTTATCCAGCAAGGCATCAAGAGTGGACACTGCCACATGATATGTGCAATATTGGCCATCTTATACCCACACCCCCTCCAGCAAACCCCATATTCAATTGGAAGGTATTTTGTTAATTGAGCCGGTGACCTGAAAAACCTGGACCTACACTTCCATTAATATTCTCTCCAAATGTATAATTGCGTAATTTTATTCACTTGAAGAGATGCAGAGGACCAATCCTCTTTGGACACATCAAGATCCAAATTCCTGTTCCAATTTATCAATAAGGAACTGGTTGATTCTTTAGTTAGGTCTTGCATACTTTTGTTTAGGTTTCCGATTAAATGGTTCCAATGGTGTCCTAGAGAATGGTCGGAAAATAATTTTAGATGGGGAGGGACTGGGGGAGTCAGTTTCACCTGAATGATTTGGTTTCATAATATATGATTTCTAATTTGAAGGTATCTAAAGTGGTCAGCATTTGATAGATTGAATTTCAGTCTTATATCCTCAAATGATAATATCCCATTGGGACCCAGGAACTGAAACACCTGTTCCAATCCTAGTGTTAGCCACCGGGAGAAAGTCAAATCATTGTAAGATGGAATAAAGAGTTCATCTTCTGAAATGATCTTACAATATTCATACTGTAGATTAACTGAAATGGCTCTGTGCTACCTATTTGGAACCAAATTTTTAAAACCTGTGAAGTGATTTCAGTAAAGTCCTTCATGGGAGGAGACCTCCCGGGGGAAGAAAATATTATTTTTTTTATGTCATGCATGTAATTCAGGTGAAATTCTAACTTCTTCCAGAGGGAGTCAAATTGTTCTGAGAGCCAGAGGAGAAGTATTCAAAGAAATGCTGCCTCAGCATATCTTTTAAGGCCTGGGAGGTTAGTTCCATGCTGGACCAAGGATAATTTTAATACTGAAAGCCGAATTTGTGTTTTTTGTTTGTTCCATACCAATGCTGATATCATGTTGTCCCATGATTTAAAGTAATATAATGATTGGAAATATGGAATGTTTTGGAACAGATACAATAACCGAGGTAAGACATTCATTCTGAGTGTTTCAATTCACTGGAACAGGGAGAGTGGAAGATGCGTCCACCTATCTAAATCCTTCTTTATCGAGATAGAGATAGGTTCATAACTGATTAGTTAAATTACTTGCAAGTTTTGGGATATATTTATGCCTAGATATTTTATCTTAGTGGAGTGCCATTTAATAGATAAACTTTGTATTAAAGTATTTGGGGGTGTAGTTATATAGGAGAGCTTTTGTTTTGGATATGTTTAATTTGAAGCAGGATAATTCTTCAGATCTTGTTAGAATTTTCCATGTCTCTATAATCAACTCTGAAGGAGACTAAAGAGAGAGGAGAATGTCATCAGTGAAGAGACTGGTCTTGTATTCATTTTGTTGCATAGGGATACCTTCTATTTTTTCTGATGTTCTTATTGCTGTAGCAAAGGGTTCGATATATAGTACAAACAGTAAGGGGGAATGTGGACAACCCAGTCTTGTTCCTTGATGTAAAGAGATTGGTGAAGAGAGTCCCCCATTAATACGCACATATGCTTTAGGAGAAAGGTATATTTGGCCTAACCATTGTAAAAGAGTCTGGAAATCCGAAGGCCCTAAGTGTGTCCCATAAAAAGGGCCAACAGACCCAATAAAATGCTTTTTCTGTGTCTAGGCATACAAATGCAGCTGGTATTTTTCGGGTTTGAATTTATTCTATTAAAATTAGGGATTTTATGATATTGTCCATTGTAGACCTATTTTTCATAAAACCGGTTTGATCTGGGTGTATTATTGTTGGAATGATATTTTCTATTCTAGCTGCCCAAATGGCCATATAGATTTTATAATCTGTGTTTAGTATGGGTATTGGGCGATAGGCTGATGGTTCTAATTTATTCCCATTTGGTTTAAGGATTGCCTCAATTGTGGCATATTCCCAAGTTAAAAGGGGGGGTTCACCTTTTGCTGTCTCTTTATACAATAGGAGAAGTCTTGGAGTCAACTCCTTATTAAAACATTTATACCACTCTCCAGTAAATCCATCACAGCCCGGACATCAACCTGTGGAAAGTTTTGTAATTATTGCATGTATTTCTTCAACTACGATCGGAGCCTGCAATTTCTGGGTTTGGGAATTTGTTAGTTTTGGTAGTTGTAGTTGGGCCAAAAAATTCTGTCTATCCTCCTGGGAAGAGTTATTTTGTGGTGTGTATATTTGCTGATAATAGTGATCAAAAGCTTGTCTTATTTCTTCTTCTCTATGTGTTATTGTTCCCATTTGGGGATACATACATAGATACATAGACAGTGTTGGCAGATAAGGGCCTATGGCCCACCCAGTCTGCCCATTTAAGTCTGTAAGTTCAGTTTATGTTTTCCAAGAAGTCTGTTGCCCCTTACCCCTGACCTCCAGAATTCCTTTATGTCTATCCCATGCATTCTTAAATTCCGTGATTGTTTCAGCCTCCACCACTTCCTCTGGCAGGGTGTTCCACTTGTCCACCACCCAATCTGTGAAGAAATTCTTCCTCATGTTTCCTCTGAATCGTCCTCCCTCCAACTTCATCCCATGCCCTCTAGTCCTGGAACATCTTTTCTTAAAATAGTGCATTCCTGCCCCTGTTCCTCCCTGTAAGATACTTGTATGTCTCTATCATATCCCTCTCTCCCTCCTCTCCTCCAGGGAGTACATGTACAGTGCCTTCAACCTGTCCTCATAGGACTTGTGATGCAATCCATGCACCATCTTTGTTGCCCTCCTCTGAACCTTCTCTACCCTATGTCCTTACGTTGGTAAGGTCTCCAGAACTGCACAGTGTACTCTGGGTGCGGCCTCACTAGTGTCTTGTATAGTGGAATTATGACCTCCCTTTTCCTGCTGGTGATGCCCCTGCCTATACATCCCAGCATCCTATTTGCTTTACCTGCTGCCTTGTCACACTGTTTCCCTGCCTTGAGGTCATCAGAGATGATAACCCCAAGATCCCTTTCCTGCTTGGTGCATGCTATATCCTCACCCCCAACTGATATATTGTGCCAGGGTTCTTGTGCCCCATATGCATTATCTTGCACTTCCTTGCATTGAATTTCAACTGCCAAACCCCTGACCATTCTTCAAGTTTCTGCAGGTCCCTTCTCATTCTGTCTACACCCTCTGGTGTGTTTACTCTGTTACAGAGCTTTGTGTCATCAGCGAACAGTGAAATTCTGCCTTCTAGGTCCTGTGCAATGTCACTGATGAAGATATTGAATAGTACCGGTCCCAGCACTGATCCCTGTGGTACCCCACTGGTCATTCTTCCCTCTGTGGAGTGACAGCCATTTAACACCACCCTCTGTGTCCTGCTGCTCTGCCAGTTACCTACCCACTGCACTACTGTCCTGCCACACCCATATTCCCCAGTTTGTGCAATAGTCTTCTATGTGGCACAGTGTCAAAGGCCTTGCTGAAGTCCAGATAGGCCATGTCCTGCCCTCCCTGATCCACCTCCCAGTCACCCAGTCAAAAATTTAATGAGGTCGGTCTGACATGACCTTCCCTGGTGAAATCATGCTGCCTTGGGTCCTGTGGTCCATTGACAACCAGATGTTCCACCAATCTCTCCTTCAGTAGTGCTTCCATGATTTTCCCACTACCGAGGTGAGGCTGACTGGTCTGTAGTTCCCGCTTCCTCTTTGTTCCCACTTTTGTATAAGGGACTACATCTGCTATCCTCCAGTCTTTGGGTACCTCCCTGTTTCTAGTGATCGGCTAAACAGGATAGCAAGAGTTCAGCCACCATCTCTTAGTTCTTTAAGGACCCTGGGTGCACCCATCTGGCCCCATTGCTTTATCAACTCTTATTACTTCCAGTTCCTTCAGGACCCTTTCTCGTGTAAAGGGACTTGTGTCCATTTCTGCACCATTCTCACCCTTGTACTCCGTTCAGACCCATTACCCTCCTCTTCCTCAGTAAAGACTGAGCAGAAATACCTGTTCAATATGTCAGCTTTACTGTTGTCATCCTCCACAGCTTCCAACCTCCCCTTCAGTCTCACTATCCTCCCTTTGCCTTTCTTTTTTCACTTATGTACCTGTAAAGGTTTTGTCCCCTCTACCCACTGATTTTGCAATGTGTTCTTCTGTCTGAGCTTTGGCTTCCCTTACTGACCTCCCTTTGCTTCTCCTGGTACTTCTCCCTATCCCCTTCTGCCTGTGTCTTTTTGTATTTCCTGAATGCAATCTTTTTGGCTTTCACTTTCTTTGCTACCTCTTTGGAAAACCATAATGGTCTCCTCTTCCTTTTCCTCTTGCTAACCTGCTTAATACATAATTCTGTTGCTCTTGTAATCCCCATTTTAAATATTTCCCACTGTTAAAGCAGTTGATCATTTTGCAGGGTGGTGATAAGGTCATTATATTTGCTCTGTCTCTCCCCCCCAAGAGGCGTATGCAATGATTTCACCTCTAATGGTGACCTTTATTATATCCCATAAAGTGGCTTCTGAAACTGTAGAAGACATATTATCTTCGAAAAACTGAGAGATTCTCTTCTTCATTTGGTCAGTGAATTCTTTGTCCTTTAAAAAGTAAGGATTTAGCCTCCAGAGAATTTGTTTAGATTTCTTACCCAAGTCAAGCTTTAGTAATAGTGGATGATGATCAGATATAATTTTGGGGCAAATTGTGATATCACAAACTGTAGAAAAATGCTTACATGTGGTGAAAAAATAGTCCAATCTTGAATACGAATGAAATCTGCCTGAATAATATGTAAATCCTGGGGAGGAAGGAAAAAATTTCCTCCAGACATCCACCAATCCGAGATTGATCAGGTCCTGCTGATCACTTGGAGGTTGCAAGTCGCTCGTTGTGCTGCCTTCCCCCGGCTGAGCAAGCACCGGATCCATCCCCCTCCCATCGGAGCACCGGAGGTCACGAGGGACTGACTAAAAAACCCTCCCCCAAGCACAGCATCCCTCCCCTCACCTGCATGGAGCCCCTGTACTAGAATATTACGGTATTGGCAAGAAAGAGCCTACCGGCTGATAGATGAGCCTGGACAGACTGCACTCCATGTCCTTTAACTGCTTCTCTGGTGGAGCCATTTAGTGTTTTACCTGCCAGAGGTGGACTAACAATAGAGACTCCTACTTTTTTGGCGCCATTTGCAAAGTTTAAAAAATCGGCGTAGCAGTGGAGATAGTCTCGGGACGCTCCATTTTCTTTCTAAAGCCTGCTATTTTATGCTTTATCTGCCTGTTACCTTAATAAAATTAGTCTCTGGACACTCCTTTTTCTCTCTAAAGCCTGCTATTATATGCTTTATCTGCCTGTTACCTTAATGAAACTTGCCCACAGCCAACTGTTGGAGTATTGCAATAACTTGCTGCCTAATGTTAAACTAATATACCAGCTAGTCGTGCACTACCTGATAAGCGTCTGCTACTGCAGTTGCCTTAAATGATTACTACTGATATTGCAGCCTGCTTAGCAAAGTTCTCTAGTTCCACGGCAACCAACCTCGCTATAATTGTGACCTAAGGCTTGCACTACCTGATAAGCGTCTACCCCAGGCTAAATACAGCAGCTGCCTCAAGTTGAATACTACTAATATTGCAGCCTGCCTAAAGAAGTTATTTTTTTTCTCTTTAAGTGTCTGCCCCAAGCTAATTACAGCAGTTGTCTCAAGTGAATATTACTGATATTGCAGCCTGCATAAAGAAGCTTGCATAAAGAAGTTGTTTTTTCTTTTTCCCTAGTTTCCCCTCAATCCTGCTTCGCTGTAATTGTAACCAAAGGCTTGCCCTACCTGATAAACATCTGCCCCCAGTTAAACACTGCAGTTGCCTTAAAAAAAGAAAAAAAAATGTACACAGATATCACAGTAATTTTAATCTTAGGTTTGCACTACCAGATAAGCGTCTGCCCCAAGTTGAATACTACTGTTGCCTAAGAGAATACTACAGTGATCGCAGCCAGCCTTAAGGAGTTTTTTTTGTCTAGCTTTACTGCAACCAGCTCTGCTGCAATTACAAGTCTCAGCCTGTAGCCTACCGTGTCTCGGTGCATACACAACAGAAAGCTACTGCATATTTGTAACCTGAGCAGCAAACTGAACAGGTAACCATTGTTTTTTTCTTTTCCTTTTTTTTCTCATCCTCCGCTCGCCTACTTAAACCTCCTCCCTCCTCTCTCCTCTCTCTCCTCGAGTCCTGCTGATCACTTGGAGGTCGCGAGGCACTCATCGCGCTGCCCTCCCCCCCGCGGAGCAAGCACCGGATCCATCCCCCCTCCCACCAGAGCACTGGAGGTCGTGAGGAACTGACTAAAAAACCCTCCCTCAAGCAGAGCACCCTTCCCCTCACCTGCACGAAGCCCCTGTACCAGAATATCAAGGTATTGGCAAGAAAGATCCTACCAGCTGATAGATAAGCCTGGGCAGACTGCACTCCATGTGAACTGTATAACCTATCAGCTCACTTTCCACTTGCAGGTTATCAGACCTCTCCACTAGAGGTCGCATCAAAAACATCACTGCCAACCTCCTACCCTTTGAAATGGACAAAAACCCTGCTGCTTGCTGTCAGCGATGGGAACCTAAAACACCATCCCTCTCACTCCCCTGAGCCAAATATCTGCGAAAAAAATGCAAAAAATCGTCCTATACATGAGAGGCTATACAAGCCCTTCACAACCACACTGCAACCCCCAGTTCACCTCCACTCATAATGCCCCCCACGCTGGAGTCTCACCGACTGACTCACCCCCCTCCCCTACCCCATGGGCCCCTTGTCCAGGCTCAGGCTAATTCTTGGGGGACACTGGAAACCAACCCTGGTCCTTTCTCTCCTAACCTCACCCTTAGTGACCATACTAACCTCTTCTGGGCGAACACCGGTGTGCTCAAACTGGTGCACATGAACATTGGGAACCTAAGGCGTAAAATGCCCGACCTTGAGGCTTGAACCCTGCTCTACAAACCTGACATACTAGCAGTGACGGAGACATGGCTAAAGCCCCACATCCTCCCTCATGAAGTCGAACTGGCCGGCTATCAGACCATAAGAAAGGACTGAACAGGAAAGAAGGGGGGGTTCTTATCTACTTGAACGCCTCCCTAAATGCTACTCTGATCTCCCCACTCCTAACGGATCCCTGGGTAAGGTATTACTTGTCAAGCTACTCCTCGAAGACACCAAGCCTCTCGTTATTGGGTGTGCCTATCTCCCACCACAAACCGCCGCCGCCTCCCTAGAATCCCTCACAGACGCCATCCACAATCTCCCCTTGGGGGAGACCATCCTCCCTGGGGATTTCAACCTAAACTGGCTTTCCCCAAATACCTCCAGAATCAAGAACCTAATACTGGATGTACCACTTACCCAAGTGATTGATTTGCCCACCAGGCTCAATACCAAGTTGGCAACCACCCCCTACTCGACTGGGCGCTCACCTCCTGCCCCAATCGGATACTGACTGCAGGGATCATGTCTGACTCCCGGAGCTACCACTCCCCCATTTTCTGTACCTGGTCCAATAAACCCCCCAAGGCAGCCCCCAGAGTGATTGAAGCTAGGAACTTCAGCCAGTTTGTACCCGCTGACCTCTGCTCTGACCTACTGAAGGTAGACTGGGGCCCCATTGTCTCCCTTCCCACAATTGATGAGCTCCTAGATTATTTCACCAAGTCGTTCCTCTCCATTGCTAACCAACATGCCCCCTGTTAAAAACTCAGAGTACAGGGTAACTGCCACAAATGGCTAAACCCTAAACTTAAACACACCATGCGACTCCGGGACAAGGCATGGGGTCTCTACAAATCCTCTGGATGCAGACCTGACTGGGAGAAGTACCGGTGCCCAAGGAACCAATGCAAAAAAGCTACAAAACAGGCCAAATTCCTTAGGGACCTCCAAACTGGCCATCTAAGTGACCCAAAGAAATTCTGGGGCTACATAAACGCTCTCCTCAAAGGCCCTTCAAAGGAGCATTACGCCTTACTCCAAATTGGGGACTCAGTTTCTAACGACCATACTAAAGTGGCTGAAGCTTTCGGTGTATCTTTTACAAACCCCAACTGTCACCTCCCAGCAGTGCCTGGGACCCCTCCCCCCCTCGTAGACAGGGGTGCTACCTCGCCCCTTATTCCACCTGAAACTTGTTGAGCCCAAAACAGTACTGCCTCTCCTGCGCAAAATAAAACCCGAGTCCTCTCCTGGCAATAACCTTCTGGAGCCCCGGCTGCTGAGGGCTGCAGCCCCAGCCATCACCTACCCCGTCACCCTGCTCATCAATAGATCACTCCAAGAAGGGACGGTCCCCAGTAAATGGAAAGTTGCCACTATTGTTCCTGTCCACAAAAAGGAACTTGAGACAGAGTGGAGAACTAAAGGCCCATTTCTCTCCTCTGATCCCTGGGGAAAATATAGGAAAGACTTGTCTATGATCAACTTCAAGACTACCTGCAACAACACCTACTCCTCTCCAAAGTACAGCACGGCTTTTAGAAAGGTCATGGCACCAACACCGCCCTCATCCAGCTAACATTGGACATACTTCACGCCATGGACCTAGGCACCCCAGCAGGCGCCTTATTCATTGACCTATCCAAGGCCTTTGACTTGGTCAGCCATGAGCTTCTCCTTGCCAAACTTCACTGCCTTGGCCTGGACCAACTGTCACTCTCCTGGATCACTAGCTACCTGACAATAGATCCCAAAGAGTCCACTGGCGGGGAGCACACTCCAACCCCAGGCCTGTGACCTCTGGGGTACCCCAGGGATCCATCCTGGGCCCCCTACTATTCTCACTATTCCTAAATGACCTTGAAGAGGATTGTGCACCTTGCAATCTTATCCTCTATGCGGATGATACTGTAATCTACTTCAGTGACCCCCCAACCCTCAGTTATCTCTGCCAAACTTCAGGACAGCCTCACAACGCTCGAAGTGTGGTTCACTGCTAACCGCTTAAAACTTAATGAAGAAAAGACAAAAGCAGTCCTCTTCGGGACCCAACAGCTGGGCAATGACTGTAATGGGCTACTCCAACTCTCGTCAGCCCTTGGAAGGCCAGTAGAAGTCTCTGACCAGTTCAGGTACCTTGGGGTTCTCCTTGACCAGGAGTTAACCTGCAAACTTCATTTTGATGCCTTAACCAGATCCATGCATCAGAGGCTTGGCCTCTTATACCGCTTGGGTAGCTCCCTTTCTGGAGAAGCATGATGAGCCATAGCAAACTGCAACCTCCTTCCCTCATTGCTATACGGCTCCCCCCTATTCCTGTCTCTCAGGGAGTCAGAGCTAAACAAACTCACTACCCTCTACCACCGCATTGCCTGCTTTGGAACCAACTCCTCCCCTAGGAGGCATCACTGTGAGGCTCTCAATGACCTACTCTGGCCAACCCTAAGGCATAAATTATCCTATGCCACCACCTGCCTCACCTATAAATTCACCTCCCTTGGCCACCCGCCTCACCTGAGTGGCCTGCTCACCCCCAAACTCTCCCTCCGTAACCTCCAGTCTACCTCAAGTGGATTCCTGAACATCCCTCGCATTCGGACCAACCAAGGTAAATGCTCCTTTCAGTTCACAGCCCCTCACCTCTGGAACTCGCTCCCTGCAAGTTTACTAGACAAGCCCTCCCTCTCCTCGTTCAAAGCAGGTCTTAAAGTGTACCTCATTGAGCTGAGCCTGTGCTGCTGCAACCGCTAGATCATGTCCTCATCCCAAACCCCTCCCAATGACTAAAGACTAAAATCTCTCTCTCCCTGAACTGCCTATAAGCAAAAACCAATTGATACCATAGACCTGATGTAATGAAACTGTAACTGTCTAAATGTACCCTACTGACTATGAATGTACTCTTATATTGTGTTACTGTATGCACATCTAATGTAAAGTGGTTGGTGTTTTCAACCCCGGGTCACCCCTGAAAAAGGGATCTCTGGTCTCAGTAGGCTTACCTTGGTCAACAAAATCTAAATAAATAAATTTTCAAGTTGTGCTTTGAAAAATTTTACAGAATTGGAAAGGTGGTAAATTTTAGGGCTTGATGAGTCAAGGTTTGGTTTTAGTGTCATGTTAAAGTCACCGGCCATTATTAACTGTCCCTGTAGTGAATCCAAAATTTTTGCCAAGATCAAACGGATTATTGATGTTTTACTCTGTGGAGGTAGGTATATATTGGCTAGGGTAACATCTTGATTATATAGGTGACCTTGGATTATAATGTAACGCCCTAATCCATCGGAATATACTTTTTTATTTTAAATTGGGTGGTGGCAGGTATCATTATTGCCACTATACTCCTATGTCCACCCGGGTGGGAGGAGGAGTGAATCATATATCTGGCCCCCCAGGACAATTTCTGGTGTTCACGTTCCGAGAAGTGTGTTTCTAGAACTTATATTTAGTGATTTTGTAATTCAACAGATACGAGTATTGCCTGTAGGACAGTGCACCATCAGATAAAATATACAATATCTATAAAATACAGTACCATTGACACTCCTAATCTGGTACATCACAGGAGGGTTACCAACATAAGTATATTCAAATACTTATTAATATGCATTACAAAGGCTACATATTGTCATGAGTGGGGGAATACTGATGCAAATCACTTTATTAATTATAAAATTTCCACTCCTTTTAGTAGGCGTTGTTCCCCAGTCTACCACATCGGTATATGAAAAACAGATAGGTACTAAGCCCCCTCTCCTCCCTCCGCACCACTCACTACATATTCCAAAACAAAACATCATTAATTTAATGATAAATTGTGCATTTATCTATCTAAATGTCCCATTACTGTCTCTAGTTTATTTAATAAATCACTGTAACATAACGCTGTACAACTTTGGAGGTTAAAAAACATCCCTCGACAAACTCAATATACCTCCATGATATCACCCTGTTCCATCACAGTAGATACTTACAGTAAATTCCCCGTTGTAAGACACCACTACCATAAACATTGGGAACATAACTTAAAAGCATCAAGGCAGTAAATCTATGCCCTAAAAGTAATCTGTGAACTAGAGGTAGCGTAATGGAACTGAAGTAGTAATATTTTACCAATGTCCAAATCCATTTAGCCATTCTACAGTATAGTAACTTACTGAACTCTGTCCAAGAAACCTCAGGTATTGTCCTCCTCTCCAGAGTCCGAGTTCAATTCTTTGGCTATGTAATCCAACTTGATCTTCGTTACCAGTTTGCTAGCTTCCATCGGGTCGGAGAAATGGTAGGTCTTCGCCCCATAGGCAGTCTTGAGACTCGCCAGCATCAGAAGAGTATGATAGACTCTGAGTTGACGCAGCTTAGTTCGAACTCCGTCAAAAGCCCTGCAACGTCACCTCGTAGCATAACTCAAGTCAGCAAAGACATGGATGGGTACCCCCTGCCATTTAGAGGGACCATGCTTGGATGCAAACTGTCATGTGTATATTCCGCTCGATGCTCCATTATTGGGTATACAGTTCCCCATTACGCCTGACCCCCAAACTACTACTTAGTGACTCGGTACGAAGCCATAGCCCCGATTGGAATACCTCAAAACAGTGGCCGCTGAATAAGAAAAGGAGGGCCAAAGACAGTCCCCTCTTCCTATCCCTTGAAGCCCTTATGAAACTCCTGTTCTTTGTGCTGATCTGTATTGGAAATGTGGAAATCAACCCAGGCCCTCCTGAGTGTATCACCTCACCAGCAGACCTAGCCTCAACCAAAGGCCTAAGTTTTCTACATATCAATGCATGCAGCCTCCTAAAAAAGCTCACATTGATACAAGCCTGGGTTGCCCATACCCTGCCAGACTTTCTTGTGGTGTCTGAGACATGGCTGAAACCCGCCACAGCAGATAGGGATGTAAACTTACCCAACTATCAAATATTCAGAGCGGATCGCCAGACAAGGGGCGGTGGAGTAGCTATATATGTAAAATCCAGTATATCTGTATCCTGCCTTAATGCAACATCTATGCCCAAAGAATTCAAATGTATATCCCTCAAAGTAACTCTCTCCAATACGGCAGCTTTTCAGCTAGTTGGCTGCTATAGGCCCCCTCTGCTGATCACAAGCTTTTAACCCACCTGGGGAATCTGATCAAACCAAGCACTGAAGAAATCATAATTCTAGGTGATCTAAATCTAAATTGGCTTTCCAAGGCAGCAGCACCATTAGTTTCATTCTGTGATACACACGGGTTCTCACAACTGATAAATGAACTAACAAGAATCAACTTAAAGAATAGAAGCAACAGCACATTACTTGACATCATTCTGGTGAATAAACCCCACCTATTCACGCACACTGGAGTGCTTTTCAGTGACATAAGTGACCACTGCCTCATTGCAGGAGTAAGATCATCCGGCAAATCAGCACCCCCAGCAAAATTCCTACGGAGGAGATCCAAGAAAAACTTCAATATTGAGGGATATCTCCATGATCTAACTCATTCTACAAGATGGCAAGAGTTTTACCTAGCACATTCTGTGGAAAAAGCACATCAGGTGTTAAACAGCATAATACTAGGTGCCCTTAACACTCATGCACCAATCACTAGTGTTCGAATAAAAAACAAATCTTGCCACTGGTTTTCAGCTGACCTTAAATCTGCACTGCTGAAGAGAGACAAGCTATGGAAACGGGCGAGGAAGACCAAGAACCCAAATGACTGGGCGATGTTTAAGAAAGCTAGAAATAACTGTACCAGGAAAGTACGGCATACAAAGGCTGCCTTTTATAGGGCTGAACTTGACTCCTCCTACCATAATCCTGCTAGGTTCTGGAGCACCATTAAGGGTATTTTAGGATAGGATTCTAGCACCTCACTACCAACTCAATTGCACAACAATAAGGGTACAATCGCAGACAGAATGGAAGTACTGGATACTTTCAATAATCACTTCACAACTGCTGGCCTTGCTTTTGACACGTCTCCAGCTAATCTGCTACATGCACAACTAAGCTCCCAGCACACTGGAGCTCAGAGAACTGATTCTTCCTTCTCCTTCAAACCGATCCTGTTGAAGCAAGTAGAGGATCTAATGTTGCAAATGGATATCAAAAAAAGCGCAGGGGCAGACTCCCTTGACCCCTACTTTCTAAAGATTGCAATACATGCACTTGCAGTTCCCTTAACACATCTTTTTAATCTGTCATTAATCTCTGGTTCTATTCCTACAATGTGGAAAACAGCCCAAGTGTTTCCCCTACTAAAATCAGGGAACCCCATGGACCTCAACAATTACAGACCTATATCCATTCTTCCAGTGCTATCCAAGCTGTTAGAGAAATTAGTGAGCATCCAGCTAAGAGAATACCTTGAAGATGCTAATCTCTTAAATCCAGCTCAATCTGGGTTTAGAGCTAGGCATAGTACTATCTCTGCACTGGCCAAAGTTACAAATGACTGGCAAACTGAATTGGATAAAAAGAACAGTGTCTGTGCTGTATTTCTAGATCTCAGCAAGGCATTCGACACAGTGGACCATGAGCTGCTACTCTCTTCCTTGCATTCCATAGGCTTGGACTCACCCTCCCTTAAGTGGTTCAGGTGTTACCTTATGGATAGGTCACAGCAAGTGAAAGCTGAAGGTGATCTATCTCCACTAAAACCACTTCTAAGAGGAGTTCTGCAAGGATCTATCCTGGGCCCTATCCTTTTTGCCATTTACGTTAATAATATTGACTCAAACCTCACCAAAGCCACTGTCCACCTCTTTGCAGATGACACAGTTTTGTATGTCAGCAACCCATCGCCTTCAATAGCTTGTGAAATTCTACAAGCAGAATTCTCCTTATTACAACATCAACTACTGGAAAAAAGCTTCTTTTAAATGCCAAGAAAACAAAAGCAATGTTTTTCTCCAACCAAAGCTATACAAATACCAACTCACTAAACAATCTCCCCCAGCTATCCACTATCCTTGGAGAAAGCCTGGACTATGTAGAAAAATTCAAATATTTGGGTGTGTGGATAGATAGCAGGCTTGATTACACACATCACATTGAAGAACTTCTGGAAAAACTTCGCCAGAGGCTTGGCCTATTCTTCAGAATAAAACACTTCCTAACCAGAGACTCTAACATGAGGTTGGTCCAGGCCACTTTTCTTTCAGCTATTGACTATGCAGATTTCCTTTATAGTCACTGCCCCATCTCCTATCTAAGCAAATTGGATACGCTGTACCACAGAGCACTAAGGTTCATAACAGATCTTCCATTTAACACTCATCACTGCTCTCTCTATGCTGCAATCGGTTGGGCATCCCTACACCTCAGAAGGAACAGAAATGCTGCACTATGGATTTACAGAGCGTTGTCTAAGAAGCTTCCAAATTATATTTTAGACTGCTTCACACAGGCCACAGCTAGCTCCTATGCCCTAAGAAGCAACAACTTCATTATGCTCAAGGTGCCTAAAGTCAACACCCAGCAAGGGAGGTCTGCAATCAGCTATTCTCTAGCTATGGCATGGAATACTTTACAGAAGTCCCTGAAGCTGATCAATCTTATACCTCTAGCATCCTTTAAACAGCTTTGCATAAGTCTCTTCTCAGAGAAATGCAACTGCTACCACAAGCTCTAGTCTATTCACATTCCTTACCCTCCCCTTCCAGACAACTATCATAATTTGCAACTCATTTCCCATAACTTATCCCCACAGTTCTCCCTCCCTCCCAGGCAGCCCTCATTTTATGGTACTTCAGTTCCCTATAACCTTATCTACACTGATCTTGCTACCCCTGGCTATAATCTTCTCCCACTAATTCCTGGCCCTTACTCCAGCCCTTATTACCCCCTTACACCTCCTAGTATTAGCCCCAGCCCCTGTCCGAGTCCCCTATACCCTCCCTTCCATGTCTTTTACCAGAGGCTGTGATCACCATTTTCTCAGTCACTCAAACACTGTGTCTCCTTGTCTGCATTGGCTTGCCCTGGAACTTGGAAATTTTTGGGTGCCTTATGTTGAGTGTATGCCTTGATTCCACCACTGGGATATGCATATACTGTATTATCTAGTGTACTTTTCATATGTCCTACCTTGTCCTGTTATGTTTTAATCAACTTCTGTCTTTTGACTATGTATATATAATTATTTTAAATGTATTTGTTTATGTACCAACTATTGAACCTTGACCTTATCAGGTCCATCTTGCAAATGAGCTCTGCTCAATGATGTTCACCTGAATAAATAAAGATTTGATTGATTGATTGATTGATGCCTTGTTTACAACATAGGCCCGGATATTCAAACTGCGTCAAGCTGTGGCACAAGCCTGGGCGCAGCTCAACTTTGTTGCGTAGGGGTGTGGCCTGGGCGGTCTTCGATGGAGCTGCACTGTAGGCAGCAGCTTTGAATGCACCTAACCACCCTGCGCATGGCGCAGTGGCTTTTCGCCAGTGCAAGTGGCCAGAGTGGAGCATGGAGATGTGCTAGCGCAAGTGCCATTGTGCCATGCACGGCACCTGCGATATTCAAAAGGAGACATGCAAATGGGGCCATAATTTATGCAAGGTGCACAGGGGGCAATTTGCATCTCATTA
Source organism: Neoceratodus forsteri (assembly GCA_016271365.2). Taxonomy (NCBI): domain Eukaryota; kingdom Metazoa; phylum Chordata; order Ceratodontiformes; family Ceratodontidae; genus Neoceratodus; species Neoceratodus forsteri. The sequence continues at coordinate 180,388,296 of CM057459.1, forward strand.
TGGCCCTATTTGCATGCTATTAGCATGCAGGTGCGCCGATCCCCAATGACTTGCGCCTGGCGCCCCGCCAGGCAGCAGCCGTTGTGGACCGACGCCCCCTGCAGCCCGATCGTGGGCATTCGTGTAAAATAAAAAAACCCGTCCAATATCCCTGGTGGTCAGTGGACCTCTATGTGCCGATCGCGACCATCGGTATAGTCCCCACATCCAATATCTCTGGTGGTCCAGTGGACGATGGCAGACGATCGCGGGCATCTGTAACACATAACAGACCCCTACTACCCTGGTGGTCTGATGTATCCCACCCACCACCCACTGAGCCCTACCGCCCTCCCCTGCGTCAGCCGACAGGCGGCAGCACTTCACCGCCTGCGCCCCCGACTGATAACTCGGTGGGCTGCCGCCCATTGGTTCACAGCATGAGCCAATGGGCATGCATTATACTACTACTCAGTCCAGATATGTGAATAGATCATTCACATATCTGGACCTAATATTACAATATGAGCTGCAAGCCCATTAGCTCACGCCTGAACCAATAGCGCTGCAGCCCTACCGAGCTGTCAGTCGGCGGCGGCGGTGGCAGGCGGTGGGGTGCTGCTGCCGTTGGCTGGCGGGGAAGGGGAGTGGGACGGTGGGGTTCAGTGGGTGGGTGGGGGAGGTACACTAGACCACCAGAGTAGTAGGGGTCTGTTACGTGTTACATATGCCCGCGATCAGGCGGCGATCGGTCCACTGGACCATCAGGGATATTGGACGTGGGGACTATACCGATGCCCGCGATTGGGCACATAGAGGTCCACTGGACCACCAGGGATATTGGATGGGGGGATTTCGCTCCAGGGATGCCCGCGATGGGGCATGGGGGGCACTGCCAGGTGCGGCAGGAACTTGGGTGGCCACCCACAGGTGGCAACTGCCATGTTGTGCCCTGCAATGCGGCAGCTCACCTGTGGGTGGCCATCACTTGTTTTTTTTTTTTTTGGCTTAACTTTGTGCAGGCGCAGGTAGGGGTTGCGCATGCATGACTCTGCACATCCCGGGCTGAATATCAGGCTGTGCAGGTTATGTATGACGCGCCCCCTACCTGTGCCTGCATACTACTGATGCGGCTCAGCGCGCATCAGGTTCAATAGCATACTTTCCTTTTGAATATCGCACTGGGCGCATCAGTGGGTTGTGCATGGTGCAACACTGCTGCGCCATGCACAACCCTTTTGAATATCTGGGTCATAGTCTTTTTCTTTCAGGGAACCCAGGGCAACCAAGACTGCCCTTGCAGGTGGGTGAGCAGAATCTATATGGAGTCGGGCCCCTCTGGAATTAACTCTATAGGCCCTCAGCACAGATATCGGGGAGTTGAGGTGCAAGAATTTGGAAAACCAAAGTTCAGTTAAATTATCCAAAGCATCTCCCTTCGATTCCTCTGGTAAGTCTAGGATCCTGATGTGGGACGCCTGGGCCCCATTCTCATGTGTCTCTAAACGTTTCCTAAGCAGAGTGCTCTCTTTTACCAGGTCAGCCATTACTGAGAGCACCTTTTCTACCGTGCTGCTGACTCCCTGGGCAAAGTCGTCTACCGATTGGATTTTTGTTTCGACAACTTGAATCCTTGAGGTAAATTCATCCATTTTTTTATCAATTGCTTAAATTGCTTTCAGCAATGCAGTGTTGGACAGTTGGTTTAAATTGCCATCGGGAGGATCCTTTTCTTTCTTGGTGCCTGCATGAGGTTCTTTCTGTCTGGCTCCCTCACCTCCCATCGTGGTTTTGTTATGACCCATTTTCTAACCTTGCCAAATTCTATGTTCCTGTAGTCCTTGGAATGTCCGCTAACTAATACCAGCATTTTTGAACAAGAATAGGGCACTTTTAGTGATGTTTTTTGCCTTAGAAAGTCTGATTAACGCAGCGCTACAGGAGAGTGCTGCTTTCCAGCTCAGCTGCTAGCCACTTCGAGAGGTGTGTTTCTTGTATAAAAATATCTGCTTTTTGTTTATTAAGGTACTGCATCATTCGTGATCTTTTAAAGGGGTTATGAAGACCATTGACGTTCATGGAGTAAATCTTTACTGGTTGGGTAGTCATTTAATTTTGTTTGTTTTTTGTTTTTCTTGTTGTTGTTTTAGGTTTGTTACTTGTGTCTATCCTTATTATATAAGCTAGCATTCTTTTATATTTTGTTTGCTTTTCAGGTCACTCCAGCTTATTGTCACCTGGACCACTCTCCCTAGGACCTTGAGGAAAAGTCTGCCTGTTACGGTAGACCCCTCCCCAGACATCATGTTTGATCTCTCACATTCCTGTTTCTGAAGTATTTCTATTAAAGCATTGTTGTGCAACATTGCACCTTGTCTCCAGTGACTCCTTTCGCACATTTTCAAATTAATTTCAATGCAGTAAACCTGTAAACTAGAACCAACTTCAACATTTAACATAACTATGTTACAAGTCCCAGTGGAAACTGGAGTGATAATAGAAGGTTGGTGTAGGGGCTCAGCATATAGAAGTACTAAATTACAAATGTGGAAATACAGATGGTGGGTATATGAACCAAATTTTACACCAGCAAAGATTGCTAGATGGTATTATAGACAAGTAGATGGAGGGTTTTATGCCCCATGGCAGCTTCTAAATGGTTAGAATGTGATCCCTTTTGAACAGGCTAGGCAATATTTTAAATGGGAGTTATCTGATCAACTGAACTACTTTCAGATGAGATTATATTAGAGGGACAATAAGACAGGTTAATATTCAAACATATTTTTCTACAAAAGATTAACCATTGGTCTCCATTTCTACATCTAGAGGAGGTCAACATGCTGTAACCCTGCTATATCAATCTTTAATAGCACAGAAAATCCATAAAATTGAAATTTTGCATTCACGATGGGAGAGAGAAATGGGTAGATCATTTAGTGAAAAACAATGGCAGAAAGCTTGCAGGATGATGTGGTCGACTTCGTCCTCGCCTGTATGGCAGGAATATTCCTGGAAAATCAGGACCAGGTTTTTCCTAGTCCCGAATTTTTGTCCAGATGGTCCCCGGGGAGTTCTTCAAGATGTTGGAGGGAATGTGACGAGGAAAGGGCCTCACACGCGCATGTATTTATGTTCTGTACAAAATTAATTAATTTTTGGAAAGAAATTCATGAGCACATTAACATAATATTAAACATAGCGGATGATAAGCCGGCCCACCGGCACAGCGGTAGGATTACCACTTGTGGTGCCAGCGACCCAGGTGCCAGCGACCCAGGTTCAGGAACAGACTCGGGCAGCTGGAGGGCCGGCCGGGGGGAGGGGCATAGAGCGTCCAGGGGCTGCTGTCCTCTTCCAGGTAGGGTGGGATGCAAGTCCTGCTGCAATACCACCACCTAGGTGACCACGGGTGGAGGTGCAGCAAGACAGCATACAAGGGGGGCGGATGTCTTCCGGGGGCCGGAGCATGTACGTCAAGATATGCGTCAATCATAGGCCCCCTTGCGTTGTAGCGTCTGGGGGCTGGGACCAGAGAAAAGCAGAAAGAACCCTGCACTGGACTCCTAGACAGGACCCAGTTGTCCAGAAAACTCTTAACCAGGCTCCACAGGCCAGACTCTGAGGCCTTCTGACACAGTCTCTAGGTGTGAGAGGGACTAAGTGGGGGTTCCCTCTCCTCCCCGCCTCGGGGGGTAAACCACGGCAGGATGGGGAAGACTAGCCAAGCACCTGGAGGGAGGTACCTGATGCGGGACTACGGGAACCTACAGCCTAGGAAATCCCTGAAGAAAGGAATCCAGCGCAGCGAGGAAGGAGGCATAATGAGAAAGTAAAAAAAAAAAAAAAACATAGCGGATGATAGGGATTTAGAAGCACTGATGATAGGCCTCCCCCCTTGTTCTTTTAAGGGAGGAGACTCATTATATTTATGGGCCATACTACATATGACGGCTTTTAAAGCCATTACTAGACAATGGCTAAAAATAGACCCCCCCCTACAAAAGAGGATTGGATACAAATAGTACAGTACATAAAAGAATGTGAGAAAATCTCGTATGATCTACAACAAAAATCTGAGAAATATATCAGTCATTGGACCAGATGGGAATTTGCAGGATTTGATAATTAAAAACGTGGAGAAAAGAGTTTAATTTGGTAGTCTTGCTTTAGTATCTGTATGTGGAGGCCTCCCATTTTATATAGGCTGCAGACCTGTTTGGTCTGAATACAAGAACTACGTCTGTCTTGATACAATCTCAGACTGAGATATTAAGACAGTTTACTGATTTTGCTGATAACTGGTACCCTGGCAGGGACTCTGGGATTGTGGTCAGGACAGATGGTAGTTGAACCTTACCTTTTAACTATTTTATAAGGAAACACCTTTAAACTGGTCGAGCCAGAATATTGTGGAAAATTTAATGGCAAATGAGCAATTGACCTAACAATGTGATTTTTTCAGAATGGTAATGAGACAATGAAAATTATGGAATGGAAAAAACAGGTTTCTTATTATAATGTCTTTGTGTTTTTCTTTTATGATAGGCCCAGTTGTATTTAGTTAACAGTTTTATTAATTGATGGATTATATGAGGAATAGTTTTTGTTCTTTTTCCACACTATTCCTTTAAAAAAAAAATGATGTTAAAAGAATATTACAGCATAGATGATGAAAATTGTATGAGTCTATTACAGATACATCTAATAGGTTATACTGTAATTGTGAAGTTATATATACTATATAAGTTTTATTGAAATACTTAATAAAAGAAGTATAAAAAAATAACATAACTATGTTAATAAGAACTATGTATATGAGCGCTTCCATTGTTAAGGTGGCAATGCAAAACCACCCTACAGTAATCTCAAGCCAATCTCCCTAAGGGGACTGTGTTTGATCAAGGATCTCCTTCTAGTTGGAGATATCTCCAATGATGGGATTTTCCCACCCAAGTAGTCCAATAAAACTAGTGGGTCAGGGCCCCCTTTACTCCTAACATAAACCCTCCCCCATTTCCAATTGTTGTGTATGGATTACCAGTACCCAGACCTAAATTCACTACTTCCCCACCCAATCTCGCCCCCCCATCTTGATGAGGGGAATGAATCGATCCGAGGCGCTGCCCACCCACCCCACCATTCAATGTGCAATCAGTTTTGGGTGTCCCTCCTCCCTCTAACTATCATGAGGACAAAATGGAAGTGGGAAAAGCCCCATGTCTCCCATATCATCATGCTATCCATTGATGTCCTTCGTCACTATTATTCCATGGGCTTTAAGCTTATTTTGGAGTTCAGGCAGTGGAGCCTGCTTAAAAAGGAGGGGGGATCCCGATGTATGAAACGTCAACAGGATGTACCAGGCATACCTCTCAACCTTCTGTCACCGAAACGAGGGACATGGACACTCTCGGATACCTGAAACAAGGGACAGTGAGGGACACAGACCCCAGAATGAGGGACACATGCTCAGAACACCACAAAAAACACAGAGTTCACCCCTACAAAGTTTATCCTGGATTCAATACACCAGAATACCAAGGGTCTCAGTTCCAAAATCTGAATCCACAGCACATTCCCAGTGTGGACAGCGCCCCCCTCCGAGGGACAGAGCAACTCCAAGGGGCAAAGTGAGGGATGCCCCCCATAATGAGGGACACCCGAGAGGTGTGGTGCCAGAGGCCTCAAAATGATGACTTTCTCTGGATTGTAGCTCCCTCTAGTGTCTAGCCGGAGTCACTAGATTGTCTCTAGGTCCCTCTTTCCCTTCCCCACTCCCAAATCCCCACCAAGTAGCCTGGTCTTATAGAATCATTAGAACTCTCTACGTCTTTCCACCAATGGACCTTGTCGTTTAGATGCATAACACCCCCGAGGAATATGATTCATTTTGATAAACTTTTAATTTGGGTTGGGTTATATCATATTCTCTGGATAGATCTAAAGTAGTACCTCCAACTCAGTATGCGATCTGCACAGAAGTTTAGCATTTGAATCATGTGAAAAGAGGGAAAAGAAAAATAGAATAAGCAGGAAGGGCAGGGAGAAAGGAAGAAAAAAGAAAAAGTAGAGAGAGAGAGAAGGAGGGAGGGGAAAAAGGGGAGGGCAATGTTAAGACACCAAGATAAAGCAATAGTGCAGGCGGTATCAGAAAAACACAGTAAATAGAGAGGCTTTGTTGCCTCTAGTGGACAGTGGCCATCTCACGTCCATATGTTATCTCAATCTGTGTATCAAATGTTAGGTTAAAAGATCTTGCTTTCCAGATAAAAGTTCAAGGCCAGCATAATTTAAGTCCAGGTTCCAAATGTTAGGGTCTCATAATAATCCTCCTATTCTTCACCTGGGATAGTAATTCTCCAGCCATACTCAGCCCACAGGGGACCGCCCCAGGACTCCCACCTGTACAGAATATTTGGTGGGGAGTCCAGGAAGCAAGAGGGAAGTCAGAGAGAGAGAGAGAGAGATTGAGAGAGAGCAGCCGATCAGGGAGGAGAGAAGCCCGACGTGTTAAATACCACCGGGACCCTCTCAGCCAGACATCATATCCACCATCAAGGGGTTCCCTTTTCCCAACATTACAGTGAGAGGCGAAATCATATTGTATGTTATTAAGTTACCTTAATGTTTTCACTGTTTGGGATGGCGTTTAATCTCTAAGCTGCATCAGGGCTCCCTGTACCTCAAAACGACCCCCAACCCCACCCCAACACTCCCCATCCCAGTCCTCCTGGTGCTAAGCAGGATTGAGACAGAAAGTTCCCAGGACTTACTTCTAGTCCACTGTCAAAGTGGGGTTTCTCAGAAGACGAATCCTCCGCAGCACTTCCTCAAGGCTCAAATTAGGTCGAGAAGGCCTCACAGTTTCAAGTTGTTCCAGATTTATATTCTTAGAGGTGGTATTCAAACTCGGCAAACATTCCTTGATCACCCCTCGCTGGAAAAGGTCTTCCTTGGCCTCCATAGCAGAATTATAGATGACTGGACCCTCTGGCAACATCACCAAGAGTTTAGAGGGATATGGGGTTCAAAATTTAATCTGCTGGGATCACAAAATGGGAAATATAGGGGCGTATTCTCTCCTTTGTTTCTGGGTATAAGGCGTGTAGTTGTTGTCAATTATTAAGTGGTGAGTTCCCATCATTATTTTCCCCTTCTGCCATGCTTTTTTCAGCAGAAGTTCTTTTGTTTGAAAGCTTTGGAATCTGACTACAAATAACCTAGGCCTTGCATCCTTAGCCTTAGGCCTGGAGCCAAGAGCTCTGTGTGCTTGCTCAAAGTCGAGAGGATAATCTGGACCAAGAGCAAGTATAGATCTGAAAAAGTAATCAGCGTAAGCCAAGGGGTCGACGCCTTCCTCGCCTTCAGGAAGGCTGAAGATCCTCAGGTTTTTCTTTCTTCTGCGGTTCTCCGCATCCTCTTGCCGTATTGAATTGTGCAGCTGGGCCGAAGCCAGAGAGAGAACTGCAGACTCGAGGGAGTCTATCTTTGTGGTATTATCAGATATTTGTTGATCGGCCTCGTTAGCACGTCTTAGTAAGGTTCCCAGGTTGGCCCTAAGCTCATGAATAGAGCCCAGCATTTCCTCTCTAAATTCCATAATTGCCCTCAATATGTTTTGTTCGGGCTGCAGTCCCGTCTGAGAGTCATTTCCTTTCTTTTTTTCTCCCCTGCCAGCCATAGATGTTAATAAATGTGTTGCTACCCCGCTTAAAGACTTGGGGTCTCGGGGGGGTTTCTCCGTGCTTCTCTCTCTCCTGCAGGCCGTCTTCTTCCTCCTCCACGATCAAGTCAACCAGCGGTTGGAATCTGTTTGGTTTCTGTCCATCCAGGGTTAATGTGAGGAAAGGTTTTTACTGCTGTGGTCTCTCTAATGTTTTAGTAGCAGTTTGGTGTAAGATCGGATTGAATTATTGAGGCAGGAGACCATTTAGAAATGTTTAGTCGGGGAGCCCAAGTAAAGATGATGTTCATCTAGCCATACTGGAACCGGAAGTCCATCATCTCCTATAGTTTTGATAGGCCAAATTTTCAGTATTTCTATGACGTCTGCTTAAAGAGATAAGTAAAGACCTTAATTCCATTTTAGTAAATTCCCACCTGGCTATGGGTTCTCAAAAAGATCAAACAGCGATTTTTTGTTAATAACAAAATATAAGAGTTGTTGCTTAACCTGGTCCAAAAGGACAAGCGAGGAATTAAATCTCCATGTCCTGGGGCCATACTTCTGCCTGCCAGAACCTACTGCAATGGATAATTCTTTATGATTGGAGTACTCAACCGATTCCACTGATGTTGCCTGAACAATTAAGGATTTGTTAATGAATAAAAAATCTGTCCTTGTTGCAGTACTATCCTTTTGAAAGGTTGGGACTGACTTATTGTGCTTAAATACATATGCATCCATCAGCGAGACCTTTCTAACAGCATTCTGTTGACACCCACACCAGAAAACGAGTCAAGACCAAGTGACCAAAAGGATACTCCCGTATACCATTCTCGTAGGGCTTTTGATAATTCAGTTACTGTATGCAGCCTGGTATTCTGTAAAAAATAAACATTCACTGTATTTTTCCTCAAGTGTGAAAAAACGCAGCACTGTTTAGAATTATTCTTGATACTATTAATGTTAATTGTAAGAATTGTTAAGAGATTAGCCATACTAAAGATAGGTAGTGGGTGAGCAAATTACTTCAAAAAGGAAAAGAAAATAAACAATCACAAGGGTTTTCCATTTTTCTTGGCCTTGACTCCCAAAGAATGTTTAGCCACAACAGTTTTGTGTACATTAGTTCTGTCCTGATGGGATTCTGAATCACTTAATTCCACCCCCAGAGCCCCATACATAATAACTGAATCTATGGAGGAACTGTCAGAATCAATATCACACCTATCCTGCTGTTCCAAGAAGGCTTGAAATCTATTCGAGATGGGGTTTTTGGCTATCTTAGGTATTTTTGAAGCTGGTTGGGTCCTACTTGATCTTCTCCTAGGCATCGCTTTTTTGGGGGCCTTCTGAATGTGAGACAGATGGGGGTTAGGGGGAGGCGGGGTTATTGTGGCGGTGTCCATGTCCAGCTCTTTCAGAAATACAACAGAATCCCCTTTCTCTAAGGGAGCTTTCATTCTATGCTGGGAATCCCCTGTCTCTTGCATATCTGCTGTCCCAGCAATCAAGGGGAGAGTCTCAGGCTCTGTACATGGACCTAAATCTACGTGGGGCATGCGCTTCGTAGCGTTTACTTCCAAATCCGAGGAAGGGTCTTGCGAGGGTTTGAGATCAATCAAACCCCTTCTATCTGTAGTGTGTTGTCTCTGCGCTAGAGTGACCATCAGCCGTTGTTCCTCATAATCTGCTTTACCTGCTGCACTATGTGCAGCTTTAGAACATTTGGTGTAAGCATGTCCCCAAGTCTCACAAAGGTTGCAGATCATAACCTCCTTGCATTGCCCACTGGTGTGCCCCAAAGAATTACATAAGGTGCATCGAAAACAATCGCAGTTACTGCTTATGCGTCCAGGGGCCCTGCACTTGTAACAGGCCCGAGGCTGTCCCTGATAAAATAACCCCCCCCAATCTCTCCCTAAAAAAAAAAGGAATTGGGCAAGTGCTGTAATCCCTGGTCCTGTGACCATAAGATTACCTTGATTCTCCAACCCCTGGTCCAGATACTCTCTGAATCGAAGATAGTTTTGGGGTTCCCCACTACAGTGCACCTCTGTTTCATCCAAAATACCAAGTCTGTGACACTCATACCCTCATTTCGGAATAATACCGTGACCATCCTATGTGCAAGTTGTGTCAAGGGTATTACCTCAAAAGGTGTCCACAATGTGGTGTTTTTAACCTTCTGATATCCTCTCCCAAAATTTTTCTAGTACACTTTCCAACTTAAAACTAACATCGAAAATGGACTCACCTGATACATGCATCAAAGCATACAATTCTGTGATGTTAAACTGCAAACAGGGGGGCGCTAATGAGCCGACTAGCCTAAAGACGCATCTCTCTGCCGCTCCCTGAGCCGCTACCAAAGAAAATAAAATAAAACTATTTTAAATCAAAGTTGAACTTGTTGGAAACCTGGGGAAGCTGTCGGAAAGCAGGATGGATGATTACATAGTTTCAACTGCAGCGAAAAGCACACGTACCACGGTAAAATGCTGAGGAAGCAGCCACCGGTCTTGCAAGAGGAAAGCGCAGGCCGTGTATCTCTCTCACCTGGGGAGGTGAGTGCACTAGGCCGCGAAGTCATCCAGCAAGTCTTGGCTGCGTTGGAGCCCAAGTTGACCAGTCTGGCTACAAATTTTGACCGTAAACTACAAGAGCTGGTTGATTTGCACGCTATTCATGCTACCAGACTGAGTGAAGTGGAGCAACAAATTTCTGATCCAGAGGACACAACTACCGCTGTCTGAATTTGAGACTAAGAGGACTACCAGAGGGGTTGGAGGGGCCAAATGTAATAGATTTTTGTGCTAAGGTGTTACCAGAACTCTTAGGTATCTCTCCAAAGAATGGGCGCATGAAGCTTGAAAGGGCCCACAGAGCCGTCATGCCAAAACCTGGGTCAAACCAACCTCCATGACAGATAATCATACTGTTCCACAATTACCCTGACAGAGAATCTCTCTTGAAAGCATACCGTGAGCATTCTGAGATTCATTACGAGGGCCATTGTCTGTTTCTTTCACAGGATTTCTCTGCACGTTTATTAAAAAGACGCCGGGCCTTCAACCCTGTGATGGCTCAGCTACGTGAGGCTAAAGTTGAATGCTACATGCTCTACCCGGCTAGCCTCAAAATCAAACATGAAGGAGCAGTGTATTCTTTTGGGAGGTACCCAAAGCAGAAATATTTGTTCGGGATCTGAAAAAGAAGATGGGGTGACCTAACTTGGATGCACTGAATTGCTCGGCATCTGCACGAGGCAAACTAATCTGAATGCTTGTGGTTGAAAGTTAAATAATACAGGTACTGTTGTTCCCTTGTATTTTAAATTGCTCCTCAGGGAAACATGGACTTAGCTGGGCATTACACTCCTCATCTGAGTAGGGGGAATCCTTGGGAGAATTTGAGACTGACACTGCATTGAACTTTGGGCGATATTTTGTTTTTCTATGTGTATTGGCTTCCGTTATTTTACAACGTCCATGACCGCAATGGATGGAACTATAAACCCAGACATGGAACTGAAGCCTAGCGCCCTATGTTCTTCCTTGTTTTGTCTTGTTAATAGCCTGAAACTGCGCTGTTTTTTTTTTGGTTTTTTTCTCATTACTGTAGGGATTTTTACTCGTCTTCCCACATATGTTATTTTTGAGCTTGCTATAATAGATTTGGTTAGAAGGTCTGTTGCAAAGTTGTGTGATAACAAGGGATGCGGGGAGAAGGAAAATAATGCAACCTTTTTCTTTTCCTTTTTTAGGAGATAGCCTGAGCGTTACTATGACAGTGACATGTATTCCCCTTTGGAATAAAATGCTGGGGGGGGAGGGGACTGGAATGGGGAGGAGAGGATGAGGCGGTTTGGGGGGAGGGAGATGCAGGCCCTGGCTTGGCTCATAAGTTTTGGAAGTCACTTCTCCATTATTCGGTTTATGTACAACTTCCCAGTTATGTAAATTCTAATTTACATTGTATACATGCAATGCTTGGAAGGGAGGTTACTTTTTCTTTTTTAGTCTCTTCCCTGCATTGACTTTAACGTGAAGGGGTTTCTAACAGAGCTGTATGAATAGTTATAAAACTGTTTCTTTTATAAATAAAACTGTAGCGGCTGGAAGTGTTATGTCTAATGGAGGAAGGGATTGTAAAATTTCTACTTTTCAGTCACTGTTACAAAAGGGGGGGAAGCATACAGAAAGTTAAGGGAGGGGGATGGGGGAGGGTAAGGAAGGGGTATGAGGGTTGTATATAGTTATGTTAGTCTGTTTTATTATGTTTCATTACCAACTTTCAGATCCAAATGCATTACCAATCCAGTGTTGTGGAGGAGTGGAGGGGGGAGTCCAGGAAGACTGCATGAAGGTGTGATGGGTGGGGAAATACAAAGGGATGGGTCATGGCTAGTTTGAACGATCTGACCATTGTCTCTTGGCACATTAGGGGAATAACCACTCCTGTTAAATGCACAATGTTACTGATGGCATTGAAACGCCAAAACACCCAAGTGGCTATGTTACAAGAAACCCATCTTATGGATAGAGAGCACGTCAGGTTTAAGAGAAGGTGGGTTGGGGAATGCTACTCGGCGACCTTTCGGTCTGACAAATGGGGGGTGGCTGTTCTTTTGCATAAAAATATACCATTTAAGAAGGAAAGACTTGTGGTTGACCCAGATGCTGGGCATTATGTCTTTGTGACAGGGACAATACAAGGGGAGAGAGTCATGTTTGGGAGCGTACTGTATATGCCCCCGCTGTCTATGACCCAGCCTTCTACAGATCACAAATGGCCCTCTTGATTGTGGAGCAATCCCCAAACTTGATACTAAGGAGGAATATGAATTGTCTGTTCAATCCAGCTCTAGACCACTTGAACGATAGAGGGGTCCCGAAAGGTGCCATTCGAGAATGACTGGCGGGAATGTGTGACTTAGATCTAATTGATGGATGGTGAACAGCCAATTTCATGGTTAGAGAATATACTTTTTTCTCACACCCACATCAGACTTGGTCTCAATTGGATTACATTTTACTCCCTCGGACTTGGTACTTCCGTGTCAGTGGTATCAAGCACAGCCCGATTCATATATCGGACCATGCAATGGTTGTACTGACATTGAAATAGGGAGGGGAGAGACATAATCCAACTGCGTGTAGGTTCCCCAAGTATTTGTTAGCTAATAAAAAATTTACAGAGTATATGCAAGATCAATGGAGGTTGTACGTACAAACTAATTCAGCGACAGCCACATCTCATGCCATTTTTTTGATGCAGGAACAGGGCCAGATCAAGCCTCTGGGGGGCCTGGGGCACTGGACCTCTGGGGGGCCCATGCGTGTGCAGTGTTTATGACATGTGAAAATCCCCAACCCATCTAGGGGGGTCTGGGGGCATGCCCCCCCCCATAAAATTTTGAAAAAAATGGTTAAAAATGGTGCACTTTAGGGGGTTTCCTTATTGTTTTCTGATTTATTTTCCTACTGTAAAAAGTGACACTTTATGCTGGAAAAATACTGTGCATGCCACTGCCTCAAATCATATATAGTATGTTTCTATATTCACATATATGGATAGTACAAATTTGTATGTGCTTTCAGAATATGAATATATAAACATACGGTGGATATTACTACAAATATATATATATATATATAATATTTGCAAAGTGAGACAGCATAGGATAAGGGCAGTGTTCAAACTTTGGGGAGGTCTGGTGGGGGGGCTTGAGTCTGGAAGGTGTGTACTACTCCATTCGCAAAAGAAAGGGTGCTACAAGAGCTCGCTATTCTGAAAGCACATACAAATTTGTACTATCCATATATGGAATATGGAAATATACAATATTTTGACTGGGCATAGCAAACTGGCAATCCCCCTGGCCTTTGATGTACAACACATTGCCTTCAGCTGACCTCAACATGTTTTTCTTTTTGTGACTTTCTCCCCACTGTGTGGTCTCCTGCATATTGCTGCAATGGTCCCTTTCAAGTTCTTAATTGTGTCAACACCTTCTTTCTTTCTGTTACAGTTTTAACCCATTTACATTGCAGCACATAATGTTTAGGTCTTCAGCCAGATAGGAGCTAGAAACCAGGATATCTGAATGAGCAAGTTACTCCAAACATGTGAATACCCCTGCTCCTGTCTGCCACCACCCACATTGCTCACATAATTGGTTGCTAGGAACTTTCTAATTTTTACCTTCAACAAAATCAACATTCAAGATGTGACAAGTCCCAAAGCCGTCTCCTCCAGACCAAACATACCCATCATGTTTTTGCAGCTTACCTCTCTACTTGTTCTGCATCTCCCTTCCCCCATCACTAGTAAAATAATTCAGAACATGAAATGATTTAACATTTCCCTTCCCAGTAAGGCAAAAGGCTAAATCTCCCCTCCCTCCCAACCCCGTTTCAGCCCATATGGGCTCATAGTACCCATACTTTTCCTTATGAAAGAAGCGAGGTAGGTACCAATATGCACCCTCCCTTGTTTGTAGAGAAGATGAAAAGTATTTAATGTCTTCATCAGAGTGTTATCAAAAACAAGCAAATTGAAAGGGTGTTCACTAAGCTTTTCTCTGTTGTGACCTTACCCCTGTATGTTCTGCATTTCTAGTCCTGCCTGCATGGAGGGTTCCTAGAGAGGCTACGACCCTCAGGTAGGGGTTATTATTGGTGGAAGGCTCAGCTTCTCTGTTTCAGTTTTTGGTGATCATTGAAAGCCCTGACACTACAGTAGGGTAGTTGATGGGGGAGGTGTGTCATGCAAGACAATGTATCAGAATGGAGCTTGCGCTATTTTTGAAATGTTTTAAACAGCTACGGAGCTCTGGGCGAAATCGACCTTCAAGCGGCATCAGTAACGGCTCCTTCTTCCATCCACTCCTACGGTGGCAGCCAGCAGCAGCACCCGGAGCCGGGCAGCAACAGCCCCAATGCCGGGGTGCACACTGCCCTCACCAACCGTCACCTGCCTGAGCAAGTAGTTCTAAAGGCAGCATCATTTGCATTTCCACTAAACCGCCGGGTGACTTCTGGCATGTTGTGGTGGGAGTGGATGGACTGGGTTATTGCCGGAGGCTCAGGCCGTGAGGTAAGGATGATTGGATCGAGTGCTGAATGCGCTCGGGGCTTCTTCCTGCTCTCCCCAACTCCCAGTCTCTCCTCCTGAGTCAGTCGGTCCTCTGATCTCCTACTACTACACTACCTAACCATCCAGGCCTCAGGCAGCATGACTCGGAGTCGTCCCGGCTTTACTTAATGAATTGCTCTACTCCCCGCTTGCTAATGTACTACTACTGTACCTGTGTGTGTGAGTGACTTGTTTTGGTCTCAGTCTCACTCAGTGCAAACACACAGTATGAACCAGGTTTATATCGAAATGGATGGGAACCTCAAGTTAGCAACCAGACCTACGTCTGCTCAGCTCTCCTCTCTAAAACCACTGCATGACTGCATTGGTGACTGTGTAGGCGATACTCCCATGTGCAGACCGGCAGGCGATATACACCCAGACTTCTCAACTAGTCAGCTTCTGCATACCATGTGACCCCCGGTCGTCTCATCCCCCTCCATTAATTTCTCAGACTCGGAATCTACTCTCAGGGCAAGTTGGGCGACACTGCTGGCAAAAACAGGAACAGCAGGGGCCGCCGGCAGCAAGTCATTTAAAGCAGCCACTTTTAAATGGCAACTATCCTCTTGTTTTTTTTGGCCTTATATTAGCACGCAGTGTGCTGGGCTCTCTGGGTGGGGGGTTTGGGCATTTGCCTTCCATTTACCCCCCTCTTAATCCGGGCCTGTGCAGGAAAACTGTTTATGAGAGGGGCTATTATTAGTTTTGTAGCCCATCATAAACATAAAGTTAGGGGGAGGAGGACAGATCTGGAGCAACGGCTTAGGATTCTAGAAGGGAAAGCAGCTAGAGAGGAAGGAGGAGAAAATGTACAGCACCTCTCGACTGGAACCAGGGAAGCACTTAACAATTTGTTGTTGGAAGAGGCCAGGAAGACTTGTCTTTTTGTTAGGAAACATTTTTACGAGTGGGGCAATAGACCGGGTACTATGCTGGCCAATCTAATAAGAGGGGAAAAGAGGAACACACTTGATACATGCTATAAGAGGGAAAGACGGAGTATTGCAGAAGGATATCAGTGGTATTGGGGACTGGTTTAGGAGATTCTATCAGAGAGTTTACCACTCTCAAGCTGGGGAAGGAAAGGAGGAGATGGTGGACTTTCTGAATGGAATTACTCTGCCAAGGCTTACAGCAGCGCAGCGGGAATGGTTAAATTCAGTCACAACGAAAGAAGAAATTCTCAAAGCTATTGTAGCCCTTAAGAGAGGGAAAACTAGTGGACCGGAAGGCTTCCCGCCCAAATTATTATAAAATTATGCAGACCCAATTAACAGAACATTTAGAAGTTGTGCTTAAAGAAGCTAGAGAAGAGAGAGAAGAGTTGCCATATTCCTGGGGGGAAGCAGCAATATGTCTGATTCCGAAAGTAGGGAAAGATTTACTTGACTGTTCCTCCTTTAAACCGATATCCCTCTTAAATTGTGATTCCAAGAAACTGACTAAGGTTCCAGCCAGTAGATTGGAGACATTACTACCGAGACTAGTTCACCCAGACCAGACCGGGTTTATCTGGGATAAGTACTCCTGTCATAATATGAGAACCCATTTAAATCTGATTTGGGGAGCCCAGCATTAGCAGGAGGAGGTGCCTATCCTCTCGATGGACGCAGAAAAAGCGTTTGACAGAGTCGAATGGCCATAATTGATGGAGGTTTTTTGTTTTTTGTTTTTTTTTTATATTCTGTATTTATTGATTTTGTAATTCAACAGATACAAGAATTCCCCATAGGACAGTGCATCATTAGTTAGATTATACAATATCCATAAAATACAGTATCTTTAACACTCCTAATTTGGTACAACAGGGGGGGTTACCCACTTTAGTTTATTTAAATACTTACTAATATGCATTACCAAGGCTTTATGCTGCCATGAGTGGGGGAATACTAATACAACTCACTTTATTAATTACAAAATTTCTACCCCTTTTAATAGGTGTTGCTTTCCCAATCTACCAAATTGGTATATTAAATCAAATAGATAACAAGCCCCTTCCCCTCCCCGCACCAATCATATACCATCCAAAACAAACATCCTTTATTTTATGTTAAATTGTGCCTTTAGATGTCCATTTACTGTTTCTAGTTTAATTATTTAGTAAATCGCTGATACTTAAAACTATCTAACTTTGGGGAGTAAAAACATCTCCCCATCCAAACTCAATATACCAGCTAAATATCATCCTAGTCCAGAACATTAGATGTTTAGAATAATTTCCCGGTTTTTAGACAATGCTGCCACAGACATAGGGAACTTAACTCTAAAAGCATCAAGACAGTAAACCTTCATTGAGAACATCAGTTGTGAATTACAGATAACATGTCAAGCTGAAACAGTAATCAACAATGCCCAGAGTCCGTTTAGCAATTTTACATTGTAATAGCTTACTGAGCTCTATCCAAGAAACTTCAGGTATTGTCCTCCTCTTCAGACTCTGAAATCGATTCTTTAGCTGAGTAGTCCGACTCTATTTTCGTTAGCAATTTGCTAGCTTCCATCGGATCAGTAAAGTGGTATGTCTTCGTCCCGTAGGCAATCTTGAGACTTGCCGGCATCAGGAGAGTATGATGTACTCCGAGTTGGCACAGCTTGACACGAACTCCATCAAATGCTCTGCGATGTTGCCTCGTGGCATAACTTAGATCGGGAAAGATGTGGATGGGTACCCCCTACCATTTCAATAGCCCCTGCTTACGAGCTTTATTTAATACATAGTCTCTTTCCTTCAAAGAGCCCAGAACAACCAAAACTGCCCTGGCTGGTGGGTGAGCATTATCCACGTGGAGTCAAGCCCCTCTGGCATTGACTCTATAGGCCCTCAGTACAGATATCAGGGAGTCAAGATGCAGAAATTCTGGTAGCCAAAGTTCAATAAAGCTGTCCAATGCATCTCCCTCTGATGCCTCTGGTAAGCCTAGGATTCTGATGTAGGACGCCTGCGCCCATTTTCGAGCGTCTCTAAACGTTTTCTAAGCAGAGAATTCTCCTTTACCAAACCAGCCGTTGCTGAGAGCGCTTTTTCTGCTGTTTTGTTGACCCCTTGGACAAAGTCATCCACGGATTGAATTTTTGTTTCGGCAACTAGGATCCTTGAGGTGAATTCATCCATTTTTTTATCGATTGCTTGAATTGCCTCCAGCAGTGCTGTGTTGGACAGTTGGTTAAAGTTGCTGTCGGGAGGATCATTATCTTTCTCAGGGCCTGCACGAGGTTCTTTCTATCTGGCTCCCTCATCTCCCGTTGTTGTCTTATTGCGTCCCATTTACTAGGCTTGTCGGATTCTGAGTTTCTATAGTCCTTGGAGAGTCAGCAGACTAATATCAGCATTTCTGGTCAGAAATCAAGGCAATTTCGGTGATATTTTGCTTCAGATAGTCCGATCAGCATGGAGCTAAGGGAGAGTGCTGCTTCTTAGCTCGGCTGCTAGCCACACCTCCCTCAAGTGATGGAGGTTTTGACCCAGTTTGGTCTGGGTGACGATTTTATAGGAATGGTGCAACAGATGTACACAAATCCTAGGGCCAGAGTTCTAGTGAATGGTAGTCTGTCGGACAGCTTAGATTTAAGTAGAGGGACTAAACAAGGGTGCCCTTTGTCTCTGCTTTTATTTGCATTGGTGCTTGAACCCTTGGCCATAGCCATCCGAGCACATCTGGGAATATTAGGGGTACGGGGTAAGACAGGTAAAGAAAGGAAACTGTCTATGCAGATGATATGTTGCTATATGTTGTCGAGCCGAACCAGTCTATGCCTCTATTATTGAGCTTAATTGAGCAATTTTCTAGGTTTTCGGGATACAAGTTAAACTTGGACAAGTCAGAGGAAATGAGAGTTGGGGGCGGCCTTACATAGGGAATGATTTACAGAGTTCGAAATGGGGTCTTAGGACAGTCCAAGAAGCTTTCACATATTTGGGAATTAGAGTAAGAAGAAGTACTGAAGCTCTATACAATCTTTATTATGGCCCGCTATTGCAGATGGTAATTGCAGCTCTGAATAGATGGCATGATCTCCCTATCACGTGGCTGGGTAGAATCAATCTACTCAAGATGAATGTTCTACCTCGGATACTATACTGCTTGCAGATGCTTCATATTGGGTTTAGGCGGCAGATATTAAGAAATTAGAAAAGGCTTTTTCTGTTTTTATTTGGCATAGTAAACAACCCAGGGTGGGTTTGGCTACACTAAAAGCACTAATACAGAAAGGAGGACTACAATTTCTGGATTTAGGAGTTTACCATGCAGCCACACAATACCGATACATTCAAGACTGGGTTGGAAGGCCAGAACAGGCAGGATGGCTTGATTTGGAGGAAAGGAGATGCCCTGGCAAGATCTCCACCTATTTGTCTATCAGAGGGTGGAAGGCTTTCCTCAATTTGCCCAACCCTAATCTCCTAGTTAAGGCAGTTTTAGAGAGCTGGAGAGTAATGGGTAGGCGAAGGGAGGTGGGACAGAAGGATATGCTACTTCTGCCCCTGAGAGGGAACCCCTTCTTCCTTCCCGGTGTAGAAGATGTGGGATATCAGGAGTGGGAGGCAGAGGGTGTTCTCTGCCTAAAACATCTGTTTACCTGGGATGGACTAGTTTCATTTGAAAATATACAGGCCTGGACTGGGCTAGGCCCCAACATTTCTTTCGTTATCTACAACTTAGGGCCTATATTATTTCTATTGGTAGACTACAGAACCCGGATTCTAAATGGGAACAAATTGAACAATTGATACTTGTAGGGCAAAAAACTCCTAAGGGCACTATTCGAAGAATAGCCAAGGAGGGTAAAACTTGGTTTTCAGATAAGACACAGAGCACTAAAATGCTCTGGGAGAGAGACCTAGAGACTCCCATATCAGAAGAGAATTGGAAACTATTAATTCAACTCCAACTGGGCATACTTCTGTGTGATAAATATAAAGAGTCTTATTACAAATTCTGTCATAGATTATATTGTCCACCACTGGTTGTTCATAAATATAACCCATCAGTATCCCCTGTATGTCCTAGATGTAATAACAATCTAGCTTCATAGTATCATTATTTCTGGGTTTGCCCTGTGTTACAGGGCTTTTGGGGGAAGATAGTAGCAGAGCTACGAAAAATAACAAGGCAGCAATATGTTAAATCACCATTATTGCTGCTTTTTGGCATAGAAGTAGTAGGAGATGGGGAGTGGGTCCCTGTTAAAAGATGGCTCAGAGTGGTATTATTCATGGCTAGACACTGTATCCTTAACACTTGGGTAAATGCAGTGAAACCTACCATATCCCAGTGGAAGGCCCTGATATTGCAAGCCCTCACGCTGGAACGATTGATATATGTTATTAAGGAGAAGGAGGAACTTTTTCAAGGAATATGACAGCCATATTTAACATCTTTTACAGTTGCTGACAACATTATGTTGAGGGAAGGATGGCAGTAACAGTGAATATTTCGGGGCTTGTGAGCCATAGATGAACTTTCAGAGGTAAAGGGGAAATCTGGGCTTCTCTCTCCTTGTCTCTCCTTTTCCACTGACAGATGATGGAATAATAACTTACCTGTGATTGGCTTTTAAGGCATGATTGATTAAGGAACTGGATCTACTGTATATAAGTTAAGTATCTAAATTTGTGTGTAATGTAAATGTCATTATGTTGGTATGTTTGTTTATTATAAGAAAATCAATACACAAATAATGCAAAAAAAAAATGCAAACATGCTGTCAATAAATTGCAATAAAATTTCAAACCCCCCTTGTATACTAGGCAGACAGCGTTAAGTGCACTAGACAAATCTTGCCTATTTTCAGGCACGATCCGGGGGAGGTGGATACAGATGAATGCCAACTGACTTTGAACCAGATTAAGCTGTTGGTGGTATTTTTAGTGAATGAGGGAAATTTGGCCAGGACACCGGGGAAATTCCCCTACTCTGTCTGCAGGGGGCCTTGCTTCCTGTGAGCAGAGGGGACCATTTTGTCTGTGGCACCAAGATGGCGGATGAGGAGCTCACTGAGGTGGAGCAGGAAAACCTGATGGAAGCTAATACTTCTGGAAATGCTGAGGAAAGATGGGAAACAGATGAAATGGAAATCTCAGGAAATTCAGTGCAGTCTGCTGGGGGTGAGAATGGAGGACGTCAGTAGACCTCAGGAAGGGAAGAGTATGGTCTGGTTCAAGGAGCTCCAGCAGAAATCCTGTACAATATTATGGGAGAAACTTGTGGAGACTCAGTGCAGTCTCAGGACAGACTCTTAGTTCACCCTGATGTACCTTCTGAAATAGCTGGTGAGGATTCTTTATTAAATGAGGAGGAGGAAATACTTCAACTAGAAATGGCAGAGAAAAAGAAGCAACTATTGGAGGATGATTACTGCAGCTGAACAGAAATTTCTCTTAAGTCGCTCTAAATTGGATGAGGAGAAAAAGATTGGGAGTTAACCCTTTGCATGGACAAGGCAAGCGTTTACCAGTGGTACAGTTGCAAGTCCCCAATATTGTGCTGGAAGGCCAGGGTGAGATGGTCACTTACACAGTTATGGATGAAGGACAGAAATCTGTGGACTTGGAGGAATGGACCCCTGGAGACACGCTGAAGCAGGGGTGTTGGTTATATGATGGTGTATGATGGATCCCTGACCCCATGTTACCTCTACCTGGATCCCCTGACAGATCAGCTTTATTGCCTCAGGGAATTACTGTATAGGTCCCATCCCACACAATGTTGGCATAGAAGAATGCACAGCAATCTCTGCCGATTACTACTGCAATTGTATGGGACGAAGCGGAGGCTGGAGAGCAGAGTGCTGCACCAGATGCGGAAATTATAGTACGGCCTGTTTCAGTTAAGCTGCAGCATATGGATTTCATGGCTAGACCTAATGATATTGGAACTTTACCAGATGACACATCTGAGAAGGTAAGAGGGGACACAGATATTCTGGGGTCTGAGTTTCCAGCAATTGCGCCCACACCTATACATACCAATCCTGCTCCTCCCTTGACTGATGAACGCAGGCCAGGGTCCTATGCAGGCCTGTTCCATAAACCAACAGAAGCGTCCAAGCGAAGATTTTTGGTCTGGTTATGGTATAAGGGGCTTGCTCCCATTCCCCCAGATAGACTGTGAGTGGGGAAAATATTAATCAAGGATTCAATGGGGTTTTTCAGAAATATACGCTTTCATTCATGCTCCAGGAGACAGAGTATATGATGTCAGTTTTAGTTCAATGAATTTGCTGGACAAGTTCTGGAAGTTGTATTATGAAGTTAAGGATAAGGAGGTCTGGAATGATTTCACTGCAATTCCCATTACTAAGCCTACAATCAAGACAATAACGCTACTCTTCCAAAATGAGGGTGTAGATGGTACAAACATTATCTTTGAGTTAGAGAAGCACTGTACTATTTTTGACCATCCAATGCCCATTATGGATGATAATGGTTTCTGGACTGGGGGCTGGCATTTTCAGGTCCAACTTAAGCAGACAGAACAAGGGATTTGACACTTGCCAAGTTCATTTTGTTCTATGCTGGTCAGCCCAAAAGCTGCTACAGATGTGGATCTTTGACCCATTTAAACAATGACTGTGACAGTGTTAAATGATTCCATTGCGGCATGGTAGGTCATCCAGCTATGCAATATACAGCCCCCCCCCAGTATGCAATCTTTGTGGGGATGATGAACATGCTTTTCAGGAGTGTCCCTGGGCTGCACACAACTCTGAGGACATCTCAGACCATGACGTTATTGTTTCACAGGCTAGCCATCCTAATAGGCAGTCTTCTGGAACAGATGGGGCCCCCTTTTATCCTCCCAGACGTAGAGGTAGAGGTCGGGTGGTTCCATGAGTAGCAGAGTGGGGGAATATAGCGCAAGGGAAAGGTCTTCTGATATTTGAACACCTCCTGCACCCTTTAATGAGAACGCCACTGGAACAGGAAGGGAGATAGTAGTGTTGCCTCCTGCCATCTTGCCAGACCCCCACAGAAAACATGTCTTCAGCTTATTTCCGAGATGACTGAAGTTTCCTCTGGGAATTTAGCTGATCCCCAAGGTTCGGTTTTAGTACAGATTCACCCCTTCCCCCCTTTCTTTTTTTTAAACTTATATTTTATTGTTTTTATAGAAAAACAGAAATATACAAGTTCTCATGCCAGAAATCTCTTGATATACATCATACATTCAATGCTCCAGTAAACATTTTATCTAAACAATCTTGCTTACGGATATAGGGGTATTCCTTATAATATTAAGTGTCCTTAAATCAGTCCAAAGATAAGCTACACCCCACAAGACTTTGAGTGGTCAAAGAGCGATGAGAAAAATAATCCAAACATATATAACCAACAACTTGTGTTGTTATGACCCTCTCCCAAACATATTTTTCCTATAATTTTAGCTATCAGTGAGAAAAACTACTCCCCACACCTGACTCTGGAATTTAAACCAACTTGTCTCTATGACTCATAAAAAAATAGGCCTTAACATCGAACTAGCCTTAACCCAGAGCCATTTTAACATTACAGTATTTGCAAACAAAATATATATAAAGCTTCCTAGCATAAATGGGCTTTCCATCTTCCCACTAGGAACAGAATAATTTAAATTACACCCCTGTAATGTCAATTAGCCTTCATATTTCTTCCGCCGAATCAGAGGGTACCTGTCGACTAGTCTGGTCGAATTCCCTCAAACTTGCTTCAGCCTTTTTGCCTGCTTCCTCAAGGTCCGTGTATTGAAATGTATGTCCCCTGTATTGGATTCTGAGACGCGCTGGCATTAATAACGAGTGTGCCACACCTAGGCTCCGTAATTTAGATCTCACCCCATCAAATTTTTTCCTTCGTGCTTTTGTTGCAAAGGACAGGTCTGGGAAGAGATGCACCATTGCGCCTTGAAAACTGAATTGCCTGGTATCTGTTGCAGCTTGTAGTATCATATCCCTCCTGGTTGGGCTTGTTGTAACCACCAGAGCTGTCCGAGGAAGCTCCTTGTTCACTGCTGCTGCCGATCTCGGCAAAATTCAGTATGCCTTCAAAAGGTTCTCTGGGGAAATTGTAGACTTCAGATTCAGAGCTTCGATCATCCACTCCCTCAGGAAATAGAATAAGTTATCTCCTTCCACATTCTCAGGCAAACCGATGAGACCAACATTAGAGGCCCTTTGGCATTCTCTAAGGCCTCCAGTCGGTATTCAGCTGGGTGTTTTCTTCAACAAGTTTGCCTGAAGATGTCAGGGCTTTTGTAGCTATCAACTCTGCCATACTGGTTGATTTAGTAGCCGCTGCAATTTTAGAGTCCTGCTCCTCGAATTTAGTCAGGATTGACTCCACCTTGGAGTCTATAGCCTGCATGGATTTCTGCAACGATCGCCATGGGGGTTCTGACTCAGGCAACTTCGCGGCTGCATCCCCTTGGATAGATTCTGTCGATGGGACTTTAGTACTCCCTGCTGCAGCCTTGTTAGTGCAACACATAGCTTGAAAAAGGTATTGTTCAATTCCTTATTACTTCTGGAATTCTGTTCTTCCAAAATAAGAGGCACTTGTTTGCAGACAAATGTTACTTTTAACGTTTTAATAGCAGATGCATGGAGAGCTCCCACTAAGAGCGTCTTGTCAGTGGGTGTACTCAACAGCACCCCCCCTTTCAGTCAGCAGTGGGTCCACCAATAGTTAGGACAGCTGTACCCCTGTCCCCTTTACCTCTCTCAAATCGCTTTTCAGCATTTACTACATGGGGAGATCAGGTTTTGATATGGAGACACCTTTGGAAGAGGGGAAATTACCCTCTTCACAGTTGGTTCGGATTCCAGTAGATACTGGGCCTCAGAAAAAGAGACTGGTAGAACCTCAAAAGCGGATGACTAGATCCAGTATGAAGATGTTTAAACCTCCTCCCTGAGCCCATCCACTTGAAGGTGGCTTGCATTAATGTGAATATCATTAACTCGGATTATAAACGTAAAATGACCTTCAGTATTTTACAGGTACTGGATTTTGATTTTTTTTTTTTACAGGATACGAGACTGCATTCATTAGTGGAAGTAGCACAAGCAACAAAGGACTGTATTTGGGGTGCTTCACACAGGTCAATGGGGGAGGAGTCGTGTTGTGGGGTAGGATTTTGTTTTTGTTCATTTGAAGTTACAGTGTTACGTCTCGTGGATATAGATCCAGGAAAAGCCTTTTTGTTGGACATTATGATTCACTTCTTTCTATGTAGGCTAGTAAATGTTTATGGTCCACAGACGAAGGCCTTATGTATTGCATTGTCAATGAAAGTCCAACCTTATTTACATACCAGTAGACAGAGTTTTTGGGGAGGTGATTTTAACATAAATTTGCAGCAGACTAAAGCAGGGGAAAAACAATATTGGGATAAAAACTTTTTTAGACAAGTAGTTAGATGTGCTGGATTAAAGGATAAAAGGCACAAACAGGCGCTAAACACAAACACGATAGAGCCATGCAAAATACTCACAGACAGGAACTTCAGCAACAGCATGGCTTCATATCACAGAAGGTCTCATAAACAATCAAAACGATGTTAAGGATAAAGGCAAAAGAAATATTAATTGCACAAAGACGCCAGACCACAGATTCAAACGTGTCCCTCCCCCTAAAAACAGCCAAATGTTTTCACGCTAACTCTCGCGTTTTCTCAAGGCTGAGTTAGTTGTAACAGATAATGTCATTTAAACATTGCTGTTAAAGTGACAGTACAACATTACATACACATATCTATATAACCTAATAAGCTACCAAAATAGCTTCCCAAAAATCACCAAAAGTGATAAAAAGCATATGTTAATATGCCTATAACATACAATAAAATATTTTAAACATTTAACATTTTTTAAACTTTTTAAACTTTATGAACTCCCCTTCTAATATATATCCATATCTTAGAAAAAAGGCAACAATTGAAACAAAGCATTTAAACCAGGATTTTCAAATGACTTAGTTTTAAATTGCCAAAAAATTATCTTTGTCTAAGTCTTTTATCCAAATCTCCACTACATATCTGTTCTGTTACTTGTTCTAACATTTGAAAAATAAATGTATGGGTTTTACCTTTCAACTTAACATGTTACGCCAATACACTAGCATCATCCTGATTTAGAATGCTTCTAATGTGTTGTCCAATTCTCATTTTAAACTTTTGAATAGTCTTACCCACATAAAAACTCAAACAACAGCAACTGTTTCTGGAAATAAAATAGATTTTGCAGAGAATCCACTGACAATCGGCGGGAGTTGTCAGGCAACATCTTAGGATATGCCAGATACTGTAGCGACGGCTGCTACAGCAACGACCGGACCAGTGATCTTTCAGACTAATGACAGCAACCAGGAGAATGCTACGGTGTTCTCCTTTTCTGCAAACACCCAAAGAGAGCGTGTCACAAAAAAAGCAACAGTAAAAAATCCTGGGCTGATGCTTTAGAAACATAGAATTTGACGGCAGATAAGGACCGCTTGGCCCACCCAGTCTGCCCATTTCCCTACCTACTGGATAAGCTGCAGATCCTAGTTAACCAGCAGCCTACTTCTTCCTACCCCAACCCCCCAGAATTGCCTTATGACTATCCCATGCATGCTTGAATTCCACCACTGATTTTGACTCCACAACCTCCTCCGGAAGGCCGTTCCATGCATCCACAACCCTCTCTGTGAAAAAATACTTCCTTAAATTACCTCTGAGCCGCCCCCCTCTATCTTCAAATTGTGCCCTCTTGTTCTTGCACACCTCTTTTTTCTGAAAGATACTACTCTCTTGGACTTTGTTGATTCCCTTGAGGTACTTGAAAGTTTCTATCATGTCCCCCCTCTCCCTCCTTTCCTCGAGGCTATACATATTAAGCTCCTTAAGTCTCTCTTCATATGTCTTCCGGTGCAGACCCTGCACCATTTTGTGCCCTCCTCTGGACAGCTTCCATCCTGTCTATGTCTTTGCAGAGATTGGGTCTCCAGAACTGCACACAGTACTCAGATGGGGTCTCACCAGCTGTCTGTACAGAGGGATAATAACTTCCTGTTTTCTACTGGTGATGCCTCTCCCTATGCATCCCAGTATCCCCCAACCCTCCTTGCTGCCCTCTCACATTGCTTGCCCACCTTTAGGTCATCTGATATGACTACCCCCAGGTCCCTTTCCATTTTTGTTGTTGTTAGTATCTCACCCCCATGGTGTACTCTTCCCCTGGGTTTTGTTTCCCAGGTGCATTACCTTGCACTTCTTAGCATTGAATCTAAGCTGCCATACATTTGACCATTCCTCTAACCTTGCCAAGTCCCTTCACATCCTTTCCACCCCACCCTGTGCATCAACTATGTTGCAGATCTTAGTGTCATCTGCAAAGAGACATACTTTTCCTTCCAGTCCCTCTGCAATGTCGCTTATAAAGACATTGAAGAGGACCGGTCCTAATACTGAACCCTGCAGTACCCCACTCTTCTGAGTGGACTCCATTTACTTTTACTCTCTGTGTCCTATTCTCCAGCCAATTCTTTACCCAGGCTGTCATCTTGGGACCCACTCCCAGGCTGGCTAACTAGTATATTAATCTTTTGTGTGGGACTGTATCAAATGCCTTGCTAAAGTCTAGGTAGGCCATGTCCACAGCCCCTCCCTGATCTACTACTTTGGTCACCCAGTCAAAGAAATCTATCAGATTCGTCTGGCATGACCTTCCACTGTGAATCCATGCTGCCTAGGGTCCTGTGCCCCTCTGGCCTCTAGATACTCGACAATTCTTTCCTTTAGAAGTGATTCCATCATTTTCCCTATCACTGAGGTTAAACTAACAGGTCTATAGTTTCCTGCTTCTGCCTTGCTCCCACTTTTCTGAAGGTGAATCACATCTGCCCTCCTCCAGTCCTCGGGTACCACCCCATCCTCCCATGATTTGTTAAAAAGGGTAGTCAGTGGTGTCACTAGTTCTCCCCTTAGTTCTTTTAGAATTCTGGGATGAATCCCATCAGGCCCCATTGCTTTGTCCAGCTTCAGTTTTAAGAGTTCTTTCAGAACCCTTTCTTCTGTAAATGGGCGGTATCAACTTCTGTATCCAGAGTGTTACTACTGTTTGTTTATGTACCTCTCTTCCTTTGTAAATACTGAGCAAAATATTTGTTTAGTATCTCTGCTTTCACAGTCTCCCTCTTCCCACCCTCCTCCCTTTATTAAGCCTCACTATCCCTCCCTTGGTCTTCCTTGCTCCCTGATGTACCTATAAAGGTTTTATCCCCTTCTTAACTAGAGTTGGCTATCTTTTCCTCGGTTTGGGCCTTTGCTATTCTGACTGTCTTCCCAGCCTCCTTTTGCTTTAACTGATACAGTTCTCTGTCCTGTTCCTTCCTGCGATTCCTTGTACTTCCTGAATGCTTTCTTTTCTCTTGAACCTTCACTGCCACTTCCTTTGAGAACCATAGTGGTTTCTTACATTGTCTTGTTTTGTTTATTTGCTTCACACAAAGGCTCGTTACCTCTGTGATGGCAGTTTTTATTATTCCCCATTGTTCTTCCACCCCTCCTTCCTGCCCATTTGTTAGTGCATTCCTTAGGCACTCACCCATTTTAGCAAAGTCAGCCCTCCTAAAGTCCAGTACTTTTGTCTTTGTATGGCTTGACTCTATTGCTGTGTTGTGTGAACCATACTGTTCGATGGTCGCTAGTTCCCAGATGGCTACCCACTTCTACATCTGTGATCCTCTCTCCATCTCCATTTGAGAGTATCAAGTCTAATATTGCTCCCTCTCGGTGGGCTCCAGTACTAGTTGTCTAAGGCATGCCCCTGTAGGGCATCTAGAATAACTGCACTCTAAGTGGCAGCTGCAACTGCACTCCAGTTAACATCTGGCATATTCAGATCACCTATCAGCAATATCTCCTTTTCTGCCATTCTAAGTATACTTTCTGTCATTTCCTTGTCCATTTCCTCCCCCTGAGAAGGGGGTCTGTATACAACCCTGTGCGGATTGGTGCCATTGCCTGTCTCCAAATTTACCCACAGTGCTTCTTCTCCTCCCTGTTTACCCTTTCGTTCTGTTGCTTTTATTACTTCCCTTATGTAAAGAACTACTCCTCCTCTCTTTACCCTCCTGTCCCTCCTGTAGAGAGTGTATCCTGGTATGTTTACGTCCCAGTCATGGTTTGTGTGTACCATGTTTCTGTGACTGCCACGATATCCAGATGTTCCTCCTCCATCAAGGCCACTAATTCAGGAAGCTTGTTACCTAGACTACGGGCATTGGTACTCATTGCTCTCCATTTTTGATGGCTTTACCTTCTGTTGCAGCTCCCCACTGACCGTTCTACCTGGTCTTTTCTCATTTAGTACCCTGTTTTGTAGGGAGGCTGGGATTTTTCTGCTGCTTGTCAGTGCCTCCCCATTGACTAGTTTAGCTTGCCAATGAAGCATTTAAACCAATTGCTCAAAGACTTGTTCCTTCCTGCACAGATGCAGACCATCCTGCCAGTATAGGCTGGTGTCCTCAGGTGGAACCCCAGTCCCCAATGAAGCCAAACCCCAGTGCTCCACACCATTTTCAACCATTCATTAAACTGCATGGTGCCAATTACCTCGCCTCCCCATGCCTTTGACAGGCAGCACCTCTGAGAAGGATACTGTTGCTACTTGCCTTAGGCCCCTCCTCAACTCTGCAATGTCCTCCTGCACTGCTTCTAACCTCATGATGAGCCAAGTCATTTGTCCCTAGGTGGACAATTCGTCCAGCTCAGAATCCCTTGCAGCTGTTGTCGTGATCCTGAGGATGCGCTTCCTGTCCCTCAAGCCATGGCACCAGACAGGCACCTTAGTTTTCCAAGCTCCTCCCAGTTCTATCCCCTAATAACTGGGTCCCCCACCAGGAGCTGCTTCCTTTCCTTGTGGTGTCCTCTGCCTCCTTCCTGTGGGCCTCCCTTGTGACAGCTGTCCTCAGCCTCCTTAGTCTCCTCTGTGGGTGCATCCATAGGGGAGCTATGCTCCCCCAGAATGGTGTATGGATTGTGGAGTGGAACAACTGACTGGGTGTGCCTCCGTTCCACCATCCTCACCCTTCCTGAGCCCACTGTGGTCCAACTGCTGTGTTTTCTTCGCAACCTCTGAGGTAGTGGTGGTGGCTGTGGTGCTCCCTGGATGGGGGAGGTTCCCTTCCTACTGTCCAGTGTGGCCTGGGGAAGGTCCCATACTACTGTCCAGTGTGGCCTGAGGCAGGCAACTTCATCCCTCAGGGCAGAGAGTTGTTTGCAAATAGGGCAGCATCTCAGCCTCCAGAAAGACTCCCAGAAGACTGCTGCCCCACAGCCATTACATTGCACTACTCCCCACATTTTTTTTTTTGTGTGTGATTGGTTTGTAATATAGAAATATATATTTATAATATACAATGTGTATGCTTATGTTGTCAGTGCAGTGTGCTAGAGAGGATATGACAGTGACATGCACCTTGCAATCTTGAGGAAATGATGTCAGAACCCCAAGTATAAAGGAACTATTTCCAGGGTGGGTGGGGTGAGGGGTGGGAAGGGGTTGGGCCTAAACTGTGCCCTCGCAAAACAATCAGCTAAAAGCTCTGACCCACTGCTGCAATGAGTGCCTTCCTGTCAGCAAGATGCCCTACACAACAATTTGATAGAGAAATACCCTGCTAATCAGAGAAAAATCCACACATCCAAGTCAGACACAGGTAAACCTTCCCAGCCCCAAAACAGGCTTGGTGGTTTGTGCTCAGAGAGCTGTCAGTCAAAATAAGTCAGCTGTGCTTTAAACTCTTCCTGCACTGAAAATCTTGAGAACTGTAACAAACAAACGTAAACCTAGATCCACCACCCTCTGTTGCTTGAAAAACTGTCTTTTCCTGTTTCACACTGCAGGTTTTTCTGTGACCACTCCTTAACCCCAGTAACTATGTTAAAAAGAGTTTAACTATCACAAACTCCTACGCACCAGTAAATTATTTAAAAATAGTTTCTGTCCCAAAATCCTAGTAGTCAATCCAGCTACCCCAAGGGACAACCAGAATGCAGTATTCAAACACTTATGAGGTTACTTCCAAGATAAGCAGAGTTTGCAAGTTTCTTTTCAACTCCTCAGCCAACTGTAATTCATTTAAAAATAGTTTAACTGTCAGCAAATCCTAGTAGACAATCTAGCTACCTCAAGGACCTACCCAAATGCAGTATTTAAATCCTTCTGAAGTTACTAACAAGATAAACAGAGTTTACAAGCCCCTTCTTGGTTAAACACTAAATAAATGTGAATAAAAAGCAATTACCAAGGGTGGTTAGTTTCACCTCCCACAGAATTAAGCAAAAGTGCACGTTTATTGCAGATATCAAGTGCAATATAGAATTTCTCACACAGCTCGCAGTTGAAGAAAGTAGTGTCCTTCCAGCTCCAGAAAATGTGCTTTGGTAGAGCCACAAGAGCCGTGGTCAGTTGAAAGCTCACTAAAAGCGACACAATGGGTGCAGTTGCTGACTACACAAAAATGGATTTCTGGATTTGCTCTAATAAAGATCCCTGGGGTAAGACTTCAAACAGTGACAAACGAATGTCCTGCACAGCAGGATAAAAGTAATGATGCTTTAACTGTGGCAGAATCTAATACTGACTTATTGCTGCCGCCAGAACTACTGTTGACTCAAAACCCAACTCTAGACTTTCAGCAAATAACTATGTTAGAGACAAATAAGGTTCAAAATGAAGAGAAAAATACAACTGGAGCCAAAGAATCTTCAGAACGGGGTGCACCCAGTGATTTGGATGAACAAAATAACAACACTTCTGAACAAGGATGGTCAGGTGGGGGGGCAACACTCTAAATCATATGCTTTTATTTTTTTCAGCAGTGTATATTCCCAGCTAGACGACATAATGCCGTAAGACTGGTATATAAAGGGGGGTTGGAGAGATTCCCAGACCGGGTATATATGGGACGAGTGTTGTTAAAAGAAAATTTTAAGTTTAATGTAGCAGAGTTATACGCCTCGATCCATGTATCAAGGAAAAATACCTTCAATGTTAGTTTTAAAATGCAGAGTGGTCTTGAACAATTTTGGACCAGGTACCAGAAGGTAATAAAATACCCCCCGTAACATGGTAATCAATAACAACTGAGAGCATTCCGATTCATTGGAAGGCAGCAGCTGAGCAAAATACAGCTATCCCTGTAACATCCATGAAGCAGCAAAGGTGCACACAATAATCACTGATTCTGTAGTAGCAGAGTTAAACTAGTACTACAATGCACTATTTAAGAGCACAAAGAAATATTTCATCCCCGCCCACCCGAGCGATATTGTGCTGTCTATGCGCACAGTAGAAATTTACATGAGAAAGCATATTGATATGTTTTGGGCCACTGAATTGTTGCAAGTATTCTGGAGAGAGACAAAGAGGAACAGAGAAGTGTCACCACGCAAACAACAGGAATCAGCGACAGAACGTGTGGAGCTGAGAGAAGTACATCCGTGTGGCATGACGCCAAGAACAGAAATGTAAATATTAATTAAAATAGCTAAATCACCATCTATGTAAGTGTAAAGTACTGTGCAACACTAAGAGTTTACAAATGTTGGACTCAGTAAAAAAAGAGCACAGAGTAGTACAGAGCAGACAGATAAAAATCACAGATTGCCGAGACCAAGGAAATATGCAAATGAGATGGCTTTCAGTGGCAGTAGAAGCAAGAGACATCACTAACACAAGATAAATTATTTAAAAAAACAACACTTACTACATACAGATTTTAAAAAATATATTTTGACGCAGAGTCGGACTTGGACCCTAATGACTGAAGTTGCATAGCAGGGGATTTGGGCTTTTCTTTTTACCATCCTGTTCTGATTGTATACACTTGTTCAAGTTTCTGCTTTATCTGTATGTTCAAAGTATGCAGTTTGTGGAGCTGTATTTGATTGGTTAAGGTCAGTAGCCATGTTGGACTGTACCCCAAAAATAGCCTTATTGTTTATCTACAAGGTAATTACCTTCTCATAACGATTACCTGTTTATGATAAGGGCATTAGTTGGCTCCACTCAGTTTGTGAACTTACTTGAATATTTCTATAAAGAACCTGTCTCCCTATCGGCCATCTGGTATGTGCTGTTGTGGTGGGGGTGTCATTCAATGTAATTGAGTCCAGACTCTCTGTTATGTTTTCCTTAAGGTTTCATTATGGGGGTTTTCAGCCTCCCAACACACATTATCTCCCATATGAGGGGCGAGGAATAGTGACTATCATCCTACCTGCAACAGAGTAGGTGAGAGTGGGCTCTCCTTCACCATTATGTCGCTGGGCTTTCACTTCTATGAGACTCCTGACAAGACAAGACTAACCAATGGACATTATACTAATTGCTGATAACCTATAGCCTGTACATTGTTGTCTTGGTTTGTCTGCTTTCTTCACTTGTGATGTATTAAATGAATATAGTCTCTGCTATAATTCATAAAATACTATAAATAAAAAGTAAAAAAAAAGATATCTTCCATAGCACTAATCATTGTGTTCTCTTCATATTTTGTGAAGCACTGCATCTATGTGTATGTATCATATATTACAGGTAATAATGCAACATTACTCATTTGCACATTGCCCATGTTACAAGAGCATTAATCCCCTCCAGAGTCAGGTTCTACTAGTGATTTATGCCTGGTTGGTGGTTGGAAGCACTCGGCCTGTGGCCTCGTGCACCAAATCCCCCAACCAGGCATTAATCTCTAGTAGAGCCTTCCTCTGTCAGGGATTAATGCTTATTTATGGGCCCTTTCAAGGTAATACGATTATTAAAGCCTACCCAAAAAACAGTCACTATTCTCTTTTGAAATGAAAGAGCCAGCATTGCAGATTTATTGTTTCGGCTAAGACAAAAATGTACAGTCTTGGGGCATCCAGAAGCGATACTTGATACTGAAAACATATGGACGGGTGGGTGGAAAGTTTGTGTATCATTAAAGGCTAGCAATGGAGAGATACAACATTTGCCTAATTCCTTCTTTTTAGGGGGTGATAGAGGAGTGCTGTTTTATCCCGGGCAACCTAAAACTTGTTATAAGTGTGGTTCCCCAGGACATATAAGTAATGCCTGTGATAAAATCAAATGTGTTTTATGTGGGTTACTAGGACATAGCAGCACACAATGCACCAGTGAAGCAAGGTACAATTTATGTGGGAAAACTGAGCATTTTTATAATGATTGTATACAAGCAGCACATGAAGGCAGGCTCAGGAGACTCATCAGAACAGAGGTTAATGGTAGTGATGGCTCAAAGAAAGAACGCTAGGTACAAACAAGGGCCTCCTCTTGTATCTGCTACCCCTTCCTCCCCAGTATTCAATGGAAAAATTGAGGATTGCACAGGAAGCACCATCTGAGGATCAAAGTGTAACAGAGGGAGTGAGGCAGTTGGAGGAACCTAGGGCAGAACCCGAAGTTAGTCTGGGATAACTGAAATGCTACCCCCACTCCCCCTTTACCTGCCCCAGATACAGGGAAAAGGATAACAAGACAAAGACAGGCTTGGAAGTTGCCAGCATCTAAAGCGCAGACGATTTCAGAAACTAAGCTCTCTAATAAGTATGGCCCGCTGCAAGATCTAAATGAAACCAAGGGGAATGAGTTTGAGGCCTTTTCTGGGGACCAAAGTCACATCGAGGTGGCATCAGACTCAGACTTGAGTGAAATGGGAGATGAGATACAGATAGTTGGAAAGAATAGGAGGAAAAATGCACCAAAAAACAAGCCAGAAATATCTGGGAAACATGTTAGGAAAAAATGATAAAAGCAAAACTAACTCTAGATGATGCAGCAAATAAAATACCTTATGATAAATGTAAACAGCATTAAGAACAAGTCAAAAAGGGGATAGTGTTTTCTCACCTAAATTATAATAAAGCAGACATCATTCTAATTCAGGATACAAGATTGCATATGACTCGAGAAACATTACAGGCATCAAAAGGGTTCAGGCCAGGAACATTGCAGGACAAAACATCGTGGACGAAAATAAAGTGACCAATACACTGCCGCCTGCAATGCCGCTGGAACAAGACAACGTAGGACATCACAGTGCCGGCCAGCAAACTACAGGGGCAAACATGGCCCACCACACACACATCCTGACTGGCACAGTTCAGTAGTAGGCACTGGTGCCTGTGCACAGCACAGGGAGCACAGTGAGGGAGGATAACAGGATCCAGGTACCAGCGGGGTGTGTGTAGCACAGGACTCCCACCATGGGTGCTATCAGGCACAGATGCCTACATGGGGAATGACCCCCACATGGAATAGGATGATGTGGCCACAGGGCAATGGAGTGTGGTGGTGGATAGGCAGACTGTGGACAGCGGCGAGACCACCATGCCACATGGTAGTAGCCGCATGGTGTGGGACCCAGACTGAGGTCTACATCCTGCACTACTCATGGCAGTGCAGGGTACCAGTGTGTGGAAGTGACTGGCATGGCCACTGGCATGGAGGAAGGGAGAACAAATCAGGTGGCCATAGTCCCTGTGCTGTCCCATGTGCGTGTCCAGTGGTAGTGTTCCTTTCCGTGGCTCCAGGATGGTGACTTGCAGCACACCTTGTGCTATGCTGAGCATACCTGTATGTGCCTGCCACCCTGCTGGTGGTATCATGGTGTGGACATTGTCGGCTACTCCTCGCCGCCTGGTTCCATGTGCAAGCAGTCACTATGGCTGGTGTATTGCTGTGCACGGGTTTACACTGTGCAGCATTGTTGCTGGGCTTTGTTGTGTCCACCACGATGTTTGTGTTCACGATGTAGCTTCTGCGTTCTTTTACCCACATTATTTTTTCCACGATGTTCCTGGCCTGAACCCATCAAAAGAATGGTACAAAGGGGCTTCCTACTGGTCTATAGGACTGGAGAGATGTACAGGGAGATGTACAGGGGGCAGGAACTTTATTTACAATTCCAATTCTAGTGTTGAACATGTTAGATTTAGTGCCTGGACAAGTATTGTTAATAGATATTAAATATGAGTCTAAATATGATAGAATAATAAATATATATGCACCACAATCGAAAGCAGACAGAGTAGAGACATTTGGTATAATACACCCATGTCTCTTTTCAGCCCAAAATGTGATCTTTGGAGGGAATTCAACTCTGAGTTATCAAATACTGGTAGAGGTAGTGAGGCAAAGACAACCAAAATATTTAGTGACATGAATTTTCTAAATTCAGTGGTCAGAGTAGCATCTCCAGTGGATACCCGTAAAATAAAAAACGGTAAAGGGTTTCCCACCTTTCAAAGGGGAAAATATGCTACGAGGATTGATTTTTTCTTCGTGATCAGTAAGCATATTGAAATCCAAAAAGTGTATGTAGAGGCAGTAGAATATAGAGACCATAAAGATTTAATTCTCATAATAGGGAAACCGGATAAGCATTTGGGACCAGGGTTTTGGAAGTTTAACACCACGCAGCTTCAGAATGAAGGTATAAAACAACAGATTTTGAATCTCATGGGGGGAAAAAACATTGAGTTATATGATAATGCTCTACAGTGGTGGGACAGTTTAAAAACAGACTTAAGCAATTTGCTAATAACTTTAAGTAAATGAAATAGAGATGCAGATAAAATAATATACCAAACTCTGCGTAAACAGTTGCAACATGTTATAAGCTTAGCGCAAACAACTAAGCATAACTGCACAAATCAGATAAAGAATATACAAAACGAAATTAAAGATTTTCATGCAAGACAGTTAGATTCATTAACTATGCAACAAACCTATATCACGCAAGGAAAGGTGGACTCTATCTGTCCATTCCTCAGCTGTGCGGAGAGAATAAAGAAAACAAACTTAACGTGTGGGACTTAAAGTAATACAGACAAAGCAGGCAAAGATTGTGGTTACAGTATCTGATTATTTGAGGGGTCAGCTTCAGGAATATTCAGGAAATATAGAACCATTTTCAAAATTGCAGGGTATAATTAACATCCCAGAATATCCCCAAATAATGCAAAAAGAAATAACACGAGAATTGATCATAGACAAAATTACAAAGGTAATATTAAGTCTGAAAAAGGGGAAAACACCTGGAAAGGACAGTATCCCGGTAGAGATTTACCAGTTGTTATGCTCAGTCATTGCTAAAGAAATGACAGCACTATATAATTATATTCTAAAAAGACAGGCAATTTCTCAATAGAAATGACTATGGGTATAGTGACATATATATACAAAAAAGGAGAAAGAAAGAATTTAGACAACTGGCAACCTATATGTCTGATAAATGTGGATTGTAAAATTGTAATGAAGGTCCTGTACAATAGATTAGTAAGGGTGACTGCTGATGTACTCAAACCTGTGGGATTCCAGGGAGGACAATCACAGAACATTTATTACTGACCCGAAAGACTATTGAAACGGTGAAGCTATTAAATATAGAAGGCTACATCTTGACGCTAACCCCCCAAAAAGCCTTCAATTCTATTGGCCATGCCTTTTTATTGGCTACTTTAAAGAAGTATAGAGTGCCTGAAACCATGATAAATTGGATAAAAGTTGCGTATAATGTAAGTAATAATATCTGACAGGGTAGGTATTATTGGGATATAACAGACCGCCCAGGGGCGCGTGATCAGACGCTGCAGGCAGAGGGCCTTAAGCCCCTGGAAGGTCTGTTATATCCTATAATACCACCCTGGAGGTATTATTACACTTAGAAAATGGGCCACTGTATTTAATGTTTTAATAAAATAATAATTTTATGTTTAGATGTTTAAATTCTTAAACATTTGCTTTAATGTATAATAAAATAGTTCCTCTGGTTCTGTTTGCATGAGTTTTTTGTGTTCTTGTTAATGTGGGGATTCTTGTCCTTGTGCAGCGTCTGTAGTTGAACATTTTAACTTGGTTGTCATGGTTACCTCTGTTCTTGGCCGCTTGTGCTGCCCCCCCCCAGTTGAAGAAGTGGTGGGAGAAATTGTGTCCCCCATGAGAAACAAAAGTTGATTATCTTTTCTGTGGCTTTGCTTTTGATTTTACATTTTTACTGAGAGATAGTCAGTGGATTTGTGAGCGGAACAGACGTAGGGAAAATATTGAGGTTTGGGAGTTATGTAGCGAATGAAGTCAGGTGAGCCGGTAGCCAAGACAAAAACGTAGCTTTAAAAAAAATAATTTTTCATACCTGTGGCCAAGAAGAAGGCGAATTAGTGTTAGGTTGTGAGTAGAAGTGAAGGCCGAGTTTAGAAAGCTGTGCATGAGGATTTGTTAGGGGTA
The DNA here is from genome assembly GCA_016271365.2 of Neoceratodus forsteri. Lineage (NCBI taxonomy): Eukaryota > Metazoa > Chordata > Ceratodontiformes > Ceratodontidae > Neoceratodus > Neoceratodus forsteri. Next base: position 180,426,337 of record CM057459.1, read on the forward strand.
CTGTGCTGTGCTGACTGAGGAATGTTGTTAAGCAAGACAAAAAAATATGGCAACTGGGAAGTTTCCAAATTTGGGGTGCCCAAGAATAGCGTAAGTAATGGGGCACCCTGAATTGGCACTTGTTATTCAGTAGGCATTATTAAGAAATAACAGCCTGGGTGCCAGGCTGTTTCAGTCAATCAGCAATCGAGTTTTTATTTACCCATTTTCTAAACAGCAATAATACAACCTTTAGTGAATGGATATATAGGGCCAATGGTATCAGTGAAAAGAGGGGTAAGACAGGGTTGCCCTCTAAGCCCCCTCCTTTATGTTTTTACCATAGATTCTTAATTACAGATATTGAATGATGTTAGATTTTTTTACACCATTATTTTTACAACAGTACAGACATTATGTAACAGCCCTTGTGTATGCAGATGATTTGAGTGTAATAGTTAAAAATGAGGAAACAGTAGGAAAAAAATTTAATTTGTTTCTTATATGGAATGACTTCAAGGGTACTGCTAAATAAGGATAAAAGTAAAGGTAAAAGATTAGGCATAATGGGAGGTACAGACAAACATATTGCAGTTATTCCAACAGTAGATAAGTCAATACAGTTGGGGAGGACCATGGTGAGGCAGGCAGGGCAGACTGCTTGTACCCCCGTCGACCAATGGATCCCAACAGGGCCAGGCCCCCAGGGCATCCTGCTCCAAGGGCACAGCCCCCTCTATGGCAGTTGGCACAGGTGCCTGCAGCTCACCAGGGTCAGGATGCCGGTAAATGAGTGGCATGTCCTTCCGCTGCAGGCCACTAGTGGTGCTGTGGTCCTGGAGGGACCTGCCCCCCAACCCGTGGGGGACACCACATGTCCAGCAGTGCACACACATCCCCCACACAGCCAACCACCGGCTGCATGGGTACACCCATGCCAGCAAGGCCGACCACCCTCCTGGCACCTGTGCCGCAGCCTGCTCCCAGCCCCACCTCTGTACCCCTCTCCACAGGCTCGTTCATGGGCAGGAGGTAAGAACCCTGTGACATTTCCATCTCTATGTCACTGGTCACTGTCAGGAGGATCACCTGCCCACCACCCAGATTCTCCACCTGGGCATCCTCCAGGTTGGCACTGAAGTCCAGTTCCTCGCCTGCAGTGGGGCCCCCCTCTCCCTCCCCCTGTTAGCTGTAACCCCTCTTCAGGGGAGTGCCACACATGGTGCGCTCTGGGAGTCCTTGTCTGCCACCCAGACCAGATGTTGATGGCAGGTTCTCTTCTTCCTCCGGTCCTGAGGCAGCTATCCCGGCCTGGTCCTGGTTTGCTGCTGGCCCTGCACACTCACCGCTGTGAAGGAAAATGGGACAGGGTCAGTCACCTGTACATTCACAGTGTGCCCTACCACCACCACCGCCACCTGAACATGCACACCCTAGGACACGTGCCACCCACTGTAGACATGCACACCCCACACACCATCCCCACGGTTATAGCCTGTGGCCACATCCATCCAACCATCCCCACAGTGTGCATGCATACCAGTCCCTTGTGCATAGTGTGCACTGCAGTGCAGTCCCACAGTGCACCCCAGGCTTGGCGCCAACACCAACACCCTGCACCTGTGCCGCCACACCATGCAGGGTACACACATACGGATACAGACCTGTCCTGGGCGGTGAGAGGTGTCTCACACCCACCACCCGGTAAACCAGCGATGGCCACTGGGCGCAGTGTGGATGCCACCACGGCCAGGAGTGGGTTCTCCCCCCACTGTTGTGAAGATTGCGGGCCACCACCGGTATGCGTCCTGTCATGTAGCTGCTGTGCCTCCTCCTCCTTCGCCCGGAGCAGCAGGTCACTCCAGTGCTTGCGCACTCCTTCAGTCATCCTGCCACAACCGCCGACTGCATTCACCCCTGCAGTCACCTCTTCCCATGCCTGGCACACCGCCGCATCCGTGGCCCTATGCTGCCGCAGCACCTGCTCCCTCTCCTTAACACCATGCACCAGGGTCTTCAGTTCCTCCTGGGAAAAGTGATGGGCACAAATTTGTTCAGGCCATGCCACACAACCTATGGGAGAGATGGAAATGGACATGTGTCACCAGCTGTGGCAGGCCTGTGGTGCATTGTGCATGTGTAACAGCGTGTGCATGCCACCACCTTGTTAGGAGGTCTAAACCTCACTTTCAGGTTCTTGACAATATTGGAAATGCAAGTAATCACAGACATGTTGCATTAGAGTAATAAACAAGTTTATTACTACCAAAAGGATAAATCACAGTTGCCCTAAGCAGTTCTTACCAATATGAACCGGGAGCCACTGCTAAGCGTTCCCTATACCTCGAAGTTTCTCTGTGTCTCTTGAGGTCTCTCCTAAGGTCTCTGAGGTATAAGACTAGTGTATTACATTATATATCTATGATAATTACTATGGTTACTGTAAGATAGAAACATTTCTAGTTACAGAGATGAGCCCTATTGGCTAAATTAGAGGTGGCTCCATGGTCCAAGATAACATTATACAATTCTGTAAAGTCAACAATTTGTGAACAAAAGAGTTCTTATACAGAGTCTTACATAACTCAGTGTAGTAGTACAAATCACCAAAAGGTGGCAATGCCGACTTACATATTATAATTATTTCAAGGACACAGGTGCCTTGGCATCTTACAACTAAGAAATACACAGAAAATTCATAGCAGAATATATGTATTAGCAAGCAAAGTGTATTACAACAATATGCATTCATATCCTGACATCTATTATTGTACGGTAGATGCCCTTAGCCCTATATGTTTGTATGACATATACTTAAGTGCTAGCTGTCTACGGTGTACCTCTGAGGGTACCAGTTAGGGTGCAGGGACCTGGTGTGACATTCCCTCCCTTGTTGCCTCCAAGGGCAACACAGGCAAATGTCTAGGGAAAGGACAGAGAGCAGTGGTCATTTACAAACCCGATGCGCAAGCTTTGTAAAGGAACTCGAGCTGCTCACAGTGTTGGCTCAGTGTGTGCCGTAGGCAGCAGAGCATAATAATCAAAATAAAGATTAAAAACACTTGTATAATAACAAATCCTTAAAAGTAATCTCTAACCAGGTGTTAGTCAATGTGTCATTCATGTCACCATTACTAATCAATGAGAGGGTAGCTTTGTTGGCTTTGGTCATATTATTGCTGATGTGGATGAGGTGTGTGTCTTTTCTGTCTAAAAGTGATTTTTAATGTGAGTGTGAGTGGGTCTATGTGTATATTAAAATATGGCAAGTATTCAGACAGTGTGAGCAGATAATCAAGGTTACCATCAATGATGTCTGCATCTAGGAGGAGTACAGGGGTTATAATGGTATGTCCAATGACAGTCTTCTGCTGGGGAACAAAACAGAAATTGGGGTAATCAATAGCACATGTAACAGATCCATAAGTATAGGATTTGTAGTTAGTTACCACACAGTATTCTCCATCAGAATTATACTGCGAGCGAACAGTAGGGAGTCTCCACTTTTGCAACTGGACAGGGCAGGTGTAGGTTGTCTTCGAAATCCGTGTTGACAGGCGATGAACCTCCTCACAATAGGATTGGTAGAGCTTAACCGGAGCCAGAGTTGAGTCGAAGGAGTCAGTGCCATTCATCATGATGTCATCATCCATGCTGAAAGTCCAATCAATGCTGTCTGGAGAATAAACACAAACAGGTTGAATATCATCAAATACATCACATTGACACAAGTAAATGTACTGCTTTTTCACACAGCAGTCCGTGTGTGGAGCCACCCAGGCGTCCAGGAAAGGATGGTAAACCAGTAGAGGCGGTAGATCCAGGTGTTCTCTGTAGATGTCTTCGTCCAAATGCCCAATGGAGTGGACCAGTGCAAGCTTGTCGAACAAAGCTGTAGTGGGATCAAAGCGTGGTAAAGAGACAATAAAAGAAACAAACATGGTATCTGTTATGGAACATTTCTTAGCAGCAAAGCAAGGACCAGTATTAGGGTGTATGGTCACAAACCCCAAATTCCTAGCTGTAGAAAGAGGAATGGTTAAAGTTTGCTGCATGCACATAGCAGTACAGCTAGTGGTTTTACATCATGGACAATACCATTTGGAGATGCATCTGTCATGTATGATATCAGGGATTCTTCCAGATTCTAGATCGCAGAAGAGGTTGTTGATGGTAGTGATATGTATGAGCCATAGGCAGAGCAAAGGATTTCTCTAGCAATGTATTGTTTATCTGCTTCTTTATTGTTCTGTTGTATGAGTGTGTTGATCTTATCTCTTGAATCAGTGAATACCTTAGCAATGTCATGCATGTTGTATACAGTGTATCTTTCTTCCTGACTAAGACCATCCACACCATGCAAAAATGGGGGAAGTATATAGTTGACCAAACCACTGAAGAACTTGGCAGAATGAGCTTTGATGGCAGCAACGTCTGCTTTATTCCAAATAGACATAGCTGTACCAAAAAAGCCTGTGACAGTACCTGTTGCATCTGTGACATCAGAACTGTCAACTTCACGTGTCTTACGTTTACGAGTTAGATCATCAGGAGAGGGCTTTCTCCTGAAGTTGCCTCCATGTTCAGTAGAATGGACCCTGGTAATAGGGTCTTAAGTACGAATCTGAAATGCAGCTAAACTATCATGCAATAATGTACTATAAAATGCTGAAGTATTAGTATTGTGACACATACCAAATTCTTTCATATTCTAGTAAGTGAGATTAAATAAAACAGGTATATGCATAAACTGTAAGTTATTAATCAAAGAACCTGGGAAGGCAGTGGCTGTTAGACCACTACGGGGACCAGGGGTATGCTTTGGACATTCCAAAAGTTGTTTATCAGTAGGTGGTAACACAGAGAGATACATGGCTGCAGAAGCCATGTGGTGTATAGCACAAAATTTCCGAGCAGCATCTCTAGACAAGGAATTACAGTACGAAGGATCAATTAAGGCAGTTATGTTGTACAAACCAGAATGTCTTAATGCAGTTTGTAACAAGGACAGAGAACCATTTGGGGATAATTTAGCATTGGGCCAACCTTGGAAAGTTCCTTTGGAGAGTTTGGCCACAGGGAGAATTTGTCCTTGTGATGTGGTTTGCCACTCAATTTGAAGGGTAGATTTATCAGGAGCAACAACCGAGGTAGTGAGGTAAGCATCGGGAACCTTCCTGGACAGTGATCATACTATCTGGTATATTGGTGGATACTCCCCTCTGGAGGAGGTGCTGGAGGATCGAGGTGTTGTAGGAGGTCCAGTACCGTGCCTTGGATGCAGGGGATAACTCCTGAGATGAGGAGATAATGGAACAAGATGGCCATCTTGTCAGTGTATCTGAAAATGAAGATCAAAGATTAGTATGTTAGTACTATTCTGCCCGATGGGATGAAGAAAAGTAGTTAAGCTCCTTTATACAGTTTCAGCTGGTTTGCATGTAACCATTTGTTAGTCAACTTGTTATGCAGGAGTCTAACCTGATAGACTGCTGGACTGAGCTTGTTGACAATGGGGTATGGGCCTTCCCACTTGTTGGAGAAGGAGTGGGTGGGATGTGCAAATCGAAGTACCATTACCTGATCTCCAACTTGCCAATCCACTTCTTGTGTGTGTTTGTCAAACTGTATTTTGGATTGTTGCTGGACCTTGCCCATGCAGTTGACTGCATAGAAGTGTGTGTGTGTATGAGCTCTTTTCTGAGTTTTTTCACATATTGGTCTACAGGCACACGGTCTGCAGCGAGGGTGCGCAGGTCAAACAGCAGGTGTTCAGGTAATCTCATCTGTCTACCAGTCATCACCTCAAAGGGTGTGAGCTGGGTGGTGGCTGAGGGTGTGCCCCTAATTGCCATAAGGAGTAATGGCAGTAGGGAATCCCAGGTTTTGGGATTATCCTCAATAAATTTGGAAAGCATTTGCTTAATCCGTCTGTTGGCTCTCTCTATTTGACCTGAGGATTGGGAGTGATAGGGTATGTGGAACTTCTGCTGAACTCCACGTGCCACATCCAGGGTGTCCACCAAGGGGCCATGGACCCCATGGCAGTGAGCCACTGTTGTGGGGCACACCTGCACTCCACGTTGGGGCCCCCCTGCCCCTGCCTGGCACCCACAGTGTGCAGGCGGTCTTGCATGGTGCAGGCTGACACCGGAGTATGGGCACGGTGCACAGACCAGTCTGCTGGACTGCCAACCATATGGCTATGTGCACCATTGTGCAGCACCGTGCTTGCCTCTGGTCCTGTGGTTGGCGGACCTGTCCCCACCCAGTACAGCTGTGGACTGCAGATACGCAGTGCGAACGCCCCGACCCTGTGTTGCGCCAGTGCCATTCTAACAGTTTTCCAGCATCTATACAGACCTGTCTCTCACTGCTCTGCCTCCTGTTGCATGGCTCCATCAGTAGTGTCTGTTCGACTACAGTATTTGCTGTATGCTGCATTCCCACAACACAACACCGGTGAAGCACTGATTGCCCTTTTATAGCCCAGCTGGGCAATCCAGCCTGTTATGTATGCAAATCATCAGTTAATGATATGCTAATCACAGTGTTTGCACCATGCATGCACAAGTACCCTTATTTGCATATGCCAGTTGAATATGGACCTGATTAGTGCCGTGCTAATGGCTTAGCACCGTGCAAACATCAGCGCCGGGCTATGGGGAGGACAGCACTGCGCTGACCTGGTAGCGCAGTGCTATGTGGAATAACGCGACCACCATGCATGCCCATGAGGCCCCAGGGCCATGCTAGCATCCAAGTATAGTACGGTGTAGTGCCGTGCTAGCCCACAAAGAGCGGCACTATGTGCTTGCATGGTGTTGTGGCTCTAGGGTCATGACGGGGTCATGCATGTGGAGTGGGCCTGCTTCCAGGTAGCGCTGCACTACATCATGTAATAGCGCGCGGCATGCATAGATTGCTGGAGGATCCTGGGTGTGGGAAAAGCTGTGTAGTGCAACAGGTGGCAGGGTATCTGTGCTGTGTGGGCAATGCCAGAAAGTGGAAGACAGCAAGCTGTGGTGCACAGGGACAGGCGCTGGGGGCAGGTGGAGACTGCCAACCTTGTGCAGCTTGTACAGCAGTAGCAGAGATGGCTGTTTGGGGAGGTCAGAGAGGGTGATCTCCCATGGCGGCAGGTGTGGGGGCATCCATTGCCAGGCAGCTCACAGAGTGAACGGGCATCCAGAGGGAGGCTGAGAAGTGCTGACACAGGCGCACGGACCTGCGCCACTGCCAGAGGGGCCAGCTGAAGGCATTCAGATGCATGGTGCATGAGGGCACTGTGCCGGTGCCAAGTGAGTGCCTGTGCAAGTTTCACACATCCACAGTGTGTGTCGTGGTCTGCCTGTGTGTGCCTGCATATGTGTGTGTGTGTGTGTGTGTGTGTGTGTGTGTGTGTGTGTGGCGTGTGTGCACAGGGGTGCAGGTGTGCAGAGCGGTGGGTCGCATGTGGCGCAGCTTGTGGGGCACATGAGGAGCACAGTGGTCTGGGAGGGCACGGCCGTCACATGTGCCAGGTGGCTGTCATGGTGGTGGCATTGCGTGCATGGGTGTTGTGGGCGGTGGGGCATGTTACAAGCCCATCCTGTAGCCTTCACCAGCATTGTGCAGGGGTGCCAACACATGGACACCGGACTGCCTACACAAGTGTATGTGCCTCCAGTTGCTGTGCCCATGTGCCCTGCACGGTTGCAACATTGGGCCCACATGCCTACATGCCCCGTGTGCCTGGTGCATGGTCAATGGGTCACGGGGTCCACTGTGTTGGTGTCCCCTGCATGCTATCACTGTCCCTGGGCTGCCCTTCGTGTACGGTGTCTTAGTGGTAGGTGTGTATCTTGCTGTTGTGATGCGGTTCTTGCTGTGCATAGCAGTAATGGTGCTTCTTCCTGTGTCCACCGTGCAGTCCAGCACAGGGAGAGGGAGCCTGGAGTGGTCCCAGGTGCCAACCAGAGGCAGCCCCAGGGTGCTGGCCATGCAGCAGCTGGCCCAGGAGAGTAGCCCCGAGGCTGGGGACCTATTGCATGAGTACATCTCAGTCTTCATTTGTGCTGTGCCTCTGTAATGTGTTGTTCCTTCACTGGGCTGTCATTGACTGTGCTGGGGGTTTGGCCACCATGGTTGTCATGCTATTATTGCTACTGCTTTCTGCTGTGTTGTGCAGCGCTGTTTCTTGGTGCTGGCAGTATCTGGATATCTGGATGCCATGCCCTGTGATGGGGGTGGTATGTGCCAGTGTCAGCATGCATGGCTGGCATTGCCATGCTGTCCACATTCACTACTGGCAATGTTCGGTTGGTCACCTGCCGTGTGGTTGTTCTGGCTGCAGGACACCGTACACATTGCTGTACATGGGCCATGTGTGGCAGCATCAGTTGGTCCTCCCCTGCTGGTGTGTGTGCCCTGTGGGCTTGCAGCTCCTGCAGGTCGGTTATGCCCTGGCATGGGTTGGCTATTGGACACCCACCATGCCTGCAGTGCGCTGCCACTGCACCCATTTTCTGTTGCACACTGCTGTCTGGTACATTGCTTTCCGACTGTGGGCAGCATGTCCCGACGTTTGGTCTCCCATGTGCGTGTTGTTGTGTGGCCCACACCCATCACCATTCAGAGGTCTGCCTGTGTGTCTGCACTCACTCACTGTCTGCAGTGCTGAGGTGGGTGGTGCTGTCCTTGCCTTGGTGTTGTCGGGGCCTGCATCTCCATGTGTGTAGGTTTTCGGGTTGTTGCCTGTGTCTTCCAAGCCTTCCCTGTGGGTGACGGTTGGTTGTGCCTACCATTGTGTTCCTCAGCACCACATGGGCATGGCTGTCGGGACATGCTGTCCATCCCTGTCTGGCCACCTGTGGCTGTAGTTTGCCTCCTGGCTGGTTTACCATATTCACATGCTCCCCCTTCCTCTAGTAGGTCCACTCTGATCCTCACTGTGGGCTACACGGCCAGAGGAGTCCGAGGGCAGCAAGGATCTCCTGCGGAGAATTGTGCGCCAGCAACGCACACTTATAGAGCAGCAGGCAGTGATCATCGCTAAGACCCAGAGGGTGGCCACTGTTCTTGAGGCATGTCTGCCAGAACCTGCGAGCTCACAGCCATAACCTGCGGCAGCACACCTTTATTTACTCTGCACCCCCCATCTGGACTTTGCTTTCTGTTGCCACCCTTATCCCTTATTGTTTGTGTTCATATCCCCATCCCCGCCTGTGACTTTGCTTGGCCGATTTCCTCCACCGCTGTACATATGTTTATGTTTGTACTTACCTTGTTGCTGTTGTTCACTTGTTAGTTGTAGTTTAGTCACTGTTGCAGTTTAGTGTGTAGCTGTAGTGGTAGCATAGTTTGTTGTAGGTTCTGTAGAGGTAGTTGTAGTGTTAGTCATAGTAGTAGTTGTAGTCATAGTTGTAGGTCCTGTTCATGTGTATGTTGTGTTTTTTGTAGATTTCCTTTTGCATTTCTAGTCATTCTACATTCCATTGCTGTTTGGTTTGATTGTGTTGTACACCTGTTGCATACCTGTTTCTGTTCCCTGTGCCTCTTGTATTAGATATACCTTTTTCATACTTGCACTGTGTCCTGTGTCTTTATTGTGTGCCTGCCATGTACTGCAGGGTTGTTCTGTACTTTGGTTCTGCTCATGGGTCCTGCCACACTCTGGCCTGTCCCCTGGCTGTGTGTGTGTATCAGTGTCTGGTTCTACACTGGTGTCTGCTCTTGGGGTCCCTTTCCAGCCTGTGCTCCTTTGCCTGTGGTCCAGGACCTGGCGGCTCCATCTGCATTGTGTGCCTGTTGATGTTTGCACTGCCTGCCTTGGGTGCTATATTCAGTGCTGTCTCATTTGCCATATTCAGTGCCGTGTTATTCCCGGGCTGTTTTTGTCCTGCACTCCTGGCCCTGTTTGCCTGGCTTCCTTTGCTTGCTATATTCAGCTGGTTTTGCCCCGGGCTATTCCTTTTGAATATGGCTTGCATTTTGCTCTAGGCTAAGTTTGCACAACAGGCAGTGCTAGTCTCGGCTGGGGCAAAGCTTTGAATATCTGGCCCTCTATTTGGTAAAAACTTACTTAATTCCCATTTTTTTATACGTCAGCTCAGTGTCCCCTTCCCCTCCAAAGGAAAGGGAGACAACGATCTTAAGTTGTTTTTTTCAGGCCATTTGGGGAAGCAGATTAAATCCCATCAAGATAAATATTTTATATTTACCAGTAGCTAAGGGAGGATTAAATATGGCGAACGCAATTTTATTTTTCTTTACACATTTTGTACAGATCAATGTGTGTCTTTTGTGCTTACGGAAGAACAAAGGTGGATTCCTATATTACAACAGAAAATAAAAGATTGGTATCCAGTTGGCAAGCAAATACACAGAAAGCTTTCAAAACGGTGTTATTTGCTCCATCATACCTAGGGAGGTTTTTGTATGGCTATACCAATGGAAGATCAAATATTCAGATATTACATCAAAAACCAAGAAAAAACTTCATGATCAAGTTATGGGAACAAATGGAATTAAAGTACACGGAATATAATCTTTATAGTCATTAAGTGGTATGTATGGAATGCTAGATGCCTGTTTACATTGTAGCAAAAAGATATAGCATGTGGGGAACATGTAAATAATATTACAAAGGAGTAATGTGAAATTAATTTTTAGAAAAAAAAAATCCTCAAACAGTTAGGTATATGGAAAATGTATGGAGAAATCTTGTATGGATTACTGATTTGGATGTTCCATTACTTAAATGAAAAGGGAATGTATAGTATAAGGATGTTGACACATTGTATGTTGATTTGTTGTTGCTTTACGATGAGCTTGTATAAAAACAAAACTCCCCTACTCTTTTCAATAAGTGCCATGGGATCTATAACATCCACCTGAACTATCACTAGAACAGGCAAATGGGACCTCGGTTTAATGTCTCATCCAAAAGACGGCACCTCAGTAGAGCAGCACCCCCTCATGCTGCACTGCAGTGTCAGTACTGGGATATTAACCCAAGTGCCTGACTGCACTAAGCAACCAAAGTTAACCAGTAAGCTCCCAAAGGGTGCCTGCATTTAATTGTTATATTTTTGTTTTTATTTTTGTTATGCATGCAGTAAAAATCAGGCACTCACCATCTTAGAAAATAATGAACACTGCTCAGCAGGGCTACATCAAAGCCATTTATTCAGTGCTCACAACCACAACTTACTTGTAACGTTTGATGCGTTTCGGAAAGAATTACTTTTTCAGAAGCTTTTTTTAATTTTTTATACTTCCTTTATTGTGGTAGGCCCCAAGGGGCTTGTTATATCATGTCCAAACATATTGATCATACATCTGTTACATAGGTACATAAAATAAACCTTGTTGACATCACAGTGTGTACCTACGAGGTAACTTTTTACTGAATAAAAGCATATGATGATCTAGTTAGACTGAACTAAAAGATCCCATAGATCTATCAAATAACTGCTAATTTTCCTATCTACATCAACTCAATGGGGATACTAAAAGATTGTTCACTACATTGATTGGAGTAACAAAAAAAATTTTTCTTTTCAATTCTTGATAAGAGAGTGAGAGAGAGAGAGGGGGGGGAGGGGGGCCATTGGTGCGTGGCTAAGCATCTGTATACAAATTAGGCTCATACAAGAGCCACCTTGTCCACCTGTTTTGGTATAAATGGGTTTGTTGGCGAAGACCAAATGTAATTCTCTCCATTAAGTGAATACTGTCTACTATAACCCTTCAGTCAGCTAACGGGGGGGGGGAGCTCTCTGGGCCCATTTCCTAGTAATGGCCTTACTGCAACTATTGTCAGAACCGACCATAAATATGTTGCTTCTCTTCCACATATCTCCCTTGGTTTAAGACCCAAAACAAGATGCTCAGGACCCAAAGGGGACTGAAACTGAAAAATCTCCTTAAGATGGTGTTCTATATCTGTCCAGTACCCCTTAAGCATCGGACATGTACAAAAAATGTGATCCTGGGAGGTTGGAATGAACCCACAGCCCCTCCAACAGGCTGAACCAGCTGCTGGTGCATAGTGTACCACCTGCGCTGGAGCACGAAAATACCAAGATCTCACCTTCCAGCCATATTCCCTTCAAAGAGGGGCCCCTGTTGTCCGCCATGTGATGTGCCATATACCAGTCCATTGTTTCTCTAGAAGAGTAATCCCCAGGTGTGTTTTGCACTTGAGTTTAAGTCTTTCAATGAGTAGAGACAGATGTAATCAATACCTTTGATACAATAGGATATGGCTCCTCTACCACCCCTCTGATGACCAAATGTCTCAAAAAAGGGGATCCATTGCATCCTCCTGTAGTTGGGCATATGTTTTCTGAAGGGTCTGGACATAATCTGTGATTTGGTAAAATCTTAGATTATCTCGTGGGAGAAGACCAAAGGTCTGCCTGGCTGCCTCAAAAGAAATAGAATTATGTGATGTTAAGACCTGATAAGGAGAGTGAAATCATTTCTTGCCCCATTTCTTAAACCAGGAGTCTAAAGTGGCAGCTGGGAAAAGAGGGTCATAAGCCCACTATCGAAATTTCCACAGTGGGTGTCTAATGGGCCATGGTTTACAGCTCATCTCCATCCCTCCAGGACGGTTCTTGTCCCCGTGTAACAAATCTCCGGGAGTCACTTTGAAACAGGATGGCCTGGAGAGGTGGCTCAGTCCCAACTGCCAAGTCCATTCTCTTCCAAAGGGAATCAAAACCTGGGCTGCCCCATGGGAGTGCCCCCTGCATCTGGGCTGCCGCCCAATAACTCTGTTAGTTAGGAAAAGCTAGACATCCCTGGGTCTTAGGGGCATATAAAAGGGCTCTACAAATCCTAGGCCAATCTTTAGCCCAGAGGAATTTAAAAAACATGCTCTGCCATGTATTTAAATCTTTCTGAGAGACCAGACAGGGTACACATTGGAATAAATAAAGCAACCTTGGTAAGGCATTCATCTTCAACGCCTGTGTCTTAGAGCATATAGACAAGGGCAGAAGGGTCCACCTCTGGACGTCCTTCCTTAGCTGGGTGATGAAAGAGGGGTAGTGGAGTTCCCAGAGCCGGTGATTGCTGATCCCAATCTTAATCCCTAGGTAGCTTATCTGAGCTAGGTCCCATCTCATAGGGTATCTGTTCCTTAAACCCAGGGATGGATGGAGTATAGTTGCAACTAAGTACCTCTGTTTTAGTACAGTTCAGTTTATATCAGGAGAGGGAGGAAAATTCCAACTGCTGAAACAAGGCAGGGATAGAAGAGTCAGGCTCTGTAAGGTACATGAGTACATCATCAGCATATAAAGCCAGGTTGTGCTCAAAGCCATCTAGTCTTATTCCCCTTATGTTCCCATTCTCCCTAATAGATTGAGCAAGATGTTCTATATATATAATGCAAAAAGCAATGGTGACAAAGGGCACCCCTGTCTTGTACCTCTACCAAGTTTCAAAGGCCTAGAAATATGGACATTTGTTCTGACACAAGCAGATGGGGAGTGATATAATTTGCTTATCAGTTGTGTAACTTATCTCAGGAACCCAAACCAAGAAAGGACCGCCCCAAAAAAACTCCGGTCAACTCTATCAAATGCTTTTTCAGCATCAAGACTCATTAATACAGCCGGGATAGTTGAGTTGTTAATATGGTCAATAAGGTGGGTGGTCCGTCTCAAATTATCCTGTGCCTGTCTGCCTGGTAGAAACCCATTCTGGTCTAACTGTATGAGGCGGGGAAGATACTGCTGTATTCTTTTTGCCATAATGGAGGAAACAAATCTTATAATCCGTATTTAGCAGGGAAATTGGACAGTAAGAAGCACATCTGGAGGGGTCCTTCCGCAGCTTGGGTATCACTGATATCAATGCTGTGGTCCAGGAGAGTGGAGCCAAGCCCCTGCCCTCCACGACCTCGAAGAATACTCTCAGAATAAATGGCTGGAGAAGGTCCCTAAAACACTTAAAAAATTCTCCTGGGGGGGGCGCCGTGGAGCCCGAGCAAGACGGTCGCAAGGATTTGCAGCTCTGCGAATTGTGATTTTTAAAAACTAAAATTTTGTGCTCTAAAAGGCAGCTAAGTCAGAGAAAACGGCTGAACTATTAATCGGAACATCGACAGCACCGTTATGAGTAACCCAAAGAAAGACAGGTCCGGTCAAGAAGGAGTAAAGAGCAAACAAAATGCTCTCTTGCCCACCACGAGGTCTGCTCAAGGCCATGCTACTTCGGAAACTGAGACGCCTCATGAAGAAACTCTGCAAAGTTTGGGAGTGAAAATGAACTGGTTAATCTCCTCGGTAGAGGGTTTGACGTCTCGATTCAACTCTCTGACCAGCAGAGTAATTGTACTAGAAGCAGATGTCTCGACGATCAAAATAAAGATGGAGAAGGCTGAGAAGGGGTCGGAATCAGCTCTTGGAGGGAGTGTCTGCAAAGCTAGTGAGCGAGAACACCCATCTTTGAGCAAGGCTAGAAATGCTGGAAAACCAGGCAAGAGCAAATAACCTGAGAGTCCTCGGAATCTTCGAGCAAACAGATGGTGATCATTTGCCTCTATTTATGCAGGAATGGCTAGAATCACAGTTTGAGCAACATCTGGCAGACCGTAAGATTCCCATTCAGAAGGCCTACAGAGTTATGACAAGGGGGCGTCAAGTAAATATAGAAGTCCCTAAGGCTATTGTGCTAGTCCTGGATGGAATAGGGACTAGAGACTTTCTCCTTTCACTGGTCAGGCAGAAGAGGACTTTATTGTGTGAGGGGGAAAAGGTCAGTATTTACCCGGATCTCAGGTATGCGACTAGGCAGAAGAAAAAGCGCTTTGATGGGGTGCAATCGACACTGCGAGGTGCAGGAATCTCGCATAGCATGATCTTCCCGGCTCGCCTACGAATCACGCACCAAGAGAAGATTTTCATCTTTGCTGACCTTCGAGAAGCGCTGAAGTGGACCCGGAGACATGTACCTGCCAGTCGCCTTTGAGAGCATGCGTCTTGATCTTCCTCAGAGGAAGATGAAGAAGATATCGCTGAAACCTGATTGCTGCCTACCTTTTGTAAGAGCAGTATTTAAGTGAATATACAAATTATTGGCTCATTGGGTTTGCGAATAAGCTGGAAATTTTCGGACAGTGGGCTTGAGTTTATAAACTGTTCTGCCAAGTATACTCCATATGACTATAGTTACACTCCTTTTTTATAATCTCTGTTTGGGTACTAGAAACTTTGTTCTAAGTCAGATTAGACGTATGCTATGTCTGGGAGACAGTTAATTTACTTGCATGCCTGTAGTCGGATTTGGCAGAGCGCAATTCCTTTTAGCATTTTGTACCTTGAGGTACTCTAGATAATGATAAAGCATGATCACTCATTTTCTTTTTATAAGAAACAGAGTTTTACTTTAACAAACTAGCTATAGGCTAGGGAATTATTCCCCGATGTATATAATTCATGCAGCTCATGGGCTCATTTCCACAGTTTATTTTTGAGGGTAATACAGTTAATAAATAAGAGTAAATCTTGTATACCTCCCGATGTTGTATCTTTAAGGTGTAGTACGGAATTACTGTTTAAATTACTATGCATGTATTAAGAGGGGTGGCGTCCTCAGCGGTGTATAATCTCAAGTCTGTATGTACTACATCAGTGAAATGTAATGTGAAGAACATTGATAAAAGTATAAATAAAAAGTATAAAAAAAAAAAAATTCCCCTGGGAGCCCGTCTGTCCTGGAACATTTTTCTGTCTTCAGGGCTCCCACTTCTACTTTAAATTCCTCTGCTGTTATTGGGTGCATCAGCTCCTTAGCCTGGTCTGGGGATATGGTTGGCAATCTGAAATTATGTAAAACAATTTCCATTCTCCCATCAGGTGGAGAGGCTCCTTTCTATTATAATTGTTCATAAAACTCCTGAAAAGTCTCAGCTATCTCATTTGTTTTATATACCACTTTCTGGTATCCAGGGTGCCACAAATTCATAATTGTGGCCCTAGCTCTTTGTGCTCTCAATCTACTGGCTAATAATCTAAGTGATCCTGGACCACCCTCATAATATTTCTGCTTTAAAAATAACAATTTCTGTTCCATCTGATAATCCAATATTTGGCTCAATTCCCCTTTAAGAGTCTTAAGCTGCTGTGCTACCGCCCTAGAGTACTTCTGTTTTTGCATTTCCTCCAGTGACTGGGTTTCCTCAGTAAGGGTTCTCCTTCCCCCTTCCGTGCCACGAGCTGTATAAACCTCCCCAGAGAACAGCCTTGGCCGTGTCCCATAGGGTGGCACATGACGTGTCCTGTCCCTCATTTTCTGTTAGGAAACATTGATATGTGTCTAGAATCTGATCTTTAACTACCTTATCCTTAAGTAAGGAGATATTCAATATCCAAAAGGTGTTTCAACGAAATCCTCCCAGATCCAAACACATAAAGAGAGGGGCGTGGTCCGAAAGGACAAAGTCCCCAATCCAAGTGTCCTGTACCCTATAGACCTCATCCCTCAAAAGCTTTTTTTTTTTTGCACCTCCCCTTCTTCCTGGCTGCCCACTCCTTCGGGTCTCTATTGCCCCTCCCGACTGCCTGCCCCGACTCCCACACCGGCCAATAACCCCATATGGCAGTCCTCGGTAATTCGGCATATCCCTTCGCTGGACGGGTCCCCCTCCACCGACGGGGAAGGCACCAGTGGGCCGGCCAGCACACTATTCTATTGGCCTGGGGTACACCTGAGGTGTGTCGGTCATGGAATCGGCGGCAGCAGAGGACAGAGAGACCGTCATCCAGCCAGCCAGGAAGCATTTTCCTGGTTTTCTGCAGGGAGCGACATCCTGACATCAAGGCATATGCCGACGTCTGTCACTCCCCCTTCAGCACCATACCCAGGCACCACTGCTGTGCTCCCAGCCTCCGCCAGGAGTCAGCGTGCGCCAGTGTGCATCCCAACCCTCCCTCCAGAGAAGGAGAGCTGTCCCCGGATGCTCCATCCTTCTCCCCCCGGCTGGCCCTTCGGCAACCCGAGTCCGTTCCTGAACCTGGGTCGCCAGCGTCGCAGACAGAAATCCAACCGCTGCACCGACAGGCCAATTCAAAAGCTTTTTTTAATACTTTATATGTTTTAGCAAAATACAAAAACACAGTACCAACAAATGTCAGATTTCTCATAGTCTTCCAAATTCTAATCAAATGGTATAGAAAACCACAGTCTAAACATTCAGTTTACTAATAAGGAAGAAATCCAAGTATACTAGATATTATCAAAGTATTTAAACAAATAGCTATACCCTACAAGATTATGGAGGTCAGTCCAAACAGATAAAAGTCCCAAGATGAAATTACATTCAGAATTGCTTGCAGCTATGACCCCTCCCATACAAAATGATGTCCCAAAAATATAGCTAATGCTAGCCAGCCTGGTGGCGCTGAGGGCTAAGGCGCTGGACACCACACCTCAAGCCATGCCAGTGACCCGGGTTTGGAAATGACCTCGGGTAGCCGGGGTGCCAGTTGGGGGGGGGTTGGAGTGGTATTTCCCCTCCAGGGTTGGATGCCCACTCCTCCACAGTCCAGCACCCATCAGGTGGAGGTTCAATGGATGTGCAGGTGGCAGGGGTGGCAATGCAAGTCTGGGGTAGGGTGGAAGGGATCACCAGATCCTGGTGTGTGCGCACGCCTCCATGTGTGCGTATGCATGTGTACGCCGTGAGCCTCAGGCAGGGTGTAAAAGAAAAATGAAAAAATATATATATATACAGGTATATATATATATATATATATATATATGTAATAGATATACCACTCTGAGAGTGTGCAGTCGGCGCTCTGATATACGCTTTTACGGCCACAAGGCGAGTCGTCAACCGCCAAAGGCGTGCGTATATCAAACACGACCACACACCCTCAGAGTGGTTTTCTATCTTATAAAATGTCAAAATTGTTTTGGAGGGGTAAAGTACAGGTGTGCGGTCGCGCTCTGATATACGCACGGTCATGTGATGGTGTTTGTCCAGTGCTGTTGCTGCTGACCATGATTGTCTCAAGCATTTTATAAATATATTTATATATATAGAGCTAGTGCCCTGGATCAGATGCATTATAGTAAAGTAACGCCAGACAGAATTTATAAAGCAGTGTGTTACAGCAAACAACGAGACCATAGTCATCCACAAACTAATAAAGTTCAATGAACCATGGCAGAGAGAGCGAGATAAAAAAAAAGTATTTTACTAAGTCCCAAAACTAAACATCAGAGACTTCTTCTTCCAAACGAGTAGTGGACATAAAACTATTCACTAATTAGAAACAGTTCAGCCCCATAAGAAAACGCTTAAAAGTCCACCTCAGCATTAACGTCTCACCAGTTCAGGTCTCCGCTTCATTGGAGTCAGGATCAGTGTGTTTTCCCTGTGGAATGCCTTAAATTCCTTCTGTAGCTGTTGGACCCTTCTTCCAGACTCCTCCGGGTATGTAAACTGATAGGTGTGACCACCATAAAATATGCAGACGGGCTGGCATTAGAAACATAGAAAAACAGAATTTGACATCAGATAAGGAACGCTTGGCCCACCTAGTCTGCCCATTTTCCTACCTAACAGATAAGCTGCAGATCCTAGTTAACCAACAGCTCAGCAATGAATGTGACACTTCCAGACTACGGAGTTTAGCTCTCACACCATCACATTTTTTCCATTGCTCCCACATGGTGTGGTACAACTCCGGGAACAGACGAACTGTGTGGCCAGAGCAGCTAAGCCGATTTGTGGACCGGGCCACCTGCAGCAATATGTCCTGGGTTGCAGAGCCACCTGTGACTAATAAGATTATCTAGGGGGGGGTCCCACTGGGCCTCCACTGATCTAGGAGAGATTCGGTAAGCTCTTCTAAAGTGCTCAGCATATTCCAGGTCGAGTTGCAGTGCTCCAGGTAACTACTTCTTAAGAAATGTAATAAGGTCTGGCTCCTCTTGTCCCTCCGGCAGACCTGCCAATCATACACTGGAAGATCATTGGGCATTTTCAAGAGATTCCAACCTGTAACAGAGCTGGGCATTCTCCAGGATAATCTTAGCGGTCGCTGAAAGAGCTCTAAGGGACTGAGACTCTGCAGATGCTGCTGTTTTATTTGCAGCTTCGATTTTTATATCTTGCTGTCCGATTCTTTGCAATATAGTTTCAACCTTAGAGTCCGTGGCCTGAACAGATAACTGGAGAGCCCTCCAGGGTGGTTCCATGCCTACATGGTCGGATTTAGATGAGAGGCCTGTGGCTCTAAGGATGGCTAAGACTTCGGGCCACCAGGTCCTCCTTTATTTGTGTGCCCCACATTAATATTTGACACCAAAATGTTCTGCTGTCTATGGTCTAACAGATCCTGCAGCAAATTTGTCAAGGTCGTGGGAAGGCTATTTTTATCAAAAAATCTTCTTTGAAATGCAGAGCTGATCTGAAACATGTCTTATCGTTAGGGGTGCTAAACAGCCCCCAGGCTTCTTTGAGATTTATTTATTACTTTGAGATCGATATTTTAATTTTTTTATACTATTACTTTTGCTTGCTGCCTGGCTTGAAAGTTAACGGCCTAATATGGTGTAAATTTTGCAACTCAGTGACTGCAGATACCAGGATAGGAGAAGTCACATTGCAAAAGAAATAAATAAAATAAAGAAATAAGAGAAAAACATTTTCAATAATTTCCCCAAGATCACTATCATTTTTTTTGTTCCTCCCCCTGCACGTTGGCTTACCTCCCCTTCGGGCTGCCTGGGACCTAATTGCCCCAGTCAACCCCCAGTGACAACTGCTTCCCCATTCTCAGCAACCTCCCCCCCCAGGTAACCCGACATGGCATGGTTCAATTTGGCCACTAGAACAAAATCATCCCATTCCAAGGCAAAAATATGGGACTTCAGAGAAGCTGACTTCGATAAGATGGCCAACAGAGTTTAGCTAGCCCTGGCAAAAAGAAATACAGGTGAGGGGGTATAGGCAAAGTGGGCAAGCATACCTCTCAACCTTTTGTCCCCCAAATATGGAACATTGCTTGTCAAAATGTGGAACAAATGAGTAAAATGTGGAACACTTAATCAAATATTTCCCTAGGAAACTCAGAACACTGTTAAAATGTTTGCATTTATGTTCAGAAAGTCTGTTATTAATTGAATAATATATTTGTTGTATCATTTACTATAGATTTTTGCTCTAAAATGTTGACACTGAACGTGGAACAAGTCCTCACAATGTGGAACAGAGAACTTTTGTGAAGTAAAATGAGGAACGTTCCTCGTAATGTGGTACAGTTGAGAGGCATGTGGGCAAGCATTAAAGATGCAATATTTGAAGCAACATCCCATTGCGTTAGTGAGAAAAGGAAGTGCAAAAGAAGAGGGAAACTACTTTGGTTCTTAAACACAGTAGCAGAAAAGGTCCGAGCCAAAAGGCTGGCCTTCAGGAAATATAAGGGAATGCAGCAGGATGAAGATATAGAGGCTTACCAAACTTCCCTAAGGGAAAGCAGGGAAGGTAGTAAGGCAGGCAAAGGCCCAAACTGAGGAAACACTAGCACAAACAGTAAAAGAAGGTGACAAGACTTTCTATAGATACATTAGTAAAAGAAGAAAGTCCAGAGGGCGTATTGCTAAGATCAAAGGGGATAAGGGGGTGTGTGAGGAGGAGGACCATGTAAAAGCATCTATCCTAAATGGATAGTTTTGCTCAGTATTTACTAAAGAGAAGGTAGGGCAGGGCCCACAGCTCTGCACCATGGACACAGGGGGAGGGAGGTGTGCACTAGCCCCTTCACAAAAGAAAGGGTCCTACAAGAGCTTGATGAGCTTAGGGTGGACAAGGCAATGGGACCTGATGGCATACATCTCAGGGTACTAAAGGAGCTAAGGGTGGAACTAGCAGAGCCATTATCAGAACTGTTTAGTGAGTCTCTGAGCACAGGAGAGGTCCTAGAAGACTGGAGAAGGGCTCATGTGATCCCACTCCACAAGAGTGGTAGCAGGGAGGAGGCAGGGAACTACAGACCAGTCAGTCTTACCTCAGTAGTGGGCAAGATTATGGAGATACTCCTTAAGGAAAGGATAGTGCAACACCTGGAATCCATAGGAGCAAAGGATCCAAAACAGCAAGACTTCAGCAAAGCTTTCGATACTGTTCCACATAGAAGATTGATTAATAAGCTGGGTAGGCTCAGGGTGAGTCAGAAGCTGGTCAACTGGGTGGCAAACTGGTTGACGGGCAGAAAACAGAAAGTGGTGGTAACTGGTATAAAGTCAGAAGAGTTGCAAGTCACAAGTGGGGTTCCTTAGGGATCAGTCCTGGGGCCAGTCGTCTTCAATATCTTCATCAGTGACATTGCAGTTGGACTGGATGGTAAGGTTTGTCTGTTTTCAGATGACACCAAGATCTGCAACAGAGTTGATGATCCATATGGTGTGAGCAGAATGAGAAGAGATCTGGATAAACTAGCAAAATGGTCAGAAGAGTGGCAACTGGGGTTTAACGCAAAGAAGTGCAAGATCATACCTATAGGGAAGAGAAACCCTGAAGCCACCTATAGACTGGGAGGGGAGTTGCTGGCAGTCACAAGGAAAGAAAGAGACTTGGGCGTCATCATCACCGATGACCTGAAATCATCCAAGCAGACCTCTAAAGCAATAGGTAAGGCTAGAGGAATGCTGGGGTGTATTAGTAGGGTTATCACAAGTCGGAAGAGGGAGGTAATAATCCCTCTTTACAAGACACTGGTTAGGCCCCATCTGGAGTACTGCGTGCAGTACTGGAGGCCACGCCTTCACAAGGACATTAACCAAACTGAGGCAGTCCAGAGAAGGGCAACCACAATGGTGCAGGGACTGCATCAGAAAATATATGAGGACAGTTTAACTGAACTCAGTATGTATACCCTAGAGCAAAGGAGGGAGAGAGGTGATATAATTGAAACATTCAAACACCTTAAGGGCATTAACAAGGTGAAAGAGTCTAACATGTTTCAATACAAGAAAAATAGCAGGACAAGAGGACACAGCATGAGATTAGAGGGAGGCCGATTAAGGGGTAATGTGAGGAAGTTATTTTTCACAGAAAGGGTGGTGGATGCATGAAACGGCCTACCTCAGGAAGTGGTGGTTATGAATACAGTGCAAGGTTTCAAATAGGCATAAGAGAGCAATACAGATGAGTACGAATATATAGGCCATTGACAGAGCAAAGACCTATGGCACATTCATAAGGTAGAAAAATAAATGGGCAGACTGGATGGGCCTTGTGGTCCTTATCTTCCGTCAACTTCTATGTTTCTATGACATATTTCTTTATCAGATGGGTACTCTCTTTCCGGAGAGAAAATGCCTTGCTGGCTTTCTTTGTTGGTCTTGGGGGCTGCTACGGTCGGTCCAGGCTGTCCTGGGGGCTCCATGGCGGCAAGGGTCTGGCTGCCATCATCCAGTCGGCCAGGGTGCCATTTTACTGTTTTCTGTGCCCCGCCTATCAAGTTCTCGGCTTTGCATGCGTCTTTGGGTGAAGGCCATTGGGGGAGGGGGTGTCGATGCAGCATGTCCCCCAAGCACGCACCTAATCTGCCCAGAGCCACCCAGGCAGTTCCCACCTCTGGGAGGGAAGCATCCAATGAACGCTTGTGCATCCCCTCTCTGCCGGTCTCCACTCCTGGTACCCAGGCTCATGGCATGAACACGGGTCACCAACAAGCTGAACGAACCCCTTCGCTCAGTACCACAGAGCTGGCTGATCACTATCATTTTAACAGCAGCAGTGGTCATAAAGCCATAGGTTCAGTCAAAACTCCAAGTGGCAAATGCAACACCACATTCAAAATCATTATTCCTGCCGGCCCGGTGGCACTGGTGGTTGAGGCACTGGTCGCAACACCACGTGCCACACTGCCGACCTGGGTTCAGTAATGAGCCTGGGCTGCCAGGGGTCAACAGGAGGAGAGAGGAGTCTGGAGGACTGCCTCCTTTCTTGGAGGAGGGAGGAGGGAGACTTGTCGTCCCACTGTTGACTGCCTTCTGGTGGTGGCTGGAGGGAAGTACAGGTCGGGAGGCACGCTCCAATGTCCTTACATCAGTAGGGAAGGGGGACAGGAGTAAATGGAGGAAAAAGAGCCTGGCAAGCTCTGTGATGGTCCTCTGCTCCTGAGGATCGTCCCGTGCTTCTGGACTGCATCCCCCGGGGGAGGTGAAGCAGGTGACCTCTTTCCTGGCCCCACAGTGGGAGGTAATCTGTGGGGGACTACTGGGGTTTAGAGAGTGTGGGAGCGGTGGGACCAGAGAGACAGTCCCTCCATCAGGAGGACTGAAGCCACCTGCCAGGACTCCAGAGGGATAAAAAGATATATATAAAAAACATTATTCTAGAATCTTTGTCAATAACATCAAGAGCAGAGGTCAGAAAGCCATAAAGTCCGTCGAGTACTCACACACCTGGCAGGCAGTGACAGAACATTGTCAATGTGACTAGTAAGAATCAAGCAGATGCATATTCAGCTTACTAAAAGGAAACAGCTACACACGTTCAGGCCACAAACAGGAGCGACGTGGCTGAACAATATCTCAGGCAGTGCTGAAGAGTGGCTCTAAGGGTACCCATGTGGAGGAAGGGAGGCACACAAGATATCTGCATGCTACTGGGGATAAAGCAGAGTATTGTTGCTTTCTGGTGTTCCAGTATGCAAGAGGGTTAACATTAAAATCCACAACTAACTCATCAAAATAATTGAGAGCCGGCCCAGTGGCGCTGAGGGTTGAGGTGCTAGACGCCACACCTCGCACCACGCTGGCAACCCAGGTTCGAGAATGGACTTGGGTCGTCGGGGACAGGGAGGATTGAGCGTCCCAACGGATGCTCTCCTCCCTCTGGGAGAGATACCAAGGGTACCACCAGCACCCGACGTCTGGAGAGAGCCGTGGAAGCACAGGCCTGAGGGCTTCATGGGTTCCACTGGTGTAGTCGGGGACGCTGTTAGGCACTTGAGAGGAAAGATGTGCGTCAGCACGTCACCCTCTCTGGACGAGCTATCCTTGCGCTGCTGGCATTCCAGGGGCTGGGACAGAGACAAGGGGAGAAAACGGAAAAAAACTCGGCTAAGATGATGACCGATCCACCTCAGGGATCGCCGACTTGCAGGACAGACTCCATTGTGTGGGCACTCCTAAGAGTAGGAGGAGAAGGTAGTAGGGTTAAAGGAGCTTGCCTGGCACTCTAGGGGCAGATTCTGTGTGAGGGACCTGGAGGCTTGATCAATGGTCAGAAGGAGCGGGTCGAGGGGATAGTAATGAGGGACAAAAAGAAAGTAAAATAAATAAATAAATAAATAAATAATTAGTGAGCATCTGTTCAGCAGTTCGTGGCAACAAACGTCTCCTCTGCTGCTGCTTGTTCAGTAGAGAACTCGGGAGCAGCGCGCAGTCATAATGATGTGCTTTTGTATCCTGAGGCACGGTATTGTGGGCCTGTGTTGCCGATTCAGCAGCAGGTAAACTCACTGTCAGTAGCATGCCACCACCAGCACCACTGTCACTTGTGCTACAAGTGTCACTCACTCCAGTTGTTGCAGAACTAATACCCCCCCCCCGCATCCTCTGAATGGAACAGGTCCATCTCCCTCATGACTCCCTCACATTCACTACACAGTTGCTGCTGGTACTCACTCACTCTTTGACTCTGCATGGACAGAAACAGTGCCTCACATTTGAATTTCGGGTCTAACATGGTTGCGAACACATAGCTAGTATTGTCATGCATGGTTGCAAACTGTGATCTTAACTCCCTTGAAAGCTCTTCAATGAGTTATTTGACGGGTTCTGGAAACAAGTCTGTAACCCCCCTATCGGGGGCTTAAATAGTTGCCCCTCAGGGCTGCCCCATCTACCCCCCCATAGTTCTCCCGGTCCTGGCCCGAGTGCCCATAGTGTCCCTGGATCCTTCTTCCAGCCCCCACAGTACTTTATTAGCCCAGAATGGGGCCATCGGAGCTGAAGTGCAGAAGCGCTAGTTTGGTTCTGCATCACAGTGCAGTCTGGCAATCTGCGCGTGTGCAGGAGCGCACTGTGGTGTTTGGCTATTGGTATGGCGCAACACCTGCCACTCCAATGGTCCCGATCCCAAAATTTATCTAATTGGAAACCAGAGACCTAGAGAAGACACAAGAGAAGTGGGCAGATATTTTTGTTAAGAAGCACCAATGAGCACTGCAGGATCGAAGCGGGGGAACTATGAATATTAATGAGGGGCAATGTGAATATGGATGAGGGACCCTGTCTAGAGCCTAGGGATAGTGTACAACAGTGCTAGCGACAGGCTGAGGACAACATGCAAAGCGAGGACTCTGCAGTGATGTTCTGGGGCACAGGGACTGTTACAATTCTGTGGGGTTATTGTAAAATATAAATGCAGCAGGACATTTAAGTTGGGACATTGTGTAGGCTGCAGTGGGGTGATATATGGGCGTCTAGGAGATGGTCTAAAATGGCAGCAGCAACAGGGCGGCGCTATTCCTAGAGTTACTACCACTGCCTGACTTCCTAACAGGTTGAGGGGCCTGGGTTCAATATTATGGTGCCTCCACCCACAGTAACAATAGTGGAGGTATCTACCTAGCCTGGTATAGCCCTCTGAAAAGCTATAACCACCAACAATCCCACCTAGTGACCACTTTCCCAAATACAGCAAGTGACCCTTAACAGCATTCAATAAACAGTTTGCAATAGGTATTAACAACATGCTCACAATTGTTCCACTTACCAGTAGGGCTGTGCGAATATTTTTTTTCGAATATTCGGCCGAATGTTCATTATTCGGTGCCGAAATATTCATTATTCAGTATTCGGATGGCTGGGGGGGATTTATAAATAAAAAAGCAACCCCCTCCTGGCCAGCATTAAATAAATGTTTTAATCCCTGGTGTCTAGTGGTCCCACCCCACTACCCTGGCCAATCCCCAGTCCAAAATGAAGAATCCCCCCTCTCCAAGACCCTCAGCAATACCCCCAGTCCCCCATCCCCAAATATATATAAAACAAATTCCTTAATTTCCCTGGTGTCTAGTGGTCTGACCCCACCCCCCAGCTGATTGTCGGTCCAAAATAATGAATCCCTCCACCCCTGCCCAGACTCTCGGCATTATCTCAAGCCTCCATCCCAAATGTATAAAAATAAAAAAAATTACCAAATTTCCTGGTGACACCCTGTAAGAAGTGCCTCCATGCCTCTGCCCCCCATACCGACCCTGAGCGGGTTACCGGCACAGCCCTCACTCCCTCCATGGCGGCAGCCGACTGAGTTTTCAATGAATGGCGTAATAGCATTGTACTGAAAATCAGTTGGGCTACCGGCAGTGAAGAGTGCTGGTGGCCCGGCATGGGATCATGGGTATGTGGGGAGAAGAGGGGTGGGAAGTACTCCTGACAGGGTGGGGGGGTCCACTAGACACCAGGAATAGTGGAAATGTTTTTTATTTTATACATTTGGGGACGGAGGCTTGGGATAATGCCGAGAGCCAGGCAGGAGTAGAGGGATCTCATTATTTTGGACCGCAATCAGCCGGAGGGTGGTGGGACCATTAGACACCAGGAAAATTAGGGAATTTTTTTTTACATATCTGGGGACGGGAACTGGGGGGTATTGCTGAGGGTCTTGGAGAGGGGGGGGTTCTTCATTTTGGACTGGGGATTGGCCAGGTGGTGGGACCACTAGACACCAGGACTAAAATATTTATTTAATGTTGGTCAGAAGGGTGGGAATTAGTTTTTTTCTTTGCGGATGGCCAAATACCAAATACCAGCCGAATAATGGACTATTCAGTATTCGGTTCCGAATATTTGGATAGCCTACTATTCGTGGTATTCAGAAAGTAAAATTCGGTATTTGCCCAGCCCTCCTTACCAGCAGGGTCTCTGGTCCTGGTGCATGTGCCCTGCAACCCCCTGTAAAAGACAGCTTGGCAAGACAGCATGCACTTTTAACTCATTCAGTTTCACATCTACCACTTTAAACCCAGTAATAATATGCTCACAAGCCAGGGTTAAAGTAACACAACAAATAAGATTTATTGAGGGGATGTGAACAAGGAAGGGGGTGTGAATCTGGATGAATGATTATTTTACTGATTATATTCAAATGTCTATGCATGTACCTTAGTCCCAGATAAATCAGTCCTACAACACTGGGTACCCAGAATATGATACTAACTGACCAGAAACGTTGCCCGGGGTGGCTGGTGTTGCAGCTGTTGTTGGGGCCCTTGATAGAAAGAAAGGCAGTTAGCATGCATGAACAAAACGTGGTTATCTGTAATCCTGGCTGATTGGTCCGGTTAGTTGAATTTAAACAGATCCAGAAACAAATGATTTGATACCTTTTATTGGACCAACATGGATTAGCTACCCTGACGTAATCTTCTGTTATGTTTTAAATGTATATGTTAAACCAGTGAAAATTATTTCTATTTTTTTCAACATAATCTGGTGTTAATTGTATGGGATTTTCAAAATAACTGCCATAAAGCTTCTGAAGAAGGACCTGGTTGGTTCGAAAGCTAGAGCACTTTGTTCTTTTCTGTAACATCCATGTTGGTCCAATAAAAGGTATCAAATCATTTGTCTCTGGATCTGTTCTTAAAAGGACCAATACGGCACCTACAACATTTTTATAAATTTAAACAGGAAAACAATTAGATGATACCACATTAAGATTTAGGTGTTTTGTTGCAGGGAGCTACCCTGGATTTACTCACTGTACCAGTCAAATGGATACGCTGCCCTGGCTAAATGAAGACCTGAAGCTGGAAGCTGAAGCACATGGGGAAGCTGGGCTGACACGACTCACCTTCACTCCACCTTCAGGAAAGG
Organism: Neoceratodus forsteri; assembly: GCA_016271365.2. Taxonomy (NCBI): domain Eukaryota; kingdom Metazoa; phylum Chordata; order Ceratodontiformes; family Ceratodontidae; genus Neoceratodus; species Neoceratodus forsteri. The sequence goes on from CM057459.1 coordinate 180,454,162, forward strand.
TCATGAAGTGGTCAACTTCATGACCTTTCCTGAAGGTGGCCGCAACCTGCATTGGCTTTTTGCGCAGGGGCTGGATCCCCGAAGCTGGTCTCTTGCTGATGACAGTGGAGTTGGCACAAGATCAGACAGCATTGGGCCGGTTTGCACAAGGGCCCAAGGCTGGATCAACACTTTTGGCAAAGTTCAGTTTAGTTGCTGGTGACCTTTCCAACTGGCAGACAGTTTGAACACAAGTACACGTGGGCTCCTTTCTGGCAATCAAGAGTCCCTGGGCAGCAGACGTTGATCCACACTAAACATTCAGCACACTTAAAGGAAACCGCATTTAAGTCTTTACCTCTCAGTTTAGTTTCAGGCTGGTACACAATTTCAGTTGATTCACTGAGCAAAACCTCCAAAACTGCAGGCAGGCAGTTCCTGGCAATTATTCTTCACTTTCTGACCACCAGAAACACACAAGAAGCAACTAGGTCTCTTACAAGCCCAATCTCTGCAGAGCCTGCTTGGTAGTTCGAGCTGGAGTTCCAGCACAGGCCTTGAACTACTGCAGGCTGCTCTTGGCAGCCCCTTTCAATCTGGTCTCCTTGAAGACCTGCCTGGAATGTAAATTGTCCCTCTTAAATAAAGGCAGAAGTCCTTAGAATCCGATTGGCTGTCTAGGGTGCACAACACAAGTTAGGCTGCGCAACACAATTTAAAGAGGACAGGAAATCATTTCTAACTGGCAGTTGTTATTTATTTTTTTTAATTTTCTCTTTATCCTCCTCCTCCTTGCAGCCCCTCCTCTTCGGGAGTCACCAATGGCCTTATCAGCCTTTGCTCACCTACCTGGAGCCAGTGCAGTCCACGCCCCATGGAGCCGTGGCTATACCCCCCAGGCGGGTATGGGGTGGAACCCCCATCCACCCTGACGATCTGCTAGTCTTCGTCGGCATGCTGTCTCCGGACAGGTAGGGGCATTGAAGGTCGGGGCCCAGGTGCTCCGTCTACCAGGAGGCTGCAAGTGTTTTTCCTGGTGTTCCTCGATGTACCAGGTCCGATGACGTCAAGGCGCCGGAGCGCCGACATCTGCAACGCCGTGCCTCTCTCATGGAGCATCGGGTTTGCTGTACCTCAGGTCTCCACCGGGTCAAACAAGCACCGAGCTCAGGTACCCTCCCCGAGAAGGGGCAGAGCAGTCCTTAGGGCGCTCAGTCCTCCCCTCCCGGCTTGACCCCTCAGCTCGAGCCCGCTTCGAGCCTGGGTCGCTGGCGTCACAAGCAGAAATCCAACCGCTGTGCCGGCGGGCCCTGGCAGTTGTTTATAAAGTTCTTATTGTCAGAAATGCTATGCATTTACCTAAATTATCCATATTTACCTGTACCTGAATAAAAAGTGATACAAAACCTGTATTTTGCATTGTTTTGGTTTTTATGGGCAACCTTCTGTTACAGTTCTCCTCATGGAACCAATAATTTTGAGTTTTGATTATGTCACAGTTTGTGTACAGAATGCTGATCATGAGCTGTTGACCTATCAGAACAATGCTTAGAGTTCTGTGCACAAACCATGCCATAGGTAAAACTCCAAATTACTGGTTCCATGAAGAGAACTGTAATAGAATGCTGCCCATGATAGTAAAACAATGCAAAATACAGTTTTTCATATGAGTTTTTATTTAAGTACAGTTAAATATGGATACTTTAGGGGAGTGCATAGCGTTTCTGAGAATAACAACATCATAAACAGCTGCCAATTAAAAATGATTTCCTGTCCTCTTTAAGCCTCTTAATTGCAGGGGTCGACGTTAACATTCATTTACTAGCCTGGTACTAGTGCAGATTTATTTTATTTATTTTTTAAAGTCTAGGATTACAAGTACCTCTGAGACAAGGCCCTTTTACAAAGGTTCATGTCAGTTGAGGTACAATATAAATATTATATAAAGTTGAGTAACAATGCAGAAATGGTGTACAGACATTTTTAAGCTGCTGAAATACATTACATTTAGGGAAATTGGGGGCAGGGTAGCCAGAGGTAACCAAGGCTTGGAATAGATACAAAAAGAGCGGTGCAGCCATGGGCATTTGTCAGGCCTCAAAAAAGTGCTGGGGGGAGTTAGGGGGCAAAAACAGGAGGGGAAGGCAGGCTGTAGGATGAGGGAGGGAGGGGGTAGGAGTAGAAATGCTAGGAGTGCTAGATTGCCACGGGCTAGAGCAATATCTCTGTTACTTGCCTGGCTGGGCTAGTGCAATTCCTCCTGTGGAAAGCAGCAGATTCCTTAGGAAAGTTAATATTCTTCAGGTGGAGGATACTTCTAACCGAAGGGTGAAATAAGGAACTTAGAATTATCTGTAAAGGCAGTCTTTCAATCAACAGAGGGAGGTGGAGCTTGCTTTACTTTTGTTACAATTGTTAAGATTTTACTGTTTTCTGTGTTTCTGCCCTTCTGCACAGCTGACGTGTTTTGGGGCTGACTGTTTTCGGAGCACAAGTCACCAGGCTGTTCTGGGGCTGGAGAGGTTTACCTGTGTCTGACTTGGATGTTTGGATTTTTCTCTGTTTGATTAGCGGGGTATTTTCTCTGTCAAATTGTCTTGTATGGCATCTTGCTGACAGGAAGTCACTCATCGCAGTGGTAGGTCAGAGCTTTTAGCTGATTGTTTCGTGAGGGCACAGTTTAGGCCCAAACCCTTCCCACCTCTCACCTCACCCACCCCTGGAAATAGTTAATTTATACCTGGAGTTCTGACATTATTTCCTCAAGAGGGCAAGGTGCATATCACTGTCATATCCTCTCTAGCATACTGCACTGACAATACAAGCATACACATTATATAAATACATATATTTCTATATAACACACCAATCACACACACACACACAAAAAAAAACTAAACAAGGTAGACAGTTATGTGGGGAGTAGTACAATGTAATGGCTGTGAGGCAGCAGTCTTCCGGGAGTCTTTCTGGAGGCTGAGATGCTGCCCTCTTTGCAGACAACTATCTGCCCTGAGGGAGGAAGTTGCCCATCTTCAGGCTGCACTGGACAGTAGCAAGGGAACCTTCCAGGGAGCACCACAGCCACCACCACTACCTCAGAGGTTGCAAAGAAAGCACAGCAGTCGGACCACAGTGGGCTCAGGGAGGGTAAGGGTGGTGGAACAGAAGCACACCCAGTCAGTTGTTCCACTCCACAATCCATACACCATTCTGGGGGAGCATAGTTCCCCTATGGATGCACCCGCAGAGGAGACTAAGGAGGGTGTAGACAACTGTCACAAGGGAGACCCTCAGGAAGGAGGCAGAGGGCACCACAGGGAAAGGAAGCAGCTCCTGGTGGGGGACTCAGTTATTAGGGGGATAGAACTGGGGGGAGCAGGGAAAACTGAAGTAAGGTGCCTGCCTGGTGCCATGGCTTGGAGGGACAGGAAGCGCATCCTTAGGATCACGAGAACAGTTGCACGGGAGTCTGAGCTGGACGTCATTGTCCACCTAGGGACAAATGACTTGCCTCATTATGAGATTACAGCAGTGCAGAAGGACTTTGTAGAGTTGGGGAGGGGCTTAAGACAAATAGCACACACAGTATCCTTCTCAGAGGTGCTGCCTGTCAGTGGCATGGGTGAGGCAAGGGCACTTTGCACCATGCAGTTTAACGAATAGTTGAAAAAATGGTATGGAGCACAGGGGTTTGGCTTCATTGGGGACTGGGGTTCCACCTGGAGGGACACCAGCCTATACTGGCAGGATGGTCTGCATCTGTCCAGGAAGGGAACAAGTCTTTTGAGCAGTCGGTTTAAATGCTTCATTGGCAAGCTTTTAAACTAGTCAAGTGAGGCAATTGATACAGCAGGAAAATCCCAGCCTCCCCACAAAACAGGGTACTAAATGAGAAAAAGACCAAGGTAGAAAGGTCAGTGGGGGATGCTGCTACAGAAGGTAAAGCCATCAAAAAATGGAGAGCAATGAGTACCAATGCCCATAGTCTGGGTAACAAGCTTCCTGAATTAGTGGTCTTGATGGAGAAGAAACATCTGGATATCATGGCAGTCACAGAAACATGGTACACACAGAACCATGACTGGGATGTAAACATACCAGGACACACTATCAACAGGAGGGACAGGGAGGGTAAAAGAGGAGGAGGAGGAGTAGCTCTCTACATAAGAGAAGGAATCAAAGCAACAAAACAAAAGGGTAAACAGGGAGGAGAAGAAGCACTGTGGGTCAATTTGGAGGCAGGCAATAGCACCACAATCTGCACAGGGGTTGTATACAGACCCCAGGGTGAGGAAATGGATAAGGAAATGATAGAAAGTATACTTAGAATGGCAGATAAAGGGGAGGTATTGCTGATGGGTGATCTGAATATGCCAGATGTTGACTGGAGTGCAGTTACAGCAGCCACTTCTAAGAGTGGGGTTATTCTAGATGCCCTACAGGGGGCATGCCTTAGACAACTAGTATTGGAACCCACTCGAGAGGGAGCAATCTTAGACCTGGTCCTCTCAAACAGAGATGTAGAGAGGATCACAGATGTAGAAGTGGGTAGCCATCTGGGAACTGGCGACCATCAAACAGTATGGTTCACAATAGACACAGCAATAGAGTCAAGCCATACAAAGGCAAAAGTACTGGACTTCAGGAGGGCTGACTTTACCAAAATGAGTGAGTGCCTAAGGAATGCACTAGCAAATGGGCAGGAAGGAGGGGTGGAAGAACAATGAGGAATAATAAAAACTGCCATCCCAGAGGTAACACAAGCCTTTGTGAGAAGCAAATAAACAAAACAAAATGATATCAGAAACCACTATGGTTCTTAAAGCAGGTGGCAGTGAAGGTTCAAGAGAAAAAGCATTCAGAAAGTACAAGGAATCACAGAAGGAGCAGGACAGAGAATTGTATCAGTTAAAGCAAAAGGAAGCTGGGAAGGCAGTCAGAACAGCAAAGGACCGAACTGAGGAAAAGATAGGCAACTCAGTTAAGAAGGGGGATAAAACCTTTTTTAGGTACATCAGGGAGTGAAGGAAGACTAAGGGAGGGATAGCGAGGCTTAGTAAATGTGAGAGGGGTTGGGAAGAGGGTGACTGTGAAAAGGCAGAGATACTAAACAAATGAAGAGGGGGAGGTACCTAAAACAAACAATAGAAACACTCTGGATACAGAAGTTGATACCAGCCCATTTACAGAAGAAAGGGTTCTGAAAGAACTCTTACAACTGAAGGTGGACAAAGCAATGGGGCCTGATGGGATTCATCCCAGAATTCTAAAAGAACTAAGGGTAGAACTAGTGACACCACTGACTACCCTCTTTAACAAATCATGGGAGGATGGGGTGGTACCTTGCTTGCGTTCTCATGTGTTGAAAAATGGTTCCTTGAGCACAAGCTGGTCCAAAATAAAAAAAAAACAAAAGTCATGCTTTTTGCCAGTCATCAAAACAGAAATAGGCATACCCCACTCGTCATAAAAACTTCTCTAGAAAATACTCTAGAAAAAGTGAACACCTTCAAATACCTTGGTATCACTTTTGACGAATGTCTTACTTTTACAGCCCATATCGATAACACTGCTAAAACAGTGCACCAACGCATGGGAACTTTATATCGGAACCGTCAATTTTTCAACCAAGCTGCCTTGAGGATCACTGTTCAAAGCTCCATCCTCTCAATCATAGACTATGGTCTAATTGTCTATGGCTCAGCAACTACCACTGCACTAAAGTGCATCTCAACTGCACTAAACGAAACCTGTCGACTCCTCACTGGAGCGCACAGACGGACCCACACTTGTGACCTCTACAAGGCAACCAGTTGGGTACATCTCTCCAATCGCATTATGTACCTCACCTGTGTAATGGCAAAAAAATCAGTCCTGGACTCACTCTTCCATGTATCCGGGACCTGCTCTGCCTGAACAATGGCTCTCGTTCCACCAGAAGTTCAGACCTCCAACCTTTCCTTGTCCCCAGATGTCGGATGACTCAGGGACAAAGATCTTTTGCCTACCGTGCCACTTCATGGTACAATGCCCTTAACCTGCCTTCTCTATCCTCCACGACTCTGGGAGCTTTCAGTTCCATACTATACGCTCACCTCACAGCCTCCAGCTCCTGTGACTGTCTTTGACTAAAGTCTCATTTCCTTTTAGTGCACTTACTTTTTGTCTCACCCATCCACCATGGTCTCTTCATTGACAAAGACAAACTGAGTGCCACAAACCTGGTTCTGTCTGCTTCTAACTTCGGATTTCTCCTCCCCTCAAGCTCACCTAATCCTTATTCATTGCCCTCTACACTGCCTCTGGGCTTCCTTTTCTTTTTTTCTTTTCTCTCCTCTTTTCTTTCCGTACATATATGCTACTGTTTTAGTTGTGAACTTGTTAAACGGCTTACTGATTGTGTGTAACACTGTCTACTATGTTTTTTGTACTTAATGACATGGAACCTTTGTAAAAGAGCCTTGGCTCAAAGGTATCAATTCCTAGAACAATAAACTAAACTATATAATACCTGAGGACTGGAGGAGGGCCGATGTGATTCCCCTTCACAAAAGTGGGAGCAGGGCAGAAGCTGGAAACTACAGACCAGTTAGTTTAACCTCAGTGATAGGGAAAATGATGGAATCACTTCTGAAGGAAAGAATTGTCGAGTACCTAGAGGCCAGAGAGGCACAGGACCCAAGGCAGCATGGATTCACAGCAGGAAGGTCATGCCAGATGAATCTAATAGATTACTTTGACTGAGTGACCAAAGTAGTAGATCAGGAAGGGGCTGTGGACATGGCCTACCTAGACTTTAGCAAGGCATTTGACTCAGTCTCACACAAAAGATTAATATACAAGTTAGCTAGCCTGGGAGTGGGTCCCAAGATGATAGCCTGGGTAAAGAACTGGCTGGAGAATAGGACACAGAGGGTAATAGTAAATGGGGTCCACTCTGAAGAAAGGGGTTACTAGTGGATGCTGCAGGGTTCAGTATTAGGACCTGTCCTCTTCAATGTCTTTGTGTTTATATTGCAGAGGACTGGAAGAAAAGTGTCTTTTTGCAGATGACACAAAGATCTGCAACAGAGTTGATGCACAAGGTGGGGTGGAAGGATGAGAAGGGACTTGGCAAGGTTAGAGGAATGGTCAAATGTATGGCAGCTTAGATTTAAGGCTAAGAAGTGCAAGGTAATGCACCTGGGAAACAAAAACCCAGGGGAAGGGTACACAATGGGGGTGAGATACTAACAACAACAAAAATGGAAAGGGACCTGGGGGTAGTCATATCAGATTACTTAAAGGTGGGCAAGCAATGTGAGAGGGCAGTAAGGAGGGCTGGGGGGATACTGGGATGCATAGGGAGAGGCATCACCAGTAGAAAACAGGAAGTTGTTATCCCTCTGTACAGACAGATGGTGAGACCCCATCTGGAGTACTGTGTGCAGTTCTGGAGATCCAATCTTCGCAAGGACATAGACAAGATGGAAGCTGTCCAGAGGAGGGCAACTAAAATGGTGCAGGGTCTGCACCAGAAGACATATGAAGAGAGACTAAAGGAGCTTAATATGTATAGCCTCGAGGAAAGGAGGGAGAGGGGGACATGATAGAAACGTTCAAGTACCTCAAGGGAATCAACAAAGTCCAAGAGGGTAGCATCTTTCAAAAAAAGAGGTGTGCAAGAACAAGGGGCACAATTTGAAGATGGGGGGGCAGCTCAGAGGTAATGTAAGGAAGTATTTTTTCACAGAGAGGGTTGTGGATGCATGGAATGGCCTTCCGGAGGAAGCTGTGGAGTCAAAACCAGTGACTAAATTCAAGCATGCATGGGACAGACATAAGGCAATTCTAGGGGGTGGGGGTAGAAAGAAGTAGGCTGCTGGTTAACTAGGATCTACAACTTATCCATTAGGTAGGGAAATGGGCAGACTGGGTGGGCCAAGCGGTCCTTATCTGCCGTCAAATTCTATGTTTCAACCTGGGTATTAAATAAACAAACAAACAGACACATAAATATAACTGTTATTTAATTTAAAGCCAGGTCCTTTTCAAGAGGTTTTACTATGTGCTGCTTTAGCATTAGTGAAATGAAAACAATAGATGTCTGTGTGTAGTGCATTTACAAACTGTTTCATTTTATACTAACTACTGCTTTTATTTTTTGCTGATAGAGATCCTGTCTCCTTTTCCTTTCCTTATTTATCTCAGTACTCGTGGCAGGCAGATTTGTGACTGTGTCCAAGAGTAGCACAGTTCTAAGGTTGTCACATGTCCAGTTGTAGACCGGATAATCTGGTTTTCAGGGTCCTTATCTGGTCATCCGGTTTTGATTAAATGTAATCCAGTTTTTGGGCTACTTTGAGTGCTCAGATAGTATTAAAACTGATTGTATCAAATCATTCACTGTTGCATGCATACCCAGGTACGAAAAAAACATTCTGATGTCACTAGACACAGGCCTTTGTTTGTTAATCCAGTTTGTCTAGGAGTTGTAAAGTATGGCCATTAAGACCATTAGCAGTAAATCAACCTAATCTTTTCAACTCTGAACTTTAAGTATGGTCATCTACTGCCATGATAGAAGTTGACAGCAGATAAGGACCGCAAGGCCCATCCAGTCTGCCCATTTCTTTTTCTACCTTATAAATGTGCCATCGGCCTTTGCTCTGTCAGTGACCTATCTATTCATAGTCATTTGTATTGCTCCCTTATGCCTATCCCATGCCTGTCTGAAGCCCTGCACTGTAGTCATAGCCACTCACTTGTGGTAAGCCATTCCATGCATCTACCACCCTTTCTGTGAAAAAGAATTTCCACATTCCCCTTAATCGGCCTCCCTCTAATCTCATGCTGTGTCCTCTTGTCCTGCTATTTTCTTATATTTAAACATGTTAGACTCTTTCACCTTGTTTATGCCCTTAAGGTGTTTAAATGTCTCGATCATATCACCTCTCCCTCCTTTGCTCAAGGGTATACATATTGAGCTCCGTTAATCTGTCCTCATATGTCTTCTGATGCAGTCCCTGCACCATTTTGGTGCCCTTCTCTGGACTGCCTCAATTTGGTTAATGTCCTTGTGAAGGTGGCTCCAATACTGCACGCAGTACTCCAGATGGGGCCTAACCAATGTCTTGTACAGAGGGATTATTACCTCCTCTTATGACTTGTGATACCCCTACTAATACACCCTAACACCCCCTAGCCTTACCTACTGCTTTAGAGGTCTGCTTGATGATTTTAGGTCATCAGTGATGATGATGATGCCCAAGTCTCTTTCTTCCTTTGTGACTGCTAGCAACTCCCCTCCCAGCCTATAAGTGGCTTCAGGGTTTCTCTTCCCTATGTGCATGATTTTGCACTTCTTTGCATTAAATCCCAGTTGCCACTCTTCTGACCATTCTGCTAGTTTATTCAGATCTCTTCTCATTCTGCCCACCCCATCTGGATCATCTACTCTGTTGCAGATCTTGGTGTCATCTGCAAACAGACAAGCCTTACCTCTAGTCCATCTGCGAGGTCACTAATGAAGATGTTGAATAGGACTGGCCCCAGGACTGATCCCTGAGGTACCCACTTGTGACTTGCATCTCTTCTGACTGTATACCATTTACCACCACTCTCTGTTTTCTGCCAGTCAACCAGTTTGCCACCCAGTTGACCAACTTCTGACCCACCCGAGCCTCCTAGCTTATTTATCAATCTTCTATGTGGAACAGTGTCAAGAGCTTTGCTGAAGTCAAGGTAGGCGACATCAACTGCTCCCCTTGGTCCACCACTCTGGTTACCCAGTCAAAGAAATCTATGAGATTAGTTTGACAGGACCTTCCTTTTGTAAACCCATGCTGTCTTGGATCCTGTGCCCCTATGGATTCCAGGTGTTGCACTATCCTTTCCTTAAGGAGTGCCTCCATAATCTTGCCCACTACTGAGGTAAGACTGACTGGTCTGTAGTTCCCCGCCTCCTCCCTGCTACCACTCTTGTGGAGGGATCACATGAACCTCTTCTCCAGTCTTCTGGGACCTCTCCTGTGCTCAGAGACTCACTAAACAATTCTGCTAATGGCTCTGCTAGTTCCTCCTTTAGCTCCTTAAGTACCCTGGGATGTATGCCATCAGGTCCCATTGCCTTATCCACCCTGAGCTTAGCAAGCTCTTGTAGGACCCTTTCTTTTGTGAAGGGAGTAGGCTCACCTCCCTCCCCTGTGTCCATGATGCTGAGCTGTGGGCCCTGCCCTACCTTCTCTTCAGTAAATACTGAGCAAAAGTATCTATTTAGGATAGATGCCTTACAGGGTCCTCCTCCTCACATGCTCCTTTTCTCCATTAAGCTTAGCAATACCCCTCTGGACTTTCTCCTTTCACTAATGTATCTATAGAAAGTCTTGTCACCTTCTTTACTGTTCGTGCTAGTGTTTCCTCAGTTTGGGACTTTGCCTGCCTTACTGCCTTACCTGCTTCCTTAGGCAGTTTGGTATGCCTCCCATCTTCATCCCGCTGTGTTCCTTTATATTTTCTGAAGGCCAGCCTTTTGGCTCTGACCTTTTCTGCTACTGTATTTGAGAACCAAAGTGGTTTCTTCTTCTTTGCACTTCCTTTTCTGTCTAACACAATGGGATGTTGCTTCAAGTATTGTATCCTTAATGCTTGCCCACTTTGCCTGTACCTCCTCACCTGTGTTTCTTTTTGCCAGGGCTAGCTTAACTCTGTTGGCCATCTTATCAAAGTCAGCTCTCTGAAGTCCCATATTTTGCCTTGAATGGGATGGTTTAGATGTAGTAGCCAAATTGAACCATACCATGTGGATGGTCACTGGCCCCAGGTGACCTTCTACCTGGAGATCTGTGATCCCTTCTTTGTTAGTCAGTACTAGATCTAGGATAGCCCTGTCTCTTGTGGGTTGCTGTACCAGTTGTTTGAGGCCCCCTGCAGGGATCCACTATGAGTCTAGTTCTGGCAGATGTTCCTGCTGGTATTGACCAATCTGTATCTGGCATGTTGAAGTCTCCCATTATCAGAACCTCCCTTAGCTGTCATGTTTTGTATATCTTCTAACAGTAATGTGTCTATGTCCTCCTCTGGTCTGGGGGCCTGTAGACAACCCCAGTTCTTATGGCTGTCCCATTTCCTGTTTCCAGGGTGACCCACAGTTCTTCTGGCTCCTTATGTGTATTCTGAATTTCTGTAGCTTTGATATTTTCATTAACATACAGGGCCACTCCTCCCCTTTGCACCTCGGTCTCTTCTGAACAATACATAGCCAGGTACTGAAGTCTCCCAGTGTGGTTACTGGTAAACCACGTCTCACTAATTGCTACTATGTCCAGTTTAGCCTCTGACATTATTGCCTGCAGGTCTGGGATCTTATTTCCCAGGCTGTGAGCATTTGTGTACATGATTTTCCATTGGCCAGATTTTGGTGTGTTAGTTGTTGGGTGAAGTTTGGCATTACCCCTGTGCATCGTATGGGAGACAAACCTTTTTTCTACCTGGTGATGCAAATGAACGCAAACACGCTGAATTCCTGTTTGACCACTAGCTGAGGGGGAGGGTGTTCTTCCCTTCGACGTATGGGGTGCTGCACCCTCCCCATTTGCTAGTTTAAATATTCTGCAAAGACGCTCAAACTTCTGCCCCAATGCACTGACTCCCTTTAGTCAGATGCAGTCCATCAAATTTAAAGAACTTTGGCTCCCAGAACTGTTGCCAGTTCCCTACAAATCTGTGTCCTTTTCCTGGCACCAGTCCTTGAGCCACGTGTTTAGCTCCCTATCTCCCTTCTTGACCTTCCGTCCATCTGCTCCTTCTCCCAGACTGGCAGGATCTCAGAGAAGGAGATGCTGGACGAAATAGATGATAGTTTGTCACCCAGCCTAGTCAGGTGTTCCTTGGTCTCCACAACTGACCGGTTGGCGAGATTATTAGTCCCTATGTGTACTAGGACATCAATGTTTTCTCCTGCTTTGTGAACAATTTTAGCACGCGGTCAGTGTCTCTCCATGCTGATGTACCTGGGAGACATTTGACCATCACCCTGGCTGGAGATGGGTATCAACTCCCGAATCATGGAGTCTCCTATGATCAGAGTTTTTGATTCCTTTGTGCTTGTTTAGTTTTGGTTCCTGATTTGGGTGAGTATTGTTGTGCTAGCTCCTGTGCCGCAGTGTCCTGCTCTGCAGTGTCTTCTGCCTCTTTATTTGATTTCAGAGATAGAAAACAGTTTTTACACCTTTATATGCTGTAATGGGTTCCTTTTTTTTCCTATATTCTCATATGTTTTAGATCCACTTTTTCAAATTAGTTTTCAAATTTTTATTACCTTTGTCACTGTGTTGATTATTTCTCTCCTAAGTCCTCAGTAGTTGCTGCTTTTATTTTTTATACTACCAGCCTGAACATTCCGTGATATTAGCTACCCCTGTACTGGCCACTGGAATAAATAGCATGGCATGGTATGTCAGAAATTGTGGAATGTGATGCCTTAGACATTTGTAAAGAAATGCAGTAGCTGATGAGGTAAAGGAGACACAATGTAGTATTGAGGATACCACAAGTACTGATAGCTCAGTTATCAAAAAGGGGGTCAAAGCACATCAGAACACATGGCTGTCATGGAACGTAGAACTGGAGAATGGTTAACAGAGAGAGCAACAGGTTGTGAATGGGCTTTGTACATCCAGCAGTTCTGGGTTTTAATTCCCACAGCCTCCACTTGCATACTGCGAGACCCTAAGCAAGTCACTTAACCTCCCTGTGTTCCTGGGCCACCCCTGTCAATGGGTCCTATGCCCAATGGGAGTAACCTGGGTGCCAAAGAATAAAAATAAATAACAGTATGGATTGATGGTGTTGAGTTTATCCTTACTTTTTCTGGGAGTGAATATTTTTTAATAGAACTGGGATAATCAAGCATTTCTGGAATCTGTGGCCAGGGTGGGAAAATGAAGGAAAAAGGGAAGAAAAAGACACATACACTTTTCATGACATAACTTTATTAACTACAAATCTGAAAATGTGGAACTATATTAAAGAAGTCAGTAACCCAGCTGACATTCCTAGAAAGCATGTTGACAAAGTCAAACAAATAAAAGATCATGAGTACGAAAGGACAAAGTGAAGCCGTCAGTTCCAATATACTGGCTAGAACAATAGGACTGGTTGGGGTATGATGGTGCAAAAGATCTGATGATCTGCCATTTGTGTATCCAACATGAAATACAGTTGGGTAAAGTGGGCAATAACAATAGTTTCGTTTCGGTACAGATAACTTCCGGCTTGACTCTGTCTCATACCATAATATCGGTGAAGTTCATGGTAGGGCAAAGGAAAAGGAGGATGCCAGCACTGCTACTCCAGGGACAAGTAATGCGGAGGGAATGCTGAAGAACATGAAAGAAGCAACGCTTACCCATCTGGATAAACTGTTTTGCACGTGCCATGCAATTGCTAAGAAAGGACGTCATTTCACAGACTTTGTGTGGATGTGCAGCCTTGATGATATGAAAGGGCTAGACAGCAGTTCAGCATATTAGAAGGACAAATATGCCTGCAACTGTATCCACTATGTAGCCGAGGTTGAACGCATAGTGCTACAAGAAAAAAGTATGGGAACAAAGTTCATTTCAATCATCAGTGACAGAACCACTGACTCTTCAGTCACAGATCTGAGATAGTGTACATGCAGTGAGTCTTCAGTTAAAGGAATAGTGCAAAATCAGTTGGTAGGTGTCCAGACTGTTGGCAGGACAAATACGATTTTAATTGCCTTTCATTTAATAAATAACTGTTAACCATACTGATTGCGTGCTACTGCAAACTTCTGCAGGCTAGTGCAATCTCTGGTTCACTAGCCTGGCTAGCTAGTGCAAAGAAAAAAAGTTAAGGTTGACCCCTGTTTAACTGGCTGCAGTTCAGGTGCCCAAACTTTGTCCTAGAAAGTCTCCCACAGGTCCATCACACTTCCAAAAGCCTCTGGTTGAAATCCCAGTTTATGATTGGCTGATGCACTCTCAAAATGGTGGCTACTGTAGTGTAAATATACTGTCCCATTTATGCAATCCCAACAAGTTTAAAAGTATAGTGCAGCCAGGGTATTTACTTTTACTTTACAGTGTTCCCACACACACTTGTACGCCAAACACTGTTCTTTTAAACAAGCCTTCTTTCATTAAAGGAAAACTACACCCAAAACTTGAAAAAATATATGCTGTGCAGAGTGTTTTAATTTGTATGTGAAGTTCTAGTGTTTCCTTCCCTCTGACTGGTATTAGGAGTTTTTCCTAAATTAGCCTGCTAGCTTTAGGGTAGTTTTATGACCCCTGGAGATCTCCATATCAAATAGCTTTATTGCATGTCTTTGTCCTACAATGCACCTTGTTTCATGTAAAGGTGATGTAGCAGAGCCCCATAAATCCAGCAGAAGGCATTGCATTACAATCAGTTCACAACAACATAAATGGTTATATTTTAAAATCTGTAGAATTCAGCTTGGTGACCACCCTCATCCTAAAGGTTTTACTGTCCTGAAAAACTTTACAAGCTGCACAAAAATTGTCAGCAGCAAAGCTTCGAAGATATTTAGTTTGTTTGGCATGTGTGTGCTGAATGCTGGGTCGCTCTTACATCACAGTCACATGAGACAAGATGCACTGTGGGAACAAGAAATACAATTAAGCTATCAGGGATGAAGATCCCCAGGGGTCGTAAAACTAGCATAAAGCTAGCAGGCTAATTTAGGAAAAACTCCTAATACCAGTCAGAGGGAAGGAAACACTAGAACTTCACATACAAATTAAAACACTCTGCACAACATATATTTTTTCAAGTTTTGGGTGTAGTTTTCCTTCAGAGTATCTCCTGTACTTTGGCTGTCACCAATATACTGCCCCCCTAGGTGTCAGGCAACTGCTATTCATGAATATTCATACTGGGGTTGATACATATTAATGAGCCTCTGAAATGGCCCTTGTTCAAACTCTTTTTAAAGACTTTAAAGCAGCTTCTGAGTCACATTGCCGAGGTCACCGGTCCCTTTTTTAGTCTGCTAGGGTGCTGCTGTGCCGGGACCACCAAAGCACTCCCTGATTTGACTGCAAACTGAGTGGTTAGCACTACAAAGGCGCCATTTGCACCTGCGCAATCCCCACCTGCACCTTGGTGCATCTGCCACAGTGGGAGATCACGTTTTAAGGAATGGGTCTGAAACTAGGCTTAAATAATAAAAGGGCTGCTGGGGGAATTTGGGGAATATGAAAGGGCACCAGAGGAGGACACAAGGAGTTTGAAGGACCCCAGCAACAATGGGACAGGAAACCAGAAGACACAGAAAGACAAAGGCAATTAAAGGTAAGCCCCTGAGGGGGGTTACACAGAAAGAGTACACTCTTTGGTGGTTTGACAGGGTAAAGGGGTTGCTGCATAATGGAAGGGCAAATATAAAATAAAACATGTTTGTTACGGCTGCACTAGGACTTGAAACTGTGACAGGGTGGGGACTGCAGCTGCACTGTTAGCACAGCAGTAATATTTTGTAGCAAGGTGACAATTGTACAGCCAATTGGAGTGTCAGGATTTGCCAGGGGGACCGTGGGACAGTAAGAGAGCCATGGGGAAAAAGCTGGGGAAATACTTGGTACCTTTTCACACAGCTAGTCAGGCATCAAAGAAGATTAATGCTTATTAAATTTCTGAAAGGACAGTGGTATTAGTTCAATCAGGGACTGCCGAGAGCTCCCCAAAAGAGAGACAGAGAGAGACTTTTAGATCTGGAGTCAGTTTGAAGGAAGCCTCTTCAGAGGGAGGTGGGCTCCAGCCCCCATGCAGAGAATGGGGCTACAAGGCTGGGGAAGGGCCTTCCTGGGAGTTGCCAGCTACCAGAGAGAGCGAGAGAGTTGCAAGGTTCTGCAGCAGGCTGCTGTGGAAAGAAGTTACACCACAGCGGTGAAGGTTTTGTTCAGAGGTTCCAGAGAGAAAAGGTTATCTGGAATTTCAAGAACATGGAGATCTTCTTTTGGGGGGGAGGGGGTGCAGAGCTTTTAGTCCTAGGAAAGGTTGAATTTTGTCTACACCACAGTGGTGAAAAACATGGATAAAGGTTCATGCAAGGAAAAAAGGTTCTGTCTGTACCTGGGTGGACTTAACAACACAGGAAAAGGAAAGGACACTTTGGCCAAAGGTTTATTTTATTCTTTGATAACTAGGTAAGGTATACTAGGCAGACGTGCCTGTTTTCAGAGGCGACCTGGGAGCACTAGGTGACTAAGTGATTTGCTCAGAGTCACACAGTATGAAAGTGAAGGTTGTGGGAATCAAACCCAGGTCTGCTGGATGTACCAAGCTCATTTACAGCTTGTTAGTCGAACCTCTAGGCTATACTGCCCGCTCACATGGAAAAGGGTTTATGAAAAAAGGTCTATGGAAGCTTGGTATAGGAGCCTCCCTGAAAAACGGAGGCTTGGCCAGTAAAACCAAGTAGTCTGCATTATAGAAGAGAAAGCTTCTTCTGGGACGTTAGCGCCTGCATGGTGGGGAAAAGAGATTTTGAGTATAAGGGGACAGGTCGAGTGAAAGAATGTGTTTGGCTAGTGCCAAGTTCAGGGTCCATGGAGGAGCCCAAGGTGATTGAAACAAAGTCTCACTGGGACTGTGCTCTCAGTGATAGTTCAGGGACTGAGTTCTGTCTGCAAAGGGCTGCGACTGCCACAACAGTAGTGTTGCTGAAGGATGTTTTCTTAGTTGGAAGTGCTAAACTTCTCAATTTGAAAACTGCCATCCTGAGCTGAGCTTAAGAGAGTGTGAATCTGCTCACTTTCAATTTGGAACCAGATTGGGAAACAGTCAGCCCCTACCGTGTGGGGCTGACTGGGCCATCAAGGAGCCACAGGCACATGTCTGAGTGCTAGGGCACGTTAGATCCAGTGGAGAGCTGGACCGTGGGGCCACTCCTGGGTCTGGGTTCCTTTGTGGCCAGTGCCATATTAACTTACATGGTGCCCACAGGCTGAAAACTTCAGGTGTCCCCCGTGAAACACGGCTCATTTCCGGGTATGGCAACAACACATTCACAGAACAAGAACAATAAGACAGAATACTGACTTTTGTTGTACTTTCTGTTTACTGTCATTTTAACAAAAAATAACAATAGACAAAATGGGACACACTGGACACAATAGTGTGTCTGTGTCTGGGAGGGACAGTGGTCTAGTCACACTAGACACAAAAACCCTGATACTGTGTAGTTGCCTTTGATGATTAAACATGCTGCCCACCTGACTGCTGGATGTTTTTCAACCTGTGAGAGACTCTAGTCCAATATCAACTGCAGAACTACAGGAACAACTATTTGAAATGACTGTCTGTGAGGAAAATTTAAATAAATGTGTAAAAAGATACAACAGCTTTGGGGAAGTGGAGATTTAATTAAAAACAAGCTGAAATCAGTACTGGCCCTCTCTGGTGCTGTCACTATACCATACATAAAATAATATTGACTTCTCACTTCTGTAAGAAACAAAGAAAGATGAACATGGAAGCTGACAGCTGCCATGAGGACAAGCTAGCAACTTGAGAATTTGGGGCCTAACACAAAGCTTGCTGACTGAACACCTTTATGACACAAGCAACAACACTGTTGTACCCAACTCACTCATAGTTGTTTTGTCTTGATTGATTCACACCAAGCTATTTATGACCAACTGTCCGTCTAGTCTGAGGGCAAGATTGAAGATAAGCAGAGAGATTAAGAGGCCGTCGAGGGCGAGGGGGCACGGGCCGCATGGCAGGCACTGTCTGTCTCTGGCTGGGCAGGGCAGCAGGCCGCAGGCAGGTCACTCTGTATCTGTGAAAAAAGTGAATGAACAGAACAAACAGACTCACACTCACTGAAGACTTGATGGATCCTCCGATCGCTGGATTCGGCGGTGTGGCAGGCAGAGAGATTGAAGACTGTTCATTCGCATCAGTGTGACTCCTGTCAGGAGTCTGACTTTTGCTGCAGACCACTAGTGCTGCAGCGCCGGCATGCACCACGCCCTTTTTACGCATTCCACTGTCCAGTTCAGTGCACACACATGCGCAGTGGTCTTCTTGAGGGAAGGATTTAAAAATCAAAACAGTGCATGCGTGCCATGTGCGCTGTCTGCTGACTGGTCTAGTCTGTGCTGTTGCTCTTTCTGGGGCGAGAGAGCGAGACAGACACTCAAGTTCTGGGGGTGACTGGAGAGACAGACAGTGGGGGGACAGATGACATTGAGTTCCGGGGAACGACATGAGTCAGCTGAAGCTCAGTCAGTCACATTTTTGATTTCGGATTTCTCAGGCACCCCCCTAACAGCTAGCGCCCCTAGGCTGCAGCCTACTTAGCCTAATGATAAAAACAGCACTGTTTGTGGCCTGGAAAACCCTGCATTGTGCTCTGCATTGGGCCTGGAAACAGGCTGAAGGGGACAAGCTGCTACACCTTCAAGCAAGCTAGAAGATCCAAGTTGTAGAGTGCCAACTCCATGTCTCAAGCTTCCAAATTATCCTGAGTTCTGTTGTTCCATCTACCCCAGAGTTTTCAGTCCCAGTGCCACCAGAGGCTGATCTGGAGAACCGTGAGTAAATGCAGAGATTTTCCTGCACCTGGGGGATGTCAATAGTTATTTCAAGTTGTGCTCAGTGGCACGGTGAAATCCTAAAGCAGTTAATAAGTGTACAAGAAGAAAAGCTGAATTTGATTTAAGTGCACCATCACCGGCCGACCAGCTGCACCACAGGCCTGCAACATGTCAGCAATAGGCAACTGGCTAGGACTTGTAGTGGTCAAAAACTGGAACCAATTGGAGCTTGTTAGTGGTAACAGTCTGCAGCAGTTAGACAGTTACAGGGCTGGTGCTGCAAGAATTAAAATATGTGTTTTGAATTTAAAGGGAAATGACTATTCTAAAATGCCAATGGAAAATGTGATAAATGCCTAACTTCTAATCCAACTTTCCTGTTTCCAGCCCTCCTCAATGTAAACAAGCATTTGTCAATGCTGAATGTTTGTCGTGCATAGAGACAAGGAAGTGTGTGAGAGTGTAGTAGTACAGGAAGAGTTTTATTGATAATGAGCAATAGAAAGTTGTAAGAAGGCATTGAAAAAGTTTATTTGTGATATAGATCCCGTACTAAGAAATTACTATTTGTGTATTAGCAGCGAAAAAAGTTATTACTAAAAACTAGTTCTCCCCAGCCCCACTGACACTAAGCCAATGGCATGATACAATGATACAGATATATATAATTTATTTATTTATTAAATTTTGGTGACCGGGGTAGGCCCACTGAGTTCCAAAGGTCTCTTTTTCAGGGGCAACCCGGAGATTACATTACAGGTGAGAAACACCGATGCAATTGGTTACAGAGTAAGTACAGATAGCAGGTTACATGCCAATGGCAATTTTTCTGAGTCATTTAGATAAACATGCCAATAGCAATTTTTCAGAGTCATTTAGATAAACCAGCTGTGATACAATGATAAGAACCTAGCCTTGATGTCTATTAGTGTGACATGAGGCATGTGGAGAACAGAGGTGAACAAGTGAGGGGGTTGGCTTAGGATTGTGGGGGGGGGGCTATCGGGTGGCGTGACAATGACAGATGCTGGTCTCGGTCATATGGACCTTGAGCCTAGTGCGAAAGTTCAGAAGAGAGGGGGCTTCCTATACTGCAGGTGGAAGATTGTTCCACAGCCAGGGGCAGTGTAGGAGAAGGATTTGCCACCCGCATTAGTCCTAACCCTAGGAATTTCCAGCAGAGTCTGACCTGAGGTCCTTAGCCTCTGAGGGTTGTGCTTGAGAATGATTGTTCCTTTGAGGCTAGGTGGAGCCACTAGGCTGAGTACCTTATACGCCAGACAAAGTAGAAGGTACTGTAGTTGAGAAGCGAATGAAGGCCATTGTAATTGGGCCAGCGTATCACAGTGGTGTCTTTATTTTTTGTGTGATCTATTTACCTCCCTCCTACACTCCAACATCCGCCTCTTCTTCGGGTCTCCTAGCACTCCAACCCCCCGGCAGTCCTCTTCTGGAGCACCTCCTCTCACACAGATTGCAGCCAACCCCGAGTTGTCCCTGGCGTATCCCATCGCCGGGCGGGTCCCCCTCCTCTGAGGGTAATGTGAGGAAATTGTTTTCACGGAGAGAGTGGTGGATGAATGGAACTGTCTTCCTGGGGAGGTTGTTGGGTCTAAAACAGTGGGGGAATTCAAACATGCATGGGACAGACATAAAGCAATTGTAGTGGGGGGGTGGCAGGAAGTAGGCTGTTGGGTTAACTAGAATCTGCAGCTTATCCAGTAGGTAGGGAAATGGGCAGACTGGGTGGGCCGAGTGGTCCTTATCTGCCGTCAAAGTGGAGGCAGTATGGCGCAGTGGGTTAAGGCTCTGAGCTGCAAATCTGGAGACCTGGGTTTGAATCCCAGAGCCCCCTAGGTGCATACTGTGTGACCCTGAGTAAGTCACTTAACTTCCTTGTGCTCCCAGGTTGCACCTGCAAACAAGCTTTCAGCTTAGTGTGTCTCACCTGGTAAAAATAATTGGTAAAAAAAAAAGTCAAAGTCTATGAGGGGGAAGGCACTGGGTGGCAGGGAACCCCAGCACACTATTTTTCCATGGTCCGGGGTGCTGCTGTAGTGGAGGAGGCTCTTGGAGGTTCCGAGGAACATGGAGAGCGGAGGTCATCATCCGGCAGCGCCGAAGCTGATTTTCCAGTTTTCTTGGTCCCTCTTGCGCTGCTATGTGTAGTACCCCTGGTCTCCACCGGGGGCAACTACAGAGCGGAGCTATCCCCTCATCCCTCCCCAGGAGAGAAGAGCAGTCCTCCAGATGCTCGATCCTCTCCTTCCCCCTGCCAGCCCCCGGTGCCCGAGTCCATTCTAGAACCCAGGTCACCGGCGTGGTTCAAGGTGTGGCATCCAGCGCCTCAGTCCTCTGCGCCACCGGGCCGGCTACAGTGATGTCTTCTAGAGTGACCCTGAGCTGCAAACTGAGCTACCTTGTTGTACAGTATCTGTAGCTGGTTGAACTCCCGCTTGGATATGCCCTGTAATACGGGGCCAGCGAAGGTAAGTGTTGGGAGCAGGACACTAGAGGCAATTGCGAGTCTAGCTTCTGGTATAAGCTCGTCTTTTAATTGGTACAGGGTCCCAAGTTTTTTTTGTTTTTTTTTTGAAATTACTGTTTATTCCTCCTCCCCAGCCTGCCACCTCCGACCCTTCAGGGGGGACAACTGGACATCCCACTGCCCGGAACCCTACCCAAGCAGACCCCTAGGCCCCATGGAGCCATGGATTACCCCCCAGGCGGGAACGAGGCGGGGGGCTCAAACCCCGTTACTTACATTTCGTCGGTCTGTGGTCTGCTGGGTGGGCACAGGCAAACCGTGGGCACGGCCATGGTCCTCCCACCTTACCGGCTGAGGCAGGCTTATTTCCACGTTTTCTCCCTCCCCGAGCAGCAAGCAACCTCCCCTGACGTCATGACACATGCGCCGACGTCCATGCTGCTCAATGGCCACCCATCCCCAAATGGAGCTTGCAGTTCCTCAAGCCTTCGCTCGGGGTCACACAAGTGTCAGGCATTGGCCGAAACCCTCCCCGGAGAAGGCAAGCTGTCGCTAGACGCTCAACATATCTCCCCTGGCCGACCACCGCTGACCTGAGTCCGCTCCCAAACTCGGGTCGCCGGCGTGGTGCGAGGTGTGGCGTCCAGTGCCTCAACCCTCAGCGCCACCGGTCCAGGGTCCCAAGTTTGCCATGGATGGTCCTGGTTACTTGGTCAATGTGGGTCTTGAAGGTGAGACCGTGGTCAATTGTTAGCCCTAGGTATTTTAGGGAGTCCACCATAATAATACTTTTACCAGCAAGTGAGTTAAGCTATAGGGACTTGGTCCTGTCTTGTCCAAGGGATCAGGGACCGAACAGCATGGCTTTTGTTTTGCCTGCATTGAGGACCATTCTGTCCGATATTAGCAAGGCCTCAAGGGTCTGCTTGGAGAAGGGGACCTAGTGCAGACAGATTGTCCAAGGAGCGGTAGATGACTGTCATCTGCATATTGAACAGCTCAGCTACCCCTGCATTGGAGGTTTAGGTCATCTGTGAACAGAGAGAATAGGAGGGGACCAAGGATTGAGCCCTGCGGTACTCCCTCCTTTATGGGTAGTGCATCAGACAACGAACCTTTCCAAATGACCCTCTGTGTGCGGCCAGATAGCTAGCTCTCAAACCACTTGAGAGCCAGAGGATCTAGACTGATTTTGTCTAGCTTTATTAGCAGAAGGTCATGGTCCACCAGGTCGAATGCCTTGCACAGATCAATAAAAATTGCGCCCGTCAGGTTCCCTGTGTCCTTTGCTCTGACTACATCAACTGTAACTTTTGGTGAGGGCAGTGTCAGTGCCATGGTTAGTTCAAATACCATGCTGGGAGGGGGCTAGGAGCTGGTGGGACTCCAGGTATTCACGGAGTTGGCCGTATACAAGCCTTTCTTGTAGTTTTGCAAGGGTACAGAGCAGGGAGAGAGGCCTATAGTTGCTTATGTGTTCTCTCAAGCCACCCTTATGGATGGGAACTACATTTGCCTGTTTCCACTGGTCCGGAACAGTTCCTTCCAGTAGGGATCTATTGATAAGCCATGTCAAGGGTCTGGTGAGGGATTGGGCACCTTCCTTTAGTAGCCTGGGGTTGATCCCTTCAGGTCCTCATAAGCCTTTGATTTTCAAAGCCCTTAGAAGAGTTAGGACCTCTTTAGTCTTGACCAGTCTCAGGTGAAATGAGGGCCTATTTGAGCAAGGGGGCTCAGTCTTGTTCTGTGCCAGTGTTAAAGGGGGTGATCTTGTCTTGTATCCATCTAGGTTGCTGAAGTGGAGGTTGATAGCTGAGGTGATCTGTGGGCCATCACTCACTAGCTGATCAATTACCTCAACTGGGCCCAGTTCTGCCTTGGAGTTGCCCCTAAACAGCTCGTTAATGTGAGACCAGAAAAGCTTAGGGTTTCCTAAGTTGTTTTTTTCGAGGTGAGTGATGTACTCCCTTTTTGCAAGTTTGGTAGACCCCTTGCATTTGTTTCTTAGTGATTTGTATGCCACGAGATCGGCAGGGAGAGAAGAGTGCCTGAACTTCTTCCAAGCCTTGTCCTGACTGATCATCAGGGCTTTTACAGTTGGGAAGATCCACTTAGCTTCCCTTTGATCTGAGTTTTTTAAGTGGGGCATAGAGGGTGGCTGCATTGGCAAGTGACTCATGGAAGTATTCCAAGGCCTCGTCCAAGGTAGGGTGGAGCCAGATGGGGCTCCAGTCCAGGTTACTGAGGTGATCGTTGAATTGTGCCACCGTGAAATTTGAGTAGTCATGGGCAGTGAGTATCCTAGGTTGTACCTTAGGCGCTGTATTCTTCCAGATGCAGAATATAAGGGAGTGGTCACTCAGAACGTTGGCTGCTAGGCCAGCTTTCTGGATGTTGAGGTTGTTTGACACCAGAGCCCAGTCCAGGATGGTGTGGTTCCCCATTTTGTAGTTTAGTCTGGTAGATTCTGAGATAACTTGTACCAGGTTTATCTCTTGGGTCACTGCTGAGGGGGCTTTATTGGGGTCATGGACCCAGTTCAGAGTGAAGTCTCCCAGGATAAGGCGCTCCGTAGAAACACCTTTGACTGTAGTTTCTGTGATACCCTCCAGGGATTGGAGAGCAGTCTTAGGAGGATTGTAGACACAACCTATTGTGAGGTGCTTTGCATGACCAAGGGTAATGTGGAGGAATACTGATTCACCGTCTTGGTTGTTTTCCTGGTTCAGTGGCAGGTGCAACACCATAAGGGTGTCCTTCACATAGATTTGTACACCACTGCCTCTCTTATTCACCCTGTCCCTCCTATAGGTGATATATCCTTGAGCCATGACCTCATGATCTAAGATGTGGGCCTTGAGCCAGGTCTCTGAGATGGCAAGGATATCTGGTTTGGAGAGATCAAGCCAGGCTTGTACCTCTTGAATTTTTGGTCTGAGGCTACAGACGTTCATGTGCGCTATCCTCAAATCCTTGGAGGATATCCAGTGAAGGTCCTGGGGAGAAGATATTAAGAGACTGGCAATTGGAGGGCCTGGGTTGGGCTGTATGTCTTGCAGGCGAGAGGAGACACCATGGCCCATTTGATCAGTAGGTTATATACAGATATAATATGGAATGTTTGACCTCTTTAGTTAATAAAAAACAGGAACATTTTGAATTAACCTGGAGAAGATGAGTGATGTAGATTGTACCCCTGAGACCAGATTTTATCCCGTGATGGAGAGAAAGGAGTCATCATGAATCAGACTTTAAACATAAGTCGATGACATTACTGAACTAATGTCCTGTTAAACATGCTCACTTCTGTACACATGGGTTCATGTGAGCCAAGTTTACTAATGATTTAATGAATTGTCAGGTATTTGATGTATTGTAAATTGCATGTCTATTAAGTTTTTAACATCAGTAAAATAAAGAGTCCAAAAAAAAAAAAAAAAAGGAGAAGTTTGGACTCCGGCAGGGGAATATGGCCATATATTTGTGACTAAAAATCCTGCTGCAGTCTTCAGAAGAGGCCTTATCAGCCATAGTGGAGAAACCTCCACTACTAATACAATTGGTGCTCTCGCAGGGAAGGGGAGATACCATGGCCCATTTGATCAGTAGGTTATACACAGCATTGAGTGAGAGGAACTCAGTTACAACTGTGAATATCAGGGAAGCATGGGAAAAGGACTTAGGGTCAGAGATTTCCGAAGCAAATTAGAACGTTTACGCACTCCCAATGCTCAAAGCTTCGAGTTCCCCTTACTGGAGGGAGTACACATGGAAGTTACGTAGCAGATTCTTTAGAACTCCAGTAAAGGTGGCAAAGTATGCAGGAAACACAACCACAGAATGCTGGAGGGGTTGTGGCACAGATAAAGCCAATTGAAAGCATATTCTTTGGGACTGTCCACTTCTAAACTCTTATTGGGAAGAAATCAGTATAGAGATAGGTTACATCTTGGGCTGTGCGGACCTGATGTCAGTCTTGTATATCCTTATGGCAACCCCTCCTCAGGGGCAGAAAGTTAGCAGAGCCACATATGCCCAGACTACAGTCTTGATCTTAGTAGCTAAGAAGGTAATAACACGGCACTGGAGTACCACAACCCCTCCATCCAAGGAAGAATGGGTTAGCCTAACCAGAGAGATATATGCAATAGAACGGCTATTAGCCAGCATGAAAGATAGGGTGAACAAGTTCCAGGACAGGTGGAATAGATGGGTGAGGCACCTAGACACATATCTGGACTTTGTCCCTTGATTTAAAAAGAGACAGAGACAGGAGGGGAGGAGGGAAAACTGTTATACAGCTACAGATGGGCTCCCTTTCTCACTTCTCACCTGTTAAGTTGAAGGAAGTAACATATGTAATATAGAGAATTAACATGATCATATTGAGCAATGAGAGAAGGAAGAAGAGAAAAAGAAATCCCAAGAGGACTGCAATAGAGAAACATCAGCCAACAGGCTTTAAGGGGACAACCATACCCAAGTACTAATGAGTAAGCATAGAAATACTAAGAGAGAAACTGGTTATCAATGTATTTAAAAATGGACTGAAATGTAAGTACCTCTGAAAACAAATTTGTATGTATGAATATGAAATGCCTACTTTGTCTGAAACACCTAATAAAAAATATTTTATAAAAAACAAAACAAAACAAAAAAAAAAAAAAAAGTTTATTTGCATCGCCCCTAGTGGCAGCTGGGGGCTGGCGCACTGACACTACAGACATCAGGTCAAAGGTGGGGCAAACGCCTGATGGGGTGCACACACTGAAGCGTGCACGGCACTGTTACGGTGTGGGTTCTACATATGGACACAGGACTCAGTAATTTAAGGTGCAACCCACATTGGCTTGTGGGATGTTTATTAATCTTCATAAACTTTTCTTCTGCACCATCAAAGAATAACAAACTTCAAAAAGAAATTAACAAAAACCACACACACACACACACACACACACACACACACACACACACACACACACACACACACACACACACACACACACACACACACACACACACACACACACACACACACACACACACACACACACACGTTAATACAAAGAAAACCAAGTATAATCCTTACAGCAGAAGCTTCCCCCCTCGTCAGAAGATACTGACCTTACCTAACAGGTACCTGTTCAGGTAGGATTTATATACCCGCCTACCTGAATCAGATGACACAGCATCATCAAAATAAAAGTATCTTTTAATAGCTTCCAAAACAATTTTGTACATATTCCTTAGTGTATTACTTGAAATAAACAACCTGTTTTAAGGGTTATCTCTTAAAAGTATTCTTTGTTAAAACTTTACCTTGCCGTAGAATGTTCTCCAGACAATGATTGACAGGTTCTTGTTATAAATGTGGGCCATTAGGGGCCGCTGATCCCCTAAAGGAACAGTGAGAATGCAGCAGGCTTTCTCAGAGAACAGGCCTTCCCTTCTTGTTTCCAGGAGCAGCCCAAACAGAGTTCAGGTAACCTCCTTATCTGGACATTTCTTTCTCTAATACCTTCTTGTAGGAATTCTGTACATAATCTCTTTTGAGGTCTACCATAATGTTTGTTTTAAATGAAGGGACATTTAAAACAAATTTAAATTGTATTTGGTCCTTTTTTTTTTTTCAAGAGCTCTTCAGAACAGGGGACAAGCTTTTCCTATAGTCCTACTAAGACTGCAGCTGATACACAGAAGGAACAAGTCTCAGTGCAGCAGAACTAAAACAAAACAGCATTCTGTACTGCAGGGTTAATGCTTGCAGCAGGGAGTGTGCTTACAACAGAAACCCTGTTCAAACAAAAACAAACTCTCTTTCTCTTAGTGAGACTCTCAAATGATAATTTATAACATAAATCTCCTGTCTATTTTCCAGACTGCAAATGAATATTATTCTGTCCTTTTCTTGAACAGAACCAGTAAATAATACTGGAATCAAACAAATATTCAAGGGAAATGGAGTCTGTATTTACCTATTACTGCAGGCAGTTAATCTGTTATTTCAATAACTTGGATGTTTAAGAGTACCCAAGGAAAAAGAGAAATAAAGCATGAAGAGGGTAACAGAGATTGGGGTGGGGGTGGATGTGTAAGAAGGTGGCCTGGCTCCATACAGAAAATACAGGAATAGCCTTAGAAGAGGGGAGGAAAGTGGTTGCAACCAGAGAAAGAAATAAAGGATGGGTACTTTTATTTAGTGGCAGGGACTAATCCTGTCACAGGCACCGTTGCTGGCACCCTTGCACACTCCACCCCTGAAGGGGAGAAACCAGGAAGAAAAAAGCTCAAGGTGGAAAATGGAAGGAGCTCGCAGGTCCTGCCCCATAACAGTCACAGCACTGACCCCTGTACTGGATCTGGTCTTGTGGGTAGCTGGTCAGCATTGGCTGGTGGATGCCGGGAGATGGGGCTTGGGCTCCCCCCAGATAGAAAGGACCATGAAGCAAGAGTGCAAACAATTTAAAAACTAAGTGAAAATATTTAAGAGTTTCGCAGTTACTGGCATGCGTACTGAAATTGTAACAACTGGCCATAACTATGTCATTTTTTTCATATTTTGATCACAAATGTTGGGCATTGTCTTCTTCTCACCTCACCTCATGTAGGTGAAAATGTTCAGATCCATAGGGAAATGGTGTGAAATCATATTGGCCCGGATATTCAAACTGCGCCCAAAAAGTGCGCAACAGCAGGAGCAAGCGCAAGTCCACTGTGCCCATGCGCAAGAAGCGTGATATTCAAAAACTGTGCAGGCCAAGATGCATCTGCGGCACACAACTGAATATCGTGCCACCTGCACCATATTGCAACCAGGGATGTGCAGTTGCGCATTTCAGATGCGCCATAGCGCAACAAGGGATACTCAGTGGAGCAGTCCAGATGCGCCACAGCGCAACCAAGGACGCCCTGTGGAGCAGGGCAGCAATGCAACAGCACAACCAGGGATGTGCAGGGACAGGATGCAGGGGCCCACTACCCATGCCACAGATGGGCAGAGGAGCACACAGCAGAACAGATATCACCCCCCATACACCATGCACTGCACAAATGGGGGAGAGCTGGAATAACCACCGGCCCATGGATACCAGCAACCAACCCACAGCCGGGGCATGGTGCCCCAGCACACCCCCTGGCAAGCTGTGACCAGCACACAAGGAGGGCCGACCACCCCGTGCCACACCATCCCACCAATGCAGAGCACACCCTGCACCATGATCCCCATACACCCTTCCCAGGAGTAGCACCCAACAGTGCAGGACACCCCATGCATGCCACCACCCCCACTGTGACAATACCACCCTATGCACCGCGGAGCCATGCAAGGCAGCCCCACCATGTGTACCCTGCAGCTGGCGGCAGCAGACAGTGATGCAACAACAGCATACACAGTGCCACCCTGCACGTCCCCCCCAGGTACAGCTGAGAGACTGACCATGCGTCAGCACATGAGGTACCCCACATGCGACAGGGCATGCTCCAGACCCCACCACCAGCAGTACAGCACCCTGCACACCCTCCCAAGGACATATCCCGTCCCAGCACTGGCCACAACAGCCAGCACAGACACACACACAGTGTTGCATGGAAGCATGCGCCACACTGGATGCAATACAGTGCATGGACAAACACCCACCCATACCCAAGGGCACACCAACACAGGGACACAGTAGCGGATCAACCAAGCCACTGGTGTGTGGCCATGGTAACCGTGTACACACGTCCAGCACCCCTACATGGCACAGGTGTGCCAGCCAGCCTGCACAGGCACCGTGGAGCTGTATGCCACCAGCATGCAGCCAGAGCACAAGTGACAGACACTGGAGCACATCCCCTGCAACAGACACAAGCAACAGCATGGAGGGGGGACAACAACAGCGGAGGCCACAGTGCCACCGGAGGCAGACGTGCACCATACTGGTGATGGGAGGCAACCTGGCATTGTGCCGGGTACAGTTGTTATCCAGCATGGACAGCCACCACTGACATGCCAGCAGACCGTGCATATCACAGACATGCAAGGGTGTCAGCTGCACAGGCCATGGATGGTCTGACAGGGGTGCCATGCACACATTGCATGCACCATGGACCACTGCACACAGGCATCCAGTGCACAGAGTACAACATACAAACCACAGACAGTGACTGATCCCCCTGCCCACACCATAGGCGGTTCCCTTCCAGACACACACACACGCCCATGCTTGCACCACCCCTGACGCCATGCACACCACTGCAGCTGAGCACCTGTAGCCCGCTGCAAATCAGAGACCACCACAGTTGTCATAACAAAACAAATGTATTAAAAAGAGGTAAAGAGGTAAACAACAAAAACTATTTACAAATATTTACAAAGGGGGGAAGGGCCACATACCAGGTGGGGGTGGGTAAGGGGCAGGGGTGAACATACAGGAGAGGGAAGAAGGGGTGTGAGGGTGGGTCCAGGGGGGTGCGATGTTTCCAGGGGCATGGAAGACCTATTGTCCACCCCGCTCGTCATCCATGTGGTGCTGACGTGTCCTCCGCCTCCTTACCCCGTGCCGGTCCATTCTCTGGAGGATCTCCAGGGATGCCCTTGCCAACTGCAACAACTCCTGCAGTCTCCCCCTCTATGGCCAGAAGTCGCTGTCCACCTAGGACAAGGGAGTAGAGTCAATATGTGTGACTGTCCAGCCTCCTGCAGCCCACCCATTGTGCATGGCATACACCCATGTGCCACGCCCCTGTGATGGTGTGTGACCACCCACAGTGACCGCGTCAAGACTTGCCTACCCAGGCACCCACAGTCATGCGGACCACTGCACACACCCATCACCCATGTCCCGCACAGCACCACCGTGGCCGTACAGCGACTTGGCTATGCGGTGTGAAGGCAGTGGCTCAGCCATATACCTGGTACACACATGGACCACCATTGACACACTCCCAGATATACAGTGTCACTGGACAGTGCTGACTGTAACAAGTTGCATGCATGGCAGTGGTGTCAGTGGATGGTGGCCATGCCCCGCTGCCCACTCTGTTACACAGCATGCAATAGTAATCATGGATGTAAGGCACTCACCATCATCAGGCTGGTCCCTGTGCCTCTGCGGACCTTCATCCCTCCCGGCCTGCTGGTCCTCCTGGTGGCGCCTCCTCTCTCTCGCCCGCCTGCGCTCCTCTGGGCTTAAGGTGCAAACATGGAGAGAGGAACATCAGTACAATCCGGTAGCAAAGTCCCCCCGCCCCCATGTGTGTGCAATCCCACACAGCCATACCGTCAACCCCCAATCCCAATACCACCACCAAGGCCAACACTGGATGGCCCCGCCCCCCCATGTGCCGGACACATGCAACCGTGATGCCCGTATGGATGTTAACAGTGTATGGATGCAGCACCTACCTGGCTGTGGCACTGTGCCCCTCCTGGCACATCCCCGCAGGCAGGCAAGCATGCTCGGGTCCCTGTGCCGGAGGTCCCCATACCTGTGGTGACACTGCTCGGCCGTGCACCTGATTCCCGTGGCCTCCTCCAGTGCAACCGCCACCTCCTCCCACACTGCACTCCTGACCCTGTCCAGGGGTGCATCACCATATAGTGCCCCAGCATGGGGCTCTACAATGGCCACCAAATTGGCCAATTCAACCTGGCTCCACATAGCAGCCCTTCTCCGTGCCATCTCAACAGATAGTTGGAGTCAAAATGGCGCTCAGCAGCACGGTCCGCCACGTGCAGATGCTGCGCGGTACAGTGCTGCCATTCCCTATTGCACTGTCACTGAACAGCGTGATAGTGGTGCACCCATGCGGACGCATGGCGCATAGGGGGCAAAGGTCGGGCACAGGGTCAAGGGCCTCGCGCGCGGACAGCCACAGCATGATTGGAACCCAATGCGTGTAGCGCGATTGGGTGCCTGTGTGCCACCTCCTGTAGTGGCCTAGAGCGCTATGGCCCCAGTGCGCCTACAGCACCCCAGTGCCACAGCACCATATATGTGAACAGCACAGTAGCGCCACTGGCACAATGGTGGCCATGCCCTGCATTGCTTTCCGCGCACAGCACGCGTCTGCGTCATCACCCCGGGCATGCACAGTTCAGTGTGTACTGCGCATGTCACAGAACTGCGCCCTTGCCCGAGCACGTTCAACACAATTGCACAAAGCGCAACAGTGCGATATTCAGCCGGCATATGCAAATCAGCTAATCTGCCATTCAATGGCGCAGACATTGCATTTGCATCCAGTTAAAAATATGCCTCGCCTCATTTGCATGCGTTGCGCTATAAAAATGCGACATTGGGCTGCACTGGCCATAGTCGGTTACTGCAGTCTGTTGTTGTGAGTTGCATGCTGTTTGGGAGTGTGGACTGTGGTGTGTGGGACATGCATGGGACTGCACAGTCACAGGTAACACCCATCATTCTTACAGGATGAATAATGACCGATCGTGAGGTGGAGGAAAAGGAACAGAGACGTGGGCGGAAGAAAAGGCCTAACTTCACCAAGGCAGAAACAGATGCCCTGTTTGAGGCCTAGCTCGACCAGGAGCTGCTGCTCAGTGGATGCCAGGGAACACCACAGGCCCATGCTGCTGCATGGGAAGAGGTGGCGCATGCCGTCAACCTGCATGGCAGCCACCAGTGGTCCATGCAGGAGTGCAAAAAGAAGATGGGCACGGACAGGCGGAGGATTAAGGAGAAGATGGCTGCCATCAGGGCAGCACGGTCTGCAATTGGTGGGAGACAGATGGACATGCAACGCCTGACCCCACAAAAAGAGCGGGTTGCTGGCAGCATTGTGCCATCGAGGGTGTTCCAGGTGGTGGATTCCAGATGGGTGGTAGCCTGTCACTGCATGGTAGGTCCTGGTCTGTCAATGGGGGGGGAGACAGGGTAGGGCAGATACATTAATGCTACTGTGTTCCCTTACAGCTCCTGAGCGTCTACATGGGTCAGCGGTGGTGGGCTTGTCCACTGAGGGCGGTAGCACGGAGATAGAGGAGGGCCCATCCACCTCCACAGGCATACGAGGGTCAGGCCGACAGTGGGCCTGCCTGGACATCCGGACTGATGTTGGTGGAGCAGGTGCAGAGGAGGCCCTGCCTGTGTCCCAGCCTGCCAGTGTCCGTGGATGCCAGCATGCTGAGACTCGGGCTGGTGCCGTATCCGTCACTTATGATGATGGAGCTAACTTCATGGGCAGCGATACGTGTGGGCCACAGGATGGCCACACAGCAGGTGACATCACAGACATGGCCTTGGGTGGTGCTGCCGTGGAGGCCTGCGTGACATCACAGTCCCAACCTGTGTCTGTCTGCCCCAGTGGGGCAGCACTGGTGTGTGTCCAGGACAGTGGGGCTGTTGCGGCCACTGCAGCGGCACCGTTGAGCCCTGGAGAGCGGCAGCCGGAGGGGCAGTGTCAGCAGTCAGCCAATGGCCATGGGGGTACAGTGTCAGGGGGCGGCGTCAGTGCACTGCCTGTGGACATGCCCAGGCCTGGCCCTGGTGTGCAGCGCCCACCCTCAAAGGGTGTTGACCATCAGGGCCATGAACACAATGAGGGACAGCATGCCGATCAGGCAGATGACCTCTTAGATGAGCACATCCGCATACTCCAAGCATCAGTCAATCAGCAGATGCGGCTTGTGACAGCGGTGGATGCACTCAGTGTAGCTCTGCGCCAGGCAGAGGAGCAGCGCAGCAGAGACACCGCTCTGCTCCTGGCAGGGATGGACCGGATGTGGGAGGATGTGACTGCTGCCATTGACAGGCAGACACAGGCAATCACAGCTGTCATGGCCACAATGGGCACACAGTTATTTGTGTCGCAGACACCGCGCAGTGCAATGTCCACCCCCCGTTCCTGGCGTCGTGTGACACCCTCCTTGTCGACACCGGGTTCAGTTGTGGGCATCCTGAGCACGCCTGGCGCAGGCATGTTCAGTGTGCTGCAGACCCCTGCGCGAGCACAGTCGTGTTCACGCAGTGGAACCCCTGGGGGACTGTCGGTGCCACCTCATGAGGCCATTGGTCAGCCTGTCACTGCTGGCGGGGCCGCTCTTGCATCCGAGGTGGCTGTGGCACTGTGGCGCATGACTGACCTGTCTCCCAGCACAGCTACTGTCTGATGCTGCCCTGTGTGCATTGTGTTGTTCAACATGCAATGCACGGTTGGGGTACCTGACCCTGCATGCACGCACACGTTCCATTTGCACACCCTCCCAGCTGCTGTCTGCTGTGGCATGTGCATGATGATGCCTGCATTGTGCTGTCCACCACTGTGCAATGATGCCCCAGCATCTGACACACGCACAATGACAGGCACTGGGCATGGTGGTCTGTGGACGTGTGTGTGTGGCTAGGGGTGGCGGTCAGGGTCGGCGTGCCTCCTGCCCTTTGTGCATATCTTGTGAAGTGTGTGTGTGTGTGTGTGTGTGTGTGTGTGTGATCGTGTGCCGTGTTAGACCTTGTCCATCCCTGACAGCATGTGCGGTTCCATGCTCAGCCAATTCCCTTAACGAGATGCACCCCTGGTGTTTGTCCATGCGTGTTTGTGGGTTGTGCCTTTGCCACTGGTAGTTGCACATGGCCCCATGACTTACCTGGGTTGGTTGAAGTGCTCCTCTGTGATGGTGTCCCGGTGCAGCTGTGCCATCCAGATTAGTCAGGGGTCCCTTCGACCAAGGGGGGGCTGCCCATCACCATCTTCACCAGTGTCCTCATCATCCCCATTGCTGTCCCCCTCTTCGACCTGTACGACTATCCCACAGTTGATGGCCATGTTGTGCAGGATGCAACAGGCCAGGAATAGCCCGCAGGCCTTTGAGGGGCTGTACTGTAGGGCACCGCCAGACGTGTCCAGGCAACGGAAATGTGCCTTCAGCATCCCAAACACCTGCTTGATGACATTGCGTGTGGTGGCATGTTCCTCATTGTAGCGTTGCTGCGATGGGGTCGCAGGCCGCTGGTATGGTGTGAGCAGCCAGGGACAGAGTGGGTATCCACTGTCACCTGTGTGTAGAGGGTGGATGTTAGTTTGGTGATCAACATCGCCCTGCCTTGGGCCATCTAGGCCAATACCCATGTCACCTCTGACTATGCCCCTCCCAAGCTCCATGTCTTTCTGCGTGCTTTGCATACTCACCCACTAGGTGGCCAGTGGGGATGTCCCAACTCTCGAATCTGTGCCACAGTGCTGACTGGTGCCAGATGAAGGCATCATGTGCTCCCCCAGGGTGAGTGGCACAGACATTGATTATGCGCCCCCTAGCATCGCACACCACCTGGCAGTTGATGCTTGCATACTCCTTCCGATTCACGTATGCGGCCCCTTTGGGGCCAGGTGGTGTGCAGATGGCCATATGGGTGCAGTCTATTGCCCCTAGCATGCCAGGCATACGTGCTACCCTGTGAAACTCCTGTATGTTTGCTGTGCACTCCACCAGTGTGCTGGGGAAATGGATGTACTCCACAACATGTGGCAGCAGTGAGCTGAGGAATTGGGTGAGGTGGCGTGACGCAGCCGATGGGGTTATGCCTGTCGTGTTCCCTGTTGGTCTCTGGAAGGTACCCGTGGTGAGCAGGCACATGCAAGCTGTCAATTTGGTCTCCACTGACAAAGCATGACTCCGTCGTGTGGGTGCCTGCATCACATCACTGCACAGCTCACAGAGCCACCTGAGAATTGCCCGGTTCAGGCGGTACTGGCCCACGATCTCAGTATCAGTGTACAGCTCGGAGCTGGTGCAGGCTCGGTACTGCCTGTTGGGGGCATACCGCCGACGGGCCCTTCCACGGCTGCGCCCCCCTGCTGCCTGCCTTCTAACCCCCCCTCATAACTGCCTCCATCTGGATGGTGGCACTGGCCATGTCCCTGGCTTGTGTCACCCCTCCGGCAACTGTTTCTGTGTTCCCCCCGCTGTCCTTGCTGCTACTTCCCTGCACCGGGAACACCTCTTTGTAGTGGCCTCAGTGCTGTGTGGCACTTCCCCCTTTTGGACTGCACTGTGGCAGAGGCTCCCCACACCTTCCCTGTTCCTGGGGGTTCCAGGTGCTCTGTCTCTGTCCTGCCCTGTCCTGCTCCCAGTGTTTGGTGCCTGTGTGGCTGCCTCCGGTTCAGCAACATGTGCCTTCCTGTAGCGTTCTTGTGCCTTCTTGTTCCTTTTATTTTGGCTCATTTCACTATCTCGCAACTTCCGCTGTTTCCCTGTTGCGCATGGCGCATGTTGTTGAATATCGCACTGCGCCATTTATGCATGGTTCTTTCCCCTTCAGTTGCTCATGCATTCATTATCATTATGCTCTTGCGCAGTGTGATTTGGGGGGGCGCATCTGCCTCCCGCTGAACATCGCAGAATGGCGAATTTTCGGACTTGCGCTGACGCATCCCTATTGCGCATGGCGCAACCCTTTTGAATATCTGGGCCATTATGAGCAGGATATAAAACAAGCATTTGTCAATGCCGAATGTTGTCTCACTGGCATTGGTAGTGCAGGAGTTAGAGATGCATACTAGAAATGGCAGTGAAGTATTGAAGTGACGCCAACCTCATCCCCACCCTGCAGAGACTGACAGGCATTGAGGTGTGCCTTTGGGTCGTCAGCTATAACGCTCTTGCCATTTTACTTCACCCTACCCTGTAGACACTGACAAGTGTTGTGGTGTGCTTTGGGGTCTTTGGGCGTTACACTTACCCCATTCCATAAGGAAATATGCTGAGGTGGGTGCAGTATAGGAGAATGGGGTGAACGTTAGGGATAAACACTCCAAGGCACACCTCGATGCCTGTCACTGGCTGCAGGGTAGGGATGGGAGTGGAATGGCGTAAGCTTTACAGCTGATGATCCCAAGTCACATCCCTGATGCCTGTCAGGCTCCACAGGGTGGGGTGCTACAGTTGGGAAACCCTAACACCATAGCGTGTGTTGGTATTTTCACTCCAAATTTTAAACATGGGCTTTTTGTGAGCCCACCTCATGAAGAGTGGCACTATCAGTTTGTTAGCTAAGCTGGTTTTGCACAGCGGCTATGCCATTTGGCAACACAGGGACGAAAACACATTTTGGGCAGTATGTGGAAAATGACAACTGTATTGTTCATGAGGAGATGTAAAAAAATGGCAACGTTGAAAATCTGGAGTGCAAATATGAAAAATTGGTGAAGTCATGAGCATGCATAGAAACTGTGCAACACACGTCTGTAACCCAATTATTTTTGGGATTTTTTTAACCACATGTTTAACATAGGTATTTTGGGACCTCCCCTCATGAACAATGGCACTGTGATTTTGTTAATTTGTCCCAAACGTTGATTTCCCACAGTGACCACGCCATTGTGCGCCACAGGTGCGAAAACACATTTAGGGCAGGATGTGAAAAATGACAGCTGTACTGTTCATAAGGAGGAGTGAAAAAAATGCCAGTGTTGAAAATATTGCAAATTTGCGAAGTTACAACGGTGCATGGAAACTGCGCAACGCACACTTGTAACACAGTCATTTTATGGAATTTTGTCACCAGATTTTCAACATAGGCATTTTAGGACCTGTGCTCATAAGCAGTGTCCCGGTCATTTCCTCTAACTGTCCTGAAAACTGATTTCACACAGCAACCACGCTATTCTACTCGGACATGCGAAACCACATTTCGGCCAGGATATGTAAAATGACAGCTGTACTGTTCATAAGGAGGTGTGGAAAAATGGTAATTTTGAAAATCTGGAGTGAAAGTATTACAAATTCACGAAGTTACGAGCGTGAGTGGAAACTGCGCAACGCATGCTTGTAAAACAGCCATTTTTTTATTTTTTCCACCAAATTTGCAATGTAGGCTTTTTGAGAGCCCCTCATGAACAGTGGCACTGTTGTTTCACATCGGACCCAAAAGTTGATTCTGCGCAGTGACCGCAAAATCACCTTTCAGACCGAATAACGCCATGACAGTGCCTGAATTCATAAGGAGGGGTCCCAATAACCCCATGTTGAAAATTTGGTGTCAAAATTCCCCAAAATGCCTGAGATATGCACCAAAGTTGAAAAAAAACTATTTATGCCATTATACAGTTTACCAGCATTTCTTCAGTTTGCAGTCGGCTTTGAAGAGTGCAGACGTGTTCCCAGTCCACCGAAGATCATCGTGCCGGGCTCTGGAGGTAATTATGGGGTGTGATGAGGCAGGGTGTGCAGAGGGTGGATGGGGGTTGGGGGAGGGGGCAGGGAGACCACAAGGGACCGTTTTCTGTTTTACAGGTAAAAGTAAAAAAAAAAAAAAGAAATCATTGTGGGACTTTTTTTTCTTTTAAACAGGGTAATTTTCCACGCTGGGGTGGGTCCCAGTGTGCCACCTGAGTTGTTTTTTTGGGGGGCTGTAGCCAACGGGATTGGGCACCCCGCTGGCAAATACCAGTGAGCGGAAGAGCCAAGGGGATTGGGCACCCGCCGCACACAACAAATGGGGAGGGACATTATACTGATGGGGAGGGACTCTCACGGGCAGATTGAACTGGGAAAGAGGGATTGAAGCTGATCGTGGATTAGGCCCCCATCGGCAAAGAAAGACTTTGGGGTGCGTGATGCCGAGGTGGACTGGGCACCCCTCAGCACACAGCAGAAATGGGAGGGGACAATATGCCAACGGGAGTGAGCTCCCCGTCGGCATTGTGAGAGGTGGCAGCAGTCACTGCCACCATGTTGCTTGCACGTCGGGAGGCATGTTGCGGTCCCGCTGTATGAGAGCTTCACTCTCATTGCAGCGGACCTTTTCTTAGATCTGGTGGCCACATTAGCTATGCATGATGTCAGCGCCTGCTGCTGGCTTATTGGGGAATGAGGGATGCACCTACTGATGCGTGCCATGCATTTGCCCACAGTGACTGCACCTCCAAATCTGCTACTACCGCAAGATGTTGGCTGCGCATGCGCCAACATAAAAATGACAGCTGTACTGTTCATGAGGTGGTGTGATAAAAAGGTTATATTGAAAATTTGGAGTGCAAATATTGAAAATGACCAAAGTACACGCGTGCAGAGAAAACTGTGAACGACCGGATGTATACTGGCCATTTTTTTAAGTTGTGTCACCACATTTTCAACATGGCCTTTTGGGTTCCCCACCTCATGAACAGTGCCAGTTTCATTTTATTCACTCATGCCGAAAGGTGATTTTGCGATCGTGCCATTCTGTGCCACAGGTGTGAAAAAAACATTTCAGGCAGGATGGAAAAAAAAAAATTTACAGCTGTACTGTTCATAATGAAGTATGAAAAAATGGCAGTGTTGAAAATCTGGAGTGAAAATGTTAAAAATTGTCAAAGATACGAGCATGTGTAGAAACTGCTCAATACATGCTCATGACGCAGGCATTTTATGGAATGTTTTCACCAAATTTTAAACATGGCCTTTTTGGAGCCAGCCCGATGGTGCTGAGGGTTGAGGCACTGGATGCCACACCTCATGCCATGCCAGTGACCCGTGTTTGGGAACGGGCACAGGCCGCTGGGGGTCAGCAGGAGAGGGGAAGGATAGAGCGTCCAGAGGACTGCTCTCCTTCTCCGGGGAGGGGAGACTTGCAGCACTGGCACCTGGTTGCCCCCTGGCCGTGCGAGAGCATGTGGGGAGCCAAGTGCAGACGCGTTGAAGTGCGCGCGGAGTGGGGTTCCTCCTCAGCTTGCGTCATTGCATGCACACGGCTCCAAGGGAAGCATCCAGAAAAATGCCGGCTCCCTGTGTATGAGCCGCTCCTGGTGCCTGTCCCCTCTGGCCATGACAGTTCCACTCAGTATGAGGGGGCAGGTCACCGGGAGATACGCGAGCCCGTTCATGGGGCTAGGGAAGCCCAGGCCCCCCCCCCAAAAAAAAAACATGGCCTTTTGGGACTTCCCCTCATGAACAGTAGCACTGTAATTTTGTTAATCATCCTGAAAGTTGATGTGACACACCGACTGCGCCATTCTGGGCCACAGGTGCAAAAACTACATTCTGGGCAAGATGTAAAAAATGACAGCTGTACTGTTTATATGGAGATGTGAAAAATGGCAATGTTGAAAATCTGGAGTGAAAATATAAAAATTAGCGATTATGTAAGCGGCATAGAAACTGCGCCAACTTGGATACTAGACATTTTTGAATTTTTCCACCAAATCTGCAACATGGGCTTTTTGGGACCCAGCCTCATTAACAGTGGCATTGTTGTTTCAGTAATCGGTCCTGAAATGTGATTCCGCACAGTGACCGTGAAATCACCTTCCGGGACCAAGAAACAAAATGACACTGACATGTTCATGAGGTGGGGTCCCAAGAACCTCATATGGAAAATTTGGGGCCAAACTTCCTAAAAATCGGTGAGATATCAACCTAAGTTGAAACCCCCCGTTGAGTCCCATTATACAGGTTTACCCAATTCCTTAGTTCCTAGCTCGGCTTTAAAGAACGCAGATGTATCCCAGTCCAGTGAATATAGCAGCTTCTGACCTCTGGAGGGTAAGTATGGGTGAGGGGTGTGTGCAAGGGAGGGTTGGGGTGGGGAGAAGGGATTGAAAGACAACGCTGGAAGATTTTCTTTTTGCAGGTAAATTTAAAAATAAAAGACTTTGGGTGGACGGTTTTCTATTTTACAGGGATTTTTATAAACATTTAGGCACACTGGGGCGGGCTCCCAGTGTGCCACAATAGTGTGTGTGTGTGTGGGGGGGGGGCATGCCATTGCCAACACGGGGATTGAGCATCTCATTGTTGGCTAACAATATAGATGGGTGTGGGGTGTGGGGCATCCGACATCGGGATTGGGCATCCCGGTGTCAGAAAAGGGAAACTGTTAACCAGGAAAGAAACAATAAGAGGGGGATGCCGTCACAGGGACTTGGCACCCCAATGTTGGCAAGGGGTATAGATGGGTTGGCAGCTGCATTCAACACTGGGAGTGGGCATCTCGGTGTGGGAAAGGGGAAATTATTTAACCAGGAAAGACGCACTAAGGGGCTGCAGGGAACGGGTAAATTGTTTAACCAGGAAAGACACACTAAGGAGTTGCAGGGAACAGGGAAATTGTTTAACCAGGAAAGACACTAAGGGGCTGCAGGGAACGGGAAAAATGTTTAATCGGGAAAGACACACTAAGGGGCTACAGGGAACAGGGAAATTGTTTAACCAGGAAAGACACAGCAAGGGTCTGCAGGGAACAGGGACATTGTTAGTTTAACCAGGAAAGACACTCTAAGGGGCTGCAGGGAGCAGGGAAATTGTTTAACCAGGAAAGACACACTGAGCTGCAGCTGAAAGGCTCGCATTTCAAAGGAGAGAGCCGTGCGCAGCGATGACTCTGTCCTTTGACATGTTTGCCGAGACCAGCCCCCTCAGCAAACCAGTGTCATCAGGCCACTGCCAGCTGATTTGTCTGCCACAGACTGACACTGCCAGCTGATTTGTCTGCCACAGACCAGCTCCTGCACCATTGCTGGTCATTGGGCTGGCACCCCTCACACCCGTTTGGCAACTCTCGTATCAACATGTTCATTCACGCTTGCGCGCTTGATAAACATAATAAAAAGATGTGGTTTAACTGTTTGGAAGAAGTCTAACTTAAGAGTATATTTTATCTGGTGAGCATATTATTAGCTTAAGTCAAAAATAAGTCCTGAGTTTGGGAATTATGGTTATGGAAAGTCCATGTATTGGGGTGGCTGTATGGGGAGGTGGGTTGGAACAGCATCACAGGGGGTTGTGCTGCTAATAACAGACCCAATTAAAATGTAGTCTGGGTGGAGGCACCACACTATTTATTGTACTATCTTGGGAAAGAACAACCAGTAACGGCAAAATGGGGACCCAGGCCCCTTAACCTTGGCCAGGCCTGCAAGGCAAGGGTAGTAGCCCTCTTGATACATGGCACCAGGGCTACAAGTCCATAGTGCTGTGCTCCTGGAACTGTCCATGGCTGACGTGGAGATAGAGATCTGGAATGACATGACTCAGTGAAGTCGTATTGGAGCTTAAGTCCTGGGTGCAGTTCTGAAAGGGAGACAGAAACTGAACCATGCTGTCAATGATGCTCCAGTCCTGGTGTAGCAGTACCCCAACAATATCCTGCTTGATGGATAACTCATGCAGAACACCCTTGTGTTCCAGCAAGCACTGCAACGTATAAAATGTGCCATTCCGTCATGCACTGACATCTTGGATTAGTCAATGGTTTGGTAAACAACGCTGGTCCTGAATAGTTTGCATCTCTTTGTCTTAATTCTTTTGTATTTTCAGTTTTTTGCTTTTATAAAAAAACAACATAGAGCATTTTCTCATGCAAGATATCAGGAAACATCATAGCAACATTTGCTAGTAAAGGACTAGATGGAGTACACATTACATCATCTTACAATCTGGCACAATTGGGGGCATGTAACAACAGTCCCACAATGTCCAAGCATCGCCAGCCACTTCAGTGGCCGAGGTTATGTTTTATAGGGAAAATATTTAGAGCGCTAACCACACTAAAAAAAGTGCTGTTAACCAGTCCATGCTTAATTCCAAATAAGAAAAATAGTTCTGTTCCACACGCCACAGCCCAGTCTCAGTATTAAGAACAAGCAGGCTATATCAAACAACGTAAACCTTTATACATTATGTCATCATATAACATTAAACGTGGACCAGGCCACCTGTTGGAGAAATGAGAACTTTATTTTTTTTTTATGCATTTTACAAGTGAAATCACACTCATAATACATGCTTGCACAGAGAGAGATAGCAGCAAATCTAGCAATTGTACTTATTCTTAACAAGGATCTGTGTAAGACACCCCTCATTACAGACTACATGGGGGGAATCCCAATATATTATACAACATTATATAACCCATATGCATGCAGCCCAGAAAGAACAAAGCGGGCCCATATCCCAATAAAGTACAAACAATTACCCTTTTTTCAAAACGACTTCCCAGTCAAAAAGGGGTCCCCCAAAGTCAGCTTATTTTTTAAGGAAATTCCCAAAGCCCAGAGAAACTCCACAACTAACAACTATTCCTCTACAGAATATAACAATTAAACATATAGTACTGATGTCCATTCTAGCGAACATGCAGTCTTCAGAGTGGCAAAAATGATAAGAAAACAGTAACCATTAATTAAAACCAACTACAGTGAGAGAGAGTCAGTGGTTCAAAGCCACAATTGTGGAAGACCCACCCAATCAAGGGGGCAACTTCCCATTATAGAACCAACAATGAAATAGTTCTTGCATGAACTCCTCAGTCCTCATCAGAGGGTTGTCCTTCTTTCTCCCCCTCAGTCATTTCTTGATCAATATGCTGAACCATCTTATCAGCCTCCTTGGGATCGTTAATAAATATTGGTGTCCAGTCCACACCAGCTGGGTTTTTGCAGGAAGCAGTAGCTAATGCTGCACATTGAGCTGACGCAGATGACCTCTTATACTGTTGAAGGCCTTCCTTCTTTGCCGAGTACTGAAAGAGAAGTCTGGGAAAAGCATTACGTTATTATCTCCATATTTCAGTGTTTTACGTCTCCTGGCAATTGCCAGTGAGTGATCCCGGTCCCCAACTCCAGTAAAAATGATCATCAAGGTATGAGGCACAGTATCCAGATCTTGAACTGTTTTAACCAGTTGGCTCAAGGTGGCATTAATGGAACTGAGGAATACTTCTTCTGATGTTGGACCACTTGAGCACGTGGCTCCACCGCCCTGAAGAGACCACTCTTCACGTTGTGCCTTCTTGGGCGCAAAAAAATCCATCGAGGGGCTGGAAGCTCCTCTAGTTTTACCCATGTTGGAAGGCTCTGAAGCACTGGTCCCATATTTTGTTATTTAAGTTCTTAAAATTGGGGAAAATCAAACTTTTTTTTTTATTTCTTTCCCCCAAGTTGTGGCGCCATGGAACCTCTCTCAGGCAGCCTGGTCCTTATCCTGCCCAGCCTGAAGCTCCTCTCTCCTCCCCCTCCCCGTAGCCAGTACCCCCTGTTTGACCCACCCAGGGTGGGTCGCTCTCTCCTCTTGGGCACGCTTACAAGTCAGACTCTGGCTACAAGATAGGGCTGGGGAATGTGGGACCTGGAAGATCAGTCGGTGTTGGCTTGGCAGAGGGCATGGGGGACAGGTGCCATCACCTGTCCATGGAGCCATTCGTTTCCTTGTTCTGTGTGTGCCCCTCCCTCTCTGCATGGTGCACATCGATGCACTGGCACACTGCTACCCTGCCGGCATCGTCCACGCTAGATACATGCTTGTTGTGGTGGCCGCAGTGCCTACGACCTCCATCGGGGGTCACTAGCACGCCGGGACAACCCACCCCGATCTACCTGGGGAGGAGAGCACCACAAGGGCACTCATCCTCAACCCTCCCCAGCCGACCCCCGGTGGCCCGAGCTCGTTCCCGAACCCGGATCGCTGCATGGTGCGAGGTGTGGCGTCCAGCGCCTCAACCCTCAGCGCCACTGGGCCAGTGTGAAAATCAAACTTTAAAGTAGTTTTATAAAAAAAAAATCTCTGAAGAGCTCTGGAGAAATGCTGCTTTCTCATTGGCTGCTCCACAGCACCCCAATAAAAGAACGTTAAAGTACATAGTTAAAGAAGAGGTAGAAATAAAAATTAAAGTAGTAGCTCGAAAGGCCTATTACTACAGACTACTCTAAAAAGTCCCTCTGCCACACAATCCAGTTACAGTAGTGATAGGATGATTGTAATTAAACTCAGATTTCAACAAAGTCTCTATGGGTGGTAAACAGAAAAATAAGTCTTAAGCTAACATGTTGCTGATTAAATACTTACCTTTCGTCTGACTCTGACTCTTCAACCACGATATCTGGAACTGGCCGAGATGAGAATTCAGCCTCTGTCCTCTCTAGTCACCTTCCTGTGTCTTTCGGATTGGAAAATTGCCAGGATTTACCAGTGTATGTTATCCATAGCCTCGCAGGTAGCAAAAAAATAAGTGGACAATACCGAGGGTCCTGAGCCTTTTTCGCAGTGCATCAAACTGCTTCCTCCTTGCACGAACTTGGAAAGACAAGCCTGGAAAAAAATGTAATACTTTTTTCATGCTATGTTGCTCTGACTGTAGCAAGAAGAATATCGCAGACATCGGCTCCCGTGGTCT
This sequence comes from Neoceratodus forsteri, assembly GCA_016271365.2. Taxonomy (NCBI): domain Eukaryota; kingdom Metazoa; phylum Chordata; order Ceratodontiformes; family Ceratodontidae; genus Neoceratodus; species Neoceratodus forsteri. Next base: position 180,498,291 of record CM057459.1, read on the forward strand.
GCAACACAATCGTGCAAGGCTGGACTTCAGAAGCAGGCCTTATAAGTGTGTTATTCCAGTATGCTTGATGCAAATGTTTCCAGTCTAAGTCAACTGGCACTGAGAACGTCTCCTCCAGCCATCACCTCAATAAACTTAGTAGGTGGGTACCCTCAACTCCTTCTGGTACCCCAAGAAAATGTAGGTTGTCAGCTCTAACTTTGTTTTTTGAGGGCCTCAAGCCTTCCCCGAAGTTGATTATTTTCTTTAATGATCGTGGCTGCCATGGCCTGTGTCACCAGTGACCTCTTATCTTACCCTGCAACTGTATCCTTCAGTGTAGTAATTGCAGCATCATGTGGTTTTAATTTACATACTAACATACTAAAATGCCAGCAGAATAGGCCTAACGGTCTTTCGAGTCTGCTCGATTGGTCAGCCCCCACCCTGGGTGCTGATCTTGCTGCCCCCCTCGCCTTCTCTGGCTTCTCCCTTCCCAGTTCCGGATATTCTTGCTGCATTGGATTTTGCTTCCAGAATCCTTCCTCTGTACCTGTCCCAGCCCCTCTTGAACCCCTCCACTGTCTCTGCCTCCACCAGCCCCCTAGGCAGTGCATTCCATGGCTCCACCACCTTCTCAGTGAAGTAGCGCCTCCTCCTTTCTCCCCTGAATCTTCCCCCCTCCAGCTTCCACCCATGGCCTCTAGTGGCCCCTCCTCCTTCCTTCGAAGCACCCTGACTGTTCCTCCCCTATTTACCCTCTTCATGTACTTAAAGACCTCTATCATGTCCCCCCGGTCCCTTCTCTCTTCCAATGTGTACATATTTAGCTCTTTGAGCCTCTCCTCATAGGTCCTGTCCCCCAAGCCCCAAATCATTTTGGTTGCCCTCCTCTGGATCCTCTCCAGGAGTTTAATGTCCCTCTTTAAGTGTGGCCTCCAAAACTGCATGCAGTACTCAAGGTGTGGCCTCACCAAGCAGTTATACAGAGGGAGCATCACTTCCCTCCTTCTAGAGGTGATCCCCCTAGCGATGCATCCCAGCATCCTGTTGGCCTTGGCTGCTGCCCTCCTACAAGTCTCTGAGTTGTTCATTTTGACATCCACCACCACCCCATTTAGATGAAGATTTTTCTATTTTACAACCATAGCCTTCACATTATCTAGCATTACTTTCCAAGGAGGTTCAGGCTGAGAAACTTGTGGCATAGGAAGCCATGGAGCCTCCGATTCCTGTTGCTGTACATTCCTTATCCCATTGCAATTTTGGTACCGTCTGAAGGTCTAGAGTATAACGAATCAGGAAATATAAAAAAGGACCACCTGGAAGGGGGGGCGCTGTGGAGCCCGAGCAAGATGGTGATCTGAGGCGGGAGCTCCGATCTGATCTTTGCAATTTCGGACAAAGGATCCTTCTACTGCACTCTATAATTGATATAAAAAAGCTGAACGGACGTTGGAACACCCAATAAGTAAAATGGGAAATCCAAATGTAACCCCCCTGCAAATGGGGGTTCCCAAAAGACTTCCAGGAGCTTGCTTGAATGCTCCAAGCCTGAATGGTGTTTGGCATTTAAGCCATTTATCAGTGAGTGTTTTTAGAGCCTCTGGTACTGTCTCTTTAAGAGCTGTCTGCTTGCAGACATAATTAGTTTGTATGGGGGGACTGTGTGCTTCTCTGAGTACCACTCGAGCTGCTGCCAATTCACTTAATTTTTGCAGTCACTAGGAGTGCAAAGGGAACCTATCTGAAAGATGTAACTGTTTACCAGAAATTATTTAGAGTAATAATGAAATTACAGTTTGTCTAACCTGCTTTCTTTGCAGTCAGAACTGTGTCTGCTAGTTCCCCATTCTAGTTTTGAACTGCTGAACTGGACCAATCAGTGTGGGTAAGCTAGCTCTAAAATGGTGCCTTGGACGAATCAGAACTTGGACTCTTAATCTGAGCCAGCCACAAGAGGATTGTATGGGCAGTGACTCTGGGAGATGTAGTTTAGACTTCAGTGCCTTTTGGACCAACAGCAGCAGTCTATTGTGAGTGACAGCCAATCCAGTCAAGAACTGGGAGGAACTCAAAGGAAGTGCCGGTTTTGTCGGTTGGAGTTCAGTTGAGCTTTGGCAGTGAAGAAGGAAGGAGCCTGTGCTTTTCAGTGTGCAGTTTTAGTCAAAAACGTGTGTAAGGCCCAGAGTTCAGGTCTGCAGCTTGTGTAACAGCTTGTTAGGACTGAATCCGTCCTGTGAAAGAATCAAAGGATCTCTGAAGAGTAGAAACCAGGCTCACCCTGTAGAAGACTGGAAGAATTGCTGAAAATTGCACTCGGTCTGTCAGGAACTGAATCTGCTGTGTGTTCTCCGGTATTGTGCAGTAATTGCGATCGGGATACAGATGCAGCCTGCCTGGTATAGTACTTTCTTTTATATGGATGTGTGAAGAGGTTTGTGTACCTCAAGTGAGCCCTGCTGACATTGAAGGACCCTATCTTATTTGGAGGTCGTGAGTACTAATTCAGGGTTGCTCCTGTTGAATTGCCACATTAAATCCAAATGGAATTACTGTACTGCTGACTGTTTAATTCTCCTTTTCTCTGTGTGAAAGGGCCCCTACCAGCTGCCACGGTTTGGACTAGCCACTAGGGCTTGGTACCCAGGGACAGTAACTGATAGGGATAGGCCTGTGCACAGAGCCATAGGTAGATTATTAGAGTGATAAGCTAATTAACCTGATTTCCCCTGTCCTTGTTATATCCCCTAAATAAATCAGAGCTGCTTGTTTCAGCAAAGTTATACTGCCTGAGGTATTTGTCTATGTTAAAGTACTGTACTGTGATTGTTGCACTGTATCTCATTTCACAGGAGGTCCCAGTGCCGAACCAGACCTGGGGGTAAGTGTATACTGTGAAGGTAATTCTGATATATTGTGTGGGCCACTAGTGGGAAGAAAGGGGGGTTGCAGTGTCCCAGAGGGCTGTGACCAAGTTAGTTTAACTATTGCAAACCCTGACCTCTGGGTGGAGGCACCCGCCATTGGATCCAGGCCCCTCAACCTGTTAGTGGCAAATCAGGCAGGGGTAGTAGCCCCTGGGATAGCGCCATCTAGGGGTTACACAAAGAAAAATAAACCTCGACAGGAAGGAACAAAATAAACAAACGTTTTCAGGCCCCCGCCACAAAGTCTGGACAGGGCCTCACGGAGCAGTCGAGTGAAGAAACTGGAACGGAGACACTTCAAAGTATTGGCCACAAAATCAGTAGGCTCATTGCATCAATTTCCAACTTGTCTGAAAAGTTTGACACCTTAACAAACAGGGTTTCAACTCTGGAGTCAGATGTGACACAATTACAAACTGTCTCTTTGGAATCAAAACAACAAGCATTGGTGGCCTTGGATACTGCGAGTAAATCGGCAAAGGAAAATACCCACCTCTGAACACGCTTGGAGACCTTAGAGAACCAAGCTCATGTGTCTAACTTGAGAATTATCGGAACGCCCGAAAGAAATGAGGGTGATCATCTACAACTTTTTATCAAAGAATGGCTAGAGCAACAACTAGGAAAACCATTGCAAGATTGTGGACTTATCTTACAAAAGGATTATAGTGTGGCATATCGGGGGAAGCAAGATGATCCTGATGCCCCTAGAGCTATTGTTGCGGTCCTCGATGGTGTGGGCACTAGGGACTATGCGCTCGCTATGGGGAGGCAAAAGAGGACACTGTTATATGAGGGCCAATCAGTTTACCTGTTTCCAGATCTGAGTTTCGCTACTCACCAGCATAGGAAATGTTTTGATGGGGTTCAGGCACTCCTAAAGAAGGCAGACATCTCGCACGGCATGGTATTTCTGGCCTGATTAAGGATCCTGCACCAGAGTCATGTATTTATATTTACTGACCCAGAGGACACACTGAAATGGGTACAACGACATGTTCCAGCTTCATGTAGGAGAACGGAATCTCAAATGTCTGATTCTGAGGACGAAGAGGAGCTGGACACTTGAAGGGCAATACTGAGAGATCAGATTTACCCTTAAATCTTTAATACTTGATGGACTGTCTTTCTCCCCATGTGTGGAATCGATACATAAAGTAGTAATTTTGACTACCAAATTGCGGGATAGTAAATCTCTAAGTAAAGTATGGGGTTTGAAAGGGGAAGGAAGAAGACCAGTGGATAAGTACTCGTTAACCTGGCTTTAATTACAGTATCTGAAAGCTCCCGTTGTTATGAAGAGCTTCTTAAGTAGCATATAAAGTATAAGTTTCTCCAAACTGTATGTTTAGTTTGAAGGGGTTTTAGTAAAAAATTTGTCTTGAGTTTTTTTTTTTTTTTTAATTGTATGTGGAATACAGGTCGGAGCTGCCCCCTCGTTTTTGACCTTTAACCTAATCAGGTTCCTCACTTATTGTTAGTGCATGGACTGATTTCGTTTCCTAGTTTAGGAAACAGTCTCTGGAAAATTCTTTAAACTTATAGTATCTTTTACTTCCATGCTGATCATGGACTTGTTTATGCAGCTATTGGTGTGTATTAAAGTGAAAAGTGATATTAAATATGTTGGATTCCCCCCACTTGATGTACTTTGTGATGCAGCACGGTATTTTAAATGTATGTATTAAGAGGAGTGCCTCATTGGCATTACGAATTTCTTTTGTATGTACTGCATTAGGAATATGACTTTATGTTTGCTGATATACTAATAAATATGAAGTTAAAAAAAAAAATAGGACCAGCTGTCTGATTATCTATAAGCACAAATCTGGAATTATGTAAGACTGATGCAGTGCATATGATGACAGTGTCCTGCAACCGGCCTGCTAGTGCTGAGGTTTGAGGCGCTGGACACCATACCTCATGCCACACCGGCAACCCAGGTTCAGGAATGGACTCAGGTCATCGGGGAGCCAGCATGGGGGGGGGACGGTGGGAGTAGGCTCAAGCTGCCTAATAGTGGCTCTTCTCTCTCGGGGGGGGGGTCACCCTCTCACAGTCCTGCCTCCTCCAGGCAGAGGTCCGGTGGCAGCGTAGGCGGGTAAAGGAAGACTGGCAGGGTGGGGCATCCTGCAGTGCATGATGCGTGCGTGTCTCCACACATGCGCGCTCAAGCCAAGGACATGAGGGTGGACGAAAACGGGGGAAAATGGTTAAATGAATAATAGAAGGAAGAAAAAAAAAAGCCCTACCTGGAAACTGGCTTTCTAGGGCCTCTCTCTCTCTCTCTCTGGTTGCCTTAGCAGAACAATGAAAATGGCTACAGATATCTCTTGCGGTAAAAGCAATATGAGAAGCACCCACACTACTCTGGTAAGCACCCGTGACCACAAGGTTCAATGTATGAACAAAGCAGCAGAGTCCCTGGGAGTGGTCATCATGAGCTGCTTTTACCATGTTCTTTCTGTTATTTGTAATAAAGAACCCAACATGCAAACCTGTTGTGCTAATCCAAGAGTAAAGCATTTCTTACAAAGACGTAAGAATGTTAACACAAGTACACTACCGGTCAAAAGTTTTAGAACACCCCCATTTTACCAGTTTTTCTTAAATTTATGCAAGTTAATGTCTCAATGTACTCTGAAATTAAAGCTTAGAACAAATAAACAATTGGAGATAAAAAAGAAATCATAGAATCATTTTGTTTAACAAAATTTAATCTAAATTTTTGACTCATCAAAGTAGCCACCTTTTGCAGATATACTGTAACCGCCGAACACACTTGTGGCATTCTTCCTACAATGGACATCAAATATTGTTTGGGAAGTTCTTCCCAACACTGTTGCAGAAGTTCCCACAAATGTGTTGCACTTGTAGGTTGCTTTGCTTTTCACCCTTCTGTCCAGTTCATCCCAAACCAGCTCGATGGGGTTTAAGTCTGAGACTGTGCTGGCCATTCCATGATTTGAAGCCTACCATCTTGTTCTTTTCCTCGAAGGTAGTTCTGACATAGCCTGGAGGTATGTTTTGGGTCATTATCTTGCTGTAGGATGAACCCCTGACCAACTAGGCGTAGACCAGAGGGTATTGCATGGCGCTGCAAAATGCTGTGGTAGCCCTTTTGGTTCAGGGTGCCAGTCACTCTGTGCTGTTGTCCTGTGAGCTGCCTATCACGCAAGCTGTTGATTCTCAGAAACCTGTCTTCTGATTCTGTTGTGGCTTTGGGTCTGCCAGACCTCTTCCTGTCAGAGTTTCCTCCAGTTTCCAAGTGCCTTTTGATGGTGTAGGAAACTGTACTCACTGACACCTTGGCTTTCTTTGCAATTTCTCTAAAGCAGTTTTTGCTAACATAAACTTTTTTTTAACCTCTAGCAGTTACACGCTTACCTTTGTACCATTTCAGGTTATTCACTGAACTGGAATTGCTTAAATTTCAATAAAAGCTGGAAAAATGGGTGTGTTCTAAAACTTTTGACTGGTAGTGTATGTTCGTTTGGAAGGACCACAACACTAATGAGAGCTGACATCCAGTGGGATGGGGTATTGCTACAGCAAGGTCAGAGAAAGAGAAGGGGGAGTCAAGAGCAGCAGATATGCCACCATGTGCAGCTGGTGTAGGTGGATACCAGTGTGCTGTGAGTGAGGGGTTTGCATGCAGTGAGTTTGCACACTGGTCCATACATCAAATATACACTGGAAAACCCTGCCCACAGTCTGCTTAAGCAACTTCTCCACCTGACTGCAGCATGCCTCATAGATATTTGAAACAACTGTACAAGAAAAAGTAGTTTATGTTGGGATGTGGTGTCGAGTTTGTAGTAAATGCAGAAGCCTACGGAATCTAGTGCATTCAACAATAGAAAGAGGTTGCAAATCCGGTGCACCTCAAATGCTTCCTTTATTGTGACAGTAGACTTTTGAAATGGCACAGCCTTGCTCCTGGCCCTGGCTCTACAGTGGACAAATGCAGGTAATGTAGGGTGGGGGGACACCACAAACTGAACATCTGTTGTCTCACCATCTGAAGCAATTTGTGAGGGATTTAGTGTTGGAGTACTTGGTCAAGGACTGGAAATGGGAAACGAGATTTTGCTGGTGTTCGGTCACTTGCTGAGTGCCTGTGCCACCATCACAATCAGCAGCACCATTACCAGAATCAGAAACTAGTTTCGCTTTTTTGAAATGCTGCATGCAGTAGCCTGAAAAGACAATGCCAACAGGGGCTTTATCCAAGTTAGCCACCTCAGGATGCTTTTTCAGAAGATGGTTCCAAAACATGTTATACTCACTTTATCAACATTTTTATCATGACTGATGCTCTTCCCACAATGTGACCACACAGCTCTCCTTTTACCATCTTCTTGCTGAGTAAAATATATCCAGATGTCACAGGAAATTGAACTTGTGCCTGACCTCAACTGTCTTGCACGCTGCTTGAGCCCATGACCACCAGATTCACTCTGGAGAGCTGTAGAAAAGTGGTGTGAATTGACACCAGATACAGTACCAGAACCACTAGGGCAACCGAAAGTTAGGATGGACTGCTTAGTTTTTTTTTTTCAGCAGGATGTTGACATGAAGGATTAAGAGGAACAGAGGCAGATGTTTTGTGTCTGCCTTGAGCAGCTGAATTATTATATCACTTTTGACCCAAGTGCTTCCCTGTGGAATGAGGTGAGGACTCAGTTTCAGCATCCTCAGACTTACTCAGGTCATTGCTCTCAAGGATGTGTCATGGAACACATCTTCAAGCCTTTTTAATTCTTCTGGAGTAGGAGCATATTCTGACCCAGAAAACATTGCCTCACTGTCCTGATCATGCTCAGAACTGCTTGGATGTAACTGCCAAAGCCATGGCTGACTACTTCTATCCTGATCAGTGCTGGTGGATTTGGTGGTGGTGGTAATGGTGTCAGCAGCAGTGGTGGTAGTAGCACTATATTAGGTAGTGCTGATGGTAGCACTGGCAGCAGCAGTGGAGGTGGTGGTGACTGTGGTAGCTGATGTGGCAACATCAGTGCTACAGAGGCTGGGAACTGAACTGGAATAGTGGTGGTGGCAGTGGTACTAGCAGTGCTAACACTGGTTGAAGTAGGGGCGCTGTGGAGCCCAAGCAAGATGGCTGCATGCCTTTAGAGCTCTAGCGCTTGCTGTGCAATAAAAAAACAAAATGTTAAATTGATTCTAGAATGCTGGCAGCAGAGTGGTTATGTTATGTGGAGCTCTCTTAGATAAGTGACAATTTTCTGTATTTTTTTCTGTTTTTTAAATATTTTTGGTGTACAGATTGTGGACTGAGAAGGAGGGTATTGCTGCCTACAAGAAGGTGTGGGATGTGTGTATTTCATGTGGTTGGGAACAGTATAGTCAGCATGTCTGGGCTGTGGTGAATAATATTTTGTGTAGGTTTCATTTTGTACAGTAGATAGGCAGTTTGTTTGAGATTTTTGTGGGGTTGTCCTTGTCACCAGGATTAGCTGGTTTGTTTAGGGTTACCACCTTTTAAGAAGCCCAAAGTGGGACATTTCTTGCTAAAATATGATTTTTTGCAGGACAGTATGTAACCTCGACTAGTGCAACAGACTTGTTTTTTCTATATATTCATAATTAAGGCTAAGTATTGTAGTTTCTTTGTTGCTTCTATGGCTTCATATCATTTTAATGTATTTTAGTTAAGGTACTATAGTTTTCTACAAGATTTAGAGGAAAGTTAGAAAATATTTTTTCTACTAAAAAATCAGGACATGTAGTATTTTTCATGTTTTTTTGCAGGACACAGCTGCCCAAATCAGGACTGTCCTCCGAAACGCAGGACAGGTGGTAACCCTAGGTTTGTTGCTGGGTGGTGGCATGTTGTTTAGGTGGCCCTGTGACTGTTTGTCACTGTTTCATGGGATTTCTGGGCTGATGATTTAAAAGGCATTTATTGAAAAGATTGTTTTTATGTTTGGGTTTTTTTTGTGGCCCGGTGGTGCTGAGGGCTGAGGTACTGGACGCCTGACCTTGCACTATGCCAGCAACTTGTGTTTGGGAATGAGTACGGGCCATCGGGGGGTCAGTAGGGGAGGAGAAGGATAGAGCATCTGAGGGACTGCTCTCCTTCTTCAGGGAAGGAGGTCACCAGCAGTCGGTGTCAACTGGCCCCTAACGGTGGCTGGGGGACAGCACACATGCTTAGAAAGGGGAGGAGAAGAGGCAGACACTTGGAGGAGTGCATGCGGATGCTTGCATGCTCTCTCCATAGGGTGTCACTGCACACTCCTAAGGGGAGAAAAAGGGAAGAGTTCTGGGCATGTCATGATGACAGCTGATCCCCGCAGGCCCCGCTCCCATGAATAGTGGTAACCTCCACACCGGATCCGTTCCGGTGGGTTGAGGGATCCCTGCCACCCAGTCAAGGGGGGGAGCTGTGAAGGACAGCAGAAGGTAGGCCGTGATGGGGGACGGCACTGGGGGATCTGGCATGAAGGTGTGCCGTTTGGGAAGAGAGAAAGAAATTAAATGCAAAAAAATTGCTTTTTAGCTAGAATTGGATGGGTGCGCCAGCGACCCGGGTTCAAGAATAGATTCAGGACACCGGGGGCTGGTAGTGGAAGGAGAGGATTGAGCGTCCGTAGGACTGCTGTCCTCTCTTTGGGTGGGTAGCAGGGTGGTGTTGCTCGGCAGTAGCCTCTGGTGAAGACCAGGAGCACTGCATGGGTGGTGCAAGGGGAAACAACCCAGAAAATGGGAAATTGCTCCACAACCAGCCAGATGACTGCTGCTGGTCCACCGATGCCACTGTAGCCCCGAAGGAGCCATGTCCACCTGAGCAGCACCCTGGGGCCAAGTAGTTGCACTGGTCTCCCCTCCTGGTGCCTTCCCCCTTGGAGGAGGGGGACCCAGCTGGCGAAGGGTTACACTGGGTTACCCTGGGGGTGACTGCTATATGAGGTTGGAGGCTCAGGAAGGGATAGGCGGATTGGAAAGGGACCCAGGTAGCCCAAAGGAGTGGAGGGGCAAGGAGAACATAGGAAGGAAAAAAACAAAAACAAAGAATAGGATGGATGCTAAGAAACAGCTTCCTTGGCATAGTGTTGTAGTTTTGATAGAACACTGGAAGTAGCAGCCTACTGAGTTCTAGATTATTGTGATTATTTTTACATTTTGATGGTAAAGTGAGATAGAGAATAATCGATGGCCTCCCATTGGTAACAAGCAGGTTACCGCATCGAGTGGTTGCCTTGGCGGCATCATTAACCTCGAGAGTGAAGCTAAACAGGTTAAGTCGCCGAGGCAACCATGAGACATGGTAACCATGGCTTGTTACCGCTGGGAGGCCATCGATTGTTTTTTATAGTGTATTTTAGAATGCTGTTTGGAGTTGGAGTTGCTGACAGAGTCTCCTATCCACTTTGGGAGTTTTTTAACAAGTGACCGCTGCTTTATTGGAATGTCAGAATGTGTAATAGCTACACTCGACTCATGTTCTAAACTGTTATGCTGCACTAGCTATGTACCTAGTGCAGCAGAACAGCTAGAATGGCCAATTGCAGTGCAGCATAAAAGCATTTAGAAACACTTAGATTTTTATTGATAACAGCATTCTAAAATACACTATATGGAAATTTATATATTTTTGAATTTTATATGTATTTTATAATAATGTGTGGACAGTGTCTATTGACCCCTATTTTCAGTCAGTTTATAACCTGATAATCCCATCGTTATGACATCAGTATGCTATAAACCTTGCTTAACTATATCACAATGATGGGATTACAGGATAGAATGTCACCACCTGCCAAATTCTTGGAAAGAAAAGGTGATCCGCTGCTTGGACATTCATTCAAAAGACACACATTCCATTCAGACAGTTACAGACCCACTGCAGTATAGATCGCAATGGCTAATTTCAGCACTTCAGTTGCTTAACATTCAAACCAGGAGGCATTCGTAGCCCAGCAGGAGAACAAACGCACACTGAAAAAAACTGTATTTGTTTTCCCCCACAGTGGCTAGTTTTCCCCATACACTACAAAGTACAGTGCCTGAGTAATGGTGGTCAACCACGGATGCAATCACCTCTCGTGGTTGTCATAACAACTGTAAACCTCTCGAGCTGCGCTCTCAAGGTTTACTTGGTTGTCCTGGCAACTGCTTGAGGTGATTACATTGAGGTTAACAACTATTAATCAGACATTATCCTCTATCCCTTTGCAAACTGTGTGAGAGGCCTTTTGGCACCATGCAATTTTGCTTAAAGTTGGACCAGCATAACATTCTGTGGTGATTTGCATATGCAGTCCATGATGCTTTGCATTGTGGGGGCATGTGTGATTTTGTATTTTCTTGAAACTTGGCTTCCCAGCCAAATGCCCTTTGGGGTAACCCTTGCCTCAGTGTTTACGCACAGAGGTTCTTTGTCTTTTAAATAATTTTTTATTTTAATGGGTTCACCACAGTATATCCCAGGCACACTGCCTTAGGGGTAGCTGGTCCATTCCACTGGGGTGTCAAACAGACGAGGCATACTGATGAGCCCTGGTAGGACGAAATACGTGTCTCTGATTCTGTTAGCACCCTTTGCAAACTGTGTGAGAGGCCTTTTGGCACCATGCAATTTTGCTTAAAGTTGGACCAGCATAACATTCTGTGGTGATTTGCATATGCAGTCCATGATGCTTTGCATTGTGGGGGCATGTGTGATTTTGTATTATCCTCTATGTTGTGTATAACTGGAGGCTAGGAGAAGCTGGGCTGGGAGGATATGAGTGAATAGGTACATGTATGGAAAGCAAGAGAGAGGTAAACCGCAATAGCTGTGGGGCAGCAGTCTTTCTGGGGGTGATGTGGAGAAAAGGGGGATGTCCTGTGTGTAAAAGCTTGGAGCAGCTAAAGGCTAAAATAAGGCTGCTCAGATGGGAGCTAGGGAAGATGGTGTGGGAAGTCAGAGGAGCAGAGCAGTGGAGGGAAGGGCAGATGGCTGATGCCCAGGGGAGAGACAGTGTCAAGCAGGAGACGGGAATGGGGAGAAGCACTCAGTATACAGGAGTATCTCTTCCTCAGAGGAATAGGGAGCCCAGGGTGGAGGAATGACAAGTGGTAAGGGGAAGGGGTGGGAATATAAGAGTAGCATCGGGGTGGGAAATTCTAAAGGGGTGCCTTTATTGAACAGATTTGCACCACTGTCTGAAAAGACAGAGGAGGAAGCAGGAGGTGAAGTAGAAGGTCAGGTTGAACCAGGGTTGAGAGTAGGAGTACAGGGAAGGGGGAAGGAACTTATCAGGGTGAGTAGGGAAGAGGAGGCAGGTAAAATGGAGTGCAGGCTGAGGGGGATGGAGAGGAAAGGAAAGGAAGAGGGAAGGGAAAACTGAAAGCAGATACAGATAGTCGGGAGAGGCAGTTTGGGAGATGGAAAAACAGTTAAGAGGATAAATTGTGGATGTGGAGATAAGTTCACCAGGGTGCAGAGGGAGCTGTTAGGTGGGGAAGCAGCTAGTACTGAAGGTAAGATAAGAAAGAAGGGGAGCACGGATGCTGAGGATGGAAGGGTGGCAATCATAGGGGACTCTGTATTTAAGGGTATTCACTGGGTAAGGAAAGGGGACCAAAATGCAAGCAGGAGGGTGGTTTGTATGCCAGGGATCACAATGGGGAAGGTGGGCCCAAGAATAAGGGAAACAGTAAGGGAGGCTGGAGGAAAACCTAATTTAGTTATACATTTGGGAACTAACAGCCTAGCTGGGGAGGAGGTTGAGGTAGTGCAAAGTAGGTTTAGAGAGTTAGGGAAGATCTGCAGGGAGGGAGGAAGGAAGTTTGGTGGCCTTCTCAGAGGAGGTGATACCAGTAGCAACAGCCAGCACAGCCAGGAAAAGAAGAATAGAGGATTTTAATGACTGGCTGAGGAAATGGTGCAGGGAGGAGATGTCCCTCTATATTGGGGACTGGGAAGAGACCAGGTCAAACAAAGCACTCTTCACCAGACAGGCTACACCTAAGTAGAGAGGGTTTGAGGGTACTCAGAGACAAACTGGGGGAATAATAACCACTACACTTAATTTAAACTGCTGGGGGAGTAGCAGGCATGCAGGCCCACAGACTCCGAGAGGAGAAGGTCAGTGAACCTCCCCCCACAGTGATGGAAGAGGTCTGGAAGGAGGAGGAGCTAGAAGGGGCAAGAACACATTAGCAAAGTGTGTAGGGGGTAAGGAACTTATAACACGGGTACATGGAGGGGTGCACACAGAGAGGATAAATGGGAATAGAAGAATAGCGGGAAGAGAAGGAAGATCAGATTCTAGGTGGAGGGTGGTATCTCTGAATGCGCAGAGTCTTGGAAACAAGATGGACGACCTACAGATACTATTAGCAGACAGGAGGGTGGACATAGTGGCAGTAACTAAGACTTGGGCAGCATCACACCATGACTGGGACCTTACAATCCCTGAATATAAACTATACAGGAGTGACAGGCTAGTTGGGAAGGGGGAAGGGGTGGCAGTTTATATCAGAGAGGTAAGAACTTGCACGAGGGAGAAGTTGGAGGAAGGGGAGGTGGAGGCATTATGGATTCAGTTAAGGTGCAAAAAAGGGAGAAAGGTGAGGTTGGGGGTGGTTTACAGACCACCTAGTCAGGATGAGGAGGAGGAGGAGGACAGGGAAGTGAGCTGAGAGGTGGTAACTGTGGGGGACTTCAACCTGCCCAAGGTGGTTTGGAGCATACCATCCACAACATGTGCTAGGAGGCAGGTGATCCTGGAAGGACTGCAGAGTGGATTCCTGACTCAGGGCGTCACTGAACCAACAAGAGCTGAGACAATTCTTGATCTGGAGCTCACAAATGGGGAGCGTGTACAGGAAATAATGGTCGAGGAGTCACTGGGTGGAAATGACTATTGCACAGTGTGGTTCCACTTGGATATGGGCAGGGAAAGCATTCTGACTAAGACCAGAATCTTGGATTTCAGGAAAATGGGCGAAGTGCTAAGGATTCATCTGGCAGCCTCAGAGAAGATATGGGAGTGGACCAATGGTGGTCCATCATTAAGGAAGGAATATTGGTTGCCACAGATGAGTGTGTTAGGCTCGGGAAAAAAAACAAGGGCCAAAGCGCCCAACTGGCTCAGTTCTGAGGTTGCCCAGGCAGTAAGAGAAAAGAGACTGGCCTATAGAAAATTCAGGAAGACCAAGAGAGAGGTGGACAGGGAAAATTACCTAAGGTTGGCTAGTGAGGCAAGTAGGGAAGTCTGGCAAGCAGTGGCACAGAAGGAGCTGCAGATAGCTGAAGGAATTAAGAAGGGGGAGAAGTCTTTCTTTCACTATATAAATGAGAAAAGGGACAAGAAGGAAGGGATTGTTAGACTTAAGAAAGGGGTGGAGTGGGTGGAAGATAATGGGAAAAGGCAGAAATACTAAATGAATACTTTTGTTCCATCTTCACCAGGGAGAAGGACAGACCAGTGCCTTCAGGAAGGAAAAGGGGAGCGGGGGGGAGGGGAACACAGATGTAATGATAGAGGAGGATAGAGTGAAGGAGGGGCTGCTGGAGTTGAAGGTGGACAAATCACCAGGCCCGGACAGAGTACATCCAAGGGTACTAAAGGAACTGCCTGAGGAGCTGGCAGGGCCACTGGCAGATCTATTTAATAGTTCGCTAGAGTCAGCCGTGGTACCACAGGACTGGAGAACAGCACATGTAGTGCCCCTTCGCAAAAGAGGTCCCAGGGGGACACTGTACAGCCTGAGCAAGATGGCTGCCTTTAGATAGAGCTCTGTCTCTCTCTTCAGGCCCCAAATCGACTGAAAAGTAATTTTTCTGTGAAGAAAAGTATTGTATTTAGCTTCAGGAAAATGGGCGAAGTGCTAATGAGCCATCTGGCAGCCTCAGAGCAGTATCAGAGTGGACCAAAGGCGGTCCATCATTAAGGAAGGAATACCGGTTACCACAGATGAGTGTGTTAGGCTCAGGGGAAAGAGCACAAGGACCAAAGCGCCCAGCTGGCTCAGTTCTGTGGTTACCCAGGCAGTAAAAGAAAAGAGACTGGCCTGTCGAAAATTCAGGAAGACCAAGAGAGAGGTGGACAGGGAAAATTACCTAAGGTTGGCTAGTGAGGCAAGTAGGGAAGTCCGTGAGCGATGGCACAGAAGGAGCTGCAGGTAGCTGAAGGAATTAAGAAGGGGGAGAAGGCTTTCATTCGCTACAAAAATGAGAAAAGCGACAAGAAGGAAGGGATTGTTAGACTTAAGAAAGGGCTGGAGGATAATGGGGGAAAGGCAGAGATACTAAATGAATACTTCTGTTCTGTCTTCACCGGGAGGAAGGATGGACCAGTGCCTTCAGGAGGGAGAAGAGTAGCGGGGGAGACACAGATGTAATGATAGAGGAGGACAGAATGAGGGAGGGGCTGCTGGCATTGAAGGTGGACAAATCACCAGGCCCGGACAGAGTACATCCAAGGGTACTAAAGGAACTGCCTGAGGAGCTGGCAGGGCCACTGGCAGACCTATTTAATAGTTCGCTAGAGTCAGGCGTGGTACCGCAGGACTGGAGAACAGCAGATGTAGTGCCCCTCTACAAAAGAGGTCCGGGAGGGGGGCGCTGTAGAGCCTGAGCAGGATGGCTGCCTTTAGATAGAGCTTTGTCTCTCTCTTCAGGACCGAAAACAACTGAAAAGTAATTTTTCTGGGAATAAATTTATTGTATTTAGCAGTAAACTACACCTCAGGACTTACTTAGCAGAATAGGTAACCCCCGAAAAGATAAATCCATGTCGGATGGAGCAAAATCCAAAACTCTCTCGGGTGTCCCAGCTGCAAGGTCTGACCAAGGCCTTAAGCTAGAGACAGCAGAAGCAATGGGTGTAGAAATCCTGCAAATGCTTGGGACAAAAATAAATTGGCTAATCTCCTCAGTAGCTGGGCTCTCAGATAAGTTTGACAATCTAACAGGATGATGGGAACAGAAACATCAATTGAATCTGTCACCCTGACCACTTCTGAGGCTACCAAAAGAGCTGATGTGGCTATGGGGGCAGTAACATCAGTGATTAAAGAAAATGGACATCTGAAGTCAAGGCTGGAAACTTTGGAAAATCAGGCTAGTGCATCAAATATACAAATAACTGGCCTCCCGGAACATGTAGAAAGGGACCATCCGCTACTTTACCTCCAAGAATGGCTCGTACGACAGTTGGGTGCAGAAGTACTCCCTATGACCCAGAGATTCCAAAAGCATACCGGGTCACTTTTAGAGGCTGCCCCGAGGACAGCTGTCATTGTCACAGAAGGCGTGGGAGCTAGAGATTACTTTCAAGCAATGGCGAGGCAGAAAAGAACCATCCTCTGCGATGGTCAACCCGTCCATCTGTTTCCTGATATTAGCTACGCTACGTGGCAAAAGCACAAGAGATTTGATGGGCCCGAGCCATGCTTCATCAGTCAGGGGTGCCTCACAGCATGATTATTCCACCACCACCACCACTACTACGGATAGTGAAAGTACATTTATTTTCTAATTCTGCAGAGGCTGTCAGATGGTCCCAGAAGTATGCGACCAAACTCTGAGCTGAGAACAGGGAGGACATCTCATACGAGAAGGATAAAACCTGAGGGGGTAATGTTTTTGAATTGCCTTACAATTCCATAGTACTTTGATTTGTCGAAGGGCAAAAGCTAAGGTCCAGAATTAGCAATGTGCTGAACACAGTTAAATAAAATGATCAGTGACTTATTTCATGAAGGGCCTGGATGTAAAAGAACTTCCCATCAAAACTTTGGGATCAGCCAATAATATGAACATATACACTCTATTTTAGAGCTGAATAGTTTGTTCTTGTTGTGACACACCTCATTTATAGGCATCACAGTTAACATTTACAGTATAAGCACCTAAGTTAACAAGCTCATAGTTTAATACCTGAAATGTTATTCATTGGTCAGTTTTATAAATCGCAATATTCTGGGGTACACCTGTGTTGTAGAATTAAGATTGCTTTCTGGGGAGAATGCAGAGTTTCTAGATCTAAATAGTGGATAGCACCATATGGTGTAAATAATTTAAGGGAATTAATGGTGGATGCTTTAAGCCCTCTTTCTGGGGGGCTAAGCTTAACGGATCATAATTTTTGTATCATAACCTTTTGGAAAATACCATGCAGTTCATGAGTTCATCACACAGCATCAGTCTGTGTAATAAAAATTATGTTCTGATATTATATTAGGATTACCCCTCTATATGATGTATCTTTTTCGCTTCTGATGGATTGCTTCGAATGTATTAAGAGGAGTGGTGACCTCCTGGTATTAAAATGTATTTGTTATGTCAAAGGCTAGTGATCAAACTGTGTATTTTTTTTTTTTTTTTATATTTTACATTTTTATTTTCATCTGTTGTCAGACAAATAATTACATATCTGAGACAGACCGTATACATAAAACAAAAGAAATACATTGTCATATGAGATAACCTAGTATCTGCTTAATAAAAGGATGAATGCATCTCAAATATTGTGATACCTCATGCGGAGGGTGTTCTAAAATGTATATCACACAATAAATATAAAGAATTTAAAGCTGTGATAGAGTCCAAGAGCAGTGTGATTAATTCAAATTCTGAAGTCCATCATATAATTCCAACAGATCATGTCCCTTATGGGACTAATGGCATCACACTATATAATCTAAAAGATAATTACAGCAGTAATTCCATAAAAGAAGCAGAAAAAGGAAAAAAAACATAACTAAAACTTCCCCATTTCTAAATCTTCATGGGTTATATTTAAGTTAAAGAGGTAGAAAAACAGGTAGAATTCCAATACTGATTATTTATTCAGGAGACTGTATTTCCCATCTTTAACCCACAACTGCTTTATATGTGATCTAGATATTTATATAAGGGGAAATATTTGATTAATTTAAGCTTTCCATAGTTATATAGCAGATAGAACACTCTGCCTGTTATATTAAGGGAACTATTCAAAAACCAAAAAATGCTATTATCAGCATGTTCCCTTTAGACTAGAATGTTCCCCCTAGCAGTCCACTGCTATTTAACAGGTAAGTAGGTAGAACAGAGAAAAAAAAAATACTTATTTATTGTTGGCTCAGTCCCCTTCAGTCTCTGCCAGTTCATTGTCTTCTGATTCTACTTCTTCTTCTCCTCGTGGAGGATTTTGTTGTGTGCAGACAAAACGAATCACCCATTTACCCACTTCCGTTAGGTCGGAAAACACCTAGACTTTGCCATTATGAACCACTCTAAGTCTCACTGGAAACATCTCCGCATGGCTGATCACAGCCTCTCTTAATTTCTTCCAGACACCATCAAATTTCTTCCTCTTCATACGAGTTGCATAATTTAGATCTGGGAACATAAAAACGTATTGATCATCCTAAGTTAATTGACCCGCTTGTCTTGCCAGGCGTAGGATCTTATCCCGTGTCCCTATGCCATCTGTGACCAGCAGTAAGGTGCATGGAGTGTCTGAGTCCTCTCTGTAGCCCCTTGGAGTAATGCTATAGGCCTTCTGCAGCCCAAACTGAACACTCTGTCCTTCCGGCACCAGCTTTTCTCCCATCCAGTCCTGGAGAAAGATCAGTGGGTGATCTCCCTCTATTCCCTCGGGTAACCCGAGGATCCGCACATTAGGCGAGCGGGCCTGATTTTCCAGAGTCTCCAGACAGGCCTTTAGGTGGGTATTCTCTTTAACTGTCAGTGTAGTGGCCGCAGAAGTAGAGTCGGAGCTCCGTTTGACATCGGTCATTTCTGACTGTAGGTTTTCAGCTGTTTTCTCCACCGCATTAACTCTAGTGCCAAATGCATCTATTTTATCATTTAAATCAGCAACCGATGTTATTATCCGTTGTAGTTTGATTCCGATTGTGGCCATGGTCTCTTCTGAATCCGGCTGAGAGGAGGTCTGTATCTCTGACATACTCTAGCTTGTTGAATTGTACTGGAGGTTTTTCCACCTTTTGCCCCTGAACGATCCTTACATGGATTCCCCATCTTATTCTTCCGACCTTCCTCTATCCGATGGTGTGGAAAGTTTTTTCAAAACTCTGCTCGAAATAACTTTTTTTTATAGTTTGATAATGTACAAACAAGGAGCTCTCAAATTCTGCTGCTTACATGCTTGGGCTCCACAGCACCCCCCCCCCCCTCAAAAAACTGTGTGATTAAATAATAATAAAAAAAAACAGTCCCATGCATGACCCAGGGAATTACAGACCAGTCAGTCTGACTTCTATTGTGAGCAACCTCATGGAGACCATACTAAGGAAAATCTGGTGGAATATCTAGAGGAACGTGGTCTCCGGGATGAGAGGCAGCATGGGTTTATGGGGGGGGGGGGGAGATCATGTCAAACGAATCTGACTGACTTCTTTGACTGTGTCACTAAGATAATAGACAGGGGCCAAGCGGTAGACATCTTCAATCTGGATTTCAGCAAGGCCTTTTACTCTGTGCCCCACAAAATGTTGATCAGGAAGTTCGTGGATCTTTTTTTTTTAACTTTATGTTTATTTGATTTTACTGCATAAAACATACAGCACAAAATCCATATAGGCAGGTATACAGAAACAGTACGGTCATTACAAGAATGCATTACATCAGTTTTACAGTACCACATTTATATATACCCCTATATCCAGTTACAATACAAGGGGGTTAGCTAGAAGATATATGTCTAAAATTTTACCGACACTGGCTTATTGCTGCTAAGAGCAGGGAGTACCCAACATCATTTGAACTCACTAAGTATATATCCCTATTGGGGGGGGGGGGCGCTATGGAGCCTGAGCTGAGTGGCAGCAAGTTTAGTCAGTTCTGCACCAGAGACTTTAAAATGATCAAAAATCACCCTTTTAGGGTCGGTATTCAGAAAAATAAATACTTCAGATCGACGGAGGAGATAAATAAACCTAAAATGGGCAACCTGCGGAAAGATAAAGGTGGTGGATCTGACAACAAGACATTGGGGCCTCCTCAGGTGGCTCGGCCTGGTTTGGAAGTGCAGGCCACGATACATCAGGCTCCCGAGGAGACTATGACTTCAATCGGTCACAAACTACAAAGGCTAATCACGTCTGTTGCTGATCTAAATAATAAAACGGACACATTTGCCACCAGAATTTTGGTTGTGGAGAAGATTGTAGAGGGGCTGCAAACAGAGGTATCTGATATCAAAAGGCAAACTGATTCAGCAGCAGCGGCAACCTCCCTTCTAATCAAGGAAAACACTCACATGAGAGCCAGGTTGGAAACGCTTGAGAATCAGGCCCGCTAGGCACACATTAGAATTCTAGACCTGCCAGAGGGAATCGAAGAAGGTCATCCTATTTTATGTTTTTGAGAGACTGGCTTGAATCTAAATTACTACCCGATAGACAGAATCTTCAGTTGAACTTACAGAAAATATATTGTATCACCCCTCATGGATACAAAGAGGATCTGGAGAACCCACGTACTTTGCTGCTGATCACTGATGGTGTTGGCACCAGAGATAGGAATTTGCGCCTGGCCAGACAAGCTGCACCGTTAATGCAAGATGATCGAGTCGTTTATTTGTTTCCTAATCTTAGCTATGCAACCCGATTGCGCCAGAAAAAGTTTGATGAAGTTTGGAAATGGCTATGGGAAGCATCAGTAATGCATGCGATCATTTATCCAGCCAGATTAAGGGTGGTCCACGATGGGAAAGTGTGGCTCTTTTCAGACCCTTCAGGCCAGAAAGTGGGCTTCTCAATATGTGAGCAGTAAGAAGCACCATCAATGAGAACCAGGAGAAGTGGCCTTAGATTCAGAAGAGGATGGAGAGGACTGAATTCATTTAAGTACTTTGCAGTATTTAATCTTGTTGTAACCCTGTTGCAATTCTAACACTAGAGGACATTTCTTGTTGACTTTCAGTCTTGGACAATATTCTTTAAGATGGATGTTTAAGGGCAAAGTTAAATGTGGTCTTGTTTTTTACGCTGTTCCTTGGGGTTCCGATTTTGTAATAGCCCAATAATGCAGCTTTATATGACCATTAGAAGTTTAATAATATCTGCAAGATTAGTAGCTTAAGTACAAATGTTGTTCTGAGTGCATTATGCATTTGCTGCCTTATTAATAATAATTATGAGCATTATTTTTGTTTAGGAGAATAGTATGGTGCCTTTAGCCCCTGGAGGGGCGATGACTTTTTGGAACTTTAAAATTCATCACTTTAGCTGTAGTGCAATTAGCCATACTGCTCATGGGCTCAATAACACAGCACTTTTTTTTGTTGTGTTTTATGTACTTATTAGCTTGTAATTTAGTTAACCCCCTCCAATGTGGTATCAAAATGTTTGGGATGCAACCCTCCTAGGATTAAGAAATTTTCTTCTCTGTGGTTTATATAATGCTATTCATGGTTTGTCTTAAACATGGAAACTGTCATCTGTATGATTACATATGAAACTATATAAAAATAAAGTACAAAAATAGTATATATATATATCCCTATCAAGACAGATACGGCTGCCAATCAAAATCAGTAGTAACAGCAGTAGATAATCAGCATCATCATTTGCAACAGTTAGAACTACTTGTTCAACTGTAAGTAGAGCATTATATTAAAAGTTAAACTATATACCAAAGGGGGGGGGGGGCATGGCCAGCAGCCAGCTAGAACAGACGTGTCCTCTATTTTTCTACCTAATTTTATTTAAATCACCTAACCAAACAGTATTTAACTTGAAAGACCACTTCTGGACTGAGAGAAATAGCCTGATTACAGTTGGAGCATTCAAAAGTCTAATAGACCGAGGGGACGAACAAAACACATGGCTACAGCAGAGCCTGGAAAGAGTAGAAGTCAGTGGCCTGCAGATCCTGCATATGGTGTCGATATAGAAACCGCAGCAGGAGGAACCCACAAACCCACCAACAGTGCCTTGCTGCAAGCGATCAGGAACCTCGATAAGAAGGTCAAGACCCTGGGAACCTGTTTTACATGCTTAGAGACCAGAATGGACATCTTAACCACAGAGACTAAAACAGCAACCGATTCAGCGAACAAATCGGCAGCAGCGGTTGCTGGAATCATAAATGAAAATAAAGTGCTGCGTCTCAGGTTGGAAAATTTAGAGAACGGGGTGAGGGCAGCTAATATAAGATTACTGGTTGCACTGGAGGAATTAGATGGTTCTGATCTTTTGAGCTCTGTTGAAACTCTCCTGAATAAATGCCTTGACTTGAACACTCAGTCGCTTATCCTAAAAACTTACAGAATTACTCCCAGGAGCGCTCAATCGGGGAATGTACCATGTACCAGCATGATTGTTACCAGTGGCCCTCATAATCATGACCAAATTTTGACAGCAGCTAAAATAAGGACCCCGCTGAAACTGACAGACGGCACTCAGATACATCTCTTTCCTGATCTGAGTTATTCAGCTCAACAGCGTAGGAAGGCCTTCGATGGTGTTTGAGCGGGCCTGAGAATACTGGGTGTTTCACATGTGTTGCAACAACTGGCTCGTCTGAGTATTTACTACGCGGGCAAGACATTTGTCTACTTGGACCCCGTGGAGGCTGGGAAGAAGCTGGACCTTTTTAAAAAAGACTTTCATCACACCAGATCAGAGCCTTCGTTCGATGAAGACGATTGACTGTAGCCCCAAGGACTTGGCTCAGAAATGTCTCAGTACTGTGGGGTAGAGTATGGCCTTCAAAAACATATTGAAAATAATAATGGGTCAGATCTGCTAAAGCCATAAGGCACATTTATCAGCTGTCTATTGTTACTGTTTATTGAGATAGGGTTTAGCAAACTAGAATTAGACTGATGTTAAAAAGAGGCTTAGCACTGAGTAAAATAAGAGGTTATACTTAAAATATAAGTATTCTGGATGCATAGCTTTTTATTTTAAGGAGGTAATTACTAGGCACATTTCCTGGGTTGGTAAGTTATTATGGAAGCATCCGCTGAAATGACATGTCCTATTCTTAAAAGTTTAAAATTAATGATCTTATCTGTTTTATGGTCTATAAAATGACTTTTGGTGTTATAGGGTGAGGTTCATCACCTGGGGGAAAATTATTTTTACAATTAATGCTTTAGGCCATAAGCATGCTGCAATGACCACATGATGAAGCTATTACTTGTAATCGGTATATTGATCAAATATATAGTCCCTCCCCCCAATGAAGTAGCTAAGGATGTCAAATGTTATATCCTTTCATTGCATATTGTATTTGATTATTCCTATATTTGTAACCAAGGGATTTGTATTTTACAATGTATTGTACATTGCAAACCAATAAAAATAAAGTATAAAAATAACTGTATACCAAAACTGCCTTGCAATATTTAACTGCAACACCACCTTGCTCAATCGTAACTGCCCATATTTTAATATAGAAACATAGCTTGGCATGCCTTTATTAAAACTTCCCCCTTAATATAAATCAGGGCTATGAAATAAAAGTGTTAGCCAAAGCATAAATCAAGTCTCTCCCTAAAGTTAAAGCAGTTATCACCACACACAGGCATGGTTTATACTTGGAAAAACTCAGTACTTAGCACTTAGTCATTGTCCTCATTTTCACTGCTAGTCGCTAGGTCTTTAGATTGAAATTCCTTCTCCACCTGATCGATGTGTTTTCCAGCTTCTCCAGGATCCAAGTATTGGTAGGTCTTCCCTCCGTAAAACATTCACAGACTTGCCAGTATTATCAAAACGTGTTGGATCCCCAGCCATCGCAGGCGGGAATGGGCCCCATCGAACGCCTTTCTCCTTTGCTGCATTGCATAACTTAAATCCAGGCAGATATGTATTTTGTTCCCATTCCACTCCATTGTGCCACTTTTCTTAGTCTGGGTAATTATAGAATCTTTTTCCAAAACTGATCCTAGTGCTACCAGAAGGGTCCTTGGGGGCAACAGTCCAGTAGCCAATGTTGCCTTGTGCCACATGGAGTGATTCTGTAGGCTCATATTATCGAGAAGTCCACAGAACTTTGAAGTATGTCCTGGAGAAGAGAATTAACAAATGTAAGTATGTCCTGCCCCTCAGCTTGCTCTGGAATGCCTAGGATTCATATGTTGGCTGCCCGGAATACATTTTCTAGATTTTCCAGATGTCTGTGCAACGCTCCATTCTCCTTCACTAGGCCTGAGGAAGTCGCCAGTGCTGTGGAACTGGATTTTACCGTGGCCTGAGTAGCCTCTTCTAGCTTCGCAATTTTAGAATCCAGTACTTTAGACCGCATCGTAAAGTCCTCCATCTTGCCATCTAGTTTTGGTATGGCTTTCAGCAGCGCAGCATTAGTTGGCCGAACAGTTTCCTCAGCAGGCCCAGTGCCAGCATCCTTACTTGTCAGTCGGCCCATCGGCACAGCATTTGGATTTCTGCTTGCGATGCTGGCAACCTGGGTTCAGGAACGGACTCGAGTTGCTGGAGGGCCAGCTGGGGGGAGAAGGATAGAGCATCCCACGGACACTCTCCTCCGGGGGGAGGGCAGGGTAGTGCCCGGCGCAAGAAGGACCCCTGGCAGAGGCCGGGAGTATCGCAGCTGCTGGCACTTGAATGCAATGGAGGCGGGGCGGATGCCAGATGTCATTGCATGTCCCTGCCTCCCAGGAGGAAAAAACAAAATGGAAGGGATAGCCTCCGTCTCTATGAAGCCCTCCCCGCACTCCCAACCAGATATATGCCCGCGGCCCAGAATTGGGAGAGCAGGCCATGGCCCTGCCCTCGGAGAGGGGTAAGCCGGTAACCAGGGAGATTGCGGCATAGGCAGTTGGTGGATGCTCCGGGGCCGTGAACAGGGCAGAAAAATGAGGAGGGACTCCGGAATAAAGGAAAAAAAAAATCCTTACTTGTCCCAGTTTTAGCATCTCTCAATTGGGTTGCTTCTCCACCGAGTGCTGCTTTGTTAGTTTGCCCCATAGCTCTGGATCTGCCAGCAGGAGGTCCAAATGAAAGCAATTGGGGTAATCAGGACCGTGTTCTCTATCAATATATTAGGCTAGTTTTTCATTTGGAAAAGTTTGTTTACACAAAATGCTCGTTTAAAGGTTAGTAGTTGTAGAGCTTGTGCTAGAAGCTGTTGCTTGCTTGGCTGCTGGCCACGTCCCCAAAGTTGGTGGATCTTGGGGTTGGGAAAAAGATGGCCAGATGGATGGAAAACTGGCTGAGGGACAGAACCCAGAAAATGACTATGGGGGAGAGTTATCTGGCACCAGAGAGGTAACCAGTGGGGTCCCGCAGGGCTCAGTGCTGGGGCCGGTATTGTTCAATGTCTTCATCAATGACACTGGAGATGGCATTAAGGACAAAATGTGCCTATTGATGACACCAAGATCTGTGGGAGAGTAGACGTGGCTGAAGGGATACAAGATCTACAGGAAGACCTGGAAAAGCTAGGAAGGTGGCCCAGGAAATGCAAGACTGGAGCCAGGAATCCCAGGACAGAGTACTACCTGGGTGGAGTCTGAGTATCTGCATCAAAGGAGAAGAAGAACTTGGGAGTGATGATCACTAGTGACCTGAAGCACTCCACACAGTGCAAGAAAGCAGCAGCAAAAGCAAACAAAATGCTGGGATGCATATCCAGGGGGAGCAGTAGTAGGAGAGAGGAGGTTATACTGCCCTTATACAGGTCACTGGTAAGGCCGCATCTAGAGTATGGAGTTCGGTACTGGTGCCCACACCTCAAAAAGGACATTGACCTGCTGGAGAAGGTCCAGATGAGGGCTACAAAGATGATAGCTGGTCAGCAGAGTAAGGCATACGAGGACAGGTTGAGGGCACTTAACATGTACTCTCTGGAAGACAGGAGTGAGAGGGAGAGGGGACATATTTGGGATGTTCGAGCACTTGAAAGGGATAAGGTGATAAGGAGAGTCTCTTTAAGCTGAGTGGCATTCATAACACAAGGGGGCACAGTCTTAAGCTGGAAGGTGAGAGTTTTAGGAAGGAGGTCAGGAAGCACTTCATCGCAGAGAGGGTGGTGGACACTTGGAATGCACTGCCAGAAGAGGTTATCTCATTGAAGACAGTGGGCAGCTTTAAGAGAGGATGGGATAGGCATAGGGGGAAGGTAAGGATCATGGGTAGGGAGGATGGGAGGAATGGGGAGGAAGGGCAGGGACATTAACTCAAGCTATGGACCCTGCAACATGAGCAGACTTGATAGACAAAATGGCCTTCTTCTGCTGGCTTCTGCGTATGTTTGTAAATTGGGAACACTCTGTTTAGTCTTAATACCAGTCGATCGCAAGTTGTACCGGATTGTGTATAGTACAGAATGTCAAATCCATGGAAGGAGAAAGGGTCGGGAGATGGTACTGGAGCCAAAAATACATCAGGAGCTCCGACCATGTGGGTAACAGAGGCACGAGATCTAGACCACAATGAAGGAACCTCTGTGGAAACTCTGCAAACAATGGGCACAAAATTGAATTTATTAATAAATTAATTAACCAGACTGTCTAATAAGTTTGATGCATTGTCGAATTGGGTCATTGCAGTCGAAACCAAAGTTGAAATATCACATTTACCACTGCAAATTAATAAGATGGTGGAGGCAGTGATGGGAGCAGTTGTGGGAGTAATTAAAGAAAACGTGCATCTGAGGTCAAGATTGGAGACCTTAGAGAATCAGGCAAGATCCCAAAATCTGTCTCTTTTAGGCTTACCTGAGGGTTGTGAGGGTGACTACATTTTGCTGTTCCTTCAGGACTGGTTTGTGCAGCAACTAGGGGAAGAAGTGACCACTGTAGTTCAGTGCTTCCAGAAAGCCTACTGCATCACCCCGAGAGGCTGTAGCGACAATCCTGAGGCCCATAGAACCATGGTGGTAGTAACAGATGGAGTCGGCTCTCAGGATCATCTGTTAGCCCTCGCTAGGCAGAAACAAAATGTTACTGAAGGATGGCCAGCAAATTAGGCTGTTTCCTGATCCTGGATACGCTACAAGACAAAAAAGAAAAAAAAAAATTGATGGGGCCAGAGCACTGCTTCATGAAGCCGGGATTTCTCATTGTCTAATTTTCCCTGCACGCATGCGTTTTGACCATCAGGGCAAAATATATATCTACACTGATCCTATTGATTCTTTGCGTTGGTGTCAGAAGAATGCCCCGGGTTGCCAATGAGTTCAACAAGAAGAGGAGTCATCATCGGATGAAGAACCAGTTTGAAGACTGAGTATTTAATTTGTGTTTCATTGCTTTGTTAAATTGAGGTGATCTTTTTTTTTTTATCTGTTTGTAGCCCCCCAGCCTGGAACTTTCTCAGGCCACTGCACTCATCAGCTTGCTCTACTGCCCGCTGTGTTCCCCCTGTCATCTTCAAGAACGTTACGGTTCCTCGGGTCGGGGAGAACAACCCCGGGGAGACCGTAGGGGCAGTGGCAGAGGAACCAGTGTTGGGCATGTGGCAGTGGTACTGGCAGGACCGTCACCTATCCAGGGCTGGAGGGGTGTTTCTGGTAAAAAGCCCAAGATCCTCCCCTCCCCCGTGTGGACACATCTGATGCTGGCGCATGGCAACCCTGCCTACATCAGCCATGCCCTTACATGCAGCCTGGTGGCTCGATAGTGCCTCCAGTCTCCACTGGGGGTTGCCAGAGCACTGAGCGTCCCAAACCCTCCCACCTGGAGAGGAGAGCTACCCAGAGGGCGCTCAATCCACCTCCTTCCCCTGCAGACCTACGAGCTCGCTCCCGAACTTGGGTCATCAGCGCAGTGCGAGGTGTGGCTTCCTGCGCCTTAACCCTCAGCGCCACCGGCCTGGCCCTAAATTGAGGTGATAATAGGGATATACTGCTGACCTAGGGATGTGGGAGTTTAAGTTGGGTGTTCCCATTTTTTTTTCTTTCTTCTTTTTGAGACTGTTTAAATACTGGGCTACCTGGGACTTGTAGCTATTTTTCCCCTCTAAACTTTTATATAGAGCAACATATTGTTATGAAGCTGATGCACACAGTTGACTTCAAGGTTGGTGCCTACTAAATAATATGCCTGTAACCTGTTTTACTTATTTGTATAAGCATCTTGTATTCTGTATAATTAGTACTTAGTGTGCTAACATACAAAGTTGTGCCTTCTAGTAAGTTTTTGAATTTACTGTTTATGAACTGTTTTTTTTATTTTTCTTAGAGTTGGTGGCTCTTTGCTTTGCACTGTTTTGGTGCACTTACTATGGGAAGACATGGTGTATATTAATTATATCTAGACTCTCTGGTAGGGTCAGGATTTGGAGAGTCTTGTGTTATGTTAATTATTTTAAAATTACCATATAGCTAATGGACTCCTTTAACAGCATTTGATGTCTACATTGCAGAATAATTGAGTAGGAACCCCCATATTACGTATCTTGTAACATTCAATGGTACATGTTAAGTGGAGTGGCGCCCTCCTGGTTATTGCACTGTATCAATGTCATATTGCATATTAGAGAATGTGATTATATATTTGTTGTAAAATAATTAACATAAAGTTAAAAAAAAACAAAAAACGGTTGAAGTACCAACTGGTCTGCTTGGTGTGAAGGGGACAGCACATATGTGTCAAATGTTGACCCCTATCTAAATCACTTGGAAGGGCTGGTCTATAGACATTTTTTTGACTGTACTTTTTTTTTGTACTTTTATTTTTATTCAGTTTTCCACAATATACATCACAGCATCACAGTTGCAGTGTCAGTGGCTCAGTAGGTAGCACACTTGCTTCTGAGGCCAGGAGATCAGAGGGCTGTGGGTTCAGTTCCCACATCTAGCACTTGGGATAATATCCCAGAACTGACACTGTAGTGCAGCATGAGAGGGGTGCTGCACTTTTGAGGTGCTGTCTTTCAGATGAGACATTAAACCGAGGTCTCATCTGCCTGGATTGGTGGTAGTTCAGGTGGATGTTAAAGATCCCATGGCACTTTTTGAAAAGAGTAGGGGAATATTTTATTGAATAGACACACACAATACATAAGATGCCATTTCTTTACATAACATTCTATGCTTACATACAATTCTGAATATTTTCTCTTATTGTTCAGTTGTCTTCTGTAATTTTATATTTTACAAAAATTCTTGTCACCCATCTCTTTATCCATTCATTATACTGTAGTATTTTTTTTTTTTCAAAATGTCACTGTTTGTTCAATTCATATTCTACTGCTAACATTGTTCTCTCTGGGTCCTTATCTATTTGTTGCAGAAATAATTACACCTAGTCTGCCATAATACATGTTTGATACGAGTGAAAATGAAACTGATCATATCTGCATTAAATCCTCAAATCTTCCTGGTAAACCCACCTACTACTTCTTCATATGTCACCTGTTTCCATCTATCCTCTTCCCATTGTATAGATAATCTGTTCCAAAATTCTTTTACAAATGGACATTGAATCAAAAAGTGTTCCATTGTCTCTTCTGTTGCAATACATGTCTGTCATGGGCAAAACCTCTCCTTTTGAACTTTATGTTTCACATTTCCTTTCACATTTAAACGCTCGTGTCCACACAGCCATATAGTATCCCACATTTTCGGAGGTGTGAATTTATCCTGCAAGGTTTTTAACATTTTGTCTTGGTTTCTTTCTGTAATCCCACTAAAGGAAATGGTTATCATAAATCCTTGTTCTTGTATGTATTGATAGATGTATTTTCTAGGTTTATTTACTATCTGGCCTGCTTCTAGTTTCCATCTCCTTATTTTGGATATAATGGCTCTAAAATATACTGGTCCATTATGAATGTAAGAGATCAGACTTTTCCTTTCTTTCCAGGCTTTCACACATGGTGCTAGCCATTTGTTTGCAAACAGAGTCCCTATTTTTTGGTTTGGTTTTTCAGGGTCTATTATATTCTTCTCAAAATACATACTAAAAAAAAGTCTATACGGTTTATTAGATTCACTCCACCTTTACTAATAGGTTGATAAAGTACCTCCCTTTTATTGGGTTCAGCCTACCCCCCCCCATATGGTTTGAAACACTAAGCTAAGGAGAGATGGTTCCAAAACTGCCAGAATCAGGTACACCGCCCTTAAATATGTAAATATAGGTAATAATAGTGTCTTTACTATTTGCACTTTCTTTTTTTTTAAATTGTTGCCACCCTTTCCAAAACTGCACCTTCTTTCTGGCTTCTCCAAGCTTCCCTTCCCAATGTAATTTACCATTATCTCCCCTTCCAAAAGTTATTCCTAGGACTGTAAATGGGTTCTCTGATACTTTTATCCTTCCTATTTCCTGAAATAGATCTGTTTTCATACTTAATGGGTACACTGTACTTTTACTCAGATTCACTTTTGCTCTAGTAATTTGTGAGAAACTCTCTGTTTTCCATTGCCTTTTGGCCTGATTGTATATCTGATACACATATGCATAAATCATCTGCATAGGCTGACGTCTTCACTTGCGCTCCCTGTTTTTCTGTTTGTACTCTTTTCACACAGTCATCTTGCTGAATTATTTTTAGCAACGGGTCTATACAAAAAACATATAGTAAGGGGCTTAGCGGACAGCCCTGCCTTACCCCCCCTTTCTATTTTTGTGTAAGAGCCCAGATGTCCGTTTACCAGAGGTAATGAGGTTGCTGCTGCATAAATAATCACGATCCATGTATAGAATTTTTTTGGGACCCCATATTTTTCCAGGACTGCCTCTATAAACTTGCGTGACAGCTTGTCAAATGCCTTCTCCTGATCCAGTGACATAATATACCCTCTTCTTTTCCTTGTTCCACCATTTCCCTTATTAAAAACAGATGATCACTAATGAACTGAACTTACAAGCTCAAATGGGCAGACTGGGTGAGCCATAGACCCTTATCTGCCGACACTGTCTATGTATCTATGTATCTATGTAACTGAATGGGTTTGAGATGTTGATATTGTAACTGGGGCTACTGCCATCAATCTTTTACTTAAAATTTTCATCAGAATTTTTAAGTCTGAATTTAGCAGGCTCAGTGGCCTCCAGTTCCTAAGGTCCTCTCTGTCATTCTTTTTATGTATAAAAATTTGTACTGCTATCCCCATATGAAAATCCATTTTGTTATACAACAATATCCAATTAAATACTTCTACTAATATGTCAATTAGAATATTATCAAACCTTTTATAAAATTCTGACGGTAACCCATCTATACCTGGTGGAGTGTCACTTTTTAAAGTTTTAATAGCCTGTTTCACCTCTGTCTTAGTAATGGACTCTATTAACCCACTCTTCTTATTGTCTGGTATTTTTGATATATCCAAATTTCTAATCAGTGCTTTAATTTTATTCTCATCTCTGTGACTAGGGGCATACATTTGTTTTAAAAAAGTGTGCACTTCTTGTCTAATTTTTGGCATCATATTTACTGTCTTCCCAGTAGCTGTTTTTAATGTATTCATTGTTCTATTTTCTACTCTTTTACTACTACTATCAAAAACATCTCCTAAACCCATTTTACCAGCTGAGCAGATGTTGTGCTCTACTAACATTGATGTAGCTCTAGTACACTGTAATACTTCCATTCCATTCCTGGCCTTCTTAATTGTTTCAGTCAAATTGACCCGCTCTATATTTATTCTACTATATAATTTAGCTAACTGGGTTCAAAGGGAAAGGCACTTTTTATACTGTGTCATCTTTCTTTCTAAAGCTAATTTTATACATTCTTCTTTTATAATATTTTTTGTTTCCACCCACCAATAACTTAAGTCTTCTACTAAATTTACCACTGACATACGTGCTAAAAATATTTATTTGTATATATAGCTGTTGATCTTCCAGTAAAGAGACATTTAATTTCCAGTAATTCTTCCCTTGTGTTTTATTTGGTTGGACTCCTATAGTGCTTACTACCATCACATGATCTGTTGCTTCTACTGG
Source organism: Neoceratodus forsteri (assembly GCA_016271365.2). Taxonomy (NCBI): domain Eukaryota; kingdom Metazoa; phylum Chordata; order Ceratodontiformes; family Ceratodontidae; genus Neoceratodus; species Neoceratodus forsteri. The sequence goes on from CM057459.1 coordinate 180,530,041, forward strand.
TATGGTCAAAGAGTTCTGCACATGTAACAGTTCTGATACAAAAATTAAGTCTATTCTTGTTGACAGCTTTCCTTTAAAGTATGTACGCCCTCCCTTCAAATGAATGCTTCTATAAGTATCCCTTAAATTACTTTGTAACACTATTTTGCTTAAACAGTTTGAATTATAAACATTCTTATCTGTACAGGCCCCTCTGTCCTGATTTGATAGTACACAGTTAAAATCACCACCCCATATAATGTATTTTGTTGTGAAAAGTTACAGTTTGATTAGGTTAAATAATTCCACCCTTTCTTTTTTTCTAAACGGAGCATAAA